>JAVIAB010000108.1:55909796-57169796 GCA_032433765.1 Megaustenia siamemsis
CTGTGGATAAACAGAGTTTCTAGACCAGTCAATTCTTTAAGCGGTATTTTCATGGGGTTTTCAATGATATAGTTTCCGTTTAAATCAATCACTTTTAGACTTTTGGGGAGATTTCTCACGGCATCGCTGTCAATGGATATTATGTTGTTACTTCTAGCGACAAGGGTTGTTAATCTGTGAGGCAAAAATCGAACCAAGGAGTTGTTTACTTTTGTGATTTCATAATCCTTGACAATATAACTCATTTTTAAAGTTTGAAGATCGGAATCTCTCAAACTCCACAAAATGGTGGGTAAATACTTCATTCCAATTGCAGGATTGTTGGAGATATCCAGAGTCTGGAGGTTTGTAAGTAGTGAAAATGTTCCAGCTGTGATTGCAGATCCATTCATACCACACCAGGTGATATTCAATGATGTAATGTGACCCAAATTTTGAAACGTCTCATTGGAAAATGAGGTCATCATACACGGGCCGCATTGTAGAGCTAATGCACGTAATGACGTCATATTATTATATTCTGACATAAAACTACCTTCACCGAAGTAGTCTATTTTTAGTTCCTCTACACCGGTAAGATATGACAAAGTATTTAAAATATTTGGCTGTTTCGGTAAACATTGGTAAAATTGTAGTGCAGCAATAAACGTCTCAGTGATTTCAATGGCTCAAAAATACGTTCGGGAATATGATCAGCCAATCCTAGACGATTATTGCTGAGATCTAAAGATATTATCAAAGAAAGACCACTGAAAGCGTCATCCTCTATTTCGTTAATAAAGTTTTGAAATAGAACTAACTTCTCTAACATTTGATAACGAGATAGCACGTTCTTTGGCAAGATCTGTATAGAGTTGTTATTGAGGAAAAGCTCGGTTATTGTTGTGGCTAGATTTTGTGGTATTTTAGTTAATCCAAGATTAGAACAGTCGCACCTGGTGATGTTACAAGTACACGCATTATTGCTATAGTCATCAAGAGATTTAGAGGTTTGTTTCTTGTTGTTGTTGCTTCCAGTGAAGGGAATCCAGGTAGCGGACATAGAGGGCGCTTCTAACTCTGCTTGATTAATTTGATTGCCTGTATGTGGTCGTGGTCTTGTGTAACTTAGTGGCGTTGACAACTCCTCCGTTTCATTTCTAGTTTGATTGTCAAGAATTTGATGATCACGTTCACCAGCTGTGGTAATGTTCAAGTTGACATTTGTTTTCTGAAATTGATTATCAAATTTTGACCACCTGGAAGATCTTACCGACTTGTCGTTATTAGCGACACTTGTCTGTGACATAGTATTAGTGATGTCCTTATCGGTGACATCAACACCTTTCCCAATAGTTTCTTGACTGTGGCTGCTTTGCCCAGGTTTATCAAAGTCCGTCTCTTGTTTCCTATTGCCCTTGTTTTTTAAGATATTATTATCGCCGACAATTAAAGATCTGCTCCTTTGTTCTGGTTTTAAATTGATAAACTTATTTCTTGAAAATGTGTTTTGGCGTCTGATGTTGGACTCTATTGACCTAATATATTCAGCGTTTGCAGACTTTTCTGGAAGAGCAGTACTTCCTGGCACAGGTTGAAATCTTGGCACGCTACTAGCTAGACAAACAGTGGCACAGAATACAGCTAGTGTCGAGGACATCGCCATTTTGACAAGTTCTTTGAGTTTGTATCTCAAGAAAGAGCTACAAAAGGGAAACAAATCGCAAAAAATTGAGTTACTATTTTATAAAAAGTTTTCAGAATTTTCAGTTGTTCTAAATGTTAAACTTTGATAATATTTTCATTGTTTTTCCTTTACGTGACAGAAGAGAAAAAAAACAGTCAAACAGTCAATAACCAGTCTATCTTTTGGGGTCCTTTATAGAAACAACATTGTCCTCGCTCTGTCTGTGATCATCCTCCAAATTGTATTTTGAGACCAGAAAAGGTTCACTTATACATTACGCAACATTATCTGTGCCATCATCATCATCATCGTCATCATCATCATTGAGTGCCGTCTCTGCATCGAAGGTTGGCTACAAAGGAGCATATTCCGCTCTGTCTCTTGCTTTGATGGTGCAGATTGTCATAGACTGTCTTGTCCATTTGTTTATGTTACTCGTCCACGTTAGTCTTGGTCAGCCTCTGCATCTTTTACCTTATATTTTCCCTTCCAAGATTATTTTTATTAGGCTGTTGTGTCTTTTAACATGCCCCAAAAATAGTATTTGTCTGAATTTTTTCTAGTAGTTCTCTTTTCATTTTTAGTTGTTTTAAGACTTCATCGTTTGTTTTGTTCTTTTTCCATCCAATTCTCCTATAAATGTACATTTCAAAAACTTCACTTTTTTCATTTTAATTTCATATGTTTCTTGTCTAATGTCCATGTTTATGCATCATACAGAAATATTGAGAAGATATAACATTTTCTAATCTTATTTTTAGCCCTGATGTTATTTGTCTGGATATTAGTATATTTTTACAAGTAAGATTTTCAAGTTTTCCTTCTTCTAACATTTCATAAACATATTTGTAGATCTTTCTTCTGACAGAATTTCTCTCAATGGATATCTTCGGAATGGTGCGTGAGTAGGCTCCATTCTCTTTTACGGTGGTCAGCCATATTCGTCTTACGTATCTTGAATATGCCTCTTGTGTACCACACTTTTCTGCTTTCGCTTTCTGAACAATTTTCATTTCTGATGTTTCTGCCCCTTCTACCAGTAAAGACTGTGTACATTCGGGATATAGCAAGCTGCTGTGCGTTATTAATGGTGTGTGTTAATGATGGTATGTGTTAATGACGGAGTGTGTTAATGATGGGATGTGTTAATGATGATGTGTATTAATGATGGTGTGTATTAATGATGGTGTGTATTAATGATGGTGGGCGTTAATGATGGTGATTTAAAAATGGTGTGTTTTAATAATGGTGTACGTTAATAATGGTGTATGTTTTAATGATGATGTGCGTTAATAATGGTGTGCGTTAATGATGGTGTGCGTTAATGATGGTGTGCGTTAATATGGTGCGCGTTAATGATGGTGTGTGTTAATGATGGTGTCCGTTAATGATGGTGTGCGTTAATGATGATGTGCGTTAATATGGTGTGCGTTAATAATGGTGTGCGTTAATGATGGAGTGCGTTAATGATGGTGTGCGTTAATATAGTGTGCGTTAATATGGTGTGCGTTAATGATGGTGTGCGTTAATATAGTGTGCGTTAATATGGTGTGCGTTAATGATGGTGTGCGTTAATATAGTGTGCGTTAATATGGTGTGCGTTAATGTGGTGTGCGTTAATGATGGTGTGTGTTTTAATGGTGGTGTGCGTTAATGAAGGTATGTTTTAGTGGTGATGTGCGTTAATGATGGTGTGTGTTTTAATGATGATGTGCTTTATTGATGGTGTGCGTTAATTATGGTGTGCGTTAATTATGGTGTGCGTTCATGATGATGTGCGTTAAGGATAGAGCGCGTTCATGATGGTGTGCGTTAATGATGGAGTGAGTTAATGATAGTGTGCATTAATGATGGTGTGCGTTAAAGACCATATGCGTTAATGATGGTGTGCGTGCATGACAATTTCTGAATATTGAACAACATTATGATCCGGTGAGACTAAGAGGATGCGATTCTATGTGACTGCAAGAATCTAATATTGTTAGCTAGGTCTAAGAGACTATGAAGCTTCGAGATTAGGTGGAATTATTATACTATAAGATTATGAGAATATAAGATTATTAATCTATGAGACTAGGAGGCCATTTTAATATTTAACTATGCGATTGCAATACTAGGAGACAATGAGAGTACAAAAATATTTGATTTTTGTCGTATGAGACTAAGATATTACAAAACAATGAGATTACAAAGTGTTAAGTCAAACTTTGAAATAATTAATATGGTACTATGAAGAGGAAAAAATAAACAATGAGATAAACAGCGAGCTGCAAAACCAGTGTGTTCAAAGTGCATCTATTTCACTGCTTGCTGTAGAAATATTAGCACCTATTGGGTTACCAATAGTGCACAAACACAATGATATTAATAACTTCTAACGCACTCTTATTTCCGTCTTCCCTTCGCTTTTAGCTTTTGGTTAAACATTTTCCCTTTTGTTGCGTTTTGGAGACTTTGAAGTTGTCCACTCATCTATCGTGTTCGTGAACGTACTCGCACCGGTACGAATGTTTGAAGTATTCCGTCTTTCATGTTCGAGATCGCCCTCACACCGAATGTTTGATGCATTCCGTCTGTCTACCATGTTCGAGATCGCCCTCGCACCGAATGTTTGATGTATTCCGTCTGTCTACCATGTTCGAGATCGCCCTCACACCAAATGTTTGATGCATTCCGTCTGTCTACCATGTTCGAGATCGCCCTCACACCGAATGTTTGATGCATTCCGTCTGTCTACCATGTTCGAGATCGCCCTCACACCGAATGTTTGATGCATTCCGTCTGTCTACCATGTTTGAGAACGCCGTCTCAGCGAGTAGTTGATGTATTCTGTCTGTCATATTTAAGAACGCCTTCTCCCAACTGTTTAATGTATACCGTCTGTCAAATTTAAGAGAACGCCTTCTCCCAACTGATTGATGTATTCCCTTTGTCATGTTCAAGAACGCCCTCTCCTGAACGTTTGATGTATTCCGTCTGTCATATTTAAGAACGCCTTCTCCCAATTGTTTAATGTATTCCGTCTGTCATATTTAAGAACGCCCTCTCCCAACTGTTTGATGTATTCCGTCTGTCATATTTAAGAACACCTTCACCCAACTGTTTGATGTATTCCGTCTGTCATATTTAAGAACACCTTCTCCCAACTGTTTAATGTATTCCGTCTGTCATATTTAAGAACGCCCTCTCCCAACTGTTTGATGTATTCCGTCTGTCATATTTAAGAACGCCCTCTCCCAACTGTTTGATGTATTCCGTCTGTCATATTTAAGAACGCCCTCTACAAGATGTTTGATGTATTCCGTCTGTCATATTTAAGAACGCCCTCTACAAGATGTTTGATGTATTCCGTCTGTCATATTTAAGAACGCCCTCTACAAGATGTTTGATGTATTCCGTCTGTCATATTTAAGAACGCCCTCTACAAGATGTTTGATGTATTCCGTCTGTCATATTTAAGAACGCCCTCTCCCAACTGTTTGATGTATTCCGTCTGTCATATTTAAGAGCGCCATCTCCCTACTGTTTGATGTATTCCGTCTGTCATATTTAAGAACGCCCTCTACAAGATGTTTGATGTATTCCGTCTGTCATATTTAAGAGCGCCCTCTCCCTACTGTTTGATGTATTCCGTCTGTCATATTTAAGAGCGCCCTCTCCCTACTGTTTGATGTATTCCGTCTGTCATATTTAAGAGCGCCATCTCCCTACTGTTTGATGTATTCCGTCTGTCATATTTAAGAGCGCCCTCTCCCAACTGTTTGATGTATTCCGTCTGTCATATTTAAGAGCGCCATCTCCCAACTGTTTGATGTATTCCGTCTGTCATATTTAAGAGCGCCATCTCCCAACTGTTTGATGTATTCCGTCTGTCATATTTAAGAGCGCCATCTCCCAACTGTTTGATGTATTCCGTCTGTCATATTTAAGAACGCCATCTCCCAACTGTTTAATGTATTCCGTCTGTCATATTTAAGAACGCCCTCTCCCAACAGTTTTAATGTATTCCGTCTGTCATATTTAAGAACGCCCTCTCCCAACAGTTTTAATGTATTCCGTCTGTCATATTTAAGAACGCCCTCTCCCAACTGTTAGATGTATTCCGTCTGTCATCTTTAAGAACGCCCTCTCCCAACTGTTTTAATGTATTCTGTCTGTCATATTTAAGAACGCCCTCTCCCAACTGTTTAATGTATTCCGCCTGTCATCTTTAAGAACGCCCTCTCCCAACTGTTTTAATGTATTCCGTCTGTCATGTTCAAGAACGCCCTCGCAGTCTGTAGTTCTAGCAGCGGCTGTTGAAAGATGTGCGAGTCATGTTTAATCGTGTACGACTTATCACTTGACTCAACTATTTCCTTTGTTGTTGCTAACGCATTCTATATGAATATGATACTTCCTGTACTCTCTTTTCATAACTTCGAATTTTCTTGATAATAGACCGACATCATACAACCGACACATGCAGTATGTATCTTATTGATCGCTCTAAACATTGTTTATAAAACATATTTAATTAGGAAACGACCCCTTTTTATAATAGCAAGTAATATATAGCTGCCTTTTACAATACCCAAATATCATATGGCTCATTTCTGAAATAGCCATAACGAATATATCTCCCTTTTATAATTGCCAAGTGTGATATAAATATCTTTTATAATAGCCAGGTAAGATATAGATCCTTTTTATAATAGCAAAGTGTGATATAAATATCTTTTATAATAGCCAAGTGTGATATAAATATCTTTTATAATAGCCAAATCTGATATAAATATCTTTTATAATAGCCAAGTGTGATATAAATATCTTTTATAATAGCCAAGTCTGATATAAATATCTTTTATAATAGCCAAGTGTGATATAAATATCTTTTATAATAGTCAAGTGTGACATAAATATCTTTTATAATAGCCAAGTGTGATATAAATATCTTTTATAATAGCCAAGTGTGATATAAATATCTTTTATAATAGCCAAGTGTGATATAAATATCTTTTATAATAGCCAAATGTGATATAAATATCTTTTATAATTGCCAGGTAAGATATAGATCCCTTTTATAATAAACAAATAAAAGATCGGTTTATTTTATAATAATCAAGTAAGATATAAATCCCTTTTATAATAGCCAAGTGTGATATAAATATCTTTTATAATAGCCAAGTGTGATATAAATATCTTTTATAATAGCCAAGTGTGATATAAATAGCTTTTATAATAGCCAAGTGTGATATAAATATCTTTTATAATAGCCAGGTAAGATATACATCCCTTTAATAATGGCCAGTAAAATATATAACTTCCTTTTATTGCAGCCGAGTAATACATAGCTTCTTTGACTTGTCCATGCTTGTGGTTTTTTTTTTGCGGTTTTTTGTTTTTACAGTACATGATAGCTACCCTTCTTAAATTTCTCTTACAAATTTACCTGCTCGGGAACAATATACAATTCTTTACTTCCCTTTCAGCACGAAAAAATATTTAGGCGGAAAAAAATTGCACGGGCAATAATTAGGCGATTAATAAACATAAATTTGATGAAAGAATACAAAATTAAAATGTTCTACTCAAATGGTAAGTCATTCCTATTATACGACTGTGCAACATTGAGAACAACAAACACGACAATCATGAAGATGTCCTTCATTGATGGATGCTTGGGCAGAATAGAAAGATGGAAAGGCAGGGCATAATCACCGACATAGAATTATGGAAAAGTACCAATCAAATACCTTCAGATAAAGAGATACAACTAAGACGATGGCCCTGGATAGGACACATACTGCAGAAGACAAATGAGAGTATTACACGACTGGACCATTTTAGAAACTCCAAGGTAACAAGAAAAGAGGAAGACCAAATTATCCTTGGAGACAACATATGGAAGCAACGATGACGATGATGGGGATGACATGGAATGATAGAGCCTGGAAAAAATTATATTGAAGACCAATGCTCCACAGGGAGTTGAAAGCAAGATAAAGTAAATAGCTCCCTTTTATAATACCTAATAAAATATAACTTCCATTATAATAAGCAAGTAAGATTTGGCTCTCTTTTGCGAGATTAATAGCCAATAACATTTTTCTTTTGGTCTCCCTTGTTTTTTTTTTGTTTTTTTACCCGGTTAATAACCACTAAAAGGCGTGTTACTTGTTGAATAGTAGTAGTAGTGGTAACGTCCGTCAGTCATAGTTCATTATGGATTTTGCAGCGCCCCTAGAAATGTTATTTTTTTCAATCGTTTCGCCGTGCATTCTCTTTCTCAATGAATCTGTCTGTTCTTTTTTTAGGTTGACGTTTAGAGTGTCTTTCTAGAGATTGCGGTCTGCAGCTATTTCTTCCTAGGCTGCAAGGTTTATGTTCAGAGTCTTCATGTCGTGTTTACACACATCTACAAATCAAAGTTTTGGGCGCCCTCTAGTCCTTTTGTCATCTGCACTTAGTCATAAAATGCTAACTAAAAACATAAATATTACCCCATAACGTCGACGTTGTTGTATAGAAGTAAAGTACTAAAATTAGCTGTGTTTGACAACAACATTTGAACAAGAGGAAGATAGTACTCTAAATTAACAATATTACCCCATACAAGATATCTTGTTGAGTAGATTTTGTGTTAAACGAATGGGTTGGTGGGCCATTCTGGAATTAAACACTCATTCATCGCATTTCCATGACTACAGATCACAGTCGTAATCAAGAGTCATGTTTCTTGCTTTGGTGGTTATGTATCTCCACAACGTCCTGTCTCTTCAGTTGTTTATCATTTTTTATTTTGAAAATTTCACCCAAGAGTTCATCAATTCAAGCTGTCTGTTAATTTTTCTATTTTCCACTTTTTTTTAAAATCAAGAACACTAACAAAACTGCAATATCAACGTGACAAATTCATTTTAAAAAACTCATATTTATGTGAATTAAATAAATAATTCATCGTAAAATAATGAATTAATTTGGTTATCGCTCATTATTCTGATTAATTTACTAATTATTTCTCTCATACATACCTCTATTACTGAGTTTTAAACCTCCAAACATTTATTCCTTTTTGAAAGACAGCATTACTTCATAACAAGTGAGATCCGTCTAATCATTTCTCCCCTACACGCACAACAGTCTTATACTTATGTTTACCTGAACTTAACACAACTACAAAGCCTTTCTAGGGAAATATTTTGGATCATATTTCCTGTTTTAAATGGGTGACTTATATCGTCATAAACAAACAACTTATATTGAAAATATGAAGTGTGTACACTGTATGTATTCTGTAATGTAGACATTCTTCATGAAGAGAATATTATCAATAATTATCCAATTTTTTTCAAATGGGCACCGTGTGTTGCTATATTTTAGATAAATGTAAACATAGAGGTACGTATTAATGTCTCGCCCAAACTACTGGTCATGGAAACATGAAATTAGGAGAGTGTATAGGTCTGTATTTTTCTCTCTAAAGGTCTAAGTTAACCTGGCAGGGCTAAACCCTGTCTAGTACGGCAGTGAACGTTCTAGTTGGAGATCGCAGCCATTGTCCCTGGAGTTGAGCTCCTGTCCTTGCTACCACGGAGTGGAGAGCATAACAAATACCACTTGTCGATTGCTTCAACAACATTCTTAACCATCTGTTTTGTCACTTGCCTCGCGATCATCTGGCCTTTTACAAAAACCATTATGTTAGGAACTATAAAATAACGAGAGGTAGAAGACAAAATAAAAGGTCGGAAGATAATTCTACAATTGGACTGGACTCTGCTTTCAATGACTTTGAGCGTCACAGATGAGGAAAAAAAGAAAGGACACGTATCTGACGTACGTGAGCACTAAGAATATATTTTTATGTACAAAATTCGAACCAAAGATGAAAACGAAGACCACCCGTTGATAATATCAAGCCCAAATTGCTAGATATAGCAACGTGAAACTTAATGTATTTATCTATGACGTGCAAACAAGAATATACTATTGAGCAAAATTATTTTAACCTCATGAAAATGGGTACCACGAATCGCTATACTTTAACAAATTAATGATAAGGTGAAGATGTAATTGTACCATATTTTAATTCGATTTTGTATTCCTTCTTTATTTTGGAACTTACAAAGAAGAGATTTTTTCTCAACTTCAACTTTAAGAGGATGAAATGTTGTAACGTGTGTTTTATATATAAAGACCGACCATATTAGACGCCAATGAGTGGATACGCAACGGGTGACCAGTATTTTGACGCTGAAAATAATGCCAGATACGCAGATTTTTTTTATAGGTTGGACATTCAAGACTGCACTCATCTTTGTGTGCTGAGTGACTCCATGAACATATTCCAGAAAGTAGAGTCAAGTCTAATTAGTCGTCAAAGGTTGGTATCAATACAGAGATCCAAGATTTGCAGTATCACCTTCATGTGTGTCCTGGACCATGCTGGTGTTGAGGGCAACGATAGAGCAGACAGACTGGCATGCTAGGCAATATTAGCGGCTGGGCAGCCAATGGATTGGGCTGACATCGTTAACAATCTACGAGAGATGGGTTGAACAAAAGCCTTTTAAAGAATTACAAATACGTCGCTATCTAGACTGTGTGAACTGTGAAATTCTGGACGAATGAGAGCAATTGTCAACCAGCTCCGAACTGGCACGATTATAGTCGTTGTATGCTGACGAACATTTTGAAGAAAAAATCGAAATACGAAATGCGAAAAATCGAATGTGTCCGAAGAACTGTAATTATGATCCTAATTTTACATAACATAACATATAGAACGAATAACAATAATATGAACATGTTTTATTTTGACAGCTTTTCATAAGAGAGCAACATCTTGATGCTGCTGACAACATTCGGCCTTCCCCAGAAAACAAAAACAAACATTGATTCACACTGACATTAGAAAAGTACTTAGATCTTACTAACAAGTAAGCAACGTGTTCTTTATATTATACAGCACGCCCTTACCCAAGCATTTCCTGACTGTGTAATTTTCTAGGCATTACACGTCAATACTGAGAAAATCTTTAAAAACATCTCAGAGATGCCAGGCCTAAACATTAATGGAAAGATAATAAATAATCTGAGATATGCTGATGATACAGCTCTACTAGCAGAAAATCCTAAAGACCTACAGCAATTGCTTAATGTGATAAACATAACAAGCAAAAAATATGGACTAGATATGAATATCAAAATGACTAAAAATATGATCATAAACAAAGAAAGTTCTCAAGACCTACAATTAAATATCACAGTTGAGGGAATACATCTGGAGACAGTCCAGAGCTACAACTATCTGGGACATACTATAACTAATGAAGGAAAATGTAAAATTGAAATAAACAAAAGAATAGATATGGCAAAAAGTAATTTTAATGCCATGAAAAATATACTAACAACAAAACAAATATCAGCAGGGCTGAAACTAAGAATGGCAAAATGTTACATCTTCTCAATATTCCTGTATAGTGCAGAAACAAGGACATTAGACAAGAAAACAGAACAGAAAATTGAAGCCTTTGAAATGTGGATTTATAAAAGATTAGGTAGAATTAGATGAAAAGAAAAGAAAACAAACGATGAAGTTTTAAAACAACTGAAAATAAAAAGAGAACTACTAAATACAATTCAAACAAGACAAATGAAATTTTTGGGGGCATGTTAAAAGACACAACAGCCTACTAAAAGTAATATGGAAGGAAAAATACAAGGTAAAAGAGGCAGAGGCAGACCAAGACTAACATGGGCGAGTAACATCAAAAGTTGGACAAGTCAATCTTTTACAGCCTGCACCAACAAAGCAAGAAACAGAGTAAAATGGCGATCCATGGTATCCAACCTTCGATGCGGAGAAGGCACTCGATGATGATGACACATTAACGGGTTTTTATTGCCCTCTGACGGGAGACACATTCAGGAGAACGGTAATTCCATAAAGTTTGAATTCTTGAAAAACTGAGCTCAGCGGAACCCATTCCCTGGACCTCGTACTTCTGAAACTCAGTAAGTACACTACAGATAAAGCGCGAACACCTACAATACAATATACTACATTGTGGAAAGTAATGAAACATCCAAAACAGAAAAAAATATTTGAGAAAGAGCGTGAGAGAGAGAGAGAGAGAGAGAGAGAGAGAGAGAGAGAGAGAGAGAGAGAGAAGCAGGAAATGTTAGCAACAAATGGCCCAGTTCTGCCACCATAAGTGGGTGATGAAGGCAGGCCACAAGGAGAGAGAAATGGGAGGTAGTGAAAGGTAATGACGCCAACTGCTGTCCAGGTAACAAAGGCTGAGGATGGGAAGCAGAAAAGAGAGTCTAAACTAAAAGGGGATGAAGGGTATTAACTAAGTATTAAATAAACTCCGTGCTAAAACACACATAGGTGCTGATTAAAGATCCAGTCCAGATTGCTGACACAGAGACATGAATGTTGCACAATGGATGTCTCTGTGGTTTAAGCATTATTAACAAAACAATAAAAATTGTATCCAAAGACTAAGAAACGAGTACAATTGATTGCTATATTTTACAGAAATTAACAAACAAAAAGTACAAATAAAACTGAAATATAATTTTGTTTTCAAATTAATATCGGTAGGAATATCTTACTGTCTGTGTTTGTGTACATTCATACATACATTCATATAAACACACACTAAAATACTTATCTCCACATACTGTTTTACTGTGTTTCTGTGTTTATATATATATATATATAAATATATATATATATATATATATATATGTATAGATTCAAACAAATACACACTAAAATACTTATCTCCACTTACTGTTTGAATGTGTTTCTGTGTTTATATATATATATATATATATGTATACATTCATATAAATACACACTAAAATACTTGTCCGCACTTAAAGTTTGACTGAAAAAATCTTCATTGCGTTTCCCGGGCCGCTTAATGTAAAGAAATAATATTAGGTGTCAGTGTCAACTATAAAGGCGCTAATACTGCGTGACACAGTCAAAGATAAAGTGAATCATGCAGAAACTTTACATGGCAAGGAGAAGACAGCATCAGAAAGACTAACAACACCACATTTACTTTCTATCGTTGAAAGATTTGAACATGATTTCTCCTCAGGCCTTAGCCACCATTAGGAAGGAAGATGTGGTTAGAAAATTGAGCCCGCCCAGGTGGAAAATTATAATAATCTATTAATTTAATTTAATTTACATGACTCGTTATAAAACAATAATATCTGTGGTTATAAGATTATTAATATACTCGCTAGGATTGTGAGATGTGATCTATTTTTTTTAAGTTTTTATCAATAGTTGATATGTTTGTGAGTAGGCTGCTGTTGACGCCGCCGAATAGACTTGGTATATTGTGTAACAGAATAAGAAGATAATCGAAGTATTTAAGACTTATGTACTCAATGTAGACTTGTGTAAATAAACAGAAGGTGGTGCTGTAATGCACCTTCAGCCCTGCCAATTATTTTATATATCTTGAAGGCATGATATTTAACTTAAGGAAGTGTTCATAGACGCAAGAGTGCATAATAATAAAGATAATATCAGAAGTCGAACACAACACAAAGTAATAAAAGCACAATAAAGAAACTATTCTTTCCTTTATAATTAAACAAATCTGGTGACAGCACACAACCTTGCCTAACACCTTGTTTTATTTGTTGAAACATTTTCAATTTGTTTCCAGTTCTTATGGCCGCTGTTTGTTGCGAGGACATGTCCTTTATTATTCTTATATCTTTGCTGTCTATTTTTATGCCTTCTAAAATTTAGATTTTTTTCTTGGTGCCTTACTTTGTCCAATGCTTTGGTATAATATATGAAACATAGGTATAGCACACTGTCAGTCATATTAAAACATTTATACTTTAACATGAATAATTGTATCCACTCTTACATAATGTTTCTTTGTACACTTTAATTTACCCGATCCGCTTGTTAGAGTGTGTGATGATTCAGCAGCAGATCGGATATTAACTTTTATTGCCCAGGTTGATGTGTTATATTACTGGCACAAGAAAGAGGGATGTAACGTGCCATATTTTAATATCGTGGATTAATGAAGTATTAAACCTCACCGAATATGAAAACAGAGTATGGAAGTGAGTGAGTCAGTGTTTTTCATCCCAATTTTTTTTCCTCTTCCAACTCATTAAATCAATTACCAATTTTGTAATCTCGGGTGGACCTTATTCATGTTCGCTTTATCGTAATCCAATGTTCAGGCTTGGTTAGCGGGCTAGAGTTGTGACCCACAAAAGGAGGAGTAAGACGTCCCCGTTTCTGCGCTAGTCTTCGGGGCACCCTTGGGGAAGGTGGAGATCCCGTTTAGCTCCCCCTATCAGGGTTATGCGAAGCCATTGGAGCAGGTGGTGGATGGTGTTGTGGGAGCAGTCGACACGTAGTGTCGGTTATGGTCCCAACTTGTGATAGCAGGCAGGGGATTTCATGTATATAGACAATGGCTGCGATCTCCGACTAGTACAGTCACTGCCAAGAATGAAAGGAATGGCAAACTACCTTCTTATATTGCATAGTATAATTATGTTAAAACACAACTTAATATCTGCAGCTAACGAACCAATAAGGACATTCTCAAAGAGGCCAACACAAAAGGGAACTCCTAAAAAACATGAGAGAGATACAATCAACATTTTTCTGGCACATCATGAGAAGAGGAAAGTTGGAATACTTGGTTATAACTGGCAAAATACAAGGAAAGAGAGATCGCGGACGACAAAGAGAGAAAATACTGGATAGCTTGGTGTCAAGGCATGGGAAACAGTCAATAACAGAACTGATACGATGCACTGTAGATAGAAGATTGTGGAAGGACATGATCGCCTACGGCAACCGATATGGCACATGATGATGATGAATGTTCAGACACTAGGCAACTGACGTTCTCTTTTTATACAGAAACCGTTAAACGTAATCACGTCTCAACATTAATATTTAAGCTCTCATTTTAAACAGATAACATTATCAGCAACACTGACTGAACATTCATGTTTAAAAAGAAACAGAACTCTGTTTGGTAAAGGTAAAGGTAAAGTACGAGACTTGAACCGGCGTCTTAGTCTGCGAGTTTCCACACATATGTGCTCGGCCGCCTATCTAGAAATGTTTGGAGATTTCTGGATAATGTCGCTTCAAGCATCGAAACTCACGATGGGAGGCGACATTCCTCACCTTCCCAGGGTAATACCCTGGTACCCATTTCTGCCAACGGCTGGGTCGGCCGTGGGGGTATTTTTTTATTTCAAGCCACGAGTACAATTGACACTGCTCCCAGCGGGAATCGAACACGGGTTGTCCGAACGTCGGTACTCCATTCGGGTAGTTTTCCCAGAACACTGTTTATATAAGACAAGTACCGAATGTCGATAATGGAATAAGAGAAGTTGTTGGGTGGAATTACTAAGCAGAAAGTGGTGCAAATCTGGTTGTATTTTGTGTCTTTTTGCCAAACAGGATTGTATTTGTTTACTTGTTTTAATCAGAGACACGTTGTTTACATTTTACTTCCTTGTCTTGTTCTACAAATGTCTTTATTTGTTTTTATTTACTGTAGTTATTTCTCTCTCTTTTTCCCAGACATATTCACATACCCTAAACAGCTGTTTGCCGGCCTTACTTAAGTTATCTGCCCCTGAAAGACGCGTTGCCTATCATTTTGTGACCGTCCGCTAATTTATACTGTACAGGGCGCAAATTCGACCACATTACCCTAAAAATGATGTGCCCATGGTCTGTAAAATTTATGGTCATTAACACCATATTCCCTATACGTCGCCACTTGGCGTGACGGGGGTACTTTACTTTACTTTTTACTAGGGCGCAAATTCCCATCTGAGTCAAATGTATTCACCAAACTATTTATAACTGTTATATAACATATATATTTACTGCAATTTATCACATGAGATGTTTTTTTCTATAACATATCATCAATTATAACGGTTACGCTTTCTCGAAATCAACATTTTTGTCAATAGTAGTGACGTCACCTACTAAAATATATCTTTTTAGCGATACCGAAGGAGTCAGGCGCTACTTATTTGTGAAGACCATCGCACTATTAGTCTCATAAGCCGTATGACGAGAATATTACTAAGAATCATCATGAGTCGTGTTAGGAACAGTTTAAAACCAGTGAAAATCCAGGGACAAAATACATCAAGCTCACGTGGCGGGTAAATGCGTTAAAAAAGATGGATGGATGGATTAAGGTGGATGGATGGATGGGTGGGTGGGTTGGTGGGTGGATGGATGGATGGATGGATGGATGAATGGATGGATGGATGAATGGATGGATGGATTTGGTTGGGTGGATGGATGGATGGATTGATGGATTGATGGATGGGTTGATGGATGGATGGATGGATGGATTGATGGCTTGGTGGATGGATGGATGAATATTTTAAAATAACGCTTACTCTATTATCTCTTCCCATAAAACGTGTAGACCTTTACATATATACCAGTCCTTTAAAGATCTGGTGTCTTTATGTTTCCATAATGGGTATTATTTTTCTCCTTGTATATTATTCTTGATGATGATGATGACGATGATGATGATGATGATCAAAAGAAAATAAATCACAAGCATAAATTGGCAATGGATTTAAGTGAATAATAAAGTTCGATATATTATCATAACGATATCCGGGCCATTCCGGCTTAAAATATATTGTATTTAAGTGCATACACACTATATATGTATTTAAATATGTCGTACTCGCTTCGGGATTTAAATACTTTCAGTCCGTGATGTCTGCAATGAAAGTTCGACATAAATAACGTGTATTCCGTATGTTTGTTTTATTTTATGAATTTGAAACATCAACAAAAGATATCGGCTGGAAAATGATTATTATAATTTAATTATTTGTGACAGGGCTAAGCGGAAAAAATTAACAAGATTGGCCTATTACACACCAAGGAAAAATAAAAAAATAAAAAATGGTATGTAAGAAGCTTTACGTGACAAGTGGACGACACAGACTAAACAACGTTTCGGCTCAATAGGCCTTCATCAGGAACAAACAAAAAAAACACACACACAAAACTAATAACGAAACAACAAAAACAAAAATAATCGAAATAGCTTTACGTGACAAGTGGACGACACAGACTAAACAACGTTTCGGCTCAATAGGCCTTCATCAGGAACAAACAAAAAAACACACACACAAAACTAATAACGAAACAACCAAAACAAAAACAATCGAAATTATTATTATTATTTTTTTAATTTTATTTTTATTTTTTAATTTTTCCTCATATTCAGCTTTACTGCAGCTTCGCATTTTTATGCCTTAACCTATTACACACTAAAGTGTTTTTATGTTGCTTAATGCTAAAGCAGAAAATTAAAGCCTCTGAAATGTGGATGTACAGAAGAATAAGTAGAATTGGATAGAACGAAAAAAAAACAAGCGATGAAGTCTTAAAACAACTAAAAATGAACAGAGAACTACTAAAAACAATTCAAAAAGGACAAATGCAATTTTTGGTGCATGTTATACTAAAAGTACTCTTGGAAGGGAAAATACAAGGTAAAAGAGGCAGAAGCAGACCAAGACTAACGTGGACGAGTAATATCAAAAGATGGAAAAGTCAGCCTATGACAACATGCAAGAAACAAAATAAGAGACATAGTGGAATGACGCTCCATGATAGCCAACATTCGACGCGGAGACGGCACTCGATGATGATGATGATGCATGCTAAAGCCAATACAGCAAAATGGAAAAGAATAGCATATGCATTATAGAAAGAAAAATAAACAAAATAATAAGAAAAAGCGAAATAACGGATCATAAAAAAAAATATAATGCAACAATTGTGAATAAAAAGGTCATAATTTTGCTATAGAAACTCATCACTGACTACCGATCGATTGATACGGGATTTGCTCCCCCGTCTCGATCCTACAGTCGGCCTAAGGGTCATCCAGCTTCTTCTTATATCTTTCCTTCGTTATGTGTCTTTTTGAGTCGAAGGGAGATATAATAATTTGCGGTTGTTTGCTCTTCTATTCGCCGTCTGCAGTTCTGTTGATGTTCTGTTTCTCTTTTGCGATATTCATGACTTCTGTTTTCTTGATTTTGATTTTCATTTTGTATTTTGTGCTTGTGCTGTTGGGTTTATTTCAGTGTTCTTGTAGGTCATCTATTTTTCCATGTATTAATGCCCGATCGTCTGCAAATAAAAGCTCGTCGATCTATTATGCCGAAGGTGGATTGGCTAACTTGCATATATATTTCGTGTATGTAATAAACAATAGGGAGGATAACACGCAACCCTGGTTTCCCTTCGAAGTGGTCTGTGTAACCTGCTGATGTTGATGTAGAGACTTTTAATTAGGTTGATTAAATGTTGACTTACTCTGTATGTTGTTAGTATCCCCCAACAACTGTTCTCTGTTTACTCGGTCGAATGCTTTGTTCTGGTCAACGAAAACTATGTACACATTTTGATTGTGTTCTGTTGTCTTTTCTGCTAGCTGCTTTAATGTGAATAGAGCTTTAGCACATCCTTTGTTTTGTTTCGGAAACACATTTGAGAATCGCTTAACTGTAGCTATATTATTGGTCCAGCCTTTTCTTCCACAGTTTTGGCGTATAACTTTCCTGCACGGCTGAAAAGCGATATATCTCTATATTGATTGCAGTCTCTCTTGCTACCTTTATCTTTATTGGTACAATGATTGCCTGTTGCCAGTCTTATGGAACCTTTTTTGGTGCCATACTGCATTGAGTTTTCTGGGCAACCATATAACTTCTATTTCACCTGCTACTGCTATTATTTCAACTGGTATGTTATTTATCCCTTGTGCTTTATCATCCTCTAGCTGATGGTTACTAATTAGTTTCTTCGTTACTCGTTTTATTCGTAATTGTAAATGTCTAAAAATGGAAATCTCTGTAGTTAGTAGTTTAATTTTAATGGATCAAAAGATGTAAAAATCGAAAATTTTGCCAGATGTTTCTCTGGTTGAGGTTGTCTTGTTCACCTAGTTCGCATGATTTCACAAGATGATTTACATCAATCTATTTATTTCCACCATTTCCATATTTGACCACCGTGAAAGAGATTGGAGCCTCATCACGTACCAGTCCAGAGGAAGCCATGGAGAGTCGGAGAAATTCGAACTTATGTCGGAGGAAAGATCTTAAAATAAGTACTTGGAATGTTAGGACTCTATATCAACAAGGGAAATTGGAAAATCTAATTCAAGAAGCAGAACGAATAAATATAGATATTTTAGGCATATCAGAGACTAGATGGAAGGAATGTGGGTACATTGAAGACGAAAAATATACATTTATATACTCAGGAAACACAACAGAACATCAAAGGGGGGTAGGAATACTGATAAAAAGAGAGCTACAAAAATATATAAGTACCCACTGGACATACAGTGATAGGATTATACTACTCAAGTTGAAAGCAAAACCATTCGACATAGCAATAATACAGACATATGCACCTACTCAAGACTACACAGATGAACAAATAGAGGCATACTATGAAGACCTAAATAAAGTTATGAAGCAAGTGAAATCTTCAGACATCTTGATTGTAATGGGTGACATGAACGCTAAAGTAGGAAAAGGTAGATATAAGACAATTATAGGAAATCATGGTTTAGGAAAAAGAAATGACAGAGGAGAAAGATTAATACAATTCTGTGAAGAAAACAGGCTGATAATATGTAACACCTACTTTGAGCAAGAGAAAAGGAAACTATACACATGGAAAAGCCCTGGAGATAGGAAGAGGAATCAAATAGATTACATAATGATAAAAGAAAGGTTCCGTAACAGCGTAAAGAAAGCCAAAACCTACCCAGGAGCAGATATTAATTCTGATCAAAATCCTGTAATGATTAAAATGAAAATCAAACTAAAGAGAAACAAGCAAAAATCTGATTCATCAACAAACCCACTCGACATAACAGCTTTAAATCAAAAAGATATTAAAGATACCTATACAGTACAAGTAAAGAACACATACCAGAAGCTGCTAGAGGAAGGAATTGAACAATACAGAAGAGAAAATCCTGATGAAAAAGTAACAACCAAATGGCAATGCATAAAGAAAAGCATACAAAAAGCCTGCGACACCTTACCCAAAAGAGAAAAGAACAAAAAACAAAAATGGATAACTAACACCATCTTAGAAAAAATGGAAGAAAGGAGACAAGCGAAGAACACTGCCCAATACAATAAAATAGATAATGAGATACGCAAAATGTGCAAAAAGGCAAAAGAAGACTGGCTCAGCCAAAAATGTATAGAAATAGAAACTATGGAAAGCAAACAAGACCTAAGAGGAATGCACACAGAAATAAAGAGAATGACTAATAAAAATAAAAAAGCCACAGAAGGTGGATGCATTGCAGACAAAAAAGGAAAAATGCTAACAGACACTAAGGATATCATAGATAGATGGCAGGAATATATAACAGAACTATTTCATGATCAAAGGGACAAGAAACCAGTTATAAAATGTACATCAGGCTATAAAATCTTAAAATCTGAGGTGGAAAAAGCTATAAAAACAATGAAAAGGGGAAAAGCAGCAGGACCTGAAAGCATACAGATAGAGATGATACAGGCACTTGAAGATTTTGGCATTGAAGTGATTACAGACATATGCAACGACATATACCACACAGGATACATACCAAATGAACTAAAAACATCAACTTTCATTGCATTGCCTAAAAAGAATGGTGCAGTTGAATGCAGTGACTTTAGAACAATAAGCCTAATGAGCCATGTTACAAAAATCTTGCTAAAAGTTATACAAGGAAGGATTCAGAATAAAATCAATACTGAATTAGATGAGCAGCAATTTGGATTTAGGAAAAATAGCGGGACAAAAGAAGCCATATTCTGCATGAGAACATTAATCGAAAAATACACAGAAGTAAACAAACCAATATATGCCTGCTTCATAGACTACACCAAAGCTTTTGATAGAGTACACCACAAACAACTTATAGAATGCCTAAAAGAGATACATCTAGATGACATGGATATACGACTAATATGCAATCTATACTGGGAGCAAACAGCAATAATAAAATATAACAAAGAGTTCTCTACACCCATTGATATAAAAAGAGGAGTAAGACAAGGATGCATCCTATCACCAAGCTTGTTCAATCTATACACTGAGCAAATCTTTAGAAACATCATAGAGATGCCAGGCCTACAAATTGATGGAAAGATAATCAATAACCTAAGATATGCTGACGATACTGTACTACTAGCAGAAAATCCTAAAGACCTACAACAATTACTTAATGAAATAAACACGACAAGCAAAAAATATGGACTAGATATGAATATCAAAAAGACTAAAACTATGATCATAAACAAAGAAAATACTCAAAACCCACAAGTAGATATCAAAATTGAAGGAATAGACCTTGAGACAGTTCAGAACTATAACTACCTTGGACATACTATAACCAGTGATGGAAAATGTACAACTGAAATAAACAAAAGAATAGGAATGGCAAAAAGTAATTTTAATGTCATGAAGGACATACTAACATCAAAACAAATAACACCAGAGCTAAAACTAAGAATAGCAAAATGTTACATCTTCTCAATATTCCTATATGGTGCTGAAACATGGACATTAGACAAGAAAACAGAACAGAGAATTGAAGCCTTTGAAATGTGGATATATAGAAGAATAGGTAGAATTGGATGGAAGGAAAAGAAAACAAATGACAAAGTCTTAAAACAACTAAAAATGAAAAGAGAACTTCTGAACACAATTAGAACAAGACAAATGCGATTCTTAGGCCATGTTAAAAGACACAACAGCCTACTGAAAGTGATCCTGGAGGGGAAAATACAAGGTAAAAGAGGCAGAGGCAGACCAAGATTAACATGGACGAGTAACATCAAAAGATGGACAAATCAACCGATGACAACCTGCACCATCAAAGCAAGAGATAGAGCAAAATGGCGCTCCATGGTAGCCAACCTTCGTTGCGGAGACGGCACTCAATGATGATGATGATGATTTATTTCAAATAATCTTAGGATTTGTCTCTAAAATTTGTAACTTAAACATTGTACGCAGTTTTACTATATACGTTATGGTAGAGTATCATAAAGCTTAACAAATCAATGGACCTTTAGTAATCAAATGTTTTGGGAAAATATTATGATTTCATAAACACATGACCATGTCTTATGTAAACAATTAAAATATAAACTATGTATTTATTTATTATATTTGCATGTTTATTTTGAAGGAAAATGGGTTGTGTGTCCAAAATTATTATTTCTGACAGGATTTATTTGTAATGACAACGTGGGATACGACCCGTAGGTGAGAAAATCTTTTGTTTTTCAATACTTCAGTTCCTCTTTGATACAGCCCTCTTTTTACTTTGGTAGGGAGAGAGTTCAATCTTAAATACCTGATTTGACTATTCCCAGTTCATTGAATTCAACTACCACTGTTGGAGACCTATTTCCACAATACTCCTTTGGATTTCCTACCCACCACCACATAACAAAATTCTCTCCACATGACATATTTGGATTCATCAGTCAGTAATACGTGACTATTTTCACAATATTTTTTTGTGAAGGATTATTTGCAGATTTTGTACTGTGTTTTAGCGAGATCCCAATTTTATGTTCACGAAGTAGTTCTCTCACATCTACTTTCTGTTTTAGTAGGTTTGGATTAAAAGTCAAATTTGGGAAGTTCATTTCCAGATCCTTCCCGTCATTACGTGTTTGGGATTAACCCACAATCTTAAAGTGGCGACAAGAAATACTTCCTGGCAGAATCAGGTAAACAGGGATGATATTGACTACGTTACACATAAATGTATGGATTGTTATATAAAAAACAGGAACTAAAATCATATTACATGTACGCTATAATGCAGAACACGTATTTATCTTTTAGCTGAGTAAAATTATTTAAAAATAAAAATGTATAGAATAATAATGTATAGAATAATAATAAGTAAGGACATAATTATTTGCAGTTTCCCCATCTGCTGTGCTATATTTAGCTTCTCAAATCATGCGTCAGTTTGTCGTAGAACCGGTTCATGACGTCTGTATCTCCTTCCTCTTCCGGGTCTGGATAAGGTATGTAAGTGTTGCTCCGGATGTGACGAAGAAGATCTAGGTCAAGTTCACCGTTGGGAATGGTCTCCTTCAAAAGGAACACCAGAACCTGACGTCCTGTGTGGACAGCTTCCATGTTGGCCATCTGTAAATAAAGAGAGCTTAAGCTAAATCAACATACGAAACATAAGCTGACACCAGAGTACAAAGACAAAAGATAATGAAAACATATGAACTACATGATAATATTCTCAGGAGTCGACAACATAGAAAGATCAAAACACGGACTAGGCGTCACCTAGACCCGAAAAGGCAAAATATATTGTAGAAATAAAATACAAATCAGAAAGAAAAATCACAACTAATACTTGAAGATGACCGAAATACAACTTCCATATAGATTTATGCACTATGTAACAAGAATGAAAAAGACAGCGAAGAATTATATGACACACTAAATGATATTGTCAACAAGATTCATGAAAGCGACGATATGTTAGTGATGGGGGCTTTTAATGGGAGGCTTGGGAAAAGCAAAAGTGAGAACATAGATAACCTGGGACCCTTTGGCGATAAGGCTGCTGAAGTAAACGAAACTGGAAGTATACTTATGGAATTGTGTAATCAAAATGATTTGTTTATCACCAACATATTCTTCTCAAACACAGAGAATCACAATTTACACTTGGTATAAGTGGAATGACACAACATGCAGAAGTCAGATAGATTTTATACTAACAAGAAAACAAAACAAGAAAAGAGTAACCAACAGCAGAGCTATCCTCAATATCACAGACGACACAGAACATAAAATGATTATGTCTTATTACACTCAGACAGCCAAAAACAAAGAGAATATACGCAAACAAACAAAAAAAGCAAAAAGAACAGACAATAAAAATAAAACAATTGAAATATCAAGAATCAAGGAAAACCATAGGAGAAAAATTAACAGAGGAACACAAGAAACGCCATAGCGAAGTGATCATAGTAGAAGAAGAGTGGAAACAGTTTAGGAAAACAAAAAAATAAACATCTCAAAAACATGTGGAACGAAACTAACGATAAAAGAAGGGAAAAAGGGCACACCGTGGTGGAACGAGCAATCGGAGAACCAATTAATGAAAAGAAGAAACTGTTTCAAAATTGGAGATCGAATAAGAAGCAACAAGAATATGTATTTTAAAAAATGCCTTAGTTTGGAAAAAGTTAAAATTGTAATCGAAGAAACTAAGCAAAACATATGGACAAATTTCGGACAAAATATTAGCAGGGATTTCAAGACAGCTACAAGAGATTAATCTACAAAGCAGTAAAAGAAACAAGAGAAAGAAAAGAAAGCCATGATCCTACTGAGCTTATTAAAGTTCAAAGACGGACAGCCAATATCAAATAACCAACATATGCTTCAGAGATGGAAAGAATATTTGGAAGACCTACTAAACATTGAATCAACTACCGATAACACAACAAAAAACACACAAACACAAGAATGCACAAACACAAAATGTCATGAAAAAGGAAATCGAAGAAATAATCAAATATGCTCTAAGAAATACAGCACCGGGGATAGATGACATACCAGTAGAAATAATAGCAGCAGCTGGGGGAACAGGAGTTACAGAATATTCAATGCAGCTTGGCACCAACAGAAGGCTCCATAAGACTTGCTAGAGGCAATCATCGTACCAATATGGAAAAATAAAGGTAGCAAGAGAGACTGAAATCAATATAGAGGAATATCGCTTCTCAGCCTAATAGAAAAGTTATACGACAAAATTGTGGGAACAAAAGGCTGAGACCAATAATAGAACTACAGTTAAGCGATTCTCAAATGAGGTCCCGAAGAAAAAGAAAGGATGTACTGACGTTCCGTTCACCTTAAAACAGTTCATATGTAGACCAGGTATTCACCTGAAGCTCTAAAGTTACACCAGGTACTTACCTGAAGCTCATGGTTACACCAGGTACTCACCTGAAGCTCATAGTTGCACCAGGTACTCACCTGAAGCTCATAGTTGCACCAGGTACTCTCCAGCAGGTTACGTGTAAGAACCACCAAAGTCTTCCTGCTCTCGGCCACGGCCATGACGATGTTGGAAGCGATGTAGGTACCAGCCACAAAGTCTCGTCCATGAATCAGAAGCTTCAGACCTCGCTTCTCCAACTCTGTCCATTAAATGCGAGGAAAGGTCGAGTTCACACATAATTATGTGTGTGATTATGTGTATGTTTATGTCTCAAATGTCACCTTTTTGGACATGAGAAGTACTAACTGATATGTACAAAAGAGACAAAGATAATAATTTAAAGGAAATTAATTCTTCTTCTTCGCTGACCTTGAAAATACTCTTTTTACGTTATTTCGCAGTTTACAACTGAGCTTTAATATTTCTCTACATTTTACTTCAATACTTTGGTGTTGGAAGCGATGTAGGTACCAGCCACAAAGTCTCGTCCATGGATTAGAAGCTTCAGACCTCGCTTCTCCAACGCTGTCCATGAAATGCGAGGAAAGGTCGAGTTCATACATAATTATGTGTATGTATGTGTATGTATGTGTGTGATTATGTGTATGTTTGTGTCTCTAATATCTCCTTTTTGGACATGAGGAGTACTAACTGATATGTAAAAAAGAGACAACGATAATAATTTAAACGAAATTAATTATTCTTCTTCGCTGACCTTGAAAATACTCTTTTTACGTTATTTCGCAGTTTACAACTGAGCTTTAATATTTCTCTACATTTTACTTCAATACTTTTGACTCCACATAGGCGTACATTTGAGACCGGTCTTTAAATCCCACTCTCTTGCATCTTCAGAAAGTGTGGCATGTTCCAGGAATTTTAATTAAAAGCTGGGGTCTTGGTCAGCTAAGAATCATCTACTATAATGTTAGAAATCAGTTGTATTATTTTCTATGGTTTTGATAAAGAAATAACGTCACGGTACTCCGGCGAACCCTTACTTTCTTATTTTTCTTTAACAGACAATTATGGGTATTCAAAGAGATGACGATAATGTTGATAATCACATGATTGAGCAGTTATGTTCTCTAACTGGGAGTTTTTAATTCAAACTAATGTCTATCTTGGCACACTATTTGTTCCTGTGCCTCAAACGTCTTCTAGTATATGGTTTTTCACTTGTTCTGGGTTCACAATTCTAAATTTCCACATCTTGATCATGATGATAATGATGCTGATGATGATGACGATGATGATAATAAAGATGACGACGATGATGATTACACTAATGATGATGATAACGATGTTGATGATAATGATGATGATAATGATGATTATAATGATAATGAAAGATACACATAACTGAGAGGTTATATCCTCCATTATAGTAAAGATTCTCTACACGCCATGAACGTGATAGACAAATAAAGATAATGGTGTTAGCGACTAATAATATTCGCTGACTTCTTATTCTTCAAAATTAATATATTTAAATACAAAATAAAATCCTAAATATAAGGTTGTTAGCAAATAACACATAAAGAGTGTTCACTTACGTCTTTTGGCGTGTGCTGAGACTGCTATGATAGGGGCTACAGCTACATTTCTTTGTTTGGGAGATGAGATAGTAATTCGGATGATTCCACTGGCACGAGCAGTTGAGCAATTATGGATTTTAATTTGTTTGCAGAGATACCGGGACCTTCCATAACCATAACACATAAAGACAGGCCGCCGCTATGAATTTATTCGCTAGCATGGAGTCATCATAAGTACCCCATATGTACGTTCTGTTGTTTGATGTGCGACGGGGATAATCTGACGACTAACTCTGTGTCTATATGTTCGGAATTGGGGTCAACAACGATGGCCTAACATCATCAAGCGCTCTACATTTTTAAAAACTATGACGATCATTATTTTCAAGAGGACGTGAACTTCCGGTATATGGTGGATACGCGGTGGGAACAATCGAAGGCTATGCATGAAAAGTGTTCCATGTTTCAGTTTCCTCATATTCCAAGTCCGGCTTGTTGCAGGAGCTACTGAGTTAAGTGCTCTGTGCACACCGTGAGCTGTGCGTCTCATCCGTTTTGATCATGTTTTGATATTCCAATTGTTTACGATGAATGATGATATCGTATGACAGGGAACAGTTGGCTGTGTTCACTTTCTGCGCGGTTTCGTCTTATGTCTTTTGGCGTGTGCTGAGACTGCTACGATGGGGTCTACAGTTGCCTTTCTTAGTTTGGGAGATGAGATATTAATTCGGATGATTACGCTGGCACGGGTGGTTGAGCAATTATGGATCTTAATTCGTTTGCAGTGATACCAGGGCCTTCCATAACCAACCAAAATGACCCCATAGTTTGTAATTTGTTTATCTTGGTGACAAGATTCGGCTCTTCTTTGTGCAGTCCCCATTATTGAAGGATATTTTTAGGAGTCTTTAGACTGGCTTGAAATATACACTGTCGTGACGTTATCATCTGTAATCTGTAGACGTGGGTGATCGGTCTACAGTGCCCGGTTCGATGTCTGATGATTCTAGTCTGTTGTCTTCACTTCATTCATGTTCAGGGTTGGGTTTTGTGGAAGGTTACTTGTTGATATTTCGCGATGCATATCTATACATTCCATTGAATAGTGCATTTGATTCACCCTTGTGTATCATTTGAATCAATTATTTTTTCTGATTTCTTGCTTTTGATAGTTTGTCAGTCTCGTCATTTCCATCTATTTCGTAACGAGGAGGGACCTATTGCAGTACCACTTTACTTGTGGTAGTTAGTCTGGTTCAGCTGTTCCACGACCGTCTCCGTTAACTCTTTCCGTACGTTTCGACGCACCTTGCGCCATGACGATTTCTGTCGTGTACGTTTAGCCGCACAGTGCGTCACTCTCAATTTGATAAATGTAAACTGTCATCAAACCGCATTCTTTTTATATCTCTTGTATCATCATGGTATTGGTGAAATCTAATTCCTTGTTTAATTATCTGACAATTCATATATAATATGTTAAGTGTTAAATAAATATAAACATGTCGATTGATATTTAAAACCATGAAAAATTGTATCTCTGAGATCTCTACCGCTAAATTGATAAAAACCTTCCGTACTGAAAGAG
Organism: Megaustenia siamemsis; assembly: GCA_032433765.1. Classification (NCBI taxonomy): domain Eukaryota; kingdom Metazoa; phylum Mollusca; class Gastropoda; order Stylommatophora; family Ariophantidae; genus Megaustenia; species Megaustenia siamemsis. The sequence goes on from JAVIAB010000108.1 coordinate 55,937,685, forward strand.
TTAAAAGATCATCTGCTTTGTTTGTGGACAACCTGTAAAACAGACCAGCAGTAACATAATACAATTAGGTTGTTTCCCGTCGTTTTATTTTCTTTTAGTATCTCAGTGGCTTATAAGATTGTTTGAAGCTATGATCTGTAGTTTGTTGAAGCTGTCGTGTTTCTATTGACCATGTCAAGTTAGTGGCATTTGACATTTATATTATAATTCCTGCCCCACAATTTGTTATTGTTTCAAATGAAAACACAACTACAGATACGCCGTTGGATATAGGCTGTTAAGATTCTGTCCTCCAGCTTACAAAAGGTATTTGACTGGATGATTTTTTTCTCATTGCTTGGAATGTTGCAATTTTATATTGAAAATGTAATACTTTTTAATGACAAGCAGCATATTTTTAGGCGATTGGACAATATTACGTCAGATCGCCTTAATTCACAATAAAAATATCACCGTTTATAATAAACATAATAATTAATCAACATTCTATGGAACAAAACCACTGTACTAATCAGAGTCTCGAGATTTCCTGCGTGCAAACTTCGCCTCGCAACTTTGCTCAGCTCACTTTGGTTCCCTCACTTCGGTTCGGTTGTTGTTTTCTACAAAAGCTAATATAATCGGCAATAAAATAATTTCCCATTTAACACAAATTAACTTGAGAATAATTATCTGATCTTTATTTTTATGTCGCAATATTATATTTTAAAGCGAACTTTATATAATTATTCTTGAGAAATCTTTAAATAAAACACGTTGCACTATTTGATGTTAAGACAATACAAACCTAGGGACAGATAACTGCAAACAAATCTTTTGTCTTCAGAATCATAAGAGATGAAGACATCGTATGTAAAAGCATGCTCATCGTCGATCTTGCGTTTGTCCATGACTTTCAGATACGCAGCGTAATACAAGTACCTAATCTTCCACCGAAACCTGGGATGTGAGGCGGGAATACAAGTATAATTGATTATTATTAGGTCTAATAGTATCTATAATTATATAAATGAGACATGAAATTAAACAGGAACATGTATCTAATTACGTTAGAAAACGACGCTGGAAAAGCCTTGTCCACGTTCTCAGAATGGACGTTAGAAGGTTACCTCACCAGACCCTCATATGGAGACCAGAACATGCAATTAAACGAAGAAGATCAAAGAAATCCTGCTAGAACCATCATCAAAAAGAGCGCAGCTGTGGGTCTCAGAAATAAGCAAGAACTAAATGAGGTTGTGGCAGACATTCAGACATTTGGTCATTTGGTTATGGAAGGCCCTGGTATCACTGCAAACGAATTAAAATCCATAATTGCTCAACCGCCTGTGCCAGCGAAATCATCCGAATTAATATCTAATCTCCCAAACAAAGAAAGGCAGATGTAGTCCCCATCGTAGCAGTCTCAGCACACGCCAAAAGACATAAGGCGAAACCGCGCAGAAAGTGAACACAGCCAACTGTTCCCTGTATACGATATCATCATTCATCGTAAACAATTTGAATATCGAAACATGATCAAAACGGATGAGACACACAGCTCACGGTGTTTACAGAGCACTTAACTCAGTAGCTCCTGCAACAAGCCGGACTTGGTATATGAGGAAACTGCAACATGGGACACTTTTCATGCATAGCCTTCAATTGTTCCCGCCGCCTATCCACCATATACCGGAAGTTCACGACCTCTTGAAAATGATGATCGTCATATTTTTTTAAAAATTGTAAAGCGCTTGATGATGTTAGGCCATCGTTGTTGACCCCAATTCCGAACATATAGACACAGAGTTAGTCGTCAGATTATCCCCGTCGCACATCAAACAACAGACCGTAAGATTAAGGTACTGCCGGTCTAGGGAAATACAATGAGCCATTACGAAGACGTAGCACACAAAAAATGTCGTACACATAATTTTGCTCCGTTTAGATTCTTGATTACTCTAATGAAAGCAGCCTTCGAGGAACAAAATACGGTGCAAATTTCTTAAAGAGATAAAACTGCGGCTGACGAAGCAGTTCACATTAATAGGTAACATGTAAATAACTTGCGTCAAGGAATTCCAACAGCGGACATGAACAGCACCAATATGACGTAAAGCGCAGATTAAGTCTAGACGTTGGAAGGTCTCATTCACAACACTTGATTTGTCAACAAAATGGACTGTTGCCGTCGTACAACTTTGCTTTAGCGGCGCAGATGTAATAAGTAGATCATCATTTTTACTTTAACGCAGAAAAGTGCAACGGAGAACCGAAGTTAATCAGATCCCGAATGCACTTTCTGCAGCGATCAAGAGAACGCGACCTAGATCCACTATCTTTACAGACATTGTAACCTATGACTTCTGCCCTGTGCGCTGTATTTGGCCGAAAAGGATAAACAATCAATCTTTCAATCAATGAAATAGTATCTAATTTCAACTACCAGGATTCTTTCACTGACCTCAACTTGAACGCTTGACTTTTTGTAAGTATTGACGTTTGTGATAGCATTAATTTCTCAATCTCATGACATATTTCCCAATCAAGGTAACTACTGGAGGATTAAAAAATCGAATGGGAGGGTCCCTATCCAAATGTGGTTCCAACTGGTTATATCCTGATCATGAGACCCGAACCTCAACCACCACCCCACTCCTCTACCGATGTATAAAATATTTTAAAAATCTAAATAAAAGTATTTATATCTAAACACAAGAGCCGCGATAGTTCAGTGGACAGTGAACTGGACTACAAAGGACAAGATGTAGGGTTCGATCCCAACCGACGGTTTCTGGGTTCACCCAGCCTTTAATGGGTATCGGATTTTTTTCTGAGAAAGTAAAGCGGCACGGGCGTAATACTGACCACATTACCCCAAAAATCATGTGCTGAAGGTCTGTGAAATTTATGGTCACTAACACCATATTCCCTACACGCCACTTGAGGTGACGGAGGCACATTATTTTTCTTTTTTATATCTAAACACAACCTGAAGTTGAGCTATTGTTTCCAACGATGGGTCTGTGCTACGTGGATGTAAAATCGGATGGGGCCTAATAAAGAACTGATGATAATAAGAGGCATCGTACAATCGCGGACAACGTTTAGGTCCACCAAAACTTTAAATTGACCACTCGATTTGTTTTTTTTTAAACGGGAAAAAAGATTTTACCTCTAGCAATTTCCTGAAGTTTGAAAATATATGGGCACTAACTTCATATTTCAAATATACCTGGCTAAAGGTGAGTGTGGTATTTTGTTTTGTTTTTATCCCTTCTGCAGACTAAAGTTAATTGGGGGGGGGGGCGTGGGGGGGGGGAGATAATGGAGCTTACTTAACTATATGACAATATAAATGTGAACTATTACCGCGGTCTTAAAGTAACTTTCTCTCAAATCTTTAGGTAAATAGGACCATTTACTGTAATTTACAGCTAAATTAAAATGTAACTTTCGTTTTCATTACAAGATTGGATTATGAAAATAACCCTGAACAAAAGGCATGTAATCCAGTGGTCGCTGACCAGGAAACTTAATGATTTAGGCTTTGCTGATAACATAAGTTTAAAAAATAAAGTTTAATTCCAACAGATGACAAAATATACATGGAAAACAAACCAGTAGAAGAGATCGATCACTGTATCTATTTTGGAAGTCACATTGATCGAGAAGGGGGCACAAGTTAAGAAATTAGAATCAGAATAGCTAAAGCAGCAATGTCTTTCAGAAGCCTTGAAAAGTTGTGGAAATCAAAACTAATCAGCACAAACACAAAGTTTAGGCTATTCAAATCAAATGTACTATCAACCCTTACGTATGCGTGTGAAAGTTGGAAAACAACAAGAGATATAGAAACAAAGTTGAATGCATTCGAAAATAAATGTCTAAGGAAAATACTTGGTATAGCGTGGAACGAATTCTCTCTCTCTCTCTCTCTGCGATCAGGACTCAGTCAGAGTAGGATTCCAGACTCCCACATGAAGTCAGTTGTCAGGTTAAGTTTGTTGATCGCCCCCACAGACAGAACGTCACATTTAGAGTCCGCCAGATCCACTCTGACTGAACACCCGTTAATACGTTGCACTGTGTTCTGCGCCAGTGGACCAGTGCATCCGATTTCAGCCAGCATTTTTTCAGGTTTGCTTTCCTTAGCCTTTGATTGTCCCCAATCTTCCTGCAAGGCAGCAGATTGTTTTTTTCTGTAGGGGGATTCTGCCCTTAGATGGTCAGCCCTCCCAGGTTTACGAGCACCATCTGCCCGAGTCACTAGAGGTGACTAACACAGACATGCACACACAAAGATATGAGATGTGAATAACACAGACATGTACACAGCGATACGAGCCATGACTAACACCGACACACATCAAGATATATGACACATGACTAACATAGACATGCACATAAAGATATGGGATATGACTGACTTAGACATGCACACACAAAGATATATCGGGGGCCTCGGTAGCCTAGTTGGGAAAACCACCCGACTAGACTACCGACGTTCGGACAACCCGTGTTCAATTCCCGCTGGGAGCAGTGTGAATTGTACTCGTGGTTGGAATAAAAAAAAAATACCCCCACGGTCGACCCAGCCGTTGGCAGAAATGGGTACCAGGGTATATTATCCTGGGAAGGTGAGGAATGTCGCTTCGCATCTGAGTTTCGATGCTTGAGGCTACACTATACAGAAATATCCGAACATTTCTGGATAGGCGGCCGAGCACATATGGGTATATACTCGCGTGCTAAGACGCCGGTTCAAGTCTCGTACTTTACCTTTACCTTTACACAAAGATATGACACATACCTAACATAGACATATTAACAAAGATATAAAATATGACTAACATAGACATGCACAAACAAAGATAAGAGATGTGACTTACATAGCCATGCACACACAAGAATATGAGATGTGACAAACACAGACATGCACGCACAAAGATATGAGGTATGACTAACATAAACATGCACACAAAGATATGAGATATCCCTAACCCAGACATGCACTCACAAAGATTAACACAGATACACATACTTTCATTAATGGATGCTTACACAGAATAAAAGGAGGGAAATGGCAGGACAAATTAACACAGAATTATGAAAATGTCCCAGTCAAATATCAGTGGATAAAGAGATACAGCGAAGACATGGCACTGGATAGGACACACAATGCGGAAGCCAACTGAGAGTATTACACAACAGGCCCTAATTGGGATCCCCAGGGGAAAAGATAAAGAGGAAGACCAAGTAATTCTTTGAGAAGACAGATAGAAGCAGAGATGAAGATGATGGGGAAGACATGGAATGATCTTAAAAAAAATGGTAAGAAACAGAACGACTTGGAAAGTGTTTGTTGAAGACCTATGCTCCACAGCGAGCTGAAAGTGTTTGTTGAAGACCTATGCTCCACAGCGAGCTGAAAGTGTTTGTTGAAGACCTATGCTCCACAGCGAGCTGAAAGTGTTTGTTGAAGACCTATGCTCCACAGCGAGCTGAAAGTGTTTGTTGAAGACCTATGCTCCACAGCGAGCTGAAAGTGTTTGTTGAAGACCTATGCTCCACAGCGAGCTGAAAGTGTTTGTTGAAGACCTATGCTCCACAGCGAGCTGAAAGTGTTTGTTGAAGACCTATGCTCTACAGGGAGCTGAAAGGTAGAAGAGGAAGAACTTCCTCTACCTCCCTCTCAGGGCTACCCATACATGTGCACTTCATGCTTTTTAAAAATAAGATGGTGCTCTGTCTTAATCTATCAATTGCTAGTTGCCACACAGAGGAAGTAATAAGGCTTGTGTGTCTGCACAGCTGAACCGATTACACAAACTCAAATCTCTATCAGGCGCTTGCCACCCTGAATAATAGCCACTGCATTAACTCTTTTCGTATGTTTCGCCGCACTGTGCATCATGCCGATTTCACCACATGTTTTGCCGCATTATTGTGAACCATCATCAAACCATGTTCTTGTACATGTCTTGTTTCATCTTAGTATATTCTTCTTCTACCTTTTAGCTCCCAGTGGAGCATAGGTCTTCAACAAACGCTTTCCAAGTCGTTCTGTTTTTGCAATTCTTTTAAGATCATTCCATGTCTTCCCCATCATCTTCATCTCTGCTTCAATCTGTCTTCTCTAAGAATTCCTTGGTCTTCCTCTTTGTCTTTTCCCCTGGGGATTCCAAAAAAGGGCCTGTTGTGTAATACTCTCAGTTGGCTTCCGTAGTGTGTGTCCTATCCATCGCCATCGTCTTCGCTGTATCTCTTTATCCACTGGTATTTGACCGGTACATTTCCATAATTCCACGTTATAGTGGAATCTAGTAAATACATCTTAGTATATCGGTGAAATCTAATTCATTGTTCAATTATCTAAAAATTCACATATAATATGCTATGTGTTAGATAAATATAAATATGTAGATTGATCCTAAAAACCATGAAAAATTTTGTTCCTGAAATCTCTTCTGTTGCATTGATAAAAAGCTTCCGTGCGGAAAGAGTTAAAAACCCTGTTTTGCATCTACTCCATTTTCAATAAATATTTTCAAAATTAGGTAAAATTTACTCCTGTAAGTCAACTCTAGACCAACTGTGCATTAACTTCCAGAAAGTGGTCATCCAACATTGTAATATCCATGGAAACGAACGTGCAGACAAACTAGCTAAGGAGGGAGGGAGATTACCACAAGAGAATCATCTCGTCTGCTACGATGAAGCCAAATCCATTATTAAAAGCCAATACCATGAAAAATGGAAACAAGAACACCCAAAGTATTATGAGATAGATAGATACCTCCAACTATCTAGGAGGGATCAAGTCATCATACTTCACCTATGCACTGGTAACAACAGAATGAGAAACCACTTGTTCACCAAACTCAAAATAGAAACGACCGGCCAGTGTCACTGTATCCTGGATAACACAACTAAACATGTTCTACAGGATTGCCCCCAGTACACAGACCTGAGTAGGTCAATGTGACCCACACCCACCTTCCTGAAAGTGAAACTGTACGGGGCAACCGAATCACTTAAACAGACAGCTGCCTTCATAAGAGAGTCTGGAGTCCTAGTCTGAATGAGCCATGATTACAGAAGAAGAAGAAGACAAAGACTGCTGTAAGTTTATTTTTACACTTTCTCTGAGCCACAAAGAGGTAATCTTGTATCTCAAGCATCATTTGTAATGCTTCTCTCCTTTATGTGTTCTCTTGTGCCTTTTTAGAGTGCCACTCTCTGCAAAACTAACATCCCACACATCACATTTGTAAGGTTTTGCACCTGTATGTGATCTCTTGTGTCTTTTTAGATGTCCATTCTGAGCAAAATCTGACCACATACATCACATTTGTAAGGCTTCAGTCCCAGATGTGTTCTTTTGTGAATCTTTAAAATATCACTTCGATTAAATCCAATACTACATACATCACATTTATAAGGCTTCTCTCCTGTGTGTGTTCTCATATGTTTTGTTAGCTTTCCACTCTCAGTAAAACCGACATCGCATACGTCACATTTGTAAGGCTTCTCTCCTGTATGCAATCTTACATGACTCTTCAGATGATCAGATCGCTTAAATCCAATGCTACAAACATCACATATGTAAGGTTTCTCTTCAGATTGCATTAATGTATGTGTTCTCCTGTGTTTCATTAAAGCACCACTGTCAGTAAATCCTGCATCACACACATCACATATGTAAGGTTTCTCTTCAGATTGCATTAATGTATGTGTTCTCCTGTGTTTCATTAAAGCACCACTGTCAGTAAATCCTGCATCACACACATCACATATGTAAGGTTTCTCTTCAGATTGCATTAATGTATGTGTTCTCCTGAGTTTCATTAAAGCACCACTGTCAGTAAATCCTGCATCACACACATCACATACGTAAGGTTTCTCTTCAGATTGCATTAATGTATGTGTTCTCCTGTGTTTCATTAAAGCACCACTGTCAGCAAATCTAAGGTGACCAGAAGTCCCGATTTTTCCGGGACAGTCCCGATTTTTTACTGTTTTTTCAACCCTTGTCCCGGATTTGTTACTGTCCCGAATTTGTCTCGATTTTGGCGGATTTTGTAGCTTTTGTCCCGGATTTGTTAAAATGCATTATGGACACAAACGTTTACCCATTTTGTCAATATGGTAAACGTCTCTTCGACTTAAAAATAGACATTATTCCGTTGTTGTGGAGAAAATGTTTAAAAAGTTGAACTGGCTGTTAATTTGGCGAAACAACAACAGTAAAATGCGCTACGAGTTTTTAATCTTGTATACTGAAACTGATCAGAAAAGTACAGCAACTCAGCTTCACCTTCCATTTAAGTGAATATCACTGATGTTTTTTTTTTTTTATCTCCTGATAACGTTTTGTAAGCCTATATTGTTAGGTGTTTTAATTAGTTTTAAAATATATGTATTATTCACTTGAAAAAGACGGAAGAAATTACATTTTATTGATGGAATATTTAAGTCAAATTAATCCGTCCCGGATTAGGGTTTCAAAAATATGGTCACCTTAAGTAAATCCTGCATCACACACATCACATATGTAAGGTTTCTCTTCAGATTGCATTAATGTATGTGTTCTCCTATGTTTCATTAAAGCACTACTGTCAGTAAATCCTGCATCACACACATCACATATGTAAGGCCTCTCTCTCATATGTTTTCTCTTGTGTCTTTTCAAATCAAAGTTCCAAGTCAACCCAACACCACATATATCACAGGTGAAAACCTTCCTTGCATTAAGCATTTCCTGGGGTATGTTTTCATCTCATCATTGTCCTGTAACCCACAACTAGTACCAGCCGCACAAAGTTCTGTCTCCATCTCACAGAGAACATCTGATCTGACTCTGTACCTGAGTCTCTATTTGATAATGCTGTAATATCATCAAAGTTGGCTTCACAAGCAGACTCTGAGAGCTTTGTTCTTCCTTCTGTTACATGCCCAGACTCACTGTCATTGACCTGAACCTTAGGACTAGAACCTTGACTGTCACCTTTTCCATGATTCGCCTCAGGTTTGTCAACATAAATCGGTGGTCCATGCTCAGGACATCCTCCTTTATATTTCATCTGGCATTTCTCACAATACAGAAAACTATCACGAACGAATTCAAAACAAGCGAGGAAATTAGAGAAATCGCCAATCAACCACTAATATCTTCAGTAATAAAGAAAAGACGATGGTCATATGTTGGACATGTGATGAGAAAAGATAATAACCGAATAGCAAAGCCGGCCCTCATATGGGAAACAACAGGCAAGAGAAAAAGAGGAAGACCCAGGGAGACACTGAGAAGAACATTGATGAGAGAGGCAAGAGCAGCAGGATTCGGCTCCCTCAATGAGATAGAGCTGCTTGCACAGAACAGAGACAAATGGCGAGATTTGATAAAATATATTTAAAAGAAAACTGCTAGAACAAAAAATTCAGATATGAGAAGGCGTATATTGGTCTACGCCCTATGGGCCGGCAACGGCTCGAAAGGTCAATAGATAGAAAGATAGATAATATAACACTCATATAGTAACACTAGACGGTTTTTACTCCATCTGTTCCATTAAATGTTGTGTAAATTCCTTTGTTCGATTCTGCAACTGACTTCTAAGATTCTGCCTTCTGTGATTCTGTGTACTGTTTGCCCGTCTCGCTGCCTCGTTGAATTGATCGGCCGATGGACTGACTGTCGGCCCACTGACGGGACTTGCTTTGACTGGACACGTAACTTCTTAACTGACTGACCCGTACTTGAACTGAGACTGCAAACTCTGAATGGACAGGACACTTGATCTGCTTCCCTCGTGATCTCTTCATGTGGTGTACTTCGCGTTGTTGTATGATTGTACTTGTACTGCAGAATCTGATAACAAAGTCTTTCTCCGCGACACTAACGTTCGTTCGTCACCACACCATCAAACACGACAAGCAATGGTGATAATTTACTGGACACAAAGTCCTCTCATAAACATGAACATTAGTTTATTGACAGATAATTTGTCAAGTAAAACAATATGTACAAGCCAGTGGCTTACACTGCGCTCGGCTGTTCACACACACGAAATGTACTGTAGGCACCTCCTCACTGCAGTCGTGCCTCAATTAACTCTCACATCAATCAGTCCAAACGTTGAAATCCTCTTAGTCTGGAACAAAAGCCATGTTCCTATATTCAGCACAATAACTGTCTCGTAATTAAATCCGAGACTTACTTCTACAATAGTATAACTCTTAGTTACTCCTTGGACTAATTCTTAGTCACTCTTTGGGCTCCACGAGCCATTGGCCTACCGCCTATTCTATTGGGGTCTACAGCAATCGCCTCGCAGGCCGTACCCGGTGTGAATCTGTGTGAAAATCTCCTCCCGTCTAACCTTGTACATCGACTATATCTTTCATCTCCAGCCATTTACATATTCCCTTACATACTCTCCCCATTCATAATTTTACCCTCTCAACAGTCACGGGAACATCATTATTCTGTCTGAACTAATCTCTTTACTTTTTTCCCGTGAAGTGTCCACGTGCCCCCCCCCCCCATCACTAACTCATCTCTTTGTTACACATTTTCACCTCCGCTGTCACACTATCACATAATGCAAGATAAAGATAAAATGAACAATGTTGATGAGAGATCACAATAGCTGGTAGTGAAAATAAATAGAGATAGGACCAACATTATTAGAATTGATGCATATGGCAATAACCAAATAAAAATAGGAGTAGTACTTCTACTAGAAGTACAATCTTTCATATACCTGGACAGTAATATAGACAAAGAAGGAGGAACAGAAAATGATACCAAAATAAGGTAATGAAAAGCCAGAGGGACATTCGTTGCACTGGGAAACATATGGAAATCCAAGTAAATTAGGTTAAATACAAAACTAAACATTTTCAACTCCAATGTTATGTCAGTCTTATTATATGGCTGAGAAAGATATAAACTAAAAAAATGAAAATTATAAAGATACCGACCTTTATTAATGAATGCTGACGCAGAATAAAAGGACGGGAATAGCAGGACAAAATCACTAACATAGAATTATGGAAAAATACGTCAAATACCAGTCGATAAAGAGATATAATGAAGACGATGGCGCAGGATAGGGCACACATTGCGGAGGCTAACTGAGAGTATTACACAACAGGCCCTTTTTAAGATCTCTAAGGAAAAATTCAAATAGGAAAACCAAAATCTTCTTGGAGAAGACAGATGGTAGCAGCGATTAAGATGATAGGGAACACATGGAATAATCTTAAAAGATTGACAAGAAACAGAACAGATTGGAAAGTGTATTTTGAAGAACCATGCTCTAAAGGGAGCTGAGGTGTAGAAGGAGAAGAAGACACGGCAGATATATTTCAGATACGAAGGTCCTCTCACGTTGTCTCACATGTTTTTTTCTTTTTCATCTCCACCTGTACCCCTAGGGTGTCGAATGATAGTGGTGAATAACTTATGTCTAGACCTACTATTCTATCATACGGCGGCACATCATGCTGCTTTTTATAAAACACCAACCAGCATAGTATACCGGTATTGTTTTTTCTTCTTTTAGTGACACTTTGAAGAAATAAAAACCACACAGAAACATTCAACATCAACAGTTTACCTGTAAACGATACCTCCCACCACAACGAACATGAGAATCATGGTAGCAGCAAGAACAATCAGATACATGGGATAGTTCTTGGCACACTCTCTGTCAAGGACGTGTATAGTTTCCTTGTAACTGTCTTTGATGTCCATGGTCGAGGTGTCCGAGTATTTACATTTGTAGCCTGTAAAGTTCTTATCAAAGGCCGGGGAACTGACCATCCACTTAAGGAAGTCCAGATTAAAGCAGTCACACTGGATGGGGCAGCCTGACATGTCTACTTTGATCTGACCCGGCTTGACCTTACACAGTTGATTAATGTGTTTTCGGACAGCGTTGGGTAGTCGCGACAGCCCCGTGTTGCTGAAGTTAAGTAATTTCAGTTGTGTCATGTTGGAGATGTCGGTGTCGAAGACTGAGAACGAGTTGCGATCAAGACGGAGATATTCCAGTTTGTCCAACCCCATTAGCAGGTCGGGCCGGACAAAACTAAGTTGATTTAACGAGATATCGAGATATGAGAGGTTCATAAAGCGCGAAAATAAGGAACCTTGAGCCGTCAAGAAATCGTTCAACATGTTTGATTCAAGTATGAGAGCCTTCATTGCTGTCATGTCTATGTAAGGTTCTATAAGATGTCGAATTGATGATTTTTTCAAATTAAGGCACTTAATATTTGGAAAAGGAAACAAATTGGAAAGCGAGAACCGAGGGAAATAACTACAGCTCATATCCAATATCTCTATATTGTTCTTTCTGCTGATGCGCTTTAGAAAACCCAAATGCCCACTGCGTACATTTACTTTCACACTTGTTAACCCTCCAGGAAGAGTTTTACTTACTTCTCCTTTCTTCATTGAGGTTCCATTGTCTAAGAATTGACCTTCCCTGCTCCCTTCAGGTTCTAGAAAATCTAAACCATCACACAATGACCGCGCAGTATAATCCTCGTTGTTATTTGAACATTCGTCAGTACCGCTATAGATAAACAGAGTTTCTAGTCCAGTCAATTCCTCTAGGGGAAGTGTTATGGGATCTTCAATTATATTATTTTCACTTAAATCAATCACTTTGAGACTTTTGGGGAGATTTCTCACGGCATCGATGTCAATGAACATTATGTTGTTACCTCTAGTGACAAGGGTTGTTAATCTGTGGGGCAAAAATTGAACCAAGGAGTTGTCTACCTTTGTGATGTCATAATCATCGATAATATAACTCATTTTTAAAGTTTGAAGATCGGAATCTCTCAAACCCCACAAAATGGTGGGTAAATACCTCATTCCAATGCCACGGTTGTAGGAGATATCCAAAATCTCAAGGCTTCTAAGATGTGAAAATGCACCAGTTGTAAGAGTGTATCCATTGATGCCACAATAACTGATATTCAATGATGTAATGTGACCCAAATATTGAAACGTCTCATTAGAAAATGTGCGAATCTTACAGACCCTGCATTTGAGAGTTAAATTGTGTAATGACGTCATATTGTTATATTCTGACCCAAAACTACCTTCACCGCTGTTATCTATTATTAGTTCCTCTACACTTGTAAGATACGACAAAGTAGCTAAAATAGGTTCCCGTTTGTGTGAACAGAAGAATAAATTCCTGTCTAACATTAAACGTTTTAATGATTTCAGGGGCTCAAAAATGCGTTCGGGAATAGTAATACCAAGTCCGATTATATTACTACTCAGATCTAAAGATAGTAACCGAGAAAGACCACTGAAAGCGTCATCCTCTATTTTTTTAATAAAGTTTTGAAATAGAACTAAATTCTCTAACATTTGATAACGAGATAGCACGTTCGTTGGCAAGATCGCTATAGATTTGTTATTGAGGAAAAGCTCGGTTATTGTTGTGGCTAGATTTTGTGGTATTTTAGTTAATCCAAGACTAGAACAGTCGCACCTGGTGACGTTACAAGTACACGCATTATTGCTATAGTCATCAAGAGATTTAGAGGTTTGTTTCTTGTTGTTGTTGCTTCCAGTGAAGGGAATCCATGCAGTAGACATAGAGGGCGCTTCTAACTCTGCTTGATTATTTTGATGACCTGTATGTGTTCGTGGTCTTGTGTAACTTAGTGGCGTTGACAACTCCTCATTTTTATTTCTAGCTTTACTGTAAAGATTCTGATGATCATCTTCACCAAATGTGGTAATCGTCAATTTGACGTTTGTTTTCTGAAATTGATTATCATTTTTTGACCAACTGGAAGATCTTACCGACTTGTCGTTATTAGCGACATTTGTCTGTGACATAGTGTTAGTGATGTCCTTATCGCTGATATCAACACCTTGCCCAATAGTTTCTTGACTTTGGCTGCCACGCCCAGGTTTATCAACGCCCGCCTCTTGTTTCCTATTGTCCATGGTGTTTGAGATATTGTTATCGCCGACACGTAAAGATCTGTCCCTTTGTTCTGGTTTCAAGGTAATAAACTTCTTTCTTGAAAATATGTCGCGGCGTCTAATGTTAATCTCTTCTGATCTCATAAATTTACCTTTTGCAGAATTAACCGGCAATGCAACACTTCCTGTCACAGCTTGAAATCTGGACATATTACTTGTCAGACAAACAGTGACATAGAGTACGACAAGTATCAAAAACATAGCCATTTTGATAAGTTGTCTAAATGTTGATATCGCGAAAGAGCTGTAAAATGAAACAAAAATAATTAGTAAGAAAATGGAGTACATTTTTTTAGAAAATTGTTTAACTTTTCTTCATTCATTCATCATTGAGAGCCGTCTCCGCATCGAAGGTTAGCTACCCTGAAGCACCATTCCGTTCTGTCTTTTGCTTCGATATTGCAGGTTGTCATAGGCTGACATATCCATCTTTTAATGTTACTTGCTGACATTAGTCTTGGTCTGCCACTGCCTCTTTTACCTTGTATTTTCCCTCCCAATATTACTTTTAGTAGGTGTTTTTTAACATGCACCAACAATTTTCTTTTTTCTTTTTTGAATTGTGTTTAGTGGTTCTCTTTTTATTTTTAGTTGTTGGAAGACTTAACAATTTGTTTTCTTTTCTTTAAATCCAAATGTTCCTATTCTTCCATATATCCACATTTCAAAGGCGTTAATTTTCTTTTCTGTTTTCTAGTCTAGTGTCCAAGTTTCTGCACCATACAGGAACGTTGAGAAGATAAAACATGTTGCTATTCTTAGTTTCTGCCCTTATGTTATTTGTTTTGATGTTAGTATATTTTCTTATTCTTTTTAACTTCCTCATTTGCCTTTCAGCGTCGAGGGGAGATATATTTTGTGGTCTTTTATTCTTATGTTCGCCTCTGCTGCTGTTATGTTTCCTAGTGCTTCTAGTATTACGTCAATCCATCTTTATTGTGGTCGCCCTATGGGTCTGGTCTTCTCGCAACGTTCATTGAAACTCGTAGTGTTGTATTTTGATCACTCTGCCTTGTCACGTGATCAAACCTTTTTGTCTCTTCTTTCTTTATATATTCTATTTTTAGGGGCTATTCCAAGCTTTTTTCCCAGTTCTTCATTTCTGATCTTGTCTCGCAGGCTGTTTCCTGCAATTCGTCTAACACGCTTCAACTCAGGACATGTTATTTTTACTGTTGATCTTGCATCTAGGGTCAAGAACTGGCATTGGTAGCACAGCGTTGGGATGATGATTGTATTGTAGAGTGTATGTTTTGCCTCTAGAGTTATTTCCTAGTTGGACAATAGTGGTGATAGCTGTCGATTGGTTTTACAAGTTTGTTGCATCTTGAGTTAATCTCCGCTGTTTGTGAATTGTCGTTTGTCACTGTACTGCCTAAGTATTTGAATCCCTCTACCTGTTTTAGTTCTCTGATGTCTATAGTTATGTTGATGTTCTATTTCTCTTTTGCGACATTCATGACTACTGTTTTGATGATGTTGATTTTCATGTTGTATTTTGTGCCCTGTGTTGTTGTTTCTATTTAAGTATTCTTTTATTTTTCCATGTATTAGTGCCTGATCGTCTGCAAATAAAAGCTCATTGATCTCCTATGTCTCTGATGGGTTTGTTAACTTGCATATATAGTCTATGTATGTAATAAACAGTAAGAGGTCGGGGGGGGGGGGGATAGTACGCACCCCTGTCTTACACCTGATCTAACTTCGAAGTGGTCTGTGTAGCATGTTGCTGTTCTGACCCTGCAGCTGCTGTTGATGTAGAGACTTTTAATTAGGTTGGTTAGATGTTGGCTTACTCCGTATGTTGTTAGTATCTCCCACAGTTGTTCTCTGTCGAGTGCATTTTCCTGGTCAATGAAGGCTATGTATAAGTTTTGATTGTGTTCTGTCGTTTTTTCTGCAGGAGTACGTCCTCTTTTTTTCGGTACCCTATTTGAGAATCGCTTAACTGTAGTTCTGTTATTGGTCTTAGCCTTTTATCCACGATTTTGGTGTATAGCTTCCCTACATGGCTGAGAATCGATATACCTCTATATCGATTGCAGTCTCTTTTGATACCTTTCTTCTTCCATATTGGTACGATGATTGTCCGTTGCCCCAATCTTCTGGGACTTTTTGTTAGTGCCATACTGAATTCAATATTATGTGCTGTCATGTAACTCCTGTTTCTCCTGCTGCTTCTGCTATTTCTACTGCTATGTTATCTATCCTCGGTGTGTTATTTCCTATTCCATATTTGATGACTTCTTCTTCGATTTCCTCTCTCATGATTTTGAGTTCAGTATTTGTGCATTCTTGAGTGGTTTTTCTCGTCCTATTGTTAGTCGGTGTAATGTTTAAAGGTCTTCAAAATATTATTTATATCTCTGTTGCATATGTTGGTTATTTGGTATTGACTGTCCATTTTTATCATTTATGAGCTCAGTAGGTTTGTGGTTTTCTTTTCTCGCTCTTGTTGCTTTTACTGCTTTGTAGAAATCTCTTGTAAATGTCTTTAACTCCCTCCGTGCTCATATATTGTCCAGAGTCTGTCCATTTCTTTTGCTTGGCGTCTTTGATTAAAATTTTAACTCTTTTTTTTTTAACTATGGCATATTTTAAATAATTTTCTTGGCTCTTATTCTTTCTCCAATTTTAAAACAGTTTATTCGTTTCTTTACTGCTTTTCTGATTGCTCCGTTCCACCACGGGGTGCTCTTTTTCCTTATTTGTATCCTTATCTTTGTTACACATACTGTTTTTGATATGTTGGTTACCGTTTTCTTAAACTGTTTCCATTCTCTTTCTACTGTGCTTACTTCGTTAGGGTCTTGAATTCCTCTGTTTTTCTTCTATGGTTTTCCTTTATTCTTGGTTTTTAAAATTGTTTTATTGTTATTGTCTATTCTTTTTTGCTTATTTTATTTGTTTCGTATCTTCTCTTTGTTTTTGGCTGCCTGAGTGTAATCATAACCATTTTGTGGTCAGTGTGGTCTGTGATATTAGGGATAGCTCTTCTGTCGGTTAATCTTTTCTTGTTCTGTTTCTTAACATAAAACATATCTGGCTTCTGCATGCTGTATCATTTCATTTGTACCAGGTGTAACAGAGCAATAGCGACTCTCTGTGTTTAAAGAATATTTTGGTGATAAACAAATCATTTTGATTACCTATTTCCAGCCGTATGCTTCCATTTTCGTTTATTTCAGCTGTCTTATCGCTAAAGGGTCGAAGGATATTTCTGTTCTCACTGTTGCATTTCCCAAGCCTTTCACTAAAATCTCCCATCACTAACATTTTCGTCCATCTTGTTAATAATTTCATTCAATGTGTCATAGAATTCTTCGCTGTCTTTTTCATTGTTGTTGTATGGTGCATAGATTTGTATGTAAGTTGCTTTTCGGTCGTCTTTTAGTAGTCTGATTGTGATAATTCTTTCTGATTGGTATTTTATTTCTAGAATATTCTTTGCATGTTCTGGATCGACGATAAAGCCTACTCCGCCTGTTGTTCTTTCTATGTTGTCGACTCCTGAAAATATTATCGTGTAGTTCATGTGTGTTTTCTTTATCTGTTGTCCTTTTACTCTGGTGTCCGCTTATCTCAGTATTTTAATTTTCCTTTTTTTGCCATTTCTTCTGTAAGTTCAACTTCTTTATTTTTTTTCCCCGCATACATTGATGGTTGCTACTTTATATTTGTCGTCTATCTCCATTTTGTGTGATTTCTAAAAGCATAAAACGTTTACCCCTTACCAGCTGAGTCAGTAGAAAGTTAAGGCTTAATTTAAGAACACACGTTGCGGGATAGCCTGGCGATGTTTCCCCCACGTGCTAGATCGCTAGGTCTCACAAGCCATCTTTTACTATCTAACTATACATTTCTAGATGTAAAATGTAAAGTAAAGTACCCTCGTCACGCCAAGTGGCGTATAGGGAAAATGGTGTTAGTGACCATAAATTTTACAGACCTTCGGCACATGATTTTTGGGGTAATGTGCGCGATACTAAGCCCGTGTCGCTTTACTTTCCCAGAAAAAAATCACGTACCAAATTTCTAGATGATTACATTTAAAAGCTGCTTATCTGTATCTGATCTTATCCTCCTCCTCGAATAGAACAATTTACACAACTGTATATTTATTTTGGCATTAACATTGCTTTTTGCCATTCCTATTCTTTTAGTTTTTTTCAGTTTTACATTTTTCCATCACTGGTTATGGTATCTCTAAAGTAGTTGTGTAGATATTTTATCTGAGATAAGTTAGACTCTCGCTCCATGGCTTTCTTTGGAATAGTATGTGATAAGGCTTCAATCTCTTTCACAGTGGTCAGCCATTTTCGTCTTCCATGTCCCGAATATGCCCATTGTGTACCACACACTTTGCTGCTTTCGATTTCTGAGGCGTTGATTCGCTCCATCTAATGTCACAGACTTTGTACACTCTAGAAGGACATTCCCAGTAGGTGCCATTGTTGTCAAAATATCTATTTGCCTGTGGACCGCGAGCACACGTTGGCCTATCGACGATAGGTCAAACACATCACCACATGAAGAATAAATAATAATCCACTAAAATATCGATACAGTTCACAGCTCATCCGCTCGTCAGAAGTAAACTTATCTACAAAGAGAAATAGCGGCGCATTATGGACATTATTAAGCGCACGATCTTTTCTATTTGTTTTAAATGTTTTAACTTTTATACTTGTTTATTTTTTTTTATTTTTCCTCCCGTGACAGCAGACGTTCAAAACTCTTCGTATCCGGCCCGCCTTTTGACGTGATGTAGGGCAACAACAAAGTCCCTCTGTGATTACCCTTCACATCATACCCATTGTGTAGTGAAACAGGAAATAGATGAGGGTGTATGAAACGGGTATGTAGCGGGGCAACAAGAGAAACAGAGCATTGATGGGAGTTGAATGAAACAGACGATATTAGTAGAGAAATAATACACATCTAGGGGAGACAAGCAGAAGTGGTCAGGTGTGAGTGAGTGAACTGTTTTGGGAAAAAGGCGAAATAAGCGTGAATGGGTGAGATGTTTTCAGGGGAAGTAGGGAGATGAGAATAGACGTAGATTTTAAAGTCAGTGTGCATTTGAGCCGGGTCCAGTGCGGACGTCTAGAGAAATCTAGTTAGCTTACCGCGGACTAGGAGTTGTAAATAGATGAAAGTTAAGACAGATATAGGGCGACAGCCAATTAGTTTAGTTATCCTATTTCCAGGAGTTGTGATTGTTAGTTACTAAATGTTGTGTTAGATGTGGTAAGATAGAATAGTTGTGATTGTCACTGCTAAGGTTAGGGTTACCTTAGTGGCAAAGAAACTGATTGTGCATCAACGAAATTGACACAGTAGAACATTGCTGGAAACTTGTTAAGTGTCCAGCGCTCGCCGACTTTGAGGAAGTCGTGGAGCAAGACTTATGAAGAATCTAGAATAAGTGTGATTGTAGCTGTTAAGGTTAGCGTTACCTTCTCGGCATAGAAACTGATTGCGAATCAGTGCAATCGACACGTTGTTGGATAATCTCGCCGACTTCGAGGAAGTCGTGGCGGGAAAGTTTATGACTAAGCTTCTACCATGAAGAGAGACTTTCATCGATCGTGTAGATCGTCCACATCATTGGGAAACTTCAAGTAAGGGTCCTCAGAGACTTGGGAGCTTATGACAAAGCTTCTACCATGAAGAGAGACTTTCATCGATCGTGTAGATCGTACACATTATGGGGAAACTTCAAGTAAGGGTCCTCAGAGACTTGGGAGCTTATGACTAGCTTCTACAACACACAATTGAACTTGTTAGTCAAGTAGTTTACACAGAGTTGGGAACTCGACAAGAGAGTTCTAACGAGTTTGGGCTATATTAGCAGTCCATGAGAAGTGCACCTGAGGGTGGCACTAATGTTAATCAAGGGAGGGAATTATCACTGTGAATATATGTACTGTTAATTTGTGAAATGTGTTTACATGATCCGGACATGTGCCTTGTCAAATAAAGATGTTTGTGTGTAGTCAGGACTTGTGTTGAGTCATTAAAACATCTTCAATGTTACAACCATCTAGCGAGTGAACGAGCTGGGAGAAATCGCGGGGGAATTGATAAGTTACAACGTGAAGTACTACACTATAGATCATAACGGTCCAAGGAGAGTCGCAACAGAATGACGTGAAGTACGAGGTATCAATCATGGCGGTCCAAACGACTGGCATGGCAGCTTGAGCAAGGGGCAGATCATCAGAGTTGCGAGCAACTCGTCATTCAGCAATCCGGCCATAAGCAGCATCACGAGCCCTCGCTCATCGTGCTAAAGCACCTCTGGTACTCGGGCTCGTGGTGAAGAGGAGTGATCTCAGTCTCAAGGGTGACGAGCGGTCAATCGATCGTCATTTCATCGGTCACGACATTGAGTGTCAAGTGATTGTCGATAAAGATCAAGTGAGATTATTGCTGGTCTCTCTCTCAAGAAATATTACGTCAGTATCTGCGAGTCGAGCGCGAGAGGACAAAAAGGTTATTATTATTATTACAGTAGAACACATTGTTCATCTATTTCAGTTTCTCGTCAGATTGCCCTTGACCTCCCTCTCATCCACCTTCTCTCTATAGTCTACAATATGGAAGTTGTGATTACTTTCAGACCGCTTCTGAACCAATGACCTCACCAACAGCACCATAGTTCACTCACTATCATCATGTGCATCTAAGCTTTGCTCAAGAACTTTTGGTTCATAATTTCCTTTAGTCACTTTTGGTTATAATATTAAACAGGTATATTGTTTAACAACAGTTTCGATTTCTATAATTGTTATTTCGACGACAACTTTTTTTCTCCATTTTCTCCATCAAGAACGCTAACAACTACCACATCTAAGTTGACAACTTCTTTAAATAAGACTCTTAAAATTATAAGAATATAACAAAAATTTATCTTTAAAATGAATGACTTTTTTAAAACTATCATTAATTCTAACTATAATTGATTCTTTAATACTTACTTCTTTAACGTATCCTGATTTTTTCGAAACCAGATATTAAATCCTTTTTAAGTACAATAAATTAATTTCATGAGAAATCATTGCTCAACTAAACGCACAAAGATTATGATTATATCTTAATGATTACCTGAACATAATCAAACCACTGATGGTTTCATCATGAAATAATTTAGAATATATTTCCTGTTTTAATCGGTTGACTCATACCGAAAAAAACAAGCTGCTCAAAATAGTGGGAAAAGATGAAAATGTGTACACAATACTGATTGACGTAACGTTGAAATTAATGAAGAATTGAATTTTCAAAATGTTAACCAGAAGGAATTTAAAAGGTGTACCTTTTGTTGCTATAAATTAGGTAAATGTGCAAGCATACACATATGAGTAGTGAGAGGCGGTGGTTTGGATCAGACTTTTTTAGTTGAACAAAGAGAAGGAGGAAGGAGGAAAGATTTCCTCCTTTAAGTACAGGAGTTATATAGTAGAATACCACCACTTTTCCATGGTGGAAGGTGGTGGAGTTTCTGTCATGATATATATGTATATATGAATAGGACTTGTATAGTACATAAAGGGGTGGGTAGTTGAGGGGATAATTAATGAGTCATGTAATGGACATCAGTTTTTCCCGCCATTATCAACTTCCAATAGGAGCTAGTGTGTGTGTGTTGTCCGGCTATAGACCACGCCCACTCCGGAAGTGAAAGTACCATATTAGGGAGTAGTGATACGTTAGTTATTTCATAGATATGGTGAGTATATATACATATAATAGTAATAAATTAGTATTTATTATATCCAAGGGACCGTAAGGGACCGTATTTAAGATAGATACGGACCATAATCAGTGATATTTAATCAGGTATTTCACGCTGACGACATGAAAGAACGATAGTCTCCTACCGTGTCACATAATGACCCAATCAATAAACCGCTCCGTGAGATTAAAGATTTCTTTTTCCCAAGCGGTCTCGCTGCGTCGCTATGCTGACTGGAATTATCGAATTTATAACATAGGTGTAAGAAATATATTAAGATCAAGCTAAGTCCACTAATAGATGAGATCGAGAGTGCACCCCAACGTTCATAGCAGAAAAGATAGGTGTAGTACATGTCAGCTGCCTCACAGAGCATGTATATTTGGGAACAGAGCCCAAAAAAGCCTGTGTGCGTGCTCATGTGTGTGTATGTGCATATTACTCAGAGAGTAAACAAAAGGATCAGTCTTCGGATAGATTCGCTGACTGATACAAAATGTAATGTTTATTGATGGAGAGGTATCTGTGTTCGTGTGTGGGTCGTAGAACAAGCGGATGAATAGCAGGGTTTGATGGAGAGGTGATTGTGTGTTTGTGTGATTCAGTATACAAATAGCTGTATAAATATATATTGAAGTGATAAGTAGAGCGATCAATCGCTCACCCAATATGTACATACACATTCGTTACATCACTATAACGTGGTTATCAATATCAACACACCGTAAGCAATAAGAACCACTAAAAGAATCGACCCCAAAACGCGAACTCCACAAACATTTGTACATATATGATAGTCGTAACTTACCGTTAATGTTATTAATAATGGTGACGCATACGTGATGTATAACTAAGAGGTATGCCCTATAGCGGTAGTAAGATGAATATTATAGATAATCATAGTTGAGCGACGGTATTTTAATAACGGCGCATAGAAGCAATGTCGGCTGTCTTAGGTCGATATTTGCATGAATGTGCCATGCATCGCTCACGTGTAACATAGTTCCCACTACAGGGTTTACTAAATACGCTAACAAAGGTAAAATGACCGACCTTTCGTATGGTGTACACCTTAACACCCCTACATCGTATACAGTCTGTCATGGTAATGTGATAGAAGAAGAAACTGATGTTTAGGGGTAAGTACCAAACATTTTTTTTGTATTTTCGTCATCTAAATAATCGTTTTTAAACCCGGAATTATTATCAGATAGAACGACACATGATAGTGATGGTTAGCTTATTTTTTATTCACATATAGTCGAGTTTGGACTCGTTGTAAAGATAATTTTAAGAGTAGTTATATGTTTATTGTTTAGTTCCTTTAAAAAAAAATAAAGCTACTATACTTGTAACTAATCCTGTTTAACATTAAAATAAATACCCCATATTAACGGTAACCAATAGAGCACCACAGAATGAATCTGTACCAGTACGCTCCATTGACCGAAAGAAGGCTATTGTTCCCCACGCGTCCCGGGGATAATTGATGTAATTGCTCTCTCGCGAGTGGCGTGTGGCATTGTATAGCACTTGAGGGTTATATTGCGTGCACTAAAAAGATGAACTTTAACACATAGGCGCGTTACTAAATAAACAAGTAATTTACTACTAATAAAAAAAATATATAATATTCGTTATTATTTTTAAATCCTTCATCTCGAGACACGCAAATAGATACCAAACAAGATATAGTCTTTAGTATAACAAGTTATTTTCTTTCATCAATGTGCCGGCTTCGTAACTAAGGTATATTTCTGTCTCGCTCTCTCTCTCTGTCTGTTTGTGAGTGTATGTATGTGTGTGTATGTATGTATAGCTGTATGTTTATAGATTATTCACTCTAGTTCGCTGTTTGTCTAAACCTATGTTATTACTATAGGATAAAAGTCAACAGACTAATAGAACGAATATCTTAATACCTTTTACAGCTCGATGATTAATGACAACGCTGAAAGACAAAAAAAAAACAAGGCGACCCGGTAAGTTTTAGTCATATTTAGACGTAATCTATATCAAAATATGCGTATTTTAAACCAGTTTTATACTAAAGCTGTTATTTTATAAATACCATTACAGTGTAAACGTTCAGCCGAGTACATATTTTTGTCTTCTATATATATATATAAAAGGCGAACTAAAAATCCTAAAAAGCTACTTACATAGTCATTATAGTTAGACACACCGAGCAGGAATTTAGATTCAATGTCCAAAAAGTTAGACCAAATCGCAAAATGTTAGCACCAGAAGACAACAATTTAGGCTCATAAGCAAAAAGTCGAGCTGAAAACCTTACAAACCTACTCATATAGGCGTAATAGTTAGACACAATGAGCAGAAAGTAATAGCAAAAATCCCAACAGTTACGCCTAAGCGCAAAAAATGTTACCCCAGAACACAAAATATAGGCTCGTATTAAAAAAGTCGACCTAAAAAGCCTAAAAATCTACGCACATAGTCATAATAGTTAGACACAACGAGTGGAAAGTTATAGTCAAGGTCCAAAAAGTTAGGCAAAATCGCAAAATTGTAGCACCAAAACACACAAAAAAATTTAGGCTCATAAGCAAAGAGTCGATCTCAAACCCTAAAAGCTACCCCCATACTCATACTAGTTAGACGCATCGAACAGATAGTTATATCCAAAGTCCCAAAAGTTACGTCAAAACGCAAAATATTTAACCTCAGAACACAAAAAATGTAGTCTCATATTAAAAAAGGCGAACTAAAAAGCTACTCACATAGTCATAATAGTTAGACACAACGACCAGGAATTTAGATTCAATGTCCAAAAAGTGAGAACAAATCGCAAAATTTTAGCACCAGAACACACAAATTTAGGCTCATAACCAAAAAATCGATCTGAAAACCCTACAAATCTACTCCCATACTCATACTAGTTAGACGTGTCGAACAGATAGTTATAGTCAAGGTCCAAAACGTTAGGCCAAAGCGCAAAATTTTAGCACCAAAACACACAAAATTAGGCTCATAAGCATAAAGTCGATCTGAAAACCCTACAAAGCTACTCCCATACTCATACTAGTTAGACACAACGAGTAGAAAGTTATATCCAAAGTCACAAAAGTTAGACCATATCGCAAAATTTTAGCAGCAGAACACAAAAAATGAAGGCTCATATAAAAAAGGCGATCTAAAAAGCCTAAACAGCTTCTCACATAGTCATAATAGTTAGACACAACGACCAGGAATTTAGATTCAATGTCCAAAAAGTTAGAACAAATCGCAAAATCTTAGCACCAGAATACACAAATTTAGACTCATAAGTAAAAAGTCGATCTGAAAACCCTACAAATCTACTCCCAAACTCATACTAGTTAGAAACATCGAAAAGATAGTTATATCCAAAGACCAAAAAGTTAGGCCAAAGCGTAAACATTGTACCACCAGAACACAAAAAATGTAGGCGCATATTCAAAAAATCGACCTAAAAGGCCTAAAAATCTACGCACATTGTCATAATAATTAGACACAACGAGTAGAAAGTTATATCCAAAATCCCAAAACTTACGCCAAATAGCAAAATTTTAGCACTAGAACACAAGAATGTAGGCTCCTATTAAAAAAGTCGACATAAAAAGCCTAAAGATCGACGCACATAGTCATAATAGTTAGACACAGCGAGTAGAAAGTTATAGTCAAGGTCCAAAAAGTTAGGCCAAATCGCAACATTTTAGCACCAACACACATACACACAAAAATTTAGGATCATAAGCATAAAGTCGATCTGAAAACCCTACAAAGCTACTCCCATAGTCATACACGTTACACACAACGAGTATAAAGTTATAGTCAAGGTCCCAAAAGTCAGGCCAAATCGCAAAATTTTAGCACCAAAACACAAAAAATTTAGGCTCATAAGCATAAATTCGATCTGAAAACCCTACAAAGCTACTCCCATACTCATACTAGTTAGACACAACGAGTAGAAAGTTATATCCAAAGTCCCAAAAGTTAGACTATATCTCAAAATGTTAGCACCAGAACACAAAAAATTTTGCTCGTATTAAAAAAGTCGATCTGAAAATCCTTAAAAGCTACTCATATAGTCATAATAGTTAGACACAAAGAGTAGGAAGTTATATCCAAAGTCCTAAAAGTTACGCCAAATCGCAAAAATGTTACCCCCAGAACGCAAAAATGTAGGCTCGTATTAAAAAAGTCGACCTAAAAAGCTTAAAAAGCTACCCACATAGTCATTATAGTTAGACACAACGAGTAGAAAGTTATAGTCAAGGTCCAACAGGTTAGCCACGCTATGTTGAATCATATTCAGGGCGCGTAGACATTACCCTGTTCAATAGACCCACTACTAAGTGGATAGTGGAGAACTTTCCCACCCCAAGATTTTATTTATTTCACCTACATGGCTTCTCGGTTGTCTGTCCTTTGTTAAAGTGACAAAGATATTGAAATCCAAAGAGGTTAGGATATGTACAAGAATAACCATTTCCAACGCGCTTGTTAAGTCAGTCCCATAAAACTCGTCCTCTGCTATTTCAAAACTAACTTGAAGGTTATCCTCTACTACGTCAAAAGTTATAACTCTACTATTTCAAAAGTTGTCCTCTACTACGTCAAAAGTAATCCTCTACTATTTCAAAAGTTGTCCTCTACTATTTCAAAAGTTGTCCTCTACTATTTCAAAAGTTGTCCTATACTATTTCAAAAGTTGTCCTTTCCAATTCAAAAGTCGACCTTTACTATTTCAAAAGTTCTCCTCTGCTATTTCAAAAGTTGTCCTCTACTATTTCAAAAGTTGTCCTCTGCTATTTCAAAAGTTGTCCCCGGCTAAACCAAACACATCATCTAACAACTTCCACTAGTACTACTACTAGTACTACTACTACAACTTCTACAACAACTGCGTCTACAACTACTACGTCTACAACTTCCACAACCAACTACTACTACAACTACTACAATTTCCACAACCAACTACTACTACACCTACTACGGCTACAACAACAACTACTGCTACTACAAAAAGCGTACACCAAACGAACGCCAGGGCTTTTTAAACTGGGTAGAATTGGATGGAAGGAAAAGAAAACAAACGAGGATGTCTTAAAACAAGACAGCACCTATTAACAGGCTCCAAAAATTGATCAATTGAAAAATGATCATTTGTCTTGTTTTAAGACATCCTCGTTTGTTTTCTTTTCCTTCCATCCAATTCTACCCAGTTTAAAAAGCCCTGGCGTTCGTTTGGTGTACGCTTTTAGTAGTAGCAGTAGTTGTTGTTGTAGCCGTAGTAGGTGTAGTAGTAGTTGGTTGTGGAAATTGTAGTAGTTGTAGTAGTAGTTGGTTGTGGAAGTTGTAGACATAGTAGTTGTAGACGCAGTTGTTGTAGAAGTTGTAGTAGTAGTACTAGTAGTAGTACTAGTGGAAGTTGTTAGATGATGTGTTTAGTTTAGCCGGGGACAACTTTTGAAATAGTAGAGGACAACTTTTGAAATAGTAGAGGACTACTTCTGAAATAGCAGAGGACAACTTTTGAAATAGTAGAGGACAACTTTTGAATTGACAAGGACAACTTTTGAAATAGTAAAGGTCGACTTTCGAATTGGAAAGGACAACTTTTGAAATAGTATAGGACAACTTTTGAAATAGTAGAGGACAACTTTTGAAATAGTAGAGGACAACTTTTGAAATAGTAGAGGATTACTTTTGACGTAGTAGAGGACAACTTTTGAAATAGTAGAGTACAACTTTTGACGTAGTAGAGGATAACTTTCAAGTTAGTTTTGAAATAGCAGAGGACGAGTTTTATGGGACTGACTTAACAAGCGCGTTGGAAATTTGTATTCTTGTACTTATCCTAACCTCTTTGGATTTCAATATCTTTGTCACTTTAACAAAGGACAGACAACCGAGAAGCCATGTAGGTGAAATAAATAAAATCGTGGGGTGGGAAAGTTCTCCACTATCCAGTTAGTAGTGGGTCTATTGAACAGGGTAATGTCTACGCGCCCTGAATATGATTCAACATAGCGTGGCTAACCTGTTGGACCTTGACTATAACTTTCTACTCGTTGTGTCTAACTATAATGACTATGTGGGTAGCTTTTTAAGCTTTTTAGGTCGACTTTTTTAATACGATCCTACATTTTTGCGTTCTGGGGGTAACATTTTTGCGATTTGGCGTAACTTTTAGGACTTTGGATATAACTTCCTACTCTTTGTGTCTAACTATTATGACTATATGAGTAGCGTTTAAGGATTTGCAGATCGACTTTTTTAATACGAGCCAAAATTATTGTGTTCTGGTGCTTACATTTTGCGATATGGTCTAACTTTTGGGACTTTGGATATAACTTTCTACTCGTTGTGTCTAACTAGTATGAGTATGGGAGTAGCTTTGTAGGGTTTTCAGATCGACTTTATGCTTATGAGCCTAAATTTTTTGTGTTTTGGTGCTAAAATTTTGCGATTTGGCCTAACTTTTGGGACCTTGACTACAACTTTCTACTCGTTGTGTGTAACGTGTATGAGTATGGGAGTAGCTTTGTAGGGTTTTCAGATCGACTGTATGCTTATGATCCTAAATTTTTGTGTGTATGTGTGTTGGTGCTAAAATGTTGCGATTTGGCCTAACTTTTTGGACCTTGACTATAACTTTCTACTCGCTGTGTCTAACTATTATGACCATGTGCGTCGATCTTTAGGCTTTTTATGTCGACTTTTTTAATACGAGCCTACATTCTTGTGTTCTAGTGCTAAAATTTTGCTATTTGGCGTAAGTTTTGGGATTTTGGATATAACTTTCTACTCGATGTGTCTAACTATTATGGCAATGTGCGTAGATTTTTAGGCCTTTTAGGTCGACTTTTTTAATATGCGCCTACATTTTTTGTGTTCTGGTGGTACAATGTTTGCGCTTTGGCCTAACTTTTTGGTCTTTGGATATAACTATCTTTTCGATGTTTCTAACTAGTATGAGTTTGGGAGTAGATTTGTAGGGTTTTCAGATCGACTTTTTACTTATGAGTCTATATTTGTGTATTCTGGTGCTAAGATTTTTCGATTTGTTCTAACTTTTTGGACATTGAATCTAAATTCCTGGTCGTTGTGTCTAACTATTATGACTATGTGAGTAGCTGTTTAGGCTTTTTAGATCGCCTTTTTGATATGAGCCTACATTTTTTGTGTTATGAGGGTAAAATTTTTGCAATTTGGCGT
The DNA here is from genome assembly GCA_032433765.1 of Megaustenia siamemsis. NCBI lineage: Eukaryota > Metazoa > Mollusca > Gastropoda > Stylommatophora > Ariophantidae > Megaustenia > Megaustenia siamemsis. The sequence continues at coordinate 55,966,637 of JAVIAB010000108.1, forward strand.
AACATTTGGGACTTTGGATATAACTATCTGTTCGATGCGTCTAACTAGTATGAGTTTGGGAGTAGCTTTGTAGGGTTTGAGATCGACTCTTTGGTTATGAGCCTACATTTTTTTGTGTTTTGGTGCTAACATTTTGCGATTTGGTGTAACTTTTGTGACTTTGGATATAACTTCCTACTCTTGTGTCTAACTATTATGACTATATGAGTAGCTTTTTAGGATTTTCAGATCGACTTTTTTAATACGAGCCTACATTTTTTTTTGTTCTGGTGCTAAAATTGTGCGATATGGTCTAACTTTTGTGACTTTGGATATAACTTTCTATTCGTTGTGTCTAACTAGTATGGGTATGGGAGTAGCTTTGTATGGTTTTCAGATCGATTTTATGCTTATGAGCCTAAATTTTTTGTGTTTTGGTGCTAAAATCTTGCGCTTTGGCCTAACTTTTTGGACCTTGACTATAACTTTCTACTCGTTGTGTCTAACTAGTATGAGTATGGGAGTAGCTTTGTAGGGTTTTCAGCTCGACTTTATGCTTATGCACCCAAATTTTTTTCTGTTTTGGTACTAACATTTTGCGATTTGGTGTAACTTTTGGGACTTTGAATATAACTTCCTACTCTTGTGTCTAACTATTATGACTATATGAGTAGCTTTTTAGGATTTTCAGATCGACTTTTTTAATACGAGCCTACATTTTATTTGTTCTGGAGCTAAAATTTTGCGATATGGTCTAACTTTTGTGACTTTGGATATAACTTTCTACTCGTTGTGTCTAACTAGTATGAGTATGGGAGTAGCTTTGTATGGTTTTCAGATCGACTTTATGGTTATGAGCCTAATTTTGTGTGTGTTTTGGTGCTAAAATCTTGCGCTTTGGCCTAACTTTTTGGACCTTGACTATAACTTTCTACTCGTTGTGTGTAACTATTATGACTATGTCCGTAGATTTTTAGGGCTTTTAGGTCGACTTTTTTAATACGAACCTACATTTTTGTGTTCTGGGGGTAACATTTTGTGCTTTGGCGTAACTTTTGGGACTTTGGATATAACTTTCTATTCGTTGTGTCTAACTAGTATGGGTATGGGAGTAGCTTTGTATGGTTTTCAGATCGATTTTATGCTTATGAGCCTAAATTTTTTGTGTTTTGGTGCTAAAATCTTGCGCTTTGGCCTAACTTTTTGGACCTTGACTATAACTTTCTACTCGTTGTGTCTAACTAGTATGAGTATGGGAGTAGCTTTGTAGGGTTTTCAGCTCGACTTTATGCTTATGCACCCAAATTTTTTTCTGTTTTGGTAATAACATTTTGCGATTTGGTGTAACTTTTGGGACTTTGAATATAACTTCCTACTCTTGTGTCTAACTATTATGACTATATGAGTAGCTTTTTAGGATTTTCAGATCGACTTTTTTAATACAGCCTACATTTTATTTGTTCTGGTGCTAAAATTGTGCGATATGGTCTAACTTTTGTGACTTTGGATATAACTTTCTACTCGTTGTGTCTAACTAGTATGAGTATGGGAGTAGCTTTGTATGGTTTTCAGATCGACTTTATGGTTATGAGCCTAATTTTTTGTGTATTTTGGTACTAAAATCTTGCGCTTTGGCCTAACTTTTTGGACCTTGACTATAACTTTCTACTCGTTGTGTGTAACTATTATGACTATGTGCGTAGATTTTTAGGGCTTTTAGGTCGACTTTTTTAATACGAACCTACATTTTTGTGTTCTGGGGGTAACATTTTTGTGCTTTGGCGTAACTTTTGGGACTTTGGATATAACTTCCTGCTCTTTGTGTCTTACAATTATGACTATATGAGTAGCATTTTAGGGTTTTTAGGTCGACTTTTGGAATATGCGTCTACATTTTTTGTGTTCTAATGGTAAAATGTTAGCGATTTGGCCTAACTTTTTGGACTTCGGATATAACTATCTGTTCGATGTTTCTAACTAGTATGAGTTTGGGAGTAGATTTGTAGGGTTTTCAGATCGACTTTTTACTTATGAGTCTATATTTGTGTATTCTGGTGCTAAGATTTTTCGATTTGTTCTAACTTTTTGGACATTGAATCTAAATTCCTGGTCGTTGTGTCTAACTATTATGACTATGTGAGTAGCTGTTTAGGCTTTTTAGATCGCCTTTTTGATATGAGCCTACATTTTTTGTGTTATGAGGGTAAATTTTTGCAATTTGGCGTAACATTTGGGACTTTGGATATAACTATCTGTTCGATGCGTCTAACTAGTATGAGTTTGGGAGTAGCTTTGTAGGGTTTGAGATCGACTCTTTGGTTATGAGCCTACATTTTTTTTGTGTTTTGGTGCTAACATTTTGCGATTTGGTGTAACTTTTGTGACTTTGGATATAACTTCCTACTCTTGTGTCTAACTATTATGACTATATGAGTAGCTTTTTAGGATTTTCAGATCGACTTTTTTAATACGAGCCTACATTTTTTTTTGTTCTGGTGCTAAAATTGTGCGATATGGTCTAACTTTTGTGACTTTGGATATAACTTTCTATTCGTTGTGTCTAACTAGTATGGGTATGGGAGTAGCTTTGTATGGTTTTCAGATCGATTTTATGCTTATGAGCCTAAATTTTTTGTGTTTTGGTGCTAAAATCTTGCGCTTTGGCCTAACTTTTTGGACCTTGACTATAACTTTCTACTCGTTGTGTCTAACTAGTATGAGTATGGGAGTAGCTTTGTAGGGTTTTCAGCTCGACTTTATGCTTATGCACCCAAATTTTTTTCTGTTTTGGTACTAACATTTTGCGATTTGGTGTAACTTTTGGGACTTTGAATATAACTTCCTACTCTTGTGTCTAACTATTATGACTATATGAGTAGCTTTTTAGGATTTTCAGATCGACTTTTTTAATACGAGCCTACATTTTATTTGTTCTGGTGCTAAAATTTTGCGATATGGTCTAACTTTTGTGACTTTGGATATAACTTTCTACTCGTTGTGTCTAACTAGTATGAGTATGGGAGTAGCTTTGTATGGTTTTCAGATCGACTTTATGGTTATGAGCCTAATTTTGTGTGTGTTTTGGTGCTAAAATCTTGCGCTTTGGCCTAACTTTTTGGACCTTGACTATAACTTTCTACTCGTTGTGTGTAACTATTATGACTATGTGCGTAGATTTTTAGGGCTTTTAGGTCGACATTTTTAAATACGAACCTACATTTTTGTGTTCTGGGGGTAACATTTTTGTGCTTTGGCGTAACTTTTGGGACTTTGGATATAACTTCCTGCTCTTTGTGTCTTACAATTATGACTATATGAGTAGCATTTTAGGGTTTTTAGGTCGACTTTTCGAATATGCGTCTACATTTTTTGTGTTCTAATGGTAAAATGTTAGCGATTTGGCCTAACTTTTTGGACTTCGGATATAACTATCTGTTCGACACGTCTAACTAGTATGAGTATGGGAGTAGCTTTGTAGGGTTTTCAGATCGACTTTATGCTTATGAGCCTAAATTTTTTGTGTTTTGGTGCTAAAATTTTGCGATTTGGCCTAACTTTTGGGACCTTGACTACAACTTTCTACTCGTTGTGTGTAACGTGTATGAGTATGGGAGTAGCTTTGTAGGGTTTTCAGATCGACTGTATGCTTATGATCCTAAATTTTTGTGTGTATGTGTGTTGGTGCTAAAATGTTGCGATTTGGCCTAACTTTTTGGACCTTGACTATAACTTTCTACTCGCTGTGTCTAACTATTATGACCATGTGCGTCGATCTTTAGGCTTTTTATGTCGACTTTTTTAATACGAGCCTACATTCTTGTGTTCTAGTGCTAAAATTTTGCTATTTGGCGTAAGTTTTGGGATTTTGGATATAACTTTCTACTCGATGTGTCTAACTATTATGGCAATGTGCGTAGATTTTTAGGCCTTTTAGGTCGACTTTTTTAATATGCGCCTACATTTTTTGTGTTCTGGTGGTACAATGTTTGCGCTTTGGCCTAACTTTTTGGTCTTTGGATATAACTATCTTTTCGATGTTTCTAACTAGTATGAGTTTGGGAGTAGATTTGTAGGGTTTTCAGATCGACTTTTTACTTATGAGTCTATATTTGTGTATTCTGGTGCTAAGATTTTTCGATTTGTTCTAACTTTTTGGACATTGAATCTAAATTCCTGGTCGTTGTGTCTAACTATTATGACTATGTGAGTAGCTGTTTAGGCTTTTTAGATCGCCTTTTTGATATGAGCCTACATTTTTTGTGTTATGAGGGTAAAATTTTTGCAATTTGGCGTAACATTTAGGACTTTGGATATAACTATCTGTTCGATGCGTCTAACTAGTATGAGTTTGGGAGTAGCTTTGTAGGGTTTGAGATCGACTCTTTGGTTATGAGCCTAAATTTTTTGTGTGTTTTGGTGCTAACATTTTGCGATTTGGTGTAACTTTTGTGACTTTGGATATAACTTCCTACTCTTGTGTCTAACTATTATGACTATATGAGTAGCTTTTTAGGATTTTCAGATCGACTTTTTTAATACGAGCCTACATTTTATTTGTTCTGGTGCTAAAATTTTGCGATATGGTCTAACTTTTGTGACTTTGGATATAACTTTCTACTCGTTGTGTCTAACTAGTATGAGTATGGGAGTAGCTTTATATGGTTTTCAGATCGACTTTATGGTTATGAGCCTAATTTTGTGTGTGTTTTGGTGCTAAAATCTTGCGCTTTGGCCTAACTTTTTGGACCTTGACTATAACTTTCTACTCGTTGTGTGTAACTATTATGACTATGTCCGTAGATTTTTAGGGCTTTTAGGTCGACTTTTTTAATACGAACCTACATTTTTGTGTTCTGGGGGTAACATTTTTGTGCTTTGGCGTAACTTTTGGGACTTTGGATATAACTTCCTGCTCTTTGTGTCTTACAATTATGACTATATGAGTAGCATTTTAGGGTTTTTAGGTCGACTTTTCGAATATGCGTCTACATTTTTTGTGTTCTAATGGTAAAATGTTAGCGTTTTGGCCTAACTTTTTGGACTTCGGATATAACTATCTGTTCGACACGTCTAACTAGTATGAGTATGGGAGTAGCTTTGTAGGGTTTTCAGATCGACTTTATGCTTATGAGCCTAAATTTTTTGTGTTTTGGTGCTAAAATTTTGCGATTTGGCCTAACTTTTGGGACCTTGACTACAACTTTCTACTCGTTGTGTGTAACGTGTATGAGTATGGGAGTAGCTTTGTAGGGTTTTCAGATCGACTGTATGCTTATGATCCTAAATTTTTGTGTGTATGTGTGTTGGTGCTAAAATGTTGCGATTTGGCCTAACTTTTTGGACCTTGACTATAACTTTCTACTCGCTGTGTCTAACTATTATGACCATGTGCGTCGATCTTTAGGCTTTTTATGTCGACTTTTTTAATACGAGCCTACATTCTTGTGTTCTAGTGCTAAAATTTTGCTATTTGGCGTAAGTTTTGGGATTTTGGATATAACTTTCTACTCGATGTGTCTAACTATTATGGCAATGTGCGTAGATTTTTAGGCCTTTTAGGTCGACTTTTTTAATATGCGCCTACATTTTTTGTGTTCTGGTGGTACAATGTTTGCGCTTTGGCCTAACTTTTTGGTCTTTGGATATAACTATCTTTTCGATGTTTCTAACTAGTATGAGTTTGGGAGTAGATTTGTAGGGTTTTCAGATCGACTTTTTACTTATGAGTCTATATTTGTGTATTCTGGTGCTAAGATTTTTCGATTTGTTCTAACTTTTTGGACATTGAATCTAAATTCCTGGTCGTTGTGTCTAACTATTATGACTATGTGAGTAGCTGTTTAGGCTTTTTAGATCGCCTTTTTGATATGAGCCTACATTTTTTGTGTTATGAGGGTAAAATTTTTGCAATTTGGCGTAACATTTAGGACTTTGGATATAACTATCTGTTCGATGCGTCTAACTAGTATGAGTTTGGGAGTAGCTTTGTAGGGTTTGAGATCGACTCTTTGGTTATGAGCCTAAATTTTTTTTGTGTTTTGGTGCTAACATTTTGCGATTTGGTGTAACTTTTGTGACTTTGGATATAACTTCCTACTCTTGTGTCTAACTATTATGACTATATGAGTAGCTTTTTAGGATTTTCAGATCGACTTTTTTAATACGAGCCTACATTTTTTTTTGTTCTGGTGCTAAAATTGTGCGATATGGTCTAACTTTTGTGACTTTGGATATAACTTTCTATTCGTTGTGTCTAACTAGTATGGGTATGGGAGTAGCTTTGTATGGTTTTCAGATCGATTTTATGCTTATGAGCCTAAATTTTTTGTGTTTTGGTGCTAAAATCTTGCGCTTTGGCCTAACTTTTTGGACCTTGACTATAACTTTCTACTCGTTGTGTCTAACTAGTATGAGTATGGGAGTAGCTTTGTAGGGTTTTCAGCTCGACTTTATGCTTATGCACCCAAATTTTTTTCTGTTTTGGTAATAACATTTTGCGATTTGGTGTAACTTTTGGGACTTTGAATATAACTTCCTACTCTTGTGTCTAACTATTATGACTATATGAGTAGCTTTTTAGGATTTTCAGATCGACTTTTTTAATACAAGCCTACATTTTATTTGTTCTGGTGCTAAAATTTTGCGATATGGTCTAACTTTTGTGACTTTGGATATAACTTTCTACTCGTTGTGTCTAACTAGTATGAGTATGGGAGTAGCTTTGTATGGTTTTCAGATCGACTTTATGGTTATGAGCCTAATTTTTTGTGTGTTTTGGTACTAAAATCTTGCGCTTTGGCCTAACTTTTTGGACCTTGACTATAACTTTCTACTCGTTGTGTGTAACTATTATGACTATGTGCGTAGATTTTTAGGGCTTTTAGGTCGACTTTTTTAATACGAACCTACATTTTTGTGTTCTGGGGGTAACATTTTTGTGCTTTGGCGTAACTTTTGGGACTTTGGATATAACTTCCTGCTCTTTGTGTCTTACAATTATGACTATATGAGTAGCATTTTAGGGTTTTTAGGTCGACTTTTCGAATATGCGTCTACATTTTTTGTGTTCTAATGGTAAAATGTTAGCGATTTGGCCTAACTTTTTGGACTTCGGATATAACTATCTGTTCGACACGTCTAACTAGTATGAGTATGGGAGTAGATTTGTAGGGTTTTCAGATCGATTTTTTGGTTATGAGCCTAAATTTGTGTGTTCTGGTGCTAAAATTTTGCGATTTGTTCTCACTTTTTGGACATTGAATCTAAATTCCTGGTCGTTGTGTCTAACTATTATGACTATGTGAGTAGCTTTTTAGTTCGCCTTTTTTAATATGAGACTACACTTTTTGTGTTCTGAGGTTAAATATTTTGCGTTTTGGCGTAACTTTTGGGACTTTGGATATAACTATCTGTTCGATGCGTCTAACTAGTATGAGTATGGGGGTAGCTTTTAGGGTTTGAGATCGACTCTTTGCTTATGAGCCAAAATTTTTTTGTGTGTTTTGGTGCTAAAATTTTGCTATTTTGCCTAACTTTTTGGACCTTGACTATAACTTTCTACTCGTTGTGTCTAACTATTATGACTATGTGCGTAGATTTTTAGGCTTTTTAGGTCGACTTTTTTAATACGAGCCTATATTTTGTGTTCTGGGGTAACATTTTTTGCGCTTAGGCGTAACTGTTGGGATTTTTGCTATTACTTCCTGCTCATTGTGTCTAACTATTACGCCTATATGAGTAGGTTTGTAAGGTTTTCAGCTCGACTTTTTGCTTATGAACCTAAATTGTTGTGTTCTGGTGATAACATTTTGTGATTTGGTCTAACTTTTTGGACATTGAATCTAAATTCCTGCTCGGTGTGTCTAACTATAATGACTATGTAAGTAGCTTTTTAGGATTTTTAGTTCGCCTTTTATATATATATATATATAGAAGACAAAAATATGTACTCGGCTGAACGTTTACACTGTAATGGTATTTATAAAATAACAGCTTTAGTATAAAACTGGTTTAAAATACGCATCTTTTGATATAGATTACGTCTAAATATGACTAAAACTAACCGGGTCGCCTTGTTTTTTTTTTTGTCTTTCAGCGTTGTCATTAATCATCGAGCTGTAAAAGGTATTAAGATATTCGTTCTATTAGTCTGTTGACTTTTATCCTATAGTAATAACATAGGTTTAGACAAACAGCGAACTAGAGTGAATAATCTATAAACATACAGCTATACATACATACACATCACATACATACACTCACAAACAGACAGAGAGAGAGAGAGAGCGAGACAGAAATATACCTTAGTTACAAAGCCGGCACATTGATGAAAGAAAATAACTTGTTATACTAAAGACTATATCTTGTTTGGTATCTATTTGCGTGTCTCGAGATGAAGGATTTAAAAATAATAACGAATATTATATATTTTTTTTTTTAGTAGTAAATTACTTGTTTATTTACGAACGCGCCTATGTGTTAAAGTTCACCTTTTTAGTGCACGCAATATAACCCTCAAGTGCTATACAATGCCACACGCCACTCGCGAGAGAGCAATTATATCAATTATCCCCGGGCCGCGTGGGGAACAATAGCCTGCTTTCGGTCAATGGAGCGTACTGGTACAGATTCATTCTGTGGTGCTCTATTGGTTACCGTTAATATGGGGTATTTATTTTAATGTTAAACAGGATTAGTTACAAGTATAGTAGCTTTATTTTTTTTTTAAAGGAACTAAACAATAAACATATAACTACTCTTAAAATTATCTTTACAACGAGTCCAAACTCGACTATATGTGAATAAAAAATAAGCTAACCATCACTATCATGTGTCGTTCTATCTGATAATAATTCCGGGTTTAAAAACGATTATTTAGATGATGAAAATACAAAAAAAAATGTTATAATATAATATAATGTTCTTTGTTTTGCTGTTGTTGTTGTTGATTATTTGTGATTTTTTCCGGGTGCTGTACTTACCTCTTCCCGTGGAATAATCCGCTGATCTATCGCCTCGGAAGTTTCCCTCTATAATTGTATTCGTTTATTATTATTTGCCTCCTAGAAGGAGGCCTCAAGACGTACGTATAAAATAAGAAGTGTATTTTGTGCTCAGCGCTAAAGAGATGAAATAGGTACAAAGTGTGAATCTTCTTTTCTCTTTTCCCTGGTACCTAAAGGGTGTCGTCGCTATATCATATGTCGTTCTTGAGCTGCTCGAACTGTCTTAATTAGTGATATTCCTTTGTTGTTAATTGTCGATTTCCTGCTTTCATTTTGCATTTTCGTTCGTGATCATAATAAGCACAATGGATGACAATTCTACTTATATCGCACAATCTGTCAGAAATAAGTCACAAATAAATCCGTTCAAAATCACACAAGAACACTTGAATTTCCTTTTACTACGGGCATTGAAATTAATTTATAACTTAAATTTGACTCCCATCGAAAACTGCATCGTGTCGCCAGCACAACCACGCACCGCATCTCTGAATAGTGTGAATAACTTGAATTAACACCCCCCCCCCCCCATTCCACATGGAAATTGAATGCTGCAATTTTGACAAAATATGTGCCAATAGCGTATGCGCGCATATAATCATTTTCTTCTTTTATTAAATCGAACCCTAGGATGATGAATATTTGGTCTGTTCATGTTTTTTAAATATGATTTTAAGAAGTATTTAAAAAATTATATTTTATTTACTCAACAGTGCATTCTTTCTATAACAACGGCACACATTAAGAATTTTTTTAAAGATTCAAAAACTCAGCGTTGCAAATTGGTCATATGGGTTGTTATTTTCTAAAAAAAAGTAAAATAAAAATTATTTCATGCAAAAAATATATATATATATATATATATATATATATATATTGGTCATATAAAAAGTAAAAAATTAAATTACCCCCGTCACGCCAAGTGGCGTATAGTGAATATGGTGTTAGTCACCATAAATTTTACAGATCTTCGGCACATGATTTTTGGGGTATTGTGGTCGGTATTACGCCTGTGCTTTTTCCCTGAAAAAAATCAGGTACCCATTAAAGGCTGGGGAACCCGGAAACCATCGGTTGGGATGGAACCCTACCTCTTGTCCTTTGTAATCCAGTTCACTAACCAATGAGCTATCGCGGCTCCCATATTGGTCATATGGGTTGTTATTTTTTAGCAAATGTAAAATACAAATTATTATTATTTTTTTTTATATTACTGAGATTCCTTGGGATACATTGAAAAATGAAGAACATTGGTAATTTATTTTATAAAACCTAAACATTTAAAAGAAATGGTTTATATGCAACTTCTTATAAATATTACTGAAACGAACTATTATTACTAAAAGACACAGTAGACGAGGAAGAACAACAACGGAAGGAATGTTTCTCTAAGATAAGACAAGGACAAACCAACAAGAAAATGGTTTCAGGTCGAAGAGACCTTGAACATCATACAACAAAAGAAGTAGGAGATCTGGCTAGAGAAAGAGATTCTCCCAGACGGGCTGTAGTAAAAACGACTCTCAACAAAGTAGGAGATCTGGCTAGAGAAAGAGATTCTCCCAGACGGGCTGTGGTAAAAACGACTCTCAACAAAGTAGGAGATCTGGCTAGAGAAAGAGATTCTCCCAGACGGGCTGTGGTAAAAACGACTCTCAACAAAGTAGGAGATCTGGCTAGAGAAAGAGATTCTCCCAGACGGGCTGTGGTAAAAAGGACTCTCAACAAAGTAGGAGATCTGGCTAGAGAAAGAGATTCTCCCAGACGGGCTGTGGTAAAAACGACTCTCAACAAAGTAGGAGATCTGGCTAGAGAAAGAGATTCTCCCATACGGGCTGTGGTAAAAACGACTCTCAACAAAGGACATACAGCCCGATAAACTGACGTCAATAAATGCAATGGAAACTGAAGTCCTATTTATTCGACTTTTTAGTGAACTAAAAACTGTTTATAATTCGAGCCCAGAAAGAAAGAAAACGAATATCAAGTGTTGCTACATTTCTATTTAGTGTGGCCTGATAAGATGGTAACAGAAAACTGTATACAACATATCCCAGATATTGTTGAGCATTTATTTTGCTTTGTGTTGTGCTGTGTAGTAAATGTTATCGAAGTATTTTGCTTTGTGTTGTATAGCAAATGTTATATAAGTATTTTGGTTTCTTTTTCGTTATGCCACTTTGTATTAAAACACACATAGGCCCAACCTAAATCGCTGCGCATAACAACATGAAATATAGTGAATCTATTCGTACATGATGCACGCACGTTTGGAACTAAATCTGGACTGTAATAGGATGAAAATGGGTACATTGAACTACTACACTTTTGAGAATGGATAAAAAGTTAAAAAAACATAATTGAAGCATAATTAATTTGAGAGTGTATTTCTTCTTGACGTAGGTGCTTACAAAAAAGATTTTCTTCTAAATTGAACACTAATGAAAAGAAAATATGTACCATGTTTTGTTCTATTATATATACCTTGTTTTAAAACACACACTAGGTGCCCACACTGTTATTCACTGATGCTGTTATCTTCCACTACATTGTCCTTGGTCTGCCTCCTATTCACTTTCCATGTGAGTCAATCCATATTTAAGCAGATTGGACGGGTAATTGTTTCTGACACTCTTATTTTAGGTCCCTGATCGATACACAACATGTTACTCTACATGCAAGGGCAAGTGTTAAAAGGTTGCGGCACTGTCAATCAGATTAAAACACTGATACTTTAACACAACTCACGTCTGTACACTTTAACACAACTCACGTCTGTACACTTTAACACAACTCGCGTCTGTAAACTTTAACACAACTCACGTCTGTACACTTTAACACAACTAGCGTCTGTACACTTTAACACAACTCACGTCTGTACACTTTAACACAACTCACGTCTGTACACTTTAACACAACTCACGTCTGTACACTTTAACACAACTCACGTCTGTACACTTTAACACAACTCACGTCTGTACACTTTAACACAACTCACGTCTGTACACTTTAACACAACTCACGTATTTACACTTTAACACAACTCACGTCTGTACACTTTAACACAACTCACGTCTGTACACTTTAACACAACTCACATCTGTACACTTTAACACAATTCACGTCTGTAAACTTTAACACAACTCACATCTGTACACTTTAACACAACTCACGTCTGTAAACTTTAACACAACTCGCGTCTGTAAACTTTAACACAACTCACGTCTGTAAACTTTAACACAACTCACGTCTGTACACTTTAACACAACTCACGTCTGTACACTTTAACACATCTCACGTCTGTAAACTTTAACACAACTCACGTCTGTAAACTTTAACACAACTAACGTCTGTAAACTTTAACACAACTCACGTCAGTACACTTTAACACAACTCACGTCTGTACACTTTAACACAACTCACGTCTGTAAACTTTAACACAACTAACGTCTGTAAACTTTAACACAACTAACGTCTGTAAACTTTAACACAACTCACGTCTGTAAACTTTAACACAACTCACGTCTGTACACTTTAACATAACTCACGTCTGTAAACTTTAACATAATTTGTTTCTGTTCTTTAATTTATCCCATTCACTTGTTGGATGCTTACGCAGAATAAAAGGATGGAAATGGCAGGACTAAATCACTAACATAGAATTATGGAAATGTACCAATCAAACACCAGTGGATAAAGAGATACAGCGAAGACGATGGCGCTGGATAAAACACACACTACGGAAGCCAACTGAGAGTATTACACAACAGGCCCTTTTTTGGAATCCCCAGGGGAAAAGACAAAGAAGAAGACCAAGGAATTCTTAGAGAAGACAGATAGAAGCAGAGATGAAGATGATGGGGAAGACATGGAATGATCTTAAAAGAATGGCAAAAAACAGACGACTTGGAAAGTGTTTGTTGAAGACCTATGCTCCACTGGAGCTAAAAAGGTAGAAGAAGAAGAATTTGTTGGAGTGTGTAATAATTCAGCAGCATATAGGATATTGACTTTTGTGACCCAATGTTGTACGTTTTATTACTGAAATAAGATTGCAGGTGTGCCATGACATATTTTAATCCCACGGACTGAAGCATTGAACTTCAACGTATTTAGAAAGAGAATTTAAAAGTGAGGGAGCCAGTGCTCATCTTCGCTATTATTAATTTTCAAAATTATTAAATTAGCTCAAAAGACCAATGAGGAAATTCTCAAAGAGGCCAACACAAAAATGCATGTCCTAAAAAATATCAGAAAGAAACAAACACATTTTTCGGGCACATCATGAGAAGAGAAAAGTTGGAATACTTGGTTACAATAGGGAAACTACAAGGGAAGAGAGATCGCGGAAGACAAAGAGAGAAAATACTGGATAGCTTGATGTCATGGCATGGAAAACAGTCAACAAACGAACTGATACGATGCACTGTAGATTGTGGAAGGACTTGATCGCTCACGCCAACCGGTATGGCACATGATGATGATGATGATGATAATGATGATGATGATGATGATATATATTCATATATACCCGTTGCCGCTGCGGGAACTATACACTTTCAGTCCGTGTTGTCTGCAAGGTGCAATGAAATTGTGTAATATATTTGGCGTAATTTCGTAAGTTTATGACATTTTTTTAATGAAGAGCACGATGTTTTATAACATATGATGAGGTGACAAGCAAACAAATGAGCTTTAAAAGTTAAGATAAAAAGGAATGTATTTTTATTGCAATGCTCTTCTGAATAATATCAATACAAAGTGAAATAAATAAATTGATAATTACCCCAATGTTTTCTTGGTTAAAAAAAATAAAAGTAAAGTGCCCCCTTCACGCCAAGCGGAGTATAGGGAATATGGTTGTTAGTGACCATATATTTTACAGACCTCCAGCACATGATTTTTGGGGTAATTTGGTTGGTATTACGCCCGGGCCACTTTACTTTCCCCAAAAAAAATCCGGTACCCATTAAAGGCTGGGTGAACCGGAGCCGTCGGTTGGGATCGAACCCTACCTCTCGTCCTTAGTAGTTCAGTTCACTAACCACTGAGCTATCGTGGCTCTCTTGTTTCCTTGGTGATAAACGTTAATTATAAGCTTGCCGTAGTTGCAACACATGTCAATGATAAAAGTAATAACAAAATTGATGTATCACTTAAAAGTAGGGAACAGGCAAATAATTGCAATGCTGCGGTAAAGCTGGTAGCAAGGAGCCAGTAGTGGGGTGTGATAAACACTCAAGGAGTATGGTGACAGCTTTACAAGGAAGGAAACGTCATTATTGTGTTGTTTTCCTTCCTTGTAAAGCTGTCACCATACCCTGGAGTGTTTATCACACCCCACCACTGACTCACTATCACTTAAAAGTCTTTTTTTTTAATCGAATACTGATTTTTGACTTTAATCTGTTCAGAATTTTAAATGAAAATTGGTACACACACTATCTTCTTGTCAGATGAGAGATAAGAATGAGGAATTGACTTTTCTTTAAAATTGAGCCCGAATTATTGATAATTCTGGCCACAACGACGTCAGGTGTTATGAATTAGATTTCCCCGTGAAATTAAAATTAATAAATACTCTAGTGAAAATTAGCTCTCTTCCCGTGCCAGAAACACTCACACCGAAGCATTTCTTTTGCTTTTCGCTTCTCAACAACGCTCTCTCCGGATCTTGAGAAGTCATGTTTTTACAAACTTAATTCGGATAATTCAGTTCAAACCAGCAAAATAATCCGGGGGGGGGGGGGAGCGTTAATACAAAATATCGTATGTTCCGTACAGGACGATGTAGTAATTAATTCTTGTGCTATAATTTTAATCTTGATTCAAGAAAATACAAAATGATTGATGTACGAAAACATATGCCATAAATAAAAGGAGTGGGATAATGCGGGAAGAAATGTAATATTATACTTTAACTGTCTGTGTCAGGGGAAAGAAGAAAACAACATGAATTACGTCTACAGCGCTTCGGTAATTATGCTTTTTTTTATAATACTAAAGTCGATTAATAAAAAAAGGAACGGAATAGCATCAGCGTTATACACAAAAGAAAAAAAAAACTGAATCTGTTTGATAAAGGGAAATAACACATTTTGTGCATCGAAAGCAATTACCAGAACGTAATTTGGTTATTATCACAATGTTGTTTTGAAGTAAGCAATCATTACAACTTGATTGGACTTTTTCTACAATTTTATTTCAATTCAAAGATCAGTATCAGAGACCTTAGCTATTTACATTATATTCCTTTGGATTCAGTAATCACAACCATATAACATGACTATCTTCACATAACTTATATGGATTCATCAATCAGTAATACATGACTTAACTATTTCCATAAACGGGTTCCATCCTGCTTTGGATCATATATTGTTCTTTCTTTTGTCTCTGTTGTTAATTATTTGTGATTTTTTTCCCGAGTGCTGTAAACATACTTCTTACCCTGAAATTATTCACTATTTTCATAATATTTTTTTGTAAACTGTCTGAGCTGTTAATTAGCGAGCACATGACGTCATGGTAATAAAGTAGTTCATATGCTTTTGTTTTCCTTTTTTAGGGGTTTAGATTAAAATAAAATGTGGCAAGTTCTTTTCCAGATTATTTCCGTCATTACTGGTATAGGATTAAACTAGAACAGTCAACTGATAACTATTAGTAGAAATTATTTCTGATGGAATAAGTTGATATGTTATGAAACTGGCTTTGTATGGAGTGCTACAGCAAATATGGGCACTAAAACTATACACCATATTACATAAAATGCAGAACACGAATTTATTTATACGTACATAATTATTTTAGATTAAGGATAAAATACAGTAAGAACCTAATTAGTTCCACAGTTATTTCCCATCCGTTGTGCTATAATTAGCTCCTCAGATCATGTGCCAGTTTGTCGTAGAATCGCTTCATGACGTCAGCATCTCCCTCCTCTTCCGGGTCAGGGTAAGGGATGTACGTGTTGCTCCGGATGTGACGAACAAGGTCTAGGTCAAGTTCACCGCTAGGAATGTTCTCCTTCAAGAGGAACACCAGAACCTGACGTCCAGTATGGACAGCTTCCATGTTGGCCATCTGTAGAAAGGACAGTCCAAGCTAAATATATTTATGAAATAAATATGTTGCTAATCACTTCAGTGAATAACCATCAAAATCTGCCAATTTAGCACTAAATGTTGACCTTTAATTTGCCAAGGCAAAACGAAAAATGATTAAGGCAAAGAATGTCACACAAGATATATACAGTCATTAGTGAGTGGAGTGTTTAGCTTCATTGTGCTAGTCAATAATAGTGGACATCTGTAATGTGGTATCGCACTGGTTTGGTGATAAAGTGAACATCCTATCACTGTTTTTTGCTTCGTATTACCATCATTGAGTGCCTTCTCCGCAACGAAGGTTGACTACCATGGAGCGTCATTCTGCTCTGTCTCTTGCTTTGATGGTGCAGGTTGTCATAGGCTGATTTGTCAATTTTGTTATGTTACTCGTCCATGTTAGTCTTGGTCTGTCTCTGCCTCTTTTACCTTGTATTTTCCCCTCCAGTATTACTTTTAGTAGGCTATTGTGTCTTTTAACATGGCCCAAACATCGCATTTGCCTTGTTTGAATTGTGCTTAGTGGTTCTCTTTTCATTTTTAGTTGTTTTAAGACTTCATCGTTTGTTTTCTTTTCCGTCCATCCAATTCTACCTATTCTTTTATATATCCACATTTCAAAGGCTTCAATTTTCTGTTCTGTTTTCTTGTATAACGTCCATGTTTCTGCACCATATAGGAATATTGAGAAGATGTAACATTTTGCTATTCTTAGTTTTTTTCCTGGTGTTATTTGTTTTGATGTTAGTATATTTTTCATGGCATTAAAATTACTTTTTGCCATACCTCTTCTTTTGTTTATTTCAGTTGTACATTTTCCATCACTGGTTATAGTATGTCCAAGGTAGTTGTAGTTCTGAACCGTCTCCAGGTCTATTCCTTCAATTTTGATATTCACTTGTGGGTTTTGAGTATCCTCTTTGTTTATGATCATAGTTTTCGTCTTTTTGATATTCATATCTAGTCCATATTTTTTGCTTGTCATGTTTATTTCATTAAGTAATTGTTGTACATTTTTGGGAATTTCTGCTAGCAATACAGTATCGTCAGCATATCTTAGATTATTGATTATCTTTCCATTAATTTGTAGGCCTGGCATCTATATGATGTTTTTAAAAATTTGCTCAGTGTATAGATTGAACAAGCTTGGTGATAATGATGCATCCCTGTCTTACTCCTTATTTTATATCAATGGGTGTAGAGTTCTCTTTGTTATGTTTTATTATTGCTGTTTGCTCCCAGTATAGATTACATATTAGTCGTATGTCCATGTCATCTAGATGTACCTCTTTTAGGCACTCTATAAGTTGTTTGTGGTGTACTCTATCAAAAGCTTTGGTGTAGTCTATGAAGCAGGCATATATTGGTTTGTTTACTTCTGTGTATTTTTCGATTAATGTCCTCATGCAGAATATGGCTTCTTTTGTCCCGCTATTTGTCCTAAATCCAAATTGCTGCTCATCTAATTCAGTATTGATTTTATTCTGAATCCTTCCTTGTATAACATTAAGCAAGATTTGTGTAACATGACTCATTAGGCTTATTGTTCTAAAGTCACTGCATTCAAATGCACCATTCTTTTTAGGCAATGCAATGAAAGTTGATGTTTTTAGTTCATTTGGTATGTATCCTGTGTGGTATATGTTGTTGCATATGTCTGTAATCACTTCAATGCCAAAATCTTCTAGTGCCTGTATCATCTCTATTTGTATGCCGTCAGGTCCTGCTGCTTTCCCCTTTTTTATTGTTTTTATAGCTTTTTCCACCTTTATCGCTTCGTATAATCTGAAAGTAATTATCTCTAAATTAAGGTGTTGGGGGAGCTGCGATAACTCAGTGGTTAGTGAACTGGACTACAAAGGAGAAGAGGTAGGGTTCAATCCTAACCGACGGCTTCCGGGTTCACCCAGTCTTTAATGGGTACCTGCATTTTTTTTGGAAATGTAAAGCGGCACGGGTGTAATACCGACCACATTACCCCAAAAATCATGTGCTGAAGGTCTGTAAAATGTATGGTCACTAACACCGTATTTCCTATACGCCACTTGGCGTGACGGGGGTACTTTACTTTTTTTTTTTTAAGGAGTTGTGACGGAAGAAGCGATGTAAATAACAGTTTGAGAAAGCACTGGCTCCCTCACTTCCAAGTACTTGGCCTAGTAATGCGAAGTTTAATTTTTCACCCACATCCAACATTCAAATATGTCACGTGACACTCATTGTTTTGATAGTCAACAACATCTGGACCTGAGATTGGGAAAGGGAGTGAAGTCAGTCATTGTCCTCGCTGTCATTACCTTCCCGATCTCAACCATTCTGGTAACCAGCCTTTCTAAGTTTTGTTTTCAAGCACAAAAACACCAATTTTGGACTGAACTACCATCCTTTCATCACCAAGGCAATAGGTTATACAATCACATTTCAAGCATAAAGCTAATTGACAAAGCATTTCTCTAGTTGCTGCAGAAAAATTAATTTGGCAGCTGGTCGTTGGTCTGGGAAGAGAAAACATCCAAGAGTGGGGGGTGGGGGAGTAACTGTCAGTGTTATTGCTACAGTGTGTTGTAGATTCATGTTAGTTATACATATAACGACAACAAGAAGACTCACACTGTTCTTGACATGAATAGCAGCCGGTCAAATAATCACTGATCACGATAGATTGTGATTCAGATTTTATTAGATCGTCGTCTTGGTCTTCAGCACCTGATGGTCATGATGAATTGTAAGAATTCGATCTTATAGTATAAGAGCCCTAGTGGAGAACTTCTCTCTCTCTTCTACCTTTTTAGCTCCCAGTGGAGCATAGGTCTTCAACAAACACTTTGCAAGTCGTTCTGTTTTTTTGCCATTTTTTTAAGATCATTCCATGTCTTCCCCATCATTTTCATCTCTGCTTCTATCTGTCTTCTCTAAGAATTCCTTGGTCTTCCTCTTTGTCTTTTCCCCTGGTGATACCAAAAAAAAGGCCTGTTGTGTAATATTCTCAGTTGGCTTCCTTAGTGTGTGTTCTATCCAGCGCCATCGTCTTCGCTGTATCTCTTTATCCACTGGTGTTTGACTGGTACATTTCCATAATTCTATGTTAGTGATTTTGTCCTGCCATTTCCATCCTTTTATCCTGCGTAAGCATCCATTAATGAAAGTCTGTATCTTCGTGATTGTCAATTTTGTTGTTCTCCATGTTTCACAGCCATATAATAGGACCGCCTTAACATTTGAGTTGAAAGTTGTTATTTTAGTATTCAACCCACTTTCCCTAGTGGAGAACATTTTGGACCAATTTCACTTTGTTAAGTTCTTGAACGGATGCACTGCAAAGATTACCACCGTTGTTTATTTGAGGCTCAACTTCTTAATTCTCTGTCGGTGACTATTCTCACACTCTATATTTTGTTCATCATTCTAATGCAGCTAGTGGCAACACGCCCAGGCTCAGCTGATATTATAACTCGAGTTACTCTAAGTCATTCTCTATCTACATTTTGTCGTACTAGACATTCATCAGGATCAATTAACTATATACTTCTCTATAACACAAACATTTCTATTTCTAACTTGGAACACTTCTGAATTGAACAAAGTCTTCATGACTGACATCAACATCTAATTGTACTGGTGTGATTAAGAAATGGTATCTGGTAGTAAAAAAAAGTAAAGTGCCCCCGTCACGCCAAGTGGCGTATAGGGAAATATGGTGTTAGTGAACCTATATTTTACAGACCTTCAGCACATGATTTTTGGGGTAATGTGGTCGGTATTACGCCCGTGCTGCTTTACTTTCCCAGAAAAAAATCCGGTACCCATTTAAGGCTGGGTGAACCCGGAAGCCGTCAGTTGGGATCGAACCCTACCCCTTGTCCTTTGTAGTCCAGTTCACTAAAAATGGTATCTGGTACTAAAATATATCTCTATCTTTTCTACATCTCTATCTGTATTTCTGCCTCTATCGCTCTGTCTAACTCTGCTAATGCATGCTTTTAAATACTTCCTGTCTCATTTCCATAATTTATCGACTGAGTGGTTCACTGCCGTCCTCTCAGCCAACCATAAATGACAAGGTTAAACTTTGGGTGACTTTTGTGTCGAAATTTAAAAAAAAAACCACATCTTGACATTTGGCTAACCCCTGAATGTCAAAATAAGGGCATATCATGTATTCTAAGATCGGCACCCCTCTCTCGCAAAGTGTGCCACACAAGATTAACAGAGAGTATTTTCAACAGGAATAGGTGCAGCTTTTTGATGACACCAAAATGGAAGCGTTGACTTGGTAACGTCAAGGGCACGCTGGTGTGCATAGCAATGAAATAGCCGATAAGCTCGCTGTCAGCTCTAGCACTGAGTGCGGCCTTACTCTCGAGAAAGAGGACATTGTCAAGTGTGTTTTTCAATCCTTAAGAGAAGAGTGGAAGAACTGGTGGGACAATGATGTATATATTGAGATACTGAAAAGTCTAAAGATGGAAAAGGGATCTGGTCGATCTGGAGTGCTTAGTGGGAAAAGCAGATGTATCAGGGGCATCAACACGTTACAGGAACAGTCATTCTACTTACGCTTCGACAAACGCTGGGACAATCGGTAGAGCGGACATGTTGATGCCCCAACTGCAGCGAAACTGAGTCCATGAATAGAACGGAATTTGGACATACCTCTCTCTCATAAAGGGAGTCGAGATAGTTCAGTGGTTAGTGAACTGGACTACAAAGCACAAGAGGTAGGTTTCGATCCCAATCGACGGCTTCCAGGATCACCCAGCCCTAAATGGGTACCGGAATTTTTTCTGGGAAAGTAAAGCGGCTCGGGCGTAATACCGACCACATAACCCCAAACATCATGAGCTGAAGGTCTGTACAATTTATGGTCTCTAACACCATATTCCCTATACGCCACTTGGCGTGGCGGGGGCTCTTTACTTGTACCTCTCTCTCATAAACCTAACATGTTCCTTCCTCAGTTTCTCAGTTGTTATCAAGTGCTGATCTCTGTGACATCGACCTTCTGGGAAAGTCAAATCTAGTTTAATTCCATTCCCTATACCCTTCCTTTATCATCGGACATATACAATTCCTAAAATCGTTACTGCTATACTATACTTCGATTCTGTTCTACTATACATCGTTACTGCTCTACTATTCTTCGATTCTGTTCTACTATACATCGATACTGCTCTACTGTACTTCAATACTGCTCTACTGTACTTCAATACTGCTCTACTGTACTACAATACTGCTCTACTGTACTTCAATACCGCTCTACTGTACTTCAATACTTCTCTACTATACTTCGTTACTGCAAAACTATAAAATGTACTTATATATATATATATTTTACTCGCTTGTACGACCCGCTGTCTTACAATCTTACTTTACAAGTGCAGGTTGTGCAACAACAAGTTCCAAGGAGGACCATTTAGAAGCATGCTTTTCATTTGAAGATTTAAACCTTTGAGAGATTCACAACATCATGAACCACCCCAGAAGCTCGTGATTATACAAACTACTTTCCTGAAACTCAGTTACTTCTCTCTCTCTCTCTCTCTCTCTCTCTCTCTCTCTCTCTCTCTCTCTCTCTCTATCTATCTATCTATCTATCTATCTATCTATCTATATATCTATCTATCTATCTATCTATCTATCTATCTATCTATCTATCTATCTATCTAACTTGCAGGTAGTACATAGTTACAAATCTCAATTACCCTACAGCTCATTATTACATCAAGTACCCACTCGAAGCAACTAGTTACACCGGGCACTCACTTCAGGCTCGTAGTTACAAGAGGTACCCACATTAATAACATATGTACACCAAGTACAATCATGAAGCTCATAGTTACACCAGGTACACACCTGAAGAACATAGTTGCACCAGGTACTCACCTGAAGCTCAAATAGTCAGCACGTACTCATCTGAAGCTCATAGTAACACCAGGTACGCACCTGAAGCTCATAGTTACACCAGTTACTCACCTGAAGCTCATAGATACACCAGGTACTCACCTGAAGCTCATAGTAACACCAGGTACGCACCTGAAGCTCATAGTTAGACCAGGTACTTACCTTAAGCTCATAGTTACATCAGTTACTCACCTGAAGCTTATAGTTACACCAGATACTCACCTGAAGCTCATAGTTACACCATGTACTCTCCAGCAGGTTACGTGTAAGAACCACCAAAGTCTTCCTGCTCTCAGCCACGGCCATGACGATGTTGGAAGCGATGTAGGTACCAGCCACAAAGTCTCGTGAATGGATTAGAAGCTTCAGACCTCGTTCCTCCAACTCTGTTCATAAAATGCGAGGACAAGTCAAGTTCACATATAATTAAGCCTTTGAGTGTTACTTATGTAAACGTTTGCTGTTGTGAGGAATATCCACTACTGCATGCAAAGAGATTATAAGAAATATAAATTGGAGTAACTTAATCATTCTTCTTTGCTGGTATTAAATAACACACTTTTTTACGTTCTATCGCAGCTTAAAACAGAACCTTAATATTTTTTCTACATTTTACTCCAACACTGTATTTGAGGGCAGTATACTTTTGGTCTTGCTCAGCTCCCCACTTACTTAGCCAGATGTCTAGAATGTTCAAGGAACATTAATTGAAAGCTGACTATGGTCTTGGTCAGCTCTGAATCTCTTACCCTACATTTTTAAATCAATTAGATTCTTTCATTGATTTTGAAAAAGAAATAACCTCAAAGCACTTCGGGAAATCCATTGGTGTTTAGTTCTCTTGTAAAGACAACTAAGGATATCCAAAATGATGACGTGACGCACTGTTTGTTGATGTATTCCAAACATCTTATCGTAAAAGTTCTTCACATGGTCCGAGTTAATAATTGTAAATCTCCACAACCTAATGATTATGAAGTAGATAAACACATACAAGAACTGTTCTGTCCCACTTTAAGGTAAAGGATATATACCAAATTAACCTAAAACATCAACTTTCACTGCATTGTTTACAACTAAAGGTGCAGTTGAATGCAGTGATTTCCGAACAATAGGAATAATAAGCCATGTAAAGAAGATTTTCCTAAAAATTATACAAGGAAGGATTTAGAGTAAAATTAATATGGAATTAGAAGCACAACAATTTAGATTTAAGAAAAACAGTGGGACAAATTAAGCCATATTCTGCAAGATGACATTAATCGAAAAGTACACCGAAGTAAATAAACTAATATAAAACTGCTTCATAAACTACACCAAAGCTTTTGATAGAATACACCTTTAACAACTTTTAGAATGCCTAAAAGATATACATCAAGATGACACAAACATACGACTAATGTGTAATTTATACTGGGAGCAAACAGAAAAAATAAAATATAACACAGATATCTATTTCTACACTTATTGTTATAAAATGAGGAGTAAGACAAGGATGCATCCTATCACCAAGTTTGTTCAATCAATAGACTGAGCAAATCTTTAAAAACATCACAGAGATGTCAGGGCTAAACATTAATGGAAAGATAATCAATAACCTAAGATATGCTGATGATACTGTACTACTAGCAGAAAATCCTAAATATCTACGAAGATTACTTAAAGAAATAAACATGACAAGCGAAAAAATATAGATTTGATATGAATATAAAAAAAAGCTACAACTATGATCGTAAACAAAAAGAATACTCAAAACATGCAAGTGGATATCATAATTGAAGGAATAGACCTGGAGACAGTTCAGGGCTACAACTACCTTGGATATACTATAACCAGTGATGGAAAATGTGAAACTGAAATAAACAAGAAAATAGGAATGGCAAAAAGTAAATTTAATGCCATGAAACATATACTAACAAAAAAAACAAATAACACCAGGGCTAAAACTCAGAATAGCAAAATGTTATATATCTTCTCAACATTCTTTTATTGTGCAGAAACATGGACATTAGATAAGAAAACAAGAAAACAGAACATACAATTGTGGCCTTTGAAATGTGAACTTCTAAAGCAATATGAAAATATGGATGAAAATAAAAGAAAGCAAGTGATGAAAAGTCTTTAAACAACTAAAAAGGAAAAGAGAACTACTAAATACAATTCACACAAGGTAAATGAGATGTTTGGGGCATGTTAGAAGATATAGCAGCCTACAAGAAGTAATCTTGGAAGGGAAAACACAAGGTAATGCAGACAAAGACAGACCAAAACTAACGTGGACGAGTAACATCAAAAGATGGACAAGTCAGCCTATGACAATGTTGCACCATCAAAACAAGAAACAGTGGAATGGTGTTCCATGGTAGCCAACCTTCGATACGGAGACAGCACTCATGAATGAAGTAACGGTTCCCTCCACTCCTTGATAGACATATAGTGAAGATTGTGTTTGTGACGGTAAGTTACCGTGACTTATTATTCTTCAGTATTCATTTTCTTATGCTCACTCTCCATCAGAGATAGACGAGTCGCTTCTATGATTTTAGTCGTTAGCAGGAGATAACATCATCAATTAGATATTAATTCGAATGCTTCCACTGGCACGTGCGGTTGAGCAGTTATGGATTTTATTTTGTTTGCAGTGATACCGAGGCCTTCCATAACAATAACAATAACTATCATCACCCCAAAGTTTGCCTGAAAATGGTTTGTATTAGGGCCAGAATTATGTTCTTAGATCCGTTTACAGTTCTTACTGTACGTATTGTATGTGTGTACAGTTGATAACTTTAATCAACATGTTCTGGAGTCTGTATACAGACCTGAAATATACATTGTTGGTATGTAGTAGCCTACACACTTCTTTATTTTTCTTATCTCAAAGTGGCATTTTAATTCTAATCTTGAACATTCGGCTGACATCCTATGTCTAGTACATTCCCCCCATTCTTAAAATTGATACTTTATGGAAGTGGTTCCAATTTGTGACACCGAACACAGGCTGTGCGGCGAAATCCACTGTTTCGCTGGATGAAAAGCCAGAGTACGGTGTTCGAAACCAGGACTAGTCTCGCACGTCGTTGCGACTGCTTTGATCGAGCGGCCATTATTGGAACTGTCGTCATCTCCCCTCCCCCCCCCTTTCCCACATACACCCGCTATAGTAATATGTGTCGTTAAGAACACAAGACATATAACATTTAGCTAAATTAAATAATTATGCTTGAAAGATATTTTTAATAAATTTGATTAAAGGAAGTATAAATAAATGGCAAATGTGATAGTTTCGGGCATCCAATATTCATTTTATAACCGCAAACGTTTTAAAGTTTAAGACACAGCTGCTTCTAATCACTATCTATAATAGAAGAAGCATGTGTATTTTGTCTTCTAGCAAAGGTACAAATGAGTAAATCAACTAAAGTATCAATGACAAACAACTGTGACTCTTATATGTTATGTATAGGTGGACGTTCAATCTGGAGTGCCCTGGTTGGAGCTTCAAGTTTAGGTTAGGATCTTGTGGTAATTTACTCTTTTCTAACTAGACATGATGCAGAGTGAAGTGGAGGACACAATTCAACACATGACAAGAAGAGATAAATGCATTAGGAGAGCTGGGAGTACAAGTCATAACAAATCTACTCAATGACATATATAACACTGGACACATACCCGAAGATCTATTAAAATCTATCTGTGTAGCTATACCGAAGAAGTCAGTCGCCACTGATTGTGATGTCCATCGCACAATTATATAGTCTCATGGGCCACATGACGAAAATATTACTAAGAATCATCATGAGACGTATAAGAAACAAAATACAACCAGAAATAAGTGAGGAACAATGTGGATTTGTGGTTGAGTGGCAGTGTTCCCTAGTGTTTGGCTTTTCGTGGCAAGGCGTTGTGCCACTGAGTGCGGGTTCGATCCTGCATTAGTCAATATATTGTTCTTTGTTTTTTCTCTGTTGTTGATTATTTGTCATTTTTTCGAGTGATGTAAACATACCTCTTCATCTGAATTGATCGAAGGAAAAGGCATCAATAATGTAATATACATCTTAAGAATATTGATAGAAAGAGCTATAGAGGTAAAGAAAGATGTATATATGTGCTTTATAGACTACACAAAAGCATTTGACAAAGTAAAGCATGTGGAAATAATCAATATGCTGGAGAAATTAAACATTGATGACAAGGATCTGCGAATCATAAAAAACATGTACTGGCAACAAACAGCAGCTATACGAATTAAACAACCAAACAGTACAATTTCAACTTATAAAACAAGGTGTCAGACAAGGCTGTGTTCTGTCGCCGGATTTGTTTTCACTTTACAGCGAATATATTATGAAATCAATAGTAGACACAAAAGGAATTGAAGTCAACGGTCACAACATAAATAATTTGCGATACGCGGATGACACAGTCTCAATAGCAGAGACAGAGAATGAACTACAAGAAATGATAGACATAATAGTAAAAGAAAGCAACAAGAAAGGTCTCAGTCTGAATAGTAAGAAAACAGAAGTAATGATCATATCAAAGAAACAATCATCACCAGCATGCAGCATAAAAAAAAAACAGGCAAATTTGAAACAAGTGCAACGCATCAAATACCTGAGCACAATAATAATATCAGATGGAAGATGCACCACAGAAATAATAAGCGGAATAGCTCAGGACAATATAGCATTTCAGAAAATGAAAAATATCTTATGCAACAAATATATGTCACTAGAAATGAGAAAGAGAGTTCATCGGTGCTATATAGAACCAATTCCTATGGAAGCGAATCAAGAACAGTAGACAAACAAATGAAAAGACGATTAGAGGCTACAGAGATTGGATTTCTCAGAAGAATGTTGAAAGTTCCCTGGACAGCTAAAAAGACCAATAAGGAAGTTCTCAAAGAGGCCAACACAAAAAGGCAGCTCCTAAAAAACATCAGAAAGAAAGAGTCAACATTTTTCGGGCACATCATGAGAAGAGGACAGTTGGAATACTTGGTTTACAACTGGCAAAATAAAAGGAAAGAGAGATCGTGGACGATAAAGAGATTAAATACAGGGTAGCTTGGTGTCATGGCATGGAAAACAGTCAACAACAGAAATGGTACAATGCACTGTAGATACACGATTGTGGAAGGACATGATCGCCTACGCCATCCGGTATGGCACATGATGATGATGAGCCATGCCATTCTATATATTCGTTTATTTTCTATTTTTGTTTCCTTCTTTGATACACTAAAAAATTGTCCTTCATCAGTAATGGATGGTTTGTCTTCATTTCCAGCGATATCACAACGGGTTGGGGACGTGACATTTTGTTTGCGGTTAGTTGGTTGGTTCAGCTCCACCACCGTCCTTGTTAAAAGATCACCTGGTTTGACAAGGTCAGCTTGTAGACTTGACCTGTAGTTACGTAATTATATTAGATTGTTTTCCGTGATTTTATGTTCTTTTAATATCACAGTGACGTATGGTAGTGTTTGAGTTTCTGTTCTGTAGGTTGTTGAAAGTTGGCTTTATCCTCCTTTTTATTTTAATGCATTTGACATTTTTATACTATAATTTCTCCTCCACTGTTATTTTTATTGTTTCTTTTGTGGACTTATCTTTGGATATATCTCTCCACATTTCGGTTGGATATTGGATGTTAATATATTTCATTGTTCTCTTGTCCTGTGCTCTTCCTACATCTCAAGGGGATTGATGATGCCCGCCCGATCCATTGGTTGCCCGTCCTCAACGACAGCGCAGCTAGCCAACCTG
The DNA here is from genome assembly GCA_032433765.1 of Megaustenia siamemsis. Lineage (NCBI taxonomy): Eukaryota > Metazoa > Mollusca > Gastropoda > Stylommatophora > Ariophantidae > Megaustenia > Megaustenia siamemsis. Next base: position 55,994,411 of record JAVIAB010000108.1, read on the forward strand.
TCCGCTCTTTCATTTCCCCGTACTCCCGCATGTCCAGTGACATAGACAAAAGTGACCTTACGTATTTTGGATTTCTGCAACGACTCTACCCATTGCATGCGTACAGGGCCCGCCTCCACTTTTTTAATCATGCTCATCGAATCACTCAGTATACATGCGTTGGTGTAGTCTTGTGACTCTAACCATTTGAATGTCCATCACCTCCACTGTCATGCTACTCGTGGTCACGACGTGTGCACCACTGTCTTCCTTGACTATTCTGTCAGCCGAGCGTGCTGTAAATGCCCAAGCACTTCTTTGGTGTCATCGTCATCATCAACGTCATCATCAAGTAATTATCCCACTGGCGTAAGTGACCATGTCTCTCCACAACTTTCGATCACGACACTTATTTATCATTTCCGTTGTTGACCTTCTGCCAAGCCATTCATTTAAGCTGTCTGGTAATTTTTCTCTTTGTTTCCCTCTATCTTTCGTTCCTCAAATTTCAAGTTGTTACAATATATTCCAGCTGTACTCTTCTCATTACATGGCCACAAGATGATGATAGTTTTTTCCTAATATTGGAAATTAGCTCTCTTTTTGCTTTGGCCTGTTTCAGAACGTTTTCATTACTCTTTTTAGCTGTCCATGGTATTCTCAACATTCTTCTGTAAAACCACATTTCTACAGACTTAAAAGGAGTCTGGTTATTATAGTAAATTCCGGTACCCATTTAAGGCTGGGTGAACCCGGAAGTCGTCGGTTGGGATTGAAACCTACCTCTTTATAGTCCAGTTCACTAACCACTGAGCTTTCGCGGCTCAACGCCCCTTATGGATCTTAAAATAATCTCACTATAAATATTAAACAAATCTGATGACAGCACACAACCTTGTCTAACACCAAGTTTTATTTCTTGAAATATTCCCAATTGGTTTCCAGTTTTTATGGCCGCTGTTTATTGCCAGTACATGTTCTTTATTATTCTTAGATCTTTGCTGTCTCCGTTTATGTTTTCTAAAATTGTGATTATTTCTTGGTGACGATATATATGATCTTTATTTATTATATTTTATTTATATCTTTATAAATATCTTTATTTATATTTTAAAACAACTACATTTTTATTCTTGAGCAGCTTTTAAATAAACCTTGTTGCACTATTTGATGTTAAGACAATACAAACCAGGGGACAGCAAATTGCAAACAAATCTTGTGTCTTCAGAATCATAAGAGATAAAGACATCGTATGTAAAGGCATGCTCCTTGTCGATCTTGCGTTTGTCCATGATTTTCAGATACGCAGCGTAATACAAGTACCTAATCTTCCACCGAAACCTGGAAAGCGAGGAGAAAACAAGTTTAATTCAATATCCTTTTCTTTAACATAAAATATTTGTTAGTTTATGACTGACATTTGAGTAAAAGAGATGAGCAGTAATAGAGAGAAATGGCTAGGGAGGAAGTAAAAGTGGAGAGTAAAATTAAAAAGAAAGAAGTGATGTGCGGAAACAGAGAAAGAGAAGAGAGAGGAAGAAAGGGATGAAATCGGAAAGTAGGTTCGAAAAGATATGGCGAAGACATAAAGCAGTGAAGAAAATAAAAGCAAAATAAGAGGGACTCTTTATAATTGGTTTTTCTCCCAGGATTTTGGATAAGCTACATGAGGTTTGATGCTCTATCATTCTCTTTGAATTATTTTATAAAAGTGCAGTGGGTTGACAAAGAAAACATCTTCATTGGGTGTCATCTTAGATGTCTACAGCAGCTGCTTACCTGTCTACAACAGCTGCTTACCTGTCTACAGCAGCTGCTTACCTGTCTACAGCAGCTGCTTACCTGTCTACAGCAGCGGCTTACTTGTCTACAGCAGCTGCTTACCTGTCTACAGCAGCTGCTTACCTGTCTACAGCAGCTGCTTATCTGTCTACAGCAGCGCCTTACCTGTCTACAGTAGCTGCTTACCTGTCTACAGCAGCTGCTTACCTGTCTACAGCAGCGGCGTACTTGTCTACAGCAGCTGCTTACCTGTCTACATCAGCTGCTTACCTGTCTACAGCAGCTGCTTACCTGTCTACAGCAGCGGCGTACTTGTCTACAGCAGCTGCTTACCTGTCTACAGCAGCTGCTTACCTGTCTACAGCAGCTGCTTATCTGTCTACAGCAGCGCCTTACCTGTCTACAGTAGCTGCTTACCTGTCTACAGCAGCTGCTTACCTGTCTACAGCAGCGGCGTACTTGTCTACAGCAGCTGCTTACCTGTCTACAGCAGCTGCTTACCTGTCTACAGCAGCTGCTTATCTGTCTACAGCAGCGCCTTACCTGTCTACAGTAGCTGCTTACCTGTCTACAGTAGCTGCTTACCTGTCTACAGCAGCTGCTTACCTCTCTACAGCTGCGGCTTACCTGTCTACAGCAGCTGCTTACCTGTCTACAGTAGCTGCTTACCTGTCTACAGCAGCTGCTTACCTGTCTACAGTAGCTGCTTACCTGTCTACAGCAGCTGCTTACCTCTCTACAGCTGCGGCTTACCTGTCTACAGCAGCTGCTTACCTGTCTACAGCAGCTGCTTACCTGTCTACAGCAGCTGCTTACCTGTCTACAGCAGCTGCATACCTGTCTATAGCACTAAATTCTTAGGCGTTACAATGTCACAACATGTTTAACTAAACAACTAATCGTAAAACAAATCACTAGCGAACTGTACAATTGATACACACAAATATAAATTGCATAACGTAACATAATAAACACATATTTTAAGCAAAAGTAAATTCATCATCACCAAGTACCGGTCCTGCTGATGTAGGTGATGATGTCTCTCCTCAACATTCGATCTCGGTAGCTATTTATCATTTCTGTTGTTGACCTTCTGCCAAGCCATTCTCTTAAGCTGTCTGTTATTTTTTTCTCTTTGCTTCGCTCTATCTCTTCGTCCCTCAATTTTTCCAGTTGTTACAATATATTCCAGTTGTTCTCTTCTCATTACATGGCCAAAAAATGATGATAGTTTCTTCCTAATATTGGAAATTAGCTCTCTTTTTGCTTCGACCTCTCTCAGAACATCTTCATTACTCTTCTTTGCTGTCCATGGTACTCTCAACATTCTTCTGTAAAATCACATTTCTACAGACTCAGAAGGAGTCTGGTTATTATAGTACTTTAATGCTAGTCCAGCTGCTATTATAGTACTTTCTAATAATGTATTTTAACAATAATGGAACCATTTAACTAGCCATCGAAGTAAAAGAAAGCCCAAGAAAGTAAATGTTTAACAAGGCAACTATCAGTCAAACAAAATAATTCCTTATCTAAGTAGTTAAATAACAAAGTATCAAACTAAATAGAGACTAATTAACTAACTAAATAATTAAAAACCTAACTAATAATTCATTTTCTATTGAAAGTATTCTGCCGAAAAAAATGTTATTTAACTAATTAACTAATTATTCAACTAAATAACTGATTATCAAACTAGATAACTAATTATCTAAAAAGAAAAAAAATAAATAAACAACCATTAGTTATCTAGCTAAATAACTTTCTGTCTAACTAAAAATCTAACCAAATAATTCATGCAACGAAACAACAGATAATTTTCTAAGAAAGTACACATATATTATGTATTTTTTTCTTATCTCTACCTAACCCACTCCTATGTCGAAGGCTATTTGATGAATAACTTATCCCTCTTGTTGGTGAATAACTTATCCTTCTTGTTGGTGAATAACTTATCCTTCTTGTTGGTGAATAACTTATCCTTCTTGTTGGTGAATAACTTATCCTTCTTGTTGGTGAATAATTTATTCCTCTTGTTGGTGAATACCTTATCCTTCTGGTTGGTGGCTAACTTATCCTTCTGGTTGGTGGCTAACTTATCCTTCTGGTTGGTGACTAACTTAACCATCGTGTTGGTGACTAACTTATCCTTCTTGTTGGTGAATAACTAATCCTTCTTGTTGGTGAATAACGTATCCTTCTGGTTGGTGACTAACTTATCATTCTCGTTCGTGAATAACTTATCACTGGTTGGTCTCGACATTCTTATTGTTATCATGTGGGAACAGGTGATAGTGTTTTCTTTAAAATTCCCACTCACATCGTACACCGGTAATTTATTATTCTTTCAGTGAAACATTAAATAAACCACGCAGAAATATTCAACATCAACAGTTTACCTGTAAACGATACCTCCCACCACAACGAACATGAGAATCATGGTAGCAGCAAGAACAATCAGAAACATGGGATAGTTCTTGGCACACTCTCTGTCAAGGACGTGTATAGTTTCCTGGTAACCGTCCTTGATGTCCTGTAGTGACGTGTCCGAGTATTTACATCTGTAGCCCTTAAAGTTCTTGTTAAAGGCCGGGGAACTGACCATCCACTTAAGGAAGTCCAGATTAAAGCAGTCACACTGGATGGGGCAGCCTGACATGTCTACTCTGACCTGACCCGGCATGATCTTACACAACTGATCTATGTGTGCTTGGACATCACCGGACAGTCGCGACAACCCCGTGTTGCTGAAGTTAAGTAATTTCAGTTGTGTCATGTTGGAGATGTCGGCGTTAAAGACCGAGAACGAGTTGCGATCAAGACGGAGATACTCTAGTTTGTCTAACCCCTTTAACAGGTCGGGCCGGATAAAACTAAGTTGATTTAACGAGATATCGAGATATGAGAGGTTCATAAGGCGTGAAAATAAGGAACCGTGATCCGTCAAGAAATTGTTCAACAAATTTGATTCAAGTATGAGAACCTTCATTGCTGCCATGTCCTGGTTAGGTGGAAAAAGCTGTTGAACTGAAGATTTCCTCAAATTAAGACACTTGAGATTTGGTAAAGGGAGAAAAATCATTAAGTGTAACCGAGAAAGGTAACTACAACTCAAATCTAATATCTCAATATTGTTATCAAAGCTGATTCTAAAAAGGAAAACATAATGGTCTTCGCGTACATTTAGTTTCACATTTTTTAGCCTGCCAGGAAGAGTTTGCTTCACTTCTCCTTTCATCATTGAGGTTCCATTGTCCAATAATTGATCTTCCTTGCTGCCCTTAGACTCTAGAAAATCTAAACCATCACACAATGACCGCACAGTGTAATCCTCGTTATTTAAACATTCGTCAGTACCGCTCTGGATAAACAGAGTTTCAAGTCCAGTTAATTCTTTAAGCGGTATCTTTGTGGGGTTTTCAATGATATAGTTTTCACTTAAATCAATCACTTTTAGACTTTTTGGGAGATTTCTCATGGCATCGCTGTCAATGAACATTATGTTGTTACCTCTAGTGACAAGGGTTGTTAATCTGTGGGGCAAAAATTGAACCAAGGAGTTGTCTACCTTTGTAATGTCATAATCATTGATAATATAACTCATTTTTAAAGTTTGAAGATCGGAATCTCTCAAACCCCACAAAATGGTGGGTAAATAACGCATTCCAAGATAACGGTTGTAGGAAATATCCAAAGTCTGAAGGTTTGTAAGTTGTGAAAATGTTCCAGTTGCTATTGCAGATCCATTGATGCCACACCAGCTGATATTCAATGATGTAATGTGACTCAAATTTTGAAACGTCTCATTGGAAAATAACTGAATCTTACACATTCCGCATTGGAGAGCTAATGTACGTAATGATGTCATATTGTTATATTCTGACCCAAAACTACCTGCACCGCAGTAGTCAATTTTTAGTTCCTCTACACTGGTAAGATATGACAAAGTATTTAAAATAGGTTGCCGTTTGGATGAACATTCGAATAAATTCTTGTCTAGCGATAATCGTTTTAATGTTTTCAAGGGCTCAAAAATACGTTTGGGAATATAACTAGACAATCCTATTAAATTACCGCTCAGATCCAGGGATATTAAACGAGTAAGGCCATTGAAAGAGCCATCCTGTGTTATCTTAATAAAGGCATTAGACAGAACTAAATTCTCTAACATTTGATAGCGAGATAGCACGTTCTTTCGCAAGATCTTAAAGGAGTTGTTATTGAGGAAAAGCTCGGTTATTGTTGTGGCTAGATTTTGTGGTATTTTAGTTAATCCAAGACTAGAACAGTCGCACCTGGTGACGTTACAAGTACACGCATTATTGCTATAGTCATCAAGAGATTCAGAGGTTTGTTTCTTGCTGTTGTTGCTTCCAGTGAAGGGAATCCATGTAGTAGACATAGAGGGCGCTTCTAACTCTGCTTGATTATTTTGATGACCTGTATGTGGTCGTGGTCTTGTGTAACTTAGTGGCGTTGATAACTCACTAGTTTCATTTCTAGCTTGATTGTCAAGAATTTGATGATCACGTTCACCAGCTGTGGTAATGTTCAAGTTGACGTTTGTTTTCTGAAATTGATTGTTAAATTTTGACCAACTGGGGGATCTTACCAACCTGTTGTTGTTAGCGACATTTGTCTCTGATTTTGTGTTAGTGGTTTCACTATCGCTAACATCAGATACTTTCCCCATGGTTTTTTGACTGTGGTTGACTTTTCCATTTATATCCACTATTTTCTCCATGGTGTGTGAGATATGATTATCGCTGACATGCAAAGATCTGCCTGTTTGTTCTGGTTTTGAGGCGATGAACTTCTTTCTTGAAAATTTGTCCGGACGTTTAATGTTGGCTTCTGCTGACGTCATAAATTCATCTTTTGCAGACTTCTCTGGAAATGCATCACTTCCTGTCACTGTTTGAAATCGTGGGACATTACTAAATGGGCAAACAGTGGTACAGAGTACAACTAGCATCAAAAACATAGCCATTTTGACAAGTTCTCTAAATGTTGATGTCACAAAAGAACTGCAAAATGAAAAACAAAAATGTGTAAGAAAATTGAGTGAAATTTACGTTTGTTCTAAATGTTTTACATTTTATTATAATTGTCCTTTCTATGACAGGAGACTAATAAAACAGCCATTATCCAGCCCGTCTTTTGACGTTCTGTAGAGGCCCTCGTGAGAATGTCCTTCACCTACCTCTCTTTCACCTCTCAGGAGACCCCTGCATGGAGGCTGATTACTTCCTGATCACTTCTGAAATAATGACCTAACGAGCACCATCGTTCTCCTGCTATCATAATGGGTATGTCTGCCTCTTTCCGAATTGTTTAGTTCATGAATTTGTGCAGTCAATTTTAATGAGAATAATACATGGGCATGTTGTTTCATGACAGTCTCGATGTTTCCTTCTCCATAACTATTATTCTCTTGGTAACTTTACTCTATTTTCCACTATCTCTCCGCCATCAAAAACATTAACAGCTATAATATCTATGTTCACAACTTCTTTAAATAAAACTCCGATAATGATAGAAATGATACAACAATTTATTTTCCTTATTTTCCACTATCTCTCCGCCATCAAAAACATTAACAGCTATAATATCTATGTTCACAACTTCTTTAAATAAAACTCCGATAATGATAGAAATGATACAACAATTTATTTTCAAAATCAATTATTTTGGTTAACTATTACTATTCTGAATATCTTACTAATTGCTTTTATAAAACATACCTCCTCTTACATTAGCCCGAGCTTTTAACATCTAAATATTTATTGCTTTTCAAGAACAACAAATGAACTCCATGAAAATTGAAGATCGTTCAACCATTTCTCAAATAAACACACAACAATTATATCTGAATATATACCTGCACATAATCCAAATACTAAATATTTCATCGTGGACATATTTTAGAATATACTTCCTGCCTTACGCTTTTGGGTCATATGGACCTCAACAGATTGCTTTAAATAGAAACATAAAATCATGTACACATTGTTGATTCTGTGACGTAGAAATCCATCAATTGAATTGTCAAAGTGAATTTTCAAAAGTTCTATCAAAAGGCGTTGAAAATGGGTACCTTGTGTGGCTTGTAATAGAGTTACTTGTCCATCTTTTGATGTTACTCGTCAATGTTAGTCTTGGTCTGCCTCTTTTACCTTGTATTTTCCCTTCCAAGATTACTTTTAGTAGGTTGATGTTTTTTTTTTATCATGCCCCAAAAGTCTCATTTCTCTTTTTTCTTTTATTGTGTTTATTTGTTTTCTATTCATTTATAATTGTTTTAAGACTATTTCATGTGTTTTCTTTTCTTTTCATATAAGTTTTCCTATTCTAAATCCACTTTTCAAAGACGTTAATTTTCCATTCTGTTTTCTTGTCTAATGTCCACGTTTCTGCACCATACAGGAATGTTTGGAAGCATTTTGCTATTCTTAGTTTCAGCCCTTATGTTATTTGTTTTGATGTTAGTATATTTTTTCATGACATTCAAATTAATGTTTGCCGTTCCTAATCTTTTGTGCCTGCTATGGTGAAGGATTTTACAAGTATAAATGAAATTATATTTAATTTATTCGAGAGTGTATTCTTTCCATGACGTTAGCACACATTAAGATTTTTTTTCAGATTTCAAACTCTCGGGGGATGGAAATGGGTCATATGGTTATTTTTGTAACAAATGAAATTATTTTTAGTTCATTCAAAATGTTGCCAAAAAATCCTTAGATATCTTGGATAACGTAAAAAAGCAATGAGCATTTATTGAAAAAAGCCTAAACATCCAAACGCTCATATGCGTCATCTTACACAGGAAAATAAAACACTACGGGCACAAAAAAGGGTGCATTGGGCGAGAAAAGAAACTGTCACGGAAAGCAGAGTTTAAGAAAAATGAGTCAGGGCCAAACCAACAAGAAGGTGGTTTCAAGAAATCAAAGAGATTTTGAACATTACAAGAGAAGAAGTTGAAGATCTGACTGGAGACAGAGATTCTTTCAGCCCGACTGTGGTGGGCGCGACGTTCAACAAAGGACAGACAGTCCAATAAGCTGACGACAATAAATGTTAAAGAAATTGAAGCCAATTTAACTGTTTGTTTTTTTTAATTCGAGCCCTGAAAGAAAGGAAATGGATATCAAGTGTTGCTATGTTTAGTGTGGCCCAATAAAATAACAGAAAATTGTGTACAACATGCCCCAGAGATGTTGACCATTTATTTTGCATTGTGTTGTGTTGTGCTGTTCAGTAAATGTTATAGAAGTATTTCGGTTTTCTTTTCGTTGGGCCACCTTGTATTAAAACACACACAGGGACTGATTAAACCGGAGACAAATAATAAATAAACAAATATTATTATAGAGGGAAACTTCCGAGGCGATAATCAGCGAATCAATTCAGAGGAAGAGGTATGTAACAGCACTCGGGAAAAATGACAAATAATCAACAACAGAAAAAAAAAACAAAGAATGTTCCTAAGTAGGATCGAACCCGTACTCCTTGGCACAGCGTCTTGCCACGAACAGCCAAACGCTAGGGAACACTGCCAACTCGGCTAACTATTGCTTGATTGATTAAACCCCATCCTAAATAACTAACAACATGAAATTTTGAGAATTTATTCGTCCATGATGTACACACGTAGTAAGAACAGATTTGGGAGTGAAATCTGAGCTCCTAGAAGAAAGAAGTGAGTAACATGTGCAATTATACTTTCAACATTATCACCAAGTACCGTACCTACTGGCGTTGGTTATCCTGTCTCTCCACAACTTTCGATCTCGACAGTTATTTATCATTTCTGCTGTTGAACTTCTGCCAAGCCATTCTTTTAAGCTGTCTGGTATCGTTTCTCTTTGTATCCCTTTATCTCTTCGTCCTTCAATTTTCCCAGTTGTCACAATATATTCCAGCTGTTTCCTTCTCATTACATGGCTACAAAATGATGATTGTTTCTTCCTAATATTGGAAATTAACTGTCTTTTTGCTTTGGCCTCTTTCAGAAAGTTTTCATTACTCTTCTTAACTGTCCATAGTATTCTCAACATTCTTCTGTAATACCACATTTCTACAGCCTCCAGTGCTTTTTATACTTTAGCAGATGAATAGAAAAAAAGGAAAAATATAACGAAAACAGCATTTATTTGAGAGTACATTTCTTCTTGACGTAGGAACTTGCAAAGAAGATGTTCACTTTCGGTGTCGCTTGGCCTTATGTCTTTTGGCGTGTGCTGTAGCTGCTACGATGAGGAATGCAGCTGCCTTTCTTTGTTTTGATCCTTCAATAAGATGAGTTTTAATTATGATGATTCCACTGACGCGGGCGGTTGAGTAATTATGGATTTTAATTCGTTTCCAGTGATACCGGGGCCTTCAACTAAACATAACCATAATCAAAAAAGATGTTCTTCTAAACTTGAACTCTAGTGAGATGAAAATTGGTACAATGTGGTATTCTATTGTATATCATCATCATCAAGTACCGGGCCTGCTGGCGTAGGTGATCCTACTCTCCATAACTTTCTATCTCAACAGTTATTTATCATTTCTGTTTTTAACCTTCTGCCAAGTCATTCTCTTAAGTTATCTATTATTTTTTCTCTGTGCTTTTCTCTATCTCTTCGTCATTCAATTTGTCCAGTTGTTACAATATATTCTAGTTGTTCTCTTCTCATTACATGGCCAAAAAATGATGATTGTGTCTTCCTAATATTTGGAATTATCTCTCGTTTTGCTTTGACCTTTTTCAGAACATTTTCATTACTCTTCTTAGCTGTCCATGGTATTTTTAACATATTGTATATACCTATATCTATTGTATATACCTCGTATTAAAACACACTGTTGCCAGCGCTGTTCGCCACTGATTCTGTTGTCTTCCACCTGGTTGTCCTTGGAATGTATCTCACTCACCTCCAATTTGAGCGAACCACAACCATTGAGCAAATCCATATTTGAGCAGATTGGACTGATTGACTCTGACAGGCTTGTTGTGAGAGGCCCACTCGTAGACAGCATATCACTTGCCACAAGGGCAATTGACTTTACCATTACAGGATCTCACTTGTTTACTCAGTGAAAAGTTATATCTTTTGTGAGCCCACAGAGTTGATCAATTATCTCGGAAACTGTTTGATGAATTTATGTAATTCTCCTTCAGGAAAATCTTATTTTTTTCACCGACCTTCAGATTTTATAACATTTAAGTACAAAGGTAGTCTGAATTTTGGACAAATCGTTTTTTGTTATAACATTTTAGGAAAATATCAAACCGCGTGCTCCAAACTTTAGATTTTACTGTAAATTATGTTCATTTTCTAACAATGCAAGCCAAAGGCGTATCCGTATTACATTAAATAGCAATATAACCGACCCCTTTTAGATTCCTTGCAAAAGTGCATGTACAATAACACAGTAACCTTTTGTATAATGATGAATTTACACTACACTTTAAACTCTTAATGGTTTCAAAAATCAAGTAGTCACTTCATAACAGCTTATAAATTATCACACATTCAGGAATATTCATTAATAGTAAATATTTTGGCAAAATACGCATCTGGACCAAAAAACAAGAAATCGGAAATGAAATTACTCGGAGTGGCGCCCGTCTTACAAGTTAAGAGTGCAAAATTGTGCTAGGATTGTACGGTGTGCACGTGAAATTTGCCTTTTTAATTGGTGAGTTGATTACAACAAATGTAGGTATTGTAAAATCCTACAATTTTAGCTTTTTAGTTACAATGAATGTTGATATTTTTAGTTAATTTGGTATGTATCCTGTATGGTATATGTCGTTGCATATGTATGTGCTTACTGCAATGCCAAAATATTATAGTGCCTGTATCATCTCTATATGTATGTTGTTAGGTCCTGCTGTTTTTCCCTTTTTCGTTTTTATAGCTTTTTCTTCATCAGATTTCAAGATTTTATAGCTGGACGTACATTTTATAAATGGTTTTTTTGTCCCTTTTTTATGAAATAATTCTGTTATATATTCCTGTCAACTATCGATTATATGTTTGTTGTCTGTTAGCATTCTCCCCTCTTTGTTTACAACAGTTTCCTGCAGCTATATTGTCTTTATTAGTCATTATATAAATATTATACACTACATAAATATTGACATGCAATATTGACATCTCAGCACTCTGTGCAAACCCATGGTTTCTCACTTGCATTTATCAGTTTGTTCATAGTTACAGCTCAAGTGGCTGGCTGGGTGGTGTGTACAAATATAAACAGTTGGGCCGGCTTGATCAATCACGTTTTCCAAACTAGCTTAAAAGAGTGGCATCACTGATAGCAGTGTTGATTTTTAACAAAATCCGCTGGTGAATTTCAAGACATTTCATTTGCCTTTGTGGTTGCAATAATTCCCACAAGAGAAGCACACTAAGACAGTCTGTCTTCCATTATCACGAACCAAAATTGGTATAACGAAGTAGACAGAATTGAACACGATGATGATAGCAACGAAGAAAACACCTTGTGCCGTTAATGTTTCAATAAAAAGGTGTTAGACATGATGGCAAACTACCTTCTTATACTGCCGAGTAAAATTATGTCCAAAAGCAATTTAATGTCAATCTTGACCTATGGAAGAGAATCATGGACAGTAAACAAACAAATGAAAAGATGATTAGAGACCAAAGAGATGGGATTTCTCAAATGAATGTTGGAAGTTCCTTGGACAGCTAAAAAGACCAACAAGGAAACTCTCAAAGAGACCAACACGAAAGGGAACTCCTAAAAGACATCAGAAATAAACAATCAACATTTTTTCGGGCACATCATGTGAGAGAAAAGTTGGAATACTAGATTACAACTGGCAAAATTTAGGAAAAGAGAGATCGCGGACGACAAAGAGAGAAAATACTGGATAACTTTGTCCCATGGCATAGCAAACAGTCAACAACAGAACTGATACGAAGCACGGTAGAAAGAAGATTATGGAAGGACATGATCGCTTGCCCAACCGGTATGGCACACGATGATGATGGAAATGATATTCAAATCGGTAACAATTAATTTTCTGACCGTATCATTGAATATGACATCATTAAAACACCTGGTGTTGTTTGTGTTTTAGTCACAGTAAAAAAAAAATAGTAAAGTGCCCCCGTCATGCCCTTTTAGTCACAGAGTTGTATATACATTTTAATTCACTGACTAATTTGTTGATTATACAGTAGTTAATTATCTAAGCTTTCATAAATTAAACATTATTCACAGCAATCACGTGATGTTTTCGTGTATGCTCTTAATTAAATGAACATATTGTACTCGTTGCACTGGTTTAGATAAGTGATTGTTATCCTATTCTACGATTTGGAAATTATTACATGATTTTAAAGCCATCATCGGGGACTGCTTTAATGACGATGAGTCGGTGGTCACGTCAATCCACGTACTCTGAACCTTGTGATAGTTTTCATCTAATCTTTTTGGCAACAGAATGTTAAAATTATTTAAGGACAAGAGGTAGGGTCCGATTCCAACTGACGGCTTCCGGGTTCACCCAGCCTTAAATGGGTACCTGATTTTTTCTGGTAAAGTAAAGCGCACAATATTCCCATACGCCACTTGGCGTGACGGGGGCTCTTTACTCTTTACTTTTTTTCTAAATAAAGTAAAATCATTGTCTTTCACCTATTTGTAAACGTTCTTCTCCTGTTACCATGATTTTTTTCCCTCTATACTTGCCATGGTTAAACAAAAGTTATACTGTTTTTTCACTAACTCACCAACGCTTTGACGTTTTCATATATAAACGGTGTTTCTGCGATAGTCTCACATTATTACCAGAAACAAATAAACACAGATTCTTAAAAAAGCTGGGAAAACGTAGAATACTCCAGATACAGTAACATTTATAGCAGGCGCCTCTAAACTCACTGTTTGAACGAGTCTAGGTAAAGGTCATCCAAAAACTGTCTATTATAAAAAAAATAAAACTTTTGAGTTTGTCCGGGAGAGCAAACAGAAATAGCACGAACAAAGTCTGCAATGGATCAATCACAATCATCAGGGAATGTGATTCAGACTCATGGACAACAAAAGCCAGGACGAACCTGGGAAATGTAAACAAAGTACAAGCCATGACATTCAGGACAAAAACTGAGCAATGAAAAGCATCCCCAGCACGACACTGGAGATGAGATCATATTTTGAGTCTCTAACTCTCCATGGAAACTACAAAATCCTCGTAAAGTTACAAAAGAATAAAAGACTATCAGACCACCCACTGCAAAAGCATTCAAAGACAGAACAAATAAAGCATACTTGTAAGGAAATTTGAGCTGGCAAATTGATTATAACTAACCAATGACATGTACGAAGTCCTCACACCAGAACTATTGTCTAACACCAAAATAGAACGAAAACAAACATAGATGTTCCAGGAATAGTCTCCAAAACTGAGTAACCAGAGACAGAAATAAAACAGAAAAAATACCATAAAAATATATCAGCTTGGGTATTCAAAGATGGATCCGCATCTGAAGGATCAAAGAATGAAGGCAGTAACATCTACATAACCTACTCAATTGGAAAGGCAGAAAAAGATTATATTCCAAGCGGAGAAAGGGGCACACGTTTCAGAGCAGAGATAATGGTACTACACTCAGTTATATACACTCTCAATACACAAGGGATACTAGGTCCAGAAATCGTCCTCTACAGTGATACATGGTCGTTCATACAAAGTGAATCCAAGCTCGAAACAGTACACTCCAGAAAAAAAAGGAATAATAAATGTATGATGTTAATAAAGGTAGAACTAGTCCTCATTGGATACCAGCACACTCCAACATCACTGCAAACAAGGAAGTAAACGAACTAGCAAAGGCATGCGGGAGTCTTCAAATAGTTCACTGTGACCTCATAGTAGACCTACACATGAGAAAACTCTAGAGCATCCAAACTAAACCAAGAGCATTTTTTTTAATTACGAGTATAATTATGACTGCCTAGAATAACAATCGGAGGTCATATTATAAATAATCTAAGGTATGCTGATGATACAGTCTTAATCGCTAAGAGTGAAAATGAGTTACAAGAAATGTTAGACATTATTGTGAAAGAAAGCAAAAATAAAGGACTCAGTCTTAATAGCAGAAAGACAGAAGTAATTGTAACAAGGAAGTTTTCTATTATTCATCTCCCCATTGTTGTTATTACATGTACCCATACCCTGCTACATGAAATGATTAATTGGCAATAAATTAAATAATTTACAAAACATAGTCATATGCTCGAACATCTCCTCTAGACCTACTACAAACGTTAATATTTATTATTCTCTCCCCCCCCTCCCCCAACCCTTAGTTAAACTTAACTTTTTATTTCTAGTCTGCATCAAACAAGCCTCGGTTAAGATTGCCGATGTCCCGGAAGTGGTGGTGAATCTTGATATAGAAGAGCCAGTATTGCAATATCACAATTTATTTAAGATATATTTGCTCCAACTTCTCCAGCAGATGTCGGGAAATCAAGGCAGTCTCCGCTCAGCTTAGAGATTGAAAGAGCCGTCGAGTAGTGTCGAAACCTGTGCCACAAGTAACTTCATGATTTGGGCAGGAACAACAATTACAGAGTATCAACCATCAAAGCAAGAAAAAGAGTGAAATAGCAGTCAGATGCAACCAAACTTCAAAGCATAGCCGGCACAAGATGATGAAATGACACATGACTGCTGCACATTTTCTTTGCCACAATATTTCTTTTTCATAAATTGTCATTTTTGTTTCTTACACACCAGATGGGATTATCATGCGCATCGTTATGATTAGAGTCACTATCAGATCAGATAGGTGATGTTGCGATTTGATAGACGCAAGAACATCAAGTCAAATGTTTGAAAGTAGACAAGAGCACGCTATGAAGGAAGATAAAGAAGTCTCGTGAGCCCTATGGCTGTCCCTTTATCTATTGCCTATTCTCTGTTGCTCATGTTTAAGCACATTAATAAATGCTCATGCTATGCTATTTATATCTCTCCTCTACTAGACCAAACTGCAATACCTAGGCTGTCCCCTATATCTTTTACCCCACTGCGACATCTCAATCTTTCCTCCTCTCTTGTACCCTGTATTTTTCTGGTCTGTTCTTTTCCCTTTATATATGCACCTGGACATGTCTGTGGGAACTTCTGGTTATTCATGCTGTGTGCGCATATTTTCACTTTGGTGCGCACACACGTACCCCGTGCGTGTATCGTGGCATTCATTTTCTTCCGTCCACAACAAAATTAGCAGGGAAGACATTTTATTCTTATTTTTTATTTTTATTTCTTATTCTAGTTAGAAATTATTATTATTATTATTTTTTTTAAAATTTAAAATACATATTTTGTGTGTGTGTGTGTATGTGTGTTTGTGTGTTGAACATCAACAGCAATGATAAATGACTGTCGTGATCGAAAGTTGTGGAAACATGATCACCTACGCCAGCAGGCTTGGTACTTGATGATGATGATAATGATGATGACGTTCAACAATCGATTTTCCTGAACAAGCTCATCCAGTCATTCGAGTCAAAAGTTGTGTTTCTAGTGAAGCCATTGCTTTAGTTAAGTTCATGATCTTCATGATCAAACTGATAGTAGTTACCGTTAAAGCGCCGCTCACCTCCTTTACTGTTCTTTCATTGAGCAGGACGAACCATTAGCTCCGACTGTCCTCAACAATGGATCTATCAGTGTAAATGACTGTCTCATGCTCAAGTAAATTTTCATAGATCAAAGCCTACACGTCTGCCTCAACGACCACTTAGTTTCGTTGTCTGTATTCTCTATTAAAAGTGTTGACAACAAAATATGACGTACAGCAATCTGATGGCATCAATATGCCCTTTTTACCGAGTTCAATGTCCTCAAATAGACAAATCTGTCGAACAATGACCTCAGCCCACGTCATCGATGATCTTGTTCTTTTAAGCCGAATCCCCGTTCTCCTGCCAATCTCATAGGTGTAGTGGGTGCTATACATCAACACAGACTCGGAGACAGGTACACAAGACAATTATGCTGACACAGCGATGTTGGGGAAATCAAGGAGATCATCGCCCTGCAATGTGTAACTTTCGTGCATCCAAGCATATTGAGTATGACTTCTTTTTGTGTTTGTTCCAGTCTTTCTATCTGTGTGTGGCTGAGAGGTAATCTCTTTATGACTAAACAACCTCACCTCCATCGATCAGTCTCATAATAAGAATAACAATAGTAATAATAATAATAAAATAACACAACAAGAAATGAATATTCAATTAATGGTGTCTTTTTTATTTCTTATTCGAAAAAAGACGGAGTTTCCATTAACTCCTGTTTCTGCCAAGAAATCGTGTCAAGTGGATCAGTTTTGTTCCCTAAGTAAATATGCACCGAAGTTTACCTTCTGTTCTTTTGCGTCTCCAAAGATATACGAATCACCGTCGCTCTTTACCGCAAATGTAGCTCCTTTATAAACTAAAAATTGAATTTTACTTTCTGAAATGAAAGAAAAAATAATGTGCAGGTTTTGTGCGATTATTAACCATCTACCATGCTCTTTATTTTAAACTTGATCATATTTGTTATCTCTCTCTCTCTCTCTCTCTCTGCGATCAAGACTAATCAGAGTAGGGTTCCAGACTCTCTCATGAAGTCAGCTGTCTGTTTAAGTGATTCGATTGCCCCATATAGTTATATTTGTTATCTTAAGCTTTTATCACAGCTGCTTGTTTTAATATCGAAGAGAAATTTTATACATTTTAGTTTTAACACCGGAACGTTTGCATATTTTAAAGGTGAAGATGCCGTGAGTCTGATGCATTTCTTTAATTCCTATAAATATTATTTTACAGGAGTGTTTCGAATTAGTTACACTAAATATAGTATGCTTATTTAATTTAGGGCATTGATTTAATAGCTCACTACACTAAATAAGATTACTGTAAACTTTAATTAGCTCCCCTGTTGCATGTATTTCGGTGATATTTTCATAGATTAATTTGGAGAAGACTAAATATTTCAAACAATGAAAAATGTGTCGTTGCATTCGTAAATATTTAATTCAGCACTAATGTTTTTAATATTTAATCTATAAACTTTTCTAATCAGCTTTAATATACCAAAGACGTATCAAGCACACCAGAATCACGTAAGAATATATGTATAAGAGGAAACACTATCTCACAACGATATTAAATACATAATATGGAAAAAAATAATGTTATGTTGATGTGTACTATCAGCTACTAATTGATTAAATGTAATGTTTGCAAAAAGAATTCATTTGGAGCACCCCTTTAAATATACACACCTTCGAGGTTTATTACCACCTAAAGTTTCGTCTCTGCATCGAAGGTTGGCTACCATGGAGCGTCATTTCGTTTTGCTTGTTGCATTAATGGTTCAGGTTGTCATTGACTGACTTGTCCATCTTTGGATGTTATTTGTCCACGTTAGTCTTGGTCTGCCTCTGCATCTCTTACATTGTATTTTCCATTCTACGATTACTTTTGGTAGGCTACCTTGTCTTTTAACATGCCCCAAAAATAGCATTTCTCTGGTTTGAATTGTGTTTAGTAGTTCTCTGTTCATTTTTAGCTGGTTTAATTATTCCTGCTAACTCTTACATGTACACAAGACGACAGAGACCTCTGATCTTGAGCTGCTTCAAGACTTGCTAACTGTTACATGTACACAGGACGACATAGACATCTGATCTTGAGCTACTTCAAGACTTGCTAACTGTTACATGTACACAGGACGACATAGACTTCTGATCTTGAGCTGCTTCAAGACTTGCTAACTGTTACATGTACACAGGACGACATAGACTTCTGATCTTGAGCTACTTCAAGACTTGCTAACTGTTACATGTACACAGGACGACATAGACTTCTGATCTTGAGCTGCTTCAAGACTTGCTAACTGTTAAATGTACACAGGACGACGGGGACTTCTGATCTGACCTGCTTCAAGACTTGCTAACTGTTACATGTACACAGGACGACATAGACTTCTGATCTTGAGCTGCTTCAAGACTTGCTAACTGTTACATGTACACAGGACGACATAGACTTCTGATCTTGAGCTGCTTCAAGACTTGCTAACTGTTTCATGTACACACGACGACGGGGACTTTGGAATCCAACACGCTAGTCCTTCGTAAAATTGCCACACGTTAAACTGTCGGAAGTACTTCTAAATTTGATCACAAACAACGGTTACGTGACTGCGAACACAATATGCTAATGCATTATTTACATGATTATAATTTACTACAAATTATATTGTCCCTGAATCCAGTGCTAAATAATTAGCATTAATACTTATCAGCTACTACAACCAGTGATGGAAAATGTAAAACTGAAAAAAAAAAAACAGGAATGGCAAAAAGTAATTTTAATATCATGAAAACTTACTAACATAAAAAAACAAAAGAAATAACTATCTAACTAAAAAAAAAACTATCTTTACGTCACATAGTACCATTGCTGGTGTATGACGAGGGGCAACCTCGACCAGAGAAATAAAGGCCGCTTGGTCAAGCAGTCGCCACGACGTGTGAGACTCAGGATTTTATTTCAACCCGATAGAAAAATCCTTTCTGTCTACCGCGGGCTTCGAACACCGAACGTCGGCTTTTCAGCTAGCGGAACAGTGGTTTTAGCCGCACGGCCACGCGCTCCAAAAGAAATAACACCAGGGCTAAAACTGAGAATAGCAAAATGTTATATCTTCTGAACATTCCTGTATGGTGCAGACAAATGATCATTAGACAAGAAAACATACGAAAAATAGGTACAATTGGATGGAAAGAAAAGAAAACAAACGATGAATTCTTAAAACAACAAAATGAAAAGAGAACTACTACATACAACTCAAACAAGAAAAATGAGTTTTTTGGGGGCATGTTAAAAGACATAACAGCCTGTTATAAATAATTTTGGAAGGGAAAATATAAGGTAAAAGAGACAGAGAGAAACCAAGACTAACATGGACAAGTAACATCAAAAGATGGACAAGTCGGCCTATGACAACCTGCGCCATCAAAGCAAGAGGCAAATCGAAATGGCGGTCCATGATAAACAACCTTTGATGTAGAAACGGCACTCTTTGATGATGATAACTTATCAACACCATCTTGTATAAGATGTGACTATATTATTCATTGCTTGAACCAAATCTCATGTTCTAAATCTAATATGGTAACCTATTTAATTTCAATCTGGGTAATATATATCTCTGCAACAAGCCTATTATTAGCCCCATTCGGATGTTTTTACTTCTCTGACGGTTGCTGGTTGTCTCCAAACTATAAATCTCCTTTATTGCTCAAGTCATCAGAGCTTTTCCCTTCCTATCTTGTGACGCAATCACCTATTCATGACGCACGCTTATACCAAAGCATCTAGTTAGAACCGCCCGTACCTGTAACTATCGCCTGAGCGGTTCCTCAAGTTGAGACAACTCTACATACTACTAACCAATTCATTAACTACCTCCCCTTGCTTACATCTTACACATGTCCTGCCTACACGACTACAGTGAGATACAATACATACATGTTTGATTGCTTAGCGAAAAATATATGGGACAGAAACATTTGGTTGGTTACAGGGAAGTAATAATAATTGCAATAATAATAATGTTAAAATATTAACATGGACAGCACACACACAAAATGCCACAGCAATGTTTGAGACAGGTCTGATATCAAATTCTGAAGACAAAAGGCACAAGAGAAAAGAGACAAGGCCAGGTTCCGCAAATACACCTTGCTCGTTCTGTGGATGGATATGTCTGTCCAGGATTGGCAAATTCAGTCAGAGAAGATGTTCAGTAAAGCAGCACCCAGTATGAGACACTAATGCTTTACCAAACTACTGACTTATCATGATTGCTTGCTGTCAATCGTCTGTCACGACGCCAAAGGCTATACTTACATTAATACAAAATAAATAATTCATAAATAATCCTGGCAATGTGCAGAAAAAGTATTTAATTATATCTAACAATGTTGGTAATAAATAAAAATCGAGTACAGAAAATTGTAATTGGTAAAGAAGCAAATGATGTCTTGCCTATTTGAGATAATACCATATTTCTTTTTAAATTTTACTTTACTCTTCACTATTGAATATTTGCTAACTTCCAATATTAGGAAGAAACAAACATCATATTTTGGCCATGTAATGTGAAGAGAACAGCTGGAATATATTGCAACAACTGGATAAATTGTGGGACGAAGATATAGAGGGAAGCAAAAAGAAAAAAAATAACAGACAGCTTAAGAGAATGGCTTGGCAGAAGGTCAACAAGAGAAATGATAAATAACTGTCGAGATCGAAAGTTGTGGAGAGGCATGATCACCTACATCAGAAGCCCTTGATGATGATGATGATGATTGAATATTGCTTCGGAGTGAATCTTATGTATGTTTATATTTAAACCATTCATCAAACCGGCACCCTAGTATATATAGCTCATATATATATATATATATATATATATATATATCTTCTCCTCTTCTTCTACCTTTGTAGCTCCCAGTGGAGCATAGGTTTCAAACAAACACTTTCCAAGTCGTTCTGTTTTTTGCCATTTATTTAAGATCATTCCATGTCTTTCCCTTCATCTTCATCTATGCTTCTATCTGTCTTCTCCAAGAATTCCTTGGTCTTCCTCATTGTCTTTTCCCCTGGGGATTCCAAAAAAGGGCCTGTTGTTTAATACTTTCAGTTGGCTTCCGTAGTGTGTGTCCTTTCCAGCGCAATCGTCTTCGCTGTATCTCTTTATCCACTGGTGTTTGACTGGTACATTTCCATAATTCTATGTTAGTGATTTTGTCCTGCCATTTCCATCCTTTTATCCTGCGTAAGCAACCATTAATGAAAGTCTCTGTATCTTCGTGATTGTCAATGTTGTTATTCTCCATGTGTCACAGCCATATAATAGGACCGCCTTAACATTTGAGTTGAAAATTTTTATTTTAGTAATTAACCTAATTTCTTTGGATTTCCATTTGTTTCCCAGTGCAATGAAAGCTCCTCTTGCTTTTGATATCCGTATTTGGGTATCATTTTCTGTTCCTCCCTCTTTATCTATATTACTGCCCAGATATATGTAAGATTGTACATCTAATAGAGGTAATTCTCCTAGTTTTATTTGGTTATTGCCAACTGTATTAATTCTCATAATGTTTGTCTTATCTCTATTAATCTTCAGTCCTAGCTGTTGTGATCTTTCATCAAGTATGCTCATTTTATCCTGCATCTGTTGATGGCTGTGTGATAGGACAGCTATGTCATCAGCAAAGTCTAAATCATCAAGTTGTTTGATCAGTGATCATTGGATTCCATTTCTGTTGTTTTGAGTTATTTTCATAATCCAATCTATGGCCAGTAGAAAGAGAAATGGAGACAGAAGGCATCCCTGCCTTACTCCTGTTCGTATTTCAAATGCTTCTGTATATATATATATATATATATATATATATATATGTCTTATATATATATGTCATCAAGAACCATGCTTGATGGCGTAGGTGATCATGTCTCTCCACAACTTTCGATCACGACAGTTATTTATCCTTTCTGTTGTTGACCTTTTGCAAAGCCATTGTCTCAAGACGCCTGATAACTTTTCTCTTTGCTTCCCTCTATCTCTTCGTCCCTCAATGTTTCCAGTTGTCATATATTCCGGCTCTTCCCTTCTCATTACATCCAAAAAGGCGGATTGTCTCTTTCTAATATGAGAATGTAGCTCTCATTTTGTTTGGCCTCACTTAGAATGCTTTCATTACTCTTATTAGCTGTCTATGGTATTCTGAACATTCTTCTGTGAAACTACATTTATCTAAGGTTCCTTTTCTTAGTGTGTTGAAAAGGTGGTACTTCAATGTGTGGTCGGAGTATCAATATTGATATCTGTTCTTTTATGTTGGGCTGGCAATAAGCATCAGTTTTCTTGTAGCTGTATTGTTCCGTTTCCATGTCTTCAGTTTATGTTCTGGACAAACCTCTTTGATTCCTAATAACCTGCACTTATATCTGGCTGGTATAAGATGCGACCTTCCTTAGTCAACCTGCTTTGCTACGTCGTTTAAATTAATATTGACAAAAACGAAACAAAATATCCATAAGTTAACAACAAGTAATGTAGGTCAGCTCACCTGGATTGTCATCATGGGGTGGCAGATTGTAATATGCAGAGGCCACAGGCCTGTCGTCTAGTAACAGAACTAGATGTGCTTTCTTGTTAGGCTGAGGCTGCACAGATAAGTAGACTTCGTATAAGCCAGCCTATAGAAACAATTACAAAGATGTCAATATTTTATTGTCTGACAAACATTGTTTGCATTCGAAATAGAATCGGAGAAACGTAGCAAAATTATCTTTTATCTGTTTATGAATATACAATAATTATATGTGTGAATGCATTTAAGATTGCTTCAGTGTATATATATATATGTATATACATATATACATATATACATATATATATATATATGAGTGTGTGTATGTCAATTTGTGTATGTGTGTGTTCGTATACGATTGTATATGCTAGTTTGTGTATGTATGAGTGTGTATATGTATTTATGTAAATGATAAAAGAAAACTAAAAGAGCTTATATAGGAATGAATTATGACTATCAGACGGAAACACTCGGCGTCCAAGTTTGTGTGGAAAGTTTCATTGACAGACACATAATCTAAACGTGAACACTAAGAAGATGGGATAAGAAGATAAACATTTTAAAAGGAGATAAAAATAAAACAAAATCAGAAGCATGAGAGATAGAATGCAAATGTAGAGGAGTGAAAAGTAAGAAAAGAAAGAAAATGAATATAAAATTGAAAAAGTCAGAAGAAATAACCGAAGACACCACTGCATGACCTAGAATATCTCAAAACTAAACAAGAAACGAGACTGGGTTTCTAGAATATTATATCAATGAATAGAGTAAGAAAATTGAAACAAATCTCAAGGCGAAATTAAGAAAACAATATGATCACTGTAGGTGTGTTAATCAACATTAGTCGGAATAGAATAAAAAAAAATTAAGAAGCCGGAGAAAGTACTATTAATTATCGAAGAGAGGACAAACAAAACAGTAATTGCGGGATTACAATCGTTGTGTCACGATGAAACGAGAGAACATATATTGAACAGAAACAAAGAAGCGAGAGAATAGTACGACTGGCCATGAGAGTACACATGTTCAACACCTTTCAATAACATGAATCAAAAATATAACAAAGTCGATCAGGCGAAAATAAAGTCTGCCAACAAATGTAACACAATCGAATGAAATGCAATACAAAGAAATAAAAAAAAAAATTACGCAGTGATAATATCTGTTCGTTGTATTGAGGGACCTCAATGATGAAATGAAAACATGAGATGGTGGTGTCTTTTTGCAGGTTCGTCGCCAATAAAATGTGATTTCACTGATGTGTGATTCTGAATGAATAAACTAGAAAGCGCACGGTGTATCCATGTGCCGAAGAGTTGATTGACTTGGGTTGGACAGTCTACAACGTGGAAACGGGTACTGGACGGCACGACAGAGTGAGTGCACATGAATCTAGATCATAAACAACCGTCGACTTTCAGCGACGAAAGCAACAATGACAACAAGAAGTATTCAGATGAAGCCTAAACGTAAACATCGAAGAAGGAAAACAAGGCAAGACAAACATGCCGGAATGTAGCCGGAATGTAGCCGGAATGGAAACGGTTGATGAGCGAGATGTTAGCCCTAAAGTATGTGCGCCTTAAATACTGGAACTGTGCTTCCATAAATCAACGACGGCATACTCTTGATAAGCTACTGTGAGGCGACGATATCATGATATTGCAAATACCTGTTGGTGATAGGACGGTTAGTGCCCCTGGATGGAACTGCTTCTACAATAAACAACACCATGGACAGACCATCATTGTGTAAAACAACAAGGTGGCAGCAGAAGTTGATATGCCTGCGTGGGACAGTGAAGATTTGCAGATAATAAAAGGGAATGAAAGAGCGGACAGGTTGACTAGCTGCGCTGTCGTTGACGAGTGTAAACCGTTGGATCGGGCAAGAATCATCAATGGTCTCCAAGATGTGAGAAGGGCACACGACTTCGACAACAATGAGTCCACGTCACTCCTTCGGATGAAAGAGATGGAAGTTAAGATGGGCACAACCAGAAATGAGAAACATGCTGTGCGTATAAGACTTAACAATCAAAATAGAACTGAAGTCGTCTCGTCAGTCGCTGGACACTGCGAGACTTTGTGAGGAGGGGATCTGAGGACCTATGAACGTGTTCGGAGTACAGTGATGATGACCTACAAATAACTCAATAACTCAATAACCATAAGAAAGTGATACATCTCCGAAATGAAGAACATGTGCAGTGAAGGCACACTCTTACAAAGGTGAAGGTACAAAGAATCAAACTGCGAGTCGTCGAAAGTTGATTCATAAAACAGGTTGGTATTTTCAACGACATTGTTAACTTTAAAAAGAAGGAATACGTGAACAAGGCTACAGATTATAAACTGCATTTGATGTAATCATTATGTTACATCAATCAGTCACGTCTCTTTCTGAATGCAGAGCAGCAGAATTAAAAAAAAAAATATGATACAAGAGACACTTCAGAAAAGCCAAAATATTTACCCATCATCGAGTAATTGTCTACTGTAGCGAAGGTGAATCTGTCTCGTTACAATTTCTAATTCCACAGTTTTTTTATTTTCCCCTCATTGAATTCCCACCAAAACAATTCCTTTAAACGGTCTGATGACTTTTCATTCTGTTTCCTTCTCTTTCTTCTTCTCTCAAATTTTCCAGTTGCCACAAAACAAATAAACTTTTGCTCCTATTGCATAGCGAAAATGAAAAGACTTTTCCACCTATTAAAAAAAAAAGAGTAATTCCAACTGCTGAATGAAGAGTAGTTTCCCATATTGAAAGAAGAGTGATTCTACTTATTGAAAGAAGAGTGATTCTACCTATTGAAAGAAGAGTGATTCTATCTATTGAAAGAAGAGTGATTCTACCTATTGAAAGAAGAGTAGTTCCCCATATTGAAAGAAGAGTGATTCCACCTATTGAAAGAAGAGTGATTCCCCCTGTGAAAAGAAGAGTGCAACACCATGTTAAATGAAGAGTGATCTCTATTAATGTTGTAAACGCGACTTTTTAAGAACGTTCTCGTCACTCGTATTAGTTGTCTAAGGAATTCTCTACCTTCCTCGATAAAACCATATTCCTGTGGACTCCAAATATTGTCTTGTCTTTTGTCCGTTTTTCATATTGAATTGTATAAAATATTTTATTATTTAGACTAAAACTATGATCATAAACAAAGAAAATACACAAAACCCACAAGTGGATATCAAAATTGAAGGAATAGACCTTGAGACAGTTCAGAACTATAACTACCATGGACATACTATAACCAGTGATGGAAAATGTACAACTGAAATAAACAAAAGAATAGGAATGGCAAAAAGTAATTTTAATGTCATGAAGGACATACTAACATCAAAACAAATAACACCAGAGCTAAAACTAAGAATAGCAAAATGTTACATCTTCTCAATATTCCTATATGGTGCAGAAACATGGACATTAGACAAGAAAACAGAACAGAGAATTGAAGCCTTTGAAATGTGGATATATAGAAGAATAGGTAGAATTGGATGGAAGGAAAAGAAAACAAACGATGAAGTCTTAAAACAACTAAAAATGAAAAGAGAACTGAACACAATTAGAACAAGACAAATGCTATTCTTGGGCCATGTTAAAAGACACAACAGCCTACTGAAAGTAATCCTGGAGGGGAAAATACAAGGTAAAAGAGGCAGAGGCAGACCAAGATTAACATGGACGAGTAACATCAAAAGATGGACAAATCAACCGATGACAACCTGCACCATCAAAGCAAGAGATAGAGCAGAATGGCGCTCCATGGTAGCCAACCTTCGTTGCGGAGACGGCACTCAATGATGATGATGATGATTATTTAGAATCCGGCATTTTCTTGGGCGATATGTACCTGTTTCACTGTTAAATACAAATCTATTATCGTTCCCCGATACTTACATTTATCAACTGTCTTATTACTATTCCATTTACAGAAGTGAATAATGTTACTAGTAAAGACGAAAGAATACATTAAGGCACCGGAGAAGTTAAGAACCTAAAAGAAAAAAAGAAAGATAAAAAAAAGGTCTGCTCTTTTATAACAAAACCTTAAGGTGCCATCAACAAAATGAGATCAAAAACATATCATGAGTAAGACCGATAATCACATCGATGGTTAATGTAGAGAATAGGCAAATAATTGCTGCTCTGCGGTAAAGCTGGTAGCAGGAGCAGGCAGTGGGGTGTAATTTACACTTCTACAAAGTATGGTAACTGTTATAGGATAGTGATGTTTTATTTGTCTTTATTTATTTTGATGTTATTTGTTCACTGACATCACAGTTATAGTTAACAACAATCATCACAGACTATTTTCATAATACATTATCATAATCGTGTTTATTGAACTTTAGCTTGGCACACGATACACAATAGTGGGTGTACTTCTCTTAGAATTAATGTTCTTTAATTCTGGACATCTCAGAGGCTATCGCCAGTTGATATGATTTGCCCACAAGTGCTTATCTTGTGCGACATGTAACATTCAAATATCTCCATCACGTTCCTTACGACTTCTTATAGGAAATATGAAGCACAAAGTGGAAACACTCTCAAAGCACTTTCACAGCAACTAAATGTTCATATGTTCTAATTCATTTTTTCTAGTTCTGTCTACTGCTCAACTAATTTCTTAAATCACTGATATATTTACTACTATCTAGTCTGTTTCTTAATAACTTCTCAACTTTATTAAAGCTACAAACTACTTCTGAATTACTATTCCTAACTACTTTTCCTGACTACTGAATTAAAACTTAAATTTCCCTTGATACTGAATTACTAACTCACTGAATGGCGTTCCTAATTTTAAAAAAAAACCTCTTGTGTCGAAGTTTAAATACACCAACATAACTCTTCGTGGGGAATATCTGTAGCCAAAGAAATTGTCGCAACTGTCGCGAAGTGGCAATTTGCAACTCCTCAGACCAATTAGATCTCATTATTCTGACCCATAATTTAACTATGTCTAAGACTTGACCAAACAAACTGTTTATGTCTCCGTGAGTAACCTCTAGTCAGCTTGATCTCTCCAGCGTTTCAAAATAATGATGTTATTTCATGACTTTGACCTGTCCTGGAAGTTGTTTGTCAACCTATTTACCGGACGATCAAGCCATGCGTTTATCCCCCCTTCCATAACTGCTTAGAAAATGTCCATACTCCCTAAACTTATTATGTCAGTACTATTCTGCATCTTTCCTTTATCTCCATCCTCCGTGGGTTGTCCACTACCCGTTACGAACTTTCCATTGCCACAACTTGTTATTATGATGACCGTTATAGTATGCCACTGTTATAGTCTATTAAGAAATGGGTACGGCTGAGTTACCTGCCCCATACTTTCATTCACCTTTACTGTTACAGTGACAGCTTTACAAAACAGGGACACAACAAAATATTGACGTTAGGCCAACATGCGGCCTTCTTCAGAAAACGAGAACAACATAAATGAACAATGAACTAAAGTAAACTATACTGCATCTAGGATGGAAGGGACAGGTAAAACAAGGAGAAATGAACAGAGATATGGTTATGAGAAGATCTCGTGTACGCATGTACTGACAGGTGCACAAAATTATAGGTTCACGGCTAATATCTTCTTCTTCATCTTCATTCTTTCCAAATTTTCCATTCAGCGTCGAGGTGAGATATAATTTGCGGTCTTTTGATTTTCGGTTTGTCTCTGCTGCTGTTATGTTTCCTAGTGCTTCTAATATTCCATCGACCCATCTTTTTCGTGGTCGACGCTTGGGGCTGGTGTTCTCACAACGTTTGTTGAAGACACGTTGTGTTGTGTTTTGATCTTTCTGCCGTGTCACGTGGCCAAACCATGGTATCTGTTGTTTCTTTATACAGTCTATGACGGGGGCTATCCCTAGCTTTTTTCTCAGTTCTTCATTTCTGATCTATCTCTCAGACTGTTTCCTGCCATTCGTCTAACACATCTCATCTCAGTAGAGGTTATTTTTCTTATTGTTTTTGCATCTACGGTCCATGTCTGGCATTGGTAGCACAATGTTGGGATGAAGATTGTATTGTTTGGTGCTCGTTTTGCCTCGAGTTATTTCCTTGTTGGACAATAGTGGTGATCACTGTCCAATGATTTGACAAGGTTTTATTGCATCATGGTTTTATCTCTGCTGTTTGTGAATTATCGTTCCAAACGTGTCACTAAACTTCCTAAGCATTTGAATGTTTCTGCTTGTTTTAGTTGCCTGTCTTCTATAGTTATATTGATGTTCTGTTTATTTTTGGCGACATTCATGACTTCTGTTTTGTAGATGTTGATTTTCATGTTGTATTTTGTGTCTGAACTGTTGAGTTTGTTTAAGTGTTCTTGTAGGTCTTCTATTATTTCATGTATTAGTGCCTGATCGTCTATAAATGAAAGCTTGTTGATCCCCTCTGTCTCTAATGGGTTGGCTAACTTGCATATATAGTAAATGTATGTAATAAACAGTAGGGGGGATAGTACGCACCCCTGTCTTACACCTGATCTAACTTCGAAGTGGTCTGTGTAGTCTGCTGCTGTTCTGACCCTGCAGCTGCTGTTGACGTAGAGACTTTTAATTAGGTTGGTTAGATGTTGGCTTACTCAGTATGTTGTTAGTATCTCCCACAGTTGTTCTCTGTTTACTCTCCCGAATACATTTTCCTGGTCGATGAAAGCAATCATTTATTGTGTTCTATCGCTGTTTCTACAAGCTGTTTTAAATACGGTAAATATCGATAGCAGAATATAACATAACATCACATATAATAACATCAGCATCATCATCATCAAGTAACAGCCTGCTACAGTAGTTAATCATGGCTCTCCGCAATTTTCGATTTCAGTTATTTATATTTCTGTTGTTGACCTTCTGCCAAGCCATCATAACATAGAGAAACATAACAAAAAAATAGTGGTATCAAGGTTTACCACTGGAGCCGTGAAGATTCCAGTTTTCTCGTCGTAAACGTTGCCATCGTTGCTAATGACGTGGTCAAACAAAACCACACTCCGTTAGTTACGGTCCGTACATCCTGAATGCTAGCCCAGAATCCTATATTTGCAGACAAAAAGAAACAGTAAGAAAAGTTATTCGTGTAAATATTAACAGAGATGAGCAAAATCTTTCATTTTTAAATTATTCCTTTTCCCTAAGAACACTTTTTATCTCCATTTCTTTAATTTTGTCTTTGTCCGTATCTATTTTAATCATGTTCTTCAATTGTTTAAAAAAATATATTTCCCTTTCATTGTCTAGTTTCTAACTTCCTTTTCTTTATTTATCTATTGTTTGTCGCCGGATTATCTGTATCGCATTGTCATACGTTCTCACATCGCCATCACAGCAAATCCCGCTTTGCTGGTTCACTCTGTTCTCTTGAAGTTAAGCAACATACATACTTGAAGTTAAGGAACATACATTATTGAAGTTAAGGAACATACATTCTTGAAGTTAAGGAACATACATATTGAAGTTAAGGAACATACATTCTTGAAGTTAAGCAACATACATACTTGAAGTTAAGGAAAATACATTCTTGAAGTTAAGGAAAATACATACTTGAAGTTAAGGAACATATATACTTGAAGTTAAGCAACATACATACTTGAAGTTAAGAAACATATATACTTGAAGTTAAGGAACATATATATATATATATATATATATATATATATATATATATATATATATATATATATATATATATTAAGTTAAGCAACATACATACTTGAAGTTAAGCAACATATATACTTGAAGTTAAGGAACATACATACTTGAAGTTAAGTAACATACATACTTGAAGTTAAGTAACATACATACTTGAAGTTAAGGAATATATATACTTGAAGTTAAGCAACTTACATACTTGAAGTTAAGAACATATATTCTTGAAGTTAAGGAACATATATATATATATATATATATATATATATATATATATATATATTATGTTAAGCAACATACATACTTGAAGTTAAGCAACATATATACTTGAAGTTAAGGAACATACATACTTGAAGTTAAGTAACATACATACTTGAAGCTAAGTAACATACATACTTGAAGTTAAGTAACATATGTACTTGAAGTTGAGCAACATACATACTTGAAGTTAAGCAACATATATACTTGAAGTTAAGGAACATACATACTCGAAGTTAAGCAACATACATACTTGAAGTTAAGAACATATATACTTGAAGCTAAGCAACATACATACTTGAAGTTAAGGAACATCTATACTTGAAGTTAAAAAACATATATATACATATTAAGTTAAGCAACATACATACTTGAAGTTAAGAAACATACATACTTGAAGTTAAGTAACATACATACTTGAAGTTAAGTAACAATTATACTTGAAGTTAAGGAACATATATATATACATATTAAGTTAAGCAACATACATACTTGAAGTTAAGCAACATATATACTTGAAGTTAAGGAACATACATACTTGAAGTTAAGTAACATACATACTTGAAGTTAAGTAACATTTTTTTTTATTTTGTAATTATATTAAATGTATTATATTACTGATAAAGTCATATCGATGAAGTGATGTTGTACACAAGTTTAAAAATGTGACTGAGATAGGAAATTTGGATCAATTTATTTTGATATAAATGGTGCATTAAAATATGACTTACCAATCTTTTCTTGGCAGGATGCCACAGACACAAGAGTTAAACCAAGAACTATTGTGAGATACATGATGACAATTTCCTATAAAAGAGAGCACACAAATGAAAATTAGCTTTGCAATGAAGTGTATTTAAAATTACTGCGGTACATTCTTTATTAAATTGTGCGATGCGTGACTACTGTACGATCTGATCCTTCCACTTCACTTCTCCTATAGAGTGTCACCGAAACAGAAAATGTTAGCCCTCGCTCTTCTGACAGTTTCGACCATTGTTAGTCCATGCTGTAATGATTGAAACTATAACTCATTAGCATAGCTGTACTAATCAGACATCACACTTAATCAAAACTTTAAAGTTCTCTGCAGGGTGACAATTATTGATAATTAGAGTAGACGTTGGAAATGATCACCATCCTGTGACAGTGAAGAACGCGAAGACTAAGTGTACATTTATACACAGAAGCTTTCAAAAGAGAAGAAAATAATATAAGATGAAAGGAAGTACCCATATATTGAAAGTGCATTTACATTACACAAAAGTATAAGGAACTGATTGGATAGAGTGTAACAATCAGATGAGTAAGGACGATGTCGATTCTAATAAAACCTCACATTTTTACAAACACACACCCACCCACAGACACATATAGAGAGAAATAGTGTGGGTGTTTAGGGTCATTTATTGTATTACAAGGGAGTAACATATATTTTATGAGAACTAACTGTAACATCTCAGATGTTGCAAAAGCTTCAATAGCGGGGTGGTAAGATCAGCTTGTCAATAGTTTGAACGTTGCCTCAATGGGAGCTCGACTCTCTCCAGCTGGACAGCATATACAAAGGTATGACTATCTGGCTCGCCGAGGTGGCGAAACGACACTACTGAAGAATAGCATTGGGCCCCTCACTTGCAAATACTGCGTGCGACCTTAGTGCTGGCAATGATTTAACTCACTCCACAGCCACAATATATATGTCATGGGGCATTCATTTTTACTGTTTACAATGTTTTAACTGTCCTGAGTTTCAAGTTTTATTGACAAAAACATGCTCGCCTCACGGGATAGGAGATTGAATAACACACGTTTCTAGTCATTCACTGCTATAGGAAATGACATTTTCTAGCGATATGTACTTCAACAAAGGTAACACAAATGGTGTGCAACAAAGTTATACCTACAAAGTTGCAAGAAAATAAACTCTTATCTATCTATCTATCTTTCGTTCGCTCGAAGTATTGTCTATATCAGCAATGTCGTTTCCTGTATGAATTTTACTGTCTGTTGTAATTCTTGCAGTGGCCCATATAGTTTTGTCTGTAGTGTTGTATCTATGGGCCAATGGATTTTCCTCAGTCTACTATATTCAGTGCAGTCTTGAAGTATGTGTTCAGCAGTCTGGGGTGCCTGTCCACATGTACAAGTAGTTGATGTGCCGATCTTGAATTTTGTATACATGTGACTATGGAGTCGATTGTGTCCTGTTCTTAGGCGTATAATGATAACTTGTTCATATCTATTCATATTATGAAAGGCATCCTGATTTGGGGCTTGTGATCCTCTGATTGATTTGATTATCTGTTTCTTATGATGGTATGTAACTGGTGTATCTAGTTGTGTGCCTGTTGAACCTTCCTTTGCCAACTGATCTGCTTTCTCATTTCCTGGTATTCCACAGTGAGACGGGATCCACTGCAGGGCAACCCTGTGGTGCTTGCAGAGTTCAGTCAATAAGGTCTGCAGATGTGGTAATTTTCTGGATTGTAGTGCCTGGAGTACTGATCTTGCATCTGTCAAAAACACTACAGGCTGTGGGCTAAGATTACTGTTCAGCAATTTTTCTATTGCCAACTTTATTGCTTGTATTTCTGCATCATAATTGTGACAATATTTCCCTGTTGCTATTTTATTCATATCCCTAGTGTTATTTGGGTACTCTATATATGCACCTGCTCCCCCATTCTTTACTGCATTTTGTGCTGATCCATCTGTGTACACACGGATCCATAGGTCTTGTGGGTATTCTTCATCCAGGAAACAGAGAGTTATTGTTTTTCGCTGTAGACTATTTGTTCCTCTTTGTCAACTATTCCTTTCACTTCTGTCCGTATTTGAACTGATAATCCTGATTCATCTGTCCAGGGAGTCTGTTCTGGTATGGGCAGAAGGGGTTTAACAACTCTTGGCATGTCTGGTGTTTGTCTACTAATACGCTTGGCTTGGTGGATAAAGCTGCTTCTCTTAAGTCGTCCCAATGCAAGATTTTAGAATCTGTCCTTCATTGGATGTCTCGGCATGCATACAAATTTTTCTGCCTGTATCAGCACCTTTGTGTCTCTCCGTTCTCTCAGTGCTGGTATCCTCCACAATTTCTCCATCTCCAATATTGGTGTTGATTTCATTGCTCCTGTGATGACCCTAAGTGCCTGGTTTTGTACTTTATCCAGTTGCAATGTGGTGTTTGATGCTGAGCACCATGCGGATGATCCATATTCTAAATGTGGGCGTATACTCTGTTGGTAAACTTTACTGAGTATTTTCCCACTCGCACCCCATGTGGTTCCACACAACTTTCTTAGAATAGCCAATTTCCTCCTTGCTTTTTGGGTTGCCTTATTTATCTGCTGTTTCCAGGATAGTTTGTTATCAAATGTAACTCCGAGATATGTAGCTTGTATGTCTTCTTTCACAGGCTCTTTGTTTATGTAGATGGCTCCTGCTTTTTGTTTTGGGGAGAGTGTGAAAAGTGTAGTACTGCATTTGTCTGTATTGATGCTGATACACCATCTATTTGCCCATGAATTCAGTGCATTCATAGCTCTTTGTAGCAATTTGGAGGCCACTGTTGCATACTCCTCTGTGCACCACATTACCAAGTCATCTGCATACATTGCCACTTTGATACCCTGTGGTAGTTCAATAACTAGGTCATTGATGTAGATCAGAAAAAGTGTTGGAGATAGTACCCCTCCTTGTGGAACGCCCTGGCGCAATAAGACCTTCTTACGCTTAAGACCATCCAGTTGCACTCTGGCTCTCCTGTTATGCAGGTATGCTTTGACCCATTTGTACATCCTGCCATTTACTCCATAACTTCTCAGTTTCTTCAAAAGCCCTTCCTTCCATACCTCATCAAATGCTTTCTTTAGATCTATCCATGCTGCTAGTACCAGTTTCTTTTCTTGAAACGCATCTTCAATTTCCTGGGAAAGATAGGTTGCTTGATCTTCGGTAGAGTAACACTGTCTAAAGGCTGCTTGTTGTGGGACAAGGAGATTTTCACTTTCCAGGTACCACTGCAGTCTGAGATTGATTATACGTTCCATTGTTTTACACAAACAGCTTGTAAGGCTGATTGGTCTATAGCTGGATGTCATTGAACCATCTTTTCCTGGCTTTAGTAAAGGTATCATAATTGCTTCTCTCCATGTCTGTGGCACTCTACCTGTGATCCAGCAAATGTTGTAGATCTGCAGTAGTTTTGCTTTAGCTGCAGTTCCCAAGTTCTTAATCATTTCATTGGACACTCCATCACTGCCTGGTGACTTTTTCATTTTTAATTTGGATATTGCCAGCTCTAGCTCTCTTTGTGTAATGGGTGTTTCCATGACTTCATGTGTGGTCTCTTCTTGTCTTGCATTTTGTTGTTTTAACCGGGTCTCTTGTCGTTTTTCTAGGCTAATTTCAATATTATTGTCATTTGTAAAGGAGTCTGCAAAGTAATTTGCTGCATGTTTACCTGTTAGAATGTTTCCATCCTTCTTCAGTGTAATTTTGGTGTTCCTTTCTGTACCCTCATCATTCAGCTGTTTTACAAGCTTCCACACTTTTCTTGTGTCTCGTTCAAGATTCAAGGACTCTGTTTTCTCTTTCCAGCTTCTCCGTCTGGCTTGTAGTTTAGCCCGTTGAAATTTGGCTTTAGCATGCTGGTAGTTGTTGTGGTGTTCTTGGCAAGGGTTATTTTCTGCTTGCTTTCGAGATGTTTCCATGTCATTGTGCAGTTGCTCTAGTTCACTACTCCAGTATGGTTTGTAGTGTTTCCGTGCCCCTCTAGGTATTGTTTCACCAGTGAAACAATCAACTCTTACATGTTACAGTTGAAGAGCAAGTACTATTCCAGCCAAAGATCTAGTTACTCAGTACTCGTCATAAGGAATACAATTGAAAGTATGGAAGAACAGAAACTAGAATAAAACGTACAAAGACACCGGGTCTGATAGCTCATAAATAAATACCTTCAACAGACTCTGGTTGAGTTACGTTAGCTGTTAATAGCTCGTAAAGCTCAGCAAATCACGCTAATTGGGATGTTTTCCGATTTTATTTTCTGCTCGCGGCCATCTATATAGTTGGCTGTAAAAGTAGCTTCCTTAAATGTGTCAAGAAATGCATATGAGTAACCTGAATAATTTACCTGGACACCGTAAGTTATAAATAGACACATGAGGAATGATCGTTGAGCTTGTCAATCTAATAGCCTGAATAATTTACCTGGCAACCGTAAGTTATAAATAGACACATGCGGAATGATCGTTGAGCTTGTCAATCTAATAGCCTGAATAATTTACCTGGCAACCGTAAGTTATAAATAGACACATGAGGAATGATCGTTGAGCTTGTCAATCTAGTAACCTGAATAATTTACCTGGCAACCGTAAGTTATAAATAGACACATGAGGAATGATCGTTGAGCTTGTCAATTTAATAACCTGAATAATTTACCTGGCAACCGTAAGTTATAAATAGACACATGAGGAATGATCGTTGAGCTTGTCAATCTAGTAACCTGAATAATTTACCTGGCAACCGTAAGTTATAAATAGACACATGAGGAATGATCGTTGAGCTTGTCAATCTAGTAGCCTGAATAATGTACCTGGCAACCGTAAGTTATAAATAGACACATGAGGAATCATCGTTGAGCTTGTCAATCTAGTAGCCTGAATAATTTACCTGGCAACCGTAAGTTATAAATAGACACATGAGGAATGATCGTTGAGCTTGTCAATCTAGTAACCTGAATAATTTACCTGGCAACCGTAAGTTATAAATAGACACATGAGGAATGATCGTTGAGCTTGTCAATTTAATAGCATGAATAATTTACCTGGCAACCGTAAGTTATAAATAGACACATGAGGAATGATCGTTGAGCTTGTCAATCTAGTAACCTGAATAATTTACCTGGCAACCGTAAGTTATAAATAGACACATGAGGAATGATCGTTGAGCTTGTCAATCTAGTAACCTGAATAATTTACCTGGCACCCGTAAGTTATAAATAGACACATGAGGAATGATCGTTGAGCTTGTCAATCTAGTAGCCTGAATAATTTACCTGGCAACCGTAAGTTATAAATAGACACATGAGGAATGATCGTTGAGCTTGTCAATCTAGTAACCTGAATAATTTACCTGGCAACCGTAAGTTATAAATAGACACATGAGGAATGATCGTTGAGCTTGTCAATCTAGTAGCCTGAATAATTTACCTGGCAACCGTAAGTTATAAATAGACACATGAGGAATGATCGTTGAGCTTGTCAATCTAGTAACCTGAATAATTTACCTGGCAACCGTAAGTTATAAATAGACACATGAGGAATGATCGTTGAGCTTGTCAATCTAGTAACCTGAATAATTTACCTGGCACCCGTAAGTTATAAATAGACACATGAGGAATGATCGTTGAGCTTGTCAATCTAGTAGCCTGAATAATTTACCTGGCAACCGTAAGTTATAAATAGACACATGAGGAATGATCGTTGAGCTTATTAATCTATTAACCTGAATAATTTACCGGGCAACCGTAAGTTATAAATAGACACATGAAGAATGATCGTTGAGCTTGTCAATCTAATAGCCTGAATAATTTACCTGGCAACCGTAAGTTATAAATAGACACATGAGGAATGATCGTTGAGCTTGTCAATCTAGTAAACTGAATAATTTACCTGGCAACCGTAAGTTATAAATAGACACATGAGGAATGATCGTTGAGCTTGTCAATCTAGTAGCCTGAATAATTTACCTGGCAACCGTAAGTTATAAATAGACACATGAGGAATGATCGTTGAGCTTGTCAATCTAGTAACCTGAATAATTTACATGGCACCCGTAAGTTATAAATAGACACATGAGGAATGATCGTTGAGCTTGTCAATCTAGTAACCTGAATAATTTACCTGGCAACCGTAAGTTATAAATAGACACATGAGGAATGATCGTTGAGCTTGTCAATCTAATAGCCTGAATAATTTACCTGGCAACCGTAAGTTATAAATAGACACATGAGGAATGATCGTTGAGCTTGTCAATCTAGTAACCTGAATAATTTACCTGGCAACCGTAAGTTATAAATAGACACATGAGGAATGATCGTTTAGCTTGTCAATCTAGTAACCTGAATAATTTACCTGGCAACCGTAAGTTATAAATAGACACATGAGGTATGACTTTTTAGCTTTTTCAATCTAGTAGCCTGAATATGTAGGACGGTTCCAGAAAGACCATAAGTGTATGGACACAACAATTCTGATAATTGGTCAAATACAAGAGACACAAGAGTATCACGGAGGGAGACGCATTTGGGGCGAAAGAAATTTCTGGAAAAAGACACATTGTTTTGAGGAGATTGTGAATAATTTGATTTCAATTTTTAAGATTAAGTTTAAGATGCTTGCCACTGTAATAAAATGTGTATTGTTAGATATAACAAAAAAGTTAGGTATCATTGAATGTGAGGATCATTGTATAATGCCTGATGTATCTTACGGTGAAAATATTCATAAGATTTACAAATAGAATATTGAGAAACAGCATTGTATGAAAAAAAATAGTAATGGGTAAACTGATTTTGTTTGAAGATGAGGTCTAGAACATCACCAAATGCATGAAAAGAATGTTTGTAGCAACTGTCATTGGAACATAAAATTACAATTGGAAATGTTTTTTTTTAATAAAAAAATCGACAGTTTGAACAGATATTAAATGTTGCATTATAGACAATACAATCAGCAGATATCACATTAATAACTTACCAATATGTCGTCTGGAGATGTGTGTGAATTTCTGTGAAAATAACATTATATAGTGTCGCTTTATTTGATTAAAAATAATATCGAGTTGCAAAATATGCATAGATAAGAATAAAATCTGCATTAATTAAGCCTTAGTGACATATTCACTTCCAAATATTGATTATTATCATTCAATCTGAATATGAGCCTCTAAAATACACATCGAACCACAGTCTATCACTATTCGATAAATTTAAATATCGCTATTGTATATTTCCTAAACAAAAACAAAAACAAAAATTTACCGAAACTGCTAACAGTGAAAATGAGTTACAAGAAATGTTTGACATTATAGTAAAAGAAAGCAATAATAAAAGACTCAGCTTTAATAGCAAAAAGACAGAAGTAATGGTAACAACAATGAAAAAGTCATCACTGCAGTGCACAATAAAGACAAGTAGAACAATATTAAAACAGGTAAATGAATTTAAATATCTGGGAACTTTGTTAGACTCAGATGATAGATTAACAAAAGAGGTGAGATGCAGAATGTCTTAGACAAAAACAGCTTTCCAAAAAATGAAGAAGAAACTATGCAATCGATTTTTGACAATAAAAAAACAGTTCTTTAATGTTATGTAGAGCCAGTCTTAACATATAGATGTGAATCATGGGCAATAGGACAACAGACAAGAAAATCACTGGAGTCTGTAGAAATGTGGTTTTACAGAAGAATGTTGAGAATACCATGGAGAGCTAAGAAGAGTAATGAAAACGTTCTGAAAGAGGCCAAAGGAAAAAGAGAGCTAATTTCCATTATGAGGAAGAAACAATCATCATTTTTTTGGCCATGTAATGAGAATAGAACCGCTGGAATGTATTGTAACAACTGGGAAAATTGAGAGACGAAGAGATAGATGGAAGCAAAGAGAAAATATACAAGACATTTTAAGAGAATGGTTTTGGCAGAAGGCCAACACCAGAAATGATAATTAACTGTCGAGATCGAAAGTTATGGAGAGACTTGATCACCTACGCCAGCAGGCCCGGTACTTGATGATGATGAATATGCAAAGTAAACATAATTAATTTAAAAAAAAAATTGTACGTATCTGCTCTTAGCGTTTGGTCTGCCAACAGAGACATGCGAAGATATGAAGGAAGACAACTCAGTTGGTACCTAGACACATTCACACATAGAAGGAATCAAGCTTTTACGATCATATAGTGACGGGCTACAGGATAGAGTAGGTAGTGGATCTCATAATAACTGATTATGGTAAATGATTTAATTCTCCCAGTCAGGAGGATAGAGTAGGTAGTGGATCTCATAATAACTGATTGTGGTAAATTATTTAATTCTCCCAGTCAGGAGGATAGAGTAGGTAGTGGATCTCATAATAACTGATTATGGTAAATGATTTAATTCTCCCAGTCAGGAGGATAGAGTAGGTAGTGGATCTCATAATAACTGATTATGGTAAATGATTCAATTCTCCCAGTCAGGAGGATAGAGTAGGTAGTGGATCTCATAATAACTGATGATGGTAAATGATTCAATTCTCCCAGTCAGGAGGATAGAGTAGGTAGTGGATCTCATAATAACTGAATATGGTAAATGATTCAATTCTCCCAGTCATGCCGATAAAACCAGCGTCACAATTGCGTCCCGAATTCTCGATGTACTAGTTTGTTGTGGTCTCTGTATGAGTTACTCTTTACAGGTCACCAAATAGTCACATATATATTCTCATGAACATAAATGGATAAAACCGAAGCTCGCTATGCTACAGTCGAATGAACTTTTCTAAAAAGAGCAAAAAGTGAGAGCTACCCAGTCTATACCCTCACATTGCAAAAGTGTAATGAAAACTATAGTACGGGATGCAGAAGGGCTGACAAGGGTATGCACATCAAGACAATACAAATGCCTCACTCTTTCTGTCCTCCTCTCTGTCAGTAAACGTGTGAAGAATACGTTTTTAAAACTCAAGTACATTGTCTTCCTCACTGAGGAGATCGGCTTGGCTGACGTGCATGCCAGAGGGAAGGGATGGCACGAAGTCTTGAAATACACTTCCCAATTTTGTTTATAGGTGATGTTGAGTGCATCACACAGTCAAGCTGTATTTTCAAATTAGGTAGTTGTGAAGCGTTGAGGTCGGATGTGTTAGGTGGAAAGGCGAAAATATCACAGTTCTACCTTTTGAACGCCCCTCGTATATTCGGCACAAAATAACTACGCTTACTCTACGCAACACTTCTATTCGAATCTACGGTCTCTACGAGCGTGGTAGACTTACATCTTAGCTTTAACCCAGCACATTGATGTCCTCTTCGTGGAGACATCAGTCTAAAGTGGCTTGTAATTTTTATAGACTCGAGTACAAACTGTTTCGACACGACCTTAATTCAGCGGTTAGGAGTAGATCAGAAATTGATAATAAGTGAAAAAGATAGGTCGGGCTGGGAACTTCATTCCGTTGAACTGTTGATATTGCAAACGTCCGGTGCAGCTCACCCACAGTCGATGATGTAATTTCTTATCGCTTATTATCCGCGCCGCGGATATTCCAGGATTAAACTGTCGCTATTGATTTACGTGGAAGTCAGGAATGGTCGATATGTTAATTAGTCGCCTAATCGTCTGAACATCAGAGTATTCTGAGATTGCTGACACGTCTCGGTTTCGCTAGAGCCAACATGATGCTCTAACGGCTGACTCAGCAATAGCCTTCATTGCTCTTGTTCGCATTCCCCCTTAGATCGTAGAGGGATGAGGTGGTGAGTCACCTGGCACTAACTCTCACAGCGATCACTCTAACGTGGAGCCCTTGTTGTCTCAGCTCGGTGACGAGATTATTGTATTTGGATAGTTTAAATATATGCTTTTCCTTTATCCTGGACTTGAATAGCACCGTGAGCTGTATTAAGATGCCGCGGTTCATATTTGATGTGTATTGTGCAATGTCCAGATGCATTATAGATCACGTGATGCACACTGAGTACTTTCCTCGGCCTGGGAGGTTAACAGCCATCTCCCAGTTATTCGCTGTGTCTAGGATCGTTGAGTCGTACCAGTTGTTTTCCTTGGGAGGAGGGAAATGAGGCTTGTCAAACTCTAAAAAAATTAGGTGTTCGTTGTAGCTGGTCAAACTTTAGTGTTTGTCTTCATCCACGCCGTTCACGATGGCAGCCAGTTCTTGCAACACTTGTTTGTGCCGCCACGTGAACCGCCCTTGTGTCTTTGACCAGAACTGTCTTCCATGAGGAAAGAACATGCTCCATCTCATGTCGTCCATTGCAAAGAGGACATCGATTGTCATCTGATTTTCCTCACTTCACAATGTTGCAGACTGATGGTAGAATGTCGTGCATAGATCATAGATTATGTAGCTGGGCCGTAGAGGTGCCATTCCATGTCCTCTGCAAGTTATCATCCCATATCCTCCATTGGCCTTGTTACACCTGTTGTGCTATCTTTTGCAGTCATTTGTTCTCCCCACCGTCTCTTATCTCCAAGACTACCATGTCCCAACATTGCCTGTTTGATGCTTTGACCGGCATTGAGTGTCTCGGGGATCAAATCCACGCCTTTTGGCCTGCGTGTAGTCCATCACTTCCTTCCGTTGGAGACTTTCACATTCTTCGTTTACTGCTGCACACGCCTGCCATTTCCGACCAGTCTTCAATGTGGGTTCCACTGACCGGACTACTTCGTCTGATGAGCTTTCTAGCAGTCTGGCCTTTCCGGCTTTGTATTCTTTAAGGACTGACTTGAATGGAAGGACCAGCTTAGCTTTCCTGCAGTACATCTCAACATCCTTCAGTCCTGGTGGTAATCTGAGCCATTTCCGCGTGTACTTGCTAATATTGCTCTCCAACGTTTCAATCGTACTTGAGTTGATGTTGTATATCAGAAGATGATATAACAATTTATGTATCAACATGAACTAGAGGCATCAGATTTCTAACTTTCGTAAAAGTCTGCTCCTTAAAAACGTAGGTTGGCTATTCCGTTCAAAACAAATGTATAGGTAAAGAAACGTACAAATACATTATCATGCACTTTAGATATATATTTACATAAAAGTGGTGACTACAAATGCTATTAGATATAACTAACTTTAAAAGAACGTTTGGTAAAAATATTATGGATTTTTTTTCAATCTATTTTATATACATTGTAGTTGACGACCGTGGTCTGTGTGGATTGTGCAGCATGTCGTCGTAACGAAAATAAACATTACGTACTGGATTACTGTAGAAATGAGTAAACATCTGTACATGAGTTATATGTGGAATATTAAAATAATTTCATAATTGTCATATACATTTGTTGTATATTCCTCTTCTTCTTCTACCTTTTAGCTCCCAGTGGAGCATAGGTCTTCAACAAACACTTTCCAAGTCGTTCTGTTTTTTACAATTATTTTAAGATCATTCCATGTCTTCCTCATCATCTTCATCTCTGCTTCGATCTGTCTTCTCCGAGAATTCCTTGGTCTTCCTCTTTGTCTTTTCCTCTGGGGATTCCAAAAAAGGGCCTGTTGTGTAATACTCTCAGTTGGCTTCCGTTGTGTGTGTCCTATTCAGCGCCATCGTCTTCGCTGTATCTCTTTATCCACTGGTATTTGACTGGTACATTTCCATAATTCTATGTTAGTGATTTTGTCCTGCCATTTCCATCCTTTTATTCTGCGTAGGCATCCATTAATGAAAGTATTTGTTGTATTTTACTTTGTTTTAAATGATGCACATTGGGTAAGAAAAAATTGTTAGTACTTGAGAGGTAGTAGAATGAAAAAGAGGCTCCAGAGTGTACATCGTTATTGAATGTTTAAATTATCCTTTAGAAAATGTCTTATGTGATTCCTACAATGTGTGATTCCTAAGTGAATAGAAGTGAGACAACGGATGAAACATTAATTAAATGTGATACAGCTTTAGCAGAAACGTTCGAATGAAAACAAATTGTGCATTTAAGTTTTTTTTTTTTTTTTTGTTAAGCCACAAAAACGAATGTTTGAAGCAACTGCCATAGAAAAACAAAATTAAAATGAGAGTATGATATGGTTATTTTTAAATACAGAATCAACAGTAGTTCTAAGAAAGACAAAATGTTCTTTTACTGACAACATATCCAGTAGATATCAAAGTGATAACTTACCAATATTTCGTCTGGAGAAGTGTGGGATACAATGTGAAAATCAGAGCATTATATAATG
The DNA here is from genome assembly GCA_032433765.1 of Megaustenia siamemsis. Taxonomy (NCBI): domain Eukaryota; kingdom Metazoa; phylum Mollusca; class Gastropoda; order Stylommatophora; family Ariophantidae; genus Megaustenia; species Megaustenia siamemsis. The sequence continues at coordinate 56,038,270 of JAVIAB010000108.1, forward strand.
TCACTTTAGTTCATTAAAATAATAAGTCTCAGTTTGCGATAAAATGCACAGACAAGAATGCAATCTGCATTAACTATGTTGTGACAAGTCTTTCTAGAAGATTTTCATTTAAAATAATTGCTCAACAAAGTAACCATTGAATCAGAATATTGGACTATTTAAAATACACATAGAACCACCGTCTACTATTATTCGACAACTTCTAATGTCAGCATATGTTTATTTTCTTTTAAGCACATTGTGAAGCTCTTAACTCTACTACTAACAGCAATTTGTTATCAAAATGAGATTTATTTTCTGCGTTAACGGTTCCAGTATAATGAAATCCACTTCTCTAGAAAATTGTTAATTTATGGCAAATGCATAACACAAGAAAACAGAACAGAAAATTGATGCCTTTGAAATGTGGATTTATAGAAGAATAGGTAAAATTGGATGGAAAGAAAAGAAAACAAACTATGAAGTTTTAAAACAACTGAAAATAAAAAGAGAACTACTAAATACAATTAAGACAAGACAAATGAAATTTTTGGGGCATCTTAAAAGACACAACAGCCAACTAAAAGTAATATTGGAAGGGAAAATAAAAGGTAAAGAGGCAGACCAAGACTAACATGGACGAGTAATATCAAAAGATGGACTAGTCAATCTATGATAGCCTGCACCACCAAAGCAAGAAACAGAATAGAATGGCGATCCATGGTAGCCAACCTTCGTTGCGGAGAAGGCACTCGATGATGATGATGATGGCAAATGTGTTTCCCTTTGTTAAGGCCAACAGACTAATATCAATGTCCTGTTTGTAATGGAGAACAGAAAATAACAGTAGGAAAATGTATAGAAAGAGCCTAATGGTGAAAACAGAGCACATGAAACGTTCTGATTTTTCCAGCTGACCTTCAATTGGAACGCGGGCGAAAAAACAAAAATAAAACAGAAACAAAGATTAGGTATAAAGGAAAGCAAACATAGAAAGAATATGAAAATATTACCTATCTGCTCTTCCCGTGACGTCTGCCAGGAGAGAAATGCGAAGTGAAGAAGGAAAACAACGCAACTTATATCGTTACCTAGACACAGTCACGCCCAGGATCAACCATACAGAGACGATGACGTGGTGACAGGTGTGGTGGAGACCACGGGCGGACCAAGACAATGGGCGGAGTAATAATAGGCGGATCTCATAATAAGGGATTATTGTCAATTGCTAAACTACTCATGCAGTAGACGGTTAAACCCAGGGTTAAACTGTCACCTGAATTTGAAATTTTAAAATGTCACATGAAATTAACTAATTTATTGTGTTCTTGACTTGAGTTACTATTTAGTGCTATCGACTATTAGAGGCCACAGAGATGGGATTTCTCAGAAGAATGATGAAAGTTCCCTGGACAGCTAAAAAGACCATCCAGGAAATTCTCAAAGAGGCCAACACAAAAAGGGAGCTCCTAAGAAATATCAGAAAGAAACAATCAACATTTTTCGTCACATCATGAGAAGAGGAAAGTTGGAATACTTGGGGACTAACAAGGAAAGAGAGATCGCAAACGACAATAAAAGAAAATACTGGATAGTGTGAATTCATGGTATTGAACACGGTCAACAACAGAATACGATGCAAATAAGATGCACGGTGGATAGAAGATTATGGAACGTGATGATCGCCTACGCCAACCGGTATGGCACATAATGCTGATGACTATGATCGTATCTCTATAGCCAGATATTGATTTATGAACATGATGGTCTGAAACTAGAGCTCTCAATAATAAATTGAATTGCACACTCCCACAAAGAGAAAAGAAAACTTATACTCTTTGAAATGACCTTACTGACTTATGCTTTATTATATTTATAACTGATCCATTATTTATTTGATTTATCAGATATATTCAACCGAATAGGCTGAGTGAAGAGATAATGCATATATCATGAGTGAGTGATCGAGTGTATAACGTCACATGACAGAAATGTAATGTTCGCTAACATATAAAATAAAATCATCATCAACAAGTACCGGGCCTGCTGGCGTAGGTGATCATGTCTCTCCACAGCTTTCGGTCTCGACAGTTATTTATCATTTCTTTTGTTGACCTTCTGTCAAGCCATGAAAAAAGATGCATTTATTGGAGGTCGTCTTTACATCGAGGGTTGGCGACGATGGAGCATCATTTTACTATGTCTCTTGTCTTGATGGTGCACGTTGTCATAGGTTCACCTGTCGACCTTTTAATATCAGTCCACTTTAGTCTTGGTCTGCCTCTGCCTCATCTACCTTGTGTATTCTCTTCAATATGAACTTTTAGAAGGGTATTATTTCCCAAAAAATATGTCAGTTGTTTTTTCGAATGAATTGTGCTTAGTATTGAGTTATTGAGTTATTTGCGGGTCATCATCATTGTACTCCGAACATGTCCATAAGTGCGCAGATCTCCTCCCCAGCCATTCCCTCAGTGTCCAGCGACTGACGACTCCAGTTCTATGTTGGTTGATAAGTCTTCTTACACGGCCACTAAGTTTCTCATTTCTGGCTGTGCCCAACTTAACTCCCATTTTCATCATCCGAAGAAGTGACTTGGATCTGTGTTTGTCGAAGTCCTGTGCTCTTCCCACATCTCGGAGGGCATTGATGATGTCCGCCCGATCCATTGGTTGCCCGTCCTCAACGACAGCGCAGCTAGCCAACCTGTCCGCTCTTTCATTTCCCGTACTCCCGCATGTCCAGGGACATAGACAAAGGTGACCTTTCGTATTTTGGATTGCTGCAACGACTCTACCCATTGCATGCGTACAGAGCCCGCCTCCACTTTTTTTATAATGCTCATCGAATCACTCAGTATACATGCGTGGGTGTAGTCTTGTGACTCCATTGTCATGCTACTCGTGGTTATGACGTATGCACCACTGTCTTCCTTGACTATTCTGCCTGCCGAGCGTGCTGTAAATGCCCGTGCACTTTCTTTGGTGTCGTCTTACAGATCCGTCTGTATAGAGGACAGCATCTTTCTCATCGGTGTTATCGCAGATGAGACCGTTGACCTTAGCATTAACCACAACCGGGTTCTGTTCCCCACTCTTCCTGTCGAGTGTGACAATACACGAGAAAGTCCCTTAAATGACGTAGGCACCGGTATCCACTCCTCACCAACGCTGATATTGCTAAGCCCACAGACCTGTTTGATGACATCTTCTGCTCGGCCCACCCATGATTTGCCTCTTTTTAGCCTGGCACCTTTCCCTGTGTTGAGCACGTGGTGCAATGCATGCACTTTATCTGTACTAATCTGCAGGTATGCTTGTGCTCTCCAGATCTTGATTCTGTCATCCATGGTTGGAAAGTCAAGAAGATACCTCATTGCTACACAGGGAGTGTCCCTCGTACATCCCATGATAATACGCATGGCTTCATTTTGTATTTTCTCCAGCCTATCAATTTGAGTCGTACCGACAGTAAGAATTGCCAGGGCATACTCGATTGGTGCGAGGACTAATCCCTGGAGCAGAAGAGTAAGTAGCCTCTGCACGATGTTGGCAGCTGCCATGACCTTCAAGGCGGCTAATCCTTTCCGGGATTTTGTTATCACATGGTCAAAGTGGTCCCGAAAACACCTCATCAGCTCCCATTCGTACTACCGGTGTGGTCGTATTAACGATATGATTGTTAAGGGAGAACCATGAAACTGATGCTTTATTAGGATTAACCAAGGCACCTGAAATCCCACACCAGGAAGAAATTCGATCGAGTTCGTCTTGCATTGTGGAGGCGATTCCCCGTCTGTCTTTTCCCTATCGATATACCAGAATATCATCAGTAAAAGTCATAGTTCTTTCCCTCCCATCCAGCTGTTGTTCCATGATCGTTATTGTGTACACGTTAAATAGAACTGGTGACAATAGTGAGCCTTGTGGCAGCCCTGGACAAATGGATGTTGGCTCGGAAGACCAACTTCCACATCTGAGTATCACCTTCCTCTGAAACAGTGCCGCGGCGATCCATCTAATGAGGAGGGGGTGCACCGCTAGTTTGAAGATCACATGCATGAGATATTCAAATGGTACCCTAAAGTATCCATCGATCTATAGTAGCAGCACATGTCTCCTCTCGTCTGTTGAAGCCTTCAAAGACGTCATAAGCATAGAGTGCCGCGTTGAGCCATGTCTCTTTGTTATATCTATAACCTCCAAGTGTGGGTGGGAATGCGCGTTTCTGTTCAAGGTGACAGATAATGACACGGGTAACTATTTTCTCCAGCAGCTTGCCCGCAGTGTTCTGCATTGTGATGATTCTGTAGGCACTGAATTGAGAATGGTCCTTGTTTGGCTTCGGTAGCGGTAGTAAATAGCTGTGTAGCCACTCCTCTTAATCTTACCCTCCGAATGCTGGCATTAAACTCATTGGCCAGTTTTGTCAAGTCGTCGTCAGCTAAATCGCCTATGTCATCGTACCGAACACAATCTGGACCAGGAGCAGTGTTGTGTGACCTATTAAGTGTCGTGCGAATGGTATCGGTTGTGATTGTGACATCTTCTTCCAGCCCTACATCCTTACACAATTTTGACAGCGATCCCCGTATCCTCATTCTTACTGCCTCATTTCTTTGGTCCGTTTGCTCAATGTAGCGGGCAATCAGGGTCTTCCCTTTGCTCTCATCAATTGAGCTTAGTAGTTCTTTTTTATGTTCAGATGATTCAGAAAAGTGAAACTAAGAGCTGTACAGCAGCTAACAGCAATTTGAAAAATGTGATCCATTTTCTATTAAAAAATTTCCAGTTAAAATAAAATACAATATCAAATTTGAAATTCGAACCTGGAACATCCAAATCAGTAGAGTAGAGCACTAGCCACTTTATAATCCATTAAAATGGTATAAATAAGAAAAAGTAAAGGTACTAAAGAAAATTTAATGAAATGAAACGTATATTATTATTTTGATTACTGCTCATATCATGTCATGGTTACCTTAATGTATGTTGCTTCCGTAAATGGAAATAAAATATTTCAAAATGAAGAGAACCGAGTACCCAAAAAATGAAATTAAAGGACAATTTTATGCTCAATGTTGACAACACAACACAATGAGCAATCATATTGGTTACCGTTGATTTAATCATTGCATATCTACTGATGGCTCCAGGAGCTCTCTGGTTGTGTTCAAATATAATTCGCCGTGCCAGCTTGATCAACGACGAGTTCCCAAATTACCACAAAACAGCGACAACCAGGAAAGTTTTATTTTAACAAGGGCACAGATTAATTTCAAGACGATGGCCTTGTGGTTGCAATCATTCCCACAAGAGGAGTAGACGAAGCCATGCGGCCATCCAATATCACGAATCAACATTTGTATAGAGAAGTATCAACATTTGTATAGAGAAGTATCAACATTTGTATAGAGAAGTATCAACATTTGTATAGAGAAGTATCAATATTTGTATAGAGAAGTATCAACATTTGTATAGAGAAGTATCAACATTTGTATAGAGAAGTATCAACATTTCTATTGAGAAGTATCAACAATTATATAGAGAAGTATCAACATTTGTATAGAGAAGTATCAACATTTGTATAGAGAAGTAGCAATATTTGTATAGAGAAGTAGCAACATTTGTATAGAGAAGTAGCAACATTTGTATAGAGAAGTATCAACATTTGTATAGAGAAGTATCAACATTTCTATTGAGAAGTATCAACAATTATATAGAGAAGTATCAACATTTGTATAGAGAAGTATCAACATTTGTATAGAGAAGTATAAACATTTGTATAGAGAAGTATCAACATTTGTATAGAGAAGTAAGGATCATTGACTATGGCGGTGATTAGACAAATGAAAGCGCTTGATGCCCACCCGATCCATAGGTTGACCGTCCTCAACAACAAAGCAGCTAGCCAACCTGCCCGCTCTTTTATTTCCCGTACTCCCGCATGTCCAGGGACATAGACAAAGGTGACCTTACGCATTTTTCACTTCTGCTATGACTCTACCCATTGCATCAGAACAGAGCCCACCTCCACTTTTTTTTATCACGCTTGTCGACCACTCGGTATACAGGCGTGAGTGTGGTCTTGTGAATCCAACCAGAGACTCTTCGAAATACAATTTATGTCGTAGACATTTCATAATCGCGTGATGGACTTTGTAATTATGAAAACGCCTGGTGTGATTAGTGATTAGCGAGACATTATTTGGGGACATGCTACTGAAATCTCTGAACAGTGTGATAACTAGACAAGATTTAGTTACATCAGGGGGATCCTTAATTATAACCGCGCTTTCCTAAATTAAATTTTTATTCCAGCAAAAAATTGATAATTTCGTGGCGGGCCAAATAAACATGTTGTACCCCCTGCACTGATTTCAAATAATGATTTATCGTATAGGTCGTTTTGACATTCATGAAATGTAAAACCACCACCTCGGTGTTAATTTAATGCACTGGCGTCGGCGATCACGTCAAGCTCTTTGTGATCCATTTCAGCGAAACTATTTTCACGGTATACTAAAAGATGTGTATATTTTCTCTCATTGTCTTACATTCTTTTGTATATTTGTTTCTGCTGTTATATGTTTCCTTTATCCATGATGTGGCTAAAAATATATAAGTTTTTCCCCACTAAACTCTGCACGACACTTACAATTTGGAATGTTTTCATGACTAATAAATTTAGTCTCTGATTCCTTCTGTTGAACCAAAATTATGGTATCTAATGATTATCTTGCTCTGTGATTAAATATTTTTGATTATGACATCGTTAAAAGATCTTTTCACGTGTTTTAAGAAACCCTATATTTTTCGTGGTTGCCCTATGGCTCACCTGCTGCCTTGCAGGTAAGTTCGGGAGAGTAAAAGGCTAAGGGAGGGTACCCCGAAATAAAACAACCCCACTGCCTTGTGAGTAAGACTTTTTAGTGAAAGGCTAGCTGAGCCAACCGTAAATAAACCGACGGAAGGCAACAGAAAACCACTGTCGTAATTTCTTTGTATAATCAATAATCGCCACAACAATAGAAATAACGACAACAACGTTAAGGGGGATTCCAATGTAAAATCCTCGTTCGGTAGGTGATATCATGTGCTACAGGTAATAGACGATCGTCGTCAGGCTACTGTAAGCAAAATAAAGATTAAACAAACTCTAAAGATAGGTACTTGGAATGTGAGAACACTCATGCAGAAGGGTAAACTAGAAAACATCATACAAGAAATGAAAAGAATGGGTTTAAAATTACTTGGACTTTGCGAAATGAGATACCCCGGATCAGGAGAGATGCATTCTGATAAACATAAAATAATCTATTCTGGAGGTACTGAACACCAAAGAGGAGTAGGTATCATCTTGGATGCAGAAAGAGCAAGACCAGTGAAAGGCTTTTACCAAATATCTGACAGTCCTTTTAGTGAAATTGATTGAAAAGCCAATAAACATAAATCTTATACAAGTTTATGCACCAACAGCAGACAGTCTAGAGGAAACAATTGATACATTTTACAACGAGTTAGATGAGGCACTTCATAAATGCAAACCACATGAAAACACCATAGTTATAGGGGATTTTAACGCAAAAGTGGGAAAAGAAAGAGTTGAGGAAATAGTTGGTCATTATGGCTTAGGCAAGAGGAACGAAAAAGGTGAGAAACTTATTGATTGGGCAAGGACACACAACATGATGATAGGAAACACCTGGTTTAAGCAACATCCAAGACGTCTGTGGACATGGAAAAGCCCAGTGGACAACGCACGTAATCAAATTTATTATATAATGATAAGCAATAGATTTAGAAAGAGTCTGGTGTATGTGAAAACTAGACCATGGGCAGATTGCAATAGTGAGCATGTACCAGTTGTGGGAAAGCTTAGAGTAAAATTAAAAACAACAAAACGAGCCTCAGTTAACATCAAGTTAAATTTAGATTTACTAAAATCAGACAAGAATCTGCAAGACAAATATAAAATCACAATTCAGAACAGGTACAATGCAATAGAGAAGATAACTGCGCTGATGAACAGTGGGAAATGCTAAAAGAGTCAATGCAACAAACATCAAAAGAGTTCATATCACCAGTGAGGACAAATTCAAGAAAGACATGGATGAAAGATGAAATTTCGCAGCTAATGGATTCAAGAAGAAGAAATAAATAAAATAATGATGAGTATAAGAGATTAAATAAAGAAATTGTAATAAAATGCAATGAAGCAAAAGAAGCGTGGCTAAAAGAGAGAAGCAAAGAGATTGAAATTGAACAAAAAGGAGATGCTAAAGCTATATACAAACAAATTGAGGAATTAACACGAAGAAAAAAGCAATCAAAAACTGGATGTTTAAGATCAAAGAAAGGAGAACTGTTGATTGATCAAGAAAACATAAGGGAACGATGGACAGAATACATTAAGGAACTATATAATGTTGAACGAACAGAAGTAGATATTAAGGATAATGGAAAAGGAACAGAAATACTCAGAGAAGAAGTGGAAGACGCCTTGCACAATATGAAAGCAGGCAAAGCTCCTGGACCAGATAATATAACTACAGAAGAGATTGAAGCCATGGATGATTTTGGAATAGATATAATAACAAAAATATTGAATGATATCTACAACAGCGGATATAAACCAGACGACATGCTCAAATCAATGTTCATAGCCCTACCAAAGAAATCGGGTGCGATTGAATGCGATGATCATCGCACAATAAGCCTTGTTAGTCATATGACTAAGACATTGCTAAGAATCATCATGCGAAGAGTGCGAAACAAAATCAGTCCAGAAATTAGCGATGAACAGTGTGGTTTTGTTAGAGATAAAGAAACAATCAATGCCATTTATATCATAATATCTTTAGTAGAAAGAGCCATAGAGGTGAAAACAGATCTATACCACTGTTTCAAAGATTACACCAAGGCATTTGACAAAGTAAAGCACCAAGAAATAATCAACATTTTAGAAAGCATAAACATAGACAGCAAAGATCTAAGATTAATAAAGAACATGTACTGGCAACAAACAGCGGCCATAAGAACTGGAATCCAATTGGGAATGTTTCAACAAATAAAACAGGGTGTTAGACAGGGTTGTGTGCTGTCACCAGATTTGTTTAATATTTATACTGCGATTATTTTAAGATCCATAAGGGGCATGCCTGGAATAACAATTGGAGGAGTGGAACAATATTAAAACAGGTAAATGAATTTAAATATTTGGGAACTTTGTTAACCTCACACGGAAGATGTACAAAAGAGGTGAGATGCAGAATGGATCAGGCAAAAGCAGCTTTCCAAAAAATGAGGAAAATTCTATGCAATCCATTTTTGACAATAGAAATAAGAAAAAGAGTGCTTAAATATTACGTAGAGCCAGTCTAAACATATGGATGCGAATCATGGACAATAGTACAACAGACAAGAAAATCACTGGAGCCTGTAGAAATGTGGTTTTACAGAATAATGTTGAGAATACCACGGACAGAGAGTAATTAAGATGTCCTGAGAGAGGTCAAAGCAAAAAGAGAGCTAATTTCCAACATTAGGAGGATACAATCATCATTGTTTAGCCATCTAATGAGAAGAGAACAACTTTAATATATTGTAACAACTGGAAAAATTGAGGGACTAAGAGATAGATGGAGGAAAAGAGAAAAAATAACGGACAGTTTAAGAGAATGGCTTGGCAGAAGGTCAACAACTGAAATGATAAATAGCTGCCGAGATTGAAAGTTGTGGAGAGACATGGTCACCTACGCCATTAGGCCCCTGTACTTGATGATGATGATATTTTTCGTAGGTAAAGAAAGATCTATAAATGTGCTTTATAGACTACACGAAAGCATTTGACAAAGTAAAGCATGTGGAAATAATCAATATGCTGGAGAAATTAAACATTGATGGCAAGGATATGCGAATCATAAAAAAAACATGTACTGGCAACAAACAGCAGCTATACGAATTAACAACCAAACAGGACAATTCGAATATATAATTCAAGGAGTCAGACAAAGCTGTATTCTGTCACCGGATTTGTTTTCACTGTACAGCGAATATATTATGAGAGCAATAGTGGACAAAAAAGGAATTGAAGTCAACGGTCACAACATAAATAATTTGCTATATGGACAGAAATGATGGACAATAATAGTAAAAGAAAGCAACAAGAAAGGTCTCAGTCTGAATAGTAAGAAAACAGAAGTAATGGTTATATTGAAGAAACAATCATCACCATCATGCAGCAAAAAAATAAACGAGACAAGTCTGAAACAAGTGCAACGTTTCAAATACTTGGGCACAATAATACCATCAAATGGAAGATGCACCACAGAAATAAAATGCAGAATTGGTCAGGCCAAAATAGCATTTCGGAAAATGAAAAATATCTTATACAACAAATTTACGTCAATAGAAATGAGACAGATAGTTCATCGGTGCTATACAGAACCAATTCTGACCTATGGAAACGAATCATGGACAGTAGACAAACAAATGAAAAGACGATTAGAGGCCACAGAGATGGGATTTCTCAGAAGAATGTTGAAAGTTCCATGGACAGCTAAAAAAAAACCAATGAGGAAGTTCTCAAAACACAAAAAGGGAGCTCTTAAAAACATCAGAAAGAAGTAATCAACATTTTTCGGGCACATCATGAGAAGAGAAAAGGTGGAATACTTGGTTACAACTGGCAAAATAAAAGGAAAGAGAGAACGCGGACGACAAAGAGAGAAAATACTGGATAGCTTGGTGTCATGGCATGGAAAACAGTCAACAACAGAACTGATACGATGCACTGTAGATAGAAGATTGTGGAGTGACATGATCACCTACGCCAACCGGTATGGCACATGATGATGATGATGATTAAATTTTTCGTGTATAGAAAATATGTGTTGTTTATTCTATTATAAAGTTGATAGAGATAGGTACTGGAGTCTGCACGACTACAACATCCAGCTGACGTATGGAGATTGATGCTGTGGCAGAAGCTATCAAGTGGTTAGTTAAGAGACGAACAACACATGTGATCATGTTGACAGATTCACAAATCGCCGGATTGAGAAGAACACACTGCGCACGAGCTCAATGATTAGTGAACTGGACTACAAAGGACAAGGGGGTAGGGTTCGATCCCAATCGACAGCTTCTGGGTTCACCCAGCCTTAAATGGGTACCTGATTTTTTTCTGGGAAAGTAAAGCGGCACAGGCGTAATATCGACCACATTACCCAAAAAATCATGTTTTGAAGGTCTGTAAAATGTATGGTCACTAACACCATATTGCCGAAACGCCATTTGGCGTGACGGTGGCACTTTACTTTTATTTTTACACTGCGCGGGGAGTGCGTGTACCTACTTGACATGTCTCATATTAGCAGCCTTTCTTTGATATATTGCTATGGACACACGCCAGTGCGGATACATGAGCTTAGTCGACAAGTTGGAGGAGTCTGCCATTACGCAAAAAACCTTAAAAAAGAGATAACTGGTTGATGATCATTTCCAGCGTCTACTCTTATTCTCAATAATTGTAATCTAGAGAACTTCCAAGTCATCAAATACCAGGATAAATTGATCGTGAATCACAATGTGGAATTGATCTTCACACACAAGAAAGAATCAATCTTGAATCTATGGGGTGTAGTCAAGATGTACGACGTCGGTCTCAGGACATGAAGAAGCCGGGATCGAAGCCCACCAAAAGTGGTGGTGGTTTGTCAAAAATAGGGGAAAACATATAATATGTGATTTTTTAATGACGTTAGACTGCCCTGCTCTCTTGAATAGAGAGATCTGGTGTCTAGCCCTCTTGGACAATAAACGTTCAGTCCTGTGTTCACTCACGCTCGTTGATGAATCCTTGACATTTAAAAATGGAAAAGAGTTGACCATAAATATGGCTGTTGTAGACGATACATATGGCTGATGTAAACCATAAATATGGCTGATGTAGACCATAAATATGGCTGGTGTAGACCATAAATGTGGTTGCTATAGCCCATAAATATGGCTGCTGTAGACCATAAATATGGCTGGTGTAGACCATAAACATGGCTAGTGTAGACCATAAACATGGCTGTTGCAGATCATAACTATGGCTGATGTAGACCATAAGTATGGCTGGTGTAGACCATAAATATAGCTTGTGTAGACCATAAATATGGCTGACGTAGACCATAAACATGGTGGTTGTAGACCATAAATATGGCTGGTGTAGACCATAAATATGGCTGATGTAGACCATAAATATAGCTGATGTAGACCATAAATATGCCTGGTGTAGACCATAAATATGGCTGATGTAGACCATAAATCTGGCTGCCGTAGACCATAAATATGGCTGCTGTAGACCATAAATATGGCTGCTGTACAGGCATAATTGTCGGCTGAAATCTCCCTATACTGGGGATCTCAGCCTGTGCTACTGAATGCCAGATTTCGGAATTTCTCTAGGAGGATATTTTGACACCTATAGCTTTGTCTGGTGTGCAGTGATGATGATTCTAACAACAAAGAAACAAACCAGAGCATCTTCTTATTATCCATTGACATCATGACTATATTCTTGAAACTACCTTGACACCAGGTATATTTGAAATATATCTCTGTATCCTTTTAAAATGCGTTTCAAACAGGAAGTCTCTGATTATCTCACAAAAACCGATGAACTAGTGTAGACGGTGTGTTACTAGACGGTGTACATTTTACTTTATGAAATTCAAGATGACAAAATCAAAATATTTTGAAGAGCCAAGAGTTCTTATCTTCTGTGTTCGACGATTTTTTCATCTTCATTGGCAGCTCTTAAAGTAAAATTATCCTACATGAGTTATGCTGTGGCCTGAAGCAAGTTGTAATATATTAATGTAACCAAGGGTTCTTTGCGTACTAAATTTGAACATGGGCCTTTTATTGTATTATCCAACTCTGCTAGACTAAGTACTTGATCTGACCTTTCTTGAAATAAGGAGTTCACAGCCAAATAAAAGTGCTGATCGTTTCAAAAGTAGCTCGAGTAGGGCACTTTGTTGTTAAGCTATAACTTTACCACATTAGAGATCTCCGTCTGCCGTCACTGCCATCTGCAACTGGAATTTGATGTGATTGATAGTTTGGGAACCGACATTATTGCGATTTAACACATTTCCCCGCCCTAGTAATTTATATCTGGATCCTCACATTTCATATATCCAAATGTGTGAATTATTGGTCTAACTCATGCTATTCTGACCTATGGAAGCGAATCATGGTCAGCAGAAAAACAAATGGAAAAACTATTAGAGGTCACAGAGATGGGATTTCTCAGAAGAATGTTGAAAGTTCCCTGGACAGCTACAAAGACCAATGAGGAAGTTCTCAAAGAGGCCAACACAAAAGGGCAGCTCCTAAAAAACATCAGAAAGAAACAATAAATATTTTTCGGGCACATCATTAGAAGAGGAAAGTTGGAATACTTGGTTACAACCGGCAAAATAAAAGGAAAGAGAGATCGTGGACGACAAAGAGAGAAAATACTGGATAGCTTGGTGTCATGGCATGGAAAACTGTCAACAACAGAACTGATACGATGCATTGTAGATAGAAGATTGTGGAGAGACATGATCGCCTACGCAAACAGGTATGGCACATGATGAAGTGTAATTTATAATTAGTTGAACCACGTGTGATGGAGCCAACCAATCAGAAAACATTCATTTAAGCAATTATAGCTCGTTTCAAATCATGTGCCCAACTTCAAAACGCTATTACTCAGTAACCATTTGTTAAATATTGTTGACATTTTCCAAATGTTATTAGAATGCAAAAAACCCTTTAAATGTATATTTAACAAATATCTTGCAGCTGCAGTTTTCTTAAAGCGGCGAATTTCTTTGATGTTTGTCAAAATTGTAAATTGTGAACCCCTAAAGAATAGAAATTACCGTAGTTGCTGGTCTGTGATTAATTTTCACTAGGTAAAGGCGTGGCCGTTATGGGGAAATAACTGGATAAGACAAAACACCAGGATAATTATTGTCTTCTCAGTTCGAGGACGGACGATAATATCAAGGTATACCTGTATGTCCAATTTTCATAGTTGTGTGGTCCTGAAAATGACCGTTTGTTGAACTAATTTAAGGTAATATAGGGGCCAACATTGTGGGGGCTATATACTTTCATTCTGAATCAGACGAGTCTAAAAGATTAATAACTGTTTGGGGTTGAACATTCCACAAACCATCATTTTTCCAATATTGCTCTTCCTGTTTTAAGACGTGGTCTTCACATTTAGCCCAATAATCTTTGTCTATATTTAATAAAGCGAGATTAGCAAGAGTCTTTACATCGCATATTTTGAATGTTGTATTTTCATCTCATCAAATCCACTCGATATAACAGCTTTAAATCAAAAAGATATTAAAGATACCTATACAATACAAGTAAAGAACTCATACCAGAAGCTGCTAGAGGAAGGAATTGAACAATACAGAAGAGAAAATCCTGATGAAAAAGTAACAACCAAATGGCAATGCATAAAGAAAAGCATACAAAAAGCCTGCGACACCTAACCCAAAAGAGAAAAGACCAAGAAACAAAAATGGATAACTAACACCATCTTAGAAAAAATGGAATAAAGGAGACAAGCGAAGAACACTGCCCAATACAATAAAATAGATAATGAAATACGCAAAATGTGCAAAAAGGCAAAAGAAGACTGGCTCAGCCAAAAATGTATAGAAATAGAAACTATGGAAAGCAAACAAGACCTAAGAGGAATGCACACAGAAATAAAGAGAATGACTAATAAAAATATAAAAGCCACAGAAGGTGGATGCATTGCAGACAAAAAAGGAAAAATGCTAACACCTATATCAATAAGGATATCATAGATAGATGGCAGGAATATATAACAGAACTATTTCATGATCAAAGGGACAAGAAACCAGTTATAAAATGTACATCAGTCTATAAAATCTTAAAATCTGAGGTGGAAAAAGCTATAAAAACAATGAAAAGGGAAAAGCAGCAGGACCTGAAAGCATACAGATAGAGATGATACAGGCACTTGAAGATTTTGGCATTGAAGTGATTACAGACATATGCAATGACATATACCACACAGGATACATACCAAATGAACTAAAAACATCAACTTTCATTGCTTTGCCTAAAAAGAATGGTGCAAATGAATGCAGTGACTTTAGAACAATAAGCCTAATGAGCCATGTTACAAAAATCTTGCTAAAAGTTATACAAGGAAGGATTCAGAATAAAATCAATACTGAAATAGATTTTGGATTTTGGATTTAGGAAAAATAGCGGGACAAAAGAAGCCATATTCTGCATGAGAACATTAATCGAAAAATACACAGAAGTAAACAAACCAATATATGCCTGCTTCATAGACTACACCAAAGCTTTTGATAGAGTACACCACAAACTACTTATAGAATGCCTAAAAGAGATACATCTAGATGACATGGATATACGACTAATATGCAATCTATACTGGGAGAAAACAGCAATAATAAAATATAACAAAGAGTTCTCTACACCCATTGATATAAAAAGAGGAGTAAGACAAGGATGCATCTTATCACCAAGCTTGTTCAATCTATACACTGAGCAAATCTTTAAAAACATCATAGAGATGCCAGGCCTACAAATTAATGGAAAGATAATCAATAACTTAAGATATGCTGACGATACTGTACTACTAGCAGAAAATCCTAAAGACCTACAACAATTACTTAATCAAATAAACACGACAAGCAAAAAATATGGACTAGATACGAACATCAAAAAGACTAAAACTATGATCATAAACAAAGAAAATGCACAAAACCCACAAGTGGATATCAAAATTGAAGGAATAGACCTTGAGACAGTTCAGAACTATAACTACCTTGGACATACTATAACCAGTGATGGAAAATGTACAACTGAAATAAACAAAAGAATAGGAATGGCAAAAAGTAATTTTAATGTTATGAAGGACATACTAACATCAAAACAAATAACACCAAAGCTAAAACTAAGAATATCAAAATGTTACATCTTCTCAATATTCCTATATGGTACAGAAACATGGACATTAGACAAGAAAACAGAACAGAAAATTGAAGCCTTCGAAATGTGGATTTATAGAAGAATAGGTAGAATTGGATGGAAGGAAAAGAAAACAAACGACGAAGTCTTAAACAACTAAAAATGAAAAGAGAACTTCTGAACACAATTAGAACAAGACAAATGCGATTCTTGGGCCATGTTAAAAGACACAACAGCCTACTAAAAGTAATCCTGGAGGGGAAAATACAAGGTAAAAGAGGCAGAGGCAGACCAAGATTAACATGGACGAGTAACATAAAAAGATGGACAAATCAACCGATGACAACCTGCACCATCAAAGCAAGAGATAGAGCAGAATAGCGCTCCATGGTAGCCAACCTTCGTTACGGAGACGGTACTCAATGATGATGATTTTCATCTGCCACTTGTCCTTTTAATTTTGCCCAGATTAGTTCTATTGGATTTAAATGAGCATGGTAAGGTGGCAGCCTCAAACTTATATGACCATGCTCTTGGATAATCTTATTTATTTGAAAAATCTTTGTCCTTTCTTTTTGCTTTACTAGAGATAGTAATTCAGGTTTTAAGTACATGTTATTAAATTGTATGTGCTCCTTTGTGAGCCATATCTTAATAGCATCTTTTGTACTGGATGACGTCGGGACTTTATCTTCAAGTGCAACAATGTTGTGGTACGCTGCATTGTCCATTATTAGGCAAGATGGTCGATCTAGTGATGGGAGAGCAGAATTTTCAATCCAATATCTAAATATGTGACCATTCATCTCAGAGTGATAATCCCGATTGTCTATGGATTTTGAAAGAAAAATGAGCTCTGCATTCTGTATTAGTCCATGTTGTCGACTACCTGCATGAGCAATTATCAAGCGTTGTCCTTTGCTGCTAGGTATTAATCTCTTAATCTTTCCATCTGATGACTGCCATTCCCTTTGGTTAGTGGGGTGAGCATTGATCCATGTTTCATCCAAGTACACAATATCATAACCTTGCTTGCGCACCTCTTTTACTTCACGTAAGTACTTGCTTCTCATGACTACTATATGTGGCTTCTCACAGATGATGTTTCGTCCATTGGAATACTTTCTGAATGTAAAGCCTGCAGCTCTCACATTCCTCCATAATGTAGACTTTGATATTTCAATACTGTTGTTCTTTTTCAGCGATACTTTTAATTTTCTTATTGTAACAGTTTCATTCATACCCAACATTTTGTGAATTTCACTTCTAATAAGTTCACTGTCGAAATTATCCAACATTTTTGCTCTTCCTTGTGATTTTGTATATTTTGAACATTGACGGTCACGTGCTTGAATCCAGCGATTAAATGACCGTTTAGATAAATCCAAAATGTGTCTTGTCCTATTCTCAGGGTTTTCTAAAGAATGAAATAATCTTCCTCGTTTAGCCTCTTTGCAAAAATAGTCATACATTTTTATTGCGATGTTTTGTAACCTGCATAATTTCATTTTAGACTCATGATAAATGTTATCGTTCCACGTCTGCGCCGCCGAATGAACGGAAATGGAACACACAATGTCTCGCGTTTTTTACAAGTGTCTAATTGTGTCAGAAAACCCACGTTGAAAGCGTGCAAACACGTCAATTTGACCGTGTATGGATTTTCACTCGCTATTTTTAACTTAAAATACTGTAAACATTAAGTTTTGACTACATCAATGGGTCGTTATAAATTTATATAAATCAAATAAGCAACAATAAAAACCAAATGTTTTTTTAATGAAATTAATTCCCTGTTGGGTTCTAATCATTATAACTTTACATGCCAATTTTGAACAACTTACAAAAAGTGGTTAAAAAGATATCGATTTTAAAAGTTGGGCACGAGTTATGAAACGGACTATAGTCACTGCGTGAGTATTTCATGTGGTACAATTTGAACTAAACATAAACTTTTGCTTTCCTCACTTTGAGTTGTTGGTTAATTCAAAACCCGCATAAGTTTACTAAAATTAATAATTTTATATCCTAATCTCTTGCCTGGACCAACGACTATGTCTAATTAAATATTGATACCTAAGTAGTAAATAAATGTACACATATCCATGAGACGTCCACCAAATTGGTCACCTACAACTATCATCATCATGTGCCATACCGATTGGCGTAGGCGTAAACTTATTTAACACTTTCTTTCTATTTTTCTAATTACACTGTACTGTTATGTTATTTTTTTTTCATTCGCCAGCTTTTACCTCTGACGAAGTCCCTAGAGACTAGGAACTAAATGTTGCGTGTTAATCCAATTTTCCCTGGCAGCTGTGTGCACATGGGTCCCTCGCCGCACAGGCAGATAACTCCGACTTCGGAGGTACTCATGTTTTTTCCGTCGATGCATAATTGACATTTCAAGCCGGGCTTCGCTGCTGAGACCAAGGGTGGTTGCCAAAGAGTGAAATTATAAATAAAAATCGCAACCAGTGTCAGCCGGGATTTGAACCCGCAACCTCTCTGTCTCGAGGCCGGCGTCGTGCATCGAGACCAGCCAGTCCCCCCGTTATGTTATTTGATGTTATATTATATTTTGTTATGGGGATTTTTCGTGAAGCATAAAGGAAACGTTATTTTCTTTTTTACCAGATTAATTTTGTTGCAGTGGAAGTGCTCTGCTCATGCCAAAACTGGATCTTCACATCATCATACCCATCCATTGGATTATTGGTCTCATGCTATGCTATTTAATCGTTTTCTGTTGTTGATTGTCGAGCCTTTATTTTCTATAGCTTTCTTTAATTAGTTTAGGACGTGTGTTTTATTTTTTTTACTATGCCGGTGTCTTCATGTTCCCTTTCGTCTTCTTTGTAACATTACTCTGTTATGTAAACAAATCAGTATAAAGGAAAGTTAACAAATTGAATGTCTGGGAACCATATTAGCTTTTGAATGGAGAGATATGACACATATAGCTGAGGCAATGGCTGGATTGTTTGCTTGCGTTCGCCCGATGACTCAAGTATTCTAGAGTATTCTGGTATACAAGAATATTCCTCTTCATCATCCGTCCTTAAAAGGACGTTAAGTGGGCATGTCTGCGGTGTGTTGTGATTTGCAATATAACTGTGATATTTGCGCCTTTCGGCCCAACACATCCGACTTCAGCACGACATTTTTTAGTACCGGGTTGTCTTCCCTCTTCGATCACTGCTCGCTTGGCCAGACCAGACAGGTTAGGCTGTTACTAGAGGCACCGCGGAGAGGTGGAGCAGGGTCTGGTTGGTCCTGGTTCACCGATCCTGGCGTAAGCCATCAGCTGTGGGTCGCTGACAACTTCCAGCTCTGGTGCTGGGAGGCGCGCCGGGCTGGATTTTAAAGAATACTCTATTTTATGAAACCCGCTTATACAATAAAACCAAAGAATCAAGGATGTCTATATGAATATGGTTTTACCAAAGGAGGGAGAGTCTACGATATACAACTAATAAGAGTGACGAGAACGCTATTAACAAAGTCAACGCAAATGTATCAACATGAGTAGACATTAATATTCATTCAACAGAAAGAGTCGAGTTTCATTCAACAGAAAGAGTCGAGTTTCATTCAACAGAAAGAGTCGGGTTTCATTCAACAGAATGAGTCGAGTTTCATTCAACAGAAAGAGTCGAGTTTCATTCAACAGAATGAGTCTAGTTTCATTCAACAGAAAGAGTCTAGTTTCATTCAACAGAAAGAGCCGAGTTTCATTCAACAGAAAGAATCTAGTTTCATTCAACAGAAAGAGTCGAGTTTCATTCAACAGAAAGAGTCTAGTTTCATTCAACAGAAAGGTCGAGTTTCATTCAACAGAAAGAGTCGAGTTTCATTCAACAGAAAGAACCGAGTTTCATTCGACAGAAAGAGTCGAGTTTCATTCAACAGAAATAAACGAGTTTCATTCAACAGAAAGAGTCGAACGGTAGGAGTTAATCGACATTCTCTGGCCTTTTAATGAGAAGGGCAAAGGTGAGTTGTGTGACAAATGGAACATATAAGAGACGGAACATATAAGAAGAAGAAATAGACGGAAACAGAAAGAAAATACACCAGACTGTTTAAGGGAAGGTTTTGGTTTGAAATCACCAAAATAATAAATAAATAGCTGCAGAGTTTCAAGTTCTGGAGGAATTTTAATCACCTACGGCAGCGGAAACGGTGCTTAACGATGAGTGAGATTATTTAGTTTATCTCTAATATCTACATCATTTGCTGCTCTATTCCTTTACTCTGCTTTAGAAAAGAACCATGACTGGCAGCTGTAACATAGAAATTGCAGAAAATGTTATTAATGATCTGTTATTAAAAATTAAAAATAAAATGTAATGTAATGTAACAACATGAACATAAAACAACTGGAAAATACATTGAAAGAGAGATCGCGGACAACAAAGAGAGAAGATACTGGATAGCTTGGTGTCATGACATGGGGAACAGTTAACAACAGAATTTGTTCTATGCACTTTGGATTGAAGATGGTAGGAGGACATGGTAGCCTACACCAACAGGTGTGGCACGCGATGATGACAATAAACAAGACAAGCATGATATTTTTTGCGAAGAAATAGCCATAATTTATCGTTATAAATGTGTCTGTAAATAAAATAGGATAAGCAATGTGCTGGGTTTTCAACTTCAATGTTACGTCAGTCCTATTATATGGCTGTGAAACATGGAGAATAACAAAATTGAAAATCATGAAGATACAGACTTTCATTAATGAATGCTTCCGCAGAGTAATGGATGGAAATGGCAGGACACAAACACTAACATAGAATTATGGAAATGTATAGTCAAATACCAGTGCATAAAGAGACACAGCGAAGAAGATGGCGTTGGATAGGACAAACACTCCTGAAGCCAACTGAGAGCATTACCCAACAGGCCCCTTTTTGGAATACCCAGGGGAAAAGACAAAGTGGAAGACCAAAGAATTCTTGGAGAAGACAGATAGAAGCAGAGATGAAGATAATGGGGAAGGCATGGAATGATCTTAAAAGAATAGCAAGTAAATAACGACTTGGAAAGTGTTTGTTGAAGACCAATGCTCCACAGGGAGCTGAAAGTGCTTGTTGAAGACCTATGCTCAAGGGGAGCTGAAAGTGTTTGTTGAAGACCTATGCTTCACGGGGAGCTGAACGTGTTTATTGAAGACCTATGCTCCACAGGGAGCTGAAAGTGCTTGTTGAAGACCTATGCTCAAGGGGAGCTGAAAGTGTTTATTGAAGACCTATGCTCCACAGGGAGATGAAAGTGTTTGTTGAAGACATATGTCCACAGGGAGCTGAAAGTGTTTGTTGAAAACCTATGCTCTACAGAGAGCTGAAAGTGTTTGTTGAAGACCTATGCTTCACGGGAAGCTGAACGTGTTTATTGAATACCTATGCTCCACAGGGAGCTGAAAGTGCTTGTTGAAGACCTATGCTCAAGGGAGCTGAAAGTGTTTATTGAAGACCTATGCTCCACAGGGAGATGAAAGTGTTTGTTGAAGACATATGTCCACAGGGAACTGAAAGTGTTTGTTGAAAACCTATGCTCTACAGAGAGCTGAAATTGTTTGTTGAAGGCATATGCTCCACAGAGAGCTGAATGTGTTTCTTGAATACTTATGCTCCACAGGAACATGAAAGCGTGTATTGAATACCTATGCTCCACAGAGAGCTGAAAGTGGTTGTAGAAGACATATGCTCCACGTGGGAGCTGAATGTGTTTTTTTGAAGGCCTATGCTTCACGGGGAGCTGAAAGTGTTTGTTGAAGCCCTATGCTCCACAGAGAGCTGAAATTGTTTGTTGAATACCTATGCTCCATGGGGAACTGAAAGTGTTTGTTGAAGACATATACTCTACAGAGAGCTGAAAGTGTTTGTTGAAGACCTATGCTCCACAGAGAGCTGAAAGTGTTTGTTGAAGATTGTTGCTCGACGGGGAGCAGAAAGTGGTTGTGGAAGACCTATGCTTCACGGGGAGCTGAAAGTGTTTGTTGAAGAACTATGCTCCACATGGAGCTGAAAAAGTTTATTGAAGACCTATGCTCCACAGGGAGCTGAAAGTGTTTGTTGAAGACCTATGCTCAATCAGGGAGCAGAAAGTGTTTCTTGAAGACCAATGCTCCACAGAGAGCTGAAAGTGTTTGTTGAAGACTTTTGCACGACGGGGAGCAGAAAGTGGTTGTGGAAGACCTATGCTTCACGGGGAGCTGAAAGTGTTTGTTGAAGAACTATGCTCCACATGGAGCTGAAAAAGTTTATTGAAGACCTATGCTCCACAGGGAGCTGAAAGTGTTTGTTGAAGACCTATGCTCAAACAGGGAGCTGAAAGTGTTTGTTGAAGACCAATGCTCCACAGAGAGCTGAAAGTGTTTGTTGAATACCTATGCTCCATGGGGAGCTGAAAGTGTTTGTTGAAGACCTATGCTCCACAGAGAGCTGAAAGTGTTTGTTGAAGACCTATGCTCTACAAGGGACTGAAAGTGTTTGTTGAAGACCTATGCTTCAAGGGGATCTGAAAGTATTTGCTGAAGACCTAAGTTCCAAAGAGAGCTGAAAATGTTTGTTGAAGACCTTTGCTCCACGGGGAGCTGAAAGTGGATGTTGAAGACCTATGCTCCACAGGGAGCTGAAAGTGTTTGTTGAAGACCTATGCTCCACGTGGAGCTGAAAGTGTTTGTTGAAGACCTATGCTCCACAGAGAACTTAAAATTTTTGTGGAAGATGTAAGTTACAAAACGAGCTGAAAGTGTTTGTTGAATGCCTATGTTCTACTAAGATGTGACAGGGTTTGGTGAAGATCTATGCACTACAAGAAGCTGAAAGTGTTTGTTGAAGAATTATGCTCTACTAAGATGTGACAGTGTTTGATGAAGATCTATGCACCACAGGGAGCTGAAAGTGTTTGTTGAAGACCTATGCTCTACAGAGAGCTGAAAGTGTTTGTTGAAGGCCTATGCTCCACAGGAATGTGAAAGCGTTTATTGAATACCTATGCTACACAGAGAGCTGAAAGTGTTTCTAGAAGACCTTTGCTTTACTTGGGAGCTGAATGTGTTTTTTGAAGACCTATGCTTTACGGGGAGCTGAAAGTTTTTGTTGAAGCCGTATGCTCCACAGAGAGCTGAAAGTGTTTGTTGAATACCTATGCTCCATGGGGAGCTGACAGTTTTTGTTGAAGACATATGCTCCACAGAGAGCTGAAAGTGTTTCTGAAGACCTATGCTCCACAAGGGACTGAAAGTGTTTGTTGAAGACCTAAGTTCCAAAGAGAGCTGAAAGTGTACGTTGAATACATAGGCTCCACAGAGAGCTGAAAGTGTTTATTGAAGACATATGCTTCACTGGAAGCTCAAAGTGTTTGTCGACGCCCTATGCTCCGTGGGGAGCTGAAAGTTTTTGTTGTAGACATATGCTCTACATAGAGCTGAAAGTGTTTATTGAAAACCTATGCTCCACATAGAACTGAAAGTATTTGTTAAAGACCTTTGCTCCACAAAGAGCTGAAAGTGTTTGTTGAAGACCTATGCTCTACTAAGATGTGACAGCGTTTGGTGAAGATCTATGCACCACAAAAAGCTGAAAGTGTTTGTTGAAGACCTATGCTGTACTAAGATGTGACATTGTTTGGTGAAGATCTATGCTCCACAGTGAGCTGAAAGGGTTTGTTGAAGACCAATGCTCCACAGGGAACTGAAAGTGTTTATTGAAGACCTACGCTCCACAGAGAGCTGAAAGTGTTTGTAGAAGACCTATGCTTTTACGGGGGAATTGAATGTGTTTTTTGAAGACCTATGTTTCACGGGGAGCTGAAAGTGTTTATTGAAGCCCTATGCTCCACAGAGAGCTGAAAGTGTTTGTTGAATACCTATGCTCCATGGGGAGCTGAAAGTTTTGCTCGTCGAGGAGCTGAAAGTGGTTGTGGAAGACCTATGCTTCACGGGGAGCTGAAAGTGTTTGTTGAAGAACTATGCTCCACAGGGAGCTGAAAGTGATTGTTGAAGACCTATGCTCCACAGGGAGCTGAAAGTGTTTGTTGAAGACCTATGCTCCACAAGGGACTGAAAGTGTTTGTTGAAAACCTATGTTTCACGGGGATCTGAAAGTGTTTGTTGAAGACCTAAGTTCCAAAGAGAGCTGAAAGTGTTTGTTGAAGACATAGGATCCACAGAGAGTTGAAAGTGTTTTTGAAGACCTATGCTTCACGGGGAGCTGAAAGTGTTTGTCGAAGACCTATGCTCCATGGGGAGTTGAAAGTTTTTGTTGAAGATATATGCTCTACAGAGAACTGAAAGTGTTTGTTGAAGACCTATGCTCCACAGAGAACTGAAAGTGTTGGTTAAAGACCTTTGCTCCACGGCGAGCTGAATGTGGATGTTGAAGACCTATGCTCCACAGGGAGCTGAAAGTGTTTGTTGAAGACCTATGCTCTACTAAAATGTGACAGTGTTTAGTGAAGATCTATGCACCACAAGAAGCTGAAAGTGTTTGTTGAAGACCTATGCTCTACTAAGATGTGACTGTGTTTGGTGAAGTTCTATGCACAACAGGGAGCTGAAAGTGTTTGTTGAAGACCAATGCTCCACAGGGGGCTGAAAGTGTTTATTGAAGACCAATGCTCCACAGGGAGCTGAAAGTGTTTGTAGATGAAATTTGCTTCACGGGGTGCTGAAAGTGTTTGTTGAAGACCTAAATTCCTAAAAGAGCTGAAAGTGTTTGTTGAAGACCTATGCTCTACTAAGAAGTGAAGGTGTTTGGTGAAGATGTATGCATAACAAGAAGATTAAAGTGTTTGTTGAAGCCCTATGCTCCATGGGGAGCTGAAAGTGGTTGTGGAAGACCTATGCTTCACGGGGAGCTGAAAGTGTTTGTTGAAGAACTATGCTCCACAGGGAGCTGAAAGTGATTGTTGAAGACCTATGCTCCACAGGGAGCTGAAAGTGTTTGTTGAAGACCTATGCTCCACAAGGGACTGAAAGTGTTTGTTGAAAACCTATGTTTCACGGGGATCTGAAAGTGTTTGTTGAAGACCTAAGTTCCAAAGAGAGCTGAAAGTGTTTGTTGAAGACATAGGATCCACAGAGAGCTGAAAGTGTTTTTTGAAGACCTATGCTTCACGGGGAGCTGAAAGTGTTTGTCGAAGACCTATGCTCCATGGCGAGGTGAAAGTTTTTGTTGAAGATATATGCTCTACAGAGAGCTGAAAGTGTTTGTTGAAGACCTATGCTCCACAGAGAACTGAAAGTGTTGGTTAAAGACCTTTGCTCCACGGCGAGCTGAATGTGGATGTTGAAGACCTATGCTCCACAGGGAGCTGAAAGTGTTTGTTGAAGACCTATGCTCTACTAAAATGTGACAGTGTTTAGTGAAGATCTATGCACCACAAGAAGCTGAAAGTGTTTGTTGAAGACCTATGCTCTACTAAGATGTGACAGTGTTTGGTGAAGATCTATGCACAACAGGGAGCTGAAAGTGTTTGTTGAAGACCAATGCTCCACAGGGGGCTGAAAGTGTTTATTGAAGACCAATGCTCCACAGGGAGCTGAAAGTGTTTGTAGATGAAATTTGCTTCACGGGGTGCTGAAAGTGTTTGTTGAAGACCTAAGTTCCTAAAAGAGCTGAAAGTGTTTGTTGAAGACCTATGCTCTACTAAGAAGTGACAGTGTTTGGTGAAGATGTATGCATAACAAGAAGATTAAAGTGTTTGTTGAAGCCCTATGCTCCATGGGGAGCTGAAAGTGGTTGTGGAAGACCTATGCTTCACGGGGAGCTGAAAGTGTTTGTTGAAGAACTATGCTCCACAGGGAGCTGAAAGTGATTGTTGAAGACCTATGCTCCACAGGGAGCTGAAAGTGTTTGTTGAAGACCTATGCTCCACAAGGGACTGAAAGTGTTTGTTGAAAACCTATGTTTCACGGGGATCTGAAAGTGTTTGTTGAAGACCTAAGTTCCAAAGAGAGCTGAAAGTGTTTGTTGAAGACATAGGATCCACAGAGAGCTGAAAGTGTTTTTTGAAGACCTATGCTTCACGGGGAGCTGAAAGTGTTTGTCGAAGACCTATGCTCCATGGGGAGGTGAAAGTTTTTGTTGAAGATATATGCTCTACAGAGAGCTGAAAGTGTTTGTTGAAGACCTATGCTCCACAGAGAACTGAAAGTGTTGGTTAAAGACCTTTGCTCCACGGCGAGCTGAATGTGGATGTTGAAGACCTATGCTCCACAGGGAGCTGAAAGTGTTTGTTGAAGACCTATGCTCTACTAAAATGTGACAGTGTTTAGTGAAGATCTATGCACCACAAGAAGCTGAAAGTGTTTGTTGAAGACCTATGCTCTACTAAGATGTGACAGTGTTTGGTGAAGATCTATGCACAACAGGGAGCTGAAAGTGTTTGTTGAAGACCAATGCTCCACAGGGGCTGAAAGTGTTTATTGAAGACCAATGCTCCACAGGGAGCTGAAAGTGTTTGTAGATGAAATTTGCTTCACGGGGTGCTGAAAGTGTTTGTTGAAGAAATTTGCTTCACTGGAAGCAGAAAGTGTTTGTTATAGACGTGTGCTCCACAGGGAGCTGAAAGTGTTTGTTGAAGACCAATGCACCACAGGGGGCTGAAAGTGTTTAATGAAGACCTATGCTCCACATGGAGCTAAAAGTGTTTATTGAAGACCTATGCTTCACAGGGAGCTGAAGGTATTTGTTGAAGACCTGTGTCCACATGGAGCTGAAAGTGTTTGTTGAAGAACTACGATCTATAGAGAGTTGAAAGTGCCTGTTGAAGGTCTAAGCTCCACAGAGAGCTGAATGTGTTTGTTGAATACCTATGCTCCACATGAAGCAGAAAGCATTTATTGAAATCCTATGCTCCACAGGGAACTAAAATTGTTTGTTAAGACCTATGCTCCATAGGGAGCTGAAAGCGTTTATCGAAGACCTATGCTCCACCAGGAACTGAAATTGTTTGTGAAATTCCATGCTCCACAGGGAGCTGAAAGTGTTTCTTGAAGCCCTATGCTCCACATGGAACTGAAAGTGTTTCTTGAATACCTATGCTCCATGGGGAGCTGAAATTGTTTCTTGAAGACCTATGCTCCACAGAGAGCGGAAAGTATTTGTTGAAGACCTATGCTCCACAGGGAACTGAAAGTGTTTGTTGAAGACCTATGCTCCACGGGGAGCTGAAATTGTTTGTTGAAGAACTATGCTCCACAGGGAGCTGAAAGTGTTTATTGGAGACCTATGCTCCACAGGGAGCTGAAAGTGTTTGTTGAATACCTATGCTCCATGGGGAGCTGAAAGTATTTGTTGAAGACCTATGCTCTACAGAGAGCACAAAGTGTTTGTTGAAGGTATATGCTCCACAGGGAATTGAAAGTGTTTTTGAAGACCTATGCTCCACAAGGAGCTGAAAGTGTTTGTTGAAGAACAATGCTCCACAGGGAGCTGAAAGTGTTTGTAGATGAAATTTGCTTCACGGGGAGCTGAAAGTGTTTGTTGAAGAAATTTGATTCACTGGAAGCAGAAAGTGTTTGTTATAGACGTATGCTCCACATGGAGCTGAAAGTGTTTACTGAAGACCTATGCTTCACAGGGAGCTGAAAGTGTTTCTTGAAGACCTATGTCCACTGGGATCTGAAAGTATTTGTTGGAGACCTGTGTCCACATGGAGCTGAAAGTGTTTGTTGAAGAACTATGCTCTATAGAGAGTTGAAAGTGCCTGTTGAAGGTCTATGCTCCACAGAGAGATGAATGTGTTTGTTGAAGACCTATGCTCTACTAAGATGTGACAGTGTTTGGTGAAGATCTATGCACCACAGGGAGCTGAAAGTGTTTGTTGAAGACCTATGCTCCACAGAGAGCTGAATGTATTTGTAGAATACCTATGCTCCACAGGAACGAGAAGGAGTTTATTGAATACCTATTCTCCACATAGAGCTGAAAATGTTTGCTGAATACCTATGCTCAATGGGGAGCAGAAAGTTTTTTCTTGAAGACATATGCTCTGTAGTGAGCTGAAAGGGTTTGTTGAAGACCTATGCTCCACAGAGAGCTGAAAGTGTTTGTCGAAGACTTTTGCTCGACAGGGAGCTGAAAGTGGTTGTGGAAGAACTAAACTCCACAGGGAGCTGGAAATGTTTATTGAAGACCTATGCTCCACAGGGAGCTGAAAGTGTTTGTTGAAGACCTATGCTCAAACAAGGAGCTGAAAGTGTTTGTTGACGACCTATGCTCCACAGGGAGCTGAAAGTGTTTGTTGAATACCTATGCTCCATGAGGAGCTGAAACTGTTTGTTGAAAACCTATGCTCCACAGAGAGATGAAAGTGTTTGTTGAAGACCTATGCTCCACAAGGGACTGAATGTGTTTGGTGAAGACCTATGCGCCACGTGGATCTGAAAGTGTTTGTTGAAGACCTAAGTTCCAAAGAGAGATGAAAGTGTTTGTTGAAGACCTATGCTCCACAGAGAGCTGAAAGTGTTTGTTGAAGGCCTAAGTTCCTAAAAGAGCTGAAAGTGTTTGTTGAAGACCTATGCTCTACTAAGAAGTGACAGTGTTTGGTGAAGATGTATGCATAACAAGAAGATTAAAGTGTTTGTTGAAGCCCTATGCTCCATGGGGAGCTGAAAGTGGATGTTGAAGAACTAAACTCCACAGGGAGCTGGGAATGTTTATTGAAGACATATGCTCTACAAAGAGCTGAAAGTGTTTGTTGAAGACCTATGCTCCACAGAGAACTGAAAGTGGATGTTGAAGACCTATGCTCCACAGGGAGCTGAAAGTGTTTGTTGAAGACCTATGCTCCACGTGGAGCTGAAAGTGTTTGTTGAAGACCTATGCTCCACAGAGAGCTGAAAGTGTTTGTTGAAGACCTAAGTTCCAAAGAGAGCTGAAAGTGTTTGTTGAAGACCTATGCTCTAATAAGAAGTGACAGTGTTTGGTGAAGATCTATGCACCACAAGAAGCTGAAAGTGTTTTTTGAAGACCTGTGTCCACAGGGAGCTGAAAGTGTTTGTTTGATACCTATGCTCTACTAAGATCTGACAGTGTTTGTTAAAGAAATTTACTTCACGGGAGCTGAAAGTGTTTGTTGTAGAACTATGCTCCACATGGAGCTGAAAGTATTTGTTGAATACCCATGCTCCATGGGAGCTGAAAGTGTTTGTTTAAGGCCTATTCTTCACAGAGAGATGAATGTTTTTGTTGAATACATATGCTCCACAGGAACCTGAAAGCGTTTATTGAAGACTTATACTCCACATGGAATTGAAAGTGTTTATGAAGACCTATGCATCCACAGGGAGCTGAAAGTGTTTGTTGAAGACCTAAGTTCCAAAGAGAGCTGAAAGTGTTTGTTGAAGACCTATGCTCTACTAAGATGTGACAGTGTTTGGTGAAGATCTATGCACCACAGGGAGCTGAAAGTGTTTGTTGAAGACCTATGCTCTACAGAGAGCTGAAAGTTTTTGTTGAAGACCTATGCTCCACAGAGAGCTGAATGTATTTGTAGAATACCTATGCTCCACAGGAACGAGAAGGAGTTTTTTGAATACCTATTCTCCACATAGAGCTGAAAATGTTTGCTGAATACCTATGCTCAATGGGGAGCAGAAAGTTTTTCTTGAAGACATATGTTCTATAGAAAGAGCTGAACGTGTTTGTTGAAGACCTATGCTCCACAGAGAGCTGAAAGTGTTTGTTGAAGACTTTTGCTCGACAGGGAGCTGAAAGTGGTTGTGGAAGACATATGCTTCACGGGGAGATGAAAGTGTTTGTTGAAGAACTAGGCTCCACGGGGAGCTGGAAATGTTTATTGAAGACCTATGCTCCACAGGGAGCTGAAAGTGTTTGTTGAAGACCTATGCTCAAACAATGAGCTGAAAGTGTTTGTTGACGACCTATGCTCCACAGGGAGCTGAAAGTGTTTGTTGAATACCTATGCTCCATGGGGAGCTGAAACTATTTGTTGAAAACCTACGCTCCACGGAGAGATGAAAGTGTTTGTTGAAAACCTACTCTCCACGGAGAGATGAAAGTGTTTGTTGAAGACCTATGCTCCACAGAGAGCTGAATGTGTTTGTTGAATACCTATGCTCCACATGAAGCAGAAAGCATTTATTGAAATCCTATGCTCCACAGGGAACTGAAATTGTTTGTGAAGACCTAAGCTCTATGGGGAGCTGAAAGCGTTTATCGAAGACCTATGCTCCACCAGGAACTGAAATTGTTTGTGAAATTCCATGCTCCTCAGGGAGGTGAAAGTGTTTCTTGAAGCCCTATGCTCCACATGGAACTGAAAGTGTTTCTTGAATACCTATGCTCCATGGGGAGCTGAAATTGTTTGTTGAAGACCTATGCTCCACAGAGAGCGGAAAGTATTTGTTGAAGACCTATGCTCCACAGGGAACTGAAAGTGTTTGTTGAAGACCTATGCTCCACGGGGAGCTGAAACTGTTTGTTGGAGACCTAAGTTCCAAAAAGGGCTGAAAGTGTTTGTTGAAGACATTGGCTCCACAGAGAGCTGAAAGTGTTTGTTGAAGAACTATGCTCCACAGAGAGCTGAAAGTGTTTATTGAAGAACTATGCTCCACAGGGAGCTGAAAGTGTTTGTTAAAGACCTATGCTCAAACAGGGAGCTGAAAGTGTTTGTTGAAGACCTAAGTTCCAAAGAATGCTGAAAGTGTTTGTTGAAGACCTATGCTCTACTAAGATGTGACAGTGTTTGGTGAAGATCTATGCACCACAGGGAGCTGAAAGTGTTTGTTGAAGACCTATGCTCCACAGAGAGCTGAATGTATTTGTAGAATACCTATGCTCCACAGGAACGAGAAGGAGTTTATTGAATACCTATTCTCCACATAGAGCTGAAAATGTTTGCTGAATACCTATGCTCAATGGGGAGCAGAAAGTTTTTCTTGAAGACATATGCTCTATAGAGAGCTGAAAGTGTTTGTTGAAGACCTATGCTCCACAGAGAGCTGAAAGTGTTTGTTGAAGACTTTTGCTCGACAGGGAGCTGAAAGTGTTTGTTGAATACCTATGCTCCATGGGGAGCTGAAACTGTTTGTTGAAAACCTATGCTCCACAGAGAGATGAAAGTGTTTGTTGAAGACCTATGCTCCACAAGGGACTGAATGTGTTTGTTGAAGACCTATGCGCCACGTGGATCTGAAAGTGTTTGTTGAAGACCTAAGTTCCAAAGAGAGATGAAAGTGTTTGTTGAAGACCTAAGTTCCTAAAAGAGCTGAAAGTGTTTGTTGAAGACCTATGCTCTACTAAGAAGTGACAGTGTTTGGTGAAGATGTATGCATAACAAGAAGATTAAAGTGTTTGTTGAAGCCCTATGCTCCATGGGGAGCTGAAAGTGGATGTTGAAGAACTAAACTCCACAGGGAGCTGGAAATGTTTATTGAAGACATATGCTCTACAGAGAGCTGAAAGTGTTTGTTGAAGACCTATGCTCCGCAGAGAACTGAAAGTGGATGTTGAAGACTTATGCTCCACAGGGAGCTGAATGTGTTTGTTGAAGACCTATGCTCCACGTGGAGCTGAAAGTGTTTGTTGAAGACCTATGCTCCACAGAGAGCTGAAAGTATTTGTTGAAGACCTTTGCTCTAATAAGAAGTGACAGTGTTTGGTGAAGATCTATGCACCACAAGAAGCTGAAAGTGTTAGTTGAAGACCTATGTTCTACTAAGATGTGACAGTGTTTGGTGAAGATCTATGCACCACAGGGAGATGAAAGTGTTTGTTGAAGAACTATACTTCACAAAGAGCTGAATGTGTTTGTTTAATACCTATGCTCCATGGGGAGCTGAAAGTGTTTGTTGAAGATATATGCTCTACAGAGAGCTGAAAGTGT
This sequence comes from Megaustenia siamemsis, assembly GCA_032433765.1. NCBI lineage: Eukaryota > Metazoa > Mollusca > Gastropoda > Stylommatophora > Ariophantidae > Megaustenia > Megaustenia siamemsis. Next base: position 56,070,151 of record JAVIAB010000108.1, read on the forward strand.
TTGTTGAAGACCTATGCTTCCTTGGGAGCTGAAATTGTTTGTTGAAGAACTATGCTCCACAGGGAGCTGAAAGTGTTTATTGAGACCTATGCTCCACAGGTAGCTGAAAGTGTTTGTTAAAGACCTATGCTCAAACAGGGAGCTGAAAGTGTTTGTTGAAGACCTATGCTCCACGGGGAGCTGAAAGTGTTTGTTGAATACCTATGCTCCATGGGGAGCTGAAAGTATTTGTTGAAGACCTATGCTCTACAGAGAGCACAAAGTGTTTGTTGAAGGTATATGCTCCACAGAGAGCTGAATGTTTTTGTTGAATACATATGCTCCACAGAAACCTCAAAGCGTTTGTTCAAGACCTATGCTCCACAGGGAATTGAAAGTGTTTTTGAAGACCTATGCTCCACAGGGAGCTGAAAGTGTTTGTAGATGAAATTTGCTTCACGGGGAGCTGAAAGTGTTTGTTGAAGAAATTTGATTCACTGGAAGCAGAAAGTGTTTGTTATAGACGTATGCTCCACATGGAGCTGAAAGTGTTTACTGAAGACTTATGCTTCACAGGGAGCTGAAAGTGTTTCTTGAAGACCTATGTCCACTGGGATCTGAAAGTATTTGTTGAAGACCTGTGTCCACATGGAGCTGAAAGTGTTTGTTGAAGAACTATGCTCTATAGAGAGTTGAAAGTGCCTGTTGAAGGTCTATGCTCCACAGAGAGATGAATGTGTTTGTTGAATACCTATGCTCCACAGGAACCTGAAAGCGTTTATTGAAAACTTATACTCCACATGGAATTGAAAGTGTTTATGAAGACCTATGCATCCACAGGGAGCTGAAAGTGTTTGTTGAAGACCTAAGTTCCAAAGAGTGCTGAAAGTGTTTGTTGAAGACCTATGTTCTACTAAGATGTGACAGTGTTTGGTGAAAATCTATGCACCACAGGGAGCTGAAAGTGTTTGTTGAAGACCTATGCTCCACAGAGAGCTGAATGTATTTGTAGAATACCTATGCTCCACAGGAACGAGAAGGAGTTTATTGAATACCTATTCTCCACATAGAGCTGAAAATGTTTGCTGAATACCTATGCTCAATGGGGAGCAGAAAGTTTTTCTTGAAGACATATGCTCTATAGAGAGCTGAAAGGGTTTGTTGAAGACCTATGCTCCACAGAGAGCTGAAAGTGTTTGTTGAAGACTTTTGCTCGACAGGGAGCTGAAAGTGGTTGTGGAAGAACTAAACTCCACAGGGAGCTGGAAATGTTTATTGAAGACCTATGCTCCACAGGGAGCTGAAAGTGTTTGTTGAAGACCTATGCTCATACAAGGAGCTGAAAGTGTTTGTTGACGACCTATGCTCCACAGGGAGCTGAAAGTGTTTGTTGAATACCTATGCTCCATGGGGAGCTGAAACTGTTTGTTGAAAACCTATGCTCCATAGAGAGATGAAAGTGTTTGTTGAAGACCTATGCTCCACAAGGGACTGAATGTGTTTGGTGAAGACCTATGCGCCACGTGGATCTGAAAGTGTTTGTTGAAGACCTAAGTTCCAAAGAGAGATGAAAGTGTTTGTTGAAGACCTATGCTCCACAGAGAGCTGAAAGTGTTTGTTGAAGGCCTAAGTTCCTAAAAGAGCTGAAAGTGTTTGTTGAAGACCTATGCTCTACTAAGAAGTGACAGTGTTTGGTGAAGATGTATGCATAACAAGAAGATTAAAGTGTTTGTTGAAGCCCTATGCTCCATGGGGAGCTGAAAGTGGATGTTGAAGAACTAAACTCCACAGGGAGCTGGGAATGTTTATTGAAGACATATGCTCTACAGAGAGCTGAAAGTGTTTGTTGAAGACCTATGCTCCACAGAGAACTGAAAGTGGATGTTGAAGACCTATGCTCCACAGGGAGCTGAAAGTGTTTGTTGAAGACCTATGCTCCACGTGGAGCTGAAAGTGTTTGTTGAAGACCTATGCTCCACAGAGAGCTGAAAGTGTTTGTTGAAGACCTAAGTTCCAAAGAGAGCTGAAAGTGTTTGTTGAAGACCTATGCTCTAATAAGAAGTGACAGTGTTTGGTGAAGATCTATGCACCACAAGAAGCTGAAAGTGTTTTTTGAAGACCTGTGTCCACAGGGAGCTGAAAGTGTTTGTTTGATACCTATGCTCTACTAAGATCTGACAGTGTTTGTTAAAGAAATTTACTTCACGGGGAGCTGAAAGTGTTTGTTGTAGAACTATGCTCCACATGGAGCTGAAAGTATTTGTTGAATACCCATGCTCCATGGGGAGCTGAAAGTGTTTGTTTAAGGCCTATTCTTCACAGAGAGATGAATGTTTTTGTTGAATACATATGCTCCACAGGAACCTGAAAGCGTTTATTGAAGACTTATACTCCACATGGAATTGAAAGTGTTTATGAAGACCTATGCATCCACAGGGAGCTGAAAGTGTTTGTTGAAGACCTAAGTTCCAAAGAGAGCTGAAAGTGTTTGTTGAAGACCTATGCTCTACTAAGATGTGACAGTGTTTGGTGAAGATCTATGCACCACAGGGAGCTGAAAGTGTTTGTTGAAGACCTATGCTCTACAGAGAGCTGAAAGTTTTTGTTGAAGACCTATGCTCCACAGAGAGCTGAATGTATTTGTAGAATACCTATGCTCCACAGGAACGAGAAGGAGTTTATTGAATACCTATTCTCCACATAGAGCTGAAAATGTTTGCTGAATACCTATGCTCAATGGGGAGCAGAAAGTTTTTCTTGAAGACATATGTTCTATAGATAGAGCTGAACGTGTTTGTTGAAGACCTATGCTCCACAGAGAGCTGAAAGTGTTTGTTGAAGACTTTTGCTCGACAGGGAGCTGAAAGTGGTTGTGGAAGACATATGCTTCACGGGGAGATGAAAGTGTTTGTTGAAGAACTAGGCTCCACGGGGAGCTGGAAATGTTTATTGAAGACCTATGCTCCACAGGGAGCTGAAAGTGTTTGTTGAAGACCTATGCTCAAACAAGGAGCTGAAAGTGTTTGTTGACGACCTATGCTCCACAGGGAGCTGAAAGTGTTTGTTGAATACCTATGCTCCATGGGGAGCTGAAACTATTTGTTGAAAACCTACGCTCCACGGAGAGATGAAAGTGTTTTTTGAAGACCTATGCTCCACAAGGGACTGAATGTGTTTGTTGAAGACCTATGCGCCACGGGGATCTGAAAGTGTTTGTTGAAGACCTAAGTTCCAAAGAGAGATGAAAGTGTTTGTTGAAGACCTATGCTCTACTTAGAAGTGACAGTGTTTGGTGAAGATCTATGCATAACAAGAAGATTAAAGTGTTTGTTGAAGCCCTATGCTTCATGGGGAGCTGAAAGTTTTTGTTGAAGACATATGCTCTACAGAGAGCTGAAAGTGTTTGTTGAAGACCTATGCTCCACAGAGAACTGAAAGTGGATGTGCAAGACCTATGCTCCACAGGGAGCTGAAAGTGTTTGTTGAAGACCTATGCTCCACGTGGAGCTGAAAGTGTTTGTTGAAGACCTATGCTCCACAGAGAGCTGAAAGTGTTTGTTGAAGACCTAAGTTCCAAAGAGAGCTGAAAGTGTTTATTGAAGACCTATGCTCCACAGAGAGCTGAAAGTGTTTGTTGAAGACCTATGCTCTAATAAGAAGTGACAGTGTTTGGTGAAGATCTATGCACCACAAGAAGCTGAAAGTGTTAGTTGAAGACCTATGTTCTACTAAGATGTGACAGTGTTTGGTGAAGATCTATGCACCACAGGGAGCTGAAAGTGTTTGTTGAAGACCAATGCTCCACAGGAGGCTGAAAGTGTTTATTGAAGACCTATGCTCCACATGGAGCTGAAAGTGTTTATTGAAGACCAATGCTCCACAGGGAGCTGAAAGTGTTTGTAGATGAAATTTGCTTCACGGGCAGCTGAAAGTTTTTGTTGTAGACGTATGCTCCACATGGAGCTGAAAGTGTTTACTGAAGACCTATGCTCCACAGGGAGCTGAAAGTATTTGTTGAAGACCTATGTTCTCTGGGATCTGAAAGTATTTGTTGAAGACCTATGTCCACATGGAGCTGAAAGTGTTTGTTGAAGAACTATGGTCTAAAGAGAGCTGAGAGTGCCTGTTGAAGGTCTATGCTCCACAGAGAGTTGAATGTGTTTGTTGAATACCTATGCTCCACATGAAGATGAAAGCGTTTATTGAAGACCTATGTCCACAGGGAGCTGAAAGTGTTAGTTGGATACCTATGCTCTACTAAGATCTGACAGTGTTTGTTGTAGACCTATGCTCCACAGGGAGCTGGAAGTGTTTTTTAAATACCTATGCTCCATGGGGAGCAGAAAGTGTTTGTTGAAGGCCTATGCTCCACAGAGAGCTGAATGTTTTTGTTGAATACATATGCTCCACAGGAACCTGAAAGAATTTCTTGAAGACTTATGCTCCACATGGAATTGAAAGTGTTTGTTGAAGACCTATGCTCCACTGTTAGCTGAAAGTGTTTGTTGAATACCTATGCTCCATGGGGAGCTGAAAGTGTTTGTTGAAGACCTATGCTCCACAGAGAGCTGAATGTTTTTGTTGAATACATATGCTCCACAGGAACCTGAAAGCATTTATTGAAGAATTATGCTCCACATGGAATTGAAAGTGTTTATGAAGCCTATGCTCCACAGGGAGCTGAAAGTGTTGGTTAAAGCCCTATGCTCCACAGGAAGCTGAACGTGTTTGTTGAAGACCTATGCTCCACTGTTAGCTGAAAGTGTTTGTTGAAGACATATGCTAAACGGTGAGCAGAAAGTGTTTGTTGAAGACTTTTGCTCCACAGGGAGATGAACGGTAGAAGAGAAAGAATAATATGTCTCAAAAGAAAATAGAATAAGCAACTTACTGGGTAATGTTCGTCATAGTCCCGGAAACGACGAGAAAAATACTTCAAACAAGTGTTGTATCAAACTTCTATCTATCTATCTATTGACCTTTCGAGCCGTAGCCGGCCCATAGGGCGTAGACCAAGATACTCCTTCTCCTATCTGAATTTTTGTTCTAGCAGTTTTCTTTTAAAGATATTTTATCAAATCTCGCCATTTGTCTCTGTTCTGTGCAGGCTGCTCTATCTCATTGAGGGATCCGAATCCTGCTGCTCTTGCCTCTCTCATCAATGTTCTTCTCAGTGTCTCCCTGGGTCTTCCTCTTTTTCTCTTACCTGTTGTTTCTCACATGAGAGCTTGCTTTGCTATTCGGTTATTATCTCTTCTCATCACATGTCTAACATATGACCATCGTCTTTTCTTTATTACTGAAGATATTAGAGGTTGATTGGCGATTTCTCTAATTTCCTCGTTTGTTTTGAATTCGTTTAACGCTATACCAAATATTTTCCTTAGACATTTATTTTCGAATGCGTATCAAACTTGGACAAGAAAAAATTGCATGGTATAAGAAAATAGTGTTAAGGGCATTAAACATGTAGGTTTATGACCCCGTGATGCAGCCACAATAAAAATGGAAGTGAAGAATTTTTCAAAGTAATAGTAAACCCTTTATACGCAGTTTCGCAGCAGGAAGACAATCTGTCGAGCTAGCGTTTTTACCATTTTCCTTGTTGACACTTCACGGGATGTGCGCCCGTCTGGGTCAAGCCTGCAGATGTTAATCTCCTGCTGCATTAAACTTGAAGTCTTACACTATCTTTACATATAATAATTACATTTATTCTGCGCAATACTTCTGATCGATTATTATGTTCATAGCCGATACCATTGTTGTGTTTAGATTTAACATAAACATTGAGCAACGTCATCTCGTTCACTTATATCAGTGCATGGTAATGTCTGTTATATAGTATGTACTGGCGATCCTGGCCTACAGCAACACAATTAGAATTATTGGAAATGAAACATAATGAGACAATGCATATCATCCTTGGGTGTACAGAAGATACTGCGTGTAGGGCAATGCGTCACCTTCTAGATTTTGCATCATGACAGACAGAAAAAAACTTTGCTGAGCGCACGCCTCTCTTCGAGTCATTGCAGACCAATATCATCCGCTAAACAATGAATTTATTGAACAAAAGGCTGCAGGTTGAAAAGATACAAATCCATGACGGCGAAGGCTATGGATATTGTTATGCAGGTGTGTTCAATCAAGGACATACTGGAGAAAAATTGCTACAGGTGCCGCTAGACTGCGGTACGTCGTTTCTCGTCGTCATCAGACTAGCTTGAGAATGTAGAAATTAAAAGATATTGGTCGTTGATGCAGGAGTGCATGCCTTGATTTTTGAGACTCTCCTGATTGGTAGGCAGTCATCTACATAGATTGGTATGTTATTCCACACGTAGATGCTTTGGATCAGGTGTGGAAGTTGGTCTTCCGAGCCAACATCCATTTGTCCAGGGCTGCCACAAGGCTCACCATTGTCACCAGTTCTATTTAACGTGTACACAATAACGATCACGGAACAGCAGCTGGATGAGAGGGGTCAAACTATGACTTTTGCTGATGATATTCTGGTATATCGACAGGGAAGAGCCAGACGGGGAATCACCTCCACAATGCAAGACGAACTCGATCGCATTTCTTCCTGTGGGGTTTCAGGTGCCTTGGTTAATCCTAATAAAGCATCAGTTTCATGGTTCTCCCTTACCAATCATATCGTTAATACGAGCACACCGCGGTAGTACGAATGGGAGCAGCTGATGAGGTGACCAGGGACATGTTGATGACATACCTCGGAGTTAAGTTTGATCGAAGCCTATGTTTTCGGGACCACGTCGACCATATGATAACAAAATCCCGCAAAGGATTAGCCGCCTTGAAAGTCATGGCAGCTGCCAACATCGAGCAGAGGCTACTTACACTTCTGTTCCAGGGATTAGTCCTTGCACCAATCGAGTATGCCCTGGCAATTCTTACTGTCAGTACGACTCAAATTGAATTGATAGGCTGGACAAAATTCAAAATGAAGCTATGCGCATTATCCTGTGATGTACGAGGGGCACTCCCTGTGTATCAATGAGGTATCTTCTTGACTTTCCAACCATGGATGATACAATCAAGATCTGGAGAGCACGAGCATACCTGAAGATTAGTACAGATACAGAGCATCCATTGCACCACGTGCTCAACACAGAGAAAGGTGCCAGGCAAAAAGAGGCAAATCATGGGTGCCGAGGAGAAGATGTCATCAAACAGGTCTGTGGGCTTACCAATATCAGCGTTGGTGAGGAGTGGATACCGGTGCCTACGTCATTCAAGGGGACTTTCTCGTGTATTGTCACACTCGACAGGAAAAGTAGGGAACAGAATCCGGTCGTGGTTAATGCTGAGGTCATCGGTCTCATCTGTGATAACACCGATGAGAAAGATGCAGTCATCTATTTAGACGGATCTGTAAGACGACACGAAAGAAGTGCACGGGCAATTACAGCCAGCACGCTCGGCAGGCAGGATAGTCAAGGAAGACAGTGGTGCATACCATACGTCATGACCACGAGTAGCATGATAATGGAGGCGATGGCAGTGACCAAGGCATTCAAATGGTTTGAGTCACAAGACTACACCCACGCATGTATACAGAGTGATTCGATAAGCATGATAAAAAAAGTGGAGGCGGGCTCTGTACGCATGCAATAGGTAGAGTCGTTGCAGAAATCTAAAATACCTAAGGTCACATTTGTCTATGTCCATGGACATGCGGGAGAACCGGGAAATGAAAGAGCGGACAGGTTGGCTAGCTGCGCTAGTTGAGGACGGACAACCAATTGATCGGGCGGACATAATCAATGCCCTCCGAGATGTGGGAAGAGCACAGGACTTCGACAAACACAGATCCATGTCACTTCTTCGGATGATGGAAATGGGAGTAAGTTGGGCACAGCCGTAATGAGAAACTTAGTGGCCGTGTAAGAAGACTTATCAACCAACATAGAACTGGAGTCGTCAGTCACTGGACACTGAGGAATTGCTGAGGAGGGGATCTGAGCATCTATGGACATGTTCGGAGTGCAATGATGATGACCCGCAAATAATTCAATAACTATAACAATGTTCTTTTTGATTACATCGTTGTCAAGTCAAGGTTCCTGTTTTACCAATATGTAAAGAGCCCCCGTCACGCCAAGTGGCGTATAGGGAATATGGTGTTAGTGACCATAAATTGTACAGACCTTGGGCACATGATTTTTGGGGTAATGTGGTCGGGTACGCCAGTGCTCCTTTACTTTCCTAGAAAAATTCTGGTACCCTTTTAAGGCTGGGTGAACCCTGAAGCCGTCGGTTGGTATCGAACCCTACCTCTTGTCCTTTGTAGTCCAGTTCACTAACCACTGAGCTATTGTTTGACGTATACATTCTAATACATATTGTTTCCTCGTGGACACATCTGTTTGCAGTGTATATATATAACACACAAATGGGTAACAAAATGGGGGCGGGGGAGGGGGGTGAATGGGATGTAACTATGAATAGAGCGTAAGCATATTTGAAAATGAAAGTTTTGACGTTACTTTTTCCATTTTTCTCCAGCATTGAGAAGCACTGAAAGTTGACAGTTTTCAAATATATAGAGAGTGCGTTTTGTATTGTACTTGCTGGATCTTCAGATTTGTTTTCTCTCACTCTCTCTCTCTGATATCAGGACTCAATCAGAGTAGGATTCCAGACTCTCACATGAAGTCAGCTGTCAGGTTAAGTATCTTGATCGCCCCCACAGACAGAACGTCACAATTAGACTCTTCCAGATCCACTCTGATTGAACACCCGTTAAAACGTTGCACTGTGTTCTGCGCCAGTGGCCCAGTGCATCCGATTTCAGCCAGCATTTTATTCAGGTTTGCTTTCCTTATCTTTGATTGTCCCCAATCTTCCTGCAAGGCAGCAGATTGACTTTTCTGTAGGGGGATTCTGCCCTTAGATGGTCGGCCCTCCCAGATTTACGAGCACCATCTGCCCGAGTCACTAGAGGTGACTAACATAGACATGCACACACAAAGATATGAGATGTGACTAACACAAACATGCACACAGTGATGAGAGGCATGACTAACACTGACACACATCAAGATATGAGATATGACTAGCATAGACATGCACACAAAGATATGATATATGACTGACATAGATATGCATACACAAAGATATGACACATGTCTAACATAGACATGCACACAAAGATATGAGATATGATTGACATAGACATGCACATAAAAAGATATGACACATGCCTAACATAGACATACACACACAGATATGAGATATGACTAGCATAGCCATGCACACACAAGAATATGAGATGTGACAAACACAGACATGCACACACAAAGATATGAGATATGACTAACATAAACATGCACACAAAGATATGAGATATCACTAACCCAGACATGCACACACAAAGAAATGACACAAGTCTAACACAGATACACACTAAGATATGAGATATGAGTAAACGCAAACACACATAAAGATATGAGGCATGATTAACACGTACACATTAAGATATGGGATATGACTAACATGACACACACCAAGATATGAGCCATGGCTAGCACATACACACACACACGCACACACACACAATCTAAGATATGAGCCATGACTAGCACAGAAGCACACCAAGATATGAGCCATGGATTGCACAGAATCACATTAAGATAGGAGCCATGGCTTCACGGAAACACACCAAGATATGAACCATGTCCAGCACAGAAACACATTAAGATATGAGTCATGGCTAGCACGGAAATACACTAAGATATAATTCATGGCCAGCACAGACACACTAAGATATGAGCCATGTCCAGCACATACACCCCCTAAGATATCAACCATGGCTATCGCAGACACCCACTAAGATATGAGCTACGACTAGCACGGATATACACTGAGAAATGAGCCATGTCTCAATTCAAGAGAAGCAGAAGAGGAGATAGAAGAGCAGCGATCGCGAAAGGTATCCATATGCTTGAGTTTGTTGTAGTCGGCAGACTCTTCTTAACGTGGGAATCATCGACATACGAGACGCAGACCCCTGTTAACTGTTCACAGGTTCCTTTCAAACAGTTGTCCGGAGATTTGAGAGTGCAGTCTGACCCGTAGAACGTTCCCTTGCATGCACAGTTCCCGGTTGACTGTTCACAGGTGTCGTTGAAACAGTTGTCCGGACATTTGAGAGTGCAGTCTAACCCGTAGTACGTTTCCTTGTACGTACAGTCTGCACTTTCCGGGTTACATATGATGTCACAGCCATCAGAACACGTCGGTTCGCACTGTAGCCCAAAATTACCATCGGGACAAGTGTCATTACACGTATAGGCAGGATGTTTACATTGAAGGCATTTTCCGGATTTTTTCTCACATAAAGGACAAACACTGAGACAAGACCTGGAGCACTCGTGTCCATATAACCAATGTAAACAGTTGCCGTAACACGTACCGATGATGACGTTGCAGCCTTTGCTACACCCACTACAAACTTCACAAAACGACCCAGAATGCCCGTCCAGACAATAGGTGTCTGTAAATGGTTGCACCTCACACACCGTCAGTGCACTGTCAGCCTGCGAAATGGTCGGTGAGAACTCAATCCTAATGTGTGCCATTGGTGATGGTGTTTTGACTACAATAGCGTTCACAGAAACATTAGGGTATGATATATCATTATAATGGAACACTACGCCGCCACTGTCAGAGAAAGCCTTTAGAGTTGCATTCTTTACCCGAATCATAGTGCTAGCTCGAGGATAGATTCCAATGGTGTGAATCTTCTAGGGCGTGGCAAAGTTCCAGATACCAGTAAACAGAATTGGTTCCACATCTCAATTGTGTGTGTGTGTGCAGTCATTGTCATAGAGATTGATCTTTGTTCTGCCATTAACTTCGGCCTCTGATCCTTATCCGTCTCCTATATAACAAGCATTAAATATGTCGGTCTGGTTTGCGTTCTGTTTGAGAGCCACATTCCGACCCCCGCCAATGTAGATGGAGCAAATATTTGCAACTATCGCCCCTTCAATCCGTAACTTGTTGATCAGACCAGCCCCAGAGCAAAAGACATCAATCTCGTGCTGACTAACTACAGAACCTTGATTCATTGTTACATGAGGCAGAACCATTTAGTTTTACCGTGAAACTGTCCGGATAGTTAAGTCATTCACATAAATCCTAAACCAGGAGAACGGCAAAGATTTATTGAGAGTTGCCTCAACTGATGTAATATTTGTGCCCGGATTACATGTAGTGTCTTTGTTATCAAACAGGAAAGTATGTTCAGGTTTTTGGGCGTATTTGTACGCGAGATCCAAGTACTGACACCGGGGTCCTAAATATTCGTGCTGACAACTGTCATTGTTTGGTCATGTCCCTGTAGATTTGTCACAAACGTAGTCTAGCTGTGACATTGTAACGTACAATTTGCCCCAAACCAACCGTCTGTGCAAGTTATGTCATTAGCTTCCAAGGCCGCGAACGAAGCCAGCAAAATAAAGACTTGATCTACAGCAATGGTTAACGAACTGTGTACACACATTTATTATCAAACCCGTGATTACATTTCTAAAAAACCGCCAACTCGCTTTGATAACAGATAGCGTGATGTTCTCTGATATAATGAGACAAACAGTTGTAGACAAGCAAAGTCAACATTGTTTACATCATGGCTCGAACGCAAACAAGCGTCCATCTTAGTGAGTCACATGATACTCAAATCCAAGGTTATATTCTTCATGAAGACGAATTAATGGACAATAATATGATAACAGACATTATAAAGCGGATAAATACACTTTATATATATATATATATATATAGTAAAAGAAAAATAAATATCTCAACCAAATTTAAACATTTTTTTTTAAATATCAAGAAAAATTTACTCCGACAAGGTCCGTTAAAGTCCCGATATGATTTCTTGTTTCACGTTTACACAGTTCGTGAACGCTATTGCACCGACAAGCGCCAGCCCTCAATGTAATTGCAGATAGTCCGTTAATTTTTGTGAAAATGATATATCTATTTGACAAGTTTATTATTCAAGTTTCATGTTCTCGATATTCAGCTGCCTGAGTTCTTTCCCTGTGCTCAACATGAACATCATCATCCTCATCATGTGCCACACCGGTTGGCGCAGACGAACATGTTGATCTACAGTGCATCTTATCAATTCTGCCATTATTTCTGTATTTTTGCTATTAAAGCTGAGTCCTTTATTTTTGCTTTACTTCACTATGATGTCTAACATGTCTTGTGACTCATTTTCACTCTTAGCGATTAACACTGTATCATCAACATACTTTAGTAAAAGTAAAAAGTAAAGTACCCCCGTCACCCCAAGTGGCGTATTGGTAATATGGTGTTAGTGACGATAAATTTTACAGACCTTCGGCACATGATTTTTGGGGTAATGAGGTTGGTATTACGCCCGTGCCGCTTTAATTTCCCAGAAAAAATCCGGAACCCATTAAAGGCTGGGTGAACCCGGACGCCGTCGGTTGGGATTGAACCCTACCTCTTGTCCTTTGTAGTCAACTTCACTAACCACTGAGCTATCGCGGCTCCAAACATACTTTAGGTCATATATATATTGTGTCCTTCGATTGTTATTCTAGGCACGTCCCTTATGGATATTAAAATAATATCACTATACATATTAAATAAATCTGGTGACAGCACACACCCCTGTCTAACACCCAGTTTTATTTGTTGAAACATTCCCAATTGATTTCCAGCTCTTATGGCGACTATTTGTTGCCAGTACATGTTCCTTATTTATCTTAGATCTTTGCTGTCTACGTTTATGCTTTCTAAAGTTTTAATTATTTCTTGGTGCTTTACCTTGTCAAATGTTTTGTTATAATCTATGACATATTGGTATAGTTCTATCAAATTAAAACATTGATACTTCAATACGACTCATTTCTGTCCAATTTAACAGATTGTGTTTTTCTTCTCTAACTTACCCCATACACTTGTTAGAATATGTGCTGATTCAGCAGCAGATAGGATATTGACTTTTGTAGCCCAGTAATGTATTGTATTTCTTTGATGAACAAAAAAAGCGATGTCCCGTGTCATATTTTAATGTGGAACAAACATGAAGTATTAAGCTTCAACGACTTTGAGAATTTAGTTATGAAGTAGCCAGTGCTCTTCTTCTCTAATATTTGTTCCAATTCATTAAATTATCAATTTCTATTTGTTCCGTGTTGGATCAACAAGAGAGCGTCAAGCTATCACCTCGTTCGCTGTTTCTGAACCAAACATCTGGCCTTGGACAACTGACTGACTCTTTTGTATAGAAAAAATTAAAGGCAAACCTGACTCAACATTAATACTTACGCTCTCACCATCAAGTACCGGGCCTGCTGGCGTAGGTGATCATGTCTCTCCACAATTTTCGGTCTCGACAGTTATTTATCATTTCTCTTGCTGACCTTCTGCCAAGCCATTCTCTTAAGCTGTCTGGTATTTTTTCTCGTTGCCTCCCTCTATCTCTTCGTCCCTCAATTTTTCCAGTTGTTACAATATATTCCAGCTGTTCTCTTCTCATTATATGGCCAAAAAATGATTATTGTTTCTTCCTAATATTGGAAATTAGCTCTATTTTTGCTTTGATCTCTCACAGAACATCTTCATTACTCTTCTTAGCTGTCCATGGTACTCTCAACATTCTTCTATAAAACCACATTTCTACAGACTCCAGTGATTTTCTTGTCTGTTGTCCTATTGTCTATGATTCGCATCCATATGTTAAGACTGGCTCTACGTAACATTTAAGAACTCTTTTTCTTACTTAAGCTCTACTTTCACATAAATAATATTTTAACTAAACAGGTATGAACATTAATATTTAGCAATTAACCTAATAGTCTTGAAGTAAAGCAAGACTAGTGAAGATTGTGGACAAAATTATAAAAAAAGGTTTATTTAATTCCTTTTTTGAGGCGAGTAAATAGTAGTTGTTGTTAGTCGAGGGTCCCAGTATCACTGCAAAACGAATTAAAATCCATAATTGCTCCACCGCCCGTCCCAGTGGAATCATCCGAATTTAAATTGATCTCACTGAAATATCCAACAAAGAAAGCCAGCTGCAGTTCCCATCATAGCAGCTACAGCACACGCCAAAAGACATAAGGCACAGAAAGTGAATGCAGCTGAACTGTCCTTCGTCATGCAATATCATCATTCATCGTAAGAAATAGAAATATCAAACACGATCAAAACGATATATATATATATATATATATATATACATATATATATATATATATATATATGGGAGCCGCGATAGCTTAGTGATTAGTGAACTGGACTACAAAGGACAAAAGGTAGGATTCTATCCCAACCGACGGCTTCCGGATCACCCCCCCCCCCTTTAATGGGTACCAGATTTTTTTTTCCTATAGGTATATATATATATATATATATATATATATATATATATATATATATATATATATATATACAGCAGCCTCTCGATTATCCAGATTTAATGATTAGGTACAGTACTTTAAAAGTGTTAGCGCTTACTCAATTTATTGCTGCTTGAAATATTAGTAATACATATATGTATATATATATATACATATATTTATATATATTACTATATATTTATATATATATATATATACATATATTACTATTTAATAATTTTTATTATTAAATAGTCTTATATTAAGACTATATAATAATAAGTAAATTCTTCTCTCTTGATTTCCAATAGTCTTTAACCGAATGGTGCTGCGCAGATTTCTCAAGATTAATTTTTTGTCCGCACAGCTTCTGTCTTTTTTATGTTTTAAGTAATAAATAAGGGCTTCAGCGCGTGCTAGCGCAGAACTGACTTACACTCCGCTCAGGTATGAGGTCCGGTACTTTTTTGTGAGAGTTGGTTCATTCTGCACAGTCTTGGCAGCGCATTGTACGATTTCATCATCATTCAATATCTTATGTTACGAAGCTAAATTATTATCTTCGTTTAACCAATCATGCATTGACACCCCGTCAATATGTTCACACCAGTCTATGCTTTGTCAAGTATTCAAGACGGCATGCACTGTTTTACATCCATCTATGCCAAGTAAAGTATTCAAGCCGTGTAAAGTATTCAAAACTGTATGCATTGTTTCACGAGCACTTGAAGGGGGTTTCTTATATTTCTCCTATACATCATCTGATGAATGTTCCACTCGCATAAGAATGATGTTTTATTTTGATACATAACGCTGACTCTTACACATTGGCAGCCCTTTTCTTTATTTCATTCCTTTTCCTTCAATCTGTTTCATTTACAATGGCAACTCACAATCATTACTATTAACAATATCTATTCTCTTATATTTCATTCTCTCTTCCCTACTACTAATCTATTCTTTTCCATTCCTAGCTTTCGTCCCTACAACTAATCTATTCTAACATCATCGTGGCCGTTATCCTACTTTGGTACGTTCCCATCGAACGCACCATCCTATTCTATCTATTCCTATCTACCGGCCTATCCCTAACTCATATTCTACTCTGCAGGGTTCCTTGCATATACTTTTAATGTCTTCTATTGTCTACCAGGTTTCCAACTATCCATCTCTCTGCAGGGTTCCTTGTGTATACTTTTAATGTTTCTATTGTCTACCAGGTTTCCAACTATCCATCTCTCTGCAGGGTTCCTTGTGTATACTTTTAATGTTTCTATTGTCTACCAGGTTTCCAACTATCCATCTCTCTGCAGGGTTCCTTGTGTATACTTTTAATGTTTCTATTGTCTACCATGCATTCTCAACTACACGTCTGTTCAACACGGCTGCCGATCTCTGACTAATTTTTCTACGTTGTTTCATTGCAACCGTCTCTATCCCCCACGTCATACCCAATTCCGTCATAACTTCCTATTTCGTCATTTCTTCTTCAGTATACTTCTGTGCTTAACTTGTCTCTTCCCTTTCTTTCATCCTTTAGTGTGCAATTCCCTGTCATACTATTTTCTCTGCTATACACTGACTCCAAAATCAAGAAATACCACATCACTTTCCGATAACTGACTTCTGATGTGTCAGGTACACACATATAACGATTTTACTTTAAAAAAATTACATCTATGGTCAGACGTGAGCTTATAGATTTGTTTCGCTTTGATAAATGTAATTTTTAATTGAGTGAATTCTTTTTAAATAAAATGATATATGTTTAAGTTTTACGGAAATCTCCAAGGCAATCCTCTTCTGATTAATCCGCTCACGGGTAATCAAGTCTGTTTTACTGTAACTATATTATCTCTACCCATAAAACGCAGAAAAAGAAAAGTAATATACCAAGCATTTGAAACCCTGATATCGTGACGTTTGCTAAGACGATATTGTTTATTCAAGGTACATTATATTAATATAATTATATTATGTTTCCTGCCAAAAAAATTATTTTTGTCTTTATATGTATATACTGGGTTATACATGTGGTTCTTTGAAGGATTTAGGTTTATTACAATATTGAATGCATTGAATTTTCCCCACAAAATATTGTTTGTGTTAATGCCATTTTTATGACAAAGTGAATGCTGCACTACAATTTATGATGAGGCTATGGAAAGCAAACACGTTATAGCAAATATAAAGATAACATGCAAATGTTTTTGTATTTCCTTCCTGAAGAATACCAGTAGTAAGTGAAACAGATTAATTATCAGAACAACGCTTCAATTATGAAATATATTGATTACTAAATTCCAGTGATAAGGCGCGCTTCCCAACACCAGAGCAGGAAGTTGACACCGACACACAGCTGATGGCTTGCACCAGTATCGGTGAACCAAAATCATCCAGACCCTACTCCACCTCTCCGCGCTGCCTCCAGTAACAGACTAACCTGTCTAGTCTGGCCAAGCGAGCAGGAATCGAAGAGGGAAGACAACCCGGTACTCAAAAATGTCGTGCTGAGGTCGGATGTTTTGGGTCGAAAGGCGAAAATATAAAAGTTACATGTATACTGCAAACCACAACACAACGCAGACACGTCCACTTAACATCCTTTTAAGGACGGATGACGAAGAGGAATTCTACAGTCTACGGATACTCTAGAATACTTTAGTCATCGGGCGAACGCAAGCAAATTCCAGCGAATGCGACACTCGCAATTAATAATATTAACAACAAAGCGGTTGTATCATTGAATAGCTTTGTATTTATCCATAATAAATTTAGACTATGACAGATTCAAGTATTAAGGATACTACTAGAAGAACATACAGAAAAACAACAAACATTAATCAGCAATTTCATTGATTTAAAAAAAAACAAAAACGTTTTACAACATACATAGATAGTTCTTGTGGAATATCTTTAAACATTACGTAATGCCACTAAAAACTACCAACATTATAAAAGACATATATGATGGCTATACTTTCGCAGTTCGCACAGAGGAGGGAATGAGTGATTGGTTTCGATTTTAAACAGGATTCAAACAGGAATGTATACTATCACCTTTGCTATTTGGAATTACCATTGATTGCATAATGAGTAAATGTTGCAACGGCAATAATAACATTAAATGTTATGACAAGAATTACTTGGAAGATCTAGATTTTGCTGATGATATAGTGCTCCTAAGTGACAATATCAACAAGCTGCAGAATATCACATATACCTCATCATCCTTGGCGGAAAAAAATAAGACTTGAAATCAACAGGGATAAAACAAAAATTAATGAAAAATAATACCCCGAAGGGCAATATATATTTAAATAGGCAGGCATTGGAATCGGCCGACTACTATATAAATAAATAAATAAATAAATATATATATATATATATATATTTATATATATATATATATATATATATATAAACATATATATATATTGGACTTCCGTTTCCAAGATGGTGGAACGTGGTTCATGTTCTCTGGACCGCTACAGAAATTGCATTTGGGGACTGATTAGTTTCGGCTCTTCAATGCAGCTTTCTCCGTTAAAGTCAATCTGATGCTCCACTTAACAAATTTTGCCGACGATGATGAGTCGTACACACCTCAATGCTCCTCTTTATCAAGTCAAAGTTTGTGAATGCGACCTTCCTCTGTCTAGAGTTGAAAAGCGGTTTACTTTCAACACATTGAATGTTGTTCCAAGGCCATCGTTGGAATTGTTTGGCGTCAAGTATTTATATTTTACAACTCATAATATGGACTGCTTTGCCAAATCAATCGCAGTTTTCACTTTAAAGATTGTGTATCATCTTTTCGTGCGTTGTTGACTGCATTTATTGGAATAATTGGGATTTTATGGGCGCAGTCATTGTTGTGTGTACGTTATCACAATGGCTAATTGTATATCCCTAAAACGACCGCACGCGAATAGTGAAAGGTGAAATTGAGTTTCGTACATGACTTTGCAGTATCGGGGTGACTCCCGGAGATTCATGTTAGTCAGGAGGGATTCATAATTAAACAAATTCACATTGCAGGGAGATCTTACGGTTTGTTGTTTGATGTGCGACGGGGATAAACCGACGACTAACTATGTTTCATATGTTCGGATTTGGAGTCAAAATGATGTCCTAAGACCATCAAGCGCTATACATTGTTAAATATTATATATAACGATCATCATTTTCAGGAGGACGTGAACTTCCGGTCAATATTGTGGATAGGCGACAGGAATCATTAAAGCCTATAGCTGAAAAGTGTTCCTCGTTGCAGTTTCCTCATATTCCAATACCTGATTGTTGCAAAAGCAACTGAGTTTAGTGCTCTGTGCACACTGTGAGCTGTGCGTTTCATCTGTTTTGGTCATGTTTCGATATTCCTATTGTTTACGATGAATGATGATATTGTATGATGGAGAACAGATGGCTGTGTTCACTTTCTGTGCGGTTTCGCCTTATGTCTTTTGGTGTGTGCTGAGACTGCTATGATGGGGACTACAGCTACTTTTCTTTGTTTGGGAAATGAGATAGTAATTCGGAAGATTCCACTGGCACGGGCGGTTGAGCAATTATAGATTTTAATTCGTTTGCAGTGACACCGGGGCCTTTCATGACCATAACTATATATTTCAAGGAGGTGAAACAAAAAAAAAAGAGATCAGAAGCAGGATAGCAAAAGCAACAACGAATTGTTAAAACCTGGACATAATTTGGAAATAAAAAATACTAAGCAGGAAAACCAAATTTTGAAAATTCAACTTAAACCTATTATCAACACTTATCTATGCATGTGATTGGTGGAAACCATCTAAAGACATTGAGCAAAAAACTACACGCTTTTGAAGAAAAATGTATAAGAAAGATAATCGGTGTACAATTGAATGATTTCAAGACTAATTTTGAAATAAAAGAAATGAACATGTTTTTGGTCATGTAATGGCCACATTAAGAAAAGAAGATGGACATATGTCGGATATGTGCTGAGAAGACAACAAGGAAATTCCAAAACAGGCTCTTTTATGTGAAACATCAGGATACAGAAAAACAAGAAGATCGTAAGAGATATTTTCACACAACACGATGAAGTAAGTAAATTGTAGTGAGATATTTTAAAAGTTGATTCAGAAAAAAAATGAAACAACTGGCGTACGAAAACATATAACATAAAAAAATGAACATGACAAAAAGAAGAAACTAAATATTATAATTTAATTACCTGTCACAGAGATAAGAAAACATCAAATGAACCGTTTATTACATGTTAACGCAATTATTTTTGTTATAAATAATGCCAAAATCAATTCAGAAAACAGAAAATAATAGCATCTACGGTATACAAACAGAAATAAACAAAGCGAAACGAAAAAGGGAAATAAACAATATAATAAAAGTGATCACCACCACCAGAGTTGGCTATTTCCATAATGTTGCTTCTGATTAGACAATCATTACTATTTGATTTGACTACTATTATCTCAAAGTTGTTTTGTGTTCACTACTCACAAACAAAATACACGACTATCTCCACAAAACTTTCGTACACCTAAAATACTACTCATGACTTAACTATATTCACATCGTTTCTTGCGGCTAAAACCACTGTTCCGCTGGCTGAAAAGCCGACGTACGGTGTTCGAAGTCCGCGGTAGACAGAAAGGATTTTTTTCTATCGGGGGTGAAATAAAAATCCTGAGTCTCACACGTCCTGGCGACTGCTTGACCAAGCGGCCTTTATCCCTTGGGTTCTATCGTTGCCCTCCCCTCACCCCGACATATACCAGCAATGGTACTATGTGTCGTAAAGATATTTTTTTTTAACATTGTTTCTTTTTTTCTGAAGAATTGATAGCAGAACTTAAACTGTGCTTACCGAGAGCATGATGACCTGGCAATGAAGTAGTTCGCATGCTTTTGTTTTCTGTTTATTTGGTTTTGAATGGAAATTCGATATTTCTCATAAAAATGTTGAAAGTTCCCTGGACAGCTAAAAAGACCAATGAGGAAATTCTCAAAGAGGCCAACAACAACAAAAAGGGAGCTCCTAAAACAAAACAAAAAACAGTCAACATTTTCGGGCACATCATGAGAAGAGGAAAATTGGAATACTTGGTTACAACTGAAAAAATACAGGGAAAGAGAGTTCGCAAACGACAAAGAGAGAAAATACCAGATATCTTTGTGTCATGACATGGTAAACAGTCAACAACAGAACTGATACGATGCACGGTGGAGAAAATATTGTGGCATAACATGATCGCCTATGCCAAAAGGTATGGCACATGATGATGTTGATGCGCTTGTATTAAAGGTCACATTTCCCAGACCATTGCTGTAATTACGGGATGGGATAAACCCACAACGTTCAAAGTGAGGTCCAGATATTGTATTGTAGTTATTTATTTTTTGGGTTGTGGGTGGGGGGGGGGGAGTGGTTAGTCTCGAGGCAAGACGACGGTCTCGAGCCAGAGAGGTTGTGGGTTCAAATCTCGGCTACAACGGTTGGGTTTTTTGTTTATGATTTCCCTCTGCGGCAACCACCACTGGTCTCATCGAGGCCCGGCTTGAAACGTTAAATACTCATTGACGAAAAAAATCGGAGTTAGCTGCCTGTGCGGCGAGGGACCCCTGTGCACACGGCTGCCAGGGAAAAATGGATTAAGACGCAAAATTCAGTTCCTAGTCTCTATGGACCTAGTCATAGGTAAGCTGGCGAACGAAAAAAAAAGGACAAATTATTTTAGATTATGAATATAATAAAGTCAGCACTTAATTATTCCCACAGTTGCTTCCATTTCCAGTGTGCTATATTTAGCGTTTCAGATCATGTGACAGCTTGTCGTAGAACCTGTTCATGACGTCAGCATCTCCCTCCTCTTCCTGGTCAGGGTAAGGAATGTACGTGTTGCTCCGGATATGACGTAGAAGATCTAGGTCAAGTTCACTGTTGGAAATATTCTCCTTCAAGAGGAACACCAGAACATGGCGTCCTGTGTGGACAGCCTCCATGTTGGCCATCTTCCAAAAAAAAATAATAATAATAAAAACGGATATTATCGACGAATAACTATCAAACTGTTTACGTGTCATATCAGTACCATTAACCTTTAGGAATTGAGGATTTTACCAAAAGAAAATAAATAATTATTAAAACATAGAATGTAAAACGAGATTTTAAGTTGTAGGAGAGTGGAGTGTTAAGCATCATTGTCATAGTCAACAATAGAGAATGTGTGTAGTGTTGTGGTATCGTGCTGATTTGGTGACAGAGTAATCATGACTTCTATCTCAGCTTGACGCACTCCAATCGTTTCAGCCACACAAAAATAAGTCTCCTATTCAAGATGTTTGATAAGTTAAACATCAACGAAAAAAAAACACTAGCTCTCTCACTTCCAAGTACTTGGTCTAGTAATGTGAATAATGATACAACACTCGCATAACACGCCTTATGTCTTTTGACGTGTGCTGTAGCTGCCTTTTTTTTTATCCTTCAATGAGATGAGTTTTAATTCGGATGATTCCACTAGTACCGGCAGCAGAGCAATTATGGATTTTAATTCGTTTGCAGTGTTACCGGTATGTGGTAGTGGTAATGAAATAGCCTGGTTTAGATCAAAATAGCTATAGGAAGCATAATGGCCATATTTTTAAAATATGAAGAACGTATGCAGAAATAAGTCTAGGAGGATACAAGAATATCTGTCCACTTTGCTTTGCTTTGGGAGCTGCGATAGCTCACTGGTTAGTGAACTGAACTACAAAGGACAAGGGATAGGGCTCGATCCCAACCGACTGCTTCCGGGTTCACCCAGCTTTAAATGGGTACCGGGTTTTTCTGGGAAAGTAAAGCAGCACGGGCGTAATACCGACCACATTACCCAAAAATCATGTGCTGAAGGTCAGTAAAACGTATGGTCACTAACACCATATTCCATATACGCCACTTGGCGTGACGGGGCTCTTTACTTTTTTTTTTTACTTGCTTTGTTTTGCCCGGAAGCTGAAAAACACCGTTTTCTATCACCTAAGAAAAAGCAACAGCAATACTATGGTTTATGATGGTGCTAAACATATGCGGTGGTAAAATTCCGCAAGTTAAGCTCATGTACCAACAAATTTAGATCAAAACTGAGATAGAATGTATAATGGTGGTTCGTGAGCTAGATCAGGGTAGAATACAAAAAGCATTTTGTTATAGTGAACTGTAAGAGATCGCACTGTGGGCAAAAGAGAAAATATAATAGATTTACTAGCACGTTCACTAAAATACTATAATCTCACTTTTATGGTTGAGTGAGTTTTGCTGCTTCTCGAACAGTTTGTCTCAGCAAAATATATGAGGAAACGACATTCTTTGAGAAAAAAAAACATAATGAACAGCGCCATCTAGTGGTGATTACTTCGGGAGTCAAACGTAAACACAACATCATTGTCATCACATTAAACATTTCAACAACACACACGAAAAGTGTCCTTTTGACTCAATTTCCATCTTCAACACATTTATACAAATATCAATGACAACGTTGTCATTATTGACATATGAATACAGCAACATTTAAACAGAGATCAATGGCAACGTTGTCCTCATCAACATAGGAATACAACAACAGCAACATTTAAAATATAATTTCACTTCTTATAAAGCTGAAACAAAATTATTTCCCCTACCACACTTGCAGTAGCTAGATAGCAATCTTCATGGAACTGTACTTAATGATTACACCACCTAATCACATAAAGCTCATAGTTACACCAAGTATTCACCTGAAGCTCATGATTACACCAAGTACTCATCTGAAGCTCATGGTTACACTAGGTACTCAACTGAAGCTCATAGTTACACTATGTACTCACCTGAAATTCATACTTACACCAGGTACTTACCTGAAGATCATATTTACACCAAGTAGTCATCTGAAGCTCATGTTTACACCAGGTACTCACCTGAAGCTCATATTTACACCAGGTACTCACCTGAAGCTCATATTTAAAACAGGTATTCACCTGAAGCTCATAATTACACCAGGTACTCACCTGGAGCTCATAATTACACCAGGTACTCACCTGGAGCTCATAATAACACCAGGTACTCATCTGAAGCTCATAGTTTCAACAGGTACTCACCTAAAGCTCATAGTTACACCAGGTACTCATCTGAAGCTCATAGTTACACCAGGTACTCACTTGAAGCTTATAGTAACACCAGGTACTCACCTGAAGCTCATAGTTAGACCAGGTACTCACCTGAAGCTCATACTTACACCAGGTACTTACTTGAAGCTCATAGTTACACCAGGTAAAAGCTTCAGACCTCGCTTCTCCAACTCTGTCAAAGAAATGCGAGGAGAAGTCAAGTTCACACATCAGTATGTGTTAGATTACGTGTGTCTAATGAAATATTTTTGGAATCGATCTGTAACCAATGCTATATTTAAAAAGAGATGATAATAAACTTAACGAACTTAATTCTTTTCTACTTCGCTTGTCGTGAAAATACGTTGTCTTTTCTTTTACATTTTAGTTCAACACTTTGGATTTCAGTGAGACATAATTTTGAGACCGAATTTGTTTTGGTCGCTACTGTATTGGTCAAATGTGCTACGTCATTTTTCTCTTTACTATTAGCTTTACTGCCGCTTCATATTTGTATGCATTTATATTCATTTCTTTGCTTTGACCCAACTAGTACAATACCTGCTGCTACTCTATGTTTGTATAACACTCTACGTGCTTACTTTACTATTAATTTTTGTTTTAAATACATATCTGTGTGTGTATGTTTATTCCTGCTGAAGGCATATTGCGCCGAAGCGTTGTTCTAATTTGTGTCCTCCACTTATTACGTAAATCATTAACCATACCGTTTTTTTCTATTTTTTTCTATATATATATATATATATATATATTTTTATTTCTCCTTTTATCTTTATGTTGGTGTTTTGTGTTTATTTTGATGTCGTCATTACTTATGTCTTATTTATGTTGTTTTTTTTTTATATTATGTTGTTTCTCGACTCTGTTATGTCTGTATAGGTGTTCTTGCATGTCTTTTATTTTCGTGTGTATCAATGCTTTATCAATGCTTCATCGTCTGCGAAAAAAACTTGTTAATTTCGTCCCTTTCGGATGGATTTGCCAGTTTGGAGAAGTAACCCATGTATGTGATGAACAGTAGGGGGTGATGGAACGCATCATTGTTTTTTCCGGTCAAAATGTCGGACAGGCGACAGGAACTGTTAAAGGCTGTGTCTGAAAAGTGTTCTTTGTTGCAGTTTCCTCATATTCCAAGTCTGGCTTCCTGCCGGAGCTACTGAGTTAAGAGCTCTTTGCACACCGTGAGCTGTGCGTTTCATCCGTTTTGATCATGTTTCGATATTCCGATTGCTTACGATGAATGATGATATCGAAAGACGGGGAGCAGATGGATGTGTTCACTTTCTGTGCGATTTCATCTTATGCCTTTTGGCGTGTGCTGAGATTGCTATGATGGGGACTGCATCTAACCTTTCTTTTTTTTATTTTTTGGGAGATGAGATATTAATTCGGATGATTGCACTGGTTGATCAATTATTGATTTTAATTCGTTAGCAGTGACACCGTGGCCTTCGACTAACCATAAACCATCAATATTTTACTCCTGTTTTGATTTTGCAAGGGTCTTTATAAAGGGTGTTTATAAAGTCTCACTACACTTGGTATCTAGGTCAATTTGAAAAAAAAAATGTTTATGACGTCATCACAATATGTGCTCCCACTGTCAATGAAATTTGTTGAATAAGTTTATTGCTACTGGAAATGTGGAAGATGCTCCACGATCTGGTAGGCCTGCTGTGAATGATGAAATATGTTTAGATATCCAAGACAGAATCCTTAAAAGTCCAGACAAGTCATTAAGAAAACTGTCGCAACAAGTGAACTTACCATTGAGCACATATTGTGATGACGTCATAAACATTTTTTTCAAATTGACCTAGATACCAAGTGTAGTGAGACTTTATAAACACCCTATATTATGCTGCTGTTCTTATTTTGCTGGTGCTGTTGTCGCACCGCTTTTGCACAAGTTTATCAAATGTTGTTGAACACCGTAAGTTGTAAGTCTCACAGTTGTTCTCTTTGTTCAAGATCGAAAGCCTTTTCTTGGTCTATGAATGTTATGTATAGTTTTTGTTTGTATTCTTTTGCTTTTTCTGTTACTTTTTTTCAGAGAAAATAGCGCATCAGGAGACTCTCTGTACCTTCTGAAACCCATTTGTGCTTTTCTTAATGAGTTATTTACGGGTCATCATCATTGCATTCCGAACATGTCCATAGGTGCTCAGATCCCCTCCTCAGCAAGTCCCGCAGTGTCCAGCGACTGACAACTCCAGTTCTGTGTTGGTTGATAAGTCTTCTTACACGCCCACTAAGTTTCTCATTTCTGGCTGTGCCCATCTTAACTCCCATCTCTATAACCCGAAGAAGTGACGTGGATTTGTGTTTGTCGAAGTCCTTTGCCCTTCCTACATGTTTTTCTTGTTTGAGATTCTAAAATTGATCTTTACCTATCTGCTATTATTTTGTCATACAATTTGTCTGTGTAGCTTAGTATGGATATACCTCTGTATTGACTGCAGTTTCTCTTACTGCCTTTCCTTTTCTATATTGGGATTATGATGGCTTGTTTCCAGTCTTCTGGTGCTTTCTGTTGTTGCCAAGATATATTGAATATTCTCATTAACCATTCTACTCCTGTTGTTACCAAGCTATATTGTATATTCTCAATAACCATTCTACCCCTGTTGTTACCAAGCTATATTGTATATTCTCATTAACCATTCTACTCCTGTCGTTACCAAGCTATATTGTATATTCTCGTTAACCATTCTACCCCTGTTGTTACCAAGCTATACTGTATATTCTCATTAACCAAACTACCCCTGTTGTTACCAAGCTATATTGTATATTCTCATTAACCATTCTACTCCTGTCGTTACCAAGCTATATTGTATATTCTCGTTAACCATTCTACTCCTGTTGTTACCAAGCTATATTGTATATTTTCGTTAACCATTCTACTCCTGTCGTTACCAAGCTATATTGTATATTCTCGTTAACCATTCTACTCCTGTCGTTACCAAGCTATATTGTATATTCTCGTTAACCATTCTACTCCTGTTGTTACCAAGCTATATTGTATATTCTCGTTAACCATTCTACTCCTGTCGTTACCAAGCTATATTGAATATTCTCATTAACCATTCTACTCCTGTCGTTACCAAGCTATATTGTATATTCTCGTTAACCATTCTACTCCTGTCGTTACCAAGCTATATTGAATATTCTCATTAACCACTCTACTCTTGTTTTTCCCAAGCTATAATTATCTCTAGTGATAGGTTGTCAATTACTGGGGCTTTCTTTCTTGATCCTTGTCTTATGGCTTCTGCGATGTCGGCTCTTAGGATGATCGGTTCTAGATCTTGACGTTTAGTTTTCTGGGTGTCGGTGGATTTGGTTGTCGGGTTTAGTGGAGTCTTCAAATAGTCCTTCCACCTCTGTAATGATTTTGTTCTTTATGTATTGCGTATCCCTCTTTGTCGCTTAAAAGTACCATGTGGTCGTAATTTGCATTCATTGTTCTCATTGCTTTAAGAGTTTTGTAGAATTTTAATGGCTTTCTTGTAGTCTCTAGGGAGCCGCGATAGCTCAGTGGTTAGTGAACTGGACTACAAAGGACAAGAGGTAGGGTTCGATCCCAACCGACGGCTTCCGGGTTCACCCAGGCTTAAATGAGTACCGGATTCTTGTCTGGGAAAGTAAAGCGGCACTGGCGTAATACCGACCCTAAAAATCATGTGCTGAAGGTATATAAAATGTATGGTCACTAACACCATATTCCCTGTGCGCCACTTGACGTGACGGGGCTCTTTACTTTTTTTTAAATTGTGGTCTCTGCTAATCTTCTGACCGATGTCCAATTAAAAAAAAACACACACCCCTAACAATTTGTTGCTTCTGATCCTTGAAATTTGCATGTTTTTTTCTGACAGTAATATTTGTACATGACACGCAGCACATTGTTGGGTTACTACGTGGTCGATATCACGCCAGGTCGCCGCACTTCTCAGAAAAATCATTACCTCTTTGCAATTAAAAACTTTTTTTTTTATTAATCAAAATATATTTTTTTTAAAAGTTACACAAATCAAAGTCACCATCACGATATCCTGTTTGCAAAACTTGGACTCTCTATTTGATTGTTGTTGTTTTTTTTAAGAAACGATCATTTTAAAATCTGAAATAAAATTATCTCCCCCAGAATATATTTGAGACAAAATATATGATCATTCCTGATAAGCCTTAAAGACATGATGTATGATTTGATGTTAATTGAATACAAACCTGGGGACAGATGATTGCAAACAAATATTGTGTCTTCAGAATCATAAGAGATAAAGACATCGTATATGAATTCGTGCTGATTGTCCATTTTGTGTTTGTCCATGACTTTCAGATACACAGCGTAATACAAGTATCTAATCTTCCACCGAAACCTGGGGGACAAGGCGGAAGCACAAGTTTAATTGATTTTCTTTATTTTTGTTTGTAAAATATTTGTTAGTTTTGTGTTGTCGTTTGAGTAAAGGAGGAGATAGAGATGATGAATAATAGAAAGAAGAGAGAAAGTAAAAGAGAGATTACAATGAAAGCAAGGAAATAGAGAGGGGAAGAAAAAGAGAAATTGAAGAAAGAGAGAGAGAAAGAACGAGAGGGGGTGAGAAGAGGAAGGTAATGAGGAGGAAGGAAAGTAGGGATGTAAAGACAAGTGAAGGGAAAAGGGTGTGATGAAAATAAAAGAGATATAAGAGAGTGATTCTCTATGCATTACAAGCTGAACAATATTTAAACAAGTTAATGAATTTAAATATCTTGGACCAATGTTAACCTCAGATGGTACATCACCGCAATGCACAATAAAGATAAGTGGAACAACATTAAAACTGGTAATGAATTTAAATATCTGGGAAGTAACTAAATATTCAGTAAACTATTCTAGACGTTTGCTGATGATAAAGTCTAAATCGCTAAGAGTGAAAAGAAGTTACAAGAAATGTTAGACATTGTAGTGAAAGAAAGCGACAATAAATGACTCAGCCTTAATAGCAAAAAGATAGAAGTAATGGTAAAAAAAAAAAAATTAAAGAGCCCCGTAACGCCAAGTGGCGTATATGGAATATGGTGTTAGTGACCATAAATTTTACAGACCTTCAGCACATGATTTTGGGGATAATGTGGTCGATATTACGTCCGAGACGCTGTACTTTCCCAGAAAAAAATCCGGTACCCATTAAGGCTGGGTGTACCTGGAAGCCGTCGATCACTCTTGTCCTTTGCGGCCAGTTCACTAACAACTGAGCTATCGCGGCTCCCCAGAAATAATGGTAGCAAGAAAGAAAAAAAAATCACCGCAATGCATAATAAAGACAAGTGGAACAATATTAAAACAGGTAAATGAATTTAAATATTTGGGAACTTTGTTAACCTCAGACGGTATATGTACAACAGAGGTGAGATGCAGAATGGCTTGGCAAAAGTAGCTTTCCAAAAAACGAGGAAGATACTGCTCAATCCATTTTTGGCTATAGAAACAAGAAAAAGAGTTTTTAAATGTTATGCAAAGTCAGTCTTAACATATGGATGTGAATCGTGGACAATAGGACAAAAGACAAAAAAATCACCGGATGCTCTAGAAATGTGGTTTTACAGAAAAATGTTGAAAATACGATGGATAGCTTAGAAGAGTAATGAAAATAGTCTGAAAAAGCCCAAAGCAAAAATAGAGCTAATATCCAATAAAAGGACGACACAATCATCATCTTTTGGTCACGTAATGAGAAGTTAGCAACTGGAATATATTGTGGCAACTGGAAAGATTGAGGGATGAAGACATTGAGGGAAACAAAGAGAAAAGATAGACAGCATAAGATAATAGCTTGGTAGAAGGTCAAGAATCGAAAATTTACACAGACGTAAACAAACCAATATATGCTTGTTTCATAGACTACACCAAAGCTTTTGATAGAGTACACCACTAACAACTTATATAATGCCTACAAGAGATACATCTAAATGACATGGACATACGGCTAATATGTAATCTATACTGGGAGCAAACAGCAATAATAAAATACAACAAAGATAACTCTATACCCATTGATATGAAAAGAGGAGTAAGACAGAGATGCATCATATCACCAAGCTTGTTCAATCTATACACCGAGCAAATCTTTAAAAACATCATAGAGGTGCCAGGCCTACAAATTAATGGAACGATAATCAATAACCTAAGATATCCTGACGATACTGTACTACTAGCAGAAAATCCTAAAGATCTACAACAATTACTTAATGAAATAAACATGACAAGCAAACAATATCGACTAGATATGAATATCAAAAAGACTAAAATTCTGATCATAAACAAAGAAAATACTCAAAACCAACAAGTGGATATGAAAATTGAAGGAATATACCTGGAGACAATTCAGACCTACAACTACATTGGACATACTATAAGCAGTGATGGAAAATGTACAATTGAAATAAACAAAAGAATAGGAGTGACAAAAAGTAATTTTAATGTCATGAAGAACATACTAACATCAAAACAAATAACACCAGCGCTAAAACTAAGAATAGCAAATGTTACATCTTCTCAATATTCCTATATGGTGCAAAAACATGGACATTAGACAAGAAAACAGAACTGAGAATTGAAGCCTTTGAAATGTGGATTATAGAAGAATAGGTAGAATTGGATGGAAGGAAAAGAAAACAAACGATGAAGTCTTAAAACAACTAAAAATGAAAAGAGAATTACTAAACACAATTCAAACAAGACAAATGCGATTCTTGGACCATGTTAAAAGACACAACAGCCTACTAAAAGTAATCCTGGAGGGGAAAATACAAGGTAAAAGAGGCAGAGGCAGACCAAGACTAACATAGACGAGTAACATCAAAAGATGGACAAATCAGCCTATGACAACCTACACCATCAAAGCAAGAGACAGAGCAGAATGGCGATCCATGGTAGCCAACCTTCGTTGCGGAGATGATGATGATGAGAAGGTCAACAACAGAAATGATAAATAACTGTCGACTGGATGATGATGATGATGGTGATTCTAGATGTGTTAAATTATACTATATATATATATATATATATATATTAAATATCATCATCATCATCATCATCAATGATGATGATGATGATGATGCACTTTAAACTATGTGCTAAGCAGGCTAAGGATGCCATATGGGATGACTTCTGTAAAAAAAAGTGTGCTCAGAAAAATCGCTAGCCACATTCTGGCGCCTTCATCATAGCATGAATGACACAACACGACACAGAGGCATACCAGACTTTCAGAGCACAGGCCGGATATGGCACAAATCTGATGAGAGCAAAGGGAAGGCCCTGCTTGCCCGCTACATTGAGCAGACGGACCAAAGAAATGAGGCTGTAAGAATGAGGATACGGGGATTGCTGTCAAAATTGTGTAAGGATGTAGTGCTTGAAGAAGATCTCAAAATCACAACCGATACCATTCGCATGACACTTAAAAGGTCATACAACACTGCTCCTGGTCCAGATGGTATTCGGTACGATGACATAAGCGATTTAGCTGACGACGACTTGACAAAACTGGCCAATGAGTTTAATGCCAGCATTCGGAGTGGTCAGATTAAGGAGGAGTAGCTACACAGCTACTTACTACCGCTACCGAAGCCAAACAAGGAGCATTCTCAGATCAGTGCCTACAGAATCATCACAATGCAGAACACTGCGGGAAAGCTGCTGGAGAAAATAGTTGCCCGTGTCCTCATCTGTCACCTTGAACATAAACGCGTATTTCCAACGACACTCGGAGGTTATAGATATAACAAAAAGACATGGCTCAATGCGGCAGTCTTTGCCTATGACGTCTTCGAAGGCTTCCACAGACGAGAGGAGACATGTGCTGCTGCTATAGATCTGGAGGATGCATACAACAGGGTACCATTTGAATATCTCATGCATATGCTCCTCAAATTGGCGGTAAACCCATTCCTCATTAGATGGATCGCCGCGACACTGTTTCGGAAGAAGGTGATACTCAGATGTGGAAGTTGGTCTTCCGAGCCAACATCCATTTGTCCAGGGCTGCCACAAGACTCACCATTGTCACCAGTTCTATTTAACGTGTACACAATAACGGCCACGGAACAATAGTTGGATGGGAGGGGTAGAACTATGACTTTTGCTGATGATATTCAGGTATCGACAGGGAAGAGACAGACGGGTAATCGCCTCCACAATGCAAGACGAACTCGATCGAATTTCTTCCTGGTGTGGGATTTCAGGTGCCTTGGTTAATCCTAATAAAGCATCAGTTTCATGGTTCTCCCTTAACAATCATATCGTTAATACGACAACACTGGTAGTACGAATGAGAGCTGATGAGGTGACCAGGGATAAGTTGATGACATACCTCGGAGTTAAGCTTGATCACAGCCTGTGTTTTCGGGACCACGTCGACCATGTGATAACAAAATCTAGCAAAGGATTAGCCGCCTTGAAGGTCATGGCAGCTGCCAACATCGAACAGAGGCTACTTACACTTCTGTTCCAGGGATTAGTTCTCGCACCAATCGAGTATGCCCTGGCAATTCTTACTGTCAGTACGACTCAAATTGATAGGCTGGAGAAAATACAAAATGAAGCTATGCGCATTATCCTGGGATGGACGAGGGACACTCCCTGTGTAGCAATGAGGTATCTTCTTGACTTTCCAACCATGAATGGCAGAATCAAGATCTGGAGAGTACGAGCATACCTGAAGATTAGTACAGATAAAGAGCATCCATTGCACCACGTGCTCAACACAGGGAAAGGTGCGAGGCTAAAAAGAGGCAAATCATGGGTGGGCCGAGCAGAAGATGTCATCAAACAGGTCTGTGGGCTTACCAATATCAGCGTTGGTGAGGAGTGGATACCGGTGCCTATGTCATTCAAGGGGACTTTCTCGTGTATTGTCACACTCGACAGGAAAAGTAGGGATCAGAACCCGGTCGTGGTTAATTGACCTCAGGTCAACGGTCTCATCTGCGATAACACCGATGAGAAAGATGCGGGCATCTATACAGACGGATCTGTAAGACGACACCAAAGAAGTGCATGGGCATTTACAGCACGCTCGGCAGGCAGAATAGTCAAGGAAGACAGTGGTGCATACATCATGACCACCAGTAGCATGACAATGGAGGCGATGGCAGTGACCAAGGCATTCAAATGGTTAGAGTCACAAGACTACACCCACGCATGTATACTGAGTGATTCGATGAGCATGATAAAAAAAGTGGAGGCGGGCTCTGTACGCATGCAATGGGTAGAGTCGTTGCAGAAATCAAAAATACGTAAGGTCACATTTGTCTATGTCCCTGGACATGCGGGAGTACGGGGAAATGAAAGAGCGGACAGGTTGGCTAGCTGCGCTGTCGTTGAGGACGGGCAACCAATGGATCGGGCGGACATCATCAATGCCCTCCGAGATGTTGGAAGAGCACAGGACTTCGACAAACACAGATCCACGTCACTTCTTCGGATGATGGAAATGGGAGTTAAGATGGGCACTGCCAGAAATTAGAAACTTAGTGGCCGTGTAAGACTTATCAACCAACATAGAACTGGAGTCGTCAGTCGTTGGACACTGAGGGAATTGCTGAGGAGGGGATCTGAGCACCTAAGGACATGTTCGGAGTGCAGTGATGATGACCCGCAAATAACTCAATAACGCAATCATCATCATCCAGTACCGGGCCTATTGGCGTAGGTGATCAAGTCTCTCCACAACTTTCGATCTCGGCAGCTAATTATCATTTCTGTTGTTGACTTCTGCCAAGCCATTCTCTCAAGCCTTCTGTTATTTTTTTCTCTTTGGTTCCCTCTATCTCTTCGTCCCTCAATTTTTCCACTTGTTACAATATATTCCAGTTGTTCTCTTCTCATTACATGGCCAAAAAATGATGATTGTTTCTTCCTAATATTGGAAATTAGCTCTCTTTTTTGCTTTGACCTCTCTCAGAACATCTTCATTACTCTTCTTAGCTGTCCATGGTACTCTCAACATTCTTCTGTAAAACCACATTTCTACAGACTCCAGTGATTTTCTTGTCTGTTGTCCTATTGTCCATGATTCGCATCCATATGTTAAGACTGGCTCTACGTAACATTTAAGAACTCCTTTTCTTGTTTCTATTGGCAAAAATGGATTGCATAGTATCTTCCTCATTTTTTGGAAAGCTGCTTTTGCCTGAGCCATTCTGCATCTCACCTATTTTGTATATCTTCCGTCTGAGGTTAACAAAGTTCCCAAATATTTAAATTCATTTACCTGTTTTAATATTGTTCCACTTGTCATTATTTTGCATTGAGGTGATGTCTTTTTCTTTGTTGTTACCATTACCTCTGTCTTTTTGTTACCCCGTGCGTGTATCATGACATTCATTTGCTAGTAGTATACAATGTTGTACAAGTTTTCCGGCCGGGGCATGTGACACACTGACCAGGTTTTTAACATCTGCGCAAAGGACAAGTCACTTTGGTTAAGGTAGCTACGTTAAGATTATAATTTGTAGTTGAAGTTGAGTTGATATCGACACCTGAATATTAAAGGTGGTTGAACAAGTGTATTTCTATAATACTGTTCGCAAACTGTGAGTAGAAATATTTAAACATAAATGTTTTATTATCTAATTTTTTTTTTAAATTTTCTGTTATTGTGGATGTGTGCGTGGTGTTATTTATTTTCTTTTCTTTTTTTTTATTTTCTGTTATTGGGGATGTGTGCACGGTTTGGTCAGACCGCGAATATTATATTTCCTTCTCTGAATGTTTTATTCATTTCTATCTCAAGCCTTTATAATCATCTGTAATCCTTCACTAGTAATTGATTGTGTAGTCGAATAAATGTGCTGTGAAATATATATTTGTTAATTATTTTTTTCTGTTATTGTGGATGTGTGCGTGGTTTGGTCAGACGACAAATTCTCTGTATTTTCTTCTCTGAAAGTATTGTTGTACATGTGCTTTGTTTGGTTATTGATAACTCCGTATCTCAATCCTTCACAATCTGTTGAAATCGTTTATTGTTAAAAAGTTGTATGGTGGGATAAATGTGATGTAGAATATATATTTGTTATTAATTTGTTTATTTTCTTACTCTATTATAAATTATTGTTGCTGTCCGCGTGGTTTGGACAGACAAGTTTTCTGTATTTTCTTCTCTGAAAGTTGTGTTCGTTCAAACATGTATTTTCATAATTCCGTACACGTGAGTAGGCTAAATGTGATATAGAATATATGTTTGTTATTTCTCTCTCTGTCTCTCTCTCTCTCTCTCTCTCTCTTTCACATTCAAGGTACATCAAGTCAAATAAAAAAACAAATTTCATAAAAGTTAGTTCCATAGTCAAAAAGTTAGTACCATAATCAAAACAGTTATAGCCAAAGACAAAAAGATGAGACTCAATGCTCAAAATTTTAGACCCAAAGCCCAAAAAGTAAGTCCAGAAAAGCAAAATAGTTTGACTCAATATAAAAAATATATAAAAATCTGAGACTCAAAGTCAAAAATATTAGATGCATTCTCAAAAATCTTAGTTGAATACTCAAAAATGTTAGTCACAAAGCAAAAAGCAGCATTTAGGCCCAGACGCAAATTTGGTGTGTTAGTCTTATGTTTCTTATTCTTCTTTTCTCTTCCTTTCTTATAAGCTGGAGTCCAGTTTGATTTATATTAAGGGACATAACAACACCCTCTATGTTTATCGACTTTTCTAACACTGCTTCCTAGTTTTCTGACCTTCCCTCCTTGTTTTCTAACACTGCTTCCTAAGCTTCTGACCGTCACTCCTAGATTTCTGACCTGCCCTCCTTGTTTTCTGTCATTGCTTCCTAGTTTTCTGTTCTTGCCTCCTAGTTTCTGCCCTTCCGTGTTAGGTTTCTGACCATCCCTCCTAGATTTCTGACCTTCCCTCCTTGTTTTCTGCCATTGCTTCCTAGTTTTCTGTCCTTGCCTCCTATGTTTCTGCCCTTCCCTGTTAGATTTCTCACCTTCTCTCCTAGGTTTATGACCTTCCATCTTTGTTTTCTAACGCTGCTTCCTAGTTTTCTGTCCTTCCCTCCTAGATTTCTGACCTTCCCTCCTTGTTTTCTGCCATTGCTTCCTAGTTTTCTGTCCATTGCCTCCTATGTTTCTGCCCTTCCCTGTTAGATTTCTCACCTTCCCTCCTAGTTTTATGACCTTCCATCCTTGTTTTCTAACGCTGCTTCCTAGTTTTCTGTCCTTCCCTCCTAGGTTTCTGCCCTTCCCTGTTAGATTTCTGACCTTCCCTTCTACATTTTTAACCGTCCCTCCATGTTTTCTGCTGTACAGAGGACGACTTTTAAATTGACAAATACAACTTTGAATGGACAAAGACAACTTTTGAAATAGTATATGCGGGACAAAAGTTCCGATAGGTGGCCATGTCCTTTCACAGGATATCGTATCAGTTCTGTTGTTGTAATCGGAAGAGAATTTGGAGAGCGGTTACTAAAAGAAGATGGTTTGGAGAAAAAATTTGTCTAGACCTCTCTATTGACGGATAATGTGTCTCGCGCCTTCAAACACATAAAAAGTAAGTATTATTTTATTTCTTTAATAATATAGTATGATAATATGTAACCTAATTTCGATAATTTGTGAATCTCGTTGATCACATTTACTGGTTTTATTTCCTTGTAGTGTTTATTGTTTGTTAATCTTTAGTTGTAATGTTTCAATTTATTTTCTATAGATGCCTAACACTTGTCATCTGTGCTCCAAAACTTTCACCCGGAGCCGAGACATAAAGCGACATGTTGTTAGTGTACATATGCGTCAGGAATACAAATGTGATGTTTGTGAACAAACTTATAATAGAGCAGACAACCTTGGCAGGCATTTTAAGACCGAGCATCCTGCGTCAGTATTTGCTGCAACACCAATCCCTGTGTCAGCAGATCATGTAGCCTCTAAAGAGTCCTGTGCTACCCCCCCCCTATCTGTCACATCTGTCAACAAAGCTTTACTGGGGTAAGTCATCTGCAAGTACATCTCGATAGTCATGATACGGTCGTGGACAACTCGACACCACCAACACTTGCAGGCCCAGTGGTATCGGCAACCTCCCGAAAGCGACCGGTAAAGAGTTCGACTCAAGATCCCTCAAAGAGACCAAGACTTATTAATGAAATAGACTCTTTAAATAAGTTACCCCAAGATATTTTTATAATCAAGAAGATATATAAGGCCAACTGGTTAGCTATTAGAACACATGAACCTAGGAACAAATACATGGACACGTATACTATATTTCATCAGTCCGATACTCCTATAGATTGGAAGACCGTTGTAAACCCAATTTTCCTAGCCCAGAAAAAGCGTTTCAAGGTGAATTATAGTCATCATCTAATCTTAAGACATAGGGAGACAAAGGGGCTGCGTTACTTTCACGCCAACTCAAATAACGCGACGGAGTTAGACAAACCCTTGTTAGTTAGCAACAGAAATGATTTTGAAACATTTATAGATAGACTAAATCAAAGTGATATATTAGATTATACAGACAAAAATAGGGAGACAACCAAATATACATTGGAAACTTTAGTCAGTACGAGTGTTTATATATATAAACTTCAAGATTATCCTATAGGGTGTCTGTTTG
Organism: Megaustenia siamemsis; assembly: GCA_032433765.1. Taxonomy (NCBI): domain Eukaryota; kingdom Metazoa; phylum Mollusca; class Gastropoda; order Stylommatophora; family Ariophantidae; genus Megaustenia; species Megaustenia siamemsis. The sequence goes on from JAVIAB010000108.1 coordinate 56,107,323, forward strand.
ATATCCCACCCTATATTGCATCCAACTACGGCATTAATATCCTTCAAACCGATTCCAATTCTAAAGTTTACAATGATAATCTCTGTTTCTTCCGTTGTCTAGCTGTCCATCGAGGAACTTCAAATACTAATGTTAGGAAGGCTTCGTGAGTACTTTTCAAACAGTTTAACACGTCTCTGAAGTTAAGTAACTTTCACGGTGTAACTCTTGCCGAAATGTCTCTCTTAGAAAATTGTTTTTCAACAAACATAGATATTTTTAAGTTTGATTCTGACCAAGCCTTGCGTATTGTCACCCCAAGTGGCGTATTGGTAATATGGTGTTAGTGACGATAAATTTTACAGACCTTCGGCACATGATTTTTGGGGTAATGAGGTTGGTATTACGCCCGTGCCGCTTTAATTTCCCAGAAAAAAATCCGGAACCCATTAAAGGCTGGGTGAACCCGGACGCCGTCGGTTGGGATTGAACCCTACCTTTTGTCCTTTGTAGTCAACTTCACTAACCACTGAGCTATCGCGGCTCCAAACATACTTTAGGTCATATATATATTGTGTCCTTCGATTGTTATTCTAGGCACGTCCCTTATGGATATTAAAATAATATCACTATACATATTAAATAAATCTGGTGACAGCACACACCCCTGTCTAACACCCAGTTTTATTTGTTGAAACATTCCCAATTGATTTCCAGCTCTTATGGCGACTATTTGTTGCCAGTACATGTTCCTTATTATTCTTAGATCTTTGCTGTCTACGTTTATGCTTTCTAAAGTTTTAATTATTTCTTGGTGCTTTACCTTGTCAAATGTTTTGTTATAATCTATGACATATTGGTATAGTTCTATCAAATTAAAACATTGATACTTCAATACGACTCATTTCTGTCCAATTTAACAGATTGTGTTTTTCTTCTCTAACTTACCCCATACACTTGTTAGAATATGTGCTGATTCAGCAGCAGATAGGATATTGACTTTTGTAGCCCAGTAATGTATTGTATTTCTTTGATGAACAAAAAAAGCGATGTCCCGTGTCATATTTTAATGTGGAACAAACATGAAGTATTAAGCTTCAACGACTTTGAGAATTTAGTTATGAAGTAGCCAGTGCTCTTCTTCTCTAATATTTGTTCCAATTCATTAAATTATCAATTTCTATTTGTTCCGTGTTGGATCAACAAGAGAGCGTCAAGCTATCACCTCGTTCGCTGTTTCTGAACCAAACATCTGGCCTTGGACAACTGACTGACTCTTTTGTATAGAAAAAATTAAAGGCAAACCTGACTCAACATTAATACTTACGCTCTCACCATCAAGTACCGGGCCTGCTGGCGTAGGTGATCATGTCTCTCCACAATTTTCGGTCTCGACAGTTATTTATCATTTCTCTTGTTGACCTTCTGCCAAGCCATTCTCTTAAGCTGTCACTGTCTGGTATTTTTTCTCGTTGCCTCCCTCTATCTCTTCGTCCCTCAATTTTTCCAGTTGTTACAATATATTCCAGCTGTTCTCTTCTCATTATATGGCCAAAAAATGATTATTGTTTCTTCCTAATATTGGAAATTAGCTCTATTTTTGCTTTGATCTCTCACAGAACATCTTCATTACTCTTCTTAGCTGTCCATGGTACTCTCAACATTCTTCTATAAAACCACATTTCTACAGACTCCAGTGATTTTCTTGTCTGTTGTCCTATTGTCTATGATTCGCATCCATATGTTAAGACTGGCTCTACGTAACATTTAAGAACTCTTTTTCTTACTTAAGCTCTACTTTCACATAAATAATATTTTAACTAAACAGGTATGAACATTAATATTTAGCAATTAACCTAATAGTCTTGAAGTAAAGCAAGACTAGTGAAGATTGTGGACAAAATTATAAAAAAAGGTTTATTTAATTCCTTTTTTGAGGCGAGTAAATAGTAGTTGTTGTTAGTCGAGGGTCCCAGTAGCACTGCAAAACGAATTAAAATCCATAATTGCTCCACCGCCCGTCCCAGTGGAATCATCCGAATTTAAATTGATCTCACTGAAATATCCAACAAAGAAAGCCAGCTGCAGTTCCCATCATAGCAGCTACAGCACACGCCAAAAGACATAAGGCACAGAAAGTGAATGCAGCTGAACTGTCCTTCGTCATGCAATATCATCATTCATCGTAAGAAATAGAAATATCAAACACGATCAAAACGATATATATATATATATATATATATATACATATATATATATATATATATATATATATGGGAGCCGCGATAGCTTAGTGATTAGTGAACTGGACTACAAAGGACAAAAGGTAGGATTCTATCCCAACCGACGGCTTCCGGATCACCCCCCCCCCTTTAATGGGTACCAGATTTTTTTTTTCCTATAGGTATATATATATATATATATATATATATATATATATATATATATATATATATATATATACAGCAGCCTCTCGATTATCCAGATTTAATGATTAGGTACAGTACTTTAAAAGTGTTAGCGCTTACTCAATTTATTGCTGCTTGAAATATTAGTAATACATATATGTATATATATATATACATATATTTATATATATTACTATATATTTATATATATATATATACATATATTACTATTTAATATTTTTATTATTAAATAGTCTTATATTAAGACTATATAATAATAAGTAAATTCTTCTCTCTTGATTTCCAATAGTCTTTAACCGAATGGTGCTGCGCAGATTTCTCAAGATTAATTTTTTGTCCGCACAGCTTCTGTCTTTTTTATGTTTTAAGTAATAAATAAGGGCTTCAGCGCGTGCTAGCGCAGAACTGACTTACACTCCGCTCAGGTATGAGGTCCGGTACTTTTTTTGTGAGAGTTGGTTCATTCTGCACAGTCTTGGCAGCGCATTGTACGATTTCATCATCATTCAATATCTTATGTTACGAAGCTAAATTATTATCTTCGTTTAACCAATCATGCATTGACACCCCGTCAATATGTTCACACCAGTCTATGCTTTGTCAAGTATTCAAGACGGCATGCACTGTTTTACATCCATCTATGCCAAGTAAAGTATTCAAGCCGTGTAAAGTATTCAAAACTGTATGCATTGTTTCACGAGCACTTGAAGGGGGTTTCTTATATTTCTCCTATACATCATCTGATGAATGTTCCACTCGCATAAGAATGATGTTTTATTTTGATACATAACGCTGACTCTTACACATTGGCAGCCCTTTTCTTTATTTCATTCCTTTTCCTTCAATCTGTTTCATTTACAATGGCAACTCACAATCATTACTATTAACAATATCTATTCTCTTATATTTCATTCTCTCTTCCCTACTACTAATCTATTCTTTTCCATTCCTAGCTTTCGTCCCTACAACTAATCTATTCTAACATCATCGTGGCCGTTATCCTACTTTGGTACGTTCCCATCGAACGCACCATCCTATTCTATCTATTCCTATCTACCGGCCTATCCCTAACTCATATTCTACTCTGCAGGGTTCCTTGCATATACTTTTAATGTCTTCTATTGTCTACCAGGTTTCCAACTATCCATCTCTCTGCAGGGTTCCTTGTGTATACTTTTAATGTTTCTATTGTCTACCAGGTTTCCAACTATCCATCTCTCTGCAGGGTTCCTTGTGTATACTTTTAATGTTTCTATTGTCTACCAGGTTTCCAACTATCCATCTCTCTGCAGGGTTCCTTGTGTATACTTTTAATGTTTCTATTGTCTACCATGCATTCTCAACTACACGTCTGTTCAACACGGCTGCCGATCTCTGACTAATTTTTCTACGTTGTTTCATTGCAACCGTCTCTATCCCCCACGTCATACCCAATTCCGTCATAACTTCCTATTTCGTCATTTCTTCTTCAGTATACTTCTGTGCTTAACTTGTCTCTTCCCTTTCTTTCATCCTTTAGTGTGCAATTCCCTGTCATACTATTTTCTCTGCTATACACTGACTCCAAAATCAAGAAATACCACATCACTTTCCGATAACTGACTTCTGATGTGTCAGGTACACACATATAACGATTTTACTTTAAAAAAAATTACATCTATGGTCAGACGTGAGCTTATAGATTTGTTTCGCTTTGATAAATGTAATTTTTAATTGAGTGAATTCTTTTTAAATAAAATGATATATGTTTAAGTTTTACGGAAATCTCCAAGGCAATCCTCTTCTGATTAATCCGCTCACGGGTAATCAAGTCTGTTTTACTGTAACTATATTATCTCTACCCATAAAACGCAGAAAAAGAAAAGTAATATACCAAGCATTTGAAACCCTGATATCGTGACGTTTGCTAAGACGATATTGTTTATTCAAGGTACATTATATTAATATAATTATATTATGTTTCCTGCCAAAAAAATTATTTTTGTCTTTATATGTATATACTGGGTTATACATGTGGTTCTTTGAAGGATTTAGGTTTATTACAATATTGAATGCATTGAATTTTCCCCACAAAATATTGTTTGTGTTAATGCCATTTTTATGACAAAGTGAATGCTGCACTACAATTTATGATGAGGCTATGGAAAGCAAACACGTTATAGCAAATATAAAGATAACATGCAAATGTTTTTGTATTTCCTTCCTGAAGAATACCAGTAGTAAGTGAAACAGATTAATTATCAGAACAACGCTTCAATTATGAAATATATTGATTACTAAATTCCAGTGATAAGGCGCGCTTCCCAACACCAGAGCAGGAAGTTGACACCGACACACAGCTGATGGCTTGCACCAGTATCGGTGAACCAAAATCATCCAGACCCTACTCCACCTCTCCGCGCTGCCTCCAGTAACAGACTAACCTGTCTAGTCTGGCCAAGCGAGCAGGAATCGAAGAGGGAAGACAACCCGGTACTCAAAAATGTCGTGCTGAGGTCGGATGTTTTGGGTCGAAAGGCGAAAATATAAAAGTTACATGTATACTGCAAACCACAACACAACGCAGACACGTCCACTTAACATCCTTTTAAGGACGGATGACGAAGAGGAATTCTACAGTCTACGGATACTCTAGAATACTTTAGTCATCGGGCGAACGCAAGCAAATTCCAGCGAATGCGACACTCGCAATTAATAATATTAACAACAAAGCGGTTGTATCATTGAATAGCTTTGTATTTATCCATAATAAATTTAGACTATGACAGATTCAAGTATTAAGGATACTACTAGAAGAACATACAGAAAAACAACAAACATTAATCAGCAATTTCATTGATTTAAAAAAAAAACAAAAACGTTTTACAACATACATAGATAGTTCTTGTGGAATATCTTTAAACATTACGTAATGCCACTAAAAACTACCAACATTATAAAAGACATATATGATGGCTATACTTTCGCAGTTCGCACAGAGGAGGGAATGAGTGATTGGTTTCGATTTTAAACAGGATTCAAACAGGAATGTATACTATCACCTTTGCTATTTGGAATTACCATTGATTGCATAATGAGTAAATGTTGCAACGGCAATAATAACATTAAATGTTATGACAAGAATTACTTGGAAGATCTAGATTTTGCTGATGATATAGTGCTCCTAAGTGACAATATCAACAAGCTGCAGAATATCACATATACCTCATCATCCTTGGCGGAAAAAAATAAGACTTGAAATCAACAGGGATAAAACAAAAATTAATGAAAAATAATACCCCGAAGGGCAATATATATTTAAATAGGCAGGCATTGGAATCGGCCGACTACTATATAAATAAATAAATAAATAAAATATATATATATATATTTATATATATATATATATATATATATATAAACATATATATATATTGGACTTCCGTTTCCAAGATGGTGGAACGTGGTTCATGTTCTCTGGACCGCTACAGAAATTGCATTTGGGGACTGATTAGTTTCGGCTCTTCAATGCAGCTTTCTCCGTTAAAGTCAATCTGATGCTCCACTTAACAAATTTTGCCGACGATGATGAGTCGTACACACCTCAATGCTCCTCTTTATCAAGTCAAAGTTTGTGAATGCGACCTTCCTCTGTCTAGAGTTGAAAAGCGGTTTACTTTCAACACATTGAATGTTGTTCCAAGGCCATCGTTGGAATTGTTTGGCGTCAAGTATTTATATTTTACAACTCATAATATGGACTGCTTTGCCAAATCAATCGCAGTTTTCACTTTAAAGATTGTGTATCATCTTTTCGTGCGTTGTTGACTGCATTTATTGGAATAATTGGGATTTTATGGGCGCAGTCATTGTTGTGTGTACGTTATCACAATGGCTAATTGTATATCCCTAAAACGACCGCACGCGAATAGTGAAAGGTGAAATTGAGTTTCGTACATGACTTTGCAGTATCGGGGTGACTCCCGGAGATTCATGTTAGTCAGGAGGGATTCATAATTAAACAAATTCACATTGCAGGGAGATCTTACGGTTTGTTGTTTGATGTGCGACGGGGATAAACCGACGACTAACTATGTTTCATATGTTCGGATTTGGAGTCAAAATGATGTCCTAAGACCATCAAGCGCTATACATTGTTAAATATTATATATAACGATCATCATTTTCAGGAGGACGTGAACTTCCGGTCAATATTGTGGATAGGCGACAGGAATCATTAAAGCCTATAGCTGAAAAGTGTTCCTCGTTGCAGTTTCCTCATATTCCAATACCTGATTGTTGCAAAAGCAACTGAGTTTAGTGCTCTGTGCACACTGTGAGCTGTGCGTTTCATCTGTTTTGGTCATGTTTCGATATTCCTATTGTTTACGATGAATGATGATATTGTATGATGGAGAACAGATGGCTGTGTTCACTTTCTGTGCGGTTTCGCCTTATGTCTTTTGGTGTGTGCTGAGACTGCTATGATGGGGACTACAGCTACTTTTCTTTGTTTGGGAAATGAGATAGTAATTCGGAAGATTCCACTGGCACGGGCGGTTGAGCAATTATAGATTTTAATTCGTTTGCAGTGACACCGGGGCCTTTCATGACCATAACTATATATTTCAAGGAGGTGAAACAAAAAAAAAAGAGATCAGAAGCAGGATAGCAAAAGCAACAACGAATTGTTAAAACCTGGACATAATTTGGAAATAAAAAATACTAAGCAGGAAAACCAAATTTTGAAAATTCAACTTAAACCTATTATCAACACTTATCTATGCATGTGATTGGTGGAAACCATCTAAAGACATTGAGCAAAAAACTACACGCTTTTGAAGAAAAATGTATAAGAAAGATAATCGGTGTACAATTGAATGATTTCAAGACTAATTTTGAAATAAAAGAAATGAACATGTTTTTGGTCATGTAATGGCCACATTAAGAAAAGAAGATGGACATATGTCGGATATGTGCTGAGAAGACAACAAGGAAATTCCAAAACAGGCTCTTTTATGTGAAACATCAGGATACAGAAAAACAAGAAGATCGTAAGAGATATTTTCACACAACACGATGAAGTAAGTAAATTGTAGTGAGATATTTTAAAAGTTGATTCAGAAAAAAAATGAAACAACTGGCGTACGAAAACATATAACATAAAAAAATGAACATGACAAAAAGAAGAAACTAAATATTATAATTTAATTACCTGTCACAGAGATAAGAAAACATCAAATGAACCGTTTATTACATGTTAACGCAATTATTTTTGTTATAAATAATGCCAAAATCAATTCAGAAAACAGAAAATAATAGCATCTACGGTATACAAACAGAAATAAACAAAGCGAAACGAAAAAGGGAAATAAACAATATAATAAAAGTGATCACCACCACCAGAGTTGGCTATTTCCATAATGTTGCTTCTGATTAGACAATCATTACTATTTGATTTGACTACTATTATCTCAAAGTTGTTTTGTGTTCACTACTCACAAACAAAATACACGACTATCTCCACAAAACTTTCGTACACCTAAAATACTACTCATGACTTAACTATATTCACATCGTTTCTTGCGGCTAAAACCACTGTTCCGCTGGCTGAAAAGCCGACGTACGGTGTTCGAAGTCCGCGGTAGACAGAAAGGATTTTTTTCTATCGGGGGTGAAATAAAAATCCTGAGTCTCACACGTCCTGGCGACTGCTTGACCAAGCGGCCTTTATCCCTTGGGTTCTATCGTTGCCCTCCCCTCACCCCGACATATACCAGCAATGGTACTATGTGTCGTAAAGATATTTTTTTTTAACATTGTTTCTTTTTTTCTGAAGAATTGATAGCAGAACTTAAACTGTGCTTACCGAGAGCATGATGACCTGGCAATGAAGTAGTTCGCATGCTTTTGTTTTCTGTTTATTTGGTTTTGAATGGAAATTCGATATTTCTCATAAAAATGTTGAAAGTTCCCTGGACAGCTAAAAAGACCAATGAGGAAATTCTCAAAGAGGCCAACAACAACAAAAAGGGAGCTCCTAAAACAAAACAAAAAACAGTCAACATTTTCGGGCACATCATGAGAAGAGGAAAATTGGAATACTTGGTTACAACTGAAAAAATACAGGGAAAGAGAGTTCGCAAACGACAAAGAGAGAAAATACCAGATATCTTTGTGTCATGACATGGTAAACAGTCAACAACAGAACTGATACGATGCACGGTGGAGAAAATATTGTGGCATAACATGATCGCCTATGCCAAAAGGTATGGCACATGATGATGTTGATGCGCTTGTATTAAAGGTCACATTTCCCAGACCATTGCTGTAATTACGGGATGGGATAAACCCACAACGTTCAAAGTGAGGTCCAGATATTGTATTGTAGTTATTTATTTTTTGGGTTGTGGGTGGGGGGGGGGGAGTGGTTAGTCTCGAGGCAAGACGACGGTCTCGAGCCAGAGAGGTTGTGGGTTCAAATCTCGGCTACAACGGTTGGGTTTTTTGTTTATGATTTCCCTCTGCGGCAACCACCACTGGTCTCATCGAGGCCCGGCTTGAAACGTTAAATACTCATTGACGAAAAAAATCGGAGTTAGCTGCCTGTGCGGCGAGGGACCCCTGTGCACACGGCTGCCAGGGAAAAATGGATTAAGACGCAAAATTCAGTTCCTAGTCTCTATGGACCTAGTCATAGGTAAGCTGGCGAACGAAAAAAAAAGGACAAATTATTTTAGATTATGAATATAATAAAGTCAGCACTTAATTATTCCCACAGTTGCTTCCATTTCCAGTGTGCTATATTTAGCGTTTCAGATCATGTGACAGCTTGTCGTAGAACCTGTTCATGACGTCAGCATCTCCCTCCTCTTCCTGGTCAGGGTAAGGAATGTACGTGTTGCTCCGGATATGACGTAGAAGATCTAGGTCAAGTTCACTGTTGGAAATATTCTCCTTCAAGAGGAACACCAGAACATGGCGTCCTGTGTGGACAGCCTCCATGTTGGCCATCTTCCAAAAAAAAATAATAATAATAAAAACGGATATTATCGACGAATAACTATCAAACTGTTTACGTGTCATATCAGTACCATTAACCTTTAGGAATTGAGGATTTTACCAAAAGAAAATAAATAATTATTAAAACATAGAATGTAAAACGAGATTTTAAGTTGTAGGAGAGTGGAGTGTTAAGCATCATTGTCATAGTCAACAATAGAGAATGTGTGTAGTGTTGTGGTATCGTGCTGATTTGGTGACAGAGTAATCATGACTTCTATCTCAGCTTGACGCACTCCAATCGTTTCAGCCACACAAAAATAAGTCTCCTATTCAAGATGTTTGATAAGTTAAACATCAACGAAAAAAAAACACTAGCTCTCTCACTTCCAAGTACTTGGTCTAGTAATGTGAATAATGATACAACACTCGCATAACACGCCTTATGTCTTTTGACGTGTGCTGTAGCTGCCTTTTTTTTTATCCTTCAATGAGATGAGTTTTAATTCGGATGATTCCACTAGTACCGGCAGCAGAGCAATTATGGATTTTAATTCGTTTGCAGTGTTACCGGTATGTGGTAGTGGTAATGAAATAGCCTGGTTTAGATCAAAATAGCTATAGGAAGCATAATGGCCATATTTTTAAAATATGAAGAACGTATGCAGAAATAAGTCTAGGAGGATACAAGAATATCTGTCCACTTTGCTTTGCTTTGGGAGCTGCGATAGCTCACTGGTTAGTGAACTGAACTACAAAGGACAAGGGATAGGGCTCGATCCCAACCGACTGCTTCCGGGTTCACCCAGCTTTAAATGGGTACCGGGTTTTTCTGGGAAAGTAAAGCAGCACGGGCGTAATACCGACCACATTACCCAAAAATCATGTGCTGAAGGTCAGTAAAACGTATGGTCACTAACACCATATTCCATATACGCCACTTGGCGTGACGGGGCTCTTTACTTTTTTTTTTTACTTGCTTTGTTTTGCCCGGAAGCTGAAAAACACCGTTTTCTATCACCTAAGAAAAAGCAACAGCAATACTATGGTTTATGATGGTGCTAAACATATGCGGTGGTAAAATTCCGCAAGTTAAGCTCATGTACCAACAAATTTAGATCAAAACTGAGATAGAATGTATAATGGTGGTTCGTGAGCTAGATCAGGGTAGAATACAAAAAGCATTTTGTTATAGTGAACTGTAAGAGATCGCACTGTGGGCAAAAGAGAAAATATAATAGATTTACTAGCACGTTCACTAAAATACTATAATCTCACTTTTATGGTTGAGTGAGTTTTGCTGCTTCTCGAACAGTTTGTCTCAGCAAAATATATGAGGAAACGACATTCTTTGAGAAAAAAAAACATAATGAACAGCGCCATCTAGTGGTGATTACTTCGGGAGTCAAACGTAAACACAACATCATTGTCATCACATTAAACATTTCAACAACACACACGAAAAGTGTCCTTTTGACTCAATTTCCATCTTCAACACATTTATACAAATATCAATGACAACGTTGTCATTATTGACATATGAATACAGCAACATTTAAACAGAGATCAATGGCAACGTTGTCCTCATCAACATAGGAATACAACAACAGCAACATTTAAAATATAATTTCACTTCTTATAAAGCTGAAACAAAATTATTTCCCCTACCACACTTGCAGTAGCTAGATAGCAATCTTCATGGAACTGTACTTAATGATTACACCACCTAATCACATAAAGCTCATAGTTACACCAAGTATTCACCTGAAGCTCATGATTACACCAAGTACTCATCTGAAGCTCATGGTTACACTAGGTACTCAACTGAAGCTCATAGTTACACTATGTACTCACCTGAAATTCATACTTACACCAGGTACTTACCTGAAGATCATATTTACACCAAGTAGTCATCTGAAGCTCATGTTTACACCAGGTACTCACCTGAAGCTCATATTTACACCAGGTACTCACCTGAAGCTCATATTTAAAACAGGTATTCACCTGAAGCTCATAATTACACCAGGTACTCACCTGGAGCTCATAATTACACCAGGTACTCACCTGGAGCTCATAATAACACCAGGTACTCATCTGAAGCTCATAGTTTCAACAGGTACTCACCTAAAGCTCATAGTTACACCAGGTACTCATCTGAAGCTCATAGTTACACCAGGTACTCACTTGAAGCTTATAGTAACACCAGGTACTCACCTGAAGCTCATAGTTAGACCAGGTACTCACCTGAAGCTCATACTTACACCAGGTACTTACTTGAAGCTCATAGTTACACCAGGTAAAAGCTTCAGACCTCGCTTCTCCAACTCTGTCAAAGAAATGCGAGGAGAAGTCAAGTTCACACATCAGTATGTGTTAGATTACGTGTGTCTAATGAAATATTTTTGGAATCGATCTGTAACCAATGCTATATTTAAAAAGAGATGATAATAAACTTAACGAACTTAATTCTTTTCTACTTCGCTTGTCGTGAAAATACGTTGTCTTTTCTTTTACATTTTAGTTCAACACTTTGGATTTCAGTGAGACATAATTTTGAGACCGAATTTGTTTTGGTCGCTACTGTATTGGTCAAATGTGCTACGTCATTTTTCTCTTTACTATTAGCTTTACTGCCGCTTCATATTTGTATGCATTTATATTCATTTCTTTGCTTTGACCCAACTAGTACAATACCTGCTGCTACTCTATGTTTGTATAACACTCTACGTGCTTACTTTACTATTAATTTTTGTTTTAAATACATATCTGTGTGTGTATGTTTATTCCTGCTGAAGGCATATTGCGCCGAAGCGTTGTTCTAATTTGTGTCCTCCACTTATTACGTAAATCATTAACCATACCGTTTTTTTCTATTTTTTTCTATATATATATATATATATATATATATTTTTATTTCTCCTTTTATCTTTATGTTGGTGTTTTGTGTTTATTTTGATGTCGTCATTACTTATGTCTTATTTATGTTGTTTTTTTTTTATATTATGTTGTTTCTCGACTCTGTTATGTCTGTATAGGTGTTCTTGCATGTCTTTTATTTTCGTGTGTATCAATGCTTTATCAATGCTTCATCGTCTGCGAAAAAAACTTGTTAATTTCGTCCCTTTCGGATGGATTTGCCAGTTTGGAGAAGTAACCCATGTATGTGATGAACAGTAGGGGGTGATGGAACGCATCATTGTTTTTTCCGGTCAAAATGTCGGACAGGCGACAGGAACTGTTAAAGGCTGTGTCTGAAAAGTGTTCTTTGTTGCAGTTTCCTCATATTCCAAGTCTGGCTTCCTGCCGGAGCTACTGAGTTAAGAGCTCTTTGCACACCGTGAGCTGTGCGTTTCATCCGTTTTGATCATGTTTCGATATTCCGATTGCTTACGATGAATGATGATATCGAAAGACGGGGAGCAGATGGATGTGTTCACTTTCTGTGCGATTTCATCTTATGCCTTTTGGCGTGTGCTGAGATTGCTATGATGGGGACTGCATCTAACCTTTCTTTTTTTTATTTTTTGGGAGATGAGATATTAATTCGGATGATTGCACTGGTTGATCAATTATTGATTTTAATTCGTTAGCAGTGACACCGTGGCCTTCGACTAACCATAAACCATCAATATTTTACTCCTGTTTTGATTTTGCAAGGGTCTTTATAAAGGGTGTTTATAAAGTCTCACTACACTTGGTATCTAGGTCAATTTGAAAAAAAAAATGTTTATGACGTCATCACAATATGTGCTCCCACTGTCAATGAAATTTGTTGAATAAGTTTATTGCTACTGGAAATGTGGAAGATGCTCCACGATCTGGTAGGCCTGCTGTGAATGATGAAATATGTTTAGATATCCAAGACAGAATCCTTAAAAGTCCAGACAAGTCATTAAGAAAACTGTCGCAACAAGTGAACTTACCATTGAGCACATATTGTGATGACGTCATAAACATTTTTTTCAAATTGACCTAGATACCAAGTGTAGTGAGACTTTATAAACACCCTATATTATGCTGCTGTTCTTATTTTGCTGGTGCTGTTGTCGCACCGCTTTTGCACAAGTTTATCAAATGTTGTTGAACACCGTAAGTTGTAAGTCTCACAGTTGTTCTCTTTGTTCAAGATCGAAAGCCTTTTCTTGGTCTATGAATGTTATGTATAGTTTTTGTTTGTATTCTTTTGCTTTTTCTGTTACTTTTTTTCAGAGAAAATAGCGCATCAGGAGACTCTCTGTACCTTCTGAAACCCATTTGTGCTTTTCTTAATGAGTTATTTACGGGTCATCATCATTGCATTCCGAACATGTCCATAGGTGCTCAGATCCCCTCCTCAGCAAGTCCCGCAGTGTCCAGCGACTGACAACTCCAGTTCTGTGTTGGTTGATAAGTCTTCTTACACGCCCACTAAGTTTCTCATTTCTGGCTGTGCCCATCTTAACTCCCATCTCTATAACCCGAAGAAGTGACGTGGATTTGTGTTTGTCGAAGTCCTTTGCCCTTCCTACATGTTTTTCTTGTTTGAGATTCTAAAATTGATCTTTACCTATCTGCTATTATTTTGTCATACAATTTGTCTGTGTAGCTTAGTATGGATATACCTCTGTATTGACTGCAGTTTCTCTTACTGCCTTTCCTTTTCTATATTGGGATTATGATGGCTTGTTTCCAGTCTTCTGGTGCTTTCTGTTGTTGCCAAGATATATTGAATATTCTCATTAACCATTCTACTCCTGTTGTTACCAAGCTATATTGTATATTCTCAATAACCATTCTACCCCTGTTGTTACCAAGCTATATTGTATATTCTCATTAACCATTCTACTCCTGTCGTTACCAAGCTATATTGTATATTCTCGTTAACCATTCTACCCCTGTTGTTACCAAGCTATACTGTATATTCTCATTAACCAAACTACCCCTGTTGTTACCAAGCTATATTGTATATTCTCATTAACCATTCTACTCCTGTCGTTACCAAGCTATATTGTATATTCTCGTTAACCATTCTACTCCTGTTGTTACCAAGCTATATTGTATATTTTCGTTAACCATTCTACTCCTGTCGTTACCAAGCTATATTGTATATTCTCGTTAACCATTCTACTCCTGTCGTTACCAAGCTATATTGTATATTCTCGTTAACCATTCTACTCCTGTTGTTACCAAGCTATATTGTATATTCTCGTTAACCATTCTACTCCTGTCGTTACCAAGCTATATTGAATATTCTCATTAACCATTCTACTCCTGTCGTTACCAAGCTATATTGTATATTCTCGTTAACCATTCTACTCCTGTCGTTACCAAGCTATATTGAATATTCTCATTAACCACTCTACTCTTGTTTTTCCCAAGCTATAATTATCTCTAGTGATAGGTTGTCAATTACTGGGGCTTTCTTTCTTGATCCTTGTCTTATGGCTTCTGCGATGTCGGCTCTTAGGATGATCGGTTCTAGATCTTGACGTTTAGTTTTCTGGGTGTCGGTGGATTTGGTTGTCGGGTTTAGTGGAGTCTTCAAATAGTCCTTCCACCTCTGTAATGATTTTGTTCTTTATGTATTGCGTATCCCTCTTTGTCGCTTAAAAGTACCATGTGGTCGTAATTTGCATTCATTGTTCTCATTGCTTTAAGAGTTTTGTAGAATTTTAATGGCTTTCTTGTAGTCTCTAGGGAGCCGCGATAGCTCAGTGGTTAGTGAACTGGACTACAAAGGACAAGAGGTAGGGTTCGATCCCAACCGACGGCTTCCGGGTTCACCCAGGCTTAAATGAGTACCGGATTCTTGTCTGGGAAAGTAAAGCGGCACTGGCGTAATACCGACCCTAAAAATCATGTGCTGAAGGTATATAAAATGTATGGTCACTAACACCATATTCCCTGTGCGCCACTTGACGTGACGGGGCTCTTTACTTTTTTTTAAATTGTGGTCTCTGCTAATCTTCTGACCGATGTCCAATTAAAAAAAAACACACACCCCTAACAATTTGTTGCTTCTGATCCTTGAAATTTGCATGTTTTTTTCTGACAGTAATATTTGTACATGACACGCAGCACATTGTTGGGTTACTACGTGGTCGATATCACGCCAGGTCGCCGCACTTCTCAGAAAAATCATTACCTCTTTGCAATTAAAAACTTTTTTTTTTTATTAATCAAAATATATTTTTTTTAAAAGTTACACAAATCAAAGTCACCATCACGATATCCTGTTTGCAAAACTTGGACTCTCTATTTGATTGTTGTTGTTTTTTTTAAGAAACGATCATTTTAAAATCTGAAATAAAATTATCTCCCCCAGAATATATTTGAGACAAAATATATGATCATTCCTGATAAGCCTTAAAGACATGATGTATGATTTGATGTTAATTGAATACAAACCTGGGGACAGATGATTGCAAACAAATATTGTGTCTTCAGAATCATAAGAGATAAAGACATCGTATATGAATTCGTGCTGATTGTCCATTTTGTGTTTGTCCATGACTTTCAGATACACAGCGTAATACAAGTATCTAATCTTCCACCGAAACCTGGGGGACAAGGCGGAAGCACAAGTTTAATTGATTTTCTTTATTTTTGTTTGTAAAATATTTGTTAGTTTTGTGTTGTCGTTTGAGTAAAGGAGGAGATAGAGATGATGAATAATAGAAAGAAGAGAGAAAGTAAAAGAGAGATTACAATGAAAGCAAGGAAATAGAGAGGGGAAGAAAAAGAGAAATTGAAGAAAGAGAGAGAGAAAGAACGAGAGGGGGTGAGAAGAGGAAGGTAATGAGGAGGAAGGAAAGTAGGGATGTAAAGACAAGTGAAGGGAAAAGGGTGTGATGAAAATAAAAGAGATATAAGAGAGTGATTCTCTATGCATTACAAGCTGAACAATATTTAAACAAGTTAATGAATTTAAATATCTTGGACCAATGTTAACCTCAGATGGTACATCACCGCAATGCACAATAAAGATAAGTGGAACAACATTAAAACTGGTAATGAATTTAAATATCTGGGAAGTAACTAAATATTCAGTAAACTATTCTAGACGTTTGCTGATGATAAAGTCTAAATCGCTAAGAGTGAAAAGAAGTTACAAGAAATGTTAGACATTGTAGTGAAAGAAAGCGACAATAAATGACTCAGCCTTAATAGCAAAAAGATAGAAGTAATGGTAAAAAAAAAAAAAATTAAAGAGCCCCGTAACGCCAAGTGGCGTATATGGAATATGGTGTTAGTGACCATAAATTTTACAGACCTTCAGCACATGATTTTGGGGATAATGTGGTCGATATTACGTCCGAGACGCTGTACTTTCCCAGAAAAAAATCCGGTACCCATTAAGGCTGGGTGTACCTGGAAGCCGTCGATCACTCTTGTCCTTTGCGGCCAGTTCACTAACAACTGAGCTATCGCGGCTCCCCAGAAATAATGGTAGCAAGAAAGAAAAAAAAAATCACCGCAATGCATAATAAAGACAAGTGGAACAATATTAAAACAGGTAAATGAATTTAAATATTTGGGAACTTTGTTAACCTCAGACGGTATATGTACAACAGAGGTGAGATGCAGAATGGCTTGGCAAAAGTAGCTTTCCAAAAAACGAGGAAGATACTGCTCAATCCATTTTTGGCTATAGAAACAAGAAAAAGAGTTTTTAAATGTTATGCAAAGTCAGTCTTAACATATGGATGTGAATCGTGGACAATAGGACAAAAGACAAAAAAATCACCGGATGCTCTAGAAATGTGGTTTTACAGAAAAATGTTGAAAATACGATGGATAGCTTAGAAGAGTAATGAAAATAGTCTGAAAAAGCCCAAAGCAAAAATAGAGCTAATATCCAATAAAAGGACGACACAATCATCATCTTTTGGTCACGTAATGAGAAGTTAGCAACTGGAATATATTGTGGCAACTGGAAAGATTGAGGGATGAAGACATTGAGGGAAACAAAGAGAAAAGATAGACAGCATAAGATAATAGCTTGGTAGAAGGTCAAGAATCGAAAATTTACACAGACGTAAACAAACCAATATATGCTTGTTTCATAGACTACACCAAAGCTTTTGATAGAGTACACCACTAACAACTTATATAATGCCTACAAGAGATACATCTAAATGACATGGACATACGGCTAATATGTAATCTATACTGGGAGCAAACAGCAATAATAAAATACAACAAAGATAACTCTATACCCATTGATATGAAAAGAGGAGTAAGACAGAGATGCATCATATCACCAAGCTTGTTCAATCTATACACCGAGCAAATCTTTAAAAACATCATAGAGGTGCCAGGCCTACAAATTAATGGAACGATAATCAATAACCTAAGATATCCTGACGATACTGTACTACTAGCAGAAAATCCTAAAGATCTACAACAATTACTTAATGAAATAAACATGACAAGCAAACAATATCGACTAGATATGAATATCAAAAAGACTAAAATTCTGATCATAAACAAAGAAAATACTCAAAACCAACAAGTGGATATGAAAATTGAAGGAATATACCTGGAGACAATTCAGACCTACAACTACATTGGACATACTATAAGCAGTGATGGAAAATGTACAATTGAAATAAACAAAAGAATAGGAGTGACAAAAAGTAATTTTAATGTCATGAAGAACATACTAACATCAAAACAAATAACACCAGCGCTAAAACTAAGAATAGCAAATGTTACATCTTCTCAATATTCCTATATGGTGCAAAAACATGGACATTAGACAAGAAAACAGAACTGAGAATTGAAGCCTTTGAAATGTGGATTATAGAAGAATAGGTAGAATTGGATGGAAGGAAAAGAAAACAAACGATGAAGTCTTAAAACAACTAAAAATGAAAAGAGAATTACTAAACACAATTCAAACAAGACAAATGCGATTCTTGGACCATGTTAAAAGACACAACAGCCTACTAAAAGTAATCCTGGAGGGGAAAATACAAGGTAAAAGAGGCAGAGGCAGACCAAGACTAACATAGACGAGTAACATCAAAAGATGGACAAATCAGCCTATGACAACCTACACCATCAAAGCAAGAGACAGAGCAGAATGGCGATCCATGGTAGCCAACCTTCGTTGCGGAGATGATGATGATGAGAAGGTCAACAACAGAAATGATAAATAACTGTCGACTGGATGATGATGATGATGGTGATTCTAGATGTGTTAAATTATACTATATATATATATATATATATTAAATATCATCATCATCATCATCATCAATGATGATGATGATGATGATGCACTTTAAACTATGTGCTAAGCAGGCTAAGGATGCCATATGGGATGACTTCTGTAAAAAAAAGTGTGCTCAGAAAAATCGCTAGCCACATTCTGGCGCCTTCATCATAGCATGAATGACACAACACGACACAGAGGCATACCAGACTTTCAGAGCACAGGCCGGATATGGCACAAATCTGATGAGAGCAAAGGGAAGGCCCTGCTTGCCCGCTACATTGAGCAGACGGACCAAAGAAATGAGGCTGTAAGAATGAGGATACGGGGATTGCTGTCAAAATTGTGTAAGGATGTAGTGCTTGAAGAAGATCTCAAAATCACAACCGATACCATTCGCATGACACTTAAAAGGTCATACAACACTGCTCCTGGTCCAGATGGTATTCGGTACGATGACATAAGCGATTTAGCTGACGACGACTTGACAAAACTGGCCAATGAGTTTAATGCCAGCATTCGGAGTGGTCAGATTAAGGAGGAGTAGCTACACAGCTACTTACTACCGCTACCGAAGCCAAACAAGGAGCATTCTCAGATCAGTGCCTACAGAATCATCACAATGCAGAACACTGCGGGAAAGCTGCTGGAGAAAATAGTTGCCCGTGTCCTCATCTGTCACCTTGAACATAAACGCGTATTTCCAACGACACTCGGAGGTTATAGATATAACAAAAAGACATGGCTCAATGCGGCAGTCTTTGCCTATGACGTCTTCGAAGGCTTCCACAGACGAGAGGAGACATGTGCTGCTGCTATAGATCTGGAGGATGCATACAACAGGGTACCATTTGAATATCTCATGCATATGCTCCTCAAATTGGCGGTAAACCCATTCCTCATTAGATGGATCGCCGCGACACTGTTTCGGAAGAAGGTGATACTCAGATGTGGAAGTTGGTCTTCCGAGCCAACATCCATTTGTCCAGGGCTGCCACAAGACTCACCATTGTCACCAGTTCTATTTAACGTGTACACAATAACGGCCACGGAACAATAGTTGGATGGGAGGGGTAGAACTATGACTTTTGCTGATGATATTCAGGTATCGACAGGGAAGAGACAGACGGGTAATCGCCTCCACAATGCAAGACGAACTCGATCGAATTTCTTCCTGGTGTGGGATTTCAGGTGCCTTGGTTAATCCTAATAAAGCATCAGTTTCATGGTTCTCCCTTAACAATCATATCGTTAATACGACAACACTGGTAGTACGAATGAGAGCTGATGAGGTGACCAGGGATAAGTTGATGACATACCTCGGAGTTAAGCTTGATCACAGCCTGTGTTTTCGGGACCACGTCGACCATGTGATAACAAAATCTAGCAAAGGATTAGCCGCCTTGAAGGTCATGGCAGCTGCCAACATCGAACAGAGGCTACTTACACTTCTGTTCCAGGGATTAGTTCTCGCACCAATCGAGTATGCCCTGGCAATTCTTACTGTCAGTACGACTCAAATTGATAGGCTGGAGAAAATACAAAATGAAGCTATGCGCATTATCCTGGGATGGACGAGGGACACTCCCTGTGTAGCAATGAGGTATCTTCTTGACTTTCCAACCATGAATGGCAGAATCAAGATCTGGAGAGTACGAGCATACCTGAAGATTAGTACAGATAAAGAGCATCCATTGCACCACGTGCTCAACACAGGGAAAGGTGCGAGGCTAAAAAGAGGCAAATCATGGGTGGGCCGAGCAGAAGATGTCATCAAACAGGTCTGTGGGCTTACCAATATCAGCGTTGGTGAGGAGTGGATACCGGTGCCTATGTCATTCAAGGGGACTTTCTCGTGTATTGTCACACTCGACAGGAAAAGTAGGGATCAGAACCCGGTCGTGGTTAATTGACCTCAGGTCAACGGTCTCATCTGCGATAACACCGATGAGAAAGATGCGGGCATCTATACAGACGGATCTGTAAGACGACACCAAAGAAGTGCATGGGCATTTACAGCACGCTCGGCAGGCAGAATAGTCAAGGAAGACAGTGGTGCATACATCATGACCACCAGTAGCATGACAATGGAGGCGATGGCAGTGACCAAGGCATTCAAATGGTTAGAGTCACAAGACTACACCCACGCATGTATACTGAGTGATTCGATGAGCATGATAAAAAAAGTGGAGGCGGGCTCTGTACGCATGCAATGGGTAGAGTCGTTGCAGAAATCAAAAATACGTAAGGTCACATTTGTCTATGTCCCTGGACATGCGGGAGTACGGGGAAATGAAAGAGCGGACAGGTTGGCTAGCTGCGCTGTCGTTGAGGACGGGCAACCAATGGATCGGGCGGACATCATCAATGCCCTCCGAGATGTTGGAAGAGCACAGGACTTCGACAAACACAGATCCACGTCACTTCTTCGGATGATGGAAATGGGAGTTAAGATGGGCACTGCCAGAAATTAGAAACTTAGTGGCCGTGTAAGACTTATCAACCAACATAGAACTGGAGTCGTCAGTCGTTGGACACTGAGGGAATTGCTGAGGAGGGGATCTGAGCACCTAAGGACATGTTCGGAGTGCAGTGATGATGACCCGCAAATAACTCAATAACGCAATCATCATCATCCAGTACCGGGCCTATTGGCGTAGGTGATCAAGTCTCTCCACAACTTTCGATCTCGGCAGCTAATTATCATTTCTGTTGTTGACTTCTGCCAAGCCATTCTCTCAAGCCTTCTGTTATTTTTTTCTCTTTGGTTCCCTCTATCTCTTCGTCCCTCAATTTTTCCACTTGTTACAATATATTCCAGTTGTTCTCTTCTCATTACATGGCCAAAAAATGATGATTGTTTCTTCCTAATATTGGAAATTAGCTCTCTTTTTTGCTTTGACCTCTCTCAGAACATCTTCATTACTCTTCTTAGCTGTCCATGGTACTCTCAACATTCTTCTGTAAAACCACATTTCTACAGACTCCAGTGATTTTCTTGTCTGTTGTCCTATTGTCCATGATTCGCATCCATATGTTAAGACTGGCTCTACGTAACATTTAAGAACTCCTTTTCTTGTTTCTATTGGCAAAAATGGATTGCATAGTATCTTCCTCATTTTTTGGAAAGCTGCTTTTGCCTGAGCCATTCTGCATCTCACCTATTTTGTATATCTTCCGTCTGAGGTTAACAAAGTTCCCAAATATTTAAATTCATTTACCTGTTTTAATATTGTTCCACTTGTCATTATTTTGCATTGAGGTGATGTCTTTTTCTTTGTTGTTACCATTACCTCTGTCTTTTTGTTACCCCGTGCGTGTATCATGACATTCATTTGCTAGTAGTATACAATGTTGTACAAGTTTTCCGGCCGGGGCATGTGACACACTGACCAGGTTTTTAACATCTGCGCAAAGGACAAGTCACTTTGGTTAAGGTAGCTACGTTAAGATTATAATTTGTAGTTGAAGTTGAGTTGATATCGACACCTGAATATTAAAGGTGGTTGAACAAGTGTATTTCTATAATACTGTTCGCAAACTGTGAGTAGAAATATTTAAACATAAATGTTTTATTATCTAATTTTTTTTTTAAATTTTCTGTTATTGTGGATGTGTGCGTGGTGTTATTTATTTTCTTTTCTTTTTTTTTATTTTCTGTTATTGGGGATGTGTGCACGGTTTGGTCAGACCGCGAATATTATATTTCCTTCTCTGAATGTTTTATTCATTTCTATCTCAAGCCTTTATAATCATCTGTAATCCTTCACTAGTAATTGATTGTGTAGTCGAATAAATGTGCTGTGAAATATATATTTGTTAATTATTTTTTTCTGTTATTGTGGATGTGTGCGTGGTTTGGTCAGACGACAAATTCTCTGTATTTTCTTCTCTGAAAGTATTGTTGTACATGTGCTTTGTTTGGTTATTGATAACTCCGTATCTCAATCCTTCACAATCTGTTGAAATCGTTTATTGTTAAAAAGTTGTATGGTGGGATAAATGTGATGTAGAATATATATTTGTTATTAATTTGTTTATTTTCTTACTCTATTATAAATTATTGTTGCTGTCCGCGTGGTTTGGACAGACAAGTTTTCTGTATTTTCTTCTCTGAAAGTTGTGTTCGTTCAAACATGTATTTTCATAATTCCGTACACGTGAGTAGGCTAAATGTGATATAGAATATATGTTTGTTATTTCTCTCTCTGTCTCTCTCTCTCTCTCTCTCTCTCTTTCACATTCAAGGTACATCAAGTCAAATAAAAAAACAAATTTCATAAAAGTTAGTTCCATAGTCAAAAAGTTAGTACCATAATCAAAACAGTTATAGCCAAAGACAAAAAGATGAGACTCAATGCTCAAAATTTTAGACCCAAAGCCCAAAAAGTAAGTCCAGAAAAGCAAAATAGTTTGACTCAATATAAAAAATATATAAAAATCTGAGACTCAAAGTCAAAAATATTAGATGCATTCTCAAAAATCTTAGTTGAATACTCAAAAATGTTAGTCACAAAGCAAAAAGCAGCATTTAGGCCCAGACGCAAATTTGGTGTGTTAGTCTTATGTTTCTTATTCTTCTTTTCTCTTCCTTTCTTATAAGCTGGAGTCCAGTTTGATTTATATTAAGGGACATAACAACACCCTCTATGTTTATCGACTTTTCTAACACTGCTTCCTAGTTTTCTGACCTTCCCTCCTTGTTTTCTAACACTGCTTCCTAAGCTTCTGACCGTCACTCCTAGATTTCTGACCTGCCCTCCTTGTTTTCTGTCATTGCTTCCTAGTTTTCTGTTCTTGCCTCCTAGTTTCTGCCCTTCCGTGTTAGGTTTCTGACCATCCCTCCTAGATTTCTGACCTTCCCTCCTTGTTTTCTGCCATTGCTTCCTAGTTTTCTGTCCTTGCCTCCTATGTTTCTGCCCTTCCCTGTTAGATTTCTCACCTTCTCTCCTAGGTTTATGACCTTCCATCTTTGTTTTCTAACGCTGCTTCCTAGTTTTCTGTCCTTCCCTCCTAGATTTCTGACCTTCCCTCCTTGTTTTCTGCCATTGCTTCCTAGTTTTCTGTCCATTGCCTCCTATGTTTCTGCCCTTCCCTGTTAGATTTCTCACCTTCCCTCCTAGTTTTATGACCTTCCATCCTTGTTTTCTAACGCTGCTTCCTAGTTTTCTGTCCTTCCCTCCTAGGTTTCTGCCCTTCCCTGTTAGATTTCTGACCTTCCCTTCTACATTTTTAACCGTCCCTCCATGTTTTCTGCTGTACAGAGGACGACTTTTAAATTGACAAATACAACTTTGAATGGACAAAGACAACTTTTGAAATAGTATATGCGGGACAAAAGTTCCGATAGGTGGCCATGTCCTTTCACAGGATATCGTATCAGTTCTGTTGTTGTAATCGGAAGAGAATTTGGAGAGCGGTTACTAAAAGAAGATGGTTTGGAGAAAAAATTTGTCTAGACCTCTCTATTGACGGATAATGTGTCTCGCGCCTTCAAACACATAAAAAGTAAGTATTATTTTATTTCTTTAATAATATAGTATGATAATATGTAACCTAATTTCGATAATTTGTGAATCTCGTTGATCACATTTACTGGTTTTATTTCCTTGTAGTGTTTATTGTTTGTTAATCTTTAGTTGTAATGTTTCAATTTATTTTCTATAGATGCCTAACACTTGTCATCTGTGCTCCAAAACTTTCACCCGGAGCCGAGACATAAAGCGACATGTTGTTAGTGTACATATGCGTCAGGAATACAAATGTGATGTTTGTGAACAAACTTATAATAGAGCAGACAACCTTGGCAGGCATTTTAAGACCGAGCATCCTGCGTCAGTATTTGCTGCAACACCAATCCCTGTGTCAGCAGATCATGTAGCCTCTAAAGAGTCCTGTGCTACCCCCCCCCTATCTGTCACATCTGTCAACAAAGCTTTACTGGGGTAAGTCATCTGCAAGTACATCTCGATAGTCATGATACGGTCGTGGACAACTCGACACCACCAACACTTGCAGGCCCAGTGGTATCGGCAACCTCCCGAAAGCGACCGGTAAAGAGTTCGACTCAAGATCCCTCAAAGAGACCAAGACTTATTAATGAAATAGACTCTTTAAATAAGTTACCCCAAGATATTTTTATAATCAAGAAGATATATAAGGCCAACTGGTTAGCTATTAGAACACATGAACCTAGGAACAAATACATGGACACGTATACTATATTTCATCAGTCCGATACTCCTATAGATTGGAAGACCGTTGTAAACCCAATTTTCCTAGCCCAGAAAAAGCGTTTCAAGGTGAATTATAGTCATCATCTAATCTTAAGACATAGGGAGACAAAGGGGCTGCGTTACTTTCACGCCAACTCAAATAACGCGACGGAGTTAGACAAACCCTTGTTAGTTAGCAACAGAAATGATTTTGAAACATTTATAGATAGACTAAATCAAAGTGATATATTAGATTATACAGACAAAAATAGGGAGACAACCAAATATACATTGGAAACTTTAGTCAGTACGAGTGTTTATATATATAAACTTCAAGATTATCCTATAGGGTGTCTGTTTGATATCCCACCCTATATTGCATCCAACTACGGCATTAATATCCTTCAAACCGATTCCAATTCTAAAGTTTACAATGATAATCTCTGTTTCTTCCGTTGTCTAGCTGTCCATCGAGGAACTTCAAATACTAATGTTAGGAAGGCTTCGTGAGTACTTTTCAAACAGTTTAACACGTCTCTGAAGTTAAGTAACTTTCACGGTGTAACTCTTGCCGAAATGTCTCTCTTAGAAAATTGTTTTTCAACAAACATAGATATTTTTAAGTTTGATTCTGACCAAGCCTTGCGTATTGTCACCCCAAGTGGCGTATTGGTAATATGGTGTTAGTGACGATAAATTTTACAGACCTTCGGCACATGATTTTTGGGGTAATGAGGTTGGTATTACGCCCGTGCCGCTTTAATTTCCCAGAAAAAAATCCGGAACCCATTAAAGGCTGGGTGAACCCGGACGCCGTCGGTTGGGATTGAACCCTACCTTTTGTCCTTTGTAGTCAACTTCACTAACCACTGAGCTATCGCGGCTCCAAACATACTTTAGGTCATATATATATTGTGTCCTTCGATTGTTATTCTAGGCACGTCCCTTATGGATATTAAAATAATATCACTATACATATTAAATAAATCTGGTGACAGCACACACCCCTGTCTAACACCCAGTTTTATTTGTTGAAACATTCCCAATTGATTTCCAGCTCTTATGGCGACTATTTGTTGCCAGTACATGTTCCTTATTATTCTTAGATCTTTGCTGTCTACGTTTATGCTTTCTAAAGTTTTAATTATTTCTTGGTGCTTTACCTTGTCAAATGTTTTGTTATAATCTATGACATATTGGTATAGTTCTATCAAATTAAAACATTGATACTTCAATACGACTCATTTCTGTCCAATTTAACAGATTGTGTTTTTCTTCTCTAACTTACCCCATACACTTGTTAGAATATGTGCTGATTCAGCAGCAGATAGGATATTGACTTTTGTAGCCCAGTAATGTATTGTATTTCTTTGATGAACAAAAAAAGCGATGTCCCGTGTCATATTTTAATGTGGAACAAACATGAAGTATTAAGCTTCAACGACTTTGAGAATTTAGTTATGAAGTAGCCAGTGCTCTTCTTCTCTAATATTTGTTCCAATTCATTAAATTATCAATTTCTATTTGTTCCGTGTTGGATCAACAAGAGAGCGTCAAGCTATCACCTCGTTCGCTGTTTCTGAACCAAACATCTGGCCTTGGACAACTGACTGACTCTTTTGTATAGAAAAAATTAAAGGCAAACCTGACTCAACATTAATACTTACGCTCTCACCATCAAGTACCGGGCCTGCTGGCGTAGGTGATCATGTCTCTCCACAATTTTCGGTCTCGACAGTTATTTATCATTTCTCTTGTTGACCTTCTGCCAAGCCATTCTCTTAAGCTGTCACTGTCTGGTATTTTTTCTCGTTGCCTCCCTCTATCTCTTCGTCCCTCAATTTTTCCAGTTGTTACAATATATTCCAGCTGTTCTCTTCTCATTATATGGCCAAAAAATGATTATTGTTTCTTCCTAATATTGGAAATTAGCTCTATTTTTGCTTTGATCTCTCACAGAACATCTTCATTACTCTTCTTAGCTGTCCATGGTACTCTCAACATTCTTCTATAAAACCACATTTCTACAGACTCCAGTGATTTTCTTGTCTGTTGTCCTATTGTCTATGATTCGCATCCATATGTTAAGACTGGCTCTACGTAACATTTAAGAACTCTTTTTCTTACTTAAGCTCTACTTTCACATAAATAATATTTTAACTAAACAGGTATGAACATTAATATTTAGCAATTAACCTAATAGTCTTGAAGTAAAGCAAGACTAGTGAAGATTGTGGACAAAATTATAAAAAAAGGTTTATTTAATTCCTTTTTTGAGGCGAGTAAATAGTAGTTGTTGTTAGTCGAGGGTCCCAGTATCACTGCAAAACGAATTAAAATCCATAATTGCTCCACCGCCCGTCCCAGTGGAATCATCCGAATTTAAATTGATCTCACTGAAATATCCAACAAAGAAAGCCAGCTGCAGTTCCCATCATAGCAGCTACAGCACACGCCAAAATACATAAGGCACAGAAAGTGAATGCAGCTGAACTGTCCTTCGTCATGCAATATCATCATTCATCGTAAGAAATAGAAATATCAAACACGATCAAAACGATATATATATATATATATATATATATATATATATATATATATATATATATATATATATATATATATATATATATATATATATATGGGAGCCGCGATAGCTTAGTGATTAGTGAACTGGACTACAAAGGACAAAAGGTAGGATTCTATCCCAACCGACGGCTTCCGGTTCACCCCCCCCCCTTTAATGGGTACCAGATTTTTTTTTTCCTATAGGTATATATATATATATATATATATATATATATATATATATATATATATATATATATATATATACAGCAGCCTCTCGATTATCCAGATTTAATGACTAGGTACAGTACTTTAAAAGTGTTAGCGCTTACTCAATTTATTGCTGCTTGAAATATTAGTAATACATATATGTATATATATATATACATATATATATATATATGTATATATATATATATATATATATATATATATATATATATATATATATATATAATAATAAGTAAATTCTTCTCTCTTGATTTCCAATAGTCTTTAACCGAATGGTGCTGCGCAGATTTCTCAAGATTAATTTTTTTTCCGCACAGCTTCTGTCTTTTTTATGTTTTAAGTAATAAATAAGGGCTTCAGCGCGTGCTAGCGCAGAACTGACTTACACTCCGCTCAGGTATGAGGTCCGGTACTTTTTTTGTGAGAGTTGGTTCATTCTGCACAGTCTTGGCAGCGCATTGTACGATTTCATCATCATTCAATATCTTATGTTACGAAGCTAAATTATTATCTTCGTTTAACCAATCATGCATTGACACCCCGTCAATATGTTCACACCAGTCTATGCTTTGTCAAGTATTCAAGACGGCATGCACTGTTTTACATCCATCTATGCCAAGTAAAGTATTCAAGCCGTGTAAAGTATTCAAGACTGTATGCACTGTTTCACACCCATATATGCCCTGTAAAGTATTCAAAACTGTATGCACTGTTTTACATCCATCTATGCCAAGTAAAGTATTCAAGCCGTGTAAAGTATTCAAGACTGTATGCACTGTTTCACACCAATATATGCCATGTAAAGTATTCAAGACTGTATGCACTGTTTCACACCAATATATGCCATGTAAAGTATTCAAGACTGTATGCACTGTTTCACACCCATATATGCCCTGTAAAGTATTCACGACTGTATGCACTGTTTCATTCCAAAATATGCCCTGTAAAGTATTCAAGACTGCATGCACTGTTTCACTCCAAAATATGCCATGTAATATTCAAAACTGTATGCATTGTTTCACACCCATATATGCCCAGTAAAGTATTCAAAACTGTATGCATTGTTTCACGAGCACTTGAAGGGGTTTCTTATATTTCTCCTATACATCATCTGATGAATGTTCCACTCGCATAAGAATGATGTTTTATTTTGATACATAACGCTGACTCTTACACATTGGCAGCCCTTTTCTTTATTTCATTCCTTTTCCTTCAATCTGTTTCATTTACAATGGCAACTCACAATCATTACTATTAACAATATCTATTCTCTTATATTTCATTCTCTCTTCCCTACTACTAATCTATTCTTTTCCATTCCTAGCTTTCGTCCCTACAACTAATCTATTCTAACATCATCGTGGCCGTTATCCTACTTTGGTACGTTCCCATCGAACGCACCATCCTATTCTATCTATTCCTATCTACCGGCCTATCACTAACTCATATTCTCTCTGCAGGGTTCCTTGCATATACTTTTAATGTTTCTATTGTCTACCAGGTTTCCAACTATCCATCTCTCTGCAGGGTTCCTTGTGTATACTTTTAATGTTTCTATTGTCTACCATGCATTCTCAACTACACGTCTGTTCAACACGGCTGCCGATCTCTGACTAATTTTTCTACGTTGTTTCATTGCAACCGTCTCTATCCCCCACGTCATACCCAATTCCGTCATAACTTCCTATTTCGTCATTTCTTCTTCAGTATACTTCTGTGCTTAACTTGTCTCTTCCCTTTCTTTCATCCTTTAGTGTGCAATTCCCTGTCATACTATTTTCTCTGCTATACACTGACTCCAAAATCAAGAAATACCACATCACTTTCCGATAACTGACTTCTGATGTGTCAGGTACACACATATAACGATTTTACTTTTAAAAAAATTACATCTATGGTCAGACGTGAGCTTATAGATTTGTTTCGCTTTGATAAATGTAATTTTTAATTGAGTGAATTCTTTTTAAATAAAATGATATATGTTTAAGTTTTACGGAAATCTCCAAGGCAATCCTCTTCTGATTAATCCGCTCACGGGTAATCAAGTCTGTTTTACTGTAACTATATTATCTCTACCCATAAAACGCAGAAAAAGAAAAGTAATATACCAAGCATTTGAAACCCTGATATCGTGACGTTTGCTAAGACGATATTGTTTATTCAAGGTACATTATATTAATATAATTATATTATGTTTCCTGCCAAAAAAATTATTTTTGTCTTTATATGTATATACTGGGTTATACATGTGGTTCTTTGAAGGATTTAGGTTTATTACAATATTGAATGCATTGAATTTTCCCCACAAAAAATTGTTTGTGTTAATGCCATTTTTATGACAAAGTGAATGCTGCACTACAATTTATGATGAGGCTATGGAAAGCAAACACGTTATAGCAAATATAAAGATAACATGCAAATGTTTTTGTATTTCCTTCCTGAAGAATACCAGTAGTAAGTGAAACAGATTAATTATCAGAACAACGCTTCAATTATGAAATATATTGATTACTAAATTCCAGTGATAAGGCGCGCTTCCCAACACCAGAGCAGGAAGTTGACACCGACACACAGCTGATGGCTTGCACCAGTATCGGTGAACCAAAACCATCCAGACTACAGCTACTCCACCTCTCCGCGCTGCCTCCAGTAACAGACTAACCTGTCTAGTCTGGCCAAGCGAGCAGGAATCGAAGAGGGAAGACAACCCGGTACTCAAAAATGTCGTGCTGAGGTCGGATGTTTTGGGTCGAAAGGCGAAAATATAACAGTTACATGTATACTGCAAACCACAACACAACGCAGACACGTCCACTTAACATCCTTTTAAGGACGGATGACGAAGAGGAATTCTACAGTCTACGGATACTCTAGAATACTTTAGTCATCGGGCGAACGCAAGCAAATTCCAGCGAATGCGACACTCGCAATTAATAATATTAACAACAAAGCGGTTGTATCATTGAATAGCTTTGTATTTATCCATAATAAATTTAGACTATGACAGATTCAAGTATTAAGGATACTACTAGAAGAACATACAGAAAAACAACAAACATTAATCAGCAATTTCATTGATTTAAAAAAAAAAAAAACGTTTTACAACATACATAGATAGTTCTTGTGGAATATCTTTAAACATTACGTAATGCCACTAAAAACTACCAACATTATAAAAGACATATATGATGGCTATACTTTCGCAGTTCGCACAGAGGAGGGAATGAGTGATTGGTTTCGATTTTAAACAGGATTCAAACAGGAATGTATACTATCACCTTTGCTATTTGGAATTACCATTGATTGCATAATGAGTAAATGTTGCAACGGCAATAATAACATTAAATGTTATGACAAGAATTACTTGGAAGATCTAGATT
This sequence comes from Megaustenia siamemsis, assembly GCA_032433765.1. Taxonomy (NCBI): domain Eukaryota; kingdom Metazoa; phylum Mollusca; class Gastropoda; order Stylommatophora; family Ariophantidae; genus Megaustenia; species Megaustenia siamemsis. The sequence goes on from JAVIAB010000108.1 coordinate 56,138,305, forward strand.
TTGCTGATGATATAGTGCTCCTAAGTGACAATATCAACAAGCTGCAGAATATCACATATACCTCATCATCCTTGGCGGAAAAAAATAAGACTTGAAATCAACAGGGATAAAACAAAAATTAATGAAAAATAATACCCCGAAGGGCAATATATATTTAAATAGGCAGGCATTGGAATCGGCCGACTACTATATAAATAAATAAATATATATATATATATATATATATATATATATATATATATATATATATATATTGGACTTCCGTTTCCAAGATGGTGGAACGTGGTTCATGTTCTCTGGACCGCTACAGAAATTGCATTTGGGGACTGATTAGTTTCGGCTCTTCAATGCAGCTTTCTCCGTTAAAGTCAATCTGATGCTCCACTTAACAAATTTTGCCGATGATGATGAGTCGTACACACCTCAATGCTCCTCTTTATCAAGTCAAAGTTTGTGAATGCGACCTTCCTCTGTCTAGAGTTGAAAAGCGGTTTACTTTCAACACATTGAATGTTGTTCCAAGGCCATCGTTGGAATTGTTTGGCGTCAAGTATTTATATTTTACAACTCATAATATGGACTGCTTTGCCAAATCAATCGCAGTTTTCACTTTAAAGATTGTGTATCATCTTTTCGTGCGTTGTTGACTGCATTTATTGGAATAATTGGGATTTTATGGGCGCAGTCATTGTTGTGTGTACGTTATCACAATGGCTAATTGTATATCCCTAAAACGACCGCACGCGAATAGTGAAAGGTGAAATTGAGTTTCGTACATGACTTTGCAGTATCGGGGTGACTCCCGGAGATTCATGTTAGTCAGGAGGGATTCATAATTAAACAAATTCACATTGCAGGGAGATCTTACGGTTTGTTGTTTGATGTGCGACGGGGATAAACCGACGACTAACTATGTTTCATATGTTCGGATTTGGAGTCAAAATGATGTCCTAAGACCATCAAGCGCTATACATTGTTAAATATTATATATAACGATCATCATTTTCAGGAGGACGTGAACTTCCGGTCAATATGGTGGATAGGCGACAGGAATCATTAAAGCCTATAGCTGAAAAGTGTTCCTCGTTGCAGTTTCCTCATATTCCAATACCTGATTGTTGCAAAAGCAACTGAGTTTAGTGCTCTGTGCACACTGTGAGCTGTGCGTTTCATCTGTTTTGGTCATGTTTCGATATTCCTATTGTTTACGATGAATGATGATATTGTATGATGGAGAACAGATGGCTGTGTTCACTTTCTGTGCGGTTTCGCCTTATGTCTTTTGGTGTGTGCTGAGACTGCTATGATGGGGACTACAGCTACTTTTCTTTGTTTGGGAAATGAGATAGTAATTCGGAAGATTCCACTGGCACGGGCGGTTGAGCAATTATAGATTTTAATTCGTTTGCAGTGACACCGGGGCCTTTCATGACCATAACTATATATTTCAAGGAGGTGAAACAAAAAAAAAAGAGATCAGAAGCAGGATAGCAAAAGCAACAACGAATTGTTAAAACCTGGACATAATTTGGAAATAAAAAATACTAAGCAGGAAAACCAAATTTTGAAAATTCAACTTAAACCTATTATCAACACTTATCTATGCATGTGATTGGTGGAAACCATCTAAAGACATTGAGCAAAAAACTACACGCTTTTGAAGAAAAATGTATAAGAAAGATAATCGGTGTACAATTGAATGATTTCAAGACTAATTTTGAAATAAAAGAAATGAACATGTTTTTGGTCATGTAATGGCCACATTAAGAAAAGAAGATGGACATATGTCGGATATGTGCTGAGAAGACAACAAGGAAATTCCAAAACAGGCTCTTTTATGTGAAACATCAGGATACAGAAAAACAAGAAGATCGTAAGAGATATTTTCACACAACACGATGAAGTAAGTAAATTGTAGTGAGATATTTTAAAAGTTGATTCAGAAAAAAAATGAAACAACTGGCGTACGAAAACATATAACATAAAAAAATGAACATGACAAAAAGAAGAAACTAAATATTATAATTTAATTACCTGTCACAGAGATAAGAAAACATCAAATGAACCGTTTATTACATGTTAACGCAATTATTTTTGTTATAAATAATGCCAAAATCAATTCAGAAAACAGAAAATAATAGCATCTACGGTATACAAACAGAAATAAACAAAGCGAAACGAAAAAGGGAAATAAACAATATAATAAAAGTGATCACCACCACCAGAGTTGGCTATTTCCATAATGTTGCTTCTGATTAGACAATCATTACTATTTGATTTGACTACTATTATCTCAAAGTTGTTTTGTGTTCACTACTCACAAACAAAATACACGACTATCTCCACAAAACTTTCGTACACCTAAAATACTACTCATGACTTAACTATATTCACATCGTTTCTTGCGGCTAAAACCACTGTTCCGCTGGCTGAAAAGCCGACGTACGGTGTTCGAAGTCCGCGGTAGACAGAAAGGATTTTTTTCTATCGGGGGTGAAATAAAAATCCTGAGTCTCACACGTCCTGGCGACTGCTTGACCAAGCGGCCTTTATCCCTTGGGTTCTATCGTTGCCCTCCCCTCACCCCGACATATACCAGCAATGGTACTATGTGTCGTAAAGATATTTTTTTTTAACATTGTTTCTTTTTTTCTGAAGAATTGATAGCAGAACTTAAACTGTGCTTACCGAGAGCATGATGACCTGGCAATGAAGTAGTTCGCATGCTTTTGTTTTCTGTTTATTTGGTTTTGAATGGAAATTCGATATTTCTCATAAAAATGTTGAAAGTTCCCTGGACAGCTAAAAAGACCAATGAGGAAATTCTCAAAGAGGCCAACAACAACAAAAAGGGAGCTCCTAAAACAAAACAAAAAACAGTCAACATTTTCGGGCACATCATGAGAAGAGGAAAATTGGAATACTTGGTTACAACTGAAAAAATACAGGGAAAGAGAGTTCGCAAACGACAAAGAGAGAAAATACCAGATATCTTTGTGTCATGACATGGTAAACAGTCAACAACAGAACTGATACGATGCACGGTGGAGAAAATATTGTGGCATAACATGATCGCCTATGCCAAAAGGTATGGCACATGATGATGTTGATGCGCTTGTATTAAAGGTCACATTTCCCAGACCATTGCTGTAATTACGGGATGGGATAAACCCACAACGTTCAAAGTGAGGTCCAGATATTGTATTGTAGTTATTTATTTTTTGGGTTGTGGGTGGGGGGGGGGGGAGTGGTTAGTCTCGAGGCAAGACGACGGTCTCGAGCCAGAGAGGTTGTGGGTTCAAATCTCGGCTACAACGGTTGGGTTTTTTGTTTATGATTTCCCTCTGCGGCAACCACCACTGGTCTCATCGAGGCCCGGCTTGAAACGTTAAATACTCATTGACGAAAAAAATCGGAGTTAGCTGCCTGTGCGGCGAGGGACCCCTGTGCACACGGCTGCCAGGGAAAAATGGATTAAGACGCAAAATTCAGTTCCTAGTCTCTATGGACCTAGTCATAGGTAAGCTGGCGAACGAAAAAAAAAGGACAAATTATTTTAGATTATGAATATAATAAAGTCAGCACTTAATTATTCCCACAGTTGCTTCCATTTCCAGTGTGCTATATTTAGCGTTTCAGATCATGTGACAGCTTGTCGTAGAACCTGTTCATGACGTCAGCATCTCCCTCCTCTTCCTGGTCAGGGTAAGGAATGTACGTGTTGCTCCGGATATGACGTAGAAGATCTAGGTCAAGTTCACTGTTGGAAATATTCTCCTTCAAGAGGAACACCAGAACATGGCGTCCTGTGTGGACAGCCTCCATGTTGGCCATCTTCCAAAAAAAAATAATAATAATAAAAACGGATATTATCGACGAATAACTATCAAACTGTTTACGTGTCATATCAGTACCATTAACCTTTAGGAATTGAGGATTTTACCAAAAGAAAATAAATAATTATTAAAACATAGAATGTAAAACGAGATTTTAAGTTGTAGGAGAGTGGAGTGTTAAGCATCATTGTCATAGTCAACAATAGAGAATGTGTGTAGTGTTGTGGTATCGTGCTGATTTGGTGACAGAGTAATCATGACTTCTATCTCAGCTTGACGCACTCCAATCGTTTCAGCCACACAAAAATAAGTCTCCTATTCAAGATGTTTGATAAGTTAAACATCAACGAAAAAAAAACACTAGCTCTCTCACTTCCAAGTACTTGGTCTAGTAATGTGAATAATGATACAACACTCGCATAACACGCCTTATGTCTTTTGACGTGTGCTGTAGCTGCCTTTTTTTTTATCCTTCAATGAGATGAGTTTTAATTCGGATGATTCCACTAGTACCGGCAGCAGAGCAATTATGGATTTTAATTCGTTTGCAGTGTTACCGGTATGTGGTAGTGGTAATGAAATAGCCTGGTTTAGATCAAAATAGCTATAGGAAGCATAATGGCCATATTTTTAAAATATGAAGAACGTATGCAGAAATAAGTCTAGGAGGATACAAGAATATCTGTCCACTTTGCTTTGCTTTGGGAGCTGCGATAGCTCACTGGTTAGTGAACTGAACTACAAAGGACAAGGGATAGGGCTCGATCCCAACCGACTGCTTCCGGGTTCACCCAGCTTTAAATGGGTACCGGGTTTTTCTGGGAAAGTAAAGCAGCACGGGCGTAATACCGACCACATTACCCAAAAATCATGTGCTGAAGGTCAGTAAAACGTATGGTCACTAACACCATATTCCATATACGCCACTTGGCGTGACGGGGCTCTTTACTTTTTTTTTTTTACTTGCTTTGTTTTGCCCGGAAGCTGAAAAACACCGTTTTCTATCACCTAAGAAAAAGCAACAGCAATACTATGGTTTATGATGGTGCTAAACATATGCGGTGGTAAAATTCCGCAAGTTAAGCTCATGTACCAACAAATTTAGATCAAAACTGAGATAGAATGTATAATGGTGGTTCGTGAGCTAGATCAGGGTAGAATACAAAAAGCATTTTGTTATAGTGAACTGTAAGAGATCGCACTGTGGGCAAAAGAGAAAATATAATAGATTTACTAGCACGTTCACTAAAATACTATAATCTCACTTTTATGGTTGAGTGAGTTTTGCTGCTTCTCGAACAGTTTGTCTCAGCAAAATATATGAGGAAACGACATTCTTTGAGAAAAAAAAACATAATGAACAGCGCCATCTAGTGGTGATTACTTCGGGAGTCAAACGTAAACACAACATCATTGTCATCACATTAAACATTTCAACAACACACACGAAAAGTGTCCTTTTGACTCAATTTCCATCTTCAACACATTTATACAAATATCAATGACAACGTTGTCATTATTGACATATGAATACAGCAACATTTAAACAGAGATCAATGGCAACGTTGTCCTCATCAACATAGGAATACAACAACAGCAACATTTAAAATATAATTTCACTTCTTATAAAGCTGAAACAAAATTATTTCCCCTACCACACTTGCAGTAGCTAGATAGCAATCTTCATGGAACTGTACTTAATGATTACACCACCTAATCACATAAAGCTCATAGTTACACCAAGTATTCACCTGAAGCTCATGATTACACCAAGTACTCATCTGAAGCTCATGGTTACACTAGGTACTCAACTGAAGCTCATAGTTACACTATGTACTCACCTGAAATTCATACTTACACCAGGTACTTACCTGAAGATCATATTTACACCAAGTAGTCATCTGAAGCTCATGTTTACACCAGGTACTCACCTGAAGCTCATATTTACACCAGGTACTCACCTGAAGCTCATATTTAAAACAGGTATTCACCTGAAGCTCATAATTACACCAGGTACTCACCTGGAGCTCATAATTACACCAGGTACTCACCTGGAGCTCATAATAACACCAGGTACTCATCTGAAGCTCATAGTTTCAACAGGTACTCACCTAAAGCTCATAGTTACACCAGGTACTCATCTGAAGCTCATAGTTACACCAGGTACTCACTTGAAGCTTATAGTAACACCAGGTACTCACCTGAAGCTCATAGTTAGACCAGGTACTCACCTGAAGCTCATACTTACACCAGGTACTTACTTGAAGCTCATAGTTACACCAGGTTCTCACCTGGAGCTGCACCAGGTAATCACCTGAAGCTCATATTTACCCCAAGTACTCACCTGAAGCTCATGATTGCACCAGGTACTCACCTGAAGCTTATAGTTACACCAGGTACTCGCCTGAAGCTCATAGTTACACCAGGTACTCTCCAGCAGGTTACGTGTAAGAACCACTAAAGTCTTCCTGCTCTCAGCCACGGCCATGACGATGTTGGAAGCGATGTAGGTACCAGCCACAAAGTCTCGTCCATGGATCAAAAGCTTCAGACCTCGCTTCTCCAACTCTGTCAAAGAAATGCGAGGAGAAGTCAAGTTCACACATCAGTATGTGTTAGATTACGTGTGTCTAATGAAATATTTTTGGAATCGATCTGTAACCAATGCTATATTTAAAAGAGATGATAATAAACTTAACGAACTTAATTCTTTTCTACTTCGCTTGTCGTGAAAATACGTTGTCTTTTCTTTTACATTTTAGTTCAACACTTTGGATTTCAGTGAGACATAATTTTGAGACCGAATTTGTTTTGGTCGCTACTGTATTGGTCAAATGTGCTACGTCATTTTTCTCTTTACTATTAGCTTTACTGCCGCTTCATATTTGTATGCATTTATATTCATTTCTTTGCTTTGACCCAACTAGTACAATACCTGCTGCTACTCTATGTTTGTATAACACTCTACGTGCTTACTTTACTATTAATTTTTGTTTTAAATACATATCTGTGTGTGTATGTTTATTCCTGCTGAAGGCATATTGCGCCGAAGCGTTGTTCTAATTTGTGTCCTCCACTTATTACGTAAATCTTTAACCATACCGTTTTTTTCTATTTTTTTCTATATATATATATATATATTTTTTTTTTATTTCTCCTTTTATCTTTATGTTGGTGTTTTGTGTTTATTTTGATGTCGTCATTACTTATGTCTTATTTATGTTGTTTTTTTTTTATATTATGTTGTTTCTCGACTCTGTTATGTCTGTATAGGTGTTCTTGCATGTCTTTTATTTTCGTGTGTATCAATGCTTTATCAATGCTTCATCGTCTGCGAAAAAAACTTGTTAATTTCGTCCCTTTCGGATGGATTTGCCAGTTTGGAGAAGTAACCCATGTATGTGATGAACAGTAGGGGGTGATGGAACGCATCATTGTTTTTTCCGGTCAAAATGTCGGACAGGCGACAGGAACTGTTAAAGGCTGTGTCTGAAAAGTGTTCTTTGTTGCAGTTTCCTCATATTCCAAGTCTGGCTTCCTGCCGGAGCTACTGAGTTAAGAGCTCTTTGCACACCGTGAGCTGTGCGTTTCATCCGTTTTGATCATGTTTCGATATTCCGATTGCTTACGATGAATGATGATATCGAAAGACGGGGAGCAGATGGATGTGTTCACTTTCTGTGCGATTTCATCTTATGCCTTTTGGCGTGTGCTGAGATTGCTATGATGGGGACTGCATCTAACCTTTCTTTTTTTTATTTTTTGGGAGATGAGATATTAATTCGGATGATTGCACTGGTTGATCAATTATTGATTTTAATTCGTTAGCAGTGACACCGTGGCCTTCGACTAACCATAAACCATCAATATTTTACTCCTGTTTTGATTTTGCAAGGGTCTTTATAAAGGGTGTTTATAAAGTCTCACTACACTTGGTATCTAGGTCAATTTGAAAAAAAAAATGTTTATGACGTCATCACAATATGTGCTCCCACTGTCAATGACATTTGTTGAATAAGTTTATTGCTACTGGAAATGTGGAAGATGCTCCACGATCTGGTAGGCCTGCTGTGAATGATGAAATATGTTTAGATATCCAAGACAGAATCCTTAAAAGTCCAGACAAGTCATTAAGAAAACTGTCGCAACAAGTGAACTTACCATTGAGCACATATTGTGATGACGTCATAAACATTTTTTTCAAATTGACCTAGATACCAAGTGTAGTGAGACTTTATAAACACCCTATATTATGCTGCTGTTCTTATTTTGCTGGTGCTGTTGTCGCACCGCTTTTGCACAAGTTTATCAAATGTTGTTGAACACCGTAAGTTGTAAGTCTCACAGTTGTTCTCTTTGTTCAAGATCGAAAGCCTTTTCTTGGTCTATGAATGTTATGTATAGTTTTTGTTTGTATTCTTTTGCTTTTTCTGTTACTTTTTTTCAGAGAAAATAGCGCATCAGGAGACTCTCTGTACCTTCTGAAACCCATTTGTGCTTTTCTTAATGAGTTATTTACGGGTCATCATCATTGCATTCCGAACATGTCCATAGGTGCTCAGATCCCCTCCTCAGCAAGTCCCGCAGTGTCCAGCGACTGACAACTCCAGTTCTGTGTTGGTTGATAAGTCTTCTTACACGCCCACTAAGTTTCTCATTTCTGGCTGTGCCCATCTTAACTCCCATCTCTATAACCCGAAGAAGTGACGTGGATTTGTGTTTGTCGAAGTCCTTTGCCCTTCCTACATGTTTTTCTTGTTTGAGATTCTAAAATTGATCTTTACCTATCTGCTATTATTTTGTCATACAATTTGTCTGTGTAGCTTAGTATGGATATACCTCTGTATTGACTGCAGTTTCTCTTACTGCCTTTCCTTTTCTATATTGGGATTATGATGGCTTGTTTCCAGTCTTCTGGTGCTTTCTGTTGTTGCCAAGATATATTGAATATTCTCATTAACCATTCTACTCCTGTTGTTACCAAGCTATATTGTATATTCTCAATAACCATTCTACCCCTGTTGTTACCAAGCTATATTGTATATTCTCATTAACCATTCTACTCCTGTCGTTACCAAGCTATATTGTATATTCTCGTTAACCATTCTACCCCTGTTGTTACCAAGCTATACTGTATATTCTCATTAACCAAACTACCCCTGTTGTTACCAAGCTATATTGTATATTCTCATTAACCATTCTACTCCTGTCGTTACCAAGCTATATTGTATATTCTCGTTAACCATTCTACTCCTGTTGTTACCAAGCTATATTGTATATTTTCGTTAACCATTCTACTCCTGTCGTTACCAAGCTATATTGTATATTCTCGTTAACCATTCTACTCCTGTCGTTACCAAGCTATATTGTATATTCTCGTTAACCATTCTACTCCTGTTGTTACCAAGCTATATTGTATATTCTCGTTAACCATTCTACTCCTGTCGTTACCAAGCTATATTGAATATTCTCATTAACCACTCTACTCTTGTTTTTCCCAAGCTATAATTATCTCTAGTGATAGGTTGTCAATTACTGGGGCTTTCTTTCTTGGTCCTTGTCTTATGGCTTCTGCGATGTCGGCTCTTAGGATGATCGGTTCTAGATCTTGACGTTTAGTTTTCTGGGTGTCGGTGGATTTGGTTGTCGGGTTTAGTGGAGTCTTCAAATAGTCCTTCCACCTCTGTAATGATTTTGTTCTTTATGTATTGCGTATCCCTCTTTGTCGCTTAAAAGTACCATGTGGTCGTAATTTGCATTCATTGTTCTCATTGCTTTAAGAGTTTTGTAGAATTTTAATGGCTTTCTTGTAGTCTCTAGGGAGCCGCGATAGCTCAGTGGTTAGTGAACTGGACTACAAAGGACAAGAGGTAGGGTTCGATCCCAACCGACGGCTTCCGGGTTCACCCAGGCTTAAATGAGTACCGGATTCTTGTCTGGGAAAGTAAAGCGGCACTGGCGTAATACCGACCCTAAAAATCATGTGCTGAAGGTATATAAAATGTATGGTCACTAACACCATATTCCCTGTGCGCCACTTGACGTGACGGGGCTCTTTACTTTTTTTTTAATTGTGGTCTCTGCTAATCTTCTGACCGATGTCCAATTAAAAAAAAACACACACCCATAACAATTTGTTGCTTCTGATCCTTGAAATTTGCATGTTTTTTTCTGACAGTAATATTTGTACATGACACGCAGCACATTGTTGGGTTACTACGTGGTCGATATCACGCCAGGTCGCCGCACTTCTCAGAAAAATCATTACCTCTTTGCAATTAAAAACTTTTTTTTTTTATTAATCAAAATATATTTTTTTTTAAAAGTTACACAAATCAAAGTCACCATCACGATATCCTGTTTGCAAAACTTGGACTCTCTATTTGATTGTTGTTGTTTTTTTTAAGAAACGATCATTTTAAAATCTGAAATAAAATTATCTCCCCCAGAATATATTTGAGACAAAATATATGATCATTCCTGATAAGCCTTAAAGACATGATGTATGATTTGATGTTAATTGAATACAAACCTGGGGACAGATGATTGCAAACAAATATTGTGTCTTCAGAATCATAAGAGATAAAGACATCGTATATGAATTCGTGCTGATTGTCCATTTTGTGTTTGTCCATGACTTTCAGATACACAGCGTAATACAAGTATCTAATCTTCCACCGAAACCTGGGGGACAAGGCGGAAGCACAAGTTTAATTGATTTTCTTATTTTTGTTTGTAAAATATTTGTTAGTTTTGTGTTGTCGTTTGAGTAAAGGAGGAGATAGAGATGATGAATAATAGAAAGAAGAGAGAAAGTAAAAGAGAGATTACAATGAAAGCAAGGAAATAGAGAGGGGAAGAAAAAGAGAAATTGAAGAAAGAGAGAGAGAAAGAACGAGAGGGGGTGAGAAGAGGAAGGTAATGAGGAGGAAGGAAAGTAGGGATGTAAAGACAAGTGAAGGGAAAAGGGTGTGATGAAAATAAAAGAGATATAAGAGAGTGATTCTCTATGCATTACAAGCTGAACAATATTTAAACAAGTTAATGAATTTAAATATCTTGGACCAATGTTAACCTCAGATGGTACATCACCGCAATGCACAATAAAGATAAGTGGAACAACATTAAAACTGGTAATGAATTTAAATATCTGGGAAGTAACTAAATATTCAGTAAACTATTCTAGACGTTTGCTGATGATAAAGTCTAAATCGCTAAGAGTGAAAAGAAGTTACAAGAAATGTTAGACATTGTAGTGAAAGAAAGCGACAATAAATGACTCAGCCTTAATAGCAAAAAGATAGAAGTAATGGTAAAAAAAAAAAAATTAAAGAGCCCCGTAACGCCAAGTGGCGTATATGGAATATGGTGTTAGTGACCATAAATTTTACAGACCTTCAGCACATGATTTTGGGGATAATGTGGTCGATATTACGTCCGAGACGCTGTACTTTCCCAGAAAAAAATCCGGTACCCATTAAGGCTGGGTGTACCTGGAAGCCGTCGATCACTCTTGTCCTTTGCGGCCAGTTCACTAACAACTGAGCTATCGCGGCTCCCCAGAAATAATGGTAGCAAGAAAGAAAAAAAAAATCACCGCAATGCATAATAAAGACAAGTGGAACAATATTAAAACAGGTAAATGAATTTAAATATTTGGGAACTTTGTTAACCTCAGACGGTATATGTACAACAGAGGTGAGATGCAGAATGGCTTGGCAAAAGTAGCTTTCCAAAAAACGAGGAAGATACTGCTCAATCCATTTTTGGCTATAGAAACAAGAAAAAGAGTTTTTAAATGTTATGCAAAGTCAGTCTTAACATATGGATGTGAATCGTGGACAATAGGACAAAAGACAAAAAATCACCGGATGCTCTAGAAATGTGGTTTTACAGAAAAATGTTGAAAATACGATGGATAGCTTAGAAGAGTAATGAAAATAGTCTGAAAAAGCCCAAAGCAAAAATAGAGCTAATATCCAATAAAAGGACGACACAATCATCATCTTTTGGTCACGTAATGAGAAGTTAGCAACTGGAATATATTGTGGCAACTGGAAAGATTGAGGGATGAAGACATTGAGGGAAACAAAGAGAAAAGATAGACAGCATAAGATAATAGCTTGGTAGAAGGTCAAGAATCGAAAATTTACACAGACGTAAACAAACCAATATATGCTTGTTTCATAGACTACACCAAAGCTTTTGATAGAGTACACCACTAACAACTTATATAATGCCTACAAGAGATACATCTAAATGACATGGACATACGGCTAATATGTAATCTATACTGGGAGCAAACAGCAATAATAAAATACAACAAAGATAACTCTATACCCATTGATATGAAAAGAGGAGTAAGACAGAGATGCATCATATCACCAAGCTTGTTCAATCTATACACCGAGCAAATCTTTAAAAACATCATAGAGGTGCCAGGCCTACAAATTAATGGAACGATAATCAATAACCTAAGATATCCTGACGATACTGTACTACTAGCAGAAAATCCTAAAGATCTACAACAATTACTTAATGAAATAAACATGACAAGCAAACAATATCGACTAGATATGAATATCAAAAAGACTAAAATTCTGATCATAAACAAAGAAAATACTCAAAACCAACAAGTGGATATGAAAATTGAAGGAATATACCTGGAGACAATTCAGACCTACAACTACATTGGACATACTATAAGCAGTGATGGAAAATGTACAATTGAAATAAACAAAAGAATAGGAGTGACAAAAAGTAATTTTAATGTCATGAAGAACATACTAACATCAAAACAAATAACACCAGCGCTAAAACTAAGAATAGCAAATGTTACATCTTCTCAATATTCCTATATGGTGCAAAAACATGGACATTAGACAAGAAAACAGAACTGAGAATTGAAGCCTTTGAAATGTGGATTATAGAAGAATAGGTAGAATTGGATGGAAGGAAAAGAAAACAAACGATGAAGTCTTAAAACAACTAAAAATGAAAAGAGAATTACTAAACACAATTCAAACAAGACAAATGCGATTCTTGGACCATGTTAAAAGACACAACAGCCTACTAAAAGTAATCCTGGAGGGGAAAATACAAGGTAAAAGAGGCAGAGGCAGACCAAGACTAACATAGACGAGTAACATCAAAAGATGGACAAATCAGCCTATGACAACCTACACCATCAAAGCAAGAGACAGAGCAGAATGGCGATCCATGGTAGCCAACCTTCGTTGCGGAGATGATGATGATGAGAAGGTCAACAACAGAAATGATAAATAACTGTCGACTGGATGATGATGATGATGGTGATTCTAGATGTGTTAAATTATACTATATATATATATATATATAAATATCATCATCATCATCATCATCAATGATGATGATGATGATGATGCACTTTAAACTATGTGCTAAGCAGGCTAAGGATGCCATATGGGATGACTTCTGTAAAAAAAAGTGTGCTCAGAAAAATCGCTAGCCACATTCTGGCGCCTTCATCATAGCATGAATGACACAACACGACACAGAGGCATACCAGACTTTCAGAGCACAGGCCGGATATGGCACAAATCTGATGAGAGCAAAGGGAAGGCCCTGCTTGCCCGCTACATTGAGCAGACGGACCAAAGAAATGAGGCTGTAAGAATGAGGATACGGGGATTGCTGTCAAAATTGTGTAAGGATGTAGTGCTTGAAGAAGATCTCAAAATCACAACCGATACCATTCGCATGACACTTAAAAGGTCATACAACACTGCTCCTGGTCCAGATGGTATTCGGTACGATGACATAAGCGATTTAGCTGACGACGACTTGACAAAACTGGCCAATGAGTTTAATGCCAGCATTCGGAGTGGTCAGATTAAGGAGGAGTAGCTACACAGCTACTTACTACCGCTACCGAAGCCAAACAAGGAGCATTCTCAGATCAGTGCCTACAGAATCATCACAATGCAGAACACTGCGGGAAAGCTGCTGGAGAAAATAGTTGCCCGTGTCCTCATCTGTCACCTTGAACATAAACGCGTATTTCCAACGACACTCGGAGGTTATAGATATAACAAAAAGACATGGCTCAATGCGGCAGTCTTTGCCTATGACGTCTTCGAAGGCTTCCACAGACGAGAGGAGACATGTGCTGCTGCTATAGATCTGGAGGATGCATACAACAGGGTACCATTTGAATATCTCATGCATATGCTCCTCAAATTGGCGGTAAACCCATTCCTCATTAGATGGATCGCCGCGACACTGTTTCGGAAGAAGGTGATACTCAGATGTGGAAGTTGGTCTTCCGAGCCAACATCCATTTGTCCAGGGCTGCCACAAGACTCACCATTGTCACCAGTTCTATTTAACGTGTACACAATAACGGCCACGGAACAATAGTTGGATGGGAGGGGTAGAACTATGACTTTTGCTGATGATATTCAGGTATCGACAGGGAAGAGACAGACGGGTAATCGCCTCCACAATGCAAGACGAACTCGATCGAATTTCTTCCTGGTGTGGGATTTCAGGTGCCTTGGTTAATCCTAATAAAGCATCAGTTTCATGGTTCTCCCTTAACAATCATATCGTTAATACGACAACACTGGTAGTACGAATGAGAGCTGATGAGGTGACCAGGGATAAGTTGATGACATACCTCGGAGTTAAGCTTGATCACAGCCTGTGTTTTCGGGACCACGTCGACCATGTGATAACAAAATCTAGCAAAGGATTAGCCGCCTTGAAGGTCATGGCAGCTGCCAACATCGAACAGAGGCTACTTACACTTCTGTTCCAGGGATTAGTTCTCGCACCAATCGAGTATGCCCTGGCAATTCTTACTGTCAGTACGACTCAAATTGATAGGCTGGAGAAAATACAAAATGAAGCTATGCGCATTATCCTGGGATGGACGAGGGACACTCCCTGTGTAGCAATGAGGTATCTTCTTGACTTTCCAACCATGAATGGCAGAATCAAGATCTGGAGAGTACGAGCATACCTGAAGATTAGTACAGATAAAGAGCATCCATTGCACCACGTGCTCAACACAGGGAAAGGTGCGAGGCTAAAAAGAGGCAAATCATGGGTGGGCCGAGCAGAAGATGTCATCAAACAGGTCTGTGGGCTTACCAATATCAGCGTTGGTGAGGAGTGGATACCGGTGCCTATGTCATTCAAGGGGACTTTCTCGTGTATTGTCACACTCGACAGGAAAAGTAGGGATCAGAACCCGGTCGTGGTTAATTGACCTCAGGTCAACGGTCTCATCTGCGATAACACCGATGAGAAAGATGCGGGCATCTATACAGACGGATCTGTAAGACGACACCAAAGAAGTGCATGGGCATTTACAGCACGCTCGGCAGGCAGAATAGTCAAGGAAGACAGTGGTGCATACATCATGACCACCAGTAGCATGACAATGGAGGCGATGGCAGTGACCAAGGCATTCAAATGGTTAGAGTCACAAGACTACACCCACGCATGTATACTGAGTGATTCGATGAGCATGATAAAAAAAGTGGAGGCGGGCTCTGTACGCATGCAATGGGTAGAGTCGTTGCAGAAATCAAAAATACGTAAGGTCACATTTGTCTATGTCCCTGGACATGCGGGAGTACGGGGAAATGAAAGAGCGGACAGGTTGGCTAGCTGCGCTGTCGTTGAGGACGGGCAACCAATGGATCGGGCGGACATCATCAATGCCCTCCGAGATGTGGGAAGAGCACAGGACTTCGACAAACACAGATCCACGTCACTTCTTCGGATGATGGAAATGGGAGTTAAGATGGGCACTGCCAGAAATTAGAAACTTAGTGGCCGTGTAAGACTTATCAACCAACATAGAACTGGAGTCGTCAGTCGTTGGACACTGAGGGAATTGCTGAGGAGGGGATCTGAGCACCTAAGGACATGTTCGGAGTGCAGTGATGATGACCCGCAAATAACTCAATAACGCAATCATCATCATCCAGTACCGGGCCTATTGGCGTAGGTGATCAAGTCTCTCCACAACTTTCGATCTCGGCAGCTAATTATCATTTCTGTTGTTGACTTCTGCCAAGCCATTCTCTCAAGCCTTCTGTTATTTTTTTCTCTTTGGTTCCCTCTATCTCTTCGTCCCTCAATTTTTCCACTTGTTACAATATATTCCAGTTGTTCTCTTCTCATTACATGGCCAAAAAATGATGATTGTTTCTTCCTAATATTGGAAATTAGCTCTCTTTTTTGCTTTGACCTCTCTCAGAACATCTTCATTACTCTTCTTAGCTGTCCATGGTACTCTCAACATTCTTCTGTAAAACCACATTTCTACAGACTCCAGTGATTTTCTTGTCTGTTGTCCTATTGTCCATGATTCGCATCCATATGTTAAGACTGGCTCTACGTAACATTTAAGAACTCCTTTTCTTGTTTCTATTGGCAAAAATGGATTGCATAGTATCTTCCTCATTTTTTGGAAAGCTGCTTTTGCCTGAGCCATTCTGCATCTCACCTATTTTGTATATCTTCCGTCTGAGGTTAACAAAGTTCCCAAATATTTAAATTCATTTACCTGTTTTAATATTGTTCCACTTGTCATTATTTTGCATTGAGGTGATGTCTTTTTCTTTGTTGTTACCATTACCTCTGTCTTTTTGTTACCCCGTGCGTGTATCATGACATTCATTTGCTAGTAGTATACAATGTTGTACAAGTTTTCCGGCCGGGGCATGTGACACACTGACCAGGTTTTTAACATCTGCGCAAAGGACAAGTCACTTTGGTTAAGGTAGCTACGTTAAGATTATAATTTGTAGTTGAAGTTGAGTTGATATCGACACCTGAATATTAAAGGTGGTTGAACAAGTGTATTTCTATAATACTGTTCGCAAACTGTGAGTAGAAATATTTAAACATAAATGTTTTATTATCTAATTTTTTTTTTAATTTTCTGTTATTGTGGATGTGTGCGTGGTGTTATTTATTTTCTTTTCTTTTTTTTTATTTTCTGTTATTGGGGATGTGTGCACGGTTTGGTCAGACCGCGAATATTATATTTCCTTCTCTGAATGTTTTATTCATTTCTATCTCAAGCCTTTATAATCATCTGTAATCCTTCACTAGTAATTGATTGTGTAGTCGAATAAATGTGCTGTGAAATATATATTTGTTAATTATTTTTTTCTGTTATTGTGGATGTGTGCGTGGTTTGGTCAGACGACAAATTCTCTGTATTTTCTTCTCTGAAAGTATTGTTGTACATGTGCTTTGTTTGGTTATTGATAACTCCGTATCTCAATCCTTCACAATCTGTTGAAATCGTTTATTGTTAAAAAGTTGTATGGTGGGATAAATGTGATGTAGAATATATATTTGTTATTAATTTGTTTATTTTCTTACTCTATTATAAATTATTGTTGCTGTCCGCGTGGTTTGGACAGACAAGTTTTCTGTATTTTCTTCTCTGAAAGTTGTGTTCGTTCAAACATGTATTTTCATAATTCCGTACACGTGAGTAGGCTAAATGTGATATAGAATATATGTTTGTTATTTCTCTCTCTCTCTCTCTCTCTCTCTCTCTCTCTCTCTCTCTTTCACATTCAAGGTACATCAAGTCAAATAAAAAAACAAATTTCATAAAAGTTAGTTCCATAGTCAAAAAGTTAGTACCATAATCAAAACAGTTATAGCCAAAGACAAAAAGATGAGACTCAATGCTCAAAATTTTAGACCCAAAGCCCAAAAAGTAAGTCCAGAAAAGCAAAATAGTTTGACTCAATATAAAAAATATATAAAAATCTGAGACTCAAAGTCAAAAATATTAGATGCATTCTCAAAAATCTTAGTTGAATACTCAAAAATGTTAGTCACAAAGCAAAAAGCAGCATTTAGGCCCAGACGCAAATTTGGTGTGTTAGTCTTATGTTTCTTATTCTTCTTTTCTCTTCCTTTCTTATAAGCTGGAGTCCAGTTTGATTTATATTAAGGGACATAACAACACCCTCTATGTTTATCGACTTTTCTAACACTGCTTCCTAGTTTTCTGACCTTCCCTCCTTGTTTTCTAACACTGCTTCCTAAGCTTCTGACCGTCACTCCTAGATTTCTGACCTGCCCTCCTTGTTTTCTGTCATTGCTTCCTAGTTTTCTGTTCTTGCCTCCTAGTTTCTGCCCTTCCGTGTTAGGTTTCTGACCATCCCTCCTAGATTTCTGACCTTCCCTCCTTGTTTTCTGCCATTGCTTCCTAGTTTTCTGTCCTTGCCTCCTATGTTTCTGCCCTTCCCTGTTAGATTTCTCACCTTCTCTCCTAGGTTTATGACCTTCCATCTTTGTTTTCTAACGCTGCTTCCTAGTTTTCTGTCCTTCCCTCCTAGATTTCTGACCTTCCCTCCTTGTTTTCTGCCATTGCTTCCTAGTTTTCTGTCCATTGCCTCCTATGTTTCTGCCCTTCCCTGTTAGATTTCTCACCTTCCCTCCTAGTTTTATGACCTTCCATCCTTGTTTTCTAACGCTGCTTCCTAGTTTTCTGTCCTTCCCTCCTAGGTTTCTGCCCTTCCCTGTTAGATTTCTGACCTTCCCTTCTACATTTTTAACCGTCCCTCCATGTTTTCTGCTGTACAGAGGACGACTTTTAAATTGACAAATACAACTTTTGAATGGACAAAGACAACTTTTGAAATAGTATATGCGGGACAAAAGTTCCGATAGGTGGCCATGTCCTTTCACAGGATATCGTATCAGTTCTGTTGTTGTAATCGGAAGAGAATTTGGAGAGCGGTTACTAAAAGAAGATGGTTTGGAGAAAAAATTTGTCTAGACCTCTCTATTGACGGATAATGTGTCTCGCGCCTTCAAACACATAAAAAGTAAGTATTATTTTATTTCTTTAATAATATAGTATGATAATATGTAACCTAATTTCGATAATTTGTGAATCTCGTTGATCACATTTACTGGTTTTAGTTCCTTGTAGTGTTTATTGTTTGTTAATCTTTAGTTGTAATGTTTCAATTTATTTTCTATAGATGCCTAACACTTGTCATCTGTGCTCCAAAACTTTCACCCGGAGCCGAGACATAAAGCGACATGTTGTTAGTGTACATATGCGTCAGGAATACAAATGTGATGTTTGTGAACAAACTTATAATAGAGCAGACAACCTTGGCAGGCATTTTAAGACCGAGCATCCTGCGTCAGTATTTGCTGCAACACCAATCCCTGTGTCAGCAGATCATGTAGCCTCTAAAGAGTCCTGTGCTACCCCCCCCCCTATCTGTCACATCTGTCAACAAAGCTTTACTGGGGTAAGTCATCTGCAAGTACATCTCGATAGTCATGATACGGTCGTGGACAACTCGACACCACCAACACTTGCAGGCCCAGTGGTATCGGCAACCTCCCGAAAGCGACCGGTAAAGAGTTCGACTCAAGATCCCTCAAAGAGACCAAGACTTATTAATGAAATAGACTCTTTAAATAAGTTACCCCAAGATATTTTTATAATCAAGAAGATATATAAGGCCAACTGGTTAGCTATTAGAACACATGAACCTAGGAACACATACATGGACACGTATACTATATTTCATCAGTCCGATACTCCTATAGATTGGAAGACCGTTGTAAACCCAATTTTCCTAGCCCAGAAAAAGCGTTTCAAGGTGAATTATAGTCATCATCTAATCTTAAAGCATAGGGAGACAAAGGGGCTGCGTTACTTTCACGCCAGCTCAAATAACGCGACAGAGTTAGACAAACCCTTGTTAGTTAGCAACAGAAATGATTTTGAAACATTTATAGATAGATTAAATCAAAGTGATATATTAGATTATACAGATAAAAATAGGGAGACAACCAAATATACATTGGAAACTTTAGTCAGTACGAGTGTTTATATATATAAACTTCAAGATTATCCTATAGGGTGTCTGTTTGATATCCCACCCTATATTGCATCCAACTACGGCATTAATATCCTTCAAACCGATTCCAATTCTAAAGTTTACAATGATAATCTCTGTTTCTTCCGTTGTCTAGCTGTCCATCGAGGAACTTCAAATACTAATGTTAGGAAGGCTTCGAGAGTACTTTTCAAACAGTTTAACACGTCTCTGAAGTTAAGTAACTTTCACGGTGTAACTCTTGCCGAAATGTCTCTCTTAGAAAATTGTTTTTCAACAAACATAGATATTTTTAAGTTTGATTCTGACCAAGCCTTGCGTATTGTCCTGAGAAGTGGCAGTAGTTATAGCGAAACTCTCCGTCTTTTACTTTACAAAAACCACTTCTTTTATATAAACGATCTTTCTAGGGCTAGTAACAGCTTTTCTTGTGGAAAATGTGGAAAATTGTGGAAAAAGTTTTGGCGTATGGATAGGCACGAAAAAACTTGCAATGTGGATATGACTGTAGAGACATATAAAGGTGGTGTTTACTCTTCACCTGAAAAGGTATGGGACGCGATCAGCGCTGAAGGGATAAGTACTCCAGAGTCTTTTATTTACCCATTCAGGGCGACACTCGATTATGAATGTTATTTTGATAGTAGGAATGTTCCCCAAGAGACACAGTCGACTACCATTGTAGCTAAACATGTGCCACTCTCCTGTTCTATAGCGTCAAATGTCCCTGGGTGGGAGGCCCCAAAGTGTTTCATAACCACGGGTGACCCACAGGTTTTAGTTAGTCAGATGGTTGATTACCTCACTAGTATAGCTGGTAAGGCATACTCGTTGTTGCGAGATAGGTTTGAAAGTATTTTTACTCAACTCCACATTCTGAATAAAGACAAGCTAATAGCTAAGTTTGATGAGTATTTAAAAGAGCTTCCAGTGATAGGGTTTAACTCGGGAAATATGACGTCAACCTCATTAAACCTTATTTAATAAGACACTTCATGGATGCTACCGCACAAGTAGGTGACGGAGGAGATAGTACGGAAGATGAAGAAGAAGAAGCTGAGGTTAACGCAGAAGATGGAAGATAAAATGGAAGGAAACTACAAAGCAGCAAAACCGTTCAAGTTTATAGTTAAAAGAAGCAATAACTTTATGTGTTTGCAACACAGAATCTAAAATTCTTAGATATAGTAAACTACCTAGCCCCGGGTTTAGCTATAGTAAATATCTGGCGGCTTATAAGATTAGCGAGACAAAGGGTTACTTTTGTTATGAATATATAGACGACCCCCAAAAGTTGGACGAAACGGAACTACCCCCACACGCAGCGTTTTATTCGTTGTTAAAAATTTCAACATTTCCGAAGAGGAGTACGCTCTGTGCAAAAAGGTCTGGAAGGACAATAAGATGACGACCCTTAGGGAATTTTTGGTGCGGTATAATAACAAAGATAATGTCCCTTTCATAGAAGCCTTAGAGCAACAGGTTCGATTTTATGGGGAGCGGGGTGTGGACTGTTTTAAAGACGCCATTTCGGTTCCGGGTGTTTGTTTAAAGTATCTTTTTAAGACTGTTGATAGGGGTGTAATGTTTACTTTATGTTCGAGCAAACAGGCGAGTCTACATACAATTATTAGAGATAATCTTGTTGGAGTTCCCTCTATAATTTTTCACAGATATCATGAGGTAGGCAAAACGTTTATTAGGATAGGAAAGCTGGTCCAATCCATCCAAGGTACACGGGAGGGAGTTTCGGTTAGGCGATAGAAACATCCCCGTGGATGGGTGGGATAAATCCAATAGAATAGTCTACAATTTTCTTGGTTGTCTGTACCATGGTCACAAAGACTGCCCCCTCACCAAAGATAAAGATAGAAACCCTGTTAATAATAAACCCTTGTTCGAGTTGTTTGAAAAAAACATGTGAGATACACACCTACCTAGCAGATGAGGTTAAAGTCCTAGTAGTAGTTATGTGGGAATGTGAGTGGCAGGCACTGAAAAAGACTGAACCAACCATTAGGGCTTTCCTTTCTAAAGCCATCCCTCGAGCTAGAACCTCTTACTCTCAAGAAGGGCTCCCACTCAGTGATAACAGATTCTGACTTCTGTTTCAGATGGGACGTGTTTTGGTTTAGTGGAATGTAATCTACACGTCCCCGACTGCCTGAAGGAACATTTCAGTGAGATGACTCCCATTTTCAAAAATATTGACGTCACGCGTAATGATATTGGGCCGTTTATGGGTGAATATGCCCTCAAACATAACTTGCTGTCAAGCCCTCGTCGCACCCTAATCGGTAATTATTTCGGGAAAACAATTTTGTTGGCAACACCACTGTTAAAATGGTATTTAGATCATGGGCTAGAGGTAACTAAAATTATCAAGTGATAGAATATCAACCGTCTAGTTGTTTTAAAACGTTTGGAGATATGGTCACAGAGGCACGTCGGGGCGGTGATTTAGACGAAAATCAATCTATAGTTAGCGATACGATGAAACTCCTGGAAACTCGGCATACGGGAAGACTATAACCAACAAGGCCAATCATTGCACTGTCTCGTATGTTCAGGGGGATGAGATATCTAAAATGATAAATAATTCCCGGTTTAAAAAGATTACTGAACTAGGGGAGGATCTTTTTGAAATTGAGGTGGAGAAAAAGAAAACGGTTTGGGACTTGCCCCTACAAATCGGGTTCTTCGTCTATCAATATGCGAAACTTCGAATGTTAGATTGTATTTCGAGTTGTTAGATAAGTTTGTGGCCAGGTCCGACTTTCAGTTATGTGAAACAGATACCGATAGCTTATACTTGGCTTTAAATGCACCTAAGTTGGAGGGCATAGTTAAGTCAGGTATGCAGGGTGAGTTTAAGAGAAAATATAAAGACTGATTTCCGGTGGAGTTTTGTGAAGAGCATGTTAGCAAGACAGACTGTATAAAATGTAAGGGTGAAAAAGCATACACCAAACGAACGCCTGGTCTTTTTAAATTAGAGTACGAAGGGACAGCTCTTGTTAGCTTATGTAGTAAGACGTATCATTGTAGTGGAGATTATGATAAAATCAGTTGTAAAGGGCTAAGTAAGCAACACAACAAATTAGATAAAGATATGTTTTTAGAGGTTCTCGTCACGTAAAACGCAAAGGGTGGGAAAAATGTAGGTTTCAAAGTCTTAAATAATTCCATATTTTCCTACAGTCAAACAAGAAATGCTCTTTTTTATTTCTATATAAAAAGAAAGGTAGCTGATGATAACATCTCGACTACGCCTCTAGATATCTAACTCTTTACACTGCCAGCTTAGACTGACCAGCAATCTCTAACAATTTCACACCTAATGGTTCATTTATGATATAGAGCTAAGCAACCACCCAACTACAGAATATAAATAAATGTTATCCTTGTGCTATAATTTACTCAGTGTACTAAATATTGTTGTAATGTTATATAATATTCATTGTATGTTATATGTCTACTGAGATAATAACAGAATAAAATATATATTTTGTTTTCTGTTTTATATTTAATGATATTGTTTTTCCTTGGTGTTTAATCTACTAAACTGTCACTATCGAGCCACTACATCAAGAACGCCAAAGTCAGCACACACCAGACATAAACAGGTCACATCCGAGGTCACCGATACGCGAGGTCAACACGCCGAGACGAGAAGTCATGGTTAACTCCCCCTGCGCCTCGAGTACATTAGGTGCTAAATGCGCCTACTAAATATCTTTCTTAATTTACGGCCAAATGTTTTATTCTTATTTTTTTTAATGCAGTATATTATAAATTCAGTTTCATTACTATTTAACTTTAATTGTCATTCAAATTTCTTAAGTATAAAATTTTATTATTCCGCGCCTATTTAATTTTCATTTTTGAAACACTGTGTATTTCTTAACATTTCTTTTTATTTAAGAATATATTATTATTTCACGTTCATTCACCATTAATTTTTTTTTATTCATAGTTTTTATTATTTCGCGTTCTTTCAAATTTAATTTAGAGTAATATTTTATTATACCGCGAGCATTTCATTTTTGAAAGTTTTCGTATATTTTAATGCAAATTCAGTTTTATTACTATTTACCTTTACTATAACACGAAAAAGTTGTGGAAATCAAAACTCATTAGCACAAACACAAAACTTAGGCTATTCAAATCAAATGTACTATCAACCCTTACGTATGCGTGTGAAAGCTGGAAAACAACAAGAGATATAGAAAAAAGTTGAACGCATTCGAAAATAAATGTCTAAGGAAAATACTTGGTATAGCATGGAACGAATTCAAAACAAACGAGGAAATTAGAGAAATAGCCAATCAACCACTAATATCTTCAGTAATAAAGAAAAGACGATGGTCATACGTTGGACATGTGATGAGAAGAGATAATAATCGAATAGCAAAGCAAGCCTTCATATGGGAAACAACAGGTAAAAGCAAAAGAGGAAGACCCAGGGAGACACTGAGAAGAACATTGATGAGAGAGGCAAGAGCAGCAGGAGTCGGCTCCTTCAATGAGATAGAACTGCTTGCACAGAACAGAGACAGATGGCGAGATTTGATAAAATATCTTTAAAAGAAAACTGCTAGAACAAAAATTCATATAGGAGAAGGTGTATCTTTGTCTACGCCCTATGGCCCGGTTACGGCTCGAAAGGTCAATAGAATAACACGCGGTTTTCCAACATTTAAAATAACCTACCGCGTCATTTAACCTTACAGTATTTTCAGTCAGCATATTCTTGACAATACCTTTGTAGCGCGACCGTCAACTTCACAACAATACACCATCATTCAACCAAATTCGTTAGTTACATTATCAGCATTTAAAATAACAATACCACCCCTAGTCACATGCCTCTACCTAACTTTAAGTCTGAACACGCAGTTTCAGTCACATGCCTAACAATGACCGTCAGCATATTTTTTCCTAACAATGACCAATATTCCTCGACAACAATACCACCCCGATTCCTTGACAATAATAAGTGATTTTTCCTAACAATACCCGTCATAATGTACCACGAGACGCCCAGTCAACAAAAGCTGCCATGTCAGTCCTCAACAACAATAAACACATCAAACAACTACGCGGTCACCGATCACGAGGGTCACGCCGACCGCCGGAGTGCTGAGGTCACCGGGTCACGCCGACCGCCGGAGCGCTGAGGTCACGCCGCCGCTGCTGGACGATTAACTCCCTCTGTGCCTCATGTACATTAGGCGCTAAATGCGCCTATTATATAGCTTTGTTAATTTACGGCAAATGATAACAAGTAAAACATTGTATACTACTTTTGCTTTTGTCCACAACAAAATTAGCAGGGAAGACATTTTATTCTTATTTTTATTTTTATTTCTCATTCTAGTTAGAAATTATTATAATTTTTTTAATTTAAAATACATCTTTGTGTATGTGTGTATGTGTTGTTGTATGTTTGTTCCTGCTGAAGGCCTATTGGGCCGAAACTTTGTTCTAATTTGTATCATCCATTTATTACGCAAAACCTCTTTAACCATACCGTTTTTGTCTTATTTATGTATATATTATTTGTGTTCATTTCTTCTTACAATTAGTTTAATGCAGCTTCACATTTTTTATGGATTTCTTTGCTTTGACCCTACTCGTAAACCAACACGTGACTGGGGTTTTATAGGAGAGATTCATGTTTGTGATTCCACAGACAAAACATGCAATTAATGGCTAATATAAATAAGTATGTATGCACAATGTTTTAATGCTCGTAATAAAAAGAGGAAATTCTCATAGAGACCAACACAAAAAGGGAAATCTTAAAAAGCATAAGAAAGAAACAATCAACGTTTTTTGGGCATATCATGAGAAGAGGAACATTGGAATACTTGGTTACAACTGGCTAAATACAAGGAAAGAGAGATCGCGAACGACAAAGAGAGAAAATACTAGATAGCATGGTGTCATGGCATGGAAAACAGTCAACAACAGAACTGATATGATGCGCTGTAAATAGAAGATTGTGGCAGGTCATGATCGCCTATGCCAACCATTTCCCTGTTCTAGTTTTTTTAAAGCTCATCATCAGTTGAACCACGTGTGATAGACCAACCAATCAGATGACATAGGTACTTAATGCAGATGTCACGTGGGTTTTCCATGCGTTCATTTGAACAAATCATAGACTTACGCATTCGGAGTGACGTATATTCAAAAGAGAAACCTGCATTAGTTTAATAAAAATAATAATGCAATATTTAAATCTCTTGCTTGGACAATGATTCAGAATAAATATATATATAGGCATTCATCTTCATGCAATAATTAAATATTGATATATCCATGATATGACCACCAAATCGGAGAGCAATTACCATTACTAATATATGCCGCTGCACTAGTACATTTTTACATAAAAAAGGCATATTGACTGTGGTGTAACATTACAATTGTTAATGTGGTGTATTCATCATCATAATGTGCCGTGTCACCTGGCATAGGTTATCAATGTTTCTCCACAATTTTCTGTTTGCGTGGATGTTTATCAATTTCGTTGCTTATTGTCCGATCTGTTCTCTTAAATTGTCTGTTGTATTTTATGTCATTTATTTCTCTGAAGTGTCAGTTGTCATCAGATATTTCAGCTGTTTCTTTCTAATGTATCGTTATCGTCATCACCATGAGCATCAGCATCATAGCATTATCATCGCTGTCGTCTTTATTATCGTCGTCTTCATCTTCAAGGATCTCTACAGAATAAACTGCCAGAAGTAAACATTCCAGATAAGGAGAAAGTGCTGCACACAATTACCAGACGATGCTATGCGCACAGTTGTTTATAGATGATACTTTAATTTATTTTCTAATTTGTCAAATTTTTTTACCAGGAAGATAAAATACATGTTTGTACACACACAGACTGACTGGAAGAAAATATGTTCTACAATCATGAACAATAGGACAACAGACAAGAAAATCACTGGAGGTTGTCGAAATGTGGTTTTACAGAAGAATGTTGACAATACCATGGACAGCTAAGAATGGTAATGAAAACGTTCTAAAAGAGGCTAAAGCAAAAAGACAGCTAATTTCCAATATCAGGAAGAAACAATCATCATTTTTTGGCCATGTAATGTGAAGAGAACATCAAGAATTTATTGTAACAACTGGGAAAATTGAGGGACGAAGAGATAGAGAGAAGCAAAGAGAAAAGATACCAGACAGCTTAAGAGAATGGCTTGGCAGAAGGTCAACAACAGCAATGATAAATGACTGTCATGATCGAAAGTTGTGGAAACATGATCACCTACGCCAGCAGGCTTGGTACTTGATGATGATGATGACGATGTTGTTCTACAATCGATTTTCCTGAACAAGCTCATCCAGTCACTCGAGTCGAAAGTTGTGTTTCTAGTGAAGCCATTGCTTTAGTTAAGTTCATGATCTTCATGATCAAACTGATAGTAGTTACCGTTAAAGCGCCGCTCACCTCCTTTACTGTTCTTTCATTGAGCAGGACGTACCATTAGCTCCGACTGTCCTCAACAATGGATCTATCAGTGTAAATGACTGTCTCATGCTCAAGTAAATTTTCATAGATCAAAGCCTACACCTCTGCCTCAACGACCACATGATTTCGTTGTCTGTATTCTCTATTAAAAGTGTTGACAACAAAATATGACGTAGAGCAATCCGAGTATGTCAATATGCCCTTTTTACCGAGTTCAATGTCCTCAAATAGACAAATCTGTCGAACAATGACCTCAGCCCTCGTTATCGATGATCTTGATCTTTTAAGCCGAATCCCCGTTCTCCTGGCAATCTCATAGGTGTAGTGGGTGCTATACATCAACACTGACTCGGAGACAGGCAGGTACACAAGACAATCCCCGTTCTCCTGCCAATCTCATAGGTGTAGTGGGTGCTATACATCAACACAGACTCGGAGACAGGCAGGTACACAAGACAATACCCGTTCTCCTGCCAATCTCATAGGTGTAGTGGGTGCTCTACATCAACACAGACTCGGAGACAGGCAGGTACACAAGACAATACCCGTTCTCCTGCCAATCTCATAGGTGTAGTGGGTGCTCTACATCAACACAGACTCGGAGACAGGCAGGTACACAAGACAATTATGCTGACACAGCGATGTTGGGGAAATCAAGGAGATCATCGCCCTGCAATGTGTAACTTTCCTGCATCCAAGCATATTGAGTATGACTTCTTTTTGTGTCTGTTCCAGTCTTTCTATCTGTGTGTGGCTGAGAGGTAATCTCTTTATGACTAAACAACCTCACCCCCATCGATCAGTCTCATAATAAGAATAACAATAGTAATAATAATAATAATAAAAGAACACAACAAGAAATGAATATTCAATTAATGGTGTCTTTTTTATTTCTTATTCGAAAAAAGACGCAGTTTCCATTAACTCCTGTTTCTGCCAAGAAATCGTGTCAAGCGGATCCGATGTTGATGTTTATATAAACTAAATATACTCGGAAGTTTACATTCCGTTCTTTTGGGTCTCCATAGATATACGAATCACCCTTGCTCTTTACAAAAAGTCTATCTCCATATTTAAGATTCAAATCAAGTTTTATTTCTGAAATGAAAGAAAAAATAAAGTGCATGTTTTGTGTGATTATTCACCATCTACCATGCTCATTATTTTAAACTTGATCATATTTGTTATCTCTCTCTCTATTTCCCTCTCCCTCTCTCTGCGATCAAGACTATTCAGAGTAGGGTTCTAGACACTCTCATGAAGTCAGCTGTCTGTTTAAGTGATTCGATTGCCCCATATAGTTATATTCGTTATCTTAAGCTTTAGCCACAGCTGCTTGTTTTAATCTCGAAGAGAAATTTTATACATTTTAGTTTTAACACTGGAACGTTTGCATATTTTAAAGGTGAAGATGCCGTGAGTCTGATACATTTCTTTAATTCCATTAAACATTATTTTACAGGAGTGTTTCGAATTAGTTACACTAAATATAGTACGCTTATTTAATTTAGGCTTGACAAGCTGTCATTGTAAAAAGTATTGTTATGGAAACAGAGCCATAGATTTTAGAAGCAGTGATCTCTGCAATATGTGCTATTTTGACATGCAAGGTTTCTGTTTTTGAGATTGTGGTTCTGCCCTACGTGCCGTCTTCGGCTGGAAAGGACAATAGATAGATAGATTTAATTTAGGGATTTAATAACTCAGTACACTAAATAGGATTACTGTAAACTTTAATTAGCTCCCCTGTTGCATGTATTTCGGTGATATTTTCATAGATTAATTTGGAGAAGACTAAATATCTCAAACAAGGAAAAAATGTGTCGTTGCAGTCGTAAATATTAATTCAGCACTAATGTTTTTAATATTTAATCTATAAACTTTTCTAATCAGCTTTAATATACCAAAGACGTATCAAGCACATCGGAATCTCGTAAGAATATATGTATAAGAGGAAACACTATCTCACAACGATATTAAATACACAATATGGAAAAAAAATTAATTTTATGTTGATGTGTACTACCAGCTACTCATTGATTGAATGTAATATTTGCAATAAAGAATTCATTTGGAGCACCCCTTTAAATATACACACCTTCGAGGTTTATTACCACCTACAGTTTCGTCTCTGCATCGAAGGTTGGCTACTATGGAGCGCCATTCCGTTTTGTTTGTTGCATTGATGGTTCAGGTTGTCATTGGCTGACTTGTCCATCTTTGGATGTTATTTGTCCACGTTAGTCTTGGTCTGCCTCTGCCTCTCTTACCTTGTATGTTCCCTTCTAAGATTACTTTTAGTAGGCTACCTTGCCTTTTAACATGCCCCAAAAATAGCATTTCTCTTGTTTTGAATTGTGTTTAGTAGTTCTCTGTTCATTTTTAGTAGTTTTAATTATTTCTGCTAACTGTTACATGCACACAGGACGACAGAGACTTCTGAACTTGAGCTGCTTCAAGACTTGCTAGGTGTTACATGTACACAGGACGACATAGACTTCTGATCTTGAGCTGATTCAAGACTTGCTAACTGTTACATGTAAACAGGACGACGGGGACTTCTTATCTTGAGCTGCTTCAAGACTTGCTAACTGCTACTTGTACACAGGACGATGGGGTCTTCTGATCTTGAGCAGCTTCAAAACGTGCTAACTGTTACATGTACACAGGACGACGGGGACTTCTTACCTTGAGCTGCTTCAAGACTTGCTAACTGGTATATGTACACAGGACGACAGTGACCTCTGATCTTGAACTGCTTCAAGACTTGCTAACTGTTACATGTACACAGGACGACAGACTTCTGATCTTGAGCTACTCAAGACTTGCTAACTGTTACATGTACACAGGACGACATAGACTTCTGATCTTAAGCTACTTCAAGACTTGCTACCTGTTACATGTACACCGGACGACATAGACTTCTGATCTTGAGCTACTTCGAGACGTGCTAACTGTTACATGTACACTGGACGACAGAGACTTCTGATCTTGAGCTGCTTCAAGACTTGCTAACTGTTATTTGTACACAGGACGACGGGGACTTCTGATCATGAGCTGCTTAAAGACTTGCTAACTGTTTCATGTACACAGGACGACAGAGACTTCTGATCTTAAGCTACTTCAAGACTGGCTAACTGTTATATGTACACAGGACGACATAGACCTCTGATCTTGAGCTGCTTCAAGACTTGTTAACTGTTATATGTACACATGACGACATAGAATTCTGATCTTTAGCTGCTTCAAGACTTGTTAACTGTTATATGTACACATGACGACGGGGACTTCTGATCTTGAGCAGCTTCAAGACTTGCTAACTGTTACATGTACACAGGACGACGGGGACTTCTGATCTTGTGCTGCTTCAAGACTTGTTAACTGTTACATATACACTGGACGACAGAGACTTCTGATCTTGTGCTGCTTCAAAACTTGTTAACTGTTACATGTACACAGGACGACGGGGACTTCTGATCTTAAGCTACTTCAAGACTTGCTAACTGTTACATGTACACAGGACGACGGAGACTTCTGATCTTAAGCTACTTCAAGACTTGCTAACTGTTACATGTACACCGGACGACGTAGACTTCTGATCTTTAGCTGCTTCAAGACTTGCTAACTGTTACATGTACACAGACGACAGAGACTTCTGATCTTGAGCTGCTTCAAGACTTGCTAACTGTTACATGTACACAGGACGACAGAGACTTCTGATCTTCAGCTGCTTCAAGACTTGCTAACTGCTACATGTACACAGGACGACATAGACTTCTGATCTTGAGCTGCTTCAAGACTTGCTAACTGTTACATGTA
Organism: Megaustenia siamemsis; assembly: GCA_032433765.1. Classification (NCBI taxonomy): domain Eukaryota; kingdom Metazoa; phylum Mollusca; class Gastropoda; order Stylommatophora; family Ariophantidae; genus Megaustenia; species Megaustenia siamemsis. Next base: position 56,169,342 of record JAVIAB010000108.1, read on the forward strand.
CACAGGACGACATAGACTTCTTATCTTGAGCTGCTTCAAGACTTGTTAACTGTTACATGTACAGAGGACGACATAGACTTCTTATCTTGAGCTGCTTCAAGACTTGCTAACTGTTACATGTACACAGGACGACATAGACTTCTGATCTTGAGCTGATTCAAGACTTGCTAACTGTTACATGTAAACAGGACGACGGGGACTTCTTATCTTGAGCTGCTTCAAGACTTGCTAACTGCTACTTGTACACAGGACGATGGGGTCTTCTGATCTTGAGCAGCTTCAAAACGTGCTAACTGTTACATGTACACAGGACGACGGGGACTTCTTACCTTGAGCTGCTTCAAGACTTGCTAACTGGTATATGTACACAGGACGACAGTGACCTCTGATCTTGAACTGCTTCAAGACTTGCTAACTGTTACATGTACACAGGACGACAGACTTCTGATCTTGAGCTACTCAAGACTTGCTAACTGTTACATGTACACAGGACGACATAGACTTCTGATCTTAAGCTACTTCAAGACTTGCTACCTGTTACATGTACACCGGACGACATAGACTTCTGATCTTGAGCTACTTCGAGACATGCTAACTGTTACATGTACACTGGACGACAGAGACTTCTGATCTTGAGCTGCTTCAAGACTTGCTAACTGTTATTTGTACACAGGACGACGGGGACTTCTGATCATGAGCTGCTTAAAGACTTGCTAACTGTTACATGTACACAGGACGACAGAGACTTCTGATCTTGAGCTACTTCAAGACTGGCTAACTGTTATATGTACACAGGACGACATAGACCTCTGATCTTGAGCTGCTTCAAGACTTGTTAACTGTTATATGTACACATGACGACATAGAATTCTGATCTTTAGCTGCTTCAAGACTTGTTAACTGTTATATGTACACATGACGACGGGGACTTCTGATCTTGAGCAGCTTCAAGACTTGCTAACTGTTACATGTACACAGGACGACGGGGACTTCTGATCTTGTGCTGCTTCAAGACTTGTTAACTGTTACCTATACACTGGACGACAGAGACTTCTGATCTTGTGCTGCTTCAAAACTTGTTAACTGTTACATGTACACAGGACGACATAGACTTCTGATCTTAAGCTACTTCAAGACTTGCTAACTGTTACATGTACACAGGAAGACGGAGACTTCTGATCTTAAGCTACTTCAAGACTTGCTAACTGTTACATGTACACCGGACGACGTAGACTTCTGATCTTTAGCTGCTTCAAGACTTGCTAACTGTTACATGTACACAGACGACAGAGACTTCTGATCTTGAGCTGCTTCAAGACTTGCTAACTGTTACATGTACACAGGACGACAGAGACTTCTGATCTTCAGCTGCTTCAAGACTTGCTAACTGCTACATGTACACAGGACGACATAGACTTCTGATCTTGAGCTGCTTCAAGACTTGCTAACTGTTACATGTACACAGGACGACATAGACTTCTTATCTTGAGCTGCTTCAAGACTTGCTAACTGTTACATGTACACAGGACGACATAGACTTCTGATCTTGAGCTGATTCAAGACTTGCTAACTGTTACATGTAAACAGGACGACGGGGACTTCTTATCTTGAGCTGCTTCAAGACTTGCTAACTGCTACTTGTACACAGGACGATGGGGTCTTCTGATCTTGAGCAGCTTCAAAACGTGCTAACTGTTACATGTACACAGGACGACGGGGACTTCTTACCTTGAGCTGCTTCAAGACTTGCTAACTGGTATATGTACACAGGACGACAGTGACCTCTGATCTTGAACTGCTTCAAGACTTGCTAACTGTTACATGTACACAGGACGACAGACTTCTGATCTTGAGCTACTCAAGACTTGCTAACTGTTACATGTACACAGGACGACATAGACTTCTGATCTTAAGCTACTTCAAGACTTGCTACCTGTTATATGTACACCGGACGACATAGACTTCTGATCTTGAGCTACTTCGAGGCGTGCTAACTGTTACATGTACACTGGACGACAGAGACTTCTGATCTTGAGCTGCTTCAAGACTTGTTAACTGTTATATGTACACATGACGACATAGAATTCTGATCTTTAGCTGCTTCAAGACTTGCTAACTGTTACATGTACACTGGACGACGGGGACTTCTGATCTTGTGCTGCTTCAAGACTTGCTAACTGTTACATGTACACAAGACGACGGGGACTTCTGATCTTGTGCTGCTTCAAGACTTGTTAACTGTTATATGTACACATGACGACATAGAATTCTGATCTTTAGCTGCTTCAAGACTTGTTAACTGTTATATGTACACATGACGACGGGGACTTCTGATCTTGAGCAGCTTCAAGACTTGCTAACTGTTACATGTACACAGGACGACGGGGACTTCTGATCTTGTGCTGCTTCAAGACTTGCTAACTGTTACATGTACACAGGACGACGGAGACTTCTGATCTTAAGCTACTTCAAGACTTGCTAACTGTTACATGTACACCGGACGACGTAGACTTCTGATCTTTAGCTGCTTCAAGACTTGCTAACTGTTACATGTACACAGATGACAGAGACTTCTGATCTTGAGCTGCTTCAAGACTTGCTAACTGTTACATGTACACAGGACGACAGAGACTTCTGATCTTCAGCTGCTTCAAGACTTGCTAACTGTTACATGTACACAGGAGGACATAGACTTCTGATCTTGAGCTGCTTCAAGACTTGCTAACTGTTACATGTACACAGGACGACATAGACTTCTGATCTTGAGCTGCTTCAAGACTTGCTAACTGTTACATGTACACAGGACGACATAGACTTCTTATCTTGAGCTGCTTCAAGACTTGCTAACTGTTACATGTACACAGGACGACATAGACTTCTTATCTTGAGCTGCTTCAAGACTTGCTAACTGTTACATGTACACAGGACGACATAGACTTCTGATCTTCAGCTGCTTCAAGACTTGCTAACTGTTACATGTACACACGATGACGGTGACTTTGGAATCCAACAAGCTAGTCCTAATTGCCACGCGTTAAACTGTCGGAAGTACTTCTAAATTTGATCACAAACAACGGTTACGTGACTGCGAACACAATATGCTAATGCATTATTTACATGATTATAATTAACTACAAATTATATTGTCCCTGAATCTAGTGCTAAATAATTAGCAATAATACTTATCAACTACTACAACCAGTGATGGAAAATGCAAAACTGAAAAACAAACAATAGGAATGGCATAAAATAATTTTAATATCATGAAATACTAACATAAAAAAATAAAAGAAATAACACCAGGGCTAATACTGAGAATAACAAAATGTTATATCTTCTCAACATTCCTGTATGGTGCAGACAAATGATCATTAGACAAGAAAACTTACGAAAAATAGGTACAATTGGATGGAAAGAATGAAAACAAACGATAATTCTTAAAACAACAAAATGAAAAGAGAACTACTAAATACAATTCAAACAAGAAAAATGAATTTTTTTGGGACATGTTAAAAGACACAACAGCCTGCTATAAATAATTTTGGAAGGGAAAATACAAGGTAAAAGAGACAGAGGGAAACCAAGACTAACATGGACAAGTAACATCAAAAGATGGACAAGTCGGCCTATGACAACCTGCGCCATCAAAGCAAGAGGCAAATCGAAATGGCGGTCAATGATAAGCAACCTTCGATGTAGAAACGGCACTCTTTGATGATGATAACTTATCAACACCATCTTGTATAAGATGTGACTATATTATTCATTGCTTGAACCAAATCTCCTGTTCTAAATCTAATATGGTAACCTATCTAATTTCAATCCGGGTAATATATATCTCTGCAACAAGCCTATTATCAGCCCCATTCTGATGTTTTTACTTCTCTGACGGTTGCTAGTTGTCTCCAAACTATAAATCTCCTTTATTGCTCAAGTCATCAGAGCTTTTCCCTTCCTATCTTGTGACGCAATCACCTATTCATGACGCACGCTTATACCAAAACATCTAGTTAGAACCGCCCGTACCTGTAACTATCGCTTGAGCGGTTCCTCAAGTTGAGACAACTCTACATACTACTAACCAATTCATTAACTACCTCCCCTTGCTTACATCTTACACATGTCCTGCCTACACGACTACAGTGAGATACAATACATATATGTTTGATTGCTTAGCGTAAAATATATGGGACAGAAACATTTGGTTGGTTGCAGGGAAGTAATAATAATTGCAATAATAATAATGTTAAAATATTAACATGAACAGCACACACACAAAATGCCACATCCATTTTTGAGACAGATCTGATATCAAATTCAGAAGACAAAAGGCACAAGAGAAAAGAGACAAAGCCAGGAACCGCAAATACACCTTGCTCGTTCTGTGGATGGATATGTCTGTCCAGGATTGGCAAATTCAGCTAGAGAAGATGTCCAGTAAAGCAGCACCCAGTATGAGACACTAATGCTTGACCAAACTACTGACTTATCATGATTGCTTGCTGTCAATCGTTTGTCAAGAGGCCAAAAGCCATACTTACATTAATATAAAATAAATAATACATAAATAATCCTGGCAGTGCAGAAAAAATATTTAATTATATCTAACAATGTTGGTAATAAATAAAAATCGAGTACAGAAAATTTTAATTGGTAAAGAAGCAAATGATGCCTTGCCTATTTGAGATAATACCATATTTCTTTTTAAATTTTACTTTACTCTTCACTATTGAATATTTGTTAATTTCCAATACCAGGAAGAAACAATCATCATAGTTTGGCCATGTAATGAGAAGAGAACAACTGGAATATATTGTAACAACTGGGAAAATTGAGGGACGAAGAGATAGAGGGAAGCAAAAAGAAAAAAAAAAACCAGACAGCTTAAGAGAATGGCTTGGCAGAAGGTTAACAAGAAAAATGATAAATAACTGTCGAGATCGAAAGTTGTGGAGAGGCATGATCACCTACACCAGCAATCCCTTGATGACGATGATGATTGAATATTGCTACGGAGAGAATCTTATGTATGTTTAAACCATTCAGCAAACCGGCACCCCCTTGTATATATTTATATAGCGCATATATATATATATATATATATATATATATATATATAATCATCATCATCATCATCTTGTGCCCTCTCCATTCTCAATGGATCGCCATTCTATTTTGTTTCTTGCTTTGATGGTGCAGGCTGACATAGGTTGACTTGTCCATCTGTTGATGTTACTCTTCCATGTTAGTTTTGGTCTGCCTCTGCCTCTTTTACCTTGTATTTTTCCTTCCAATATTACTTTTAGTAGGCTGTTGTGTCTTTTAACATGCCCCAAAAAATTCATTTGTCTTGTCTTGATTGTATTTAGTAGTTCTCTTTTTATTTTCAGCTGTTTTAAAACTTCATCGTTTGTTATCTTTTGTTTCCATCCAATTCTACCTATTCTTCTATAAATCCACATTTCAAAGGCTTCAATTTTCTGTTCTGTTTTCTTGTCTAATGTCCATGTTTCTGCACCATACAGGAATATTGAGAACACGTAACATTTTGCCATTCTTAGTTTCAGCCCTGCTGATATTTGTTTTGTTGTTAGTATATTTTTCATGGCATTAAAATTACTTTTTGCCCATACCTATTCTTTTGTTTATTTCAGTTTTGATTTTCCATCATTGGTTATAGTATGTCCCAGGTAGTTGTAACTCTGGACTGTCTCCAGATGTATTCCCTCAACTGTGATATTTAATTGTAGGACTTGAGAATTTTCTTTGCTTATGATAATAGTTTTAGTCTTTTTGGTATTCATATCTAGTCCATATTTTTTGCTTGTCATGTCTATTACATTAAGCAATTGTTGTAGATCTTTGGGATTTTCTGCTAGTAGAACAGTATTATCAGCATTTCTTAGGTTATTGATTATATTCCCATTAATGTTATATATATATATATATATATATATATATATATATATATATATATATATATATATATATCTCATCAAGAACCATGCTTGATGGCGTAGGTGATCATGTCTCTCCACAACTTTCGATCACGACAGTTATTTATCCTTTCTGTTGTTGACCTTTTGCAAAGCCATTGTCTCAAGACGCCTGATAAGTTTTCTCTTTGCTTCCCTCTATCTCTTCGTCCCTCAATGTTTCCAGTTGTCACACTATATTCCGGCTCTTCCCTTCTCATTACATTAAAAAAAGGCGGATTGTCTCTTTCTAATATGAGAATTTAGCTCTCATTTTGCTTTGGCCTCATTTAGAATGCGTTCATTATTCTTATTAGCTGTCCATGGTATTCTGAACATTCGTCTGTGAAACCACATTTATCGAATGTTCCTTTTCTTAGTGTTGAAAAGGTGGTACTTCAATCTGTGGTCGGAAGTCGGAGTATACAAATTGCTTTCTGTTCTTTTATGTTGGGCAGGCAATAAGCATCAGTTTCCATGTCTTCAGTATATGTTGTGGACAAACCTCTTTGATTCCTAATAACCTGCACTTATATCTGGCTGGTATAAGATGCGACCTTCCTTAGCCAACCTGCTTTGCTACGTCGTTTAAATGAATATTGACAAAAACGAAACAAAATATCCATAAGTTAACAACAATTAATGTAGGTCAGCTCACCTGCATCGCGATTATTGTTTGGAAGATTGGAAAATACAGAGCCCACAACGTCGTCGTCTTTGTACAGAACTAGATGTGCTTCCTTTCCAGGCAGAGACCCCACAGATAAGGTGACTGCGTATTTGCCATTCTATAGAAACAATTACAAAGATGTCAATATTTTATTGTCTGACAAACATTGTTTGCATTCGAAATAGAATCGGAGAAACGTAGCAAAATTATCTTTTATTTGTCTATGAATTTACAATAATTATATGTGTGAATGCAATTAAGATTGCTTCAGTGTGTATATATATATATATATATATATATATATATATATATATGTGTGTGTGTGTGTGTATATATATACATATATATATATATATATACATATATATATATATATATATATATATATATATATATTTATATATATGTGTGTGTGTCAGTTTGTGCATGTGTGTGTGTTCGTATGCGATTGTATATGCGAGTTTGTGTATGTATGAGTGTGTATATGTATTTATGTAAATGATAAAAGAAAACTAAAAGAGCTTATATAGGAATGAATTATGACTATCAGACGGAAACACTCGGCGTCCAAGTTTGTGTGGAAAGTTTCATTGACAGACACATAATCTAAACGTGAACACTACGAAGATGGGATAAGAAGATGAACAATTGAAAAGGAATAAGAAAGAAAACAGAATTAGAAGCATGAGAGATAGAATGCAAGTGTAGAGGAAGGAAAATTAAGAAATGAAAGAAAATTAATATAAAATTGAAAAAGTCAGAAGAAACAACCGAAGACACCACAGCATGACCTAGGATATCTCAAAACTAAACAAGAAACGAGACTGGGTTTCTAGAATATTATATCAATGAATAGAGTAAGAAAATTGAAACAAATCTCAAGGCGAAATTAAGAAAACAATATGATCACTGTAGGTGTGTTAATCAACATTAGTCGGAATAGAATAAAAAAAATTAAGAAAGCCGGAGAAAGTACTATTAATTATGGAAGAGAGGACAAACAAAGCAGCAATTGCGGGATTACAATCGTTGTGTCACGATGAAACGAGAGAAAATACATTGAACAGAAACAAAGATGCAAGAGAATAGTACGAGTAGCCTTCAAAGTACAAATGTTCAACATTTTTAAATGACATGAATCAAAAATATAACAAAGTCGATCAGGCGAAAATAAAGTCTGCAAACAAATGTAACACAATCGAATAAAGTGCAATACAAAGAAATAAAAACAAATTACGCAGAGATAACATCTGTTCGTTGTATTGAGGGACCTCAATGATGAAATGAAAACATGAGATGGTGGTGTCTTTTTGCAGGTTCGTCGCCAATAAAATGTGAATTCATTGATGTGTGATTCTGAATGAATAAACTAGAAAGCACACGGTGTATCCATGTCCCGAAGAGTTGATTGACTTGAGCTGGACAATCTACAACGTGGAAACGGGTACTGGACGAGGCGACAGAGTGAGTGCACATGAATCTAGATCATCCACAACCGTCGACTTTCAGCGACGAAAGCAACAATGAGAACAAGAAGTATTCAGATGAAGCCTAAACGTAAACATCGAAGAAGGAAAACAAGACAAGACAAACATGCCGGAATGTAGCCGGAATGGAAACGGTCGATGTGCGAGATGTTAGCCCTAAAGTATGTGCGCCTTAAATACTGGAACTGTGCTTCCATAAATCAACGGCGGCATACTCTTGATAAGCTACTGTGAGGCGACGATATCATGATATTGCAAATACTTGTTGGTGATAGGACGGTTAGTGCCCCTGGATTGAACTGTTTCTACAATAAACAACACCTTGGACAGACCATCATTGTGTAAAACAACATGGTGGCAGCAGAAGTTGATATGCCTGCGTGGGACCGTGAAGAATTGTAGATAATAAAGGGGAATGAAAGAGCGGACAGGTTGACTAGCTTCGCTGTCGTTGACGAGTGTAAACCATTGGATCGGGCAGGAATCATCAATGGTCTCCAAGATCTGAGAAGGGCACACGACTTCGACAACAATGAGTCCACGTCACTCCTTCGGATGTAAGAGATGGAAGTTAAGATGGGCACAACCAGAAAGTAGAAACATGGTGTGCGTATAAGACTTAACAATCTAAACAGAACTGAAGTCGTCTCGTCAGTCTCTGGACACTGCGAGACTTGCTGTGGAGGGGATCTGATGACCTATGGACGTGTTCGGAGTACAGTGATGATGACCTACAAATAACTCAATAACCCTAACAAAGTGATACATCTCCGAAATGAAGAACATGTGCAGTGAAGGCACACTCTTACAATGGTGAAGGTACAAAGAATCAAACTGCGTGTCGTGGAAAGTTGATTCATAAAACAGGTTGGTATTTTCAACGACATTGCTAACTTTAAAAAGAAGGAATACGTGAACAAGGCTACAGATTATAAACTGCATTTGATGTAATCATTATGTTACACCAATCAGTCACGTCTCTTTCTGAATGCAGAGTAGTAGAATTTTTTTTTAAAATATGATACAAGAGACACTTCAGAAAAGCCTAAATATTTACCCATCATCGAGCATGGGTCTACTGTAGCGAAGATGAATCTGTCTCTTCACAATTTCTAATTCCACAGTTTCTTAAAATTTTCCCCACATGGAATTCCCACCAAAACAATTCCTTTAAACGATCTGATGTCTTTTCATTCTGTTTCCTTCTCTTTCTTCTTCTCTCAAATTTTCCAGTTGCCACAAAACAAATCAACCTTTCGCCGCCCTATTGCATGGCGAAAATGAAAAGACTTTTCCACCTATTGAAAAAAAAATAGTAATTCCAACGGTTGAATGAAGAGTAGTTCCCCATATTGAAAGAAGAGTGATTTCACATATTGAAAGAAGAGTGATTCCCCCCTGTGAAAAGAAGAGTTCAATACCATGTTAAATGAAGAGTGATCCCTATTAATGTTGTAAACGCGACTTGACCGCTTTAAGAACGTTCTCGTCACTCGTATTAGTTGTCTAAGGTATTCTCTACCTTCCTCGATAAAACCATATTCCTGTGGACTCCAAATATTGTCTTGTCTTTTGTACGTTTTTCAGATTGAATTGTATAAAATATTTTATTTTTTAGAATCCGGCATTTTCTTGGGCGATATGTACCTGTTTCACTGTTGAATACAAATCTATTATCGTTCCCCAATACTTACACTTATCAACTGTCTTATTACTATTCCATTTACAGAAGTGAATAATGTTACTAGTAAAGACGAAAGAATACATTAAGGCACCGGAGAAGTTAAGAACCTAAAATAAAGAAAGAAAGAGATGAAAAAAAGGCCTGCCCTTTTATAACAAAACCTTAAGGTGCCATCAACAAAATGAGATCAGAAAACATATCATGAGTAAGACCGATAATCACATCGATGGTTAATGTAGAGAATAGGCAAATAATTGCAGCTCTGCGGTAAAGCTGGTAGCAGGAGCAAGAAGTGGGGTGTAATGTACACTTCTACAAAGTATGGTAACTGTTATAGGATATTGATGTTTTATTTGTCTTTATTTATTGTGATGTTATTTGTTCACTGACATCACATTTATAGTTAACAACAATCATCACAAAATATTTTCTTAATACATAATCATAATCATGTTTATTGAACTTTAGCTCGGCACATGATACACAATAGTAGATGCACTTCTCTTAGAATTAATGTTCATTAATTATGGACATCTCAGAGGCTATCGCTGGTTGATATGATTTGTCCACAAGTGCTTATCTTTGTGCGACATGTAACATTCAAATATCTCCATCAACTTCCTTTCGACTTCTTATTGGAAATATGAACCACAACTTGGAAACACTCTGAAAACACTTTTACAGCAACTAAATGTTCTAATTCATTTATTCTAGTTCTGTCTACTGCTCAACTAATTTCTTAAATCAGTGATATATTTACTACTCTCTAGTCTATTTCTTAATAACTTCTCAACTAACTTAAAGCTACAACTACTTCTGACTTACAATTCCTAACTACTTTTCCTGACTACTGAATTACCAACTTAACTTTCCCTGGCTACTGAACTACTAACTCACTGAATGGCGTTCCTAACTTTCCAAAAACCTCTTGTGTCGAAGTTTAAATACCCCAACATAACTCTTCGTGGGGAATATCTGTAGCCAATGAAATTGTCGCAACTGTCCCGAAGTGACAATTTGCAACCCCTCAGACCAATTAGATCTCATCATTTTGACCCATAGTTTAACTATGTCTAAGACTTGACCAAAACAAACTGTTTATGACTCCGTGAGTAACCTCTAGTCAGCTTGAACTCTCCAGCGCTTCAAAATAATGATGTTATTTCACGACTTTGACCTGTCCTGGCAGTTGTTTGTCAACCTATTTACCGGACGATCAAGCCATGCGTTTATCCCCCGTTCCATATCTGCTTAGAAAATTTCCATACTCCCTAAACTGATTAAGTCAGTACTATTCTGCATCTTTCCTTTATCTCCATCCTCCGTGGTTTGTCCACTACCCGCTACGAACTTTCTATCCCCACAACTTGCTATTCTGGCACTAATACTGATGACCGTTATAGTATGTCACTGTTATAGTCTATTAAGAAATGGGTACCGGCTGAGTTACCTGCCCCATACTTTCATTTACCTTTACTAATACAGTGACAGCTTTACAAAAAAAGGACACAACAAAATATTGACGTTTCGGCCAACACGCGGCCTTCTTCAGAAAACGAGAACAACATAAATGAACAATAAACTAAAGTAAACTATATTGCATCTAGGTTGGAAGAGACAGGTAAAACAAGGAGAAATGAACAAAGATATGGTTATGAGAAGATCTCGTGTAGGCATGTACTGACAGCTGACAAAATTATAGGTTCACGGCAAATATCCTCTTCTTCCTCTTCATTCGTCATTCCTTCCATATTTTCCTTTCAGTGTCGAGGGGAGAAATAATTTGCGGTCTTTTGATTTTCGGTTTGCCTCTGCTGCTGTTATGTTTCCTAGTGCTTCTAATATTCCATCCACCCATCTTTTTCGTGGTCGACGCTTGGTCTGGTGTTCTCACAACGTTTGCTGAAGACACGTTGTGTTGTGTTTTGATCTTTCTGCCTTGTCACTTGGCCAAAACATTGTATCTGCTGTTTCTTTATATAGTCTATGACGGGGGTTATCCCTAGCTTTTTTCTCAGTTCTTCATTTCTGATCTATCTCTCAGACTGTTTCCTGCCATTCGTCTAACACATCACATCTCAGTAGAGGTTATTTTTCTTATTGTTTTTGCATCTATGGTCCAGATCTGGCATTGGTAGCACAATGTTGGGATGAACATTGTATTGTTTGGTGCTCGTTTTGCCTCGAGTTATTTCCTTGTTGGACAATAGTGGTGATCACTGTTCAATGATTTGACAAGGTTTGTTTGCATCATGGTTTTATCTCTGCTGTTTGTGAATTATCGTTTCAAACGTGTCACTAAACTTCCTAAGCATTTGAATGTTTGTGCTTGTTTTAGTTGCCTGCCTTCTATAGTTATATTGATGTTCTGTTTATTTTTGGCGATATTCATGACTTCTGTTTTGTATATGTTGATTTTCATGTTGTATTTTGTGCCTGAGCTGTTGAGTTTGATAAAGAGTTTGATTGTTGTAAGTCTTCTATTATTTCACGTATTAGTGCCTGATCGCCTATAAATGAAAGCTTGTTGATCTCCTCTGTCTCTGATGGGTTGGCTAACTTGTATATATATTCCATGTATGTAATAAACAGTAGGGGGGATAGTACGCACCCCTGTCTTACACCTGATCTAACTTCGAAGTGGTCTGTGTAGCCTGCTGCTGTTCTAACCCTGCAGCTGCTGTTGACGTAGAGACTTTTAATTAGGTTTGTTAGATGTTGGCTTACTCCGTATGTTGTTAGTATCTCCCACAGTTGTTCTCTGTTTACTCTGCCCAAAACATTTTCCTGGTCAATGAAAGCTATTTATACATTTTGATTGTGTTCTGTCGCTTTTTCTACAAGCTGTTTTAAATACGGCAAATATCGATAGCAGAATATAACATAACATCACAAAACATCACATATAATATCATCATCATGATCATCAAGTAACAGCCCTGCTAGCGTAGTTGATCAATGCTCTCCACAATTTTTCGATTTCAGTTCTTTATCATTTCTGTTGTTGACCTTCTGCCAAGCCATCATAACATAGAGCAACATAACAATAACATAGTAGTGCTCAAGGTTTACCCATTGAGTCGTGAAGATTCCGGTTTTCTTGTCGTAACCATCGCCCACGTTGCGGTAGACGCTGTCAAACAAAACCACATCTCCGTTAGATACGGTCCGTAGACCATGAATTTTAGCCCAGAATGCTATATTTGCAGACAAAAAGAAACAGTAAAAAAAAAGTTATTCGTGTAAACACTAACAGAGATAAGTAAAATTTTTCATTTTAAAATATTCCTTTTCCCTAAGAACACTTTTTATCTCCATTTCTTTAATTTTGTCTTTGTCCGTATCTATTTTAATCATGTTCTTCAATTGTTTAAAAAAATATATTTCCCTTTCATTGTCTAACTTCTAACCTCCTCCTTCTTTATTTATCTACTGTTAGTCGCCGGATTATCTGTATCGCATTGTCATAAGTTCTCACATCGCCATCACAACAAATCCCGCTTTGCTGGTTCACTCTGTTGCTCTCTTGAAGTTAAGCAACATACATACTTGAAGTTAAGGAGCATACATACTTGAAGTTAACCAAATACATTTGGTTATTTGGTTATTTGGTTATGGAAGGCCCCGGTATCACTGCAAACGAATTAAAATCCATAATTGCTCAACCGCCCGTGCCAGTGGAATCATCCGAATTACTAACTCATCTTCCAAACAATGAAAGGTGCCTGTAGTCCCCATCATAGCAGTCTCAGCACACGCCAAAAGACATAAGGCGAAACCGCACAGAGAGTGAACACGGCCAACTGTTCCCTGTCATACGATATCAGCATTCATCGTAAGCAATTGGAATATCGGAACATGATCAAAACGGATGAAACACACAGCTCACGGTGTGCACAGAGCACTTAATTCAGTAGCTCCTGCAACAATCCGGACTTGGACTATGAAGAAACTGCAACAAGGAACACTTTTCAGACACAGTCTTCAATAGTTCCTGCCGCCTATCCACCACAAAGCCCCGAAAGATCACGTCCTCCTGAAAATGATGATCGTCATAGTATTTAAATGTATGGCGCTTGATGATGTTACGACATCGTGTTTAACTCCAACTCAGAACATACAAAACACAGTTCGTCGTCAGATTATCCCCGTTGCACACCAAACGCAAGATCGCATGGTCGGTCTTGTGACACACGATGATCCATTATGATGACGTAGCACGCACAAAGTGACTGCGCCCATGTATTCATGATTAATCTTGTGAATGCAGTCTACAACGAACGAAACATGGTACAAACTTCCCAAAGAGGCCGACTTGACGGAGCCCACCACATTAATGCGTTGGAACTTGTAAATAACTTGCGGCAAACATCTCCATCAACCGGTCAATGAACAGCACTCAGTGTGACGTAAAACGCAGATCAACATTAGACGGTGGAAGGCGCAATCACAACAATTGATTTGTCAAAACGGAGTATTGCCGTGCGTGCAACGCCAATTCAATGTCGCAGATATGACAAGCAGAACATCATTTCGACTGGAATGCAGAAAATTGGAAGGGAAACCCGAAATTGATAAGATTCCAAAGCAATTTCCGCAGCGATAGAGAGAACGTGACTTAGTTTCGCCATCTTGGAAACGGAAGTCCAAGCAAATAAATACTTGAAGTTAAGCAAATACATACTTGAAGTTATGGAACATACATACTTGAAGTTAAGGAACATACGTACTTGAAGTTTAGGAACATATATACTTGAAGTTAAGTAACATACATACTTGAAGTTAAGGAACATACATACTTGAAGTTAAGGAACATATATACTTGAAGTTAAGAAATATACAAACTTGAAGTTAAGTAACATACATACTTGAAGTTAAGGAACATACATACTTGAAGTTAAGCAACATACATACTTGAAGTTAAGTAACATACATACTTGAAGTTAAGGAACATACATTCATGAAGTTAAGCAACATACATACTTGAAGTTAAGTAACATACATACTTGAAGTTAAGTAACATACATACTTGAAGTTAAGTAACATACATACTTGAAGTTAAGTAACATACATACTTGAAGTATGGAATATGCATACTTGAAGTTAAGTAACATACATACTTGAAGTTAAGTAACATATATACTTGAAGTTAAGGAACATACATACTTGAAGTTAAGGAACATATATACTTGAAGTTAAGTAATATATATATACTTGAAGTTAATGAACATACATACTTGAAGTTAAGGAACATATATACTTGAAGTTAAGTAACATATATACTTGAAGTTAAGTAACATATATACTTGAAGTTAAGTAACATATACACTTGAAGTTAAGTAACATATATACTTGAAGTTAAGGAACATATATACTTGAAGTTAAGCAACATACATACTTGAAGTTAAGCAACATATATACTTGAAGTTAAGCAACATACAAACTTGAAGTTAAGTATCATATACACTTGAAGTTAAGTAACATATACACTTGAAGTTAAAGAAAATGCATACTTGAAGCTAATGAACATACATACTTAAATGTAAGGAACATCTCCTTGCTACCAGCTTTACCACAGCATTGTAATCATGTGCAAGTTCCCTAAGGAACATATATACTTGAAGTTCGGACAGTCGATATAATCTGCGCATTCACGAACTTCATCGGTATCTTCATCAAACCATGCCTAACTTATTTCAAAGCGATAGGGATGTACAAAGTGTGATCTGTTCATCACTGGGACGTTGTACGCAGCAACGTTTGGCAATATTGGATGGACAGTTACGCCAGTCCAAGAATACGATTCCCAATGGCAGATATCTTAGAGATTGAGTGAAGAAAATGACGACTGTATCCCTACATGTTTCACATCACCAATGGCAGTAGTCTCTAACAAACAGTGACAGCTAAAATCTAACATTCAACTACTTAATGCCTAAAATATTTATGAAATTCCGATAAAAGATTATGTCAGATACATTGTCGTTAGTAGAATCTAAGAAAGGTACTTTAATGTGGACAGATATGTGCCATTGTGATGTTCATCATTGAAGACCTACGACAAGGAAATCAATTATGATTTCCAGAATTATGTTGTTCCCCCCCCCCCACCTTTCTAAAAACAAGTAAAAGAGACTAACACAAAAAGGGAGATTCTAAAAAACATCAGAAAAAAGAGCACCCAAAGTATTGTATCTATCTATCTTTCGTTCGCCTGAAATAGTCTCTATATATGCAATGTCGAAATGTGACTCAGATAGGCAATTTGGATCAATTTATTTTGATATAAATGTTGCATTAATATTTGACTTACAAACTTTTTGACTGGATGCCACAGACACAAGAGTTAAACCAAGAACAATTGTGAGATACATGATGACAATTTCCTATAAAAGAGAGCACACAATTGAAAATTAACTTTGCAATGGGGTGTATTTAAAATTACTGCGGTACATTCTTTATTAAATTGTGCGATGCGTGACTACTGTAAGATCTTGTCCTTCCTCTTCACTTTTCCTATAAAGTGTCGCCGAAACAGAAAATGTTAGCCCTCTGTCTTCTAACAGTTTCGACCATTGTTAGTCCATGCTGTAATGATTGAAACTATAACTCATTAGCATAGCTGTACTAATCAGACATCACACTTAATGAAAACTTTAAAGTTCTCTGCAGGGTGACAATTATTGATAATTAAAGTAGACGTTGGAAATGATCACCATCCTGTGACAGTGAAGAACGTGAAGACTAAGTGTACATTTATACACAAAAGCTTTCAAAAGAGAAGAAAATAATATAAGATGAAAGGAAGTACCCATATATTGAAAGTGCATTTACATCACACAAAAGTATAAGGAACTGATTGGATAGAGTGTAACAATCAGATGAGTAATGACGATGTCGATTCTAATAAAACCTCACATTTTTACACACACACACACACACCCACATACACATATAGAGAGAAATAGTGTGGGTGTTCAGGGACATTTATTGTATTACAAGGGAGTAACAGATATTTTATGAGAACTAACTGTAACATCTCAGATGTTGCAAAAGCTTCAATAGCGGGGTGGTAAGATCAGCTTGTCAATAGTTTGAACGTTGCCTCAAGGGGAGCTCGACTCTCTCCAGCTGGACAGCATATACAAAGGCATGACTATCTGGCTCGCCGAGGTGACGAAACGGCACTACAGAAGACTAGCATTTGGCCCCTCACTTGCAAACACTGCGTGCGACCTTAGTGCCTGGAATGATTTAATTCACTCCACAGCCACAATATATATGTCATGGGGTATTCATTTTTCCTGTTTACAATGTTTTAACTGTCCTGAGTTTCAAGTTTTATTGACAAAAACATGCTCGCCTCACGGGATAGGAGATTGAATAACACACGTTTCTAGTCATTCACTGCTATAGGAAATGACATTTTCTAGCGATATGTACTTTAACAAAGGTAACACAAATGGAGCGCAACAAAGTTATACCTACAAAGTTGCAAGAAAATAAACTCTTACATGTTACAGTTGAAGAGCAAGTACTACTCCAGCCAAAGATCTAGCTACTCAGTACTCGTCATAAGGAATACAATTGAAAGTATGGAAGAACAGAAACTAGAATAAAACGTACAAAGACACCGGGTCTGATACCTCATAACTAAATGCCTTCAACAGATTCTGGTTGAGTTATGTTAGATGTTAATTGCTCGCAAAGCTCAGCAAATCGCGCTATTTGGGATGTTTTCCGATTTTATTTTCTTCTCGCGACCATCTATATAGTTGGCTGTGAATGTATATTCCTTAAATGCGTCAGCACGAGACTGATGTCTTTTGCTCTGGGGCTGGTCTGATCAACAAGTTATGGATTGCTGGGGCGATAATTGCAAATATCTGCTCCATCCACATAGGCGGGGGTCGGAATGTGACTTTCAAACAGAACACAAACCAGGCCGACACTTTTAACGCTTGTTATACAGGAGACGGATGTGGACCAGAGGCCCCAGTAAATGGCAAAACAAAGACCAATCTCTATGACAATGACTGCGCACACACAAAACTGAGAAGTGGAAACAGTCCTGTTTACTGGTATCTGAACTTTGCCACGCCCCAGAAGACTCACACCAATTGAATCTATCATCGAGCTAGCACTATGATTCGGGTAAAGAATGGCACTCTAAAGACTTTATCTGACAGTGGCGGCGTAGTGTTCCAGTCTAATGATATATCATACCCTAATGTTTCTATAAATACTACTGTAGTCACCACACAAACGCCAATGGCATACATTGAGCTCTCACCGACCATTTCGCAGGCCGGCAATGCACTGACGGTGTATAAGGCGCAAACATTTACAGACACCTCTTGTCTGGACGGGTATTCTTGGTCGTTTTGTGCAGTGTGTAGTGGGTGTAGCAAAAGCTGCGACGTCATCATCGGTACGTGTCACGGCAAATACTCACATTGGATCTATGGACACGATTACTCGAGGTTTTGTCTCAGTGTCTGTCCTTTATGTGGGAAAAATCCGGAAAGTGCCTACAATGTCAACATCCTATACCTGTAATGACACTTGTCCCGATGGTAATTTTGGGCTACAGTGCGAACATACGTGTTCTGATGGCTGTGAAATCTTATGTGACCCGGAAAGTGCAGACTGTACGTGCAAGGAAACGTACTATGGGTCAGACTGCACTCTCAAATGTCCAGACAACTATTTCAACGACACCTGTGAACATTCAACAGGGAACTGTGCATACAAGGGAACGTTCTACGGGTCATACTGCTCTCAAATCTAAAAACAACTGTTTGAACGAAACCTGTGAACAGTTAATCGAAGCCTGCGTCTCGTATGTCGATGATTCCCACGTTAAGAAGAGTCTGCAGACTAACCCTAGAATATGGATACCTCAAAGTGTTTATGTGCTAGACTTGGCTCATTTGTTGGTGTTTTTCCGTGAAGCCATGACTCATATCTTAATGTGTTTCTGTGCTAGTCATGGCTCATATCTTGGTGTGTTTCTGTGCTAGCCATTGCTCAAATCTTAGCTTGTGTGTGTGTGTGTGTGTGTGTGTGTTTGCTAGCCATGGTTCATATCTAGGAGTGTGTGTCATGTTGTCATATCACGTATCTAGGTGTGTCCGCGCTAATCATGTCTCATATCTTTATGTGCGTCTGACTTTAGTAATGTCTCATAACATAGTGTGTATCTGTGTTAGCCATGTGTCATATCTTTGTGTGTGTATGTCTGGATTAGGGCCTAAGGTGAGGATTGGGATATCTCATATCTTTGTGTGCATGTTTATGTTAGTCATATATCATATCTTTGTGTGTGCATGTCTGTATTTGTCACATCTCATATTCTTGTGTGTGCATGGCTATGTAAGTCACATCTTATATCTTTGTGTGTGCTCATGCCTATGTTAGTCATATCTTATATCTCTGTGTGTATGTCTATGTTAGGTATGTGTCATATCTTTGTGTGTGCATGTCTATGTTAGTCATATATCTTGATGTGTGTCGGTGTTAGTCATGTCTCATATCGCTGTTTACATGTCTGTGTTATTCACATCTCATATCTTTGTGTGTGCATGTCTGTGTTAGTCACCTCTGGTGACTCGGGCAGATGGTGCTCGTAAACCTGGGAGGGCAGACCATCTAACGGCAGAATCCCCCTACAGAAAAAGACAATCTGCTGCCTTACATGAAGATTGGGGACAATCAAAGGCTAAGGAAAGCAAACCTGAATAAAATGCTGGCTGAAATCGGATGCACTGGGCCACTGGCGCAGAACACAGTGCAACGTATTATAGGGTGTTCAGTCAGAGTGGATCTGGCGGACTCTAAATGTGACGTTCTCTCTGTGGGGGCGATCAACACACTTAACCTGACAGCTGACTTAATGTGGGAGTCTGGAATCCTACTCTGACTGAGTCCTGATCGCAGAGAGAGAGAGACACACAGAGAGAGAAATGCGTCAAGAAATGCATATGAATAACATGAATAATTTACCTGGCAACCGTAAGGTATAAATAGACACATGATGAATGATCGTTGAGCTTGTCAATCTAGTAGCCTGAATAATTTACCTGGCAACCGTAAGTTATAAATAGACACATAAGGAATGATCGTTGAGCTTGTCAATCTAGTAGCCTGAATAATTTACCTGGCAACCGTAAGTTATAAATAGACACATGAGAAATGATCGTTGAGCTTGTCAATCTAGTAACCTGAATAATTTACCTGGCAACCGTAAGTTATAAATAGACACATGAGGAATGATCGTTGAGCTTGTCAATCTAGTAACCTGAATAATTTACCTGGCAACCGTAAGTTATAAATAGACACATGAGGAATGATCTTTGAGCTTGTCAATCTAGTAGCCTGAATATGTAGGACGGTTCCAGAAAGACACATAAGTGTATGGACACAACAATTCTGATAATTGGTCAAATACAAGAGACAAAAGAATATAACGGAGGGAGACGCATTTGGGGCGAAAGAAATTTCTGGAAAAAGACACATTGTTTTGAGGAGATTGTGAATAATTTGATTTCAATTTTTAAGATTAAGTTTTAAGATGCTTGCCACTGTAATAAAATGTGTATTTTTAGATATAACAAAAAAGTTATGTATCATATCTGTATATTAGATATGAGCCTCTAAAATGCACAGCGAACCAAAGTCTATTATTATTCGTCAACTTTAAATATCGCTATTGTATATTTAATAAACAAAAACAACAACAAACATTTACCGAAATTGTTAACAGCGAAAATGAATTACAAGAAATGTTTGACATTATAGTAAAAGAAGGCAAAAATAAAGGACTCAGCTTTAATAGCAAAAAGACAGAAGTAATGGTAACAACAATGAAAAAGCCATAACTGCAGTGCACAATAAAGACAAGTAGAACAATATTAAAACAGGTAAATGAATTTAAATATCTGGGAACTTTGTTAGACTCAGATGATAGATTTACAACAGAGGTGAGATGCAGAATTTCTCACACAAAAGCAGCTTTCCAAAAAAAATGAGGAAGATAAACTAAGCAATCCATTTTTGACAATATACAAAGAGTTCTTTAATGTTATGTAGAGCCAGTCTTAACATATGGATGTGAATCATGGACAGAAGGACAACCGACAAGAAAATACACTGGAGTCTGTAGAAATGTAGTTTTACAGAAGAATGTTGAGAATACCATGGACAGCTAAGAAAAGTAATGAAAGCGTTCTGAAAGAGGCCAAAGAAAAAAGACAGAACATTTCTAATATGAAAAAAAAAGCAATCACCATTTTTTGTTCATGAAATGAGAAGGGAACAGCTGGGATGTATTGTAACAACTGGGAAAATTGAGGGACAAGGAGATGGAGAAAAGCAAAGAGAAAAGATACCAGACATTTTAAGAGAATGGTTTTGGCAGAAGGCCAACAACAGAAATGATAAATAACTGTCGAGATCGAAAGTTATGGAGAGACTTGATCACCTACGCCAGCAGGTCCGGTACTTGATGATGATGAATATGCAAAGTTAACATAATTAATTTTTAAAAAAAGAAATTGTACGTATCTGCTCTTAGCGTTAGGTCTGCCAACAGAGACATGCGGAGATATGAAGGAAGACAACTCAGTTGGTACCTAGACACATTCACACATAGAAGGAATCATGCTTTTGCGATGACGTAGTGACGGGCTACAGGATAGTGGATCTAGGTAGTGGATCTCATAATAACTGATTATGGTAAATGATTCAATTCTCCCAGTCAGGAGGATAGAGTAGGTAGTGGATCTCATAATAACTGATGATGGTAAATGATTCAATTCTCCCAGTCATGCCGATAAAACCAGAGCCACAATTGCGTCCCGAATTCTTGATGTACTAGTTTGTTGTGGTCTCTGTATGAGTTACCCTTTACAGGTCACCAAATAGTCACATATATATTCTCATGAACATAAATGGATAAAACCCTAGCTCGCTATGCTACAGTCGAATGAACTTTTCTAAAAAGAGCAACAAGTGAGAGCTACCCAGTCTATACCCTCACATTGCAAAAGTGTAATTAAAACTATAAAACAGGATGCAGAAGGGCGACAAGTGTATGCAAATCAAGACAATACAAATGCCTCACTCTTTCTGTCCCCCTCTCTATCAGTAAACGTGTGAAGAATACGTTTTTATAACTCAAGTACATTGTCTTCCTCACTGAGGAGATTGGATTGGCTGAAGTGCATGCAAGAGGGAAGGGATGGCACGAGGTCTTGAAATATACTTCCCAATTTTGTTTATAGGTGATGTTGAGTGCATCACACAGTCAAGCTGTATTTTCAAATTAGGTAGTTGTGAAGCGTTGAGGTCGGATGTGTTAGGTGATGTTGAGTGCATCACACAGTCAAGCTGTATTTTCAAATTAGGTATTTGTGATAGCGTTGAGGTCGGATGTGTTAGGTGATGTTGAGTGCATTACACAGTCAAGCTGTATTTTCAAATTAGGTATTTGTGATAGCGTTGAGGTCGGATGTGTTAGGTGATGTTGAGTGCATTACACAGTCAAGCTGTATTTTCAAATTAGGTATTTGTGATAGCGTTGAGGTCGGATGTGTTAGGTGATGTTGAGTGCATTACACAGTCAAGCTGTATTTTCAAATTAGGTATTTGTGATAGCGTTGAGGTCGGATGTGTTAGGTGATGTTGAGTGCATTACACAGTCAAGCTGTATTTTCAAATTAGGTATTTGTGATAGCGTTGAGGTCGGATGTGTTAGGTGGAAAGGCGAAAATATCACAGTTCTACTGCAAACTACCTTTTGAACGCCCCTCGTATATTCGGCACAAAATAACTACGCTTACTCTACGCAACACTTCTATTCGAATCTACGGTCTCTACGAGCGTGGTAGACTTACATCTTAGCTTTAACCCAGCACATTGATGTCCTCTTCGTGGAGACATCAGTCTAAAGTGGCTTGTAATTTTTTATAGACTCGAGTACAAAATGTTTCGACACGACGTTAATTCAGCGGGTAGGAGTACATCAGAAATTGATAATAAGTGAAAAGGATAGGTCGGGCTGGGAACTTCATTCCGTTGAACTGTTGATATTGCAAACGTCCGGTGCAGATCACCCACAGTTGATGATGTAATTTCTTATCGCTTATTATCCGCGCCTCGGATATTCCAGGATTAAACTGTCGCTATTGATTTACGTGGAAGTCAGGAATGGTCGATATGTTAATTAGTCGCCTAATCGTCTGAACATCATCAGAGTATTCTGAGATTGTTGATACATCTCGGTTTGGCTAGAGCCAACATGATGCTCTTGTGGCTGACTCAGCAATAGCCTTCATTGCTCTTGCTCGCATTCTCCCCTTTAGGTTGTATAGGGATGAGGTGGTGAGTCACCTGGCACTAACTCTCACAGCGAGCATTCTAACGTAGAGCCCTTGTTGTCTCAGCTCGGTGACGAGATTATTGTATTTGGTTAGTTTAAATATAATGTTTTCCTTTATCCATGTACTTGAATGGCACCATGAGCTGTATTAAGATGCCGAGGTTCATATTTGATGTGTATTGTGCAATGTCTGGATGCATTATAGATCACTTGATGCACACTGAGTACTTTCCTCGGCCTGGAAGGTTAACAGCCATCTCCCAGTTATTCGCTGTGTCTAGGATCGTTGAGTCGTACCAGTTGTTTTCCTTGGGAGGAAGGAAATGAGGCTTGTCAAACTCTAAAAAAATAGGTGTTCGTTGTAGCTGCTCGAACTTTAGTGTTTGTCTTCATCCACGCCGTCGACGATGGCACCAGTTCTTGCAACACTTGTTTGTGCCGTCACGTGAACAGCCCTTGTGTCTTTGACCAGAGCTGTCTTCCATTATATATAAAATGGTTAATTTATGGCAAATGCATAACAGAATAAAACAGAACAGAAAATGGATGCATTTGAAATGTGGATTTATAGAAGAATAGATAGAATTGGATGGAAAGAAAAGAAAACAAACGATGAAGTTTTAAAACAACTGAAAATAAAAAGAGAACTACTAAATACAATTAAGACAAGACAAATGCAATTTTTGGGGCATCTTAAAAGACACAACAGCCTACTGAAAGTAATAGTGGAAGGAAAAATACAAGGTAAAAGAGGCAGAGGCACACCAAGACTAACATGGATGAGTAACATCAAAAGATGGACAAGTCTATGACAGCCTGCACCATCAAAGCAAGAAACAGAGTAGAATGGCGATCCATGGTAGCCAACCTTCGTTGCGGAGAAGGCACTCGATGATGATGATGATGATGATGATGATGATGATGATGATGATGATGGCAAATGTGTTTCTCTTTGTTACGGCCAACAGACTAATATCAATGTCCTGTTTGTAATGGAGAACATAAAATAACAGTAGGAAAATGTATAGAAAGAGCTTAATGGTGAAAACAGTGCACATGAAACGTTCTGACTTTTCCAGCTGATCTTCAATTGGAACGTGGGCGAAAAAACAAAAATAAGACAGAAACAAAGATTTGGTATAAAGCAAAGCAAACATAGACAGAATATGAAAATATTACCTATCTGCTCTTACCGTGACGTCTGCTAGCAGAGAAATGCGGAGTGAAGAAGGAAAACAACGCAACTTATATTGTTACCTAAACACAGTCACGCCCAGGATGAACCATACAGAGACGATGACGTGATGACAGGCAAGTGTGGTGGAGACCACGGGCGAACCAAGACAATGGGCGGAGTAATAATAGGCGGATCTCATAATAAGGGATAACCTGAATAAAATGCTGGCTGAAATTGGATGCACTGGGCCACTGGCGCAGAACACAGTGCAACGTTTTAACGGGTGTTCAATCAGAGTGGATCTGGCAGACTCTAATTGTGATGTTCTGCCTGTGGGGGCGATAAACACACTTAACCTGACAGCTGACTTCATGTGAGAGTCTGGAATCCTACTCTGATTGAGTCCTGATCGCAGAGAGACAGAGAGATAATAAGGGGTTATTATCAATTTCTAAACTACTCATGCAGTAGACGGTTAAAACCAGGGTTAAACTGTCACCTGAATTAATAATTAACTAATTTATTGTGTTCTTGACTTGAGTTACTATTTAGTGCTATCGACTATTAGAGGCCACAGAGATGGGATTTCTCAGAAGAATGATGCAAGTTCCCTGGACAGCTAAAAAGACCATCGAGGAAATTCTCAAAGAGGCCAACACAAATACGGAGCTCCTAAGAAATATCAGAAAAAAACAATCAACATTTTTCGTCACATCATGAGAAGAGGAAAGTTGGAATAATTGGGGGCACGTGGCGGTACTAACAATGAAAGAGAGATCGAACACGACAATGAAAGAAAATACTGGATAGTGTGGATTCATGGTATTGAACACGGTCAACAACAAAATACGATGCAAATAAGATGCACGGTGGATAGAAGATTATGGAAGGTGATGATCGCCTACGTCAACCGGTATGGCACATAATGATGAAGACGATGATAGTATCTCTATAGCCAGATATTGATTTATGAACATGATGGTCTGAAACTAGAGCTCTCAATACTAAATTGAATTGCACACTCCCACAAAGAGAAAAAAAACGTATACTCTTTGAAATGACCTTACTGACTTATGCTTTATTATATTTATAACTGATCCATTATTTATTTGATTTATCAGAAATATTCAACCGAATAGGCTGAGTGAAGAGATAATGTATATATCATGAGTGAGTGATCGAGTGTATAACGTCACATGACAGAAATGTAATGTTCGCTAAAATATTAAATACAAATCATCATCATCATCAACAAGTACCAGGCCTGCTGACGTATGTGATCATGTCTCTCCACAACTTTCGATCTCGACAGTTATTTATCATTCCTGATTTTGACCTTCTGCCAAGCCATTCGCTTAAGCTGTCTGGTATTTTTTTTCTCTTTGCTTCCCTCTATCTCTTCGTCCCTCAATTTTTCCAGTTGTTACAATATATTTCAGTTGTTCTCGACTCATTACTTGGCCAAAAAATTATGATTGTTTCTTCCTAATTTTGGAAATTAGCTCTCCTTTTGCTTTGGCCTCTTTCAAGACGTTTTCATTACTCTTCTTAGCTCTCCATGGTATTCTCAACATTATTCTGTAAAACCACATTTCTACAGATCCAGTAATGTTCTTGTCTTATTGTACATAATTCACATCCATATGTTAAGACTAGCTCTACATAACATTTAAGAACGAGTCATACGATCTTGAGCTATACTTTACCATTATTTATAAGTGATGTAGTACGTATAACACCAGCCGAGCTATACTTTTCTAGAGAAAAGCTCTGGTACCCATTTATTTACCCATTTACTTCACGACTCGGAAGCTGTGTCGGTCTTTAACAAAAAATGCATTCATTGGAGGTCGTCTCTACATCGCGAGGTGAAGATCATGGAGCATCATTTTATTATGTCTCTTGTCTTGATGGTGCACGTTGTCTTAGGTTCACCTGTCGATTTTTTTATGATATCAGTCCACTTTAGTCGTGGTCTGCCTCTGCCTCATCTACCTTGTGCATTCCCTTCCAATGGAACTTTTAGAAGGCTATTATTTCCCCAAAATATGTCAGTTGTCTTTTTCGAATTGTGCTTAGTATTGAGTTATTGAGTTATTTGCGGGTCATCATCATTGCACTCCGAACATTTCCATAGGTGCTCAGATCTCCTCCTCAGCAATTCCATCAGTGTCCAGCGACTGACGACTCCAATTCTATGTTGGTTGATAAGTCTTCTAACACGGCCACTAAGTTTCTCATTTCTGGCTGTGCCCATCTTAACTCCCATTTCCATCATCCGAAGAAGTGACGTAGATCTGTGTTTGTCGAAGTCCTGTGCTCTTCCCTAAACTCGGAGGGCATTGATGATGTCCGCCCGATCCATTGGAAGCCCGTCCTCAACGACAGCGCAGCTAGCCAACCTGTCCGCTCTTTCATTTCCCGTACTCCCGCATGTCTAGGGACATAGACAAAGGTGACCTTACGTATTTTGGATTTCTGCAACGACTCTACCCGTTGCATGCGTACAGAGCCCGCTTCCACTTTTTTTTTATCACGCTCATCGAATCACTCAGTATACATGCGTGGGTGTAGTCTTGTGACTCTAACCATTTGAATGTCTTGGTCATGCAATCGACTCCATTGTCATGCTACTCATATGGTCATGGAGTGGTCATGACGTATGCACCACTGTCTTCCTTGACTATTCTGCCTGCCGAGCGTGCTGTAAATGCCCGTGCACTTTTTTGGTGTCGTCATACAGATCCGTCTGTATAGAGGACAGCATCTTTCTCATCGGTGTTATCGCAGATGAGACCGTTGACCTCAGCATTAACCACGACCGGTTTCTGTTCCCAACTCTTCCTGTCGAGTGTGACAATACACGAGAAAGTTCCCATGAATGACGTTGGCACCGGTATCCACTCCTCACCAACGCTGATATTGGTAAGCCCACAGACCTGTTTGATGACATCTTCTGCTCGGCCCACCCATGATTTGCATCTTTTTAGCCTCGCACCTTTCCCTGTGTTGAGCACGTGGTGCAATGGATGTTCTTTATCTGTACTAATCTTCAGGTATGCTCGTGCTCTCCAGATCTTGATTCTGTCACCCATGGTTGTAAAGTCAAGAAGATACTTCATTGCTACACATGGAGTGTCCCTCGTACATCCCAGGATAATGCGCATGGCTTCATTTTGTATTTTCTCCAACCTATCAATTTGAGTCGTACTGACAGTAAGAATTGCCAGGGCATACTCGATTGGTTTGAGGACTTTTCCCTGGAACAGAAGAGCAAGTAGTCTCTGCTCGATGTTGCCAGGTACGAGGTATGTCATCAACTTGTCCCTGGTCACCTCATCAGCTCCCATTCGTACTACCGGTGTGGTCGTATTAACGATATAATTGTTAAGGGAGAACCATGAAAGTGATGCTTTATTAAGATTAACCAAGGCACCTGAAACTCCACACCTGGAAGAAATGCGATCGAGTTCGTCTTGCATTGTGGAGGCGATTCCCCGTCTGTCTCTTCCCTGTCGATATACCAGAATATCAATGGCAAAAGTCATAGTTCTTCCCATCCCAACCAGCTGTTATTCCGTGATCGTTATTGTGTACATGTTAAATAGAACTGGTGACAATAGTGAGCCTTGTGGCAGCCCTGGACAAATGGATGTTGGCTTGGCAGACCAACTTCCACATCTGAGTATCACCTTCCTCTGAAACAGTGCCGCGGCGATACATCTAATGAGGAAGGGGTGCACCGCCAGTTTGAGGAGCATATGCATGAGATATTCAAATGGTACCCTATTGTATGCATCCTCCAGATCTATAGCAGCTGCACATGTCTCCTCTCGTCTGTGGAAGCCTTCGAAGACGTCATAAGCAAAGACTGCCGCGTTGAGCCATGTCTCTTTGTTATATCTATAACCTCCAGATGCGGACACGGGTAACTATTTTCTCCAGCAGCTTGCCTGCAGTGTTCTGCACCGTGATGATTCTGTAGGCACTGATCTGAGAATGGTCCTTGTTTGGCTTCGGTAGCGGTAGTAAGTAGCTGTGTAGCCACTCCTCCTTAATCTGACCACTCCGAATGCTGGCATTAAACTCATTGTCCAGTTTTGTCAAGTCGTCGTCAGCTAAATCGCCTATGTCATCGTACCGAACACCATCTGGACCAGGAGCAGTGTTGTGTGACCTTTTAAGTGTCATGCAAATGGTATCGGTTTTGATGATTGTGAGATCTTACAGCCCTACATCCTAATACAATTTTGACAGCGATCCCCGTATCCTCATTCTTACAGCCTCATTTCTGTGGTCCGTCTGCTCAATGTAGCGGGCTATCAGGGCCTTCCCTTTGCTCTCATCAATTGAGCTTAGTAGTTCTTTTTTGTGTGTAGATGATTCAGAAAAGTGAAACTAAGAGCTGCGCAACAGCTAACAGCAATTAGAAAAATGTGATCCATTTTCTATTTTAAAATTTCCAATTAAAATAAAATACAATATCAAATTTGAAATTCGAATCTGGAACATCCAAATCAGTAGAGTAGAGCACTAGCCACTTTATAATCCATTAAAATGGTGTAAATAAGAAATAGTAAAGGTACTAAAGAAAATTTAATGAAATGAAACATATATTATTAATTTGATTATTTTTATTTGCTGACGATGCAGCCCTAGTCGCTCATAGTGAGGCCACCCTACAGTCGCTGATCAACAACCTGGATAAAGCATGCGACCTTTTTTCACTGTCAATTAATGTTCAGAAGACAGTAATACTAAATCAAGGTGACTTCAAACCTATATCTATTACTCTAAAAGACTGCCCACTAGAATCAGTACAGAAATTTACATATCTTGGATCCACAGTTACGCAAACCATCTCTCTTGATGAAGAAATAAACTGTCGAATTGGTAAGGCAGCTACGACCTTCGGCAAACTCACAAAAAGAGCATGGAACAACACGAAACTAACTCAAAAGACTAAACTCTTAATATATCAAACTTGTGTGCTTAGCACACTACTATATGGATCCGAAACCTGGACAACATACTCAAATCAGGAAAAAAGACTAAATGTCTTCCACATGCGATGTCTCCGCAAAATAATGCACATCAAATGGCAGGACAAAATAACCAACTTAACTGTCCTGCAACGTGCTAAGACCCTAACAATCATGTCGATGCTCAGAAGTCGAAGGCTAAGATGGCTGGGGCATGTTCAACGGATGGAAGAAAAACGCATTCCTAGGCAAATACTATATGGCGAGCTAAAACACGGAAAACGACAAATCGGCAGACCTAAACTACGATATAGAGATATCTGCAAATCATCTCTGAAAGACTTCTCCATCTGTGAAAACGACTGGCAACATCTGGCAAGTGATCGCACATCATGGAGAGCACGTATAAGGAACGGTATAACAACATTTGAGACTGTTCTAAGACAGGACTCAGAAGAGAAGAGACTCATGAAAAAGGATGGTAAACCCTGTGGACCAGCGAGCCTGACCTGTTCATTATGTGACCGCGTGTGTTTGTCAAACATTGGTAGAATTAGCCACGAGAGAAGCTGTTCGGCAAAAACAATACCTCAAAAAAATACGCAATAGCCTCCACTAGACCGTCTGACAAGACGAAAAGAGCCATATATATACTGCTCATATCATGTCATGGTTACCTTAATGTATGTTGCTTCCGTAAATGAAAATAAAATATTTCAAAATGAAGAGAACCGAGCACAAAAAAATGAAATTAAAGGTCAATTTTATGCTCAACGTTGACAACACAACACAATGAGCAATCATATTGGTTACCGTTGCTTTTATCATTGCATATCTACTGATGGCTCCAGGAGCTCTCTGGTTGTGTTCAAATATAATTCGCCGTGCCAGCTTGATCAACGACGAGTTCCCAAATTACCACAAAACAGCGGCAACCAGGAAAGTTTTATTTTAACAAGGGCACAGATTAATTTCAAGACGATGGCCTTGTGGTTGTAATCATTCCCACAAGAGGAGTAGACGAAGCCATGCGGCCATCCAATAACACGAATCAACATTTGTATAGAGAAGTATCAACATTTGTATAGAGAAGTATCAACATTTGTATAGAGAAGTATCAACATTTGTATAGAGAAGTATCAACATTTGTATAGTGAAGTATCAACATTTGTATAGAGAAGTATCAACATTTGTATAGAGAAGTATCAACATTTGTATAGAGAAGTATCAACATTTGTATAGAGAAGTAAGGATCATTGACAATGGCGGTGATTAGACAAATGAAAGCGCTTGATGTCGTTAATGTTTCAATCAGAGTTATTGAGTTATTTGTGGGTCATCATCACTGCACTCCGAACATATCCATAGGTGCTCAGAACCCCTCCTATTCAGATCCACTCCTCAGCAAGTCCCGCAGAGACCACGGACTGACGACTTCAATTCTGTATTGGTTGATAAGTCTTCTTACACGGCCACTAAGTTTCCAGTTCTGGTTGTGCTCATCTTAACTTCCATTTTTTATCCGAAGGAGTGACGTAGACATATGGTTGTTGAAGTCATGCGCCCTTCCCACATCTCGGAGGGCATTGATGATGTCCGCCCGATCCATAGGTTGACCGTCCTCAACAACAAAGCAGCTAGCCAACCTGTCCGATCTTTTGTTTCCCCTACTCCCGCTTGTCCAGGGACATAGACAAAGGTGACCTTACGCATTTTTCACTTCTGCTATGACTCTACCCATTTCATCAGAACAGAGCCCACCTCCACTTTTTTTATCACGCTTTTCGACCACTCGGTATACAGGCGTGAGTGTGGTCTTGTGAATCTAACCAGAGACTCTTCGAAATACAATTTATATCGGTGACATTTCATAATCGCGTGATGGACTTTGCAATTATGAAAACGCCTGGTGTGATTAGTGATTAGCGAGACATTTTTTGGGGACATGCTACTGAAATCTCTGAACAGTGTGATAACTAGAAAAGATTTAGGTACATCAGGGGGATCCTTTATTATAACAGCGCTTTCCTAAATTAAATTTTTATTCCAGCAAAGAATTGATATTTTCGTGTCGGGCCAAATAAACATGTTGTACCCCCTGCACTGATTTCAAATAATTATTTATCGTATAGGTCGTTTTGACATTCATGAAATGTAAAACCACCACCTCGGTGTTAATTTAATGCACTGGCGTCGGCGATCACGTCAAGCTCTTTGTGATCCATTTCAGCGAAACTAGTTTCACGGTATACTAAAAGATGTGTATATTTTCTCTCATTGTCTTACATTCTTTTGTATATTTGTTTCTGCTGTTGCATTATATGTTTCCTCTTTCAATGATGTGGCTAAAACTTATAAGTTTTTTTCCGCACTAAACTCTGCACGACACTTACAATTTGGAATGTTTTCATGACTAATAAATTTAGTCTCTGATTCCTTCTGTTGAACCAAAATTATGGTGTCTAATGATTATCTTGCTCTGTGATTAAATATTTTTGATTATGACATCGTTAAAAGATCTTTTTACGTATTTTAAGAAACCCTATATTTTTCGTGGTTGCCCTTTGGCTGCCCTGCTGCCTTGCAGGTAAGCTCGGGAGAGTAAAAGGCTAAGGGAGGGTACCCCGAAATAAAACAACCCCACTGCCTTGTGGGTGAGACTTTTTAGTGAAAGGCTAGCTGAGCCAACCGTAAATAAACCGACGGAATGCAACAGAAAATCCACCGTCGTAACTTCTTTGTATAATCATGAATCGCTACAATAATAGAAATAACGACAACGTTAAGGGGGATTCCAATGGAAAACCCTCCTTCGGTAGGGGACATCATGTGCTACAGGTGATACCCGATCGTCATCAGGCTACTGTAAGCAAAATAAAGATTTAACAAACTCTAAAGATAGGTACTTGGAATGTGAGAACACTCATGCAGAAGGGTAAACTAGAAAACATCATACAAGAAATGACAAGAATGGGTTTACAATTACTGGGACTTTGCGAAATGAGATACACCGGATCAGGGGAGATGTATTCTGATAAACATAAAATAATCTATTCTGGAGGTACTGAACACCAAAGAGGAGTAGATATCATCTTGGATGCAGAAAGTGCAAGAACAGTGAAAGGCTTTTACCCAATATCTGACAGTCCTTTTAGTGAAATTGAATGAAAAGCCAATAGACATAAATCTTATACAAGTTTATGCACCAACAGCAGAAAGTCTAGAGGAAACAATTAATAAATTTTACAACGAATTAGATGAGGCACTTCATAAATGCAAACCACATTATTGATTGGGCAAGAACACACAACATGGTGATAGGAAACACCTGGTTTAAGCAACATCAAAGACGTCTGTGGACATGGAAAAGCCCTGGGGACAACGCTCGTAATCAAATTGATTATATAATGATAAGCAATAGATTTAGAAACAGTCTGGTGTGTGTGAAAACTAGACCATGGGCAGATTGCAATAGTGATCATGTACCAGTTGTGGGAAAGCTTAGAGTAAAATTAAAAACAACAAAACGAGCCTCAGTAAACATCAAGTTAAATTTAGATTTACTAAAATCAGTCAAGAAGCTGCAAGACAAATATAAAATGATCACAATTTAGAACAGGTACAATGCAATAGAGAAGATACAAAGCATTGATGAACAGTGGGAAATGCTAAAAGAGTCAATGCAACAAACATCAAAAGAGTTCATACCACCAGTGAGGACAAACTCAAGAAAGAAATGGATGACAGATGACATTTTGCAGCTAATGGATACAAGAAGAAGAATTAAAAAGAAAATAATGATGAGTATAAGAGATTAAATAAAGAAATTGTAGTAAAATGCAATGAAGCAAAAGAAGCATGGCTAAAAGAGAGATGCAAAGATATTAAAATGCAACAAAAAGGAGATGCTAAAGCTATATACAAACAAATTGAGGAATTAACAGGAAGAAAAACGCATTCAAAAACTGCATGTTTAAGCTCAAAGGAAGGAGAACTGTTGATTGAACAAGAAAACATAAGGGAACGATGGACAGAATACATTAAGGAGGTTTATAATGATGAACGAACAGAAGTAAATATTAAGGATAATGGAGAAGGAAGAGAAATACTCAGAGTAGAAGTTAATATAACTAAAGAAGAGATTGAAGCCATGGGTCATTTTGAAATAGAAATAATAACAAAAATATTGAATGATATCTACAACAGCGGATACATACCAGACGACATGCTCAAATTAATATTCATAGCCCTACCAAAGAAATCGGGTGCAATTGAATGCGATGATTATCGCACAATAAGCCTTATGAGTCATATGACTAAGATATTGCTAAGAATCATCATGCGAAGAGTGCGAAACAAAATCAGTCCAGAAATTAGCGATGAACAGTGTGGTTTTGTTAGAGATAAAGAAACAAGCAATGTCATTTATATCATAAGATCTTTAGTAGAAAGAGCCACAGAGGCGAAAACAGATCTATACCAATGTTTCAAAGATTACACCAAGGCATTTTACAAAGTAAAGCACCAAGAAATAATCAACATTTTAGAAAGCATAAACATAGACAGCAAAGATCTAAGAATAATAAAGAACATGTACTGGCAACAAACAGCGGCCATAAGACCTGGAATCCAATTGGGAATGTTTCAACAAATAAAACAGGGTGTTAGACAGGGTTGTGTGCTGTCACCAGATTTGTTTAATATTTATAGTGAGATTATTTTAAGATCCATAATGGGCATGCCTGGAATAACAATTGGAGGAGTGGAACAATATTAAAACAGGTAAATGAATTTAAATATTTGGGAACTTTGTTAACCTCAGACGGAAGATGTACATAAGAGGTGAGATGCAGAATGTATCAGACAAAAGTAGCTTACCAAAAAAATGAGGAAAATACTATGCAATCCATTTTTGACAATAGAAACAAGAAAAAGAGTGCTTAAATGTTACGTAGAGCCAGTCTTAACATATGGATGCGAATTATGGACATTAGTACAACAGGCAAGAAAATCACTGGAGTCTGTAGTAATGTGGTTCTACAGAAGAATGTTGATAATACCATGGACAGCTAAGAAGAGTAATGAAGATGTTCTGAGAGAGGTCAAAGCAAAAAGAGAGCTAATTTCCAACATTAGGAAGAAACAATCATCATTTTTTGGCCATGTAATGAGAAGAGAAGAACTTGAATATATTGTAACAACTGGAAAAATAGAGGGACGAAGAAATAGAGGGAAGCAAAGAGAAAAAATAACAGACTGCTTAAGAGAATGGCTTGGCAGAAGGTCAACAACTGAAATGATAAATAGCTGCCGTGATCGAAAGTTGTGGAGAGACATGATCACCTACGCCATTAGGCCCGGTACTTGATGGTGATGATATTTTTCGTAGGTAAAGAAAGATCTATATATGTGCTTTATAGACTACACGAAAGCATTTGACAAAGTAAAGCATGTGGAAAAAATCAATAAACTGGAGAAATTAAACATTGATGGCAAGGATCTGCGAATCATAAAAATACATGTACTGGCAACAAACAGCAGCTATACGAATTAACATCCAAACAGGACAATTACAATATACAAAACAAGGAGTCAGACAAGGCTGTGTTCTGTCACCGGATTTGATTTCACTGTACAGCGAATATATTATGAGAGCAATAGCGGACAAAAAAGGAATTGGATTCAACGGTCAAAACATAAATAATTTGCGGTATGCGGATGACACAGTCTTAATAGCAGAGACAGAGAACGAGCTACAAGAAATGATGGGCATAATAGTAAAAGAAAGCAACAAGAAAGGTCTCAGTCTGAATAGTAAGAAAACAGAATTAATGGTTATATCGAAGAAACAGTCATCACCATCATGCAGCATACAAATAAACGAGACAAATTTGAAACAGGTGCAACGTTTCAAATACTTGGGCACAAGAATAACATCAGATGGGAGATGCACCACAGAAATAAAAAGTAGAATAGCTCAGGCCAAAATAGCATTTCAGAAAATGAAAAATATCTTATGCAACAAATCTATGTCAAAAGAAATTAGAAAGAGAGTTCATCGGTGCTCTATAGAACCAATTCTGACCTATGGAAGCGAATCATGGACAGCAGACAAACAAATGAAAAGACGATTAGAGGCCACAGAGATGGGATTTCTCAGAAGAATTTTGAAAGTTCCCTGGACAGCTGCAAAGACCAATGAGGAAATTCTCAAAGAGGCCAACACAAAAAGGCTGCTCTTAAAAAACATCAGAAAGAAGCAATCAACATTTTTCGGGAACATCATGAGAAGAGGAAAGTTGGAATACTTGGTTACAACTGGCAAAATAAAAGGAAAGAGAGACTGAGGACGACAAAGAGAGAAAATACTGGTTGGCTTGGTGTCATGGCATGGAAAACAGTCAACAACAGAACTGATACCATGCACTGTAGATAGAAGATTGTGGATGGACATGATCACCTACGCCAACCGGTATGGCACATGATGATGATGATGATGATATTTTTCGTGTATAGAAAATATGTGTTGTTTATTCTATTATAAAGTTGATAGAGATAGGTACTGGAGTCTGCACGACTACAACATCCAGCTGACGTATGGAGATTGATGCTGTGGCAGAAGCTATCAAGTGGTTAGTTAAGAGACGAACAACACATGTGATCATGTTGACAGATTCACAAATCGCCGGATTGACAAGAACACACTGTGCAGGAGCTCACTGGTTAGTGAACTGGACTACAAAGGACAACGGGGGAGGGTTCGATCCCAACCGACAGTTTCCGGGTTCACCCAGCCTTAAATGGGTACCGATTTTTTTTCTGGGAAAGTAAAACGGCATGGGCGTAATATCGACCACATTACCCCAAAAATCATGTGTTGAAGGTATGTAAAATGTATGGTCACTAACACCATATTGCCGATACGCCATTTGGCGTGCCGGTGGCACTTTACTTTTTTTTTTTTAACACTGCGCGGGGAGTGCGTGTACCTACTTTATATGTCTTATATTAGCAGCCTTTCTTTGATATATTGCCCTGGACACACGCCAGTGCGGATACATGAGCTTAGTCGACAAGTTGGAGGAGTCTGCCATTTCGCAAAAAAACCTTAAAAAGAGATCACTGGATGATGATCATTTCCAGCGTCTACTCTTATTCTCAATAATTGTAATCTTCTAGAGAACTTCCAAGTCATCAAATACCAGGATACATTGATCGTGAATCACAATGTGGAATTGATCTTCACACACAAGAAAGAATCAATCTTGAATCTATGGGGTGAGGGAATGGGGGTAGTCAAAATGTACGACGTCGGTCTCAGGACATGAAGAAGCCGGGATCGAAGACCACCAAAAGTGGTGGTGCTTTGTCAAAAATAGGGGAAAAAATATAATATGTGATTTTTTAATGACGTTAGACTCCTTTGTTCTCTGAGATAGAGAGATCTGGTGTCTAGCCCTCTTGGAGATCGACAATATATGCTCAGTCCTGTGTGCACTCACGCACGTTGATGAACACTTGACAGTTAAAAATGGAAAAGAGTTGATCATAAATATGGCTGATGTAGACCATAAATATGGCTGTTGTAGACCATAAATATAGCTGTTGTAGACCATAAATATGGCAGCTGTTGACCATAAATATGGCTGTTGTTGACCATAAATATGGCTGATGAAGACCATAAATATGGCTGATGTAAACCATAAATATGGCAGCTGTTGACCATAAATATGGCTGTTGTTTACCATAAATATGGCTGATGTAGACCATAAATATGGCCGATGTAGACCATAAATATAGTTGATGTAGACCATAAATATGGCTGATGTAGACCATAAATATGGCTGATGTAGACCATAAATATAGCTGATGTAGACCATAAATGTAACTGATTCAGAACGTAAATATGGCTGTTCTTGATCATAAATATGGCTGTTGTTGACCATAAATATTGCTGTTGTAGACCATAAATATGGCTATTGTAGACCATAAATATGGCAGCTGTAGAACATAAATATGGCTGTTGTAGACCATAACTATGGCTGATGTAGACCATAAATATGGCTGATGTAGACCATGAATATGGCTGTTGTATAAATATGGCTGTTGTAGACCATACATATGGCTATTGTAGACCATAAATATGGCAGCTGTAGAACATAAATATGGCTGTTGTAGACCATAACTATGGCTGATGTAGACCATAAATATGGCTTATGTAGACCATGAATATGGCTGTTGTATAAATATGGCTGTTGTAGACCATACACATGACTAATCTAGACCATAAATATAGCTGATGTAAACCATACATATGGCAGCTATAGACCATAATATGGCTGCGGTAAACCATAAATATAGCTGATGTAAACCATAAATATGGCTGCCATAGACCATAAATATGATTGCTGTAGACCATAAATATGGCTGATGTAGACCATACATAGGGCTGATAAAGGCGATAAATATCTCTAATGTAGACCATAAACATGGCTTATGTAGATTATAAATATGTCTGATGTAGACCATAACTATGGCTGATGTAGACCATAAATATGATTGATGTAGACCATAAATACATATGGCTGCTGTAGTCCATAAATATGGCTGATGTAGACCATAAATAGGGCTGATGTAGACCATAAATATGGCTGATGTAGACCATAAATATGGCTGATGTAGACAATAAATATGTCTGATGTAGACCACGAATATGGTTGATTTAGACTATAAATATGCCTGATGTCGACCATAAATATGGCTGATGTAGACCATAAATATGGCTGATGTAGTCCATAAATATGGCTGCTGTAGACCATAAATATGACTGCTGTAGATAATAAATATGACTGATGTAGACCATAAATATGATTGCTATAGACCATAAATATAGCTGATGTAAACCAAAAATATGGCTGATGTAGACCATAAATATGGCTGCTATGGACCATAAATATGGCTGATGTAAACCATAAATATTGCTGATGTAGATCATAAATATGGCTGATGTAGACTATAAATATAGCTGCTGTAGACCATATTTATGGCTGATGTAGACCATAAATAGGGCTGATGTAGACCGTAAATATATCTGATGTAAACCATAAATATGGCTGATGTAGACCATAAGTATGGCTGATGTAGACCATAAACATGGCTGCTGTAGACCATAAATATGGCTGATGTAGACCATAAAAATGACTGATGTAGACCATAACAATGGCTGATGTAGACCATAAAAATAGCTGATGTAGACCATAAATATGATAGTTGTAGACCATAAATATGGCTGATGTAGACCATAAATTTGGCTTATGTAGACCATAGTAGTATAGATGCGCGTTAATTCTACTTTTTATTCGTTAAATATAGTTTTTTGTATATATAAAAAGTATACAGGCAATGCATTTTGTCAAATTCCCTGTGTTTTTTGTCTTTATAGAAAGTAAACACGCAGCAAGACGGATCGACCAACACAGCGAGACCTCTTGGTATCTTGGCATGTTTACGCACCTTAAATGTGAAAGTACATGCACCGAAAATGCACGGGATTTGCACCGTGCAATGGTGCAAAAAAAAAAATTACATTTGGCGCGCAAACATGCCAAGACACGATTAGCTTTTTGTTATTTTTTTTGTTGGAATTTGATATGTAGGGGTGTCAAATATTATGTTTGAGGTATGCCTTGACATTTCAATTTTTTATCGATTTCAGGGGCGTATACCACAAAAATGGTAAGGGGGTTAACAAATTCAAAAGTGAATTTTAAGTAAATTTTTGGTATGGGGATGTCCAAAAAAAAGTTTTAGGTAAGATTACGTGCTAAACTTACGATTTTTGTCAAATTTAGGGGCGTATCCCTAAAAATTATAAGGGGGTAACAATCATACAAGAGATTTTTAAGTAAATTTGAGGTATGTGAATGTCTAAAATAAAGTTTTAGGTAAGCCTAGGTACCTAAATTTCAATTTTTTTTTCGATTTCAGGGGCGTATCATTAAAAAATTATAAGGGGGGGGGGAATAATCATAAAAGTGATTTTTAAGTAAATTTTTGGTATGAGGATGTCTAAAAAAAAGTTTTAGGTAAGCCTAGGTGCTAAATTTACGGTTTTTATCGACTTCAATGGTGTATTCCTCAAAAATGGTAAGAGGGGTAACAATCATAAAAGTGATTTATAAGTAAATTTTTGCTACGGGTATGTTTAAAATAAAGTTTTAGGTAAGCCTAGGGGCTAAATTTACGACTTTTATAGATTTCAGAGGCGTATTCCTCAAAAATAGTCAAGGGGGTAAAATCATAAAACTGATTTTAAAAATAAATTTTTGCTATGGGGATGTCTAAAATAAAGTTTTTTGGACTTTGAATATAACTATCTTCTCGTGGTGTCTAACAAGTATGAGTCTGTGAGTTGATTTTTAGGGTTTTGAGGTCGCCTTTTAGCTTTTGAACGTACATTTTTTGTGTGTTTTGGTGGAAAAATTGTGCGATTTGTTCTAACTTTTTTGGACCTTGATTATAGCTTCCTGGTCGTTGTGTCTAACTAGTATGACAATGCGAGTAGATTTTTAGGGTTTTGAGGTCGACTTTTTGAATATGAGACTAAATTTTTGTGATCTGGTGGTAACATTTTTGTGATTTGGTCTAACTTTTTGGACATTGAATATAACTTCCTGCCCGTTGTGTCTAAATATTATGACTATGTGAGTAGCTTTTTGGGATTTTTAGTTCGACTTTTTTGAATATGAGCCTACATTTTTGTGTTCTGGGGTTAAAATGTTTGCGATTTGGTCAAAATTTTTGGACTTTGGATATAACTTCCTGCTCGTTGTGTCTAACAAGTATGAGTATCTGAGTAACTTTGTAGGGTTTAGAGATCGAGTTTTTTAGTATGAGACTAAATTTTTGTGTTCTGGTGCTAAAATTGTTGCGATTTGGCCTAACTTTTTGGACTTTGGAAATACCTATCTGCTCGTTGTGTCTAACTAGTATGAGTATGTGAGTAGCTTTTTAGGATTTTGAGATCGACTTTTTTAATATGAGCCTTTATTTTTGTGTTCTGTGGGAAAAAATTTGCGATTTGGCCTAACTTTTTAGCCGTTGGATATAGCTATCTGTTCGATGTGTCTAACTAGGATGAGCATGGGAGTAGATTTGTAGGGTTTTTAGGACGACTTTTTTAATATGAGCCAAATTTTTTTTAATTTTTTTTTTTTTTTTTTTTTTGGTGCTAAAATGTTTGCGATTTGGCCTAACTTTTTGGACTTTGAATATAACCTCCTGCTCGTTGTGTCTAACTAGTATGAGTATGTGAGTAGCTTTTTAGGAATTTACAATAACCTACCGCCTCATCTAACTCGTTCACATACAATCATACAATAACCAACATGACACACCCGTCTTAACAACAATACCCTATCACCGGGTTACCGAGCGCATGGTCACGAGCCGACCGATCGATCACCGGGTCACGAGCCGATCGACCGAGCGCCGGATCACGCGCCGATCGACCGAGCGCCGGGTCACATGTCACCGCGCCAACTAAAATGAGAGAGAGACAGACAGAGTGCGAGAGACAGGGATAGAGAGAGAGCGCGCGAACCACTAATACTGATGAACAAGTGAGAGATAGCACCCGCTTTCCTCCTTTTTCTAATCATCACAACACACTATTTATTTACAAGCCCGCACATATCGTGAGGCAGTGCGCATCACGAGGTCACCTATGCTCACCGAGGTCTCGCTGTGTTGGTCGATCCGTCTTGATGCGTGTATAATTTCTATCTATGCAAAAAATACAGGGCATTTA
Source organism: Megaustenia siamemsis (assembly GCA_032433765.1). Classification (NCBI taxonomy): domain Eukaryota; kingdom Metazoa; phylum Mollusca; class Gastropoda; order Stylommatophora; family Ariophantidae; genus Megaustenia; species Megaustenia siamemsis. The sequence continues at coordinate 56,210,507 of JAVIAB010000108.1, forward strand.
ACAAAATGCTTCTGCGTGTATACTTTTTATATAGACAAAAAACAGGGCATTTAGGGCAGGAAAACGGACATTTAAGAGCATTAACGTGCACCTATACTACTGACCATAAATATGGCTGTTGTAGACCATAAATATGACTGCTTTAGACCATAATTATGGTTGATGTAGACCATAAAAATGAATGTTGTAGACCATAAATATGGCTGCTGTACTGGCATAATTGTCGGCTGAAATCTCCCCTTACCGGGGATCTCAGTCCGTGCTCCTGAGTGCCAGTATTCGGAATTTTCTAGGAGGATATTTAAACACCTATGGCTTTGTCTGGAGTGCAGTGATGATGATTCTAACAACAAAGAAACAAAACTGATTATCTTCTTATCGTCCGTTGACATCATGACTATGTTCTTGAAACTACCTTGACAATAGGTATAATTGAAATAAACAACTCTCTATCCTTTTAAAATGCGTTTCAAACAGCAAGTCTCTGATTATTTCACAAAAATCGATGAACTAGTGTAGACGGTGTGTTACTAGACGGTGTACATTTTACTTTATGAAATTCAAGATGACAAAATCAAAATATTTTGAAGAGCCAAGAGTTCTTATCTTAAGTGTTCGACGATTTTTCATCTTCATAGACAACTCTTAAAGTAAAATTATCCTACATGAGTTGTGCTGTGGCCTGAAGCAAGTTGTAATATATTAATGTAACCAAGTGTTCTTTGCTTACTAAATTAAAACATGGGACTTTTATTTTATTATCCAACTTTGCTAGACTAGGTACTTGATCTGACCCTTCCTGAAATAAGGAGCTCACGGCCAAATAAAAGTGCTGATCGTTTTAAAAGTAGTTCGATTAGGGCACGTTGTTGTTAGGCTATAACTTTACCACACTAGAGATCGACGTCTGCCGTCAATGCCATCTGCAACTGTAATTTGATGTGATTGAGAGTTTGGGAACCGACATTACTGCGATTTAACACATTTCCCCGCCCTAGTAATTTATATCTGGATTTTCACATTTCATATATCCATCCATTGGATTCTTGGTCTAACTCATGCTATTCTGACCAATGGAAGCGAATCATGGACAGTAGAAAAACAAATGAAAAAACGATTAGAGGCCACAGAGATGGGATTTCTCAGAAGAATGTTGAAAGTTCCATGGACAGCTACAAAGACCAATGAGGAAGTTCTCAAAGAGGCCAACACAAAAAGGCAGCTCCTAAAAAAACATCAGAAAGAAGCAATCAATATTTTTTGGGCACATCATAAGAAGAGGAAAGTTGGAATACTTGGTTACAACTGGCAAAATAAAAGGAAAGAGAGATCGTGGACGACAAAGAGAGAAAATACTGGATAGCTTGCTGTCATGGCATGGAAAACAGTCATCAACAGAACTGATACGATGCATTGTAGATAGAAGATTGTGGAGAGACATGATAGCCTACGCCAACCGGTATGGCACATGATGATGTGTAATTTATAATTAGTTGAACCACGTGTGATGGAGCCAACCAATCAGAAAACATTCTTTTTAGCAATAAGCCACCACGTGTGTATTTCATGTGGTACAATTTGAACTAAACATAAACTTTTGCTTTCCTCACTTTTGCTTGTTGGTTAATTCAAAACCCACATAAGTCTACTAACATTATTCATGTTATATCCTAATCTCTTGTCTGGATCAACGACTATGTCTAATTAAATATTTATACCTAAGTAGTAAATAAATGTAAACATATCCATGAGAGGAGGTAAAGAATAGTTACACTGTGACCTTCCAGGCATGACGTAAAAGGCGACTAAGGAGGTTGATCGATGGCTTGACAAGCTGTCATTGTAAAATGTATTGTTAAGGAAACAGCGCCATAGATTTTAGAGCAGTGATCTCTGCAATATGTGTCATTTTGGCACGCAAGGTTGCTGTTTTTGAGAATGTGGTTCTGCCCTATGTGCCGTCTTCGGCTCGAAAGAATAATAGATAGATAGATAGATAGATAGATAGATAGATAGATAGATAGATAGATAGATAGATAGATAGATAGATAGATAGATAGATAGATAGATAGATAGATAGATAGATAGATAGATAGATAGATAGATAGATAGATAGATAGATAGATAGATAGATAGATAGATAGATAGATAGATAGATAGATAGATAGATAGATAGATAGATAGATAGATAGATAGATAGATAGATAGATAGATAGATAGATAGATAGATAGATAGATAGATAGATAGATAGATAGATAGATAGATAGATAGATAGATAGATAGATAGATAGATAGATAGATAGATAGATAGATAGATAGATAGATAGATAGATAGATAGATAGATAGATAGATAGATAGATAGATAGATTAGCTTTTGAATGGAGAGATGTGACACACATAGCTGAGGCAATGGCTGGATTGTTTGCTTGCGTTCGCCCGATGACTAAAGTATTTGAGAGTATTCTGGTATACAAGAATATTCCTCTTCATCATCCGCCCTTAAAAGGACGTTAAGTGGGCGTGTCTGCGGTGTGTTGTGATTTGCAGTATAACTTTGATATTTGCGCCTTTCGGCCCAACACATCCGATTTCAGCACGACATTTTTTAGCACCGGGTTGTCTTCCCTCTTCGATCACTGCTCGCTTGGCCAGACCAGACAGGTTAGGCTGTTACTAGAGGCACCACGGAGAGGTGGAGCAGGGTCTGGATGGTTCTGGTTCACCGATCCTGACGCAAGCCATCAGCTGTGGGTTGCTGACAACTTCCAGCTCTGGTGCTGGGAGGCGTGCCCGGCTGGATTTTAAAGAATACTCTATTTTATGAAAAGAAGACTTATCAACAAACATAGAACTGGAGTCGTCAGTCGCTGGACACTGAGGGAATTGCTGAGGAGGGGATCTGAGCACCTATGGACATGTTCGAAGTGCAACGATGATGACCCGCAAATAACTCAATAACTCAATAACTATAACAATGTTCTTTTTGATTACATCGTTGTCAAGTCAAGGTTCCTGTTTGACCATTATGTAAAGAGCCCCCGTCACGCCAAGTGGCGTATAGGGAATATGGTGTTAGTGACCATAAATTGTACAGACCTTCAGCACATGATTGTTGGGGTAATGTGATCGGTATTACGCCAGTGCTCCTTTACTTTCCCATAAAAATTCCGGTACCCTTTTAAGGCTCGGTGAAACCAGAAGCCGTCGGTTGGGATCGAACCCTACCTCTTGTCCTTTGTAGTCCAGTTCACTAACCACTGAGCTATTGTTTGACCTATACATTCTAATATATATTGTTTCCCCGTGGACACGTCTGTTTGCAGTGTATATATATAACACACAAATGGGTAACAAAATGGGGGCGGGGGGGGGGGTGAATGGAATGAAAGTTTTGACGTTACTTTTTCCATTTATCTCCAGCATTGAGAAGCACTGAAAGTTGACAGTTTTCAAATATACAGAGCGTGGGTTTTGTGTTGTACTTGCTGGATCTTCAGATGTTTTCTCTCTCTCTCTCTCTCTCTCTCTCTCTCTCTCTCTCTCTCTCTCTCTCTGCGACCAGGACTCAATCAGAGTAGGATTCCAGACTCTCATATGAAGTCAGCTGTCAGGTTAAGTGTGATGATCGCCCCCACAGACAGAACATCACAATTAGAGTCTGCCAGATCCACACTGATTGAACACCCGTTAAAACGTTGTACTGTGTTCTGCGCCAGTGGCCCAGTGCTTCCGATTTCAGCCAGCATTTTATTCAGGTTTGCTTTCCTTAGCCTTTGATTGTCCCCAATCTTCCTGCAAGGCAGCAGATTGTCTTTTCTGTAGGGGGTTTCTGCCCTTAGATGGTCGGCCCTCCCAGGTTTACGAGCACCATCTGCCTGAGTCACTAGAGGTGACTAACACAGACATGCACACACAAAGATATGAGATGTTACTAACACAAACATGTAAACAGCGATACGAGGCATGACTAACACTGACACACATCAAGATATGAGATATGACTCACATAGATATGCACACAAAGATATGAGATATGACTAACATAGATATGCATACACAAAGATATGACACATGTCTAACATAGACATGCGCACAAAGATATGAGATATGACTGACATAGACATGCACATACAAAGATATGACACATGCCTAACATAGATATACACACAGAGATATGAGATATGACTAGCATAGACATGCACACACAAAGATATGAGATGTCACTAACGTAGCCATGCTCACACAAGGACATGAGATGTGACAAACACAGATATACACACACAAAGATATGAGATATGACTAACATAAACATGCACACAAAGATATGAGATATCACTAACCCAGACATGCACAAACAAAGATATGGCACATGACTAACACTGATACACACAAAGATAAGAGTAAACGCAGACACACATAAAGATATGAGACATGATTACACACACACACATACACACACACACAAGCTAAGATATGAGCCATGACTAGCACAGAAACACACCAATATATGATTCATGGATAGCATAGAAACACATTAAGATAGGAGGCATGGCTTCACGGAAACACACCAAGATATGAACCATGTCTAGCACAGAAACACAGTAAGATATGAACCATGGCCAGCACAGACACCCCCTAAGATATCAACCATGGCTATCGCAGACACCCACTTAGATATGAGCTACGACTAGAACGGATAAACACTGAGAATTGAGCCATGTCTCAATTCAAGAGAAGCAGAAGAGGGGGTAGAGGAGCAGCGATCGCGAAAGGTATCCATATACTTGGGTTTGTTTTAGCCGGCAGACTCTTCTTAACGTGTGAATCATCGACATACGAGACGCAGGCCCCGGTTAACTGTTCACAGGTTCCGTTCAAACAGTTGTCCGGAGATTTGAGAGTGCAGTCTGACCCGTAGAACGTTCCCTTGCATGTACAGTTCCCGGTTGACTTGTCACAGGTGCCGTTGATACATTTGGCCGGATATTTGAGAGTGCAGTCTAACACGTAGTACGTTTCCTTGCACGTACATCCTGAACTTTCCGGGTCACATATGATGTCACAGCCATCAGAACACGTCTGTTCGCACTGTAGCCCAAAATTACCATCGGGACAAGTGTCATTACAGGTATAGCCAGGATATTTATATTGTAGGCATTTTCCGGATTTTTTCTCACATAAAGGACAAACACTGAGACAAGACCTGGAGCAGTCGTGTCCATATAACCCATGAGAACAGTTGCCGTGACACGTTCCAATGATGACGTTGCAGTCTTTGCTACACCCACTACACACTTCACAAAACGACCCAGAATGCCCATCCAGACAATAGGTGTCTGTAAATGTTTGCACCTCACACACCGTCAGTGCACTGTCAGCCTGCGAAATGGTCGGTGAGAACTCAATCTTAATGTGTGCCATTGGCGTTTGTGTGGTGACTACAATAATGTTCACAGAAACATTAGGGTATTATATATCATTATACTGGAACACTACACCGCTACTGTCAGAGAAAACCTTTAGAGAGGCATTCTTTACCCGAATCATAGTGCTAGCTCGAGGATAGATTCGAATGGTGTGAATCTTTTGAGGCGTGGCAAAGTTCAGATACCAGTAATCAGGATTGGTTCTACTTCTCAATTTTGTGTGTGTGCAGTCATTGTCATAGAGATTGGTCTTTGTTTTGCCATTAACTGCGGCCTCTGGTCCACATCCGTCTCCTTGATTCATTGTTACATGAGGCAGAACCATTTAGTTTTACCGTGAAACTGTCAGGATTTGTTAAGTCATTCACATAAATCCTAAACCAGGAGAACGGCAAAGATTGATTGAGAGTTGCTTCAACTAATGTGGAACTTGTGTCCGGATTATATGTGGTGTCTTTGTTATCAAACAGGAAAGTAGGTTCAGAGTTTTGGGCGTATTTGTACACGAGATCCAAGTACTGACACCGGGGTCCGAAATATTCGTGCTGACAACTGTAACTGTTTGGGCCTGTCCCTGTAGATTTGTCACAAACTGAGTCATTATAGCAGTGACATTGTAACGTACAATTTGCCCCAAACCAACCATCTGTATTAGTTAGGTCATTAGCTTCCAAGGCCGCGAGCGAAGCCAGCAGAATAAAGACTTGATCTACAGCGATGGATAACGAAATGTGTACAAACATTTATTATCAAACCCGTGATTACATTTTTAAAAATCCGTCAACTCGCTTTGATAACAGATAGCGTAATATTCTCTAATATAATGAGACAAACCGTTGGAGACAAGCAAAGTCAACATTCTTTAATTCATGGCTCGAACGCAAACAAGCGTCCATCTTGGTGCGTCACATGATACTCAAATCCAAGGTTATATTCTTCATGAAGACGAATTAATGGACAATAATGTGATAAAAAACATTATAATGCGGATAAATACATTTTATATATTAAAAAAGTAACAGAAAAATAAATATCTCACCCAAATTTAAACATTTTTTTTTTAATATCAAGAAAAATTTACTCCGACAAGGTCCGTTAAAGTCCCGATATGATTTCTTGTTTCACGTTTACACAGTTCGTGAACGCTATTGCACCGACAAGCGCCAGCCCTCAATGTAATTGCAGATAGTCCGTTAATTTTTGTGAAAATGATATATCTATTTGACAAGTTTATTATTCAAGTTTTATGTTCTCGATATTCAGGTGCCAGAGTTCTTTCCCTGTGCTCAACATGAACATCATAATCCTCATCATGTGCCACACCGGTTGGCGTAGGCGATCATGTTGATCTGCAGTGCATCTTATCAATTCTGCCATTATTTCTGTATTTTTGCTATTGAGGCTGAGTCCTTTATTTTTGCTTTACTTCACTATGATGTCTAACATTTCTTGTGACTCATTTTAACTCTTAGCGATTAACACTGTATCATCAACATACTTTAGTAAAAGTAAAAAGTAAAGTACCCCCGTCACGCGAAGTGGCGTATAGGTAATATGGTGTTAGTGACCATAAATTTTACAGACCTTCGGCACATGATTTTTGGGGTAATGAGGTCGGTATTACGCCCGTGCCGCTTTAATTTCCCAGAAAAAGTCCGGTACCCATTAAAGGCTGGTTGAACCCGGACGCCGTCGGTTGGGATTGAACCCTACCTCTTGTCCTTTGTAGTCAACTTCACTAACCACTGAGCTATCGCGGCTCCCAACATACTTTAGGTCATATATATATTGTGTCCTTCGATTGTTATTCTAGGCACGTCCCTTATGGATATTAAAATAATATCACTATACATATTAAACAAATGTGGTGAAAGCACACAATCTTTCCTAACACCATGTTTTATTTGTTGAAACATTCCCAATTGATTTCCAGCTCTTATGGCCACTGTTTGTTGCCAGTACATGTTCCTTATTACTCTTAGATCTTTGCTGTCTACGTTTATGCTATCTATAGTTTTAATTATGTCTTGGTGCTTTACCTTGTCAAATGTTTTGTTATAATCTATGACATATTGGTATAGTTCTATCAAATTAAAACATTGATACTTCAATACGACTCATTTCTGTCCAATTTAACAGATTGTGTTTATGTTTTCTAACTTACCCCATACACTTGTTAGAATCTGTGCTGATTCAGCAGCAGATATGATATTGACTTTTGTAGCCCAGTAATGTGTTGTATTTCTTTGATGAACAAAAAAAGCGATGTTCCGTGCCATATTTTAATGTGGAACAAACATGAAGTATTAAGCTTCAACGACTTTGAGAATTTGGTTATGAAGTAGCCAGTGCTCTTCTCTCTAATATTTGTTCCAATTCATTAAATTAAAAATTTCTCTTTGTTCCGTGTTGGATCAACTAGAGCGCCTCAAGCTAAAACCTCGTTCGCTGTTTCTGAACAAAACATCTGGCCTTGGACAACTGATATCTTTTGTATAGAAAAAATTAAAAGCAAACCTGTCTCAACATTAATACTTAAGCTCTCATCATCAAGTACCGGGTCTGCTGGCGTAGGTGATCATGTCTTTCCACAACTTTCGATCTCGACAGCTATTTATCATTTCTGTTGTTGACCTTCTCCCAAGCAGTTCTTTTAAGCTGTCTGTTATTTTTTCTCTTTGCCTCCCTCTATCTCTTCGTCACTCAATTATTCCAGTTGTTAAATATATTCCAGTTGTTCTCTTCTCATTATATGGCCAAAAAATGATGATTGTTTCTTCCTAATATTGGAAATTAGCTCTATTTTTGCATTGATCTCTCACAGAACATCTTCATCACTCTTCTTAGCTGTCCATGGTACTCTCAACATTCTTCTATAAAACCACATTTCTACAGACTCCAGTGATTTTCTTGTCTGTTGTCCTATTGTCTATGATTCGCATCCATATGTTAAGACTGGCTCTACGTAACATTTAAGAACTCTTTTTCTTACTTAAGCTCTACTTTCGCATAAATAATATTTTAACTAAACAGGTATGAACATTAATATTTAGCAATTAACCTAATAGTCTTGAAGTAAAGCAAGACTAGTGAAGATTGTGGACAAAATTATAAAAAAAGGTTTATTTAATTCCTTTTTTGAGGGGAGTAAATAGTAGTTGTTGTTAGTCGAAGGTCCCAGTATCACTGCAAAACGAATTAAAACCCATAATTGGCCACCGCCAGTGCCAGTGGAATCATTCGAATTAAAATTAATCTAATTGAAATATCCAACAGAGAAAGGCAGCTGCAGTTACCATCATAACAGCTACAGCACACGCCAAAAGACATAAGGCCAAACGGCACAGAAAGTGAATGCAGCTGAACTGTCCTTGGTCATGCAATATCATCATTCATCGTAAGAAATCGGAATATCAAACACGATCAACACGATATATATATATATATATATATATACATATATATATACATATATATATATATATATATATATATATATATATATATATATCTAAAACAAGTGCAACGTTTCAAATACTTGGGCACAATAATTACATCAGATGGGAGATGCACCACAGAAATAAAAAGCAGAATAGCTCAGGCCAAAATAGCGAGAAATGAAAAATATCTTATGCAACAAATCTATGTTAATAAAAATGAGAAAGAGAGTTCATCAGTGCTATATAGAACCAATTCTGACCTATGGAAGCGAATCATGGACAGTAGACAAACAAATGAAAAGACGGTTAGAGGCCACAGAGATGGGATTTCTCAGAAGAATGTTAAAAGTTTCCTGGACAGATAAAAAGACCATTGAGGAAGTTCTCAAAGAGGCTAACACAAAAAGGGAGCTCTTAAAAAACATCAGAAAGAAGCAATCAACATTTTTTGAGCACATCATGAGAAGAGGAAAGTTGGAATACTTGGTTACAACTGGCAAAATAAAAGGAAAGAGAGATCGCGGACGACAAAGAGAGAAAATACTGGATAGCTTGGTGTCATGGCATGGAAAACAGTCAACAACAGAACTGATACGATGAACTGTAGATAGAAGATTGAGGAGGGACATGATCGCCTACGCCAACCGGCAGGGTACATGATGATGATGATTATATATTTATATGTATATATATATATATATATATATATATATATATATATATATATATATATGGCATCCGCGATAGCTCAGTGATTAGTGAACTGGACTACAAAGGACAAGAGGTAGGATTCGATCCCAACCGACGGCATCCATTTCACCCACCTTTTAATGGGTACCAGATTTTTTTTTCCTATAGGTATGTATATATATATATATATATATATATATATATATATATATATATATATATATATAAACAGCAGACTCGATTATCCAGATTTATTGGGAAATCCCGGGTAATAACAATCCCCTTTAAATCACAGTATATAGAAAACTGAATGATTAGGTACAGTACTTTAAAAGTGTTAGCGCTTACTTAATTTATTACTGCTTGAAATAAAAGTGATATATATATATATATATATATATATATATATACATATTTTTTAAAAAGTAGTAAAGTACCCCCGTCACGCCAAGTGATAGGGAAATATGGTGTTAGTGACCCTATATTTTACAGACCTTCAGCACATGATTTTTGGGGTAATGTGGTCAGTAATATACATATTAGACTATATAAGAATAAGTAAATTCTTTTCTCTTGATTTCCAATAGTCTTTAACCGAATGGTGCTGCGCAGATTTCTCAAGATTAATTTTTTTCCGCACAGCTTCTGTCTTTTTTATGTTTTAAGTAATAAATAAGGGCTTCAGCGTGTGTTAGCGCAGAACTGACTTACGCTCCTCTCAGGTATGAGGTCCGGTACTTTTTCTGTGAGAGTTGGTTCATTCTGCACTGTCCTGGCAACGCATTATACGATTTCATCATCATTCAATATCTTATGTTACGAAGCTAAATTATTATCTTCGTTTAACCAATCATGCATTGACATCCCGTCAATATGTTCACACCAGTCTATGCTTTGTCAAGTATTCAAGACGGCATGCAATGTTTTACATCCATCTATGCGAAATAAAGTATTGAAGCTTTGTAAAGTATTCAAGACTGTATACACTGTTTCACACCAATATAAGCCTTGTAAAGTATTCAAGACTGTATACACTGTTTCACACCCATATATGCCTTGTAAAGTATTCAAGACTGTACACTGTTTCACACCCATATATGCCTTGTAAAGTATTCAAGACTGTATGTACTGTTTCACACCAATATAAGCCTTGTAAAGTATTCAAGACTGTATACACTGTTTCACACCAATATAAGCCTTGTAAAGTATTCAAGACTGTATACACTGTTTCACACCAATATAAGCCTTGTAAAGTATTCAAGACTATATGCACTGTTTCACACCCATATATGTCTTGTCAAGTATTCAAGACTGTATGCACTGTTTCACACCCATATATGTCTTGTCAAGTATTCAAGACTGTATGCACTGTTTCACACCCATATATGTCTTGTCAAGTATTCAAGACTGTATGCACTGTTTCACACCCATATATGTCTTGTCAAGTATTCAAGACCAAGATATGTTTTTTGTCCCTTTCGTCATGAAATAATTCTGTTATATATTCCTGCCAACTATCGATTATATCTTTGTTGTCTGTTAGCATTCTTCCCTCTTTGTTTACAACCGTTTCCTGCAGCTATATTGTCTTTATAAGTTATTCTCTTTATTTTTGTGTGCATCCCTCTTAAATTTTGTTTACTTTCCATAGTTTCGACTTCTAGACATCTTTGGTTGAGCCAGTCTTCTTTTGCCTTTTTGCACATTTTGCATATATCATTATCAATTTCCTTGTATCGAGCAGTGTTCTCCACATGCCTTCTTTCTTCCATTTTTTTCTAAGATTTTGTTAGTTATCCATTTTTGTTTTTTGTTATTTTACGTTTTGAGTAAGGTGTTACAAGATTCTTGTATTCTGTTTTATATGCATTGCTATTTGGTTGTGACTTTTTCTTCACGATTTTCTCTTCTGTACTGCTCAAATCCTTCTTCCAGCAGCTTCTGATTTGTATTCTTTACTTGTACAGTATCAGTTTCTTTAACATCTTTCTGATTTAAAGCTGTTATATCTATTGGTATTGCTGAATTAGTTCTTTGTTTGTTTCTCTTTAATTTGATTTTCATTTTAATCATTACAGGATTGTGATCTAAATTAATGTTGGCTCCTGGATATTGCCAATAGCTTTCTTGACGTTGTTCCGGAATCTCTCTTTAATCATTATATAATCTATTTGATTCTTCTTTCTATATCTATCGATTTTCCATGTGTATAATTTCCTTTTTCTTTTGCTCAAAGAAGGTATTACATATTATCAGTCTGTTTTCTTTATAAAATTGTATTAATCTCTCTCCTCTGTCATATCTTTTTTCCTAAACCATGATTTTGGCATTAGGCCTTGAATTATAATTTCCATATTTATAAATAATGCAGTATCACACTAGTTCTAGTATACTTTCCCAGTAAAACAATTGATGGTGCTCATTTTATTAAATTACGTGTCTCGAAAGTCGCGTGGGTGTAAAAAAAAAATTTCGTTACATTTTGAGATTTGAACCTGTAACAACCAGTAAGTAAACCAAGGCATTGAGCACTTTACTGGATCATCCTCTCATCCATAACGCTTACATAAAATAACGATAGTTAAAGTACTAAGGACATTACGACAAAAAAGTAACCATAACTGACTATGACTATATAATTTCTCATATAATAATTAAATTAGAGTGTGTTAGTTTGGGAAATGATAAATAATATTTTAATATAGATTCCAACAACATCGCGTATAACGGAAAATGCGTCCCCGCCCACCCCTCAATATTAACATCTCAGCACTCTGAACAAACCCATTGTTTCTCACTTGCATTATCAGTTTGTTCATAGTTACAGCTCAAGTGGGTGGCTGGTTGTGTACAAATATAACCAGTCGGGGCAGCTTGATCAATCACGTGTTCCAAATTGCCTTAAAACAGCAGTATCACTGATAGCAGTGTTGATTTTTTACAAAATGCGCTGGTGAATTTCAAGACATTTCATTTGCCTTTGTGGTTGCAATAATTCCCACAAGAGAAGCACACTAAAACAGCCTGTCTTCCATTATCACCAACCAAAATTGGCATAACGAAGTACCAGCACACTCCAACATCACTGCAAACAAGAAAGTAAACGAACTAGCAAAAGCATGCGGGAGTCTTCAAATAGTTCACTGTGACCTCATAGTAGACCTACACATGAGAAAACTCTAGAGTATCCAGACTAAACCAAGAGCATTTTTTTAATTACGAGTATAATTATGACTGCCTAGAATAACAATCAGAGGTCATATTATAAATAATCTAAGGTATGCTGATGATACAGTCTTAATCGCTAAGAGTGAAAATGAGTTACAAGAAATGTTAGACATTATTGTGAAAGAAAGCAAAAATAAAGGACTCAGTCTTAATAGCAGAAAGACAGAAGTAATTGTAACAAGGAAGTTTTCTATTATTCATCTCCCCCTTGTTGTTATTACGTGTACCCAGACCCTGCGACATGAAATGATTAATTGGCAATAAATTAAATAATTTACAAAACATAGCCATATGTTGGAACATCTCCTCTAGACCTACTACAAACGTTAATATTTATTATTCTCTCCCCCACCCGTCCCCCAACCCATAGTTAAACTGAACTTTTTATTTCTAGTCTGCATCAAACAAGCCCCGTTTAAGATTGCCGATGTCCCGGAAGTGGTGGTGAATCTTGATATAGAAGAGCCAGTATTGCAATATCTACAATTTATTTAAGATAGATTTGCTCCAACTTCTCCAGCAGATGTCGAGAAATCAAGGCAGTCTCCGCTCAGCTTAGAGATTGAAAGAGCCGTCGAGTAGTGTCGAAACCTGTGCCACAAGTAACTTCAAGATTTAGGCAGGAATAACTATTAAAGAGTATCAACCATCAAAGGAAGAAAAAGAGTGAAATAGCAGTCAGATGCAACCAAACTTCAAAGCATAGCCGGCACAAGATGATGAAATGACACATGACTGCTGCTCATTTTCTTTGCCACAATATTTCTTTTTCATAAATTGTCATTTTTGTTTCTTACACACCAGATGAGATTATCATGCGCATCGTTATGATTAGAGTCACTATCAGATCAGATAGGTGATGTTGCGATTTGATAGACGCAAGAACATCAAGTCAAATGTTTGAAAGCAGACAAGAGCACACTATGAAGGAAGATAAAGAAGTCTCATGATCCCTATGACTGTCTCTTTATCTATTGCCTATTCTCTGTTGCTCATGTTTAAGCACATTAGTAAATGCTCATGCTATGCTATTTATATCTCTCCTCTACTAGACCAAACTGCAATACCTCGGCTGACCCCTATATCTTTTACCCCACTGCGACATTTCAATCTTTCCTCCTCTCTTGTACCCTGTATTTTTCTGGTCTCTTCTTTTCGCTTTATGTATGCACCTGGACATGTCTTTGGGAACTTCTGGTTATTCATGCTGTGTGCGCATATTTTCACTTTGGTGCGCACACACGTACCCCGTGCATGTATGGTGGCATTCATTTACTTCTGTCCACAACAAAATTAGCAGGGAAGACATTTCATTCTTATTTTTTATTTTTATTTCTCATTCTAGTTAGAAATTATTATTTTTTTTAAAATTTAAAATACATATTTGTGTGTGTGTGTGTGTGTGAGTGTGTGTGTGGGTGTGGGTGTTTGTGTGAGTGTGTGTGTGTTTGTGTGTTGAACATCAACAGCAGTGATAAATGCCTGTCGTGATTGAAAGTTGTGGAAACATGATCACCTACGCCAGCAGGCTTGGTACTTGATGATGATGATGACGATGTTCTACAATCGATTTTCATGAACAAACTCATCCAGTCACTCGAGTCAAAAGTTGTGTTTCTAGTGAAGCCATTGCTTTGGTTATAGTCATGATCTTCATGATCAAACTGATAGTAGTTCACCTCCTTTACTGTTCTTTCATTAAGCAGGACGTTCCATTAGCTCCGACTGTCCTGAACAATGGATCTATCAGTGTAAATGACTGTCTCATGCTCAAGTAAATTTTCATAGATCAAAGCCTACACCTCTGCCTCAACGACCACATAGTTTCGTTGTCTGTATTCTCTATTAAAAGTGTTGACAACGAAATATGACGTAGCGCAATCCGAGTGTGTCAATATGCCCTTTTTACCGAGTTCAATGTCCTCAAATAGACAAATCTGTCGATCAATGACCTCAGCCCACGTCATCGATGATTTTGATCTTTTAAGCCGAATCCCCGTTCTCCTGGCAATCTCATAGGTGTAGTGGGTGCTATACATCAACACTGACTCGGAGACAGGCAGGTACACAAGACAATTATGCTGACACAGCGATGTTGGGAAAATCAAGGATATCATCGCCCTGCAATGTGTAACTTTCGTGCATCCATGCATATTGAGTATGGCTTCTTTTTGTGTTTGTTCCAGTCTTTCTATCTGTGTGTGGCTGAGAGGCAATCTCTGTATGACTAAACAACCTCACCTCCATCGATCAGTCTCAGAATAAGAATAACAATAGTAATAATAATAATAATAAAATAACACAACAAGAAATGAATATTCAATTAATGGTGTCTTTTTTATTTCTTATTCGAAAAAAGACGCAGTTTCCATTAACTCCTGTTTCTGCCAAGAAATCGTGTCAAGTGGATCAGTTTTGTTCCCTAAGTAAATATGCACTGAAGTTTACCTTCTGTTCTTTTGCGTCTCCAAAGATATACGAATCACCCTCGCTCTTTACCGCAAATGTAGCTCCTTTGTCAACTCTAAAAAGAATTTTTCTTTCTGAAATGAAAGTAAAAATAATGTGCATGTTTTGTGTGATTATTCACCATCTACCATGCTCTTTATTTTAAACTTGATCATATTTGTTATCTCTCTCTCTATCTCCCTCTCCTCTCTCTCTCTCTCTCTCTCTCTGCGATCAAGACTAATCAGAGTAGGGTTCCAGACTCTCTCATGAAGTCAGCTGTCTGTTTAAGTGATTCGATTGCCCCATATAGTTATATTTGTTATCTTAAGCTTTTATCACAGCTGCATGTTTTAATATCGAAGAGAAATTTTATACATTTTAGTTTTAACACTGGAACGTTTACATATTTTAAAGGTGACGATGCCGTGAGTCTGATACATTTCTTTAATTCCAAAAATATTATTTTACAGGAGTGTTTCGAATTAGTTACACTAAATATAGTATGCTTATTTAATTTAGGGCATTGATTTAATAACTCAGTACACTAAATATAGTATGCTTATTTAATTTAGGGCATTGATTTAATAACTCAGTACACTAAATATAGTATGCTTATTTAATTTAGGGCATTGATTTAATAACTCAGTACACTAAATATAGTATGCTTATTTAATTTAGGGCAATGATTTAATAACTCAGTACACGAAATATAGTATGCTTATTTAATTTAGGGCATTGATTTAATAACTCAGTACACGAAATATAGTATGCTTATTTAATTTAGGGCATTGATTTATTAACTCAGTACACTAAATATTGTATGCTTATTTAATTTAGGGCATTGATTTAATAACTCAGTACACTAAATATAGTATGCTTATTTAATTTAGGGCATTGATTTAATAACTCAGTACACTAAATATTGTATGCTTATTTAATTTAGGGCATTGATTTAATAACTCAGTACACTAAATATAGTATGCTTATTTAATTTAGGGCATTGATTTAATAACTCAGTACACTAAATATAGTATGCTTATTTAATTTAGGGCATTGATTTAATAACTCAGTACACTAAATATACTATGCTTATTTAATTTAGATCATTGATTTAATAACTCAGTACACTAAATAAGATTACTGTATACTTTAATTAGCTCCCCTGTTGCATGTATTTCGGTGATATTTTCATAGATTAATTTGGAGAAGACTAAATATTTCAAACAAGGAAAAATGTGTCGTTGCAGTCGTAAATATTTAATTCAGCACTAATGTTTTTAATATTTAATCTATAAACTTTTCTAATCAGCTTTAATAAACCAAAGACGTATCAAGCACATCATAATCTCGTAAGAATATATGAATAAGAGGAAACACTATCTCACAACGATATTAAATGCATAATATGGAAAAAAAATAATTTTATGTTGATGTGTACTATCAGCTACTAATTGATTGAATGTAATATTTGCAAAAAATAATTCATTTGGAGCACCCCTTTAAATATACACACCTTCGAGGTTTATTACCACCTAAAGTTTCGTCTCTGCATCGAAGGTTGGCTCCATGGAGCGCCATTCCGTTTTGCTTGTTGCATTAATGGTTCAGGTTGTAATTGGCTGACATGTCCATCTTTTGATGTTATTTGTCCACGTTAGTCTTGGTCTGCCTCTGCGTCTCTTACCTTGTATGTTCCCTTCTAAGATTACTTTTAGTATGCTACCTTGTCTTTTAACATGCCCCAAAAATAGAATTTCTCTTGTTTGAATTGTGTTTAGTAGTTCTCTGTTCTTTTTTAGTTGGTTTAATTATTCCTGCTAATTCTTATATGTATACAAGACGACAGAGACTTCTGATCTTGAGCTGCTTCAAGACTTGCTAACTGTTACATGTACACATGCGATAAGAGACTTCTAATCTTGAACTGCTTCAAGACTTGCTAACTGTTAAATGTACACATGACGATAAGAGACTTCTAATCTTGAACTGCTTCAAGACTTGCTAACTGTTAAATGTAGACATGACGATAAGAGACTTCTAATCTTGAGCTGCTTCAAGACTTGCTAACTGTTAAATGTAAATTTCCACACGTTAAACTATCGGAAGTATTTCTAAATTTGATCACAAACAACGGTTACGTGACTGCGAACACAATATGCTAATGCATTATTTACATGATTATAATTTTCTACAAATTATATTGTCCCTGAATCCAGTGCTAAATAATTAGCATTAATACTTATCAGCTACTACAACCAGTGATGGAAAATGTAAAACTGAAAAAAAACAAAACAATAGGAATGGCACAAAGTAATTTTAATATCATGAAAACTTACTAACTTAAAAAACAAAAGAAATAACACCAGGGCTAATACTGAGAATAACAAAATGTTATATCTTCTCAACATTCCTGTATGGTGCAGACAAATGATCATTAGACAAGAAAACTTACGAAAAATAGGTACAATTGGATGGAAAGAAAAGAAAACAAACGATTAATTCTTAAAACAACAAAATGAAAAGAGAACTACTATATACAACTCAAACAAGAAAAATGAGTTTTTTTGGGGCATGTTAAAAGACAAAACAGCCTGTTATAAATAATTTTGGAAGGGAAAATACAAGGTAAAAGAGACAGAGAGAAACCAAAACTAACATGGACAAGTAACATCAAAAGATGGACAAGTCGGTCTATGACAACCTGCGCCATCAAAACAAGAGGCAAATCGAAATGGCGGTCCATGATAAGCAACCTTTGATGTAGAAACGGCACACTTTGATGATGATAACTTATCAACAACATCTTGTATAAGATGTGACTATATTATTCATTGCTTGAACCAAATCTCTTGTTCTAAATCTAATATGGTAACCCATCTAATTTCAATCCGGGTAATATATATCTCTGCAACAAGCCTATTATCAGCCCCATTCTGATGTTTTTACTTCTCTGACGGTTGCTAGTTGTCTCCAAACTATAAATCTCCTTTATTGCTCAAGTCATCAGAGCTTTTCCCTTCCTATCTTGTGACGCAATCACCTATTCATGACGCACGCTTATACCAAAGCATCTAGTTAGAACCGCCCGTACCTGTAACTATCGCTTGAGCGGTTCCTCAAGTTGAGACAACTCTACATACTACTAACCAATTCATTAACTACCTCCCCTTGCTTACATCTTACACATTTGCTGCCTACACGACTACAGTGAGATACAATACATACATGTTTGATTGCTTAGCGTAAAATATATGGGACAGAAACATGTGGTTGGTTTCAGGGAAGTAATAATAATTGCAATAATAATAATGTTAAAATATTAACATGGACAGCACACACACAAAATGCCACAGAAATTTTTTGAGATGGATCTGATATCAAATTCAGAAGACAAAAGGCACAAGAGAAAAGAGACAAGGCCAGGAATCGCAAATACACCTTGCTCGTTCTGTGGATGGATCTGTCTGTCCAGGATTGGCAAATTCAGTCAGAGAAGATGTTCAGTAAAGCAGCACCCAGTATGAGACACTAATGCTTTACCAAACTACTGACTTATCATGATTGCTTGCTGTCAATCGTCTGTCACGACGCCAAAGGCTATACTTACATTAATACAAAATAAATAATACATAAATAATCCTGGCAATGTGCAGAAAAAGTATTTAATTATATCTAACAATGTTGGTAATAAATAAAAATCGAGTACAGAAAATTGTAATTGCTAAAGAAGCAAAGGATGTCTTGCCTATTTGAGATAATACCATATTTCTTTTTAAATTTTACGTTACTCTTCACTATTGAATATTTGCTAATTTCCAATATCAGGAAGAAACAATTATCATATTTTGGCTATGTAATGAGAAGAGAACAACTGGAATATATTGCAACAACTGGAAAAATTGTGGGACGAAGATATAGAGGGAAGCAAAAAAAAATAAATAACAGAGCTTAAGAGAATGGCTTGGCAGAAGGTCAACAAGAGAAATTATAAATAACTGTCGAGGTCGAAAGTTGTGGAGAGGCATGATCACCTACACCAGAAGCCCTTGATGATGATGATGATTGAATAATGCTTCGGAGTGAATCTTATGTATGTTTGTATGTTTAAACCATTCATCAAACCGGCACCCTAGTATATATAGCTCATATATATATATATATATATATATATATATATATATATATATATATATATATATATATATATATATATATTTATATCTTCTTCCTCTTCTTTCTACCTTTGTAGCTCCCAGTGGAGCATAGGTCTTCAAGAAACACTTTCCAAGTCGTTCTGTTTTTTGCCATTCTTATAAGATCATTCCATGTCTTCCCCATCATCTTCATCTATGCTTCTATCTGTCTTCTCCAAGAATTCCTTGGTCTTCCTCGTTGTCTTTTCCCCTGGGGATTCAAAAAAGGGCCTGTTGTGTAATACTCTCAGTTGGCTTCCGTAGTGTGTGTCCTTTCCAGTGCCATCGTCTTCGCTGTATCTCTTTATCCACTGGTGTTTGACTGGTACATTTCCATAATTCTATGTTAGTGATTTTGTCCTGCCATTTCCATCCTTTTATCCTGCGTAAGCATCCATTAATGAAATTCTGTATCTTCGTGATTGTCAATGTTGTTGTTCTCCATGTTTCACAGACATATAATAGGACCGCCTTAACATTTGAGTTGAAAATTTTTATTTTAGTATTTAACCTAATTTCTTTGGTTTTCCATATGTTTCCCAGTGCAATGAAAGCTCCTCTTGCTTTTGATATTCGTATTTGGGTATCATTTTCTGTTCCTCCCTCTTTATCTATATTACTGCCCAGATATATATAAGATTGTACATCTTATAGAGGTAATTCTCCTAGTTTTATTTAGTTATTGCCAACTGTACTAATTCTCATAATGTTTGTCTTATCTCTATTAATCTTCAGTCCTAGCTGTTGTGATCTCTCATCAAGTATACTCATTTTATCCTGTATCTGTTGATAGCTGTGTGATAGGACAGCTATGTCATCAGCAAAGTCTAAATCATCAAGTTGTTTGGTCAGTGACCATTGGATTCCATTTCTGTTGTTTTGAGTTATTTTCATAATCCAATCTATGGCCAGTAGAAAGAGAAATGGAGACAGAAGGCATCCTTGCCGTACTCCTGTTCGTATTTCAAATGCTTCTGTATACACACACACACACATATATATATATATATATATATATAAATATATATATATGTCTTCATATATATATATATATGTCATCAAGAACCATGCTTGATGGCGTAGGTGATCATGTCTCTCCACAACTTTCGATCACGCCAGTTATTTATCCTTTCTGTTGTTGACCTTTTGCAAAGCCATTGTCTCAAGACACCTGATAACTTTTCTCGTTGCTTCCCTCTATCTCTTCGTCCCTCAATGTTTCCAGTTGTCACACTATATTCCGGCTCTTCCCTTCTCATTACATCCAAAAAGGCGGATTGTCTCTTTCTAATATGAGAATGTAGCTCTCATTTTGTTTGGCCTCATTTAGAATGCTTTCATTACTCTTATTAGCTGTACATGGTATTCTGAACATTCGTCTGTGAAACCACATTTATCGAACGTTCTTTTCTTAGTGTGTTGAAAAGGTGGTACTTCAATCTGTGGTCGGAGTATACAAATTACTGGGAACCAGTGGTGGGGAGTGTAAACACTCCAAGGTATTAAGACAGCTTTACAATGGAGGAACACAGCACAATACTGACGTTTCGGCCTGAGGCCTTCTTCAGAGTACAAGGACAACGAAAACAAACGATGAAACACAATTATCTATAACTACATGATCATAAGAAAGAAGAGGTGGACAGAAAAGAGGGACGTAGGATGTAGAGAAATGAAAAAAGAGGAAGAAAGCTACATGAGGGGAGGTAGGATGAGTAGTAAATGGAAAGAATAGGAGAATATATAAATATATATAAATATAAAAAAATTAGGAGCACTTAGCTGGAATGCCTGGTCTGTCAGCCGGGAACGGAAAAATGACCACATAGACCGGATAGACCGGAAACCACGTGGATCGGAAGGAGGGTAACAAGAAATCGCGGGGAAACAAAAGAGACAAGGGGGGGGGGGGTTGCTGCGCGCCAGACCAGAGACCAAACATAGGTCGAGAAGAAAAGAGAGAGAAATAAAAGCCTGGTAATGGGCGGGACACAAGGGAGATAATAGGTATCATAAAACTACAGGAGCCTAACAAAGGTCGAGAAGAAAAGAGAGAGAAATAAAAGCCTCGTAATGGGCGGGACACAAGGGAGATAATAGGTATCATAAAACTACAGGAGCCTAACACAGGGGTAGGGGGTGGGGGGCAATCCCCCGGAGGGGGTAAAACTGATACGAGGAAGATAGATGAGGAGGAAGAGTAATAATGGAAAGAATCAGGAGTAGGAAATAAGGATCGGAGGAGAGGTAGAGGGTCAGGAGAGAATAGATAAGAGAGGGAGTCAGAAAAAAGAGAATAAAAGAATAAAACTACCTGTTCTTTTATGTTGGGCTGGCAATCAGCATCAGTTTTCTTGTAACTGTATTGTTCAGTATCCATGCCTTCAGTTTATGTTCTGGACAAACCTCTTTGATTCCTAATAACCTGCACTTATATCTGGCTGGTATAAGATGCGACCTTCCTTAGCCAACCTGCTTTGCTACGTCGTTTAAATTAATATTGACAAAAACGAAACAAAATATCCATAAGCTAACAACAAGTAATGTAGGTCAGCTCACCTAGACCGTCATTATTGCGTGGGAGATTGTAATATACAGAGGCCACAGGCCTGTCGTTTTGGTACAGAACTAGATGTGCTTTCTTGTTAGGCTGAGGCTGCACAGATAAGTAGACTTCGTATGTGCCAGCCTATAGAAACAATTACAAAGATGTCAATATTTTATTGTCTGACAAACATTGTTTGCATTCGAAATAGAATCGGAGAAATGTTGCAAAATTATCTTTTATTTGTCTATGCATTTACAATAATTATTTGTGTGAATGCATTTAAGATTGCTTCAGTATATATATATATATGTGAGTGTGTGAGTGTGTGTGTGTCAGTTTGTGTATGTGTGTGTTCGTATGCGATTGTATATGCGAGTTTGTGTCTGTATGAGTGTGTATATGTATTTATGTAAATGATAAAAGAAAACTAAAAGAGCTTATATAGGAATGAATTATGACTATCAGACGGAAACACTCGGCGTCCAAGTTTGTGGGGAAAGTTTCATTGACGGACACATAATCTAAACGTGAACACTAAGAAGATGGGATAAGAAGATAAACATTTACAAAGGAGAAAGAAAGAAAACAGAATCAGAAGCATGAGAGATAGAATGCAAATGTAGAGGAGTGAAAAGTAAGAAATGAAAGAAAATGAATATAAAATTGAATAAGTCAGAAGAAATAACCGAATACACTACAGCATGACCTGGGATATCTCAAAACTAAACAAGAAACGAGACTGGGTTTCTAGAATATTATAACAATGAATAGAGTAAGAAAATTGAAACAAATCTCAAGGCGAAATTTAAAAAACAATATGATCACTGTAGGTGTGTTAATCAACATTAGTCGGACTGGAATAAAAAAAATTAAGAAGCCGGAGAAAGTACTATTAATTATCGAAGAGAGGACAAACAAAACAGTAATTGCGGGATTACAATCGTTGTGTCACGATGAAACGAGAGAACATATATTGAACAGAAACAAAGAAGCAAGAGAATAGTACGACTGGCCATGAGAGTACACATGTTCAACACCTTTCAATAACATGAATCAAAAATATAACAAAGTCGATCAGGCGAAAATAAAGTCTGCCAACAAATGTAACACAATCGAATGAAATGCAATACAAAGAAATAAAAACAAATTACGCAGAGATAACATCTGCTCGTTGTATTGAGGGACCTCAATGATGAAATGAAAACATGAGATGGTGGTGTCTTTTTGCAGGTTCGTCGCCAATGAAGTGTGATTTCATTGATGTGTGATTCTGAATGAACAAACTAGAAAGCGCAAGGTGTATCCATGTCCCGAAGAGTTGATTGACTTGGGCTGGACAATCTACAACGTGGAAACGGGTACTGGACGAAGCGACAGAGTGAGTGCACATGAATCTAGATCATCCACAACCGTCGACTTTCAGCGACGAAAGCAACAATGACAACAAGAAGCATTCAGATGACGCCTAAACGTAAACATCGAAGAAGGAAAACAAGGCAAGACAAACATGCCGGAATGTAGCCGGAATGGAAACGGTCGATGTGCGAGATGTTAGCCCTAAAGTATGTGCGCCTTACATACTGGAACTGTGCTTCCATAAATCAACGACGGCATACTCTTGATAAGCTACTGTGAGGCGACGATATAATGATTTTGCAAATACTTGTTGGTGATAGGACGGTTAGTGCCCCTGGATGGAACTGTTTCTACAATAAACAACACCTTGGACAGACCATCATTGTGTAAAACAACATGGTGGCAGCAGAAGTTGATATGCCTGCATGGGACAGTGAAGATTTGCAGATAATAAGGGAGAATGAAAGAGCGGATAGGTTGACTAGCTGCGCTGTCGTTGACGAGTGTAAACCATTGGATCGGGCAGGAATCATAAATGGTCTACAAGATGTGAGAAGGGCACACGACTTCGATAACAATGAGTCCACGTCACTCCTTCGGATGAAAGAGATGGAAGTTAAGATGGGCACAACCAGAAATGAGAAACATTGTGTGCTTATAAGACTTAACAATCAAAATAGAACTGAAGTCGTCTCGTCAGTCGCTGGACACTGCGAGACTTGCTGAGGAGGGGATCTGAGGACCTATGGACGTGTTCGGAGTACAGTGATGATGACCTACAAATAACTGAATAACTCAATAACCATAAGAAAGTGATACATCTCCGAAATGAAGAACATGTGCAGTGAAGGCACACTCTTACAAAGGTGAAGGTACAAAGAATCAAACTGCGAGTCGTCGAAAGTTGATTCATAAAACAGGTTGGTATTTTCAACGACATTGCTAACTTTAAAATGAAGGAGTACGTGAACACGGCTGCATATTATAAACTGCATTTGATGTAATCATTATGTTACACCAATCAGTCACGTCTCTTTCTGAATGCAGAGTAGTAGAATTGTTTTTTTTAAATATGATACAAGAGACACTTCAGAAAAGCCAAAATATTTACCCTTCATCGAGCATGTGTCTACTGTAGCGAAGGTGAATCTGTCTCGTTACAATTTCTAATTCCACAGTTTTTTTTAATTTTCCCCACATGGAATTCCCACCAAAACAATTCCATTAAACGGTCTGATGACTTTTCATTGTGTTTCCTTCTCTTTCTTCTTCTCTCAAATTTTCCAGTTGCCACAAAACAAATCAACCTTTTCCCGTCCTATTGCATGGCGAAAATGAAAAGACTTTTCCAGCAATTTAAAAAAAAAAGAGTAATTCCAACTGTTGAATGAAGAGTAGTTCCCCATATTGAAAGAAGAGTAATTCTACCTATTGAAAGAAGAGTGATTCTACCTATTGAAAGAAGAGTGATTCTACCTATTGAAAGAAGAGTGATTCTACCTATTGAAAGAAGAGTGATTCTACCTATTGAAAGAAGAGTGATTCCACCAATTGAAAGAAGAGTGATTCCCCCTGTGAAAAGAAGAGTGCAACAACATGTTAAATGAAGAGTGATCCCTATTAATGTTGTAAACGCGACTTGACCTCTTTAAGAACGTTCTCGTCACTCGTATTAGTTGTCTAAGGTATTCTCTACCTTCCTCGATAAAACCATATTCCTGTGGACTCCAAATATTGTCTTGTCTTTTGTACGTTTTTCAGATTGAATTGTATAAAATATTGTATTATTTAGAATTCGGCATTTTCTTGGGCGATATGCACCTGTTTCACTGTTGAATACAAATCTATTATCGTTCCCCGATACTTACATTTATCAACTGTCTTATTACTATTCCATTTACAGAAGTGAATAATGTTACTAGTAAAGACGAAAGAATACATTAAGGCACCGGAGAAGTTAAGAACCTAAAATTAAAAAAGAAAGAGATAAAAAAGGTCTGCTCTTTTATAACAAAACATTAAGGTGCCATCAACAAAATGAGATCCAAAAACATATCATGAGTAAGACCGATAATCACATCGATGGTTAATGTAGAGAATAGGCAAATAATTGCAGCTCTGCGGTAAAGCTGGTAGCAGGAGCAAGCAGTGGGGTGTAATGTACACTTCTACAAAGTTTGGTGACTGTTATAGGATATTGATATTTTATTTGTCTTTATTTATTTTGATGTTATTTGTTCACTGACATCACATTTATAGTTAACAACAATCATCACAGACTATTTTCATAATACATAATCATAATCGTGTTTATTGAACTTTAGCTTGGCACATGATACATACTAGTGGGTGCACTTCTCTTAGAATTAATGTTCTTCAATTCTGGACATCTCAGAGGTTATCGCCGGTTGATATGATTTGTCCACAAGTGCTTATCTTTGTGCGACATGTAACATTCAAATATCTCCATCAAGTTCCTTACGACTTCTTATAGGAAATATGAAGCACAACTTGGAAACACTCTCTAAACACTTTCACAGCAACTAAATGTTCATATGTTCTATTTCATTTATTATAGTTCTGTCTACTGTTCAACTAATTTCTTAAATCACTGATATATTTACTACTATCTAGTCTGTTTCTTAATAACTTCTCAACTAACTTAAAGCTACAAACTACTTCTGAATTACTATTCCTAACTACATTTCCTGACTACTGAATTACCAACTTAATTTTCCCTGGATACTGAACTACTAACTCACTGAATGGCGTTCCTAATTTTCAAAAAAACCTCTTGTGTCGAAGTTTAAATACTCCAACATAACTCTTCGTTGGGAATATCTGTAGCCAATGAAATTGTCGCAACTGTCGCGAAGTGGCCAATCAGACCAATTAGATCTCATTATTCTGACCCATAGTTTAACTATGTCTAAGACTTGACCAAAACAAACTGTTTATGACACCGTGAGTAACCTCTAGTCAGCTTGACCTCTCCAGCGTTTCAAAATAATGATGTTATTTCATGAGTTTGACCTGTCCTGGAAGTTGTTTGTCAACATATTTCCGGACGATCAAGCCATGCGTTTATCCCCCCTTCGATAACTGCTTAGAAAATGTCCATATTCTCTAAACTTATTAAGTCAGTACTATTCTGCATCTCTCCTTTATCTCCATCCTCCGTGGGTTGTCCACTACCCGCTATGAACTTTCCATTGCCACAACTTGTTATTCTGGCACTAATACTGATGATCGTTATAGTATGTCACTGTTATAGTCTATAAATAAATGGGTACCGGCTGAGTTACCTGCCCCATACTTTCATTCACCTTTACTGTTACAGTGACAGCTTTACAAAACTGGAACACAACAAAATATTGACGTTTAGGCCAACATGCGGCCTTCTTCAGAAAACGAGAACAACATAAATGAACAATAAACTAAATTAAACTATACTGCATCTAGGATGGATGGGACAGGTAAAACAAGGAGAAACGAACAGAGATATGGTTATGAGAAGATCTCGTGTAGGCATGTACTGACAGTTGAACACAATTATACGATCACGGCAAATATCTTATTCCTCTTCTGCTTCATTCTTTCCAAATTTTCCTTTCAGCGTCGAGGGGAGATATAATTTGCGGTCTTTTGATTTTCGGTTTGTCTCTACTGCTGTTATGTTTCCTAGTGCTACTAATATTCCTTCGACCCATCTTTTTCGTGGTCGACGTATGGGTCTGGTGTTCTCACAACGTTTGCTGAAGACACGTTGTGTTGTGTTTTGATCTTTCTGCCTTGTCACGTGGCCAAACCATTGTATCTGTTGTTTCTTTATATAGTCTATGACGTGGGCTATCCCTGGCTTTTTTCTCAGTTCTTCATTTCTGATATATCTCTCAGACTGTTTCCTGCCATTCGTCTAACACATCTCATCTCAGTAGAGGTTGTTTTTCTTATTGTTTTTGCATCTACGGTCCATGTCTGGCATTGGTAGCACAACGTTGGGATGAAGATTGTATTGTTTGGTGCTCGTTTTGCCTCGAGTTATTTCCTTGTTGGACAATAGTGGTGATCACTGTCCAATAATTTTACAAGTTTTGTTTGCATCATGGTTTTATCTCTGCTGTTTGTGAATTATCGTTCCAAACGTGTCACTAAACTTCCTAAGCATTTGAATGTTTCTGCTTGTTTTAGTTGCCTGCCTTCTATAATTATATTGATGTCCTGGTTATTTTTGGCGACATTCATGACTTCTGTTTTGTAGATGTTGATTTTCATGTTGTATTTTGTGTCTGAGCTGTTGGGTTTGTTTAAGTGTTCTTGTAGGTCTTCTATTATTTCATGTATTAGTGCCTGGTCGTCTATAAATGAAAGCTTGTTGATCCCCTCTGTCTCTGATGGGTTGGCTAACTTGCATATATAGTAAATGTATGTAATAAACAGTAGGGGGGATAGTACGCACCCCTGTCTTACACCTGATCTAACTTCGAAGTGGTCTGTGTAGTCTGCTGCTGTTCTGACCCTGCAGCTGCTGTTGACGTAGAGACTTTTAATTAGGTTGGTTAGATGGTGGCTTACTCCGTATGTTGTTAGTATCTCCTACAGTTGTTCTCTGTTTACTATTCCGAATACCTTTTCCTGGTCAATGAAAGCTATTTATACATTTTGATTGTGTTCTGTCGCTTTTTCTACAAGCTGTTTTAAATACGGCAAATATCCATAGCAGAATATAATATAACATAACATAACATATAATAACATCATCATCATCATCATCATCAAGTAACAGCCCTGCTAGCGTAGTTGATCATGGCTCTCCACAATTTTCCGATTTCAGTTATTTATCATTTCTGTTGTTGACCTTCTGCCAAGCCATCATAACATAGAGCAACATAACAATAACATAGTGGTTATCAAGGTTTACCACTGGAGCCGTGAAGATTCCAGTTTTCTCGTCGTAAAAGTTGCCATCGTTGCTAATGACGTTGTCAAACAAAACCACACTTCTGTTAGTTACGGTCCGTACATCCTGAATGCTAGCCCAAAATCCTATATTTGCAGACAAAAAGAAACAGTAAGAAAAGTTATTCGTGTAAATATTAACAGAGATGAGCAAAATCTTTCATTTTTAAATTATTCCTTTTCCCTAAGAACACTTTTTATCTCCATTTCTTTAATTTTGTCTTTGTCCGTATCTATTTTAATCATGTTCTTCAATTGTTTAAAAATAATATATTTCCCTTTCATTGTCTAGCTTCTAACCTCCTTCTTTATGTATCTACTATTAGTCGCCGGAATATCTGTATCGTATTGTTCATAAGTTCTCAGATCGCCATCACAGCAAATCCCGCTTTGCCGGTTCACTCTATTGCTCTCTTGAAGTTAAGGAACATACATACTTGAAGTTAAGTAACATACATACTTGAAGTTAAATAACATACATACTTGAAGTTAAGGAACTTACATACTTGAAGTTAAGAAACATACATACTTGAAGTTAAGGAACATACATACTTGAAGTTAAGGAACATACATACTTGAAGTTAAGGAACATACATACTTGAAGTTAAGCAACATACATACTTGAAGTTAAGGAACATACACACTTGAAGTTAAGGAACATACATACTTGAAGTTAAGGAACATACATACTTGAAGTTAAGGAACATACATACTTGAAGTTAAGTAACATACATACTTGAAGTTAAGGAACAGACATACTTGAAGTTAAGCAACATACATACTTGAAGTTAAGGAACATACATACTTGAAGTTAAGGAACATACATACTTGAAGTTAAGGAACATACATACTTGAATTTAAGGACTATACATACTTGAAGTTAAGCAACATACATACTTGAAGTTAATCAAAATACATACTTGAAGTTAAGGAACATATATACTTGAAGTTAAGGAACATACATACTTGAAGTTAAAGAACATACATACTTGAAATTAAGGAACATACATACTTGAAGTTAAGAAACATATATACTTGAAGTTAAGGAACATACATTCTTGAAATTAAGGAACAAACATACTTGAAGTTAAGCAAAATACATACTTGAAGTTAAGGAACATATATACTTGAAGTTAAGCAACATACATACTTGAAGTTAAGCAATATATACTTGAAGTAAAGGAACATATATATATATGTATAAATATATATATATATATATTAAATTAAGCAACATACATACTTGAAGTTAAGCAACATACATACTTGAAGTTAAGGAACATATATACTTGAAATTAAGCAAAATACATACTTGAAGTTAAGGAACATATATAATTGAAGTTAAGGAACATACATACTTGAAGTTAAGCAAAATACATACTTGAAGTTAAGGAATATATATACCTGAAGTTAAGGAACATACATACTTGAAGTTAAGGAACATATATAATTGAAGTTAAGGAACATACATACTTGAAGTTAAGCAAAATACATACTTGAAGTTAAGGAATATATATACCTGAAGTTAAGGAACATACATACTTGAAGTTAAGGAACATACATACTTGAATTTAAGGAACATACATACTTGAAGTTAAGCAACATACATACTTGAAGTTAAGGAACATACATTCTTGAAGTTAAGGAACATACATACTTGAAGTTAAGCAAAATACATACTTGAATTTAAGGAACATATATACTTGAAGTTAAGCAACATACATACTTGAAGTTAAGAAATATATATACTTGAAGTTAAAGAACATATATATATATATATATTAAATTAAGCAACATACATACTTGAAGTTAAGCAACATACATACTTGAAGTTAAGGAACATATATACTTGAAGTTAAGCAACATACATACTTGTAGTTAAGCAACATCATATACTTGAAGTTAAGGAACATATATATATATATATATATATATATATATATATATATTACGTTAAGCAACATACATACTTGAAATTAAGCAACATATATACTTCAAGTTAAGGAACATACATACTTGAAGTTAAGTAACATACATACTTGAAGTTAAGTAACATACACACTTGAAGTTAAGCAACATACATACTTGAAGTTAAGGAATATATATACTTGAAATTAAGCAACATACATACTTGAAGTTAAGGAACATATATACTTGAAGTTAAGGAACATACATACTTTAAGTTAAGGAACATACATACTTGAAGTTAAGGAACACACATACTTGAAGTTAAGGAACATACAGAAGTGAAGTTAAGGAACATACATACTTGAAGTTAAGGAACATACATACTTGAAGTTAAGCAACATACATATTTGAAGTTAAGGAACATACATACTTGAAGTTAAGGAACATACATACTTGAAGTTAAGTAACATATATACTTGAAGTTAAGCAACATACATACTTGAAGTTAAGTAACATATATGCTTGAAGTTAAGTAACATATATACTTGAAGTTAAGTAACATACATATACTTGAAGTTAAGCAACATTTTTTTTATTTTGTAATTATATTAAATGTATTATATTACTGATAAAGTCATATCGATGAAGTGATGTTGTACACAAGTTTAAAAATGTGACTGAGATAGGAAATTTGGATCAATTTATTTTGATATAAATGTTGCATTAAAATATGACTTACCAATCTTTTCTTGGCAGGATGCCACAGACACAAGAGTTAAACCAAGAACTATTGTGAGATACATGATGACAATTTCCTATAACAGAGAGCACACAATTGATAATTAACTTTGCAATGGAGTGTATTTAAAATTACTGCGGTACATTCTTTATTAAATTGTGCGATGCGTGACTACTGTAAGATCTGCTTCTTCCTCTTCACTTCTCCTATAGAGTGTCGCCGAAACAGAAAATGTTAGCCCTCGCTCTTCTGACAGTTTCGACCATTGTTAGTCCATGCTGTAATGATTGAAACTATAACTC
This sequence comes from Megaustenia siamemsis, assembly GCA_032433765.1. Taxonomy (NCBI): domain Eukaryota; kingdom Metazoa; phylum Mollusca; class Gastropoda; order Stylommatophora; family Ariophantidae; genus Megaustenia; species Megaustenia siamemsis. The sequence continues at coordinate 56,241,749 of JAVIAB010000108.1, forward strand.
ATTAGCATAGCTGTACTAATCAGACATCACAGTTAATGAAAACTTTAAAGTTCTCTACAGGGTGACAATTATTGATAATTAGAGTAGACGTTGGAAATGATCACCATCCTGTGACAGTGAAGAACGTGAAGACTAAGTGTACATTTATACACAAAAGCTTTCAAAAGAGAAGAAAATAATATAAGATGAAAGGAAGTACCCATATATTGAAAGTGCATTTACATCACACAAAAGTATAAGGAACTGATTGGATAGAGTGTAACAATCAGATGAGTAATGACGATGTCGATTCTAATAAAACCTCACATTTTTACACACACACACCCACAGACACATATAGAGAGAAATGGTGTGGGTGTTCAGGAACATTTATTGTATTACAAGGGAGTAACATATATTTTATGAGAACTAACTGTAACATCTCAGATGTTGCAAAAGCTTCAATAGCGGGGTGGTAAGATCAGCTTGTCAATAGTTTGAACGTTGCCTCAAGGGGAGCTCGACTCTCTCCAGCTGGACAGCATATACAAAGGCATGACTATCTGGCTCGCCGAGGTGGCGAAACGACACTGCAGAAGACTAGCATTGGACCCCTCACTTGCAAATACTGAGTGCGGCCTTAGTGCTGGCAATGATTTAATTAACTCCACAGCCACAAAATATATATGTCATGGGGCATTCATTTTTACTGTTTACAATGTTTTAACTGTCCTGACTTTCAAATTTTATTTACAAAAACATGCTCGCTTCAGGGGATAGAAGATTGAATAACACACGTTTCTAGTCATTCACTGCTATAGGAAATGACATTTTCTAGCGATATGTACTTCAACAAAGGTAACACAAATGGAGCGCAACAAAGTTATACATAAAAAGCTGCAAGAAAATAAACTCTTACATGTTACAGTTGAAGAGCAAGTACTACTCCAGCCAAAGATCTAGCTACTCAGTACTCGTCATAAGGAATACAATTGAAAGTATGGAAGAACAGAAACTAAAATAAAACGTACAAAGACACCGGGTCTGATGGCTCATAACTAAATGCCTTCAACAGATTCTAGTTGAGTTACGTTAGCTGTTAATAGCTCGTAAAGCTCAGCAAATGACGCTATTTGGGATGTTTTCCGATGTTATTTTCTGCTCGCGGCCATCTATATATAGGGTGTATCTTTAATGACTGTGCATTTTTTGTTGTTGAAATAATTAAGCACCTAAATTGTATCTATGTATGACGTAATAGTTCAAGCACCATTTACGTGTTCATTTAAACATCACTGCTACATGATAGATCTGGCTTACAATGGTGTTAACGATTGAAGAAAGAGTATTTATAGTGGAGCATGTGTTCCGTAACGGCGGCAAGTATTCGAATGGGGTTGTTGAACAATTTGTGAATAGATTTCCTGATACACCAGTGCCTCATCGAAATACTGTGAGTAATTTAATAATCAAATTTCAAAACACCGGTAGTGTACATGATGTTAGCCGTCCTGGTAGACCATCTGTTCTTGAAGTAACGTCTCTCAACATCCAGGACAGCATTCTAATGAGTCCTGGCAAATCAATAAGAAAGCTGGCTCAACAAGTACACAAATCAAGCAGTACTGTTCATAGAGTTCTGAAAAAAAAATTAAAGTTACATCCGTACAAATTTTCCGTCGTTCCTCAATTAAAAGAATTAGATCACCAATCCAGAATTAATTATTGTATGTGGTTTGAGAATTTTCTAGCCCAAGAAGGTGAGGAAATCCTTGATTTCACTTTCTTCACAGATGAAGCATGGTTCCATTTGTCTGGGTACGTGAATAGGCAGAATGATCGTCTTTGGAGTGATGAAAATCCACATGCATTGCACCCAGTGCCTCTCCACGATCAGAAAGTAGGAGTGTGGTGTGCAATGAGTCGTCAGCGGATAATCGGCCCAATTTTCTTCTATGACACAATAAATTCAGAAAGATACAGGATTAACATACTGGAACGATTCGTAACCCAACTTTCTGAGCCAGAAATTGAAAAAGCTTGGTTTCAACAAGATGGCGCAACTGCTCACACTGCTGTAAAATCACAGGAATTTTTATATGGAATTTTTGCTAATCGTATAATCTCTCGCGGAATTTGGCCTGCACGGTCTCCTGATCTTACTCCCATGGACTACTATCTCTGGGGTGAACTGAAAGGAAAAGTGTACGAAAACAATTCCCACACACTCGACGAGCTGCAGGTTTCAATCGCCAACAACATTAATAATGTTACACAGCCCATACTGCGTAAGGTTTTTGACAAAATGAAAAAAGTAACAACATTTGCCACCTAAAACGTGGTGGATATTTCGAATACCTTTTGTGAATAGTGATGTTATATGTTTAACTTTACCGAAAAAGGAACAAGCTACAGCAGTACATGATGCGTGATTTACATAAATAAATTGGAACAACTAGATTTTCAAATAATGCACAGTCATTAAAGAAACACCCACCGATCTGGAAGATCTTCAATTTCACAAGACCAAATTATGGAACTCCAAGACAGAATTACAATGAGTCCAAATGCATCATTAAACCACTTGTCTCAACAGGTGCAAATATCTAAGAGTTCTGTTCACAAGGTTTTAAGAAGTGAACTACACTATCGTGCATACAAATTAACTGAAGTGTCTCAACTCCAAGAAAGAGATTATGAATCCCGTTTAAACTACTGCATGTGGTTTCAGAATTTTATTTATGAACATGGCGCCGCCATCCTTGACGTCACTTTTTTCACTGATGAGGCCTGGTTTTATTTATCCGGTTATGTGAACAGTCAGAACAATCGGCTGTGGAGCAGTGAAAACCCCATGAATTTCATCAAGTAACGCTTTACGATCAAAAAGTCGGAGTGTGGTGCGCTATAAGTCGTATGCGGATAATAGGACCTATATTTTTTAATGAAACAATAAATGCAGAACGTTACCGTACTTTAATTCTGGAACCGTTCATAGCACACCTTACAGAACGGGAAATTATGGAATCCTGGTTTCAGCAGGATGGGGCAACAGCACACACAGCCACAACAACACTCAATTATTTAGAAAGCATATTTGCAAATCGCATTATTTCACGTGGAAATGCCTGCTCGTTCACCAGATCTAACACCCCCAGATTATTATCTGTGGGGGGCATTGAAGGGGAAAGTTTATGAAAATAATCCGCAGACAATTAATGACCTAAAGACGGAAATAGTAGACAAGATTAAACAAATATCACCAGACATTATTCTGAAGGTTTTCGCAAATATGGAAAGACGAATCACGACATGTCTTGAGGCCCGTGGTGGACATTTTCAACATATGCTTTAGGCACAACTTTATTGTGTTAATACCAACATTACCCATTATAAGCTCGCCGATAGCAGTCAAGTATATTTGAATAATACCATTTATTTTACAATTTGTGTGACGCATTAGTTAACCGCATTTCTGGTTTAGAGAGTATAAATTCACTGCACTGCGACTTTAAAAACACCCTGTAGTTGGCTGTGAAAGTAGATTCCTTAAATGTGTCAAGAAATGCATATGAGTAACCTGAATAATTTACCTGGCAACCGTAAGTTATAAATAGGCACATGAGGAATGATCGTTGAGCTTGTCAATCTAGTAGCCTCAATAATTTACCTGGCAACCGTAAGTTATAAATAGACACATGAGGAATGATCGTTGAGCTTGTCAATCTAGTAACCTGAATAATTTACCTGGCAACCGTAAGTTATAAATAGACACATGAGGAATGATCGTTGAGCTTGTCAATCTAGTAACCTGAATAATTTACCTGGCAACCGTAAGTTATAAATAGACACATGAGGAATGATCGTTGAGCTTGTCAATCTAGTAACCTGAATAATTTACCTGGCAACCGTAAGTTATAAATAGACACATGAGGAATTTATTTTTTAGCTTGTCATTCTAGTAGCCTGAATATGTTGGACGGTTCCAGAAAGACACATAAGTGTATGGACACAACAATTCTGATAATTGTCAAATACAAGAGACACAAGAGTATCACGGAGGGAGACGCATTTGGGGCGAAATAAATTTCTGGAAAAATCACAAATTGTTTCGAGGAGATTATGAATAATTTTATTTCAATTCTTAAGATTAAGTTTTAAGATGCTTGCCACTGTAATAAAATGTGCATTGTTAGATATAACAAAAAAGTTAGGTATCATTGAATGTGAGGATCATTATATAATGTCTGATATATCTTACGCTCAAAATATTCATAAGATTTACAATTAAAATATTGAGAAAAAGCATTGTATGAATAAAATGGTAATGGGTAAATTGATTTTGTTGAAGGTGAGGTCTAGAACATCACCAAATGCATGAAAAAAATGTTTGTAGCAACTGTCATTGGAACCGAAAATTACAATTGGAAAAGGTTTTTTTAAATTAAAAAAATCGACAGTTTTAACAAATATTTAGAGTTGCATTATAGACAATACAACCAGCAGATATCACAGTAATAACTTACCAATATGTCGTCTGGAGATGTGTGTGAATTTCTGTGAAAATAACATTATATTGTGTCGCTTTATTTGATTAAAAATAATATCGAGTTACAAAATATGCATAGATAAGAATACAATCTGCATTAATTAAGCCTTAGTGACATATTCACTTCCAAATATTGTTGATTATCATTCAATCTGTATATGAGCCTCTAAAATACACAGCCAACCAAAGTCTATCACTATTCGACAACTTTAAATATCGCTATTGCATATTTACTAAACAAAAGCAAAAACAAAAATTTACCGAAACTTCTAACAGTGAAAATGTGTTACAAGAAATGTTTGTCATTATAGTAAAAGAAAGCAAAAATAAAGGACTCAGCTTTAATAGCAAAAAGACAGAAGTAATGGTAACAACAATGAAAAAGTCATCACGGCAGTGCACAATAAAGACAAGTAGAACAATATAAAAACAGGTAAATGAATTTAAATATCTGGGAACTTTGTTAGACTCAGATGATAGATTTACAACAGAGGTGAGATGCAGAATGTCTCAGACAAAAGCAGCTTTCCAAAAAATGAGGAAGAAACTATGCAATCGATTTTTGACAATATAAAAAGAGTTCTTTTATGTTATGTAGAGCCAGTCTTAACATATAGATGTGAATCATGGACAATAGGACAACAGACAAGAAAATCACTGGAGTCTGTAGAAATGTGGTTTTACAGAAGAATGTTTAGAATACCATGGAGAGCTAAGAAGAGTAATGAAAACGTTCTGAAAGAGGCCAAAGGAAAAAGAGAGCTAATTTCCAATATGAGGAAGAACAATCATCATTTTTTGGCCACGTAATGAGAATAGAACCGCTGGAATGTATTGTAACAACCGGGAAAAAATTGAGAGACGAAGAGATAGATGGAAGCAAAGAGAAAAGATACCAGACATTTTAAGAGAATGGCTTTGGCAGAAGGTCAACACCAGAAATGATAAATAACTGTCGAGATCGAAAGTTATGGAGAGACATGATCACCTACGCCAGCAGGTCCGGTACTTGATGATGATGAATATGCAAAGTTAACATAATTAATTTAAAAAAAAAAAATTGTACGTATCTGCTCTTAGCGTTAGGTCTGCCAACAGAGACATGCGGAGATATGAAGGAAGACAACTCAGTTGGTACCCAGACACATTCACACACAGAAGGAATCATGCTTTTATGATGACGTAGTGACGGGCTACATGATAGAGTAGGTAGTGGATCCCATAATAACTGATTATGGTAAATGATTCAATTCTCCCAGTCAGGAGGATAGAGTAGGTAGTGGATCTCATAATAACTGATTATGGTAAATGATTCAATTCTCCCAGTCAGGAGGATAGAGTAGGTAGTGGATCTCATAATAACTGATTATGGTAAATGATTCAATTCTCCCAGTCATGCCGATAAAACCAGCGTCACAATTGCGTCCCGAATTCTCGATGTACTAGTTTGTTGTGGTCTCTGTATGAGTTACCCTTTACAGGTCACCAAATAGTCACATATATATTCTCATGAACATAAATGGATTAAACCGAAGCTCGCTATGCTACAGTCAAATGAACTTTTCTAAAAAGAGCAACAAGTGAGAGCTACCCAGTCTATACCCTCACATTACAAAAGTGTAATTAAAACTATAAAACAGGATGCAGAAGGGCGACAAGTGTATGCAAATCAAGACAATACAAATGCCTCACTCTTTCTGTCCTCTTCTCTGTCAGTAAACGTGTGAAGAATACGTTTTTATAACTCAAGTACATTGTCTTCCTCACTGAGGAGATCGGATTGGCTGAAGTGCATGCAAGAGGGAAGGAATGGCATGAGGTCTTGAAATATACTTCCCAATTTTGTTTATAGGTGATGTTGAGTGCATTACACAGTCAAGCTGTATTTTCAAATTAGGTAGTTGTGATAGCGTTGAAGTCGGATGTGTTAGTTGGAAAGGCAAAAATATCACAGTTCTACTGCAAACTACCTTTTGAACGCCCTTCGTATATTCGGCACAAAATAACTACGCTTACTCTACGCAACACTTCTATTCGAATCTACGGTCTCTACGAGCGTGGTAGACTTACATCTTAGCTTTAACCCAGCACATTGATGTCCTCTTCGTGGAGACATCAGTCTAAAGTGGCTTGTAATTTTTATAGACTCGAGTACAAACTGTTTCGACACGACCTTAATTCAGCGGTTAGGAGTAGATCCGAAATTGATAATAAGTGAAAAAGATAGGTCGGGCTGGGAACTTCATTCCGTTGAACTGTTGATATTGCAAACGTCCGGTGCAGCTCACCCACAGTCGATGATGTAATTTCTTATCGCTTATTATCCGCGCCTCGGATTCCAGGATTAAACTGTCGCTATTGATTTACGTGGAAGTCAGGAATGGTCGATATGTTAATTAGTCGCCTAATCGTCTGTACATCATCAGTGTATTCTGAGATTGTTGACACGTCTCGGTTTGGCTAGAGCCAACATGATGCTCTAACGGCTGACTCAGCAATAGCCTTCTTTGCTCTTGTTCGCATTCCCCCTTAGATCGTAGAGGGATGAGGTGGTGAGTCACCTGGCACTAACTCTCATAGCGAGCACTCTAACGTGGAGACCTTGTTGTCTCAGCTCGGTGACGAGATTATTGTATTTGGTTAGTTTAAATATATGCTTTTCCTTTATCCTGGACTTGAATAGCACCGTGAGCTGTATTAAAATGCCGCTGTTCATATTTGATGTGTATAGTGCAATGTCCGGATGGATTATAAATCACTTGAGGCACACTGAGTACTTTCCTCGGCCTGGGAGGTTAACAGCCATCTCCTAGTTATTCGCTGTGTCTAGGATCGTTGAGTCGTACCAGTTGTTTTCCTTGGGAGGAGGGAAATGAGGCTTGTCAAACTCTAAAAAAAATAGCTGTTCGTTGTAGCTGGTCGAACTTTAGTGTTTGTCTTCATCCACGCCGTCCACTATGACAGCCAGTTCTTGCAACACTTGTTTGTGCCGCCACGTGAACCGCCCTTGTGTCTTTGACCAGAGCTGTCTTCCATGAGGAAAGAACATGTTCCATCTCATGTCGTCCATTGCAAAGAGGACATCGATTGTCATCTGATTTTCCTCACTTCACAATGTTGCAGGCTGATGGTAGAATGTCGTGCATACATCATAGATTATGTAGCTGGGCCGTAGAGGTGCCATTCCATGTCCTCTGCAAGGTATCTTCCCATATCCTCCATTGGCCTTGCGACACCTGTTGTGCTATCTTTTGCAGTCATTTCTTCTCCCCAACGTCTCTTATCTCCAAGACTACCATGTCCCAACATTGTCTGTTTGATGCTTTGACCATCATTGGATGTCTCGGTGATTAAATGCACGCCTTTTGGCCTCCGTATAGTCCATCGCTTCCTTCCGTTGGAGACTTTCACATTCTTCGTTTACTGCTGCACACGCCTGCCATTTCCGACCAGTCTTCAATGTGGGTTCCACTGACCGGACTACTTCGTCTGATGAGCTTTCTAGCAGACTGGCCTTTCCGGCTTTGTATTCTTCTAGGACTGACTTAAATGGAAGGACCAGCTTAGCTTTCCTGCAGTACATCTCAACATCCTTCAGTCCTGGTGTTAATCTCAGCCGTTTCCGCGTGTACTTGCTAATATTGCTCTCCATCGTTTCAATCGTACTTGAGCTGATGTCGTATATCAGAAGATGCTATAACAATTTATGTATCAACATGAACTAGAGGCATCAGATTTCTAACTTTCGTAAAAGTCTGCTCCTTAAAAATAGATTGGCTATTCCGTTCAAAACAAATGTATAGGTAAAGGAATTTACAAATACATTATCATGCACCTTAGATATATATTTACATATAAGTGGTGACTATAAATGCTATTAGATATAACTAACTTTAAAAGAACGTTTGGTAAAAATATTATGGATTTTTTTCAAGCTATTTTATGTGCATTGTTGTTGACGACCGTGGTCTGTGTGAGATTTTGCAGCATGTCGTCGTAACGAAAATAAACATTACGTACTGGATTTCTGTAGAAATGAGTAAACATCTGTATATGAGTTATATGTGGAATATTAAAATAATTTCATAATTGACATACACATTTGTTGTATATTGTATATTATGTGATTCATGCAATATATGATTCCTAAGTGAATAGAAGTGACACAACGGATGAAACATTAATTAAATATGATACAGCTTTAGCAGAAACGTTCGAATGAAAACAAATTGTGCATTTAAGTTTTTGTTGTTGTTGTTAACCCACAAAAGCGAATGTTTGAAGCAACTGCCATAGAAAAACAAAATTAAAATTGAGAGAATAATATGGTTATTTTTAAATACAGAATCAACATTAGTTCTAAGAAAGACAAAATGTTCTTTTATTGACAACATATCCAGTAGATATCACAGTGATAACTTACCAATATTTCGCCTGGAGAAGTGTGGGATACACTGAAAATCAGAGCATTAAATAATGTCACTTTAGTTCATTAAAATAATAAGTCTCAGTTTGCGATAAAATGCACAGACAAGAATGCAATCTGCATTAACTATGTTGTGACAAGTCAATCTAGAAAATTTTCATTTAAAATAATTGCTCAACAAAGTAAACATTGAATCAGAATATTGGACTATTTAAAATACACATAGAACCACCGTCTACTATTATTCGACAACTTCTAATGTCAGCATCTGTTTATTTTCTTTTAAGCACATTATGAAGCTCTTAACTCTACTACTAACAGCAATTTGTTATCAAAATGAGATGTATTGTCTGCGTTAACAGTTCCAGTATAATGAAATCCGCTTCTCTAGAAAAGTGTTAATTTATGGCAAATGCATAACATAAGAAAACAGAACAGAAAATTGATGCCTTTGAAATGTGGATTTATAGAAGAATAGGTATAATTGGATGGAAAGAAAAGAAAACAAACGATGAAGTTTTAAAACAACTGAAAATAAAAAGAGAACAACTAAAAACAATTAAGACAACACAAATGAAATTTTTGGGGCATGTTAAAAGACACAAAAGCCTACTAAAAGTAATATTGGAAGGGAAAATACAAGGTAAAAAAGGCACAGGCAGACCAAGACTAACATGGACGGATAACATCAAAAGATGGACAAGTCAATCTATGACAGCCTGCACCATCAAAGCAAGAAACAGAGTAGAATGGCGATCCATGGTAGCCAACCTTCGTTGCGGAGAAGGCACTCGATGATGATGATGATGATGGCAAATGTGTTTCCCTTTGTTATGGCCAACAGACTAATATCAATGTCCTGTTTGTAATGGAGAACAGAAAATAACAGTAGGAAAATGTATAGAAAGAGCTTAATGGTGAAAACAGAGCACATGAAACGTTCTGACTTTTCCAGCTGACCTTCAATTGGAACGCAGGCGAAAAATAAAACAGAAACAATGATTAGATATAAAGCAAAGTAAACATAGAAAGAATATGAAAATATTACCTATCTGCTCTTCCCGTGACGTCTGCCAGCAGAGAAATGCGAAGTTAAGAAGGAAAACAACGCAACTTATATTGTTACCTAGACACGCCCAGGATCAACCATACAGAGACGATGACGTGGTGACAGGTGTGGTGGAGACCACGGGCGGACCAAGACAATGGGCGGAGTAATAATAGGCGGATCTCATAATTATAGTCCGTTTCATAAGTCGTGCCTAATTTTAAAAATCGATATCTTTTAAACCGCTTTTTATAAGCTTTTCAAAATTTGCATGTAAAGTTATAATGATTAGTACCCAACAGTGAATTAATTTCATTAAAAAAACAACATTTGGTTATTATTGTTGCTTATTTGATTTATATAAATTTATAACGAACCATTGATGTAGTCAAAACTTAATGTTTACAGTATTTAAGTTTAAAATAGCGATTAAAAATCCATACACGGTCAAATTGACGATTTTTCACGCTTTCCACGTGAGTTGTCTGACACAAATAGACACTTGTAGAAAACACGAGGCATTGTGTGTTCCATTTCCGTTCATTCAGCTGCGGCCCGTCCTCGAACTGAGCAGACAATAATTCTCCTGGTGTTTGTCTTATCCAATTATTTCCCCATTACGGCCACGCCTTTCCCTAGTGAAAATTAATCACAGACCAGCAACTAAGGTAATTTCTATTCTATAGGGGTTCACAATTTACAATTTTGACAAACATCAAAGAAATTTGCCGCTTTAAGAAAACTGCAGCTGCAAGATATTTGTTAAATATACATTTAAAGTGTCGTTTGCATTCTAATAACATTTGGAAAATTTCAACAGTATTTAACAAATGGTTACTGCGTAATAGCGTTTTGAAGTTGGGCACATGATTTGAAACGAGCTATAGGTATTATTGTCAATTGCTAAACTACTTATGCAGTAGACGGTTAAATCCATGGTTAAACTGCCACCTGAATTAATAATTAACTAGTTTATTGTGTTCTTGACTTGAGTTACTATTTAGCGCTATCGACTATTAGAGGCCACAGAGATGGAATTTCTCAGAAGAATGATGAAAGTTCCAGGGACAGTTAAAAAGACCATCGAGGAAATTCTCAAAGAGGCCAACACAAAAACGGAGCTCCTAAAAAATATCAGAAAGAAACAATCAACATTTTTCGTGACATCATGAGAAGAGGAAAGTTGGAATACTTGGGGACAAACAAGGAAAGAGAGATCGCACACGACAATGAAAGAAAATACTGGATAGTGTGAATTCATGGTACTGAACACGGTCAACAACAGAATACGACGCAAATAAGATGCACGGTGGATAGAAGATTATGGAAGGTGATGATCGCCTACGCCAACCGGTATGGCACATAATGATGATGACGATGATGGCATCTCTATAGCCAGATATTGATTTATGAACATGATGGTCTGAAACCATAGCTCTCAATACTAAATTGAATTGCACACTCCCACAAAGAGAAAAAAAAACGTATACTCTTTGAAATGACCTTACTGACTTATGCATTATTATATTTATAACTGATCCATTATTTATTTGATTTACCAGAAATATTCAACCGAATAGACTGAGTGAAGAGATAATGTATATATCATGAGTGAGTGATCGAGTGTATAACTTCACATGACAGAAATGTAATGTTCGCTAATATATAAAATACAAATCATCATCATCATCAACAAGTACCAGGCCTGCTGGCGTAGGTGATCATGTTGCTCCACAGCTTTCGATCTCGACAGTTATTTATCATTTCTGTTGTTGACCTTCTGCCAAGCCATTCGCTTAAGCTGTCGGGTATTTTTTTCTCTTTGCTTCCCTCTATCTATTTGTCCCTCAATTGTTCCAGTTGTTAGAATTTATATTTCAGTTGTTCTCTTCTCATTACATGGCCAAAGAATTATGATTGTTTTTTCCTAATATTCGAAATTAGCTCTATTTTTGCTTTGGCCTCTTTCAGGACGTTTTCATTACTCTTCTTAGCTCTCCATGGTATTCTCAACATTATTCTGTAAAACCACATTTCTACAGACTCCAGTAATTTTCTTGCCTGTTGTCCTATTGTACATAAATCGCATCCATATGCTAAGACTAGGTCTACATAACATTTAAGAACTAGTCATACTATCTTGATCTATACTTTAACATTATTTATAAGTGATGTAATACGTATCATACCAGCCGGGTCATACTTTCACAGAGAAAAGCTCTGGTACCCATTTATTTACCCATTTAATGCACGACTCGGAAGCTGTGTCGGTCTTTAACAAAAAATGCATTCATTGGAGGTCGTCTCTACATCGAGGGTTGGCGACGATGGAGCATCATTTTACTATGTCTCTTGTCTTGATGGTGCACGTTGTCATAGGTTCACCTGTCGACCTTTTGATGATATCAGTCCACTTTAGTCTTGGTCTGCCTCTGCCTCATCTACCTTGTGCATTCCCTTCCAATGGAACTTTTAGAAGGCTATTATTTCCCAAAAATATGTCAGTTGTCTTTTTCGAATTGTGCTTAGTAATGAGTTATTGAGTTATTTGCGGGTCATCATCATTGCACTCCGAACATGTCCATAGGTGCTCAGATCTCCTCCTCACCGATTCCCTAAGTGTCCAGCGACTGACGACTCCAGTTCTATGTTGGTTGATAAGTCTTCTTACACGGCCACTAAGTTTCTCATTTCTGGCTGTGCCCATCTTAACTCCCATTTCCATCATCCGAAGAAGTGACGTAGATCTGTGTTTGTCAAAGTCCTGTGCTCTTCCCTCATCTCTGAGGGCATTGATCATGTCCGCCCGATCCATTGGTTGCCCGTCCTCAACGACAGCGCAGCTAGCCAACCTATCCGCTCTTTCCTTTCCCGTACTCCCGCATGTCCAGGGACATAGACAAAGGTGACCTTACGTTTTTTGGATTTCTGGAACGACTCTACCCATTGCATGCGTACAGAGCCCGCCGCCACTTTTTTATCACGCTCATCGAATCACTCAGTATACATACGTGGGTGAATTCTTGTGACTCTAACCATTTGAATGCCTTGGTCACTGCCATCGCCACCATTGTCATGCTACTCGTGGCCATGACGTATGCACCACTGTCTTCCTTGACTATAATGCCTGCCGAGCGTGCTGTAAATGCCCGTGCACTTCTTTGGTGTCGTCTTACAGATCCGTCTGTATAGATGACTGCATCTTTCTCATCGGTGTTATCGCAGATGAGACCGTTGAACTCAGCATTAACCACGACCGGGTTCTGTTCCCCACTCTTCCTGTCAGAGTGTGACAATACACGAGAAAGTCCCCTTGAATGACGTAGGCACCAGTATCCACTCCTCACCAACGTTGATATTGGTAAGCCCACAGGCCTGTTTGATAATATCTTCTGCTCGGCCCACCCATGATTTGCCTATTTTTAACCTGGCATCTTTCCCTGTGTTGAGCCCGTGGTGCAATGGATGCTCTGTATCTGTACTAACCTTCAGGTATGCTCGTGCTCTCCAGATCTTGATTCTGTCATCAATAGTTGGAAAGTCAAGAAGATACCTCATTGCTACACAGGGAGTGTCCCTTGTACATCCCAAGATAATGTGCATGGCTTCCTTTTGTATTTTCTCCAGCCTATCAATTTGAGTCGTACTGACAGTAAGAATTGCCATTGGCACAATTGGCATACTCGATTGGTGCGAGGACTAATCCCTGGAACAGAAGAGTAAGTAGCCTCTGCTCGATGTTGGCAGCTGCCATGTCCTTCAAGGCGGCTAATCCTTTGCGGGATTTTGTTACCACATGGTCAACGTGGTCCCGAAAACACGGGCTGCGATCAAACTTAACTCCGAGGTATGTCATCAACTTGTCCATGGGACACACCTCATCAGCTCCCATTCGTACTACCGGGGTGGTCGTATTAACGATATGATTGTTAAGGGAGAACCATGAAACTGATGCTTTATTAGGATAAACCAAGGCACCTGAAACCTCACACCAGGAAGAAATGCGATCGAGTTCGTCTTGCATTGTGGAGGCGATTCCCCGTCTGTCTCTTCCCTGTCGATATACCAGACTATCATCAGCAAAAGTCATAGTTCTTTAACTCCCATCCAGCTGTTGTTCCGTGATCGTTATTGTGTACACGTTAAATAGAACTGGTGACAATGGTGAGCCTTGTTGGACAAATGGATGTTGGCTCGGAAGACCAACTTCCACATCTGAGTATCACCTTCCTCTGAAACAGTACCGCGGCGATCCATCAAATGAGGAAGGGGTGCACCGCCAGTTAGAGGAGCATATGCATGAGATATTCAAATGGTACCCTGTTGTATGCATCCTCCAGATCTGTAGCAGCAGCACATGTCTCCTCTTGTCTGTGGAAGCCTTCGAAGACGTCATAAGCAAAGACTGCAGCGTTGAGTCATGTCTCTTTATTATATCTATAACCTCCAAGAGTGTGTGGGAATGCGCGTTTCTGTTCAAGGTGACAGATGAGGACACGGGTAACTATTTTCTCCAGCAGCTTGCTTGCAGTGTTCTGCATTGTGATGATTCTGTAGGCACTGATTTGAGAATGGTCTTTGTTTGGCTTCTGTAGCGATAGTAAGTAGCTGTGTAGCCACTCCTCCTTAATCTGGCAACTCCGAATACTGGCATTAAACTCATTGGCCAGTTTTGTCAAGTCGTCGTCAACAAAATCGGCTATGTCATCGTATCGAACACCATCTGAACCAGGAGCAGTGTTGTGTAATCTTTTAAGTGTTGTGCAAATGGTATCGGTTGTGATTGCGAGATCTTTATCCACACCTACATCTTTACACAATTTTGACAGCGATCCCCGTATCCTCATTGTTACAGCCTCATTTCTTTGGTCCGTCTGCTCAACGTAGCGGGCAAGCAGGGCCTTCCCTTTGCTCTCATCAATTGAGCTTGGTAGTTCTTTTTTATGTTCAGATGATTCAGAAAAGTTAAATTAAGAACTGTACAACAGCTAACAGCAATGTGAAAAATGTGATCCATTTTCTATTTTAAAATTTCCAGTTAAAATAAAATACAATATCAAATTTGAAATTCGAACCTGGAACATCCAAATCAGTAGAGTAGAGCACTAGACACTTTATAATCCATTAAAATAGTATAAATAAGAAAAAGTAAAGGTACTAAAGAAAATTTAATGAAATGAAACATATATTACTATTTTGATTACTGCTCATATCATGTTATGGTTACCTTAATGTATGTTGCTTCCGTAAATGAAAATAAAATATTTCAAAATGAAGAGAACCGAGCACAAAAAAATGAAATTAAAGGACAATTTTATGTTCAACGTTGACAACACAGCACAATGAGCAATCATATTGGTTACCGTTGATTTTATCAGTGCATATCTACTGATGGCTCCAGGAGCTCTCTGGTTGTGTTCAAATATAATTCGCCGTGCCAGCTTGATCAACGACGAGTTCCCAAATTACCACAAAACAGCAGCAACCAGGAAAGTTTTATTTTAACAAGGGCACAGATTAATTTCAAGACGATGGCCTTGTGGTTGCAATCATTCCCACAAAGGAGTAGACGAAGCCATGCGGCCATCCAATACCACGAATCAACATTTGTATAGAGAAGTATTAACATTTGTATAGAGAAGTATCAACATTTGTATAGAGAAGTATCAGCATTTGTATAGAGAAGTATCAACATTTGTATAGAGAAGTATCAACATTTGTATAGAGAAGTATCAGCATTTGTATAGAGAAGTATCAACATTTGTATAGAGAAGTATCAACAATTGTATAGAGAAGTATCAACATTTGTATAGAGAAGTATCAACATTTGTATAGAGAAGTATCAACATTTGTATAGAGAAGTATCAACATTTGTATAGAGAAGTATCAACATTTGTATAGTGAAGTATCAACATTTGTATAGAGAAGTAGCAACATTTGTATAGAGAAGTATCAACATTTGTATAGAGAAGTATCAACATTTGTATAGAGAAGTATCACCATTTGTATAGAGAAGTATCAACATTTATATAGAGAAGTATCAACATTTGTATAGAGAAGTAGCAACATTTGTATAGAGAAGTATCAACATTGGTATAGTGAAGTATCAACATTTGTATAGAGAAGTATCAACATTTGTATAGAGAAGTATCAACATTTGTATAGTGAAGTATCAACATTTGTATAGAGAAGTATCAACATTTGTATAGAGAAGTATCAACATTTGTATAGAGAAGTATCAACATTTGTATAGAGAAGTATCACCATTTGTATAGAGAAGTATCAACATTTGTATAGAGAAGTATCACCATTTGTATAGAGAAGTATCAACATTTGTATAGAGAAGTATCAACATTTGTATAGAAAAGTATCAACATTTGTATAGAAAAGTATCAACATTTGTATAGAGAAGTATCAACATTTGCATAGAGAAGTAAGAATAATTGACAATGGCGGTGATTAGACAAATGAAAGCGCTTGATGTCGTTAATGTTTCAATCAGAGTTATTGAGTTATTTGCGGGTCATCGTTATTGCACTCCGAACATATCCATAGGTGATCAGAACCACTCCTGCTCAGATCCCCTCCTCAGCAAGTCCCACAGAGTCCAGCGACTGACGACTCCACTTCTGTATTGGTTGATAAGTCTTCTTACACGCCCACAAAGTTTCTCGTTTCTGGTTGTGCTCATCTTAACTTCCATCTCTTTATCCGAAGGAGTGATGTGGACATATGGTTGTTGAAGTCTTGTGCCCTTCCCACATCTCGGAGGGCATTGATGATGCCCACCCGATCCATAGGTTGACCGTTCTCAACAACAAAGCAGCTAGCCAACCTGTCCGACCTTTTATTTCCCCTACTCCTGCATGTCCAGGGACATAGACAAAGGTGACCTTACGCATTTTTCACTTCTGCTATGACTCTACCCATTGCATCAGAACAGAGCCCACCTCCACTTTTTTTATCACGCTTTTCGACCACTCGGTATACAGGCGTGAGTGTGGTCTTGTGAATCTAACCAGAGACTGTTTGAAATACAATTTATATCGGTGACATTTCATAATCGCGTGATGGACTTTGTAATTATGAAAACGCTTGGTGTGATTAGTGATTAGCGAGACATTATTTGGGGACATGCTACTGAAATCTCTGAACAGTGTGATAACTAGACAATTTTTATTTACGTCAGGGGGTCTTTTATTATAATCACGCTTTACTAAATTAAATATTTATTGCAGCAAAAAATGTATGTTTTCGTGTCGGGCCAAATAAACATGTTGTACCACCTGCACTGATTTCCAATAATGATTTATCGTATAGGTCGTTTTGACATTCATGAAATGTCAAACCACCACCACGGTGTTAATTTAATGCACTGGCGTCGGCGATCACTTCAAGCTCTTTGTGATCCATTTCAGTGAAACTATTTTCACGGTATACTAAAAGATGTGTATATTTTCTCTCATTGTCTTACACTCTTGTGTATATTTGTTTCTGCTGTTACATTATATGTTTCCTCTATCCATGATGTGGCTAAGAAATATAAGTTTTTTCCGCACTAACCTCTGCACGACACTTACAATTGGAATTTGGAATGTTGTAATTACCTTAAATTTAGTATCTGATTCCTTCTGTTGCACCAAAAGTATGGTGTCTAATGATTATCTTGCTCTGTGATTAAATATGTTTGATTATGACATCGTTACAAGATCTTTTTACGTGTTTTAAGAAACCCTATATTTTTCGTGGTTGCCCTGTGGCTGCCACTGCCTCCTTGCAGGTAAGCTCGGGAGAGTAAAAGGCTAAGGGAGGGTACCCCGAAATAAAACAACCCCACAGCCTTGTGGGTGAGACTTCTTAGTGAAGGGCTAGCTGAGCCAATCGTAAATAAACCGACGGAAGGCAACAGAAATCCACCGTCGTAATTTCTTTGTATAATCATGAATCGCCACAACAATAGAAATAACGACAACAACGTTAAGGGGGATTCCAATGGAAAACCCTCGTTCGGTAGTGGACATCACGTGCTACAGGTGATACCCGATCGTCATCATGCCACTGTAAGCAAAATACAGATTAAACAAACTCTAAAAATCGGTACTTGGAATGTGAGAACACTCATGCAGAAGAGTAAACTAGAAAACATCATACAAGAAATGAAAAGAATGGGTTTACAATTACTGGGACTTTGCGAAATGAGATACACCGGATCAGGGGAGATGTATTCTGATAAACATAAAATAATCTATTCTGGAGGTACTGAACACCAAAGAGGAGTAGGTATCATCTTGGGTGCAGAAAAATCAAGAACAGTGAAAGGCTTTTACCCAATATCTGACAGAGTCCTTTTAGTGAAATTGAATGGAAAGTCATTAGACATAAATCTTATACAAGTTTATGCACCAACAGTAGACAGTCTAGAGGAAACAATTGATAAATTTTACAAAGAGTTGGATGAGGCATTTCATAAATGCAAACCACATGAAAATACCTTAGTTCTAGGGGATTTTAACGCAAAAGTAGGAAAGGAAAGAGTTGAGGAAATAGTTGGTCATTATGGTTTAGGCAAGAGGAACGAAAAAGGTAAGAAACTTATTGATTAGGCAAGAACACACAACATGATGATAGGAAACACCTGGTTTAAGTAACATCCAAGACGTCTGTGGACATGGAAAAGCCCAGGGGACAACGCACGTAATCAAATTGATTATATAATGATAAGCAATAGATTTAGAAACAGTCTGGTGTGTGTGAAAACTAGACCAGGGGCAGATTGCAATAGTGAGCATGTACCAGTTGTGGGAAAGCTTAGAGTAAAATTAAAAAGAACAAAACGAGCCTCAGTTAACATCAAGTTAAATTTAGATTTACTAAAATCGGACAAGAAGCTGCAAGACAAATATAAAATCACAATTAAGAACAGGTGCAATGCAATAGAGAAAAATACAAAGCATTGATAAACTGTGGGAAATGCTAAAAGAGTCAATGCAACAAACATCAAAAGAGTGTACCACCAGTGAGGACAAATTAAAGAAAGAAATGGATGACAGATGACATTTTGCAGCTAATGGATACAAGAAGAAGAAATAAAGAAAATAAAGATGAGTATAAGAGATTAAATAAAGAAATTGTAGTAAAATGCAATGAAGCAAAAGAAGCATGGCTAAAAGAGAGATGCAAAGAGATTGAAATGCAACAAAAAGGAGATGCTAAAGCTATATACAAACACATTGAGGAATTAACAAGAAGAAAAACGCAATCAAAAACTGGATGTTTAAGATCAAAGGAAGGAGAACTGTTGATTGATCAAGAAAACATAAGGGAACGATGGACAGAATACATTAATTAAGGAACTATATAATGATGAAGTAAATATTAAGGATAATGAAGAAGGAACAGAAATACTCAGTGAAGAAGTGGAAGACGCCTTGCGCAATATGAAAGCAGGCAAAGCTCCTGGACCAGATAATATAACTACAGAAGAGATTGAAGACATGGGTGATTTTGAAATGGAAATAATAACAAAAATATGGAATGATATCTACAACAGCGGATGTATACCAGACGACATGCTCAAATCAATATTTATAGCCCTACCAAAGAAGTCGGGTGCGATTGAATGCGATGATCATCGCATAATAAGCGTTATGAGTCATATGACTAAGATATTGCTAAGAATCATTGTGTGAAGAGTGCGAAACAAAATCAGTCCAGAAATTAGCGATGAACAGTGTGGTTTTGTTAGAGATAAAGAAACAAGCAATGCCATTTATATCATAAGATCTTTAGTAGAAAGATCAATAGAGGTGAGAACAGATCTATACCTATGTTTCAAAGATTGCATCAAGGTATTTGACAAAGTAAAGCACCAAGAAATAATCAACATTTTAGAAAACATAAACATAGACAGTAAAGATCTCAGAATAATACAGAACATGTACTGGCAACAAACAGCGGCCATAAGAACTGGAAATCAATTGGGAATGTTTCAACAAATAAAACAGGGTGTTAGACAGGGTTGTGAGCTGTCACCAGATTTGTTTAATATTTATAGAGAGATTATTTTAAGATCCATAAGGGGCATACCTGGAATAACAATTGGAGGAGTGGAACAATATTAAAACAGGTAAATGAATTTATATATTTGGGAACTTTGTTAACCTCAGACGGAAGATGTACAAAAGAGGTGAGATGCAGGATGGATCAGGCAAAAGCAGCTTTCCAAAAAATGAGGAAAATACTATGCAATCCATTTTTGACAACAGAAACAAGAAAAAGAGTGCTTAAATGTTACGTAGAGCCAGTCTTAACATATGGATGCGAATCATGGACAATAGTACAACAGACAAGAAAATCATTGGTGTCTGTAGAAATGTGGTTTCAGAGAAGAATGTTGAGAATACCATGGGCAGCTAAGAAGAGTAATGAAGATGTTCTGAGAGAGGTCAAAGCAAAAAGAGAGCTAATTTCAAACATTAAGAAGTAACTATCATAATTTTTCTGGCCATGTAATTAGAAGAGAACAACTTGAATATATTGTAACAACTGGAAAAAATTGAGGGACGAAGAGATAGAGGGAAGCAAAGAGAAAAAATAACAGACAGCTTAAGAGAATGACTTGGCTGAAGGTCAACACTTGAAATGATAAATAGCTACCGAGATCGAAAGTTGTGGAGAGAAATGATCACCTACGCCATTAGACCCGGTACTTGATGATGATGATATTTTTCGTAGGTAAAGAAAGATCTATATATGTGCTTTATAGACTACACGAAAGCGTTTGACAAAGTAAAGCATGTGGAAATAACCAATATGCTGGAGAAATTAAACTCTGATGGCAAGGATCTGCGAATCATAAAAAAACATGTACTGGCAACAAACAGCAGCTATACGAATTAACAACTAAACAGGACAATTCCAATATATAAAATAAGAAATCAGACAAGGCTGTGTTCTGTCAGCGGATTTGTTTTCACTGTACAGCGAATATATTATGAGATCAATAGTAGACAAAAAAGGAATTGAAGTTAACGGTCACAACATAAATAATTTGCGATATGCGGATGACACAGTCTTAATAGCAGAGACAGAGAATGAACTACAAGAAATGATGGACATAATAGTAAAAGAAAGCAACACATGAACAGGACAAACAAATGAAAAGACGATTAGAGGCCACAGAGATGGGAATTCTCAGAAGAATGTTGAAAGTTCCCTGGACAGCTAAAAAAACCATTGAGGAAGTTCTCAAAAAGGCAAACACAAAATGGAAGCTCTTAAAAACATCAGAAAGAAGCAATCAACATTTTTCGGGCACATCATGAGAAGAGGAAAGTTGGAATACTTGGTTACAACTGGCAAAATAAAAGGAAAAAGAGATCGCGGACGACAAAGAGAGAAAATACTGGATGGCTTATGAAAAACAGTCAACAGAACTGATACGATGCACTGTAGATATAAGATTGTGGAGGGACATGACCACGTACGCCATCCGGTATGGCACTTGATGATGATATTTTTCGTGTATAGAAAATAGGTGTTTATTCTATTATAAAGTTGATAGAGATAGATACTGGAGTCTGCACGACTACAACCTCCAGCTGACGTATGGAGATTGATGCTGTGGCAGAAGCTATCAAGTGGTTAGTTAAGAGACGAAGAACACATGTGATAGTGTTGACAGATTCACAAATAGTCGAATTGACAAGAACACACTGCGCAGGAGCTCACTGGTTAGTGAACTGGACTACAAAGGACAAGGGGGTAGGGTTCCGTCCCAACCGACAGCTTCTAGGTTCACCCAGCCTTAAATGGGTACCGGATTTTTTTCTGGGAAAGTAAAGCGGCACGGGCGTAAAATCGACCACATTACCCCAAAAATCATATGTTGAAGGTATATAAAATATATGGTCACTAACACCATATTGCCGATACGCCATTTGGCATGACGGTGGCACTTTACTTTTTTTTTAACACTGCGCGGGGAGTGCGTGTACCTACTTGACATGTCTCATATTAGCAGCCTTTCTTTGATATATTGCCCTGGACACACGCCAGTGCGGATACATGAGCTTAGTCTTAGGAGGAGTCTGCCATTACGCAAAAAACCTTAAAAAGAGATAACTGGATGATGATCATTGCCAACGTCTACTCTTATTCTCAATAATTGTAATTTTCTAGAGAACTTCCAAGTCATCAAATACCACGATACATTGATCGTGAATCACAATGTGGAATTGATCTTCACACACAAGAAAGAATCAATCTTGAATCTATGGGGTGTAGTCAAGATGTACGACGTCGGTCTCAGGACATGAAGAAACCGGGATCGAAGCCCACCAAAAGTGGTGGTGGTTTGTCAAAAATAGGGGAAAAAATATAATATGTGATTTTTTAATGACGTTAGACTCCATTGTTCTCCGACTTCGAAGGTACTCATGTTTTTTCGTCGATGGGTAATTGACATTTCAAGCCGGGCCTCGATGCTGAGAATAGGGGTGGTTGCCGCAGAGTGAAATCATAAATACATATCGCAACCGGTGCCAGCCGGGATTTGAACCCGCAATCTCTCTGTCTCGAGGCCGACGTCTTGCCTCGAGACCAACCAGTCCCCCCGTTATGTTATTTGATGTTATATTATATTTTGTTATGGGGATTTGTCGTGAAGCATAAAGGAAATATTACTTTTTTTTACCAGATTAATTTTGTTACAGTGGAAGTGCTCTGCTCATGCCAAAACTGGATCTTCACATCATCATACCCATCCATTGGATTATTGGTCTCATGATATGCTTTTTAATCGTTGTCTGTTGTTGATTGTCGAGCCTCTTTATTTTCCATAGCTTTCTTTATTTAGTTTAGGACGTGTTTTTTTTCACTATACCGGTGTCTTAATTTTCACTTTCGGCTTCTTTGTAACATTACTCAGTTTTGTAAACAAATCAGTATAAAGAAAAGTTAACAAATTGAATGTCTAGAAACCATATTAGCTTTTGAATGGGGAGATGTGACACACACAGCTGAGGCAATGGCTGGATTTTGTTTGCTTGCGTTCGCCCGATGACTAAAGTATTCTAGAGTATTCTGGTAGACTAGAATATTCCTCTTCATCATCCGCCCTTAAAAGGACGTTAAGTGGGCGTGTCTGCGGTGTGTTGTGATTTGCAGTATTATTGTGATATTTGCGCCTTTCGGCCCAGCACATCCGACTTCAGCACGACATTTTTTAGTACCGGGCTGTCTTCCCTCTTCGATCCCTGCTTGCTTGGCCAGACCAGACAAGTTAGGCTGTTACTAGAGGCACCGCGGAGAGGTTGACCAGGGTCTGGATGGTCCTGGTTCACCGATCCTGACGCAAGCCATCAGCTGTGGGTCGCTGACAACTTCCAGCTCTGGTGCTGGGAGGCGCGCCCGGCTGGATTTTAAAGAATACTCTATTTTATGAAACCCGCTTAAACAATAAAACAAAAGAATCAAGGAAGTCTATATGAATATGGTTTTACCAAAGGAGGGAGAGTCTACGATGTACAACTAATAAGAGTGACGAGAACGCTATTAACAAAGTCAAAGCATATGTATCAACATCAGTAAACATTAATATCCATTCAACAGAAAGAGTCGAGTTTCATTCAACAGAAAGAGTCGGGTTTCATTCAACAGAAAGAGTCGAGTTTCATTCAACAGAAAGAGTCGAATTTCATTCAACAGAAAGAGTCGAGTTTCATTCAAAAGAAAAAGACTAGTTTCATTCAACAGAAAGAGTCTAGTTTCATTCAACAGAAAGAGTCTAGTTTCATTCAACAGAAAGAGTCTAGTTTCATTCAACAGTAAGAGTCTAGTTTCAT
This sequence comes from Megaustenia siamemsis, assembly GCA_032433765.1. NCBI lineage: Eukaryota > Metazoa > Mollusca > Gastropoda > Stylommatophora > Ariophantidae > Megaustenia > Megaustenia siamemsis. The sequence continues at coordinate 56,265,595 of JAVIAB010000108.1, forward strand.
TCTAATAAAGAGTAGAGTTTCATTCAACAGAAAGAGCCTAGTTTCATTCAACAGAAAGAGATAAGTTTCATTCAACAGAAAGAGTCTAGTTTCATTCAACAGAAAGAGACTAATTTCATTCAACAGAAAGAGCCGAGTCTCATTCAACAGAAAGAGTATAGTTTAATTCAACAGAAAGAGTCTGGTTTCATTTAACAGAAAAGGTCTAGTTTCTTTCAACAGAAAGAGTAGTGTTTCATTCAACAGAAAGAGCCTAGTTTCATTCAACAGAAAGAGCCTAGTTTCATTCAACAGAAAGAGTAGAGTTTCATTCAACAGAAAGAGCCTAGTTTCATTCAACAGAAAGAGTCGAACGGTATGAGTTAATCTTCATTCTCTAGCCTTTTAATGAGAAGGGCAAAGGTGAGTTGTGTGACAAATGGAAAATATAAGAGAAGAAGAAATAGACGGAAACAGAAAGAAAATACACCAGACTGTTTAAGGGAAGGTTTTGGTTGGAAATCACCAATATAATAAATAAATAGCTGCAGAGTTTCAAGTTCTGGAGGAATTTAATCACCTACGCCAGCGGAAACGGTGCTTAACGATGAGTGAGATTATTTAGTTTATCTCTAATATCTACATCATTTGCTGCTCTATTCCTTTACTCTGCTGTAGAAAATAACCATGACTGGCAGCTGTAACATAGAAATTGCAGAAAATGTTATTAAGAATCTGTTATTAAAAATTAAAAATAAAATGTAATGTAATAACATGAACATAAAACAACTGGCAAAATACGAGGAAAGAGAGATCACGGACGACAAAGAGAGAAGATACTGGATAGCTTGGTTTCATGACTTGGGGAACAGTTAACAACAGAATTTGTTCTATACACTGTGGCTAGAAGATGGTGGGAGGACATGGTCGTCTACTCCAACAGGTGTGGCACGCGATGGTGACAATAAACTATACAAGCATGACAATTTTTTTGCGAAGAAATAGCCATAATTTATCGTTATAAATGTGTCTGTAACTAAAATAGGATAAGCAACTTGCTGGGTTTTCAACTCCAATGTTACATCAGTCCTATTATATGGCTGGGAAACATGGAGAACAACAAAAGTGACAATCATGAAGATAGAGACTTTCATTAATGAGTGCTTCCGCAGAATAAAAGGATGGAAATGGCAGGACAAAATCACTAACAGAGAATTATGAAATGTACCAGTCAAAACATGTAGAGAAGAACCCATAGAGAATTTTTCAAAAGTGTAAAAGCAATGAGAGTAAGAAATAATGATTATAACCCAACCACTATAATAAACGACAAGAACGGTAGACCAATCAGCAGCAGGAAAAACATAATAATCAGATGGAGAGAATACTTTAAGGAACTATTAAACCAGGGAAATACAAACGGAAATACAGAGTTTAAACATAGGAGGTATGATGAACAGGAACTGAATATACTTAAAGCAGAAGTAGAATGGGCATTGAAACAGAATAAAAAGAACAAAGCAGCTGGTATAGATGGAATATCTACAGAAATGCAACTAGCCTGTAAGGAAACAGCTATAGATTGGCTTACTATAATATTCAATATGGCTTGGGAAGAAAGAAAAGTCCCAGACGATTGGCAAAAAACTATCATTGTCCCATTTTGGAAGAATAAGGGAAGTAAAAGGGAGTGTGAAATGTACAGAGGAATATCCCTATTGAGTCAAGTTGGTAAAATGTATGCTTAAATGTTGGAGAGGAGAGTAAGATACATAATAGAACTTCAATTAAGTAATAATCAATTCGGATTCAGAAAATGCAAAAGCTGTACTGGTGCTATATTTACATTGAGACAACTATGTGAAAAAACAATAGAATATGACAGAAACCTAAATATAGTGTTTATAGATCAGGAAAAAGCGTTTGATCGTGTGGACAGGAACAAACTTTGGCAAACTTTAGAAACATACGGGGTAGCAGGACAACTATATATGGCCCTTTTCGTCTTGTCAGACGGTCTAGTGGAGGCTATTGCGTATTTTTTTGAGGTATTGTTTTTGCCGAACAGTTTCTCTCGTGGCTAATTCTACCAATGTTTGACAAACACACGCGGTCACATAATGAACAGGTCAGGCTCGCTGGTCCACAGGGTTTACCATCCTTTTTCATGAGTCTCTTCTCTTCTAAGTCCTGTCTTAGAACAGTCTCAAATGTTGTTATACCGTTCCTTATACGTGCTCTCCATGATGTGCGATCACTTGCCAGATGTTGCCAGTCGTTTTCACAGATGGCGAAGTCTTTCAGAGATGATTTGCAGATATCTCTATATCGTAGTTTAGGTCTGCCGATTTTTCGTTTTCCGTGTTTTAGCTCGCCATATAGTATTTGCCTAGGAATGCGTTTTTCTTCCATCCGTTGGACATGCCCCAGCCATCTTAGCCTTCGACTTCTGAGCATCGACATGATTGTTTACTGTGTCGAATGCCTTTGTGAGATCCACAAAGGCAATATAGAGCGGCATATTTTGTTCCCGACATTTTTCCTGTAGTTGTCTAAGAGTGAAGATCATATCTATGGTTGATCTCCCGGGTCTGAAACCGCATTGGGACTCGGGAAGCACCCGTTCTGCAAGTCTATGCAGGCGATTAAGTACGACTCTAGCAAAAGCTTTGCCTGTTGTGCTAAGGAGAGAAATGCCTCTGTAATTGTTGCAGTCACCCCTGTCTCCTTTATTCTTGTACAGCGTTATAATCTTAGCATTTCTCATATCATGAGGTATTTCTCCGTTTCTCCAGCATTTAATTAGCAGTTTGTATAGGTGTGGAAGTAGTACGCTTAGGTTGTAATTTAGTATATCTGTGGGAATGTTGTCATTTCCTGCAGCTTTTCCTCTTGAGAGGGCATTTATAGCGTCAGCAAGTTCGTTCATAGTAGGCTCAACATCCAGTTCAAACATTGTAGGATATTTGGGTATTGATTGTGCTAGAGCTGTGTTTGCTGGTCTGTCGTCACTGTATAGATTAGAGTAGTGTTCAACCCATCTTTGCATTTGTTGTCCCTTGTCAGTAATAGGTTCTCCAAACTTGGATTTTAGGGGGGCTAATTTTGTTATTTTTGGTCCAAGGGCCTTTTTTATATTGTCATGCATGGTTTTTGAGTCGCCCCTGTCTGAGGCTTTCTGTATTTCAGAGCATAGATTGTTCCAGTATTCGTTTGCGCATCTTCTTGCTTCGCGTTGTAGGGTGGCTTGCGCATGTTTGAGCTGATCCTTGGTGATTTGATTGGGATTATTATTGAAGTTCAGTAAAGCCTTTTTCTTATTAGCTATTAGTGGGTCTAGTCTTGCTGCATTTTCTTCGACCCAGTCGTTCTTTGAGAACCGTTTCTGGCCGTAGGTAGATAGAGCGCAGTTATAGATGTGTGTTCTCAGGGAGCACCAGTTGTCATCCACACTTGATGCATCTTCTACTTCTTCTACCAGTTCATCAAACTTGGATCTAAAAATATCTTCGGTTGGTGTGGTTTTTGTCGCTGTGATGTTGATCTTGGCTGCTGCAGGCTCTCTTGATTTGTAGATACGACTACTTCTGGCTTTGATCTTACTAATGACTAGAGCGTGGTCTGTGTTGCAGTCTGCACTGTGATATGTTCGTGTTATTCTGATGTTATTTAAAAACTGCCTACGTGTAAGAACTAGGTCTAGTTGGTGCCAGTGACCACTTCTAGCATGACGCCATGTTACTTTATGCTTGTGTTTCACATTAAAGTATGTATTTGTTACACATAGGTGGTTATTTGAGCAGAATTCTAGGAGTCGCTGGCCATTTCCGTTGATTTTTCCAATGCCGTGGTGTCCTAGACATGTTGGCCAATATTGCTGATCAGATCCTGTGCGTGCATTGAAATCACCGAGTAAGTATAATAGTTCCTCTTTTGGAAGTGAGTCAATGGTCATTTGCAGTTGTTGGTAGAAGTTGTCTTTCTCTTCGTCTGATGTAGCCAACGTTGGTGCATAGGCACTAATGATATTTATTGATCCACTCTTCGTATGTAGCTGGAGTATCATCAAGCGTTCAGACACTCCTTTTGGCGTGGTTATGGAGTTTATGTGTTTGTTATGTACAGCAAAGCCTACTCCATGTATACGTGGTTTTTCGGGGCTTAGGCCTTGCCAGAAAAAGGTATAGTTTTCTTCCTTTACAGAACCACAGTCTGAGAGTCTTGTTTCTTGCAGGGCAGCAATATCAACATGTAGCCTATTTAGTTCTTTATCTATGAGTGCTGTTGTTCTAATTTGTCCTTCTTTCAGTGTGTTTGTTTTAGTAAGTCCAGGGCACATGGTCCTTACGTTCCATGTGCCAAGTTTAAACATTGGTGCTTTCTTCCTCATTTCACTTTGCCTACTCTGCCTGGGCACAGGATATGGAGATAGTGCTTTACCCAGTCGCACTATCCCCCTCTCGACTTCGTTTCAAGGATTTCCGAAGGAGGGACAAAGTCCATACGTTCGGAATTGAAAGAAGGTGCAGGGGATGCCAGAAAGACGATTAACGCCGTCCACTGCCTTAGGGTCCCTCCCTCCGGATTTTTACTCTGGGTGTACTCCCATAACCTTCGATTCTAACTAGAAACTAGTCCACAAGGTAGTGGAGGGTTTTGTGGTCGAAGTGTCCCTTCTTCTAGACGGGTTGCCAGCCAAGGTTTACGAGTCCCATCTACCCGGAGCGATATCTAAAGATACGCCTTTAATTCCAGGACAACTACTAGAAAATATAATAGCACTATATAAAAACAGTCAAAGTGCTGTCAGAACATTGGAAGGCCTGTCAGAATGGTTTCAGGTTACAACAGGAGTAAGACAAGGATGTGTCCTCTCACCACTCCTCTTCATCATATATATGGACAAAATAAATCAGGAAACAACCAACAATAAGGACAAATCAAATAATAACATTGAGGTAGAAAACTCCAACATCAATGAGCTACTCTTCGCAGATGACTAATGCCTAATATATGAGGATGAAAACCTGCTACAACAGCATTTAACATCTCTAGATAAAAGCTGCACAAACTACAGTATGAAAATTAACACAGCAAAAACAGAGGCAATAAGAATAAGCAAATTAAGACACCCATTAAACATCAAGATCAAAGATAAAGAAATAAAAGAAGTGGAGGAATTCAAGTATGTAAGCACAATGTTCACAGAAGATGGAAAACTAGACAGAGAAATTGACATGAGAATGCAAAAAGCAAATTCTGTCACATACCAGCTTTCACCATTGCTAAGACATCCAAACATTTCTATGCCAGCTAAACAACAAATGATAAATAGCATTTTCATACCAACTTTGTGCTATGAAAGTCAAACATGGACCCTTTCTAAATCACATTTAAGAAAGATCAATACATGTGAGATGCGATGCTTGAGAAAAGTAACAAACAACACATGTAGAGATAGAATACCAAATGAAACCATAAGAAAAATGGTAGGAACAAAACCCTGCCAAGAAAGAATATATAGAACAACAACTTAAATGGTTTGGCCATCTAGTCAGAATGAATCCTCACCAATCACCATCAAGGGCGTTCTTCTCGAGAATGCATGGAAAAAGACCAAGAGGAAGACCCAGAAGAAGATAGACAGATGCAGTGACAGAGACATGTAACAACAAAGGAAAATCACTAATTCAGACAATTCGAGCAGCACAAGAACGACAAATTATATAAATCACGACACCTTTTAGGTATCAGTGAAAGAGAAAAGAAGAAAAAAAGACCAGTCAAATACCAGTGGATAAATAGATACAGCGAAGAAGATGGCGTTGGATAGGACACACACTCCTGAAGCCAATTGAGAGTATTACACAACACGCCCCTTTTTGGAATACCCAGTGAAATAGACAAAGTGGAAGACCAAAGAATTCTTGGAGAAGACAGATAGAAGCAGAGATGAAGATAATGGGGAAGGCATGGAATGATCTTAAAAGAATGGCAAGGAACAGATCGACTTGGAAAGTGTTTGTTGAAGACCAATGCTCCACAGGGAGCTGAAAGTGCTTGTTAAAGACCTACGTTCCACAGGGAGACGAAAGTGTTTATTGAAGACCTATACTCCACAGGGAGCTGAAAGTGTTTGTTGAAGACCAATGCTCCACAGGGAGTTGAAAGTGCATGTTGAAGACCTACGTTCCACAGGGAGACGAAAGTGTTTATTGAAGACCTATACTCCACAGAGAGCTGAAAGTGTTTGTTGAAGACCAATGCTCCACAGGGAGCTGAAAGTATTTGTTGAAGACCTATGCTCCAGGAGGAGCTTAAAATGTTTGTTGAAGACCTATGTTCCACGAGAAGCTGAAAGTGTTTGTTGAAGACCTATGCTCAACAGGGAGCTGAAAGTGCTTATTAAAGACCTATGCTCCACAGGGAGCTGAAAGTGTTTGTTGAAGACCTATGCTCAACAATGAGCTGAAAGTGTTTGTTGAAGACCTATGCTCTACATAGAGCTGAAAGTGTATGATGAGGATCTAGGCACCACAGGGAGCTGAAATTGTTTGTTGAAGACCAATGCTCCACAGGGAACTGAAAGTGCTTGTTGAAGACATATGCTCTAAGGGGAGGTGGAAGTGTTTGTTGAAGACCTATGCTCCATAGGGAGCTGAAAGGAAGAAGAAGAAAGGAATATGTCTGTAAAGAAAATAGAATAAGCAACTTGCTGGGTAATATTCGTCATAGTCCCTGAAACGACGAGAAAAATGCTTCAAACATTTGTTGTATCAAAATTAAACAAGACAAAATTGCATCGTATAAAAAAATAGTGTTAAGGGAATTAAACATGTAGGTTTAAGACCCCGTGATGCAGCAACAATAAAAATGGAAGTGAAGAATTTTTCAAAGTAATAGGAAACGCTTTATACGCAGTTTCGCAGCAGAGAGACAATCTGTCGAGCTAGCGTTTTTACCCTTTTCCTTCTTTACACGTCAGGGGAGGTGTGCCCGCCTGGGTCAAGCCTGCAGACGTTAATCTTCTGCTGCATTAATCTTGAAGTCTTACTCAATCTTTACATGCAATAATTACATTTATTCTGCGCAATACTTCTGACAGATTTTTATGTCAATAACCGATACCACTGGGATGTTTAGATTTAACCTAAAAAATTTAGCAACGTCATCTCGTTCACTTATATCAGTGCATGGTAATGTCTGTTATATAGTATGTACTGGCGATCCTGACCTACAGCAACACAATTAGAATTATAGGAAATGAAACATAATGAGGCAATGCGTATCATCCATGGGTGTACAGAAGATACTGCGTGTAGTGAAATGCGTCACCTTCTAGATTTTTCATCATAACAGACATAAAACTTTGCTGCGCGCGCGCCTGTCTTCGAGTCATTGCAGACCAATATCATCCGCTAAACTGTGAATTTATTGAACAAAAGGATGCAGGTTGAAAAGATACAAATGACGGCGAAGGCTATGGATATTGTGTTATGTAGGTGTGTTCATTAAGGACGTACCGGAGAAGAATTGGTACGCATGTCCGTTAGACTGCGGTACATCGTTTCTCATCGCCATCAAACTAGCTTGAGAATGTAGAAATTAAAAGCTATTGGTCGTTGATGCAGGAGTGCAGGCTTTGATTTTCGAGACTCTCCTGATTGGTAGGCAGTCATCTACATAGATGGGCATGTTATTCCACACGTCGATGCTTTGGATCAGATGTGGAAGTTGGTCTTCCGAGCCAACATCCATTTGTCCAGGGCTGCCACAAGGCTCACCATTGTCACCAGTTCTATAGGGTGTTTTTAAAGTCGCAGTGCAGTGAGTTTCTACTCTCGGAAGAAAAAACGTCACCAGAAATGCGGTTAACTAATGCGTCACACAAATTGTAAAATAAATGGTATTATTCAAATATACTTGACTGCTATCGGCGAGCTTATAATGGGTAATGTTGGTATTAACACAATAAAGTTGTGCCTAAAGAATATGTTGAAAATGTCCACCACGGGCCTCAAGACATGTCGTGATTCGTCTTTCCATATTTGCGAAAACCTTCAGAATAATGTCAGGTGATATTTGTTTAATCTTGTCTACTATTTCAGTCTTTAGGTCATTAATTGTCTGCGGATTATTTTCATAAACTTTCCCCTTCAATGCCCCCCACAGATAATAATCTGGGGGTGTTAGATCTGGTGAACGAGCAGGCCAGATTCCAAGTGAAATAATGCGATTTGCAAATATGCTTTCTAAATAACTGAGTGTTGTTGTGGCTGTGTGTGCTGTTGCCCCATCCTGCTGAAACCAGGATTCCATAATTTCCCGTTCTGTAAGGTGTGCTATGAACGGTTCCAGAATTAAAGTACGGTAACGTTCTGCATTTATTGTTTCATTAAAAAATATAGGTCCTATTATCCGCATACGACTTATAGCGCACCACACTCCGACTTTTTGATCGTAAAGCGGCACTTGATGAAATTCATGGGGGTTTTCACTGCTCCACAGCCGATTGTTCTGACTGTTCACATAACCGGATAAATGAAACCAGGCCTCATCAGTGAAAAAAGTGACGTCAAGGATGGCAGCGCCATGTTCATAAATAAAATTCTGAAACCACATGCAGTAGTTTAAACGGGATTCATAATCTCTTTCTTGGAGTTGAGACACTTCAGTTAATTTGTATGGACGATAGTGTAGTTCACTTCTTAAAACCTTGTGAACAGAACTCTTAGATATTTGCACCTGTCGAGACAAGTGGTTTAAAGATGCTTTTGGACTCATTGTAATTCTGTCTTGGAGTTCCATAATTTGGTGTTGTGAAATTGAAGGTCTTCCAGATCGGTATGCATCTACCACACTACCGGTTTCACGAAACTTTTTGATCAATTTTGTAACAGAATTTCGGTGAGGGACTTGTGAGTCTGGAAATTTCCTCACGAATTGTCTAATGACCTCATCCGTATATTTACCGCCATTACGAAAGACATGCTCAACCAGAAATACCCTGTTTTCAATCGTCAACACCATTTCCTTCAAGCAATGAGACAGTGAAAGTAGCGTAGTGCCCGTCCTTTACGTAAATAAAACCTTAAAGGAAGCAGCGGTTTGTTCATAAATGTGGTTTACAAAATTGTGGTACGTAGATGATGATTACGTCATTTACTGAATATTAGAAATATTCACTGCACTGCGACTTTAAAAACACCCTGTATTTAACGTGTACACAATAACGATCACGGAACAACAGCTGGATGAGAGGGGAAGAAGTATGACCATTGCTGATGATATTCTGGTATATCGACAGGGAAGAGACAGACGGGGGAATCACCTCCACATTGCAAGACGAATTCGATCGCATTTCTTCTTGGTGTGGGGTTTCAGGTGCCTTGGCTAGTCCTAATAAAGCATCAGTTTCATGGTTCTCCCTTAACAATCATATCGTTAATACAAGCACACCGCGGTAGTAAGAATGGGAGCAGCTGATGAGGTGACCAGGGGACATGTTGATGACATACCTCGCAGTTAAGTTTGATCGCAGCCTGTGTTTTCGGGACCACGTCGACCATATGATAACAAAATCCTGCAAAGGATTAGCCGCCTTGAATGTCATGGCAGCTGCCAACATCGAGCAGAGGCTACTTACTCTTCTGTTCCAGGGATTAGTTCTCGCACAAATCAAGTTTATTGTTTATATTGTTTATGGAAGGCCTCGGTCTCACAGCAAACGAATTAAAATCCATAATTGCTCAAAGCCCGTGCCAGTGGAATCATCCGAATTACTAACTCATCTCCCAAACAAAGAAAGGTAACTGTAGTCCCCATCGTAGCAGTCTCAGCACACGCCAAAAGACATAAGGCGAAACCGCGCAGAAAGTGAACACAGCCAACTGTTCCCCGTCATACGATATCATCATTCATCGTAAATAAGCGGGATATCGAAGCAGGATCAAAACGGATGAGACACGCAGCTCACGGTGTGCACAGAGCACTTAACTCGGTAGCTCCTGCAACAAGCCGGACTTGGAATATGAGGAAACTGCAAGAAGGAACACTTTTCAGACATAGCCTTCAATGGTTCCTGCCGCCTATCCACCATATACCATGGGAGTTTACGTCCTCCCGAAAATGATGATCGTCGTAGCACTTGATGATGTTAGGCCGTCATTGATGACTCCAATTCCAAACATATAGACACACAGTGGTGGTAAATTATCATTTCCAATCCAACAGAAGCCACATGACCTGTAGTTAGTAAAAACACAATTGATGATGTTCTCCGCTCCCTTCTTGTAGCTGCCGCCACACGATTCTGATGTCTCAGTAACTTGGACATCATTCAAGAACAATGTCAGATGAACATTCCATAGATATGGCTCTGCTGATGAAGTGCTTGGTGCAACAGTTGTATCAATCATACTGGAGGCTCCTGGTCTGTGGTCATTAATATCACAGACGGCACGTGATGTTGTTATATTCAGAATTTATTTCTGGGGTGTAAATATGTGGCACACACACGGAGAGTGGTTTGTGGTCACAGTAATCCCATTAAAGGCAATTATATGGTAGCATGGCATAGCCGTTTCAGAACAGCACAATCCTGTGATGTTTTCTGTGTTCGCTATAAAACTGCTGCTGCTACCCAATCCTGACCAATTATAGGTGTGGACATTATTCACTTGCAATGACAAAACCGCTTTGTTTACATCATAAACCTCTGGAAGCGAATCATTTATGGGACTAATAGTACAATTTATTTTTCCATCGGCGATATCTTCATTGAGTCCCCCAAAAAAGGTCTTTGGTTAAAAAGCGCATATGCTTTTGAGTTAAACACAAAATGAGCCCACTTCATAGATTCAAAATGATCCTTGCCAATGCCATCCGTTTGCACAAGTTAGGTCCTTAGCTACCAAGGTCACAAACTAAGCCATCAAATTAACGACTTTATCTACAGCGAAGGTTAACGAACTGTGAACAAACATTTATGTTCAAACCCCTGAATACATTTCCAAAAATCTGCCAACTCGCTGCAATAACATATATCGTGGTATTCAAAGTAAACATTGCTTAGTCCATAGCTCGAATGTAAATAAACTGCCATTTTGGTGCGTCCCATGACGTCATCTCCACTCAAGTATGCCCTGGCAATTCTTACTGTCAGTACGACTCAAATTGATAAGCTGGAGAAAATTCAAAATGAAGCAATGCGCATTATCCTGTGATGCACGAGGGACACTCCCTGTGTATCAATGAGGTATCTTCTTGACTTTCCAACCATGGATGAGAGAATCAAGATCTGGAGAGCACGAGCATACCTGAAGATTAGTACAGATACAGAGCATCCATTGCACCACGTGCTCAACACAGATAAAGGTGCTAGGCTAAAAAGAGGCAAATCATGGGTGGGCCGAGCAGAAGATGTCATCAAACAGGTCTGTGGGCTTACCAATATCAGCGTTGGTAAGGAGTGGATACCGGTGCCTACGTCATTCAAGGGACTTTCTCGTTTATTGTCACACTCGACAGGAAAAGTAGGGAACAGAACCCGGTCGTGGTTAATGCTGAGGTCAACGGTCTCATTTGCGATAACACTGATGCGAAAGATGCAGTCATCTATTCAGACGGATCTGTATGACGACAACAAAGAAGTGCACGAGCTATTACAGCACGCTAGGCAGGCAGAATAGTCAAGGAAGACAGTGCTGCATACGTCATGACCACGAGTAGCATGACAATGGAGGCGATGGCAGTGACCAAGGCATTAAAATGGTTAGAGTCACAAGACTACACCCACGCATGTATACTGAGTGATTCGACGATGAGCATGATAAAAAAAGTGGAGGCGGGCTCTGCACGCATGCAATGGGTAGAGTCGTTGCAGAAATATAAAATACGTAAGGTCACCTTGTCTATGTCCCTGGACATGCGGGAGTACGGGGAAATGAAAGAGCGGACAGGTTGGCTTGCTGCGCTGTCGTTGAGGACGGGCAACCAATGGATCGGGCGGACATCATCAATGCCCGCCGAGATTTAGGAAGAGCACAGGACTTCGACAAACACAGATCCACGTCACTTCTTCGGATGATAGAGATGAGAGTTAAGATGCGCACAGCCAGAAATGAGAAACTTAGTGGCCGTGTAAGAAGACTTAACAACCAACACAGAACTGGAGTCGTCAATCGCTGGACACTGAGGGAATTGCTGAGGAGGGGATCTGAGCACCTATGGACATGTTCGGAGTGCAATGATGATGACCCGCAAATAACTCAATAACTATAACAATGTTCTTTTTGATTACATCGTTGTCAAGTCAAGGTTCCTGTTTGACCAATATGTAAGGAGCCCCTGTCACGCCAAGTGGCGTATAGGGAATATGGTGTTAGTGACCATAAATTGTACAGACCTTCGGCACATGATTGTTGGGGTAATGTGGTCGGTATTACGCCTGTGCTCCTTTACTTTCCCAGAAAAATTATGTACCCTTTTAAGGCTGGGTGAAACCAGAAGCCGTCGGTTGGGATTGAACCCTACCTCTTGTCCTTTGTAGTCCAGTTCACTAACCACTGAGCTATTGTTTAAACTATACATTCTAATATATATTGTTTCCCCGTGGACACGTCTGTTTGCAGTGTATATATAACACACAAATGGGTAACAAAATGGGGGCGGGGGGAGGGGGGTGAATGGGATGTTACTATGAATAGACCGTAAGCATATTTGAAAATGAAAGTTTTGATGTTACTTTTTCCATTTATCTCCAGCATTGAGAAGCACTGAAAGTTGACAGTTTTCAAATATACAGAGCGTGGGTTTTGTGTTGTACTTGCTGGATCTTCAGATGTTTTCTCTCTCTCTCTCTCTCTCTCTCTGTCTCTCTCTCTCTCTCTCTCTCTGCGACCAGGACTCAATCAGAGTAGGATTCCAGACTCTCACATGAAGTCAGCTGTCAGGTTAAGTGTGATGATCGCCCCCACAGACAGAACATCACAAAGAGAGTCTGCCAGATCCACACTGATTGAACACCCGTTAAAACGTTGCACTGTGTTCTGCGCCAGTGAATTTTATTCAGGTTTGCTTTCCTTATCTTTTGATTGTCCCCAATCTTCCTGCAAGGCAGCAGATTGTCTTTTCTGTAGGGGGATTCTGCCCTTGGATGGTCAGCTCTTCCAGGTTTACGAACACCATCTGCCAGAGTCACTAGAGGTGACTAACACAGACATGCACACACAAAGATATGAGATATGACTAACACAGACATGCACACTAAGATATGAGATATGACTAGCATAGATATGCATACACAAAGATATGACACATGTCTAACATAGACATGCACACAAAGATATGAGATATGACTGACATAGACATGCACACACGAAGATATGACACATGCCTAACATAGACATACACACACAGATATGAGATATGACTAGCATAGACATGCACACACAAAGATATGAGATATGACTAACATAAACATGCACACAAATATATGAGATATCACTAACCCAGACATGCACAAAGATATGACACATGACTAACACAGATACACACTAAGATATGAGATATGAGTAAACGCAGACACACATAAAGATATGTGACATGATTAACACGTACACACCAAGATATGGGATATGACTAACATTACACACCAAGATATGAGCCATGGCTAGCATATATATATATATATATATACACACACACACAAGCTAAGATATGAGCCATGACTAGCACAGAAACACACCAAGATATGAGCCATGGATAGTACAGAAACACATTAAGATAGGAGCCATGGCTTCACGGAAACACACCAAGATATGAACCATGTCTAGCACAGAAACACATTAAGATATGAGCCATGGCTAGCACGGAAATACACTAGGATATGAACCATGGCAAGCACAGACACTCTAAGATATGAATCATGGCCAGCACAGCCACACTAAGATATGAGCTATGTCAGCACATACACCCCCTAAGATATCAACCATGGCTATCGCAGACACCCACTAAGATATGAGCTACGACTAGCACGGATATACACTGAGAATTGAGCCATGTAACAATTCAAGAGAAGCAGAAGAGGAGGTAGAGGAGCAGCGATCGCGAAAGGTATCCATAATATGCTTGGGTTTGTTGTAGTCGGCAGACTCTTCTTAACGAAGGAATCATCGACATACGAGAAGCAGGCCCCGGTTAACTGTTCACAGGTTCCGTTAAACCAGTTGTCCTGAGATTTGAGAATGCAGTCTGACCCGTAGAACGTTCCCTTGCATGTACAGTTTCCGGTTGACTGTTCACAGGTGTCGTTGAAACAGTTGTCCGGACATTTGAGAGTACAGTCTAACCCGTAGTACGTTTCCTTGCACATACAGTCTGCACTTTCCGGATCACATATGATGTCACAGCCATCAGAACACGTCTGTTCGCACTGTAGCCCAAAATTACCATCGGGACACGTGTCATTACCGGTATACCTAGGATGTTTACATTGTAGGCATTTTCCGGATTTTTTCTCACATAAAGGACAAACACTGAGACAAGACCTGGAGCAGTCGTATCCATATAACCCATGTGAACAGTTGCTGTGACACGTACCGATGATGACGTTCCAGCTTTTGCAACACCCACTACACACTTCACAAAACGACCCAGAATGCCCGTCCAGACAATAGGTGTCTGTAAATGTTTACACCTCACACACCGTCGGTGCACTGTCAGCCTGCGAAATGGTCGGTGAGAACACAATCTTAATGTGTGCTATTGGCGTTTGTGTGGTGACTACAATAGTGTTCACAGAAACATTAGGGTATGATATATCATTATACTGGGACACTACACCGCCACTGTCAGAGAAAACCTTTAGAGAGGCATTCTTTACCCAAATCATAGTGCTAGCTCGAGGATAGATTTGAATGGTGTGAATCTTCTGGGGCGTGGCAAAGTTCAGGTACCAGCAAACAGGACTGATTCCACTTCTCAGTTTTGTGTGTGTGTGCAGACATTGTCATAGAGATTGGTCTTTGTTTTGTCATTAACTGCAGCCTCTGGTCCACATCCGTCTCCAGTATAACAAGCATTAAATGTGTCGGTCTGGCTTGTGTTCTGTTTGAGAGCCACATTCCGACCCCCGCCAATGTAGATGGAGCAAATATTTGCAACTATCGCCCCTTCATTCCGTAACTTGTTGATCAGACCAGCCCCAGAGCAAAAGACATCAATCTCGTGCTGACTAACTACAAACCTTGATTCAGAGAATGAGGCAGAACCATTTAGTTTTAACGTGAAACTGTCCGGATTGTTAAGTCATTCACATAAATCCTAAACCAGGAGAACGGCAAAGATTGATTGAGAGTTGCCTCAACTGATGTAGAACTTGTGTCCGGATTACATGTGGTGTCTTTGTTATCAAACAGGAAAGTAGGTTAAGATTTTTGGGCGTATTTGTACACGAGATCCAAGTACTGACACCGGGGTCCGAAATATTCGTGCTGACAACTGTCATTGTTTGGGCATATCCCTGTAGATTTGTCACAAACTGAGTCATTATAGCAGTGACATTGTAACGTACAATTTGCCCCAAACCAACCGTCTGTACAAGTTAGGTCATTAGCTTCCAAGGCCGCGAACGAAGCCAGCAAAATAAAGACTTGATCTACAGCGATGGTTAACGAACTGTGTACACACATTTATTATCAAACCAGTGATTACATTTCTAAAAATCCGCCAACTCGCTTTGATAACAGATTGCGTGATGTTCTCTAATATAATGAGGCAAACCGTATGAGACAAGCAACGTCAACAGTGTTTACATCATGACTCGAAAGCAAACAAGCGTCCATCTTGGTGCGTCACATAACACTCAAATCCAAGGTTATATTCTTCATGAAGACGAATTAATGGACAATAATGTGATAACAAACATTATAAAGCGGATGAATACATTTTATATACTTTTAAAAAAAAAGTAAAAGAAAAATAAATATCTCACCCAAATTTAAACATTTTTTTTTAAATATCAAGAAAAATTTACTCCGACAAGGTCCGTTAAAGTCCCGATATGATTTCTTGTTTCACGTTTACACAGTTCATGAACTCTATTGCACCGACAAGCGCCAGCCCTCAATGTAATTGCAGATAGTCCGTTAATTTTTGTGAAAATGATATATCTATTTGACAAGTTTATTATTCAAGTTTCATGTTCTCGATATTCAGCTGCCAGAGTTCTTTCCCTGTGCTCAACATGAACATCATCATCCTCATCATGTGCCACACCGGTTGGCGTAGACGAACATGTTGATCTACAGTGCATCTTATCAATTCTGCCATTACTTCTGTCTTTTTGCTATTAAGGCCGAGTCCTTTATTTTTGCTTTTCTTCACTATGATGTCTAACATTTCTTGTGACTCATTTTCACTCTTAGCTATTAACACTGTATCATCAAAATACTTTAGTAAAAGTAAAACGTAAAGTACCCCCGTCACCTCAAGTGGCGTATAGGTAATATTGTGTTAGTGACCATAAATTTTACAGACCTTCGGCTCATGATTTTTGGGGTAATGAGATCGGTATTACGCCCGTGCTGCTTTAATTTCCCAGAAAAAGTCCGGAACCCATTAAAGGCCGGGTGAACCCGGACGCCGTCGGTTGGGATTGAACCCTATATCTTGTCCTTTGAAGCCAAGTTCACTAACCCCTGAGCTATCGCGGCTCCCAACATACTTTAGGTCATATATATATATTGTGTCCTTCGATTGTTATTCTAGGCACGTCCCTTATGGATATTAAAATAATATCACTATACATATTAAACAAATCTGGTGACAGCACACAATCTTTCCTAACACCCTGTTTTATTTGTTGAAACATTCCCAATTGATTTCCAGGTCTTATGGCCACTGTTTGTTGCCAGTACATGGTCCTTATTATTCTTAGATCTTTGCTGTCTACGTTTATGCTTTCTAAAGTTTTAATTATTTCTTGGTGCTTTACCTTGTCAAATGTTTTGTTATAATCTATGACATACTGGTATAGTTCTATCAGATTAAAACATTGATACTTCAATACGACTCATTTCTGTCCAATTTAACAGATTGTGTTTTTGTTTTCTAACTTACCCATACACTTGTTAGAATCGGTGCTGATTCAGCAGCAGATATGATATTGACTTTTGTAGCCCAGTAATGTGTTGTATTTCTTTGATGAACAAAAAAAGCGATGTCCCGTGTCATATTTTAATGTGGAACAAACATGAAGTATTAAGCTTCAACGACTTTGAGAATTTGGTTATGAAGTAGCCAGTGCTCTTCTTCTCTAATATTTGTTCCAATTCATTAAATTAAAAATTTCTATTTGTTCTGTGTTGGATCAACTAGAGCGCCTCAAGCTAAAACCTCGTTCGCTGTTTCTGAACAAAACATCTGGCCTTGGACAACTGATATCTTTTGTATAGAAAAAATTAAAAGCAAACCTGTCTCAACATTAATACTAAAGCTCTCATCATCAAGTACCGGGTCTGCTGGCGTAGGTGATCATGTCTCTCCACAACTTTCGGCTACAACCACAGCTATTTATCATTTCTCTTGTTGACCTTCTCCCAAGCAGTTCTTTTAAGCTGTCTGTTATTTTTTCTCGTTGCCTCCCTCTATCTCTTCTTCCCTCAATTTTTCCAGTTGTTACAATATATTCCAGTAGTTCTCTTCTCATTATATTGCCAAAAAATGATGATTGTTTCTTCCTAATATTGAAAATTAGCTCTATTTTTGCTTTGATCTCTCACAGAACATCTTCATTACTCTTCTTAGCTATCCATGGTACTCTCAACATTCTTCCATAAAACCACATTTCTACAGACCCCAGTGATTTTCTTGTCAGTTGTCCTATTGTCCATGATTCGCATCCATATGTTAAGACTGGCTCTACGTAACATTTAAGAACTCTTTTTCTTACTTAAGCTCTACTTTCGCATAAATAATATTTTAACTAAACAGGTATGAACATTAATATTTAGCAATTAACCTAATAGTCTTGAAGTAAAGCAAGACTAGTGAAGATTGTGGACAAAATTATAAAAAAAGGTTTATTTAATTCCTTTTTTGAGGGGATTAAATAGTAGTTGTTAGTCGAAGGTCCCAGGATAACAGCAAAACGAATTAAACGCCAGTGGAATCATCCGAATTAAAATTGATCTCATTGAAATATCCAACAAAGAAAGGCAGCTGCAGTTCCCATCATAACAGCTACATATACAGCACACGCCAAAAGACATAAGGCCAAGGCACAGAAAGTGAATGCAGCTGAACTGTCCTTCGTCATGCAATATCATCATTCATCGTAAGAAATCGGAATATCAAACACAATCAAAACGATATATACATATATATACGTATACACACACACATATATAAATATATATAGGATCCGCGATAGCTCAGTGATTAGTGAACTGGACTACAAAGGACAAAAGGAGGAATTTAATCCCAACCGACAGCTTCCGTTTCACCCACCCTTTAATGGGTACCAGATTTTTTTTGTCCTATAGGTATATATATATATATATATATATATATATATATATATATATATATATATATATATATATATATATATACAGCAGCCTCTCGATTATCCAGATTTAATGGAAAATCCCGGGTAATAACAATCCCCTTTAAATCACAATATATAGGAAACTAAAAGATTAGGTACAGTACTTTAAAAGTGTTAGCGCTTACTTAATTTATTACTGCTTGAAATAAAAGTGATATATATATATATATATATATATATATATATATATATATACATATATCAGACTATATAAGAATAAGTAAATTCTTCTCTCTTAATAGTCTTTAACAGAATGGTGCTGCGCAGATTTCTCAAGATTAATTATTTTCCGCACAGCTTCTGTCTTTTTGGTGTTTTAAGTAATAAATAAGGGCTTCAGCGCGTGCTGGCGCAGAACTGACTATAGCTTGTTTCATAACTCGTGCCCAATTTTTAAAATCGATAGCTTTTTAACCGCTTGTTGTAAGTTGTTCAAAATTTGCATATAAAGTTATAATGATTAAGAACCCAACAGGGAATTAATTTCATTAAAAAAAACATTTGGTTATTATTGTTGCTTATTTGATTTATATAAATTTATAACGACCCATTGATGTAGTCAAAACTTAATGTTTACAGTATTTTAAGTTAAAAATAGCGAGCATTCCATACACGGTAAAATTGAAGTGTTTGCACGCTTTCACCGTGGTTTTTTTTGACACAATTAGACACTTGTAAAAAACACGAGAAATTATGTGTTCCATTTCCGTTCATTCAGAGGTGGAGACGTGGAACGATAACATTTATCATGAGTCTTAAAATGAAATTCTGCAGTCTACAAAACATCGCAATAAAAATGTATGACTATTTTTGCAAAGAGGCTAAACGAGGAAGATTATTTCATTCTTTAGAAAACCCTGAGAATATGACAAGACACATTTTGGATTTATTTTGGACTAATACAGAATGCAGAGCTCATTTTTCTTTCAAAATCGATAGACAATCGGGATTATCACTCTGAGATGAATGGTCACATATTTAGACATTGGATTAAAAATTATGTTCTCCCATCACTAGATCGACCATCTTGCCTAATAATGGACAATGCAGCGTACCACAACATTGTTGCACTTGAAGATAAAGTCCCGACGTCATCGAGTACAAAAGATGCTATTAAGATATGGCTCACAAAGGAGCACATACAATTTAATAACATGTACTTAAAGCCTGAATTACTATCTCTAGTAAAGCAAAAACAAAGGACAAAGATTTTTCAAATAGATAATATTATCCAAGAGCACGGTCATATAAGTTTGAGGCTGCCACCTTACCATGCTCATTTAAATCCAATAGAACTAATCTGGGCAAAATTAAAAGGACAAGTGGCAGATGAAAATACAACATTCAAAATATGCGATGTAAAGACTCTTGCTAATCTCGCTTTATTAAATATAGACAAAGATTATTGGGCTAAATGTGAAGACCACGTCTTAAAACAGGAAGAGGAATATTGGAAAAATGATGGTTTGTGGAATGTTCAACCCCAAACAGTTATTAATCTTTTAGACTCGTCTGATTCAGAATGAAAGTATATAGCCCCCACAATGTTGGCCCCTATATTACCTTAAATTAGTTCAACAAACGGTCCTTTTCATGACCATACAACTACGAAAATTGGACATACAGGTATACCTTGATATTATTGTCCGTCCTCGAACTGAGAAAACTATAATTCTCCTGGTGTTTTGTCTTATTCAGTTATTTCCCCATTACGGCCACGCCTTTACCTAGTGAAAATTAATCATAGACCAGCAACTACGGTAATTTCTATTATTTAGGGGTTCACAATTTACAATTTTGACAAACATCAAAGAAATTCGCCGCTTTAAGAAAACTGCAGCTGCAAGATATTTTTTTAAATATACATTTAAAGGGTCTTTTGCATTCTAATAACATTTGGAAAATTTCAACAGTTTTTAACAAACGGTTACTGAGCAATATCGTTTTGAAGTTGGGCACGTGATTTGAAACGAACTATAACACTCCGCTCAGGTATGAGGTCCGGTACTTTTTCTGTGGGAGTTGGTTCTTTCTGCACTTTCCTGTCAACGCATTGTACGATTTCATCATCATTCAATATCTTATGTTATGAAGCTAAATTATTATCTTTGTTTAACCAATCATGCATTGACACCTCGTCAATATGTTCACACCAGTCTATGCTTTGTCAAGTATTCAAGACGGCATGCAATGTTTTTCATTCATCTATGCCAAGTAAAGTATTCAAGCCCTGTAAAGTATTCAAGACTGTATGCACTGTTTCACACTCATATATGCCTTGTAAAGTATTAAAGACTGCATGCACTGTTTCACACCCATATATGTCCTGTAAAGTATGCAAGACTGTATGCACTGTTTCACACCCATATATGCCTTGTAAAGTATTAAAGACTGTATGCACTGTTTCACACCCATATATGCCTTGTAAAATATTAAAGACTGTATGCACTGTTTCACACCCATATATGCCCTGTAAAGTATTCAAGACTGTATGCTCTGTTTCACACCAATATATGCCCCGTAAAGTAATCAAGACTGTATGCACTGTTTCACACCAATATATGCCCCGTAAAGTATTAAATACTGTATGCACTGTTTCCCTCCAAAATATGCCATGTAAAGTATTCAAGACTGTATGCACTGTTTCACTCCAAAATATGCCCTGTAAAGTATTCAAGACTGTATGCACTGTTTCACTCCAAAATATGCCATGTAATATTCAAAACTGTATGCATTGTTTCACGAGCACTTGAAGGGGGTTTCTTATATTTCTCATATGCATCATTTGATGAATGTTCCACTCGCATAAGAATGATGTTTTATTTTGATACATAACGCTGACTCTTACACATTGGCAGCCCTTTTCTTTATTTCATTCCTTTTCCTTCAATCTGTTTCATTTACAATGGCAACTCACAATCATTGCTATTAACAATATCTATTCTTTTATATTTCATTCTCTCTTCCCTACTACTAATCTATTCTTTTCCATTCCTAGCTTTCGTCCCTACAACTAATCTATTCTAACATCATCGTGGCCGTTATCCTACTTTGGTACATTCCCATCGAACGCACCATCCTATTCTATCTATTCCTATCTACAGCCGTATCCCTAACTCCTATTCTACTCTGCAGGGTTCCTTGTGTATACTTTTAATGTCTTCTATTGTCTACCAGGTATCCAACTATCCATCTCTCTGCAGGGTTCCTTGTGTATACTTTTAATGTCTTCTATTGTCTACCAGGTTTCCAACTATCCATCTCTCTGCAGGGTTCCTTGTGTATACTTTTAATGTCTTCTATTGTCTACCAGGTTTCCAACTATCCATCTCTCTGCAGTGTTCCTTGTGTATACTTGCACTGTCTTCTATTGTCTACCAGGTTTCCAACTATCCATCTCTCTGCAGGGTTCCTTGTGTATACTTGCACTGTCTTCTATTGTCTACCAGGTATCCAACTATCCATCTCTCTGCAGGGTTCCTTGTGTATACTTGCACTGTCTTCTATTGTCTACCAGGTATCCAACTATCCATCTCTCTGCAGGGTTCCTTGTGTATACTTTTAATGTCTTCTATTGTCTACCAGGTTTCCAACTATCCATCTCTCTGCAGTGTTCCTTGTGTATACTTGCACTGTCTTCTATTGTCTACCAGGTTTCCAACTATCCATCTCTCTGCAGGGTTCCTTGTGTATACTTGCACTGTCTTCTATTGTCTACCAGGTTTCCAACTATCCATCTCTCTGCAGGGTTCCTTGCATATACTTTTAATGTCTTCTATTGTCTACAAGGTTTCCAACTATCCATCTCTCTGCAGGGTTCCTTGTGTATACTTTTAATGTCTTCTATTGTCTACCAGGTTTCCAACTATCCATCTCTCTGCAGTGTTCCTTGTGTATACTTGCACTGTCTTCTATTGTCTACCAGGTTTCCAACTATCCATCTCTCTGCAGGGTTCCTTGTGTATACTTGCACTGTCTTCTATTGTCTACCAGGTATCCAACTATCCATCTCTCTGCAGGGTTCCTTGTGTATACTTGCACTGTCTTCTATTGTCTACCAGGTATCCAACTATCCATCTCTCTGCAGGGTTCCTTGTGTATACTTTTAATGTCTTATATTGTCTACCAGGTTTCCAACTATCCATCTCTCTGCAGGGTTCCTTGCATATACTTTTAATGTCTTCTATTGTCTACCAGGTTTCCAACTATCCATCTCTCTGCAGGGTTCCTTGTGTATACTTTTAATGTCTTCTATTGTCTACCAGGTTTCCAACTATCCATCTCTCTGCAGTGTTCCTTGTGTATACTTGCACTGTCTTCTATTGTCTACCAGGTTTCCAACTATCCATCTCTCTGCAGGGTTCCTTGTGTATACTTGCACTGTCTTCTATTGTCTACCAGGTTTCCAACTATCCATCTCTCTGCAGGGTTCCTTGTGTATACTTTTAATGTCTTCTATTGTCTACCAGGTTTCCAACTATCCATCTCTCTGCAGGGTTCCTTGTGTATACTTTTAATGTCTTCTATTGTCTACCAGGTTTCCAACTATCCATCTCTCTGCAGTGTTCCTTGTGTATACTTGCACTGTCTTCTATTGTCTACCAGGTTTCCAACTATCCATCTCTCTGCAGGGTTCCTTGTGTATACTTGCACTGTCTTCTATTGTCTACCAGGTATCCAACTATCCATCTCTCTGCAGGGTTCCTTGTGTATACTTGCACTGTCTTCTATTGTCTACCAGGTATCCAACTATCCATCTCTCTGCAGGGTTCCTTGTGTATACTTTTAATGTCTTCTATTGTCTACCAGGTTTCCAACTATCCATCTCTCTGCAGGGTTCCTTGCATATACTTTTAATGTCTTCTATTGTCTACCAGGTATCCAACTATCCATCTCTCTGCAGGGTTCCTTGTGTATACTTTTAATGTCTTCTATTGTCTACCAGGTTTCCAACTATCCATCTCTCTGCAGGGTTCCTTGTGTATACTTTTAATGTCTTCTATTGTCTACCAGGTATCCAACTATCCATCTCTCTGCAGGGTTCCTTGTGTATACTTTTAATGTCTTCTATTGTCTACCAGGTATCCAACTATCCATCTCTCTGCAGGGTTCCTTGTGTATACTTTTAATGTCTTCTATTGTCTACCAGGTATCCAACTATCCATCTCTCTGCAGGGTTCCTTGTGTATACTTTTAATGTCTTCTATTGTCTACCAGGTATCCAACTATCCATCTCTCTGCAGGGTTCCTTGTGTATACTTTTAATGTCTTCTATTGACTACCAGGTATCCAACTATCCATCTCTCTGCAGGGTTCCTTGTGTATACTTTTAATGTCTTCTATTGTCTACCAGGTTTCCAACTATCCATCTCTCTGCAGTGTTCCTTGTGTATACTTGCACTGTCTTTTATTGTCTACCAGGTTTCCAACTATCCATCTCTCTGCAGGGTTCCTTGTGTATACTTTTAATGTCTTCTATTGTCTACCAGGTATCCAACTATCCATCTCTCTGCAGGGTTCCTTGTGTATACTTTTAATGTCTTCTATTGTCTACCAGGTTTCCAACTATCCATCTCTCTGCAGGGTTCCTTGCATATACTTTTAATGTCTTCTATTGTCTACCAGGTTTCCAACTATCCATCTCTCTGCAGGGTTCCTTGTGTATACTTTTAATGTCTTCTATTGTCTACCAGGTTTCCAACTATCCATCTCTCTGCAGTGTTCCTTGTGTATACTTGCACTGTCTTCTATTGTCTACCAGGTTTCCAACTATCCATCTCTCTGCAGGGTTCCTTGTGTATACTTGCACTGTCTTCTATTGTCTACCAGGTTTCCAACTATCCATCTCTCTGCAGGGTTCCTTGTGTATACTTTTAATGTCTTCTATTGTCTACCAGGTTTCCAACTATCCATCTCTCTGCAGGGTTCCTTGTGTATACTTTTAATGTCTTCTATTGTCTACCAGGTTTCCAACTATCCATCTCTCTGCAGTGTTCCTTGTGTATACTTGCACTGTCTTCTATTGTCTACCAGGTTTCCAACTATCCATCTCTCTGCAGGGTTCCTTGTGTATACTTCTAATGTCTTCTATTGTCTACCAGGTTTCCAACTATCCATCTCTCTGCAGGGTTCCTTGTGTATACTTTTAATGTCTTCTATTGTCTACCAGGTTTCCAACTATCCATCTCTCTGCAGGGTTCCTTGTGTATACTTTTAATGTCTTCTATTGTCTACCAGGTTTCCAACTATCCATCTCTCTGCAGTGTTCCTTGTGTATACTTTTAATGTCTTCTATTGTCTACCAGGTTTCCAACTATCCATCTCTCTGCAGTGTTCCTTGTGTATACTTTTAATGTCTTCTATTGTCTACCAGGTATCCAACTATCCATCTCTCTGCAGGGTTCCTTGTGTATACTTGCACTGTCTTCTATTGTCTACCAGGTTTCCAACTATCCATCTCTCTGCAGTGTTCCTTGTGTATACTTTTAATGTCTTCTATTGTCTACCAGGTATCCAACTATCCATCTCTCTGCAGGGTTCCTTGTGTATACTTGCACTGTCTTCTATTGTCTACCAGGTATCCAACTATCCATCTCTCTGCAGTGTTCCTTGTGTATACTTTTAATGTCTTCTATTGTCTACCAGGTTTCCAACTATCCATCTCTCTGCAGGGTTCCTTGTGTATACTTGCACTGTCTTCTATTGTCTACCAGGTTTCCAACTATCCATCTCTCTGCAGTGTTCCTTTCATATACTTTTAATGACTTCTATTGTCTACCAGGTTTCCAACTATCCATCTCTCTGCAGGGTTCCTTGTGTATACTTGCACTGTCTTCTATTGACTACCAGGTATCCAACTATCCATCTCTCTGCAGTGTTCCTTTCATATACTTTTAATGACTTCTATTGTCTACCATGCATTCTCAACTACACGTCTGTTCATCACGGCTGCCGATCTCTGACTAACTTTTCTACGTTGTTTCATTGCAACCGTCTCTATCCCCCACGTCATACCCAATTCCGTCATAACTTCCTATTTCGTCATTTCTTCTTCAGTATACTGTGATTAACTTGTCTCTTCCCTTTCTTTCATCCTTTAGTGTGCAATTCCCTGTCATACTATTTTCTCTGCTATACACTGACTCCAAAATCAAGAAATACCACATCACTTTCCGATAACTGACTTCTGATGTGTCAGGTACACACATATAACGATTTTACTTTTTAAAAAATTGCATCTTTGGTCAGACGTGAGCTTATAGATTTGTTTCGCTTTGATAAATGTACTTTTTAATTGAGTGAATTCTTTTTAAATAAAATGATATATGTTTAAGTTTTACGGAAATCTCCAATGCAATCCCCTTTTGATTAATCCGCTCACGGGTAATCAAGTCTGTTTTACTGTAACTATATTATCTCTACCAATAAAACGCAGAAAAAGATAAGTAATATACCAAGCATTTGAAACCCTGATATCGTGACGTTTGCTAAGACGATATTGTTTATTCAAGGTACGTTATATTAATATAATTATATTATGTTTCCTGCCAAAAAAATGATTTTTGTCTATATATGTATATACTGGGTTATACATGTGGTTCTATGAAGGATTTTGGTTTATTACAATATTGAATGCATTGAATTTTCCCGAAAAAAAATTGTTTCTGTTAATGTCATTTTTATGACAAAGTGAATGCTGCACTATAATTTATGATGAGGTTATGGAAAGCAAACACGTTATAGCAAATATAAAGATAACATGCAAATGTTTTTGTATTTCCTTCCTGAAGAATACCAGTAGTAAGTGAAACAGATTAATTATCAGAACAACGCTTCAATTATGAAATACATGTATATTGATTACTAAATTCCAGTGATAAGGCGCGCCTACCAGCACCAGAGCTGGAAGTTGACAGCGACACACAGCTGATGGCTTGCACCAGTATCGGTGAACCAAAACCATCCAGACCCTGCTCCACCTCTCCGCGCTGCCTCCAGTAACAGACTAACCTGTCTAGTCTGGCCAAGCGAGCAGGAATCGAAGAGGGAAGACAACCCGGTACTCAAAAATGTCGTGCTGAGGTCGGATGTTTTGGGCCGAAAGGCGCAAATATCACAGTTATACTGCAAACCACAACACAACGTAGACACGTCCACTTAACATCCTTTTAAGGACGGATGACGAAGAGGAATTCTACAGTCTACGGATACTCTAGAATACTTTAGTCATCGGGCGAACGCAAGCAAATTCCAGCGAATGCGACACTCGCAATTAATAATATTAACAACAAAGCGGTTGTATCATTGAATAGCTTTGTATTTATCCATAATAAATTTAGACTATGACAGATTCAAGTATTAAGGATACTACTAGAAGAACATACAGAAAAACAACACACATTAATCAGCAATTTCATTGATTTTGGAAAAAAAACAAAAACGTTTTACAACATACATAGATAGTTCTTGTGGAATATCTTTAAACATTACGCAATGCCACTAAAAACTACCAACATTATAAAAGACATATATGATGGCTATACTTGCGCAGTTCGCACAGAGGAGGGAATGAGTGATTGGTTTCGATTATAATAAACAGGATTCAAACAGGAATGTATACTATTACCTTTGGTATTTGGAATTACCATTTATTACATAATGAGCAAATGTTGCTAATGCAATAATAACATAAAATGTTATGACAAGAATTACTTGGAAGGCCTAGATTTTGCTGATGATATAGTGCTCCTAAGTGACAATATCAACAAGCTGCAGAATATCACAGATACCTCATCATCCTTGGCGGAAAAAAATAGGACTTGAAATCAACAGGATAAAACAAAAGTTAATGAAAAATAATACCCCAAAGGGCAATATATATCTCAATCGGCAGGCATTGGAAAGGGCGGACTACTATATAAATAAATAAATAAATATATATATATATAGTGGACTTCCGTTTCCAACATGGTGGAACGTGGTTCATGTTCTCTGGACCCCTGCAGAAATTGCATTTGGGGACTGATTAGTTTCGGCTCTTCAATGCAGCTTTCTCCGTTAAAGTCAATCTGATGCTCCACTTAACAAATTTCGCCGTTGATGCTGAGTCGTACACACCTCAATGCTTCTCTTTATCAAGTCAAAGTTTGTGAATGCGACCTTCCTCTGTCTAGAGTTGAAAAGCGGTTTATTTTCAACACATTGAATGTTGTTCCAAGGCCATCGTTGGAATTGTTTGGCGTCAAGTATTTATATTTTACAACTCATAATATGGACTGCTTTGCCAAGTCAATCGCAGTTTTAACTTTAAAGATTGTGTATCATCTTTTCGTGCGTTGTTGGCTGCATTTATTGGAGTAATTGGGATTTTATGGGCGCAGCCATTGTTGTGTGTACGTTATCACAATGGCTGATTGTATATCCCTAAAACGACCGTACGCGAATAGTGAAAGGTGAAATGGAGTTTCGTACATGACTTTGCAATATCGGGGTGACTCCCGGATATTCATGTTAGTCAGGAGGGATTCATAATTAAACAAATTCACATTGCAGGCAGATCTTACGGTTTGTTGTTTGATGTGCGACGGGGATAAACCGACGACTAACTATGTTTCATATGTTCGGATTTGGAGTCAAAATGATGTCATAAGACTATCAAGCGCTATACATTGTTAAATATTATATATAACGATCATCATTTTCAGGAGGACGTGAACTTCCGGTCAATATGGTGGATAGGCGACAGAAATCGTTAAAGCCTATAGCTGAAAAGTGTTCCTCGTTGCAGTTTCCTCATATTCCAATACCGGCTTGTTGCAAGAGCTACTGAGTTTAGTGCTCTGTGCACACTATGAGCTGTGCGTTTCATCTGTTTTGATCGTGTTTCGATATTTCTATTGTTTACGATGAATGATATTATTGTATGATGGAGAACAGATGGCTGTGTTCACTTTCTGTGCGGTTTCGCCTTATGTCTTTTGGCGTGTGCTGAGACTGCTATGATGGTAACTACAGCTACTTTTCTTTGTTTGGGAAATGAGACAGTAATTCGGAGGATTCCACTGGCACGGGCGGGTGAGCAATTATGGATTTTAATTCGTTCGCAGTGATACCGGGGCCTTCCATGACCATAACTATATATTTATGATATGTTAGTGATATAGTTGAAAGAGATGAAACAAAAAAAAAGATATCAGAAGCAGGATATCAAAAGCAACAACGAATTGTTAAAACCTGGACATAATATGGAAGTAAAAAATACTAAGCAGGAAAACCAAACTTTGAAAATTCAACTTAAACCTATTATCAATACTTATCTATGCATGTGAATGGTGGAAAACATCTAAAGACATTGAGCAAAAAACTAAACGCTTTTGAAGAAAAATGTATAAGAAAGATAATGCAAGTGAATGATTTCAAGACTAATTTTGAAATAAAAGAAATGAACATGTTTTTGGCCATGTAATGGCCACAATAAGAAAAGAAGATGGACATATGTCGGATATGTGCTGAGAAGACAACAAGGAAATTCCAAAACAGGCTCTTTTGTGTGAAACATCAGGATACAGAAAAACAAGAAGATCGTAAGAGATATTTTCACACAACACGATGAAGTAAGTAAATTGTAGTGAGATATTTTAAAAGTTGATTCAGAAAAAAAATGAAACAACTGGCGTGCAAAAACATATAACATTAAAAAATGGATATGACAAAAAGAAGAAACTAAATATTATAATTTAATTACCTGTCACAGAGACAAGAAAACATCAAATGAACCGTTTATTACATGTTAACGCAATTATTTTTGTTATAAATAATGCCAAAATCAGTTCAGAAAACAGAAAATAATAGCATCTACGGTATACAAACAGAAATAAGCAATGCGAAACGAAAAAGGGAAATAAACAATATAATAAAAGTGATCACCACCAACAGAGTTGGCTATTTCCACAATGTTGCTTCTGATTAGACAATCATTACTATTTGATTTGACTACTATTATCTCAAAGTTGTTTTGTGTTCACTACTCACAAACAAAATACACGACTATCTCCACAAAACTACATACACCTAAAATACTACTCATGACTTAACTATATTCACATTGTTTCTTGCGGCTAAAACCACTGTTCCGCTGGCTGAAAAGCCGGCGTACGGTGTTTGAAGCCCGCGGTAGACAGTAAGGATTTTTTCTATCGCGTCGGGTGTCCTTTTGACTCAATTCCCATATTCAGCACATTTAAACAGAGATTAATGGCAACGTTGCCCACATCAAAATGAGAATACATCAACAGCAACATTTAAAATACAATTTCACTTCGTATAAAGCTGAAACAAAATTATTTCCCCTACCTCACCTGCAGTAGATAGATAGCAATCTTCATGGAACTGTACATAATTATTACAATACATACTCACATAAAGCTCATAGTTGCACCAAGCACTCACCTGAAGCTCATTATTACACTAGGTACTCATCTGAAGCTCATATTTACACTAGGTACTCACCTGAAGCTCATATTTACACTAGGTACACACCTGAAGCTCATAGTTACACTAGGTACTCACTTGAAGCTCACACTTACACTAGGTACTCACCTGAAGCTCATATTTACACCAAGTACTCACCTGAAGCTCATGATTACACCATGTACTCACCTGAAGCTCATAGTTACACCGGGTACTCGCCTGAAGCTCATAGTTGCACCAGGTATTCACCTGAAGCTCATATTTACTCCAGGTACTCACCTGAAGCTCATAGTTACACCAGGTACTCTCCAGCAGGTTACGTGTAAGAACCACTAAAGTCTTCCTGCTCTCAGACACGGCCATGACGATGTTGGAAGCGATGTAGGTACCAGCCACAAAGTCTCGTCCATGGATCAGAAGCTTCAGACCTCGCTTCTCCAACTCTGTCCAAGAAATGCGAGGACAAGTCGAGTTCACACATCAGTATGTGTTAGATTACGTGTGTCTAATGAAATATTTTTGGAATCGATCTGTAACCAATGCTATATTTAAAAGAGATGATAATAAACTTAACGAACTTAATTCTTTTTTCCTCTTCGCTTGTCGTGAAAATACGTTGTCTTTTTTTTTTTTTTTTACATTTTAGTTCAACACGTTTGTGTTAAGCGAGACGTAATTTTGAGACCGAATTTATCTTGGTCACTACTGTATTGGTCAAATGTGCAACATCATTTTTCTCTTTACAATTAGCTTTACTGCCGCTTCGCATTTGTATGCATTTATAACCATTTCTTTGCTTTGACCCTACTAATACAATATATGTTGCTACTCTATGTTTGTATATCGTCCTGCGTGCTTACTTTACTATTTTTTTGTTTTAAATACATATCTGTGTGTGTATGTTTGTTCCTGCTGAAGGCATATTGCGCCGAAGCGTTGTTCTAATTTGTGTCTTCCACTTATTACGTAAATCTCTAACCATACCGTTTTTTTTCTATTTATTTCTATATATTTTTTTTTTATTTCTCCATCTATCTTTATGTTGGTGTTTTGTGTTTATTTTGATGCCGTCATTACTTATGTATTATTTATGTTGTTTTTATATTATGTTGTTTCTCGACTCTGTTAAGTCTGTATAGGTGTTCTTGCATGTCTTTTATTTTCGTGTGTATCAATGCTTCGTCGTCTGAGAAAAGAAACTTGTTAATTTCGTCCCTTTCTGATGGATTTGCCAGTTTGGAGAAGTAACCCATGTATGTGATGAACAGTAGGGGGTGATGGAACGCATCATTGTTTTTTCCGGTCAAAATGTCGGACAGGCGACAGGAACTGTTCAAGGCTGTGTCTGAAAAGTGTTCTTTGTTGCAGTTTCCTCATATTCCAAGTCCGGCTTGCTGCTGGAGCTACTGAGTTAAGAGCTCTGTGAACACTGTGAGCTGTGCGTTTCATCCGTTTTGATCGTGTTTCGATATTCAGATTGCTTACGATGAATGATGATATCGAAAGACGGGGAGCAGTTGGATGTGTTCACTTTCTGTGCGATTTTACCTTATGTCTTTTGGCGTGTGCTGAGATTGTTATGATGGGGACTGAATCTACCTTTCTTTCTTTATTTGGGAGATTAGATATTAATTCGGATTATTTCACTGGTTGAGCAACTATGGATTTTAATTCGTTTGCAGTGATACCGGGGCCTTCGACTAACCATAAACCATCAATATTTTACTCCTGTTTTGATTTTGGAAGGGTCTGTATATTATGCTGCTGTTATTACTTTGCTGGTGCTGTTGTCGCACCGCTTTTGCAGAAGTTTATCAAATGTTGTTTAACACCGTAACTTGTAAGTCTCACAGTTGTTCTCTTTGTTCAAGATCGAAAGCCTTTTCTTGGTCTATGAATGTTATGTATAGTTTTTGTTTGTATTCTTTTGTTTTTTCTGTTAGTTGTTTCAGAGAAAATAGCGCATCAGGAGACCCTCTGTTTCCTCTGAAACCCATTTGTGCTTTTCTTATTGAGTTATTGAGTTATTTGCGGGCCATCATCATTGCACTTCGAACATGTCCATAGGTGCTCAGATCCCCTCCTCAGCAAGTCCTGCAGTGTCCAGCGACTGACAACTCCAGTTCTGTGTTGGTTGATAAGTCTTTTTACACGCCCACTAAGTTTCTCATTTCTAGCTGTGCCCATCTTAACTCCCATCTCTATAATCCGAAGAAGTGACGTGGATTTGTGTTTGTCGAAGTCCTCTGCTCTTCCTACATGTTTTTCTTATTTGAGATTCCAAAATTGGTCTTGACCACTCTGCTATTATTTTGTCATACAATTTGTCTGTGAAGCTTAGTATGTAATAATGCCAGACCTGGACCATAGATGCACGAACAATAAGAAAAATAACCTCTATAGAGATTAAATGTGTTAGACGAATGACAGGAAACAACATGTGAGATAAGATCAGAAATGAAGAACTGAGAAAAAAACTAGGAATAGCCCCCGCCATAGAATATATAAGGAAACAACAGATAAAATGGTTTGGCCACGTGACAAGGCAGAAAGAACAAAACACAACACAACGAGCCTTCAACAAACGTTGTGAGAACACCAGACCCAAGGGTCGACCACGGAAAAGATGGGTCGATGGAATATTAGAAGCACTAGGAAACATAACAGCAGCAGAGGCGAACAGAAAAGCAAAAGACCGCAAATTATATCTCCCCTCGACGCTGAAAGGCAGATGTGGAAGGAAAGAGAGAAGAAAAGAAGCTTAGTATGGAGATACCTTTGTATTGACTGCAGTTTCTCTTACTGCCTTTCCTTTTCTATATTGAGATTATGATGGCAGTTTTCCAGTCTTCATGTGCTTTCTGTTGTTGCCAAGATATATTGAATATTCTCAGAAACCAGTCTACTCCTGTTGTTACCAAGCTATATTAAATATTCTCGTTAACAATTCTACTCCTGTTGTTACCATTCTATATTGAATATTCTCATAAACCATTCTACTCCTGTTGTTACCATTCTATATTGAATATTCTCATAAACCATTCTACTCCTGTTGTTACCAAGCTATATTAAATATTCTCGTTAACAATTCTACTCCTGTTGTTACCATTCTATATTGAATATTCTCATAAACAATTCTACTCCTGTTGTTACCATTCTATATTGAATATTCTCATAAACCATTCTACTCCTGTTGTTACCAAGCTATATTGAATATTCTAACTATGTGAAAAAACAATAGAATATTACAGAAACCTAAATATAGTGTTTATAGATTAGGAAAAAGCGTTTGATCGTGTGGACAGGAACAAACTTTGGCAAACTTTAGAAACCTATGGGGTAACAGGACAACTACTACAAAATATAATGGCATTATATAAAAACAGTCAAAGTGCCGTCAGATCATCGGAAGGTCTGTCAGAATGGTTTCAGGTTACAACAGAAGTAAGACAATAATGTGTCCTCTCACCACTCCTCTTCATCATATATATGGACAAAATAAATCAGGAAACAACCAACAATAAGGACAAATCAAATAATAACATAGGGGTAGAAAACTACAACATCAACGAGCTACTCTTCGCAGATGACCAATGCCTAATATATGAGGATGAAAACCTGCTACAACAGCATTTAATATCTCTTGATAAAAGCAGCACAAACTACAGTATGAAAATTAACACAGCAAAAACAGAGGCTATAAGAATAAGCAAATTAAGACACCCATTAAACATCAAGATCAAAGATAAAGAAATAAAACAAGTAGAGGAATTCAAGTATTTAGGCACAATGTTCACAGAAGATGGAAAACTAGACAGAGAAATTAACATGAGAATACAAAAAGCAAATGCTGTCACATACCAGCTTTCACCATTGCTAAGACATCCAAACATTTCTATGCCAGCTAAACAACAAATGATAAATAGCATCTTCATACCAACTTTCAAACATGGATCCTTTCTAAATCACATTTAAGAAAGACCAATACATGTGAGATTCGTTGTTTGAGGAAAGTAACAAACAACACAAGAAGAGATAGATTACGAAATGAAACCATAAGAAAAATAGTAGGAACAAAACCCTGCCAAGAATATATAGAACAACAACAACTTAAATGGTTTGGCCACCTGGTCAGAATGAATCCTCACCAATCACCATCAAGGGCGTTCTTCTCGAGAATGCATGGAAAAAGACCAAGAGGAAGACCCAGAAGAAGATGGATAGATGCAGTGACAGAGACATGTAACAACAAAGGAAAATCACTAATTCAGACAATTCGAGCAGCACAAGAACGACAAATGATATAAACCACGACACCTTTTAGGTATCAGTGAAAGAGAAAAGCAGAAGAAGATTGAATATTCTCATAAACCATTCTGCTCCAGTTGTTACCAATCTATATTGATTATTCTCGTTAACAATTCTACTCCTGTTGTTACCAATCTATATTGAATATTCTCATAAACCATTCTACTCCTGTTGTTATCAATCTATATTGAATATTCTCATAAACCATTCTACTCCTGTTGTTATCAATCTATATTGAATATTCTCATAAACCATTCTACTCCTGTTGTTATCAATCTATATTGAATATTCTCATTAACCATTTTACTCCTATTGTTACCAAGCTCTATTGATTATTCTCGTTATCCACTCTACTCTAGTTTTTCCCATACTCTAATTATCTCTAGTGATAGGTTGTCAATTCTTGGGGCTTTGTATCTTGGTGCTTGTCTTATGGCTTCTGCGATGTCGGCTCTTATGATGTTTGGTTCTAGATCTTGACGTTTGCTTTTTCTTGGTTTTTGTGGATTTGGTTGTCGTGTTTAGTGGAGTCTTTAAATATTCTTTCCACCTCTGTAGTGATTTTTGTTTTTTATGTATTGAGTTGCCCTCTTTGTCCCTTATAGGTACCATGGGGTCGTAATTTTCATTCATTGTTCTCATTGCTTTAAGTGTTTTGTAGAATTTTAATGGCTGTCTTGTTGTTTCTAGGGAGCTGCGATAGCTCAGTGGTTAGTGAACTGGACTACAAAGGACAAGAGGTAGGGTTCGATCCCAACCTTGGCTTCCTGGTTCACCCAGCCTTAAATGGGTACCGAATTCTTTTCTGGGAAAGTAAAGCGGCACGGGCGTAATACCGACCCTAAAAATCATGTGCTGAATGAAGGTCTGTAAAATGTATGGTCACTAACACCAAATTCCCTATACGCCACTTGGTGTCACGGGGCTCTTTAATTTCATTTTTCACTTGTAGTCTCTGCTAATCTTCTGGCCAAAGTCTGCTCAATTATTTTAAAATAATACTTTCAACAATTTGTTGCTTCTGATCCTTGGAATTTGCATTTTTTTCTGGCAGTAATATTTGTACATGACACGCAGCATATTGATGGGTTACTACGTGGTCGATATCACGCCAGGTCGCCGCACTTCTCAGAAAATCCATTACCTCTTTGCAATTAAAAACTGTTTTTTTAAATTAATCAAAATATATTTCTAAAAAAAGTTACACAAATCAAAGTCACCATCACAACTTCCCGTTTGCAAAACTTGGACTCTCTATTTGATTGTTGTAATTTTTTAAGAAACGATCATTTTAAAATCAGAAATAAAATTATCTTCAATATGATTTGATGTTAATTGAATACAAACCTGTTGACATATGATTGCAAACAAATCTTGTGTCTTCAGAATCATAAGAGATAAAGACATCGTATGTGAATTCGTGCTGATTGTCCATCTAGTGTTTGTCCATGACTTTCAGATACACAGCGTAATACAAGTATCTAATCTTCCACCGAAACCTGGGGGACAAGGCGGAAGCACAAGTTTAATTGATTTTCTTTATTTTTGATTCGTAAAATATTTTTTAGTTTTGTGTTGTCGTTTGGGTACAGGAGGAGATAGAGATGATGAATAACAGAAAGAAGAGAGAAAGTAAAAGATAGATTACAATGAAAGCAAGGAAATAGAGAGGGAAGAAAAAGAGAAATTGAAGAAAGAGAGAGAGAGAGAGAGAAAGAATGAGAGGGGGTGAGAAGAGGAAGGTAATGAGGAGTAAGGAATGTAGGGATGTAAAGACAAGTGAAGAGAAAAGGGTGTGATGAAAATAAAAGAGATATAAGAGAGTGATTCTCCATGCATTACAAGCATTACAATATTTAAACAAGTTAATGAATTTAAATATCTTGGAACAATGTTAACCTCAGATGGTACATCACCGCAATGCACAATAAAGATAAGTGGAACAATATTAAAACTGGTAAATTAATGTAAATATCTGTGAAGTAACTAAATATCCAGTAAACTATTCTAGACGTTTGCTGTTGATAAAGTCTAAATCGCTAAGAGTGAAAAGAAGTTACAAGAAATATTAGACATTATAGTGAAAGAAAGCGAAAATAAATGACTCACCCTGAATAGCAAAAGATAGAAGTAATGGTTAAAAAAAAAAAAGCAAAGGGCCCCGTCACGCCAAGTGGCGTATGTTAGTGACCATACATTTTACAGACCTTCCCCACATGATTTTGGGGGTAATGTGGTCGATATTACGTTTGAGCCTCTTTACTTTCCCAGAAAAAATCCGGTACCCATTAAGGCTGGGTGCACCTGGAAGCCGTCGATCACTCTTGTCCTTTGCGGTCCAGTTCACTAACAACTGAGCTATCGCGGCTCCCCAGAAGTAATGGTAGCAAGAAAGAAAAAGAAATCACCGCAATGCATAATAAAGACAAGTGGAACAATATTAAAACAGGTAAATGAATTTAAATATTTGGGAACTTTGTTAACCTCAAACGGTATATGTACAACAGGGGTGAGATGCAGAATGGCTCAGGCAAAAGCAGCTTTCCATAAAACGAGGAAGATACTGCGCAATCCATTTTTGGCAATAGAAACAAGAAAAAGAGCTTTTAAATGTTATGTAAAGTCAGTCTTAACATATGGATGTGAATCATGGACAATAGGACAAAAGACAAATAAATCACTGGATGCTCTAGAAATGTGGATTTACAGAAAAATGTTGAAAATACGATGGACAACTTAGAAGAGTAATGAAAATATTCTGAAAAAGCCCAAAGCAAAAAGAGAGCTAATATCCAATAAAGGGAAGACTTTTATCATCATCTTTTGGTCATGTGATGAGAAGTTAGCAGCTGGAATATATTGTGACAACTTGGAAAATTGAGTGATGAAGACATTGACGGAAACAAAGAGAAAAGAAAGACAACATAAGATAATTGCTTGGTAGAAGGTCATGAACATTAATCGAAAAGTACACAGAAGTAAACAAACCAATATATTCCATGCCTCATAGACTACACCAAAGCATTTGATAGAGTACACCACAAACAACTTATAGAATGCCTAAAAGAGATACATCTAGATGACATGGACATACGACTAATATGTAATCTATACTGGGAGCAAATAGCAATAATAAAATATAACAAAGATAACTCTATACCCATTGATATAAAAGGAGGAGTAAGACAGGGATGCATCATATCACCAAGGTTGTTCAATCTATACACTTAGTAAATCTTTAAAAAACATCATAGAGATGCCAGGCCTACAAATTAATGGAAAGATAATCAATAACCTAAGATATGCTGACGATACTGTACTACTAGCAGAAAATCCTAAAGATCTACAACAATTGCTTAATGAAATAAACATGACAAGCAAAAAATATGGACTGAATATGAATATCAAAAAGGCTAAAACTATGATCATAAACAAAGAGAATACTCAAAACCCACAAGTGGATATCAAAATTGAAGGAATAGACCTGGAGACAGTTCAGAACTACAACTACCTTGGACATATTATAACTAGTGATGGAAAATTTACAAATGAAATAAATAAAAGAATAGAAATGGCAAAAAGTAATTTTAATGTCATGAAGAATATACTAACATCAAAACAAATAACACCAGGGCTAAAACTAAGAATAGCAAAATGTAACATCTTCTCAATATTCCTATATGGTGCAGAAACATGGACATCAGAGAAGAAAACAGAACAGAGAATTTAAGCCTTTGAAATGAGGATATATAGAAGAATAGGTAGAATTGGATGGAAGGGAAAGAAAACAAACGATGAAGTCTTAAAACAACTAAAAATGAAAAGAGAACTATAGTCCGTTCAGAAATTCATAATCACACCTGAATTAGTCTTGCGTGATAACCGCTTGTTATTTTGGTTTCAAATTTTGCATGCAATCTTAGAATATTGATGACGCAAAGATTTTGGTATTTTTTATTCTACAAACACAACAGATTTTGCACATCAGCGAATTCCTTTGATCTTTTATGACGATATCACACAAGTTGATTCAAATTTTAGAGTTTACAGTAATCGTGCTAAATTTCCCAGTTTACTGCAATTCTTGTCAGAGGCGTATCTACATAGTGCTTAATTGTGGGTGTTGTTCGTTATGTGTATTTGCAAACATGAATTCAATTGGTTACAATTAGTCTTGTCCTTCGGTCACCATTAGACCCCAGGACGTCCTAACTGCAGTTGGAATTGAAATCATCTTAATTTTAATCATTCCTAATCTGACGATTCCAAGAGGTTGATAATCATTACTGGCTGGACAAATAGTAATCCATCTCGTTTCCAGTACTCATCTTCCACCCGCAGCACATGTTCAACACACTTCTTCCAGAACGGAATGTCTATTTTTGAGAGAGACTCGCGTGTCAGAACTTCAACATCACACATTTTAAACGTCCTGTTATGTTCTGCAACTTGTCCTTTGACGTACGGACAAGTTCGATTGGATTAAGGTGCGCATGATATGCAGGGAGTCGAAGAGAGGTGTGGTCGTATTTCTCAATGATTTTGTCAACATGGTACACCTTATTCTTATTCGTATTCTTCACAAGTTGTAACAATTCGGGTTTTAAATATGTGTCGTCAAATTTGACATTTTCATTCGCAAGCCATGTCCTAATTTGCTCTTTTGTATTTGATGCAGTAGGCACTTTGTCTTCCTCTGATACGACATTGTGGTATGATGCATTATCCATGACTATGTATGAAGGTCTCTCCATGATTGGTAAAAGATCGTTCTCCAACCAGTGCCTGAAAATGTTTCCATTCATTTCAGTATGGTAGTCCCTACCGTCGGTACTTTTTGATTGGAAAATAAGTCCCGCATCATGAACAAGGCCGTTTTCAGTGCTTCCAGCATGCGTTAATATAATGCGCTGGCCTTTGCTGCTCGGAATTGTTCTTTTGAGTTTGCCATTTAGAGACTGCCATTCTTTAGCATAGGTGTGGTGTGCGTTGACCCATGATTCGTCCAAATATACAATATCATACCGTTCACTCCGCCGCTCACGGATCTGTCTCAGGTATTTGCTTCGAGCAATGACCAAGTGTGGTTTTTCACAAATAATATTCCTGCCCCCAACAGTTTTTCTGAAAGTGAAGCCGGCTCCTCGCACAATCTTCCATAGAGTACTTTTAGAAATGTCAATATTGCAGTCTGCATGCAATTTTAATTTCAAATTCCTGATAGTAACAAGTACATTATTAGCAAACATTTTCAATATCTCACGTTTTATGACATCCATGTCAAAGCTGTCGACTTTCCTTTTCCTTCCTGGATTGACATGAATGCACTCTGAGTCTTGTTTAATCCAACGAGAAAATGACGATTTATTAAGACCAAGCGCGAGTTGCGTTCGTCTCTCTGGGTCATGAATATCACAATATAAATGCCCCAACTTTACTTAAGATATACTTAAGAAAGTGCTTATATAGTAAAACAGTAACCTTTTGCATAGTTATAAATTTGCATTTCAAACTCATTGTAATTTAGATATAAATGTTGGTATTTAAAGTCAAGAAATTGTCTACTGAGTCTTCACAAAATTAATAAAGATACGCCTTCCCTTCTGTAATTAATGCCAAGGCCGTGGTGAGTCATGTCGTTCAATAACAATTAATTTTTGTGCACGGGATTTTCCTGAAGTTAGTGTTTCTGCAATAACCAAACTATTTTACGTGAACGACCGCACCAAATTAATGTATATATCCTAAAATAATGTCAAACTCAAACAGGGTGAATTTAATATAGCCTAAAGAAGAAAACTTTTAAACTAGATCAAAATTTCTCAGAGCAAAAAATATTTCTATAACGTCATAAATATTCTAAGATTGCATGTAACATTTGAAAGCAAAATAACAAACGGTTATCACGTAAAACTAATTCAGGAGTGATTATGAATTTCTGAACGGACTATACTATAGCTTGTTTCATAACTCGTGCCCAACTTTTAAAATCGATAGCTTTTTAACCGCGTATTGTAAGTTGTTCAAAATTTGCATGTAAAGTTATAATGATTAGAACCCAACAGGGAATTAATTTCATTAAAAAGAAACATTTGGTTATTATTGTTGCTTATTTGATTTATATAAATTTATAACGACCCATTGATGTAGTCAAAACTTAATGTTTACAGTATTTTAAGTTAAAAATAGCGAGTAAAAATCCATACATGGTATAAGTTACGTGTTTGCACGCTTTTACCATGGTTTTTTGACACAAGTAGACACTTGTAAAAAACACGAGAAATTGTGTGTTCCATTTCCGTTCATTCATAGGTGGAGACGTGGAACGATAACATTTATCATGAGTCTTAAAATGAAATTCTGCAGTTTACAAAACATCGCAATAAAAATGTATGACTATTTTTGCAAAGAGGCTAAACGAGGAAGATTATTTCATTCTTTAGAAAACCCTGAGAATAGGACAAGACACATTTTGGATTTATCTAAACGGTCATTTAATCGCTGGATTCAAGCACGTGACCGTCAATGTTCCAAATATACAAAATCACAAGGAAGAGCAAAAATGTTGGATAATTTCGACAGTGAACTTATTAGAAGTGAAATTCGCAAAATGTTGGGTATGAATGAAACTGTTACAATAAGAAAATTAAAAGTATCGCTGAAAAAGAACAACAGTATTGAAATATCAAAGTCTCCATTATGGAGGAATGTGAGAGCTGCAGGCTTTACATTAAGAAAGTATTCCAATGGACGAAACATCATCTGTGAGAAGCCAGATATAGTAGTCATGAGAAG
The DNA here is from genome assembly GCA_032433765.1 of Megaustenia siamemsis. Taxonomy (NCBI): domain Eukaryota; kingdom Metazoa; phylum Mollusca; class Gastropoda; order Stylommatophora; family Ariophantidae; genus Megaustenia; species Megaustenia siamemsis. Next base: position 56,306,756 of record JAVIAB010000108.1, read on the forward strand.
CAAGTACTTACGTGAAGTAAAAGAGGTGTGCAAGCAAGGTTATGATATTGTGTACTTGGTTGAAACATGGATCAATGCTCACCACACTAACCTGAGGGAAAGGCAGTCATGGGGATGGAAAGATTAAGAGATTAATACCTACCAGCAAAGGACAGCGCTTGATAATTGCTCATGCAGGCAGTCGACAACATGGACTAATACAGAATGCAGAGCTCATTTTTCTTTCAAAATCCATAGACAATCGGGATTATCACTCTGAGATGAATGGTCACATATTTAGATATTGGATTGAAAATTCTGTTCTCCCATCACTAGATCGACCATCTTGCCTAATAATGGACAATGCAGCGTACCACAACATTGTTGCACTTGAAGATAAAGTCCCGATGTCATCCAGTACAAAAGATGCTATTAAGATATGGCTCACAAAGGAGCATTATCCAAGGATAGATTATAAGATTATCCAAGAGCACGGTCATATAAGTTTGAGGCTGCCACCTTACCATGCTCATTTAAATCCAATAGAACTAATCTGGGCAAAATTAAAAGGACAAGTGGTAGATGAAAATACAACATTCAAAATATGCGATGTAAGGACTCTTGCTAATATATGGCCCTTTTCGTCTTGTCAGACGGTCTAGTGGAGGCTATTGCGTATTTTTTTTGAGGTATTGTTTTTGCCGAACAGCTTCTCTCGTGGCTAATTCTACCAATGTTTGACAAACACACGCGGTCACATAATGAACAGGTCAGGCTCGCTGGTCCACAGGGTTTACCATCCTTTTTCATGAGTCTCTTCTCTTCTAAGTCCTGTCTTAGCACAGTCTCAAATGTTGTTATACCGTTCCTTATACGTGCTCTCCATGATGTGCGATCACTTGCCAGATGTTGCCAGTCGTTTTCACAGATGGAGAAGTCTTTCAGAGATGATTTGCAGATATCTCTATATCGTAGTTTAGGTCTGCCGATTTGTCGTTTTCCGTGTTTTAGCTCGCCATATAGTATTTGCCTAGGAATGCGTTTTTCTTCCATCCGTTGGACATGCCCCAGCCATCTTAGCCTTCGACTTCTGAGCATCGACATGATTGTTAGGGTCTTAGCACGTTGCAGGACAGTTAAGTTGGTTATTTTGTCCTGCCATTTGATGTGCATTATTTTGCGGAGACATCGCATGTGGAAGACATTTAGTCTTTTTTCCTGGTTTGAGTATGTTGTCCAGGTTTCGGATCCATATAGTAGTGTGCTAAGCACACAAGTTTGATATATTAAGAGTTTAGTCTTTTGAGTTAGTTTCGTGTTGTTCCATGCCCTTTTTGTGAGTTTGCCGAAGGTCGTAGCTGCCTTACCAATTCGACAGTTTATTTCTTCATCAAGAGAGATGGTTTGCGTAACTGTGGATCCTAGATATGTAAATTTCTGTACTGATTCTAGTGGGCAGTCTTTTAGAGTAATAGATATAGGTTTGAAGTCACCTTGATTTAGTATTACTGTCTTCTGAACATTAATTGACAGTGAAAAAAGGTCGCATGCTTTATCCAGGTTGTTGATCAGCGACTGTAGGGTGGCCTCACTATGAGCGACTAGGGCTGCATCGTCAGCAAATAAAAATTCTTTAAGTAGGGCAACATTTGTTTTGGTTTTTGCTCTTAGTCGTGCTAGGTTGAACAGTGAGCCATCTGGTTTAGTGCGAATGTAAATATCTCCTGAGCTGTTTTCGAAGGTGTAATTTAGGAGGGCAGCAAAAAATATACCAAAAAGGGTGGGGGCGAGGACACATCCCTGTTTCACTCCTTTGTTGACTTTGAAATTCTCTGATGGACTCCCATCAAAATGGACTTTGCCATTCATGTCTTCATGGAAGGAAATTATCAGCCTAAGTAATTTAGGAGGGCAGCCTATGCCTTCTAACACCTTGTAGAGACCATCTCTGTTTACTGTGTCGAATGCCTTTGTGAGATCCACAAAGGCAATATAGAGCGGCATATTTTGTTCCCGACATTTTTCCTGCAGTTGTCTAAGAGTGAAGATCATATCTATGGTTGATCTCCCGGGTCTGAAACCGCATTGGGACTCGGGAAGCACCCGTTCTGCAAGTCTATGCAGGCGATTAAGTACGACTCAAGCAAAAGCTTTGCCTGTTGTGCTAAGGAGAGAAATGCCTCTGTAATTATTGCAGTCGCCCCTGTCTCCTTTATTCTTGTACAGCGTTATAATCTTGGCATTTCTCATATCATGAGGTATTGCTCCGTTTCTCCAGCATTTAATTAGCAGTTTGTATAGGTGTGGAAGTAGTACGCTTAGGTTGTCCTTTAGTACATCTGTGGGAATGTTGTCATTTCCTGCAGCTTTTCCTCTTGAGAGGGCATTTATAGCGTCAGCAAGTTCGTTCATAGTAGGCTCAACATCCAGTTCAAACATTGTAGGATATTTGGGTATTGATTGTGCTAGAGCTGTGTTTGCTGGTCTGTCGTCACTGTATAGATTAGAGTAGTGTTCAACCCATCTTTGCATTTGTTGTCCCTTGTCAGTAATAGGTTCTCCAAACTTGGATTTTAGGGGGGCTAATTTTGTTATTTTTGGTCCAAGGGCCTTTTTTATATTGTCATGCATGGTTTTTGAGTCGCCCCTGTCTGAGGCTTTCTGTATTTCAGAGCATAGATTGTTCCAGTATTCGTTTGCGCATCTTCTTGCTTCGCGTTGTAGGGTGGCTTGCGCATGTTTGAGCTGATCCTTGGTGATTTGATTGGGATTATTATTGAAGTTCAGTAAAGCCTTTTTCTTATTAGCTATTAGTGGGTCTAGTTTTGCTGCATTTTCTTCGACCCAGTCGTTCTTTGAGAACCGTTTCTGGCCGTAGGTAGATAGAGCGCAGTTATAGATGTGTGTTCTCAGGGAGCACCAGTTGTCATCCACACTTGATGCATCTTCTACTTCTTCTACCAGTTCATCAAACTTGGATCTAAAAATGTCTTCGGTTGGTGTGGTTTTTGTCGCTGTGATGTTGATCTTGGCTGCTGCAGGCTCTCTTGATTTGTAGATACGACTACTTCTGGCTTTGATCTTACTAATGACTAGAGCGTGGTCTGTGTTGCAGTCTGCACTGTGATATGTTCGTGTTATTCTGATGTTATTTAAAGACTGCCTACGTGTAAGAACTAGGTCTAGTTGGTGCCAGTGACCACTTCTAGCATGACGTCATGTTACTTTATGCTTGTGTTTCACATTAAAGTATGTATTTGTTACACATAGGTGGTTATTTGAGCAGAATTCTGGGAGTCGCTGGCCATTTCCGTTGATTTTTCCAATGCCGTGGTGACCTAGACATGTTGGCCAATATTGCTGATCAGATCCTGTGCGTGCATTGAAATCACCGAGTAAGTATAATAGTTCCTCTTTTGGAAGTGAGTCAATGGTCATTTGCAGTTGTTGGTAGAAGTTGTCTTTCTCTTCGTCTGATGCAGCCAACGTTGGTGCATAGGCACTAATGATATTTATTAATCCATTCTTCGTATGTAGCTGGAGTATCATCAAGCGTTCAGACACTCCTTTTGGCGTATGTTATGTACAGCAAAGCCTACTCCATGTATACGTGGTTTTTCGGGGCTTAGGCCTTGCCAGAAAAAGGTATAGTTTTCTTCCTTTACAGAACCACAGTCTGAGAGTCTTGTTTCTTGTAGGGCAGCAATATCAACATGTAGCCTATTTAGTTCTTTATCTATGAGTGCTGTTGTTCTAATTTGTCCTTCATTCAGTGTGCTTGTTTTAGTAAGTCCAGGGCACATGGTCCTTACGTTCCATGTGCCAAGTTTAAACATTGGTGCTTTCTTCCTCATTTCACTTTGCCTACTCTGCCTGGGCACAGGATATGGAGATAGTGCTTTACCCAGTCGCACTATCCCCCTCTCGACTTCGTTTCAAGGATTTCCGAAGGAGGGACAAAGTCCATACGTTCGGAATTGAAAGAAGGTGCAGGGGATGCCAGAAAGACGATTACCGCCGTCTACTGCCTTAGGGTCCCTCCCTCCGGATTTTTACTCTGGGTGTACTCCCATAACCTTCGATTCTAACTAGAAACTAGTCCACAAGGTAGTGGAGGGTTTTGTGGTCGAAGTTTCCCTTCTTCTAGACGGGTTGCCAGCCAAGGTTTACGAGTCCCGTCTACCCGGAGCGATATCTAAAGATACGCCTTTGTCAGGCTCAAGTGCCCGGACGTAAATCTTGCTAATCTCGCTTTATTAAATACAGACAAAGATTATTGGGCTAAATGTGAAGACCACGTCTTAAAACAGGAAGAGGAATATTGGAAAAATGATGGTTTGTGGAATGTTCAACCCCAAACAGTTATTAATCTTTTAGACTCGTCTGATTCAGAATGAAAGTATATAGCCCCCACAATGTTGGCCCCTATATTACCTTAAATTTGTTCAACAAACGGTCCTTTTCAGGACCACACAACTATGAAAATTTGACATACAGGTATACCTTGATATTATCGTCCGTCCTCGAACTGAGAAGACAATAATTCTCCTGGTGTAATTGTATCCATTAGGTTATTTCCCCATTACGGCCACGCCTTTACCTAGTGAAAATTAATCATAGACCAGCAACTACGGTAATTTCTATTATTTAGGGGTTCACAATTTACAATTTTGACAAACATCAAAGAAATTCGCCGCTTTAAGAAAACTGGAGCTGCAAGATATTTGTTAAATATACATTTAAAGGGTCTTTTGCATTCTAATAACATTTGGAAAATTTCAACAGTTTTTAACAAACGGTTACTGAGTAATAGCGTTTTGAAGTTGGGCACGTGATTTGAAACGAGCTATAAACACAATTCAAGCAAGACAAATGCGATTTTTGGGCCATGTTAAAAGACACAACATCCAACTAAAAGTAATCTGGAGGGGAAAATACAAGGTAAAAGAAGCAGAGGCAGACCAAGACTAACATGGACGAATAACATCAAAAAATGGACAAATCAGCCTATGACAACCTGTACAATCAAAGCAAGAGACAGAGAAGAATGGCGCTCCATGGTAGCCAACCTTCGTTGCGGAGACGGCACTCGATGATGATGATGAGAAGGTCAACAACAGAAATGATAAATAACTGTCGACATCGAAAGTTGTAGAGAGACATTATCACGACGCCAGCAGGCATGGTACTTGATGATGGTGATGATGGTGGTTCTAGAGGTGTTAAATTATACAAAATATATATATTAAATATAACAAAACATAACAAATAGATGTAAAATAGTAGTCAATTGAATTAATTAAAACCTATATATGTTTGTGTGTGTGTGTGTGTGTGTGTGTGTTTGTGTGTGTGTGTGTGTGTGTGTGCGTGCGTGTGTGTCTATATATATGTTTAGAACTAAATAAATAAGTACTTATTTCATTTTACTTTATTTTAATAATCATGTAATTATTTAACTACCCGTTGATCTATCAAAAATTAAAAAGTAAACGTTTCAGTCACTATCTATCAGTATAACTAATAAAATATGTAACTGCATAAAAAACAAATTATCTAACTATATGATAATTAATACCTAACTAAATTACTAATTCACAAGCATCTGACAACAATCGTGCAAAAACGCAGCCAAAAAATATTGAAATAAGAATGTTCTCTCCTATTTCTCTAGAAGCTTTATCATCTCTGCATATTTATCTCTTTTTGCGTCGAATGAGATGCTAAAGTTCTAATTACTATTCTCCTTGTCATCGTCATTAGATACAGGGGTAGAGTTTATATGATGTTGCACGCTCCCCACAATTTACCTCTGCTTTCACATTGAACATTGCACTCGCTGCGTCTTCTTATCATCATCATCATGAAGTACCATGCCTCCTGGCGTAGAGGATCATGTCTATCCACAACTTTCGACCTAGACAGTTATGTATCATTTCTGTTGTTGACCATCTGCTAAACCATTCTCTTAAGCTGTCTAGTATCTTGTCTCTTTGCTTCCCTCTATCTCTTCGTCTCTCAATTTTCCCAGTTGTCACAATATATTCCAGCTGTTAGCTTCTGATTACATGACCAAAAGATGATGATTGTACCTTCCTTTAATTTGATATTAGCTCTCTTTTTGCTTTGGGCTTTTTCAGAATATTTTCATTACTCTTCTAAGCTATTAATTGTATTTTCAACATTTTTCTGTAAAACCACATTTCTAGAGCCTTCAGTGATTTTTGTGTCTTTTGTCATATTGTCCGTGATTCACATCCATAGGATAAAACAGGCTCTACATAAAATTTAAGAACATTTTTTTTCTATTATAAAAAATGGATTGAATAGTATCTTCCTAATATTTTTTCTAAAGCTCCTTTTGCCTCAGCTATTCTAATGTACATCTACCATCTGAGGTTACCATATTTCCAAAATATTTAAATTCATTTACCTTTTTAAATATTATTCCTCTTGTCTTTATTATGCATTGCGGTGAAATCTTTTTTTCCTTGTTGATATCATTATCTCTGTCTTTTTACTATTAACGCTTAGTCCTTTATTTTTTTTTTTATGCTTCATCTTGTTACATATGCCTGAAATAGTTTGCACTCACAAAGCGTTATCTACTGTGCGGAAATCATCTTAATATTTCTATTGTCATTGTACACAAACTTCTCATTTTAGCTTGTCGTGACAGCATTACGGAAGCATTTGGAAGCAGATAACAGTGGGATAATATACTATGCCCATCGTGTACAGGTAATTGGAAAAGACCATCACAGGAAACATTGAAGATGATCAGCTTACCTGTAGACAATACCTCCCACCACAGTGAATACAAGAACCGATGTAGTTGCAAGAACAATCAGAAACATGGGATAGTTCTTGGCACACTCTCTGTCAAGGACGTGTATAGTTTCCTGGTAACCGTCTTTGATGTACTTCAGTGACGTATCCGAGTATCTACATTTGTAGCCCGTAAAGTTCTTGTCAAAGGCCAGGGAACTGACCATCCACTTAAGAAAGTCCAGATTAAAGCAGTCACACTGGATGGGGCAGCCCGACATGTCTACTATGACCTGACACGGCATGACCTTACACAACTGATCTATGTGTGCTCGGACATCGCCTGACAGTTGCGACAACCCCGTGTTGCTGAAGTTAAGTAATTTCAGTTGTGTCATGTTGGAGATGTCGGCGTTAAAGACCGAGAACGAGTTGCGATCAAGACGAAGATATTCCAGTTTGTCCAACCCCTTTAACAGGTTGGGCCGGATAAAACTAAGTTGGTTTAACGAGATATCAAGATACGATAGGTTCATAAGGCGCGAAAATAAGGAACCGTGAGCCGTCAAGAAATCGTTCAACATGTTGGACTCAAGTATGAGAACCTTCATTGCTGCCAAGTATGTGCATTCTGCAAAAAGCCGTTGAACTGATGATTTCCTCAAATTAAGACACCGGAGATTTGGTAAGGGGAGCAAACTGCATAATGAGAAAAGGGAAAGGTAACTACAGCCCAAATCTAATATCTCAATATTGTTGTTACCGCTGATGCTTTTCAGGAAACTATAATGGTTGTTGTGTACATTTACTTTCACATTTTTTAACCTTCCAGTGACATTTTTCTTCACTTCTCCTTTCTTCATTGAGGTTCCAATGTCTAAGAGTTGAACGAGTCCGCTTCCTTCAGGTTCTTGAATATCTAAACTATCACACAATGACCCTACAGTGTAATCCTCGTTGTTATTTGAACATTCGTCAGTACCGCTATGGATAAACAGAGTTTCAAGTCCAGTCAATTCTTCAAGGGGAAGTGTTATAGGATCTTCAGTGATATAGTTTTCGTTTAAATCAATCACTTTTAGACTTTTGGGGAGGTTTCTCACAGCATCGCTGTCAATGGACATTATGTTGTTACCTCTAGTGACAAGGGTTGTTAATCTGTGGGGCAAAAATTGAACCAAGGAGTTGTCTACCTTTGTGATGTCATAATCACTGACAATGTAACTCATTTTTAATGTTTGAAGGTTGGAATGCTTCAAACTCCACAAAATCGTGGGTAAATACCTCATTCCAATCCCACGGTTATAGGAGATGTCCAAAGTCTGAAGGTTTCTAAGAGGTGAAAATGCACCAGATGGTATTGTAGATCCATTCTTGTTACATAAGCTGATATTTAACGATTTGATGTGATCCAAATTTTGAAAGGTCTCATTGGACAGTATGTTCATCTGACACGAAAAGCAACTGATAGTTAATGTGCGCAATGACGTCATGTTATTAAATTCTGACCCAAAACTACTTTCACCAAAGTAGTCTATTTTTAGTTCCTCTACACCGGTAAGATATGACAAAGTATTTAAAATATGTGGCTGTTTCGGTAAACATTGGTAAAAATTGTGTTGGAGCAATAAACGTCTCAGTGATTTCAATGGCTCAAAAATACGTCCGGGAATATAAGAATCACCTAAAATGAGACTATTAATGCTGAGATCTAAAGATACTAATCGATCAAGGTCATTAAAAGCGCCATCCTCTATTCTGACAATAAAGTTTCTCGACAGAACTAAGTTCTCTAACATTTGATAGCGAGATAGCACGTTCTTTGGCAAGATCTCTATAGAGTTGTTATTGAGGAAAAGCTCAGTTATTGTTGTGGCTAGATTTTGTGGTATTTTAGTTAATCCAAGACTAGAACAGTCGCACCTGGTGATGTTACAAGTACACGCATTATTGCTATAGTCATCAAGAGATTTAGAGGTTTGTTTCTCGTTATTGCTGCGCCCAGTGAAGGGAATCTGCGTAGCAGACATAGAGAGCGCTTTTATCTCTGCTTGGTTATTTTGATGACCTGTAGCTGTGCGTGGTCTTAGTGCCGTTGACAACTTTTGAGCTTCATTTCTGGCTTGATTGTCAAGAATTTGATGCTCGCGTTCACCAAATGTGGTAATGTTGAAACTGGCGGTTGTTTTATGAAATAGGTAACCAACGTTTGGCCAACTGTATGACCTTGCCGACATGTCGTTATTTACAACATTTGTCCTTGACTTTTTATTAGCGATTTGCTTAACGCTGACATCAGAACCTTTCCCCACAGTTTCTTGACTTTGGCTACCTCTCCCATGTTTATGCATGTCGGAATATGATCCCTTATGGTCCATGGTGTTTGGGATATTATCATCGCTGACATGTAAAGATCTGTTTATTTGTTCAGGCTTTGTGGTGATTAATGTATTTCTTGAAAACGTATGTTGGCCTCTAATGTTGGTCTCTGCTGACCTCTTAAATTCAACTTTTTCAGAATTTTCAGAAACAGCAGTACTAACTGGCACATACTGAAATCTTGACATATTACTTGCCAGACAAACAGTGACATAGAGTACAACTAGTGTCGTTGACATCGTCATTTTGACAAGTTCTTTGAGTGTGAATCTCACAAACGAGCTACAAAATGAAAACAAAAACACTGGTAAAAATCATTGAGAAAATATTTTAGAAAAATGTTAAATCATTTAGATTATATTCTAAAAATTTTAATTTTAATTTTTTTTTTCATTTATTCTTGTTCTTTCTATGACTGCAGATCGACAAAGCAATCAATAGCATATCGGTCTTTGGAGGGACAACATAAAAGTTAATTTATTTCAAGTTTGTCTCTGATCATCCTTGATATCGGAACCCATGTCTGGAAGACACTATTTGCCAGTTTCCAGTGATCGTCGATAAATTATCCTTGACCTGCCTCTCTTTCACCTTCTCTCTGGAGATCACTGCATGACAGCTGTCTCGATTACTTACAGATCTCCTCAAAACAAATGACGTCACCGGCTGCATCATTTGCAGCTATCAAACATGTGCATCTCATCTTCATTGAGGATATTTTACTTCATGATTTTATTAAGTCAAAACTTTCTGATAATTTTACTCAAGAAGGTTCTTAATAACAGTCTTGAGATTTCCTTGTCAGTCATGTTTTACTTTCGTCATCATCAAGTACCATGCGTACTGGCGTAGGTGATCATGTCTCATTACAACTTTCGAACTCGACAGTTATTTATCATTTCTGTTGTTGACCTTCTGCCAATCCATTCTCTTAAGCTGTCTGGTATCTTTTCTCTTTGCTTCCCTCTATCTCTTCGTCTCTCAATATTCCCAGTTGTTACAATATATCCTAGCTGTTCTCTTCTCATTACATGGCCAAAAAATATGATTATTTCTTTCTAATGTTTGATATTAGATCTCTTTTTTGCTTTGACCTCTTTCAGAACATTTTCATTACTCTTCTTAGCTGTCCATGATATTCTCAACATTCTTCTGTAAAACCACATTTCTACAGCCTCCAGTAATTTTCTTGTCTGTTGTCCTATTGTCCATGATTCACATCCATATGTTAAGACTGGCTCTACATAACATTAAACAATTTTTTTATTGTTTCTATTGTCAAAAATGGATTGCATAGTATCTTCCTCATTTTTTGGAAAGCTGGTTTTATCTGAGCTATTCTGCATCACACCTCTTTTGTACATCGGCTATCTGAGGACAACATTGTTCCCAGATATTTAAACTCATTTACCTCTTTTAGTATTGTTCCACTAGTCTTTATTGTGCATTGAAGTGAAGTCTTTTTCTTTGTTGCTACCATTACTTTCTGTCTTGTTACTATTAAGGCTGAATTTTTTTTATTGTTGCTTTCTTTCACTATAATGTCTAACATTTCTTGTAAATCATTATTTTTTGTACTCTTAGCCATTAAAACTGTATCATCAGCATACCTTCATCATCATCATCGAGTGCCATCTCCGCAACGAAGGTTGGCTACCATGGAGCGCCATTCTGCTCTGTCTTTTGCTTTGATGATGCAGATTGTCATAGGCTGATTTGTCCATCTTTTGATGTTACTCGTCCATGTTAGTCTTGGTCTGCCTCTGCCTCTTTTACCTTGTATTTTCCCCTCCAGGATTACTTTTAGTAGGATGTTGTGTCTTTTAACATGGCCCCAAAATCACATTTATCTTGTTTGAATTTGTCTTTAGTAGTTCTCATTTTCAATTTTAGTTGTTTTAAGACTTCATCGTTTGTTTTCTTTTCCTTCCATTCAATTCTACCTATTCTTCTATATATCCACATTTCAAAGGCTTCAATTTTCTATTCTGTTTTGTTGTCTAATGTCCATGTTTCTGCACCATATAGGAATGTTGGGAAGACATAACATTTTGCTATTCTTAGTTTTAGCCCTGGTGTTATTTATTTTGATGTTAGTTTTTGATGTTTTTCATGACATTTAAAATTACTTTTTGTAATTCCTATTCTTTTGTTTATCTTTTGTTTGAGATGGGATTTCTCAGAAGAATGTTGAAAGTTCCCTGGACAGCTAAAAAGACCAATGAGGAAGTTCTCAAAGAGGCCAACACAAAAAGGGAGCTCTTAAAAAACATCAGAAAGAAGCAATCAACATTTTTCGGGCACATCATGAGAAGACGAAAGTTGGAATACTTGGTTACAACTGGCAAAAATAAAAGGAAAGAGAGATCACGGGCGACAAAGAGAGAAAATACTGGATAGCTTGGTGTCATGGCATGGAAAACAGTCAATAACAGAACTGATACGATGCACTGTAGATAGAAGATTGTGGAGGGACATGATCACCTACGCCAACCGGTAAGGCACATGAATATGATGATGATTCTTTTGTTTATTTTAGTTTTACATTTTCCATCACTGGTTATAGTATGTCCAAGGTAGTTGTAGTACTGAACTGTCTCCAGGTCTATTCCATCAATTTTTATATCCACTTGTGGGTTTTTGAGTATTTTCTTTGTTTATGATCATAGTTTTAGTCTTTTTTATATTCATATATAGTTCATATTTCTTGCTTGTCTTGTTTATTTCTTTAAGTAATTGTTGTAGATCTTTAGGATTTTCTGCTATTAGAACAGTATCGTCAGCATTTCTTAGGTTGTTGATTATCTTTCCATTAATTTGTAAGCCTGACATCTCTGTGATGTTTCTAAAGATTTGCTCAGTGTATAGATTGAATAAGCTTGGTGATATGATGCATCCCTGTTTTACTCCTCTTTTTATATCAATGGATGTAGTGTTCTCTTTGTTATATCAGCATACCTTATGATATTTATATTATGATCTCCGATTGTTATTCCAAGCATGCCCCTTATGAATCTTAAAATGATCTCACTATACATATTAAATAAATCTGGTGACAGCACACAACCTTTTCTAACACCCTGTTTTATTTGTTGAAGCATTCCCGAATGATTACCAGTTCTTATGGCCGCATGTTTAACTTTAGCCTTCACTTAACAGATATATGTGGTATCTTTGAAGGCTCCATCAACTAGGATTATAATGACTCATTTTCGTGTAATAAGTAAGAATTGGCTAAAAGTGTCATCGTTGTCTTACAAGTCTTTCAGAACTAAACAATTGTCTGTCGTGTACATCTGGGTATGTATTTTTAGTCGGTATCATCGTTATCTGTATTATACAAAAATGAAATTCTGGTTGGTTTCAAGATGGTGAAATAGACCTTATATTCCATAAACCGGTGCAAGGTTTTCGTTTGGAGACTGATTAATTTCAGTCCACTAATGCATATTTCTGCGTTACAGTCATTCGGGTGTCCTACTTAACAGTTTCGCTCCAATGCCACTGAATCTGTGCAAGCAGTGGTCCACTTTTGCAAATCAAGTATTGTAGTTTTCCCCTTTGCTGAAGTCGATATGCAGTTTATGTCATCACATTTATAGTTGTTTAGTAACAAAAATTGAATTGGTTCGACGTCAGTGATTCACAGCTCCTTAATATGGACTTTTCTACCAAGTCTACCGAAGGTTTCAATTTAGGTTGTTTGCTCCATCGCTGCTGTGTTTCGTGCGTTTTTTTTTTTTTTTTTTGGCTGCATTCCTTGGAGTGGATGGGGTTTTGTAGGCGCTACCAAAATTGGTGCATACTACGTCATCATGGCGCTGAGTGCTGTTAAATAACCATCGTTGGGTTTCTTCAGCGCCAATTACTTACATGTTACAGCTGTTTAAGATTACACTTTTTCTGCGAGATCCCTACAGTGTAGCGTGCGTTTTTGGCTGCACTCTTTGGAGTGTAAGCGCAACCATTGCTGTGTATGCTACGTCATCGTGACTGACATTCGTATACCCCTAAACCGACCGTACTCTCGTAATAAAGGGCAAGATGATTGAATTTTGTTCGTTTATTTGCAGCCCCAATGTGACTCTCTGATTTTCATCTGGTCAGAAGGGATATTGTCTAGATTGAGGAGAGTTACGAGGAGTTTGGAGATAGACTTGTGAACTTGCTACTCGTTTCACACTGCGGGTCTTGCTTTATAGGAGGTCTGGGTGATTTTGCAACGTCCGGTGAAGAAAATCCGACGACTAACTATAGCGAGTGACATGGGACTTTCCGTTTTCACTTTCTAATAATGGATACTGTGTCTAACGCTGCTTGTGGCGTTATCATAAGAAAGTTTAATAGTATTTACTTTTATTTTTGGAAATTTAAAAGCCTTTGATATTTACCACAAACTGTCGCCATGTGAGCTGCCCGCCTTTATCAATCACCAAAACTTATTTTAATTTCTGTTTTCAAAATATTACTATTTTATGAATGATAATGATGTTGTGTGACAATTTTACCAATACTGTGTCTGTGCTTTCTGAAGTCTGCTTATCTATTCCTACGTCTCAAGTCAGCTGTTTTTTTTTATTTTTTTAATGTTTCTATTTACTTAAATTATGACAGGAATTTTAGTAGGCACTGCGCGTATTTCAGCGCATCCCCAATTATTACGTTCTGCCTTTTCTAAAGTAACTTTGAAGTGATTCCTTTACTGCCTTCCCGCCTAGGTTTTCCGTATGTAATATTTGTGAAGATAGTAAATATGTAATGTTAGTTGTGAAATAAAAACCTGCTTTCATGTTGTCATAATCACATGTATTTTGTTCATTAATCCATTGTGGGATTTGTTCTTAATCAATTAAATGAACTAAAGTAAAAACTAAGTAAATTAAAAATGCAGTATCACTATGTGAAGATGAGTCAGTCTGAAAAATAGTAAAAACAAGATCTTTGTGTCTACTTCAACGCCGGATAGAGTATTAGACCAAGTGATTAGCATAACGTAGTAAAAAAGGATGGAATTGTCAAGAGAAAGTGTAGAAGACGGGTTGTCAAGCGAAGGTGAAAAAGGGGTTTCAAGAGAAAGTAAAGAAGGGTTTGTCAAGGTATAGTGAAAAGAAGGAAAAATTTAAAAATAAAAAAAATGGTATGTAAGAAGCTTTACGTGACAAGTGGACGATACAGACTAAACAACGTTTCGGCTCAATAGGCCTTCATCAGGAACAAACAAAAAAAACACATACACAAAACTAATAACGAAACAACCAAAACAAAAACAATCGAAATGTGTTAAAGAAAACAAAATAAATAAAACTATCCTGTCAAATCCAAAATGAAATCGTAACCAAGTGCGGCTGTCGTGAACGTCGAGAAACGTGCAAAAAAGTGCGTAAATGTACACAGAACCAGAGGAGTTCACAAAGGGGTCAGTGTACAAACACAAAGGAGAAAGAATCGAATAGTAGACTAACAGGTGTAAAAAGACGTGAAAATGTCTGAGGTGGGGTACAATAAAAACAAATGAGGGGTAAGGAGCACAAAAAAAAAGGTATAGAGGAGAAAACCGAAGTGTCTCATAAGGGACTAGAGGAGAAGAACTATAAAAAGCATGGCATAGTAAGTAGACCAAAGAATCCAAATATGTGTAGTAGAGAAGGCTATGCAAAAGGGAAGGAGCAACCAAAAAGAAACTATGCGTATGAGTGTGATACATTCATAAAAATATACATTCATAGTGAAAAGAAGGCGGTTGTAAAGAATAAAGAGTTGTGAAGAGAAAGTGAAGAAGCAGGTGTTGTGAAGAGAAAGTAAAGTAGGTGTTGTCAAGAGAAAGTGAAGAAGAAAGGGTTGTCAAGAGAAAGTGAAGAAGAAAGGGTTGTCAAGAGAAAGTGAAGAAGGTGTTGTCAAGAGAAAGTGAAGAAGAAAGGGTTGTCAAGAGAAAGTGAAGAAGAAAAGGTTTTCAAGAGAAAGTGAAGAAGGTGTTGTCAAGAGAAAGTGAAGAAAAAAGGGTTGTCAAAAGAAAGTGAAGAAGGTGTTGTCAGGAGAAAGTGAAGAAGAAAGGGTTGTCAAGAGAAAGTGAAGAAGAAAGGGTTGCGAAGAAAAGGTGAAGAATCATTTTTTTTAAATAATAAAGTGAAAAAGAGGGGGTTATCAAGAAACAATTAAGAAAGGGTTATCAAAAGAAAATGAAGAAGATAGTGTCAAGAGAAAGTAAAGAAGAAGACGTCTTTCTATATGTGAAAGTGTTCATGGAATTACGATGAGATTAAGAGATCGTGAGACAATGAGATTATGATACTTTATGATTATATGGCCATGATACTGTGACATTATCGAATGATATAAAAAAAACTATGACGCCATCATATTATGAGATTGTGAGAATTTGACACTTTAAAACCTAGCGACTGACGTTATGAAACCATAACAGTTGCAGACTCTAAAAATTAGTGACTGACATTATGAAACCATAACAGTTGGAGACTCTAAAAATTAGTGACTGACGTATGAAACCATAACAGTTTGAGACTCTAAAAATTAGTGACTGTGACGTTATGAAACCATAACATTTTGAGACTAAAAATTAGTGACTGTGACGTTATGAAATCATAACAGTTTGAGACTAAAAATTAGTGACTGTGACGTTATGAAACCATAACAGTTTGAGACTAAAAATTAGTGACTGTGACGTTATGAAACCATAACAGTTTGAGACTAAAAATTAGTGACTGTGACGTTATGAAACCATAACATTTTGAGACTAAAAATTAGTGACTGTGACGTTATGAAAACATAACAGTTTGAGACTAAAAATTAGTGACTGTGACGTTATGAAACCATAACAGTTTGAGACTCTAAAAATTAGTGACTGTGACGTTATGAAATCATAACAGTTTGAGACTAAAAATTAGTGACTGTGACGTTATGAAACCATAACAGTTTGAGACTAAAAATTAGTGACTGTGACGTTATGAAACCATAACAGTTTGAGACTAAAAATTAGTGACTGTGACGTTATGAAACCATAACAGTTTGAGACTAAAAATTAGTGACTGTGATGTTATGAAATCATAACAGTTTGAGACTCTAAAAATTAGTGACTGACGTTATGAAATCATAACAGTCTGAGACTCTAAAACCATGAATCTGTTAGACAATGAAGCTCTAAATCTATGTGATCGTTATAATATTAAACAAAGAGACTATGCTATCAAATTCAAAAATCAACGAGAGTTTGAAGTATTCCGTCTCTCTCTGTCCTGTTGAAGAACAACATCTCAACGAGAGTTTGAAGTATTCCGTGTATGTTGCATGTGAAGAACACCATCTCAACGAGAATTTGAAGTATTCCGTATATCTCTCATGTGAAGAACACCATCTCAACGAGAGATTGAAGTATTCCTTTCTCTCTGTCCTGTTGAAGAACAACATCTCGACGAGCGTTTGAAGTATTCCGTCTATGTTGCATGTGAAGAACACCATCTCAACGAGAATTTGAAGTATTCCGTCTATCCATTGTGCTGAAGAGCACCATCTCAACGAGAGTTTTAAGTATTCCGTCTATCTATTGTGCTGAAGAACACCTTATCAACGAGAGATTGAAGTATTCAGTCTCTCTGTCCTGTTGAAGAACACCATCTCAACGAGAGATTGAAGTATTCCGTCTACCTGTCATGTGAAGAACACCATCTCAACGAGAGATTGAAGTATTCCGTCTACCTGTCATGTGAAGAACAACATCTCAACAAGAGTTTGAAGTATTCCGTCTATCTGTCATTGCTTGATAACCTCCTGTTAACTGTTATTTTAACTGCGGTTGTTAACGGTTGTTTGATTATCCACTCTACATGTCATGTGTTTTAACTGTTTAATCTGTTGTTTCTAAAACTTTCAAAAAGTTAGTATGATGTTTACAGCCTTCTCAGTTCATTTCTCCTATTTTTTTTCTAACAAAATCTACTCACATCATGCATCTGACACATGTGATTGTGGTGATATATGTCTCATTGATATTTTTTAAATATTGTTTCCCAATCATGTTTGAGGTACGACCCATTTTTACAACAGCAAGTAAGAGGCGACACAATTTTGTAACAGCCAAAAGTAATATGTGATTTTATTTTGTAACAGCCAAGTAATATGTGATTTTATTTTGTAACAGCCAAGTAATATGTGATTTTATTTTGTAACAGCCAAGTAATATGTGATTTCATTTTGTAACAGCCAAGTAATATGTGATTTTATTTTGTAAGAGCAAATTCATGGGCCACCCATTGTTACAAGAGCCGTTAGATATTATTCCCATTTTATACAACTAATTAACAGGCGACTCCATTTTGTAATAGCTAAGTAAGTTATTACTTTGTTTTGTTATAGCCAAGTAAGATATTACTTTGTTTTATGATTACCAGGTAAATTATATTACTTTGTTTTATGATCGCCAAGTAAGATATTGCTTTGTTTTATCATAGCCACGTAAGTTATTACTCTGTTTTGTGGTAGCCACGTAAGTTATTACTCTGTTTTGTGGTAGCCACGTAAGTTATTACTCTGTTTTGTGGTAGCCACGTAAGTTATTACTCTGTTTTGTGGTAGCCACGTAAGTTATTACTCTGTTTTGTGGTAGCCACGTAAGTTATTACTCTGTTATGTGGTAGCCATGTAAGTTATTACTCTGTTTTCTGGTAGCCATGTAAGATATTGTTAAATACAAAAATAAAAATGTTTAACTCAAATGTTAAGACGGTCCTATTATATGGCTGTGAAACATGGAGAACAACAAAATTGACAATCACGAAGATACAGACTTTCATTAATGGATGCTTACGCAGAATAAAAGGATGGAAATGGCAGGACAAAATCACTAACATAGAATTATGGAAATGTACCAGTCAAACACCAGTGGATAAAGAGATACAGCGAAGACGATAGCTCTGGATAGGACACACACTACGGAAGCCAACTGAGAATGTTATACAACAGGCCCTTTTTGGAATCCCCAGGGGAAAAGACAAAGAGGAAGACCAAGGAATTCTTGGAGAAGACAGATAGAAGCAGAGATGAAGATGATGGGGAAGACATGGAATGATCTTATAAGAATGGCAAAAAACAGAACGACTTGGAAAGTGTGTGTTGAAAACCTATGCTCCACTGGGAGCTAAAAAAGGTAGAGAGATGTAAGATATTACTTTGTATGTTAGTCTAGTACGATATTACTTTGTTTTATGATAACCAAGTAAGTATCACTTTACTTTATGATAGCCATGTAAGATATTACTTTACTTTATTATAACCAAGTAAGTATTACTTTACTTTATGATAGCCATGTAAGATATCACTTTACTTTATGATAACCAAGTAAGTATTACTTTACTTTATGATAGCCATGTAAGATATTACTTTACTTTATGATAGCCATGTAAGATATTACTTTACTTTATGATAGCCATGTAAGATATTACTTTACTTTATGCTAGCCATGTAAGATATTACTTTACTTTATGACAGCCATGTAAGATATTACTTTACTTTATGATAGACATGTAAGATATTACTTTACTTTATGATAGCCATGTACGATATTACTTTACTTTATGATAGCCATGTAAGATATTACTTTACTTTATGATAGCCATGTAAGATATTACTTTGTTTTATGAAGATATAAAACTTATCTGGGGTCTTCCTTGTTTATTTTACCATGTAATAAAGGCATAAAGGCGTTACGTGGTCAATAAAAGCTAACTGAACACATAAATTGAGCCCCATAACGTATTATATGGTTGTAGGGATGTCACCAATGAAAATTGGCAGTGTTTGACTATAGAACTTGGACGTAAGGGGGCCAGTGCTTGTCATCAAATTTATTAACTCCTACAACTAAGCTACATGGTATCTATGATTAAACGACTGAGTAGTGGCAAGTTGGATTTCAACATACGTTCATCTTATCTCCATGGCAACGCGTCACCGTCATCTTCAATTGGTAGTATTTTTAGCGTTGGTAAGAATACTCTCGACAACAGTCTCTTTCTGCAGTTGTTTATCATTTCTGCGTAATTCATTATTTCAAGCTGCATTCTATATTTTTTCTCATTCTTTTATCAAGAACGAAAACTGTTGACTAACAGCGACGAGTACAATATCTAAGTTGACAGCTTCTTTAACTGAGATTCTGGTAAATAGTGGAATTATTTCTTACTCATCTTAAAAATTTTGAATTTATTTAGCTATAATTATACCTCCTAATATTGGAAATTAGCTCTCTTTTTGCCATGTAATGAGAAGGGAACAGCTGGAATATATTATAACAACTTTAAAAAATCGAGGGACGAAGAGATAGAAGGAAGCAAAGAGAAAATATTCCAGACAGATAAAGAGAATGGTTTGGCAGTAGGTCAACAATGGAAATGATAAATAACTGTCGAGATCGAAAGTTATGGAGAGACATGATCACCTACGCCAGCCGGCACTATACTGGATGATGATGACTAAAACACTTACCTTACTTACAGTAGCCTGAGTTGTTTACCATCAAACATTTATTCCTTCTCAAAGACAACATCAGCTTCAATGAAAATTGCACGGTCACCCAAAACTCCACTACACTCACAAAAGTTATATCTTCATATCAACTTGCACTTAATCCAACCACTAAGCTTTTCCTTGTGAAAGCGTTTAAAATATACTTCCTTTTTCATTCATTGCTTTTCTCATCGACACACTGAACAAACGGCTAAATATAAACATATGAAATGTATTCACGGTATTTATTCTATGACGAAATCATTCATCGCGAACGGGTTTCAAAATTGAAAATGTGTACGGTATGTCACTATATTTTAGATAAATGTACATGCAAACACATTGGTACTACATTCCAGCTCAAATCACCGATTATCATCATCATGTGCCATGCCAGTTGGCGTATGCGGTCATGTCCTTCTACAATCTTCTGTCCACAGGGCATCGTATGAAATATGTTGTTGGCTGTTTCTATACCATGACACCAGCTATCTAATATCTTCTCTCTTGTCGTTTGCGATTTCTGTCCCTGTATTTTGCCAGTTGTAACCAGATATTCCAACTTTTCTCTTCTCATGATATGCTCGAAAAATGTTGATTATTTCTTTCTGTTGTTTTTATAGGAGTTCCCTTTTTTGTATTGACCTGTTTGCGAATGTCCTCATTGGTCATTTTAGTTGCCTAGGGAACTTTCAACATTCTTCTAAGAAATCCCATCTCTGTGGCCTCTAATCGTTTATCCATTTGCTTGTCGACTGTCCATGATTCGCTTCTATAGGTCACAATTGGATCTATATCGCATCGCTGAACAATCTTTCTCACTTCTATTCTGGTGAGTGCAAGGTTCTGAAAAGATCTCAGTAGAGACATAAATTCTTTCAGACGGGTAGTGGTGAGTGCAAGGTTCTGCAAAGATCTCAGTAGAGACATAGATTCTTTCAGACGGGTAGTGGTGAGTGCAAGGTTCTGCAAAGATCTCAGTAGAGACATAAATTCTTTCAGACGGGTAGTAGTGAGTGCAAGGTTCTGCAAAGATCTCAGTAGAGACATACATTCTTTCAGACAGGTAGTGGTGAGTGCAAGGATCTGCAAAGGTCACAGTAGAGACATACATTCTTTCAGACGGGTAGTGGTGAGTGCAAGGTTCTGCAAAGATCTCAGTAGAGACATAAATTCTTTCAGACGGGTAGTGGTGAGTGCAAGGTTCTGCAAAGATCTCAGTAGAGACATAAATTCTTTCAGACGGGTAGTGGTGAGTGCAAGGTTCTGCAAAGATCTCAGTAGAGACATAAATTCTTTCAGACGGGTAGTGGTGAGTGCAAGGTTCTGCAAAGATCTCAGTAGAGACATAAATTCTTTCAGACGGGTAGTGGTGAGTGCAAGGTTCTGCAAAGATCTCAGTGGAGACATAAATTCTTTCAGACGGGTAGTAGTGAGTGCAAGGTTCTGCAAAGATCTCATTAGAGACATACATTCTTTCAGACGGGTAGTGGTGAGTGCAAGGTTCTGCAAAGATCTCAGTAGAGACATAAATTCTTTCAGACGGGTAGTGGTGAGTGCAAGGTTCTGCAAAGATCTCAGTAGAGACATAAATTCTTTCAGACAGGTAGTGGTGAGTGCAAGGTTCTGCAAAGATCTCAGTAGAGACATAAATTCTTTCAGACGGGTAGTGGTGAGTGCAAGGTTCTGCAAAGATCTCAGTAGAGACATAAATTCTTTCAGACAGGTAGTGGTGAGTGCAAGGTTCTGCAAAGATCTCATTAGAGACATAAATTCTTTCAGACAGGTAGTGGTGAGTGCAAGGTTCTGCAAAGATCTCAGTAGAGACATAAATTCTTTCAGACAGGTAGTGGTGAGTGCAAGGTTTTGCAAAGATCTCAGTAGAGACATAAATTCTTTCAGACAGGTAGTGGTGAGTGCAAGGTTTTGCAAAGATCTCAGTAGAGACATAAATTCTTTCAGACGGGTAGTGGTGAGTGCAAGGTTTTGCAAAGGCACGAGACCTGATGAGCCGATGTAGAAAAATAAAAAGAAAGTTGGACCATTTATTCGATTAAATGGTGAATATAAAATGTTTTTTTTTAAATTCGAGCCTTAGAGGAAAGAATATGGGTATACTATGCTGCAATATTGTTATATAGTGTACATCCCCCCCCAAAAAAAAAAAAAATGGCAACAGCAAATTGTATACAATAGGATTCAGAGCTCTTGAACATGTATTTCGTAATGTGCTGTGTTCATGTAGTAAATGTTATCACACCAGAGTCCCTCCCGATTTGTCTTCTCTTTTCATGTCACTTTCTATTTCAGATCTACTAGTTTTGGTTACTGTAGAACATGTAGTTTAGTAATTTTTCATTTCCTTGTCCGTTCCTGTGTTCGTGTTTTCTGAAGAAGGCTGCGTGTAGGCCGAGTAGTCATGATATTGTTTTGTTCCTTATTTGTATAGCTGTCACTATTCTAGGAGTGTACCACCACTTGTTCCTTATTTGTATACAGCTGTCACTATTCTAGGAGTGTACCACCACTTGTTCCTTATTTGTATACAGCTGTCACTATTCTAGGAGTGTACCACCACTTGTTCCTTATTTGTATACAGCTGTCACTATTCTAGGAGTGTACCACCACTTGTTCCTTATTTGTATAGCTGTCACTATTCTAGGAGTGTACCACCACTTGTTCCTTATTTGTACAGCTGTCACTATTCTAGGAGTGTACCACCACTTGTTCCTTATTTGTATAGCTGTCACTATTCTAGGAGTGTACCACCACTTGTTCCTTATTTGTATAGCTGTCACTATTCTAGGAGTGTACCACCACTTGTTCCTTATATCAACACAGACGTATATTCCAGGCCAAAAGCGAAGCTCGGCTACTTTAGGAATCGAATACAGAAAAGTATTAATGAACCATACATCAGCTCTGTTCATTTCAATAAGGGAAATGAAGCTTTTAACATAAACACCTAGTTGTACGGTCCTCGCTCGAATTCAGAAGACTCGACGGTCGTCCAGATGCGGGATAGGTTGGTAGTGACAAAGCATGCTAGAAAGTCTTCGCTCGTTAAAAAAATCTTTGTGTTTCTGTCCCGTACTATGGACCTAGCATTGTCGTCGAAATGTGAAAAAATACGTTTCTTAAATACAATTGCAGTGCTTCTTAAGTGAAGGTGTGGCTCTGTGTTTGTTGTATTTTTGTTGTGCAGTGAGTAATAAATTAAAATTGGTGATACATGGTTAATTGAATACTGAAAAGACACTATTTGCTGTGTTTCCATATAAAGATAAACTTCAAATTATGAAAAAGTTAGGCCTTAACAATCCCCTTCGGATCTTAAAAGTGAACATCAAGAAAAGAAAAAGGGAATAAACTATGCTACAAACTTGTAGACAGTAATTACACAATCTACCCGTTTCTAACTGGGTCCACGAAAACTCAGAAATGGAACAGCTTTGCATGTTTTATCTTTTCCACTGATCTAAGCCTATGTTTATATTTATTTATTTTATCTAATGATACAATTTCATAGTTAATTTAGGTTTCGTCTTTATAACAAGTTACAGTGGCGTCACAAAATAGTTTAAAAGTATGGAACAGTCAAGAAATAAGCAACCCCCTCTCCCATTTTCCCCTCCTTTTGCTCCTAATTCTCCAACACTACGTTAGAATGAAATAGCCAACTTTTTAAACACAGCATACGTCAGAGATTCAAATATAACAAATGAGATGTTTGGGGTCTTAAAAGACACGCAGCCTGCTAAAAGTAATTTTGGAAAGGAAAATACAAGGTAAAAGAGGAAGATGCAGATCAAGATTAACATGGACGAGTAACATCAAAAGCATATGGCAACCAGCACCATCAAAGCAAGAGACAGATCGGGATGGCGGTCATTCGTAGTCAAACTTCGAGGCGGAGACGACATTCAATGATGATGATGATGATGCGCCACAAGATATCAAAGTCTCGTATTTCGGTTCCCTTTCAATTTCGTTAGGCTATTCTGCATTAAAACACACACAGATACTGATTAAAGCCCTGCCTAAAACGATAACTTTAAAATCAGGTCTCAACAGGTCTCAGCATGAACATTTATAACAAAAAACGGAATGCTATTGATGTCAGCCAAGACTAGTGAAGTAGGTGTGGTGGGGGATTTCTGATCAGAAAGTGAGTCATATCCGGGTTGCATTGTGCCTCTCTCATTACATGATATTTATTTATTTGCTCTCAGTGACATTATATTTCATCTAGTTGTCGTATGTAATGAGAAGAGAACAGCTGGAATATATTGTAACAACTGGGAAAATTGAGGGACGAAGAGATAGAGGGAAGCAACGAGAATAGATACCAGACAGCTTAAGAGAATAGCTTGGCAGAAGGTCAACAACATAAATGATAAATAACTGTCGAAATAGAAAGTTATGGAGAGACATGATCACCTACGCCAGCAGGCCCGGTACTTGATGATGATGATGATGAGTTGTCGTATTGTTCTATTCCTCTGACGTTTGTTATTTCCAGCTATCTTTCTCTCGCTCTCTTTCTCTTGTTCACACTCATGCAACCTCACTCGTTTCTCTCTCTGTCCTCCTCTCTCTGTCTCTCTCTGTCTCTCTCTGTCTCTCTCTCTCTCTGTCTCTCTCTCTCTCTCTGTCTCTGTCTGTCTCTGTCTCTCTCTCTCTCTGTCCTCCTCTCTCTCTCTGTCTCTGTCTCTCTCTCTGTCTCTCTCTCTCTCTCTGTCTCTCTCTCTCTCTCTGTCCTCCTCTCTCTCTCTCTATCTCTGTCTCTCTCTATCTCTGTCTCTCTCTCTCTCTGTCTCTGTCTGTCTCTGTCTGTCTCTCTCTCTCTCTGTCTCTGTCTGTCTCTCTCTGTCTCTCTCTGTCTCTCTCTCTGTCTCTCTCTCTCTGTCGCTCTCTGTCTCTCTCTGTCTCTCTCTCTGTCTCTCTCTGTCGCTCTCTGTCTCTCTCTGTCTCTCTCTCTGTCTCTCTCTGTCGCTCTCTGTCTCTCTCTTTCTCTTTACAGCTTGTTTTCCTTGGTTTGTTTATTTTTTTTAAATTTACTTTTCTTTCTCTATCTATTCTATATATAGTTTATCCACTGATCTATCTCCGTCTTTTTCTATCTTGGTCTAGGTCAAGTTCACCGTGGGGAATTTTCTCCTTCAAGAGGAACACCAGAACCTGACTTCCGGTATGGACAGCCTCCATGTTGGCCATCTGTAAAATATAAAGATCAGTGAAGATACATCAATATAGTAAATAAATGTTACAATCACATATACACCCATGGCTTTTTTAAAGAAATGTTACAAGTAGTAGAAGTAGTAGCCTCCGTGAGTCATAGTTTACTATGGATTTTCAAGCGCCCCTAGAAATGTTATCTTTTCTTTTCTTTCCTTTAGCCGTGTAGTTTATTTTTTTATGAATCTGTCTGTTTCTTGTTTGATGTGGGCCTTCTGAATGTATTTACAGAGATTACGGTCTGCTGCTATTTCTTCCCAGGCGGCAGTGTTTATGTTCAGAGTCTTCATGTAGCGTTTACACACGTCTACAAATCGAAGTTTTGGGCGCCCTCTAGTCATTTTGCCATTGGCCAGTTGTCCGAAGAGTATATCTTTTGGTATGAGATCATCTTTAATACGGTGTACATGGCGTAACCTACGTTGTTTGAACAGTGTGTAGATGTTCGGGAGACCTGTGCGAGTCATACCTCCACGTTTGTCACTTTATCCTTCCAGGTAATAACAAGAAAACAGTGAAGACATCGCATATAGAATGCATTTAGCTTTTTCTCCTTCTTTACATAGGTTGTCCAAGATTCGCTGCCATACAAGAGGATATTAATTATGCAGGCATTGTAAACTGCGGCCTTTGTTTTAATTGTCAGTTTGCTGTTTTACCAGACACGCCTTGAAAGACGGACGAAGGTGATAGCAGCTTTAACAATGCGGGTGTAAATTTCTGTGTCTAAAGATAGTCTGTCGCTGATGATGGACCCCAGGTAGTTATACTGCTGCACGACAACACGTTTATAGTTGTCGATAGAGATTTCAGGTGTTGATTCGACGTCTAGACCGAGCATGTTAGTTTTCTGCAAACTTATTGTTAGTCTCTACAGGCATGCGAAAAGCGATGTACCATGCTCTGGAGTTCTTCCTGACTTTGCGTGACATGTGCAGCGTCGTCAGCAAATAACAGGTCTCTAATAGAGATGTGCCTAATTTTGGACCTAGCCTTTAGTCTTTCGAGATTGAACAACCGACCATCTTGATATCAAGGGTTCATGGTGGGGAAAGAGGGGGTATGACCTTGATATCAAGGGTTCGTGGCTGGTGCATTACCTCACGACCTTGATATCCAGGGTTCATGGTGAGTGCATGACCTCAGGACATTGATATGAAGGGTGCATGGTTATGGTGGCGACCTTAAAATCAAGGGTTCATGGTAAGGGGGTGGGGCACGAACATCATATCAAGGGTTCATGGCCAGGGGCCACTATCTCGCGACCTTGATATAAGGGGTCACTGAGGGGAGTGGAATGAAAAGATCCGATCTTTTAAATTAGTGCTCGAACTGGATATCTTTTTATTGCAAAGCCAGCACAACAATCTCCAACCCGCGTTACTCCAACACCAACCCGTGTTCCTCCACCTGCAACCCGAGTTCCTCCACCTAAAACCAGAGTTACTTAACATCCAACCCGAGTTCCTCCACCTCCAACCCGCGTTCCTCCACCTCCAACCCGCGTTCCTCCACCTCCAACCCGCGTTCCTCCACCTCCAACCCGCGTTCCTCCACCTTCAACCCACGCTACTCCCCTCGAACCCACATTCCTCCCCCTCCAACCCAGGTTCCTCCACCTTCAACCCAAGCTCCTCCCCCTCCAACCCACGTTCCTCCCACTCCAACCCAGGTTCCTCCACCTTCAACCCACGTTCCTCCCCCTCCAACCCAGGCTCCTCCACCTTCAACCCACGTTCCTCCCCCTCCAACCCAGGCTCCTCCACCTTCAACCCACGTTCCTCCCCCTCCAACCCAGGTTCCTCCACCTTCAACCCACATTCCTCCCCCTCCAACCCAGGCTCCTCCACCTTCAACCCACGTTCCTCCCCCTCCAACCCAGGCTCCTCCACCTTCAACCCACGTTCCTCCCCTCCAACCCAGGCTCCTCCACCTTCAACCCACATTCCTCCCCCTCCAACCCAGGTTCCTCCACCTTCAACCCAAGCTCCTCCCCCTCCAACCCACGTTCCTCCCACTCCAACCCAGGTTCCTCCACCTTCAACCCAGGTTCCTCCCCCTCCAACCCAGGCTCCTCCACCTTCAACCCACGTTCCTCCCCCTCCAACCCAGGCTCCTCCACCTTCAACCCACGTTCCTCCCCCTCCAACCCACGCTCCTCCACCTTCAACCCACGTTCCTCCCCCTCCAACCCAGGTTCCTCCCCCTCCAACCCACGTTCCTCCCCCTCCAATCCAGGTTCCTTCACCTTCAACCCACGTTCCTCCCCCTCCAATCCAGGTTCCTTCACCTTCAACCCACGTTCCTCCCCCTCCAATCCAGGTTCCTTCACCTTCAACCCACGTTCCTCCCCCTCCAATCCAGTTTCCTCCACCTCCAACCCACGTTCCTCCCCCTCCAACCTACGTTCCTCCACCTCCAACCCACGTTCCTCCACCTCCAACCCAAATTCCTCCCCTCCAACCCACGCTCCTCCACCTTCGACCCACGTTCCTCCCCCTCCAGTCCAGGTTCCTTCACCTTCAACCCACGTTCCTCCCCCTCCAATCCTCGTTCCCCCAACTTAAACCCACGTTCCTCCCCCTCCAGTCCAGGTTCCTTCACCTTCAACCCACGTTCCTCCCCCTCCAATCCTCGTTCCCCCAACTTCAACCCACGTTCCTCCCCCTCCAGTCCAGGTTCCTTCACCTTCGACCCACGTTCCTCCCCCTCCAATCCTAGTTCCCCCAACTTCAACCCACGTTCCTCCCCCTCCAGTCCAGGTTCCTTCACCTTCAACCCACGTTCCTCCCCCTCCAATCCTCGTTCCCCCAACTTAAACCCACGTTCCTCCCCCTCCAGTCCAGGTTCCTTCACCTTCAACCCACGTTCCTCCCCCTCCAATCCTCGTTCCCCCAACTTCAACCCACGTTCCTTCCCTCCAACCCAGGTTCCTCCAACTTCAACCCACGTTCCAACCCCTCCAACCCAGGTCTGGGTATGCCATATATGTATATTGTGGAGGACAACGGAATGTGAGCATGTTCAGAACTGCCCCAGGAACAGTGAGTTAGTTTTTGCCGGCTAACTTACTTACCAACTAACTATTCAACTAACCAACTAATACAAGTATTAATTAACTAAAGTATCAATGTAATGTAATCTATTTTTGTGTGATGTAATGGGCTTTATATCTCGAGAGATTAGTCTATGTTTTGTGGTCGGTTACTCAAGAACATAAACAACATAGAGATTACCTTACCTAACACAGGATGTAAGCAAATTCTATGTTGGCCAGGCCCTGCTGGTAAAGATGGATCAACTGCAGAGATGACGAAATCAATGAACGCTAACAACTTAAGTTTCCTTATAGGTACATTCTACATGATCTGGAAAGAAGAAAAAGTTCCTGCAAGCTGGAAAAGAATTATTTTCAAAATTACTAAAAAAAATGGCAGTCGGAATGATTCTTAATAAATGTAGAGGAGTAACGCTTTTGTCATGGCAGCTGCCAA
The DNA here is from genome assembly GCA_032433765.1 of Megaustenia siamemsis. Lineage (NCBI taxonomy): Eukaryota > Metazoa > Mollusca > Gastropoda > Stylommatophora > Ariophantidae > Megaustenia > Megaustenia siamemsis. The sequence goes on from JAVIAB010000108.1 coordinate 56,335,132, forward strand.
CATCGAGCAGAGACTACTTACTCTTCTGTTCCAGGGATTAGTCCTCGCACCAATTGAGTATGCCCTGGCAATTCTTACTGTCAGTACGACTCAAATTGATAGGATGGAGAAAAAATACAAAATGAAGCCATGCGCATTATCTTGGGATGTACAAGGGACACTCCCTGTGTAGCAATGGGCTATCTTCTTGACTTTCCAACCATGGATGACAGAATCAAGATCTGGAGAGCACGAGCATACCTGAAGATTAGTACAGATAAAGAGCATCCATTACATCACGTGCTCAACACAGGGAAAGGTGTCAGGATAAAAAGAGGCAAATCATGGGTGGGCCGAGCAGAAGATGTTATCAAACAGGTCTGTGGGCTTACCAATATCAGAGTTGGTGAGGAGTGGATACCGGTGCCTACGTATTTCAAGGGGACTTTCTCGTGTATTGTCACACTTGACTGGAAAAGTAGGGAAAAGAACCCGGTCGTGGTTAATGCTCAGGTCAACGGTCTTATCTGCGGTAACACCGATGAGAAAGATGCAGTCATATATACAGACGGATCTGTAAGACGATACCAAAGAAGTGCATGGGCAATTACAATACAGTTCGGAGTGCAACGATGATGATCCGCAAATAACTCAATAATTCAAACGTAACTCCGAGATATGTAGCTTGTATATCTTCTTTCACAGGCTCATTGTTTATGTAGATGGCTCCTGCTTTTTGTTTTGGGGAGAGAGTGAAAAGTGTAGTACTGCATTTGCTGTATTGATGCTGATACACCATCTATTTGTCCATGAATTCAGTGCATTCGAGATACGGGTGAGGCATGATCACCTACGCCAGCAGGTCAGGTACTTAATGATGGTTTGAAAATGAATGCCAAAGAAAGATACGTCACATTAATTGGAATGAATTCAAGACTAATGCTGAAATAAGAGAAACGGCCATGGACCCATTCTACTATTAAGAAAATCAAGACATATGACGGGCATGTGTTTAGAAGAAACTACCAGAGATTTACTAAGCAGCTCTCAAGTGGGAAACATCAGGGCAGAGGAAAAGAGGACGACCTCGAAAAACATTGAAAAAAAAGTCGAACAAAAGAGGTAAGGTTGGCAGGTATAGATTTACTCTCTAAATTGAACAGCTGGTTCAGAAGAGAGACAATTGATGGTTGACTCTAATAGGCATTTGTGCCTTCAAATGGCACTGGAAGGATCAAGAATCAAGAAGTGTATTTTGAAAGTTGGAAGAGGCAGTGGTTGGACTCTTCCTTGATGTTATTACTTAGCCCAACATGTTGACTGAAATATTCAGTAAGTTCACCTCTTTCATTATAGGTCGTCAATCCGCCACGTTCAGTCCTTTCTAAGTCAGCGCGCTGTCACTACATTACTGATGTGTCCTGCACATCTTTTTCCCCTGTCTCTATTACCCTCTATCTCTCTCCCTCTATCACTCTCAAATAATAATCTCCTCTCTGTCACACTCTCTCTCTCTCTCTCTCTCCCTGTTTCAATCTATTTATTTCTTTCTATCCCCCTCTCACCCATGCTATCTCCAGCCCACTGTTTCATTTCCTCTATCTCTTTCTTTCTATCTCTTGCTCTCTCACTTTCTCTCTCACTATATCTCTCTCACTATATCTCTCTCACTATATCTCTCTCACTATATCTCTCTCCCTCTATCTCATCTCTGTCTATCACTGTCATTCTATCGCTCTTCTTTCTCTCTCCCTCTTCGTCTCTAACCCCCTCTATCTCTCTCCCTTCCTATCCACCTCTATCTCTTTCTCTCTATATGTATTTCCATCTATCTCTCTCCATCTATATCTATCACTTTCTATTTCTCGCTCTATATCTCTCAATCTATTTTTCTCTACACCTTTCCCTCTATATCCTCCCTCTATCTTTTCCCTCTTTCTCTCTATATATCTCCGTTTATCTCTTTCCATGCTCCCTCTAACTTTCTCCTTTCATGACCCCTCTATCTCTTTCCTTCTATCTTTCTCTCCCTCTATTGTCTGTCCCTCTATCTCTTTCTCGTTTCATATCTCTCCCTCGTTCAATCTCTCTACCTCAATCTCTTCCTCTATCTCTTCCTCGTTCTACATCTCTCCCTCTATCTCTCCCTCGTTCTATATACCCCCCTCTATCTCTCCCTCGTTTTATATATCTCCCTCGTGCAATTTCTTTCTCCCTCTATCTCTCCCTCGTTCAATCTTTCTCTTTCTGTCTCTCATTAATTCTACATCTCTCACTCGTTCTATATCTCTCTCCCTCTCTCTCCCTCGTTATATATCTCTCCCTTGCTCTATTTTTCTCCTTCATGCTATATATCTCCCATCTATCGCTCCCTCGTTTTATCTCTCCCTTGTTCTATATCTTTCTCCTTCTATTTCTCCCTCGTTATATATCTCCCCTTGTTCTATATCTCTCTCCCTCTATCTCTCCCTCGTTCTATATCTCTTTTCCTCTATCTCTTTTTCATTCTAAATCTCACTCCATTCATCTCTTCCCCGTTTAATCTCTCCCGCTCGTTCTGTATATCTCTTTCGTTTTATATCTCTCTCGTTCAATCTCTCTGCCTCTAACTCTTCCTCGTTTTAAATAGCTCCTTCGTTCAAACATCTCTCCCTAGTTTTATATCTCTCCCTCGTTCCATCTCTCTCCCTCTATCTCTCCCTCATTCTATATCTCTTTTCCTCTATCTCTTTTTCATTCTAAATCTCACTCCATTCATCTCTTCCCCGTTTAATCTCTCCCGCTCGTTCTATATATCTCTTTCGTTTTATATCTCTCTCGTTCAATCTCTCTGCCTCTAACTCTTCCTCGTTTTAAATAACTCCTTCGTTCAAACATCTCTCCTTCTATCTCTCCCTAGTTTTATATCTCTCCCTCGTTACATCTCTCTCCCTCTATCTCATCCTCGTTTTATATATATCCGTCGTTCAAACATTTCTTCCTCGTTTTATATCTGTACCTCGTTCAATCTCTCTCTCTCGTTCTATATCTCTACCCCTTCTATATCTCTTCCTCGTTCTACGTCTCTCTCTCTTTTCCCCTCTCTTTCACTCTCCCTCCCTCTCTCTCTCTCTCTCTCTCTATCTATCTTACTTGTTATGCAGATAGCGGTACACGTGATAATGTCCCAACATTAATATTTAAAATGAACTTGACCTATTGCGTGACAGGTGGCAGGCAGAGACTCATTAGATAAGATTAAACATCTCGGCTCGCCAAGAAAGAGAAGGATGACGAAAAACACGAGTCGTATCAGTTGAGGATCAAGAATACGTGACCAGTGGATGCAGACACGAGAGAGGGGGTCTACATAGTGTTAAGAAACAGGAAACGTGTCAAGATCAGCTAACATATTTTATCATTGTCTTCATCTTATGTTACAGTATCTAATTTAATTTTACATTTTTTTTCCAAATAACGGTTCATCTAGTCTGTCACTTATTATTCGATTTTCTCTATTCATCTCTTTCTCTCTCTCACATTCACATTCTCTCTCGCTTTTCTTCTTCTAAACAGATAAAACGAGCTATTGTTTTATATCTTGCTTTGTTTATGGACAAGATTATTTCTGTCTACTGCTATCATTCTCCGCATCTCTTTGTCTCTCTCTCTCTCTCTCTTTCTCTCTCTCTCTCTCATACGTACGAACTTACACAGAACATACGTTTTTCTTCAAATTAAAAAAAAAATATTTTTTTGCGACCTCAGTCAGGCTCCCTGTTTCGCATTTGCTCTATTTTTCGTCTAACATTTATACACACATACATGGAAACAAGCACACATACATACATACATACATACATACATACATACATACATACATACATACATACATACATACATACATACATACATACATACATACATACATACATACATACATACATACATACATACATACATACATACATACATACATACATACATACATACATACATACATACATACATACATACATACATACATACATACATACATACATACATACATACATACATACATACATACATACATACATACATACATACATACATACATACACACATACTTACATTCATGCATACATACATACATACATTTGCGACTACAGACATACATACACATACATACATATACATTTATATTAATTCTGGACACTGGATCTCCCAGTGCATGTCCAGCTCACAAGTGAAAGCACTTTGTTCGCTTGCCTGCCATGGTCACGAAGACCTTTATTATTCTACTTCCTTTCTTCTGTTTTGAGTCTTCTGACAGACCGGGGGAATACACGTCCATATATATATATATATATATATATATACTTAAGAATCCACTTATAATCATCTATGTTTTACTGCTGCACTTTTACCTCATTATTCCTTGTCATCTTTGCGACAATCTCCTCTAGGGCTTAAGTGTTCCCTTTTTTTCCAATTAAGATGAAACCGATTTTATTAAACTTCTGGGCCTATCCCTCATTCGATGTTAGATTGTTATCGTGACGTTTAGCATCTACAGCTCTATTGGTTTATTGTCTAGTCTGTTGTAGTGGCTCAAGTGAACTGTAGAGCTCAGAGTGAAAAACCATCTTCTTGAGTTGATATATTGGTAGAGTGTTGTAATCATGTTCTGACCAACACCACCGGAACCTATGAAGACACTCACAATATTTAAGTTAGTTATCTTAGGAGCATCTAAGCTAAAGATTGTGACTACAAGTGTTTCCTTCTTCGTATTGACTTCGTTTCCTTCGAGTGCCCCCTCTTATGAGCATCAAGAGTAGTGATGTCAAGAGTAGGGATATCAAGAGTAGGGATGTGAAGAGTTGGGATATCATGAGTAGTGATGTCAAGAGTAGGGATGTGATGAGTAGGGATATCAAGAGTAGTGATGTCAAGAGTAGGGATGTGAAGAGTAGGGATATCATGAGTAGTGATGTCAAGAGTAGGGATATCAAGAGTAGGGATATGAAGAGTATGAATATCAAGAGTAGGGATATCAAGAGTAGGGATGTCAAGAGTAGGGATATCAAGAGTAGGGATTTCAAGAGTAGGGATGTCAAGAGTAGGGATATCAAGAGTAGTGATGTCAAGAATAGGGATATCAAGAGTAGGGATATCAAGAGTAGGGATGTCAAGATTAGGGATATCAAGAGTAGGAATATCAAAAGTAGTGATGTCAAGAGTAGGTATATCAAAAGTAGTGATGTCAAGAGTAGGAATATCAAGAGTAGTGATGTCATGAATAGGGATGTTCACATTTGGAGTGATCTTGGGAGGCATGTGTTTTGTTCTGTTTTCTACTTCTAGATTTGTAGGTGAAATCTTCGTATGAATCTTTTTAACTCTTTGTTCGCTCAATGAAAACTTGGGATGGGAGATAATTTTCTCCTCCTCCTATAGTAAGATAGTTTGATAGTCCATGGTGGTGTTGCTCATTATAGCTTGGGTTAATTTAAGACATCCTTTCTCTGTTTTATTTTGGACTATACTTTCTCTATACGTCACTATTTCGAAGTCTTCAAAAATATACTAACATCAAAACACATAATACTAGGGCTAAAACCTACAATAATAAAATGTTTTATCTTCTCAACATTCCTGTTTGGTGCAAAAACATGGAAATTAGACAAGAAAACAGAACAGAAAATTGAAGCCTTTGAAATGTGGATATATAGAAGAATAGGTAGAATTGGATGGAAAGAAAAGAAAACAAACGATGTCGTCTTAAAACAACCAAAAATGACAAAAGAACTACTAAATATAATTTAAACATGACAAATGAGAATTTTGGGGCAAGAAACAACAGCCTACTAAAAGTAATCTTAAAAAAGAACATACAAAGTAAAAGAGTTAGAGGCAAACCAAGACTAGCATGGACGAATAACATCAAAAGATGGACAAGTCAGCCTAACATGTGTTGTCTACGTTAACGTATAAAAAATAAAATTATGTTTTATTGTGAAAATAAAAATTATATAGAAAAGCAACGTATTTGTATGTTTTATTTGACTTATTTTAATTTGTTTAATTTTAAAATATTTTGTTGTATTAAAATACGCGACAGTATAGAATCGACGATTAAAAAAGAATAATTTTCTACTTACGGTTTGTAACGAAATTCACTTGCACAGGTAAGCACACTCTTGATTGAGTTACAGCCAAGACACTCGTTGAAACTGCTTCAAAGACGGTTGTGAGACTTGCTGCTTGAATCTACTTATATACAGTTTTAAACTCTCTGTTCGATCAAGTACTTTCCATTACAAACATATTAATTTCCCCCCAAACGTCTCACTTTGAAAGAGCCGCGCCGTAAAATTCCCCTGGTAAGTGGCATTCTAGCCGTCAGATGTAAAAAAGTCATTAACTCACCCCTGGCCATACTCGCACTCAAGCGGTCAATAGAAACTTTTCACAGCGAAATAGGGTCTTTGTGCACGAAACATCACAAACATATTAATTTCCCCAAACGTCTCACTTTTAAACATCGGTACCGTAAAATTCCCCAGGTAAACGGCATTCTAGCCTTCAGATGTTAAACTCATTAGTGTGGCCCTGTGGTCAGTATCACGGGCAAACACTCACTTTGATGTCCGTCAGCCACTCAGATGTTAAACTCATTAGTGTGGCCCTGTGGTTAGATCACGGGCAAACACTAAAGTTAACCTTTGATCTCCCCGATCGCAGTCTCACCAGAAGCAAGTACTCAAGTGAATCACGGAGAACCGGGGTCTTTGATCGCGTACCTTCTAAAGTCATTAACGTGACTCCACTTGTGTTTCTGTAGGTTTCGCATTTGGCGGGCTTAAATTCGTTAACGCACCTTCGTGTAAATACTTAGGCGTATGTAACGAACAAGTAATAAGTTGATGTCAACATCTTAGAATTAGAAGCAAAGAAATTTTAGGTATATATTAAAACTTATCTTAAATAAGACTGTTTTGAAAGTACAAAGTATTGTCACTGTTTTTATTGACTGAGAGTACAATGTACAAAGTTATGGCACCCACGCCCACCACGAGAGGTCACCCACCCTTCACGAAACAACACCCCACCCCAAGAGGTCACCCACACCACTACGAGAGGTAACCCGAGAGGTCAACGAGAGGTCACCAGGTAGACTCTCATATAAGAAAAAATGTAGACTCTCATAGAAGAAAAAATGTGATGCTGGCAGCAAAAAAAATCTGCCGGTAGACTATTTATATAAGAAATATTCTGCTGCTGTTAGGGTATTCCACGCTTCTAAATGCCCTATATTACTACTTGCGTGTACTGGTGGCGCCCTCAAGGCAGTTACACCCTACCCAGCGTGACGTTTTCAGAAATATGAGCTGTAGACAGCTGACGTCATTCTTCCGACAATCGCTCCCGTTGCCAAAGCTGAAAACGTAAAGCCAGTTCGGTGTTTTCTGGGGTTTCTCTTTCTGTCATGAAGTTTAATTTATACATAACGATGAGTACAACAATCCGCTGTCTTGTAGGCGACACTTTTAAGTTATTAATAAATAATAAGAACTATTTTATACACAGAGTTGATGCAGATGGCAATCTGATCATCAGTATAGGACCCTTTCGAGTAAGTGTTTCTGCCCTTTAGTTTCTTGGCATTCTAGGCAATGTGGGCCCGCCTGGATCATGACTCCCAGGAGTCGACCGCCTGCTGTATTGAACTCGAAAGCTTGCACAACAATTGACATATAAATAATAAAAGCTAAACTTTTCAACACCTCTGATCAATCTACTGTTTATACTCGGTCGCACACGACTGTCTCAACTTTGAACAAGCAGATTGAAATCTAGAGGAGTCAAGCGTACCGTTAAAAAAAAAGGCGACGGAAGACAAAGGAAAACCAACCGTCGTAAATTCGCTGTAAAGTCATGGATTGTTAGAGTTTTTTTTTTTAAGTGTTTAGTTAGAAGTCAATTATCATCATCAAAGGTCAGTATCATGACAAATGGAAACTAGAACACCTAAAGCATAACGAGATGGACGTATACCCCCAACTATCAAGGAGGGATCAAGTCATCATACTTCGCCTACGCACTGGCCACAATTAAATGAGAAACCATATGTTCACCAAATTCAAAATAAGTACAACCAGCCAATGCCACTGCACACGGGACAACATGACAACGAAATATGTTCTACAGGATTGCCCCCAGTACACAGACCTCAGAAGGACAACATGGCCCACATTCACCTCCCAGGAAGAGAAACTATATGGGGCAATCGAGTCACTTAAACTGACAGCTGACTTCACGAGAGAGTCTGCAATCCTACTCTGATTGAGACTTGATCGCAGAGAGAGAGGGAAGTCAATTACAGAACTGATAAACGACTGTGGAGAAAGAAAGTTGTGGAGAGACATGATCACCTAGCCAGAGGATAAAGAACTTGATAAAGAATGTGTACGTTCTGACCTATGTGGATTCAAACGTGTCATGACCCGCAGCTAACAGCAAGATTCATGGTGACTCACAGCTAAAAGCGAGATTCATGCAACTTCCAGCTAACATATAGATTCATGTGACCTCAACCTAACAGAGATTTATGTGGCCTCCAACCAACAGCAAGATTCAAGGTGACCTGCATCTAACAGCAACATTCATAGTGACCCTCCTCCCCAACCCGCTAACAGCAGGTATCATGGTGATCTCCAGCTAACAGCAAGATTGGAAGTATCCTTCCGGTTTCAAGATGGCGCGGTCATGTTTGCGTCAACGTTCACTGTTACGTTTTTTGAGCCGGAAAGATGGTTAATTCTATCTTTCCAATGCAGATCAGCGTATAGATAAAAAGTTCCACTGTTGGGAACTTCTCCGCATTTATCACCAGCATAGTTCTTCACCAAACACTTTCAGCTCTCTGTAGAGCATACATCTTCAACAAACACTTTCAGCGCTCTGTGGAATATAGTTCTTCAACAAACACTTTCAGCTCTCTGTGGCGCATAGGTCTTCAACAAACACGTTTAGTTCACCTTGGAGCACAGGTCTTCAACAAAAACTTTCAGCTGTCTATGGAGCATAGATCTTCAACAAACACTTTCAGCTCACTTTGGAGGATAGGTCTTCAACAATCATTTTCAGTTTCCTGTGGAGCATAGGTATTCAACAAACACTTTCAGCTCCGTATAGACATAGGTCTTCAACAAACACTTTCAGCTCTCTGTAGAGCTGAGTTCTTCAACATACACTTTCAGCTCTCTGTGGAGCATAGGTCTTCAACAGACACGTTGAGCTCTCTGTGGAGCATAGGTCTTCAACAAACACTTTCAGCTCCCAGTGGTGCATAGTTCTTCAACAAACACGTTCAGCTCCCCTTGGAGCATAGGTCATCAACAAGCACTTTCAGCTATATGTGGAGCATAGATCTTCAACAAACACTTTCAGCTCCCTTTGGAGCATAGGTCTTCAATAAATACTTTAGGCTCTCTGTGGATCATAGGTCTTCAACAATCACTTTCAGCTCCCCGCGGAGCATTGGTCTTCATAAACACATTCAGCTCTCTGTGGAGCATAGGTCTTCAACAAACATTTTTTGCTGTCTGTAGATCATAGTTCTTCAACAAATACTTTCAGCTCACACTGGACATAGGTGTTCAACAAACACTTTCAGCTCTCTGTGGACATATGTGTTCAAAGAACACGTTCGGCTCCTTATGGAACATAGGTCTTCAACAAACACTTTCAGATCTCCATGGAGCTTAGGTCTTCTACAAACACTTTCAGTTCCCTGTAGAGCACAGCTCTTCAACAAACACTTTCACCTCTCTGTTGAGCATAGGTCTTCAGCAAACCAGTTCAGTTCCCCGTGGAGCGTAGGTTTTCAAAAAACACTTTCATCTCCCTGTTGAGCATAGGTATTCAACAAGCACTTTCAGCTCCCTGTGGAGCATATGTTTTAAACAAACACGTTCAGCTCCCCGTGGAGCATAGGTCATCAACAAACACATTCATCTCCCTGTGGAGCATAGGTCTTGACAAACACTTTCAGTTCCCTGCGAGCATAGGTCTTCAACAAACACTTTCAGCTCCCTGTGGAGCATAGGTATTCAACAAATACTTTCAGCTCCGTGTGGACATAGATCTTCAACAAACATTTTCAGCTCCCCGTGGATCATAGTTCTTCAATTAACACTTTCAGCACTTTGTGGAGCATAGGTCTTCAACAAACACTTTCAGCACCTCGTGGAGCATAGGTATTCAACAAACAATTTCAGCTATCTGTGGACCATAGCTCTTCAACAAACACTTTCAGACCCTGTGGAGCATAGGTCATCAACAAACACTTTCTGCTCTCTGCGGAGCATACGTCTTCAACAAACACGTTCAGCTCCCCGTGGAGCATAGGTCTTCAACAAACACGTTCACCTCTCTGTGGAGCATAGGTCTTCAACAAACACTTTCACCTCTCTGTGGAGCATAGAGCTTCAACAAACACTTTCAGCTCCCTATGAAGCATAGGTCTTCACAAACACATTCAGCTTCCTGTGGAGCATAGGTATTCAACAAACACATTCAGCTCTCTGTGGAGCATAGGTCTTCAATAAACACTTTCAGTTCCCTGTAGAGCATAGGTCTTCAACAAACACTTTCTCCTCTCTGTGGAGCATAGGTCTTCAGCAAACAATTTCAGTTCCCCGTGGAGCGTAGGTTTTAAAAAAACAACGTTCATCTCCCTGTTGAGCATAGGTATTCAACAAACACTTTCAGCTCCCTGTGGAGTATAGGGCTTCAACAAACACTTTCGGCTCCCTGTCGGTGATAGTTCTGTACAAAACCTTTCAGCTCCGTGTGGACATAGGTCTTCAACAAACATTTTCAGCTTCCCTGGAAGAATAGGTCTTCAAGAAACACTTTCAGCTCCATGTGGAGCATAGTTCCTCACCAAACACTTTCAGCTATCTGTAGAGCATACGTCTTCAACAAACACTTTCAGCACTCTGTGGAATATAGTTCTTCAACAAACACGTTTAGTTCACCTTGGAGCACAGGTCTTCACAAACACTTTCAGCTGTCTATGGGGCATAGATCTTCAACAAACACTTTCAGCTCACTTTGGAGGATAGGTCTTCAATAATCATTTTCAGTTTCCTGTGGAGCATAGGACTTCAACAAACACTTTCAGCTCCCAGTGGAGCATACGTCATCAACAAGCACTTTCAGCTATCTGTGGAGCATAGATCTTCAACAAAGACTTTCAGCTCTCTTTGGAACATAGGTCTTCAATAAATACGTTAGGCTCTCTGTGGATCATAGGTCATCAACAAACACTTTCTGCTCTCTGCGGAGCATACGTCTTCAAAAAACACGTTCAGCTCCCCGTGGAGCATAGAGCTTCAACAAACACATTCATCACCCTGTGGATCATAGGTCTTGACCAACACTTTCAGTTCCCTGCGGAGCATAGGTCTTCAACAAACACATTCAGCATACTGTGAAGCATAGGTATTCAACAAACACATTCCACTACCCGTGGTGCATAGATCTTCACCAAACATTTTCAGCTCTCTGCAGAGCATAGGTCTTTTACAGACACTTTCAGCTCTCTGCGGAGCATATGTCTTCAACAAACACGTTCAGCTCCCCGTGGAGCATAGTTATTCAACAAACACTTTCAGCTCCCTGTGGAGCATAGAGCTTCAACAAACACATTCATCTCCCTGTGGAGCATAGGTCTTGACAAACACTTTCAGTTCGCTGCGGAGTATATGACTTCAAGAAACACATTCATCTTCCTGTGGAGCATAAGTATTAAACAAACACATTCAGATTCCTGCGGAGCATAGTTCTTCAACAAACAATTTCAGCTCTCTATGGATCATAGGTCTTCTACAGACACGTTCAGCTCTCTGTGGAGCATAGGTCTTCAACAAACACATTCAGCTGTCTGTGGAGCATAGATCTTAAACAAACACATTCAGCTCAGTATGGAGCATAGGTCTTGAACAAACACTTTCAGATCCCTTTGGAGCATGGGTCTTCAAGAAATACATTCAGCTCTCTAAGGGTCATAGGTCTTCAACAAATACTTCCAACTCCCGTGGAGCATAGGTCTTCACAAACATTTTCAGTTCCCTCTGTAGCATAGGTCTTCAACAAACACATTCAGCTTCCTGTGGAGCATAGGTATTCAACAAAGACATTCAGCTCTCTGTGGAGCATAGATCTTGAACAAACACTTTTATCTGTATGTAGAGCATAGGTCTTCAACAAACACTTTCAGCTCCCTGTGGATATAGGTCTTCAACAAACACTTTGAACTCCCTGTGGAGCATAGGGCTTCAACAAACACATTCAGCTCTCTGTTGAGCTTAGGTCTTCAAAAACACTTTGAGTTCCCTGTGGAGCATAGGTCTTCAACAAACACTTTCAGCTCTCAGTGGAACATAGGTGTTCAACATACACATTCATCTCCCCGTGGAGCATTGGTCTTCAATAAACAGTATCAGCTACCTGTGGAGCATAGGTCTTCAACAAACACTTTCAGCTCCCCATAAAGCTTAGATCTTCACCAAACACATTCAGGTCTCTGTAGCGCATAGGTCTTCAACAAATACTTTCAACTCCCCGTGGAACATAGGTCTTCAAAAAACACCTACAGCTCTCTGTGGAGCATAGGTCTTAAACAGACACGTTCAGCTCTATGTGGAGCATTGGTCTTCAACAAACACTTTCAGCTCCCCTTGTAGCATAGTTCATCAACAAACACTTTCAACTATCTGTGGAGCATAGATCTTCAACAAACTTTCAGCTCCCTATGGAGCATTGGTCTTCAATATCACACGTTCAGGTCCCTTTGGAGCATAGGTCTTCAACAAATACTTTAGGCTCTCTGTGAATCATAGGTCTTCAACATACACTTTCAGCTACCCGTGGAGCATAGGTCTTCACAAACACATTCAGCTTCCTATGGAGCATAGGTATTCAACAAACACATTCAGCTCCCCGTGGAGCATAGGTCTTCAACAAACACTTTTAGCTTGCCAAGGAGCATAGTTATTCAAAAACACTTTCAGCACTATGTGAAGCTTAGGTCCTCAACAAACACTTTCTGTTCCCTGTAGAGCATAGGTCTTCAACAAACACTTTCACCTCTCTGTGGAGCATAGGTCTTCAACAAACACATTCACCTCCCTGTGGAGCATAGATCTTCAACAAACACTATCAGCTCCCTATGGGGCATAGGTCTTCACAAACACGTTCAGTTCCCTGTGGAGCACAGGACTTCAACAAACACAGTCAGCTTCCTGTGGAGCATAGGTATTCAACAAACACATTCAGCTCTCTGTGGAGCATAGGTCCTCAACAAACACTTTCAGTTCCCTGTAGAGCATAGGTCTTCAACAAACACTTTTTCCTCTCTGTGGAGCATAGGTCTTCAGCAAACAATTTCAGTTCCCCGTGGAGCGTAGATCTTCAAAAAAACGTTCATCTCCCTGTTGAGCATAGGTATTCAACAAACACTTTCAGCTCCCTGTGGAGTATAGGGCTTCAACAAACACTTTCGGCTCCCTGTCGGTGATAGTTCTCTACAAACACTTTCAGCTCCGTGTGGACATAGGTCTTCAACAAACATTTTCAGCTTCCGGTGGAGCATAGGTCTACAACAAACACATTCATCTTCCTGTGGAGCATAGGTATTCAACAAACACATTCAGCTTCCTGCGGAGCATAGTTCTTCAACAAACAATTTCAGCTCTCTATGGATCATAGGTCTTCTACAGACACGTTCAGCTCTCTGTGGAGCATAGATCTTTAACAAACACTTTCAGCTCCCTATGGACTATAGGTCTTAACAAACACTTTCAGGTCCCTTTGGAGCATAGGCCTTCAAGAAATACATTCATCTCTCTAAGGATCATAGGTTTTCAACAAATACTTCCAACTCCCGTGGAGCATAGGTCTTCACAAACACTTTCAATTCCCTCTGGAGCATAGGTCTTCAACAAACACATTCAGCTCTCTGTGGAGCATAGGTCCTCAAAAAACACTTTCAGTTCCCTGTAGAGCATAGGTCTTCAACAAACACTTTCTCCTCTCTGTGGAGCATAGGTCTTCAGCAAACAATTTCAGTTCCCCGTGGAGCGTAGGTCTTCAAAAAAAACGTTCATCTCCCTGTTGAGCATAGGTATTCAACAAACACTTTCAGCTCCCTGTGGAGTATAGGGCTTCAACAAACACTTTCGGCTCCCTGTCGGTGATAGATCTCTACAAATACTTTCAGCTCCGTGTGGACATAGGTCTACAACAAACACATTCATCTTCCTGTGGAGCATAGGTATTCAACAAACACATTCAGCTTCCTGCGGAGCATAGTTCTTCAACAAACAATTTCAGCTCTCTATGGATCATAGGTCTTCTACAGACACGTTCAGCTCTCTGTGGAGCATAGATCTTTAACAAACACCTTCAGCTCCCTATGGACTATAGGTCTTAACAAACACTTTCAGGTTCCTTTGGAGCATAGGCTTTCAAGAAATACATTCATCTCTCTAAGGATCATAGGTTTTCAACAAATACTTCCAACTCCCATGGAGCATAGGTCTTCACAAACACTTTCAATTCCCTCTGGAGCATAGGTCTTCAACAAACACATTCAGCTTCCTGTGGAGCATAGGTATTCAACAAACACATTCAGCTCTCTGTGGAGCATATATCTTGAACAAACACTTTTATATGTCTGTAGAGCATAGGTCTTCAACAAACATTTTCAGCTCCCTGTGGATATAGGTCTTCAACAAACACTTTGAGCTCGCTGTGGAGCATAGGTCTTCAACAAACACTTTCAGCTCTCAGTGGAACATAGGTATTCAACATACACATTCATCTCCCCGTGGAGCATAGGTCTTCAATAAACACGATCAGCTACCTGTGGAGCTGAGGTCTTCAACAAACACTTTCATCGCCCCATGAAGCTTAGATCTTCACCAAACACTTTCAGCTCTCTGTGGAGCATAGGTCTCCAACAGACACGTTCAGCTCTATGTGGAGCATTGGTCTTCAACAAACACTTTCAGCTTCCAGTGGAGCATAGGTCTTCAACAAACACGTTCAGCTCCCCTTGTAGCATAGTTCATCAACAAACACTTTCAAATATCTGTGGAGCATAGATCTTCAACAAACAATTTCAGCTGCCTATGGAGCATAGGTCTTCACAAACACATTCAGTTTCATGTGGAGCATAAGTCTTCAACAAACACATTCAGCTTCCTATGGAGCATATGTATTCAACAAACACATTCAGCTCCCCGTGGAGCATAGGTCTTCAACAAACACTTTTAGCTTGCCAAGGAGCATAGTTATTCAAAAACACTTTCAGCACTATGTGAAGCTTAGGTCCTCAACAAAAACTTTCTGTTCCCCGTAGAGCATAGGTCTTCAACAAACACTTTCACCTCTCTGTGGAGCATAGGTCTTCAACAAACACATTCACCTCCCTGTGGAGCATAGATCTTCAACAAACACTATCAGCTCCCTATGGGGCATAGGTCTTCACAAACACGTTCAGTTCCCTGTGGAGCACAGGACTTCAACAAACACAGTCAGCTTCCTGTGGAGCATAGGTATTCAACAAACACATTCAGCTCTCTGTGGAGCATAGGTCCTCAACAAACACTTTCAGTTCCCTGTAGAGAATAGGTCTTCAACAAACACTTTCTCCTCTCTGTGGAGCATAGGTCTTCAGCAAACAATTTCAGTTCCCCGTGGAGCGTAGATCTTCAAAAAAAACGTTCATCTCCCTGTTGAGCATAGGTATTCAACAAACACTTTCAGCTCCCTGTGGAGTATAGGGCTTCAACAAACAATTTCGGCTCCCTGTCGGTGATAGTTCTCTACAAACACTTTCAGCTCCGTGTGGACATAGGTCTTCAACAAACATTTTCAGCTTCCGGTGGAGCATAGGTCTACAACAAACACATTCATCTTCCTGTGGAGCATAGGTATTCAACAAACACATTCAGCTTCCTGCGGAGCATAGTTCTTCAACAAACAATTTCAGCTCTCTATGGATCATAGGTCTTCTACAGACACGTTCAGCTCTCTGTGGAGCATAGATCTTTAACAAACACTTTCAGCTCCCTATGGACTATAGGTCTTAACAAACACTTTCAGGTCCCTTTGGAGCATAGGCCTTCAAGAAATACATTCATCTCTCTAAGGATCATAGGTTTTCAACAAATACTTCCAACTCCCGTGGAGCATAGGTCTTCACAAACACTTTCAATTCCCTCTGGAGCATAGGTCTTCAACAAACACATTCAGCTCTCTGTGGAGCATAGGTCCTCAACAAACACTTTCAGTTCCCTGTAGAGCATAGGTCTTCAACAAACACTTTCTCCTCTCTGTGGAGCATAGGTCTTCAGCAAACAATTTCAGTTCCCCGTGGAGCGTAGGTCTTCAAAAAAAACGTTCATCTCCCTGTTGAGCATAGGTATTCAACAAACACTTTCAGCTCCCTGTGGAGTATAGGGCTTCAACAAACACTTTCGGCTCCCTGTCGGTGATAGATCTCTACAAACACTTTCAGCTCCGTGTGGACATAGGTCTACAACAAAAACATTCATCTTCCTGTGGAGCATAGGTATTCAACAAACACATTCAGCTTCCTGCGGAGCATAGTTCTTCAACAAACAATTTCAGCTCTCTATGGATCATAGGTCTTCTACAGACACGTTCAGCTCTCTGTGGAGCATAGATCTTTAACAAACACTTTCAGCTCCCTATGGACTATAGGTCTTAACAAACACTTTCAGGTCCCTTTGGAGCATAGGCTTTCAAGAAATACATTCATCTCTCTAAGGATCATAGGTTTTCAACAAATACTTCCAACTCCCATGGAGCATAGGTCTTCACAAACACTTTCAATTCCCTCTGGAGCATAGGTCTTCAACAAACACATTCAGCTTCCTGTGGAGCATAGGTATTCAACAAAGACATTCAGCTCTCTGTGGAGCATATATCTTGAACAAACACTTTTATATGTCTGTAGAGCATAGGTCTTCAACAAACATTTTCAGCTCCCTGTGGATATAGGTCTTCAACAAATACTTTGAGCTCGCTGTGGAGCATAGGTCTTCAACAAACACTTTCAGCTCTCAGTGGATCATAGGTATTCAACATACACATTCATCTCCCCGTGGAG
Source organism: Megaustenia siamemsis (assembly GCA_032433765.1). Lineage (NCBI taxonomy): Eukaryota > Metazoa > Mollusca > Gastropoda > Stylommatophora > Ariophantidae > Megaustenia > Megaustenia siamemsis. The sequence goes on from JAVIAB010000108.1 coordinate 56,352,284, forward strand.
CATAGGTCTTCAATAAACACGATCAGCTACCTGTGGAGCTGAGGTCTTCAACAAACACTTTCAGCGCCCCATGAAGCTTAGATCTTCACCAAACACTTTCAGCTCTCTGTGGAGCATAGGTCTCCAACAGACACGTTCAGCTCTATGTGGAGCATTGGTCTTCAACAAACACTTTCAGCTTCCAGTGGAGCATAGGTCTTCAACAAACACGTTCAGCTCACCTTGTAGCATAGTTCATCAACAAACACTTTCAAATATCTGTGGAGCATAGATCTTCAACAAACAATTTCAGCTGCCTATGGAGCATAGGTCTTCACAAACACATTCAGTTTCATGTGGAGCATAAGTCTTCAACAAACACATTCAGCTTCCTATGGAGCATATGTATTCAACAAACACATTCAGCTCCCCGTGGAGCATAGGTCTTCAACAAACACTTTTAGCTTGCCAAGGAGCATAGTTATTCAAAAACACTTTCAGCACTATGTGAAGCTTAGGTCCTCAACAAAAACTTTCTGTTCCCCGTAGAGCATAGGTCTTCAACAAACACTTTCACCTCTCTGTGGAGCATAGGTCTTCAACAAACACATTCACCTCCCTGTGGAGCATAGATCTTCAACAAACACTATCAGCTCCCTATGGGGCATAGGTCTTCACAAACACGTTCAGTTCCCTGTGGAGCACAGGACTTCAACAAACACAGTCAGCTTCCTGTGGAGCATAGGTATTCAACAAACACATTCAGCTCTCTGTGGAGCATAGGTCCTCAACAAACACTTTCAGTTCCCTGTAGAGCATAGGTCTTCAACAAACACTTTCTCCTCTCTGTGGAGCATAGGTCTTCAGCAAACAATTACAGTTCCCCGTGGAGCGTAGATCTTCAAAAAAACGTTCATCTTCCCGTTGAGCATAGGTATTCAACAAACACTTTCAGCTCCCTGTGGAGTATAGGGCTTCAACAAACACTTTCGGCTCCCTGTCGGTGATAGTTCTCTACAAACACTTTCAGCTCCGTGTGGACATAGGTCTTCAACAAACATTTTCAGCTTCCGGTGGAGCATAGGTCTACAACAAACACATTCATCTTCCTGTGGAGCATAGGTATTCAACAAACACATTCAGCTTCCTGCGGAGCATAGTTCTTCAACAAACAATTTCAGCTCTCTATGGATCATAGGTCTTCTACAGACACGTTCAGCTCTCTGTGGAGCATAGATCTTTAACAAACACTTTCAGCTCCCTATGGACTATAGGTCTTAACAAACACTTTCAGGTCCCTTTGGAGCATAGGCCTTCAAGAAATACATTCATCTCTCTAAGGATCATAGGTTTCCAACAAATACTTCCAACTCCCGTGGAGCATAGGTCTTCACAAACACTTTCAATTCCCTCTGGAGCATAGGTCTTCAACAAACACATTCAGCTCTCTGTGGAGCATAGGTCCTCAACAAACACTTTCAGTTCCCTGTAGAGCATAGGTCTTCAACAAACACTTTCTCCTCTCTGTGGAGCATAGGTCTTCAGCAAACAATTTCAGTTCCCCGTGGAGCGTAGGTCTTCAAAAAAAACGTTCATCTCCCTGTTGAGCATAGGTATTCAACAAACACTTTCAGCTCCCTGTGGAGTATAGGGCTTCAACAAACACTTTCGGCTCCCTGTCGGTGATAGATCTCTACAAACACTTTCAGCTCCGTGTGGACATAGGTCTACAACAAAAACATTCATCTTCCTGTGGAGCATAGGTATTCAACAAACACATTCAGCTTCCTGCGGAGCATAGTTCTTCAACAAACAATTTCAGCTCTCTATGGATCATAGGTCTTCTACAGACACGTTCAGCTCTCTGTGGAGCATAGATCTTTAACAAACACTTTCAGCTCCCTATGGACTATAGGTCTTAACAAACACTTTCAGGTCCCTTTGGAGCATAGGCTTTCAAGAAATACATTCATCTCTCTAAGGATCATAGGTTTTCAACAAATACTTCCAACTCCCATGGAGCATAGGTCTTCACAAACACTTTCAATTCCCTCTGGAGCATAGGTCTTCAACAAACACATTCAGCTTCCTGTGGAGCATAGGTATTCAACAAAGACATTCAGCTCTCTGTGGAGCATATATCTTGAACAAACACTTTTATATGTCTGTAGAGCATAGGTCTTCAACAAACATTTTCAGCTCCCTGTGGATATAGGTCTTCAACAAATACTTTGAGCTCGCTGTGGAGCATAGGTCTTCAACAAACACTTTCAGCTCTCAGTGGATCATAGGTATTCAACATACACATTCATCTCCCCGTGGAGCATAGGTCTTCAATAAACACGATCAGCTACCTGTGGAGCTGAGGTCTTCAACAAACACTTTCAGCGCCCCATGAAGCTTAGATCTTCACCAAACACTTTCAGCTCTCTGTGGAGCATAGGTCTCCAACAGACACGTTCAGCTCTATGTGGAGCATTGGTCTTCAACAAACACTTTCAGCTTCCAGTGGAGCATAGGTCTTCAACAAACACGTTCAGCTCCCCTTGTAGCATAGTTCATCAACAAACACTTTCAAATATCTGTGGAGCATAGATCTTCAACAAACAATTTCAGCTGCCTATGGAGCATAGGTCTTCACAAACACATTCAGTTTCATGTGGAGCATAAGTCTTCAACAAACACATTCAGCTTCCTATGGAGCATATGTATTCAACAAACACATTCAGCTCCCCGTGGAGCATAGGTCTTCAACAAACACTTTTAGCTTGCCAAGGAGCATAGTTATTCAAAAACACTTTCAGCACTATGTGAAGCTTAGGTCCTCAACAAAAACTTTCTGTTCCCCGTAGAGCATAGGTCTTCAACAAACACTTTCACCTCTCTGTGGAGCATAGGTCTTCAACAAACACATTCACCTCCCTGTGGAGCATAGATCTTCAACAAACACTATCAGCTCCCTATGGGGCATAGGTCTTCACAAACACGTTCAGTTCCCTGTGGAGCACAGGACTTCAACAAACACAGTCAGCTTCCTGTGGAGCATAGGTATTCAACAAACACATTCAGCTCTCTGTGGAGCATAGGTCCTCAACAAACACTTTCAGTTCCCTGTAGAGCATAGGTCTTCAACAAACACTTTCTCCTCTCTGTGGAGCATAGGTCTTCAGCAAACAATTACAGTTCCCCGTGGAGCGTAGATCTTCAAAAAAACGTTCATCTTCCCGTTGAGCATAGGTATTCAACAAACACTTTCAGCTCCCTGTGGAGTATAGGGCTTCAACAAACACTTTCGGCTCCCTGTCGGTGATAGTTCTCTACAAACACTTTCAGCTCCGTGTGGACATAGGTCTTCAACAAACATTTTCAGCTTCCGGTGGAGCATAGGTCTACAACAAACACATTCATCTTCCTGTGGATCATAGGTATTCAACAAACACATTCAGCTTCCTGCGGAGCATAGTTCTTCAACAAACAATTTCAGCTCTCTATGGATCATAGGTCTTCTACAGACACGTTCAGCTCTCTGTGGAGCATAGATCTTTAACAAACACTTTCAGCTCCCTATGGACTATAGGTCTTAACAAACACTTTCAGGTCCCTTTGGAGCATAGGCCTTCAAGAAATACATTCATCTCTCTAAGGATCATAGGTTTCCAACAAATACTTCCAACTCCCGTGGAGCATAGGTCTTCACAAACACTTTCAATTCCCTCTGGAGCATAGGTCTTCAACAAACACATTCAGCTCTCTGTGGAGCATAGGTCCTCAACAAACACTTTCAGTTCCCTGTAGAGCATAGGTCTTCAACAAACACTTTCTCCTCTCTGTGGAGCATAGGTCTTCAGCAAACAATTTCAGTTCCCCGTGGAGCGTAGGTCTTCAAAAAAAACGTTCATCTCCCTGTTGAGCATAGGTATTCAACAAACACTTTCAGCTCCCTGTGGAGTATAGGGCTTCAACAAACACTTTCGGCTCCCTGTCGGTGATAGATCTCTACAAACACTTTCAGCTCCGTGTGGACATAGGTCTACAACAAAAACATTCATCTTCCTGTGGAGCATAGGTATTCAACAAACACATTCAGCTTCCTGCGGAGCATAGTTCTTCAACAAACAATTTCAGCTCTCTATGGATCATAGGTCTTCTACAGACACGTTCAGCTCTCTGTGGAGCATAGATCTTTAACAAACACTTTCAGCTCCCTATGGACTATAGGTCTTAACAAACACTTTCAGGTCCCTTTGGAGCATAGGCTTTCAAGAAATACATTCATCTCTCTAAGGATCATAGGTTTTCAACAAATACTTCCAACTCCCATGGAGCATAGGTCTTCACAAACACTTTCAATTCCCTCTGGAGCATAGGTCTTCAACAAACACATTCAGCTTCCTGTGGAGCATAGATATTCAACAAAGACATTCAGCTCTCTGTGGAGCATATATCTTGAACAAACACTTTTATATGTCTGTAGAGCATAGGTCTTCAACAAACATTTTCAGCTCCCTGTGGATATAGGTCTTCAACAAATACTTTGAGCTCGCTGTGGAGCATAGGTCTTCAACAAACACTTTCAGCTCTCAGTGGATCATAGGTATTCAACATACACATTCATCTCCCCGTGGAGCATAGGTCTTCAATAAACACGATCAGCTACCTGTGGAGCTGAGGTCTTCAACAAACACTTTCAGCGCCCCATGAAGCTTAGATCTTCACCAAACACTTTCAGCTCTCTGTGGAGCATAGGTCTCCAACAGACACGTTCAGCTCTATGTGGAGCATTGGTCTTCAACAAACACTTTCAGCTTCCAGTGGAGCATAGGTCTTCAACAAACACGTTCAGCTCCCCTTGTAGCATAGTTCATCAACAAACACTTTCAAATATCTGTGGAGCATAGATCTTCAACAAACAATTTCAGCTGCCTATGGAGCATAGGTCTTCAATATACACGTTCAGGTCCCTTTGGAGCATAGGTCTTCAACAAATACTTTAGGCTCTCTGTGAATCATAGGTCTTCAACATACACTTTCAGCTCCCCGTGGAGCATAGGTCTTCACAAACACATTCAGTTTCATGTGGAGCATAAGTCTTCAACAAACACATTCAGCTTCCTATGGAGCATATGTATTCAACAAACACATTCAGCTCCCCGTGGAGCATAGGTCTTCAACAAACAATTTCAGCTTCCCATGGAGCATAGGTATTCAAAAACGCTTTTAGCACTATGTGAAGCTTAGGTCCTCAACAAAACTTTCTGTTCCCTGTAGAGCATAGGTCTTCAACAAACACTTTCACCTCTCTGCGGAGCATAGGTCTTCAACAAACACATTCACCTCCCTGTGGAGCATAGATATTCAACAAACACTTTCAGCTCCCTATGAAGCATAGGTCTTCACAAACACGTTCAGTTCTTTGTGGAGCACATGACTTCAACAAAGTCAGCTTCCTGTGGTGCATAGGTATTCAACAAACACATTCAGCTCTCTGTGGAGCATATATCTTGAACAAACACTTTTATATGTCTGTAGAGCATAGGTCTTCAACAAACATTTTCAGCTCCCTGTGGATATAGGTCTTCAACAAACACTTTGAGCTCGCTGTGGAGCATAGGTCTTCAACAAACACTTTCAGCTCTCAGTGGAACATAGGTATTCAACATACACATTCATCTCCCCGTGGAGCATAGGTCTTCAATAAACACGATCAGCTACCTGTGGAGCTGAGGTCTTCAACAAACACTTTCAGCGCCCCATGAAGCTTAGATCTTCACCAAACACTTTCAGCTGTCTGTGGAGCATAGGTCTCCAACAGACACGTTCAGCTCTATGTGGAGCATTGGTCTTCAACAAACACTTTCAGCTTCCAGTGGAGCATAGGTCTTCAACAAACACGTTCAGCTCCCCTTGTAGCATAGTTCATCAACAAACACTTTCAAATATCTGTGGAGCATAGATCTTCAACAAACAATTTCAGCTGCCTATGGAGCATAGGTCTTCACAAACACATTCAGTTTCATGTGGAGCATAAGTCTTCAACAAACACATTCAGCTTCCTATGGAGCATATGTATTCAACAAACACATTCAGCTCTCCGTGGAGCATAGGTCTTCAACAAACACTTTTAGCTTGCCAAGGAGCATAGTTATTCAAAAACACTTTCAGCACTATGTGAAGCTTAGGTCCTCAACAAAAACTTTCTGTTCCCTGTAGAGCATAGATCTTCAACAAACACTATCAGCTCCCTATGGGGCATAGGTCTTCACAAACACGTTCAGTTCCCTGTGGAGCACAGGACTTCAACAAACACAGTCAGCTTCCTGTGGAGCATAGGTATTCAACAAACACATTCAGCTCTCTGTGGAGCATAGGTCCTCAACAAACACTTTCAGTTCCCTGTAGAGCATAGGTCTTCAACAAACACTTTCTCCTCTCTGTGGAGCATAGGTCTTCAGCAAACAATTACAGTTCCCCGTGGAGCGTAGATCTTCAAAAAAACGTTCATCTTCCCGTTGAGCATAGGTATTCAACAAACACTTTCAGCTCCCTGTGGAGTATAGGGCTTCAACAAACACTTTCGGCTCCCTGTCGGTGATAGTTCTCTACAAACACTTTCAGCTCCGTGTGGACATAGGTCTTCAACAAACATTTTCAGCTTCCGGTGGAGCATAGGTCTACAACAAACACATTCATCTTCCTGTGGATCATAGGTATTCAACAAACACATTCAGCTTCCTGCGGAGCATAGTTCTTCAACAAACAATTTCAGCTCTCTATGGATCATAGGTCTTCTACAGACACGTTCAGCTCTCTGTGGAGCATAGATCTTTAACAAACACTTTCAGCTCCCTATGGACTATAGGTCTTAACAAACACTTTCAGGTCCCTTTGGAGCATAGGCCTTCAAGAAATACATTCATCTCTCTAAGGATCATAGGTTTCCAACAAATACTTCCAACTCCCGTGGAGCATAGGTCTTCACAAACACTTTCAATTCCCTCTGGAGCATAGGTCTTCAACAAACACATTCAGCTCTCTGTGGAGCATAGGTCCTCAACAAACACTTTCAGTTCCCTGTAGAGCATAGGTCTTCAACAAACACTTTCTCCTCTCTGTGGAGCATAGGTCTTCAGCAAACAATTTCAGTTCCCCGTGGAGCGTAGGTCTTCAAAAAAAACGTTCATCTCCCTGTTGAGCATAGGTATTCAACAAACACTTTCAGCTCCCTGTGGAGTATAGGGCTTCAACAAACACTTTCGGCTCCCTGTCGGTGATAGATCTCTACAAACACTTTCAGCTCCGTGTGGACATAGGTCTACAACAAAAACATTCATCTTCCTGTGGAGCATAGGTATTCAACAAACACATTCAGCTTCCTGCGGAGCATAGTTCTTCAACAAACAATTTCAGCTCTCTATGGATCATAGGTCTTCTACAGACACGTTCAGCTCTCTGTGGAGCATAGATCTTTAACAAACACTTTCAGCTCCCTATGGACTATAGGTCTTAACAAACACTTTCAGGTCCCTTTGGAGCATAGGCTTTCAAGAAATACATTCATCTCTCTAAGGATCATAGGTTTTCAACAAATACTTCCAACTCCCATGGAGCATAGGTCTTCACAAACACTTTCAATTCCCTCTGGAGCATAGGTCTTCAACAAACACATTCAGCTTCCTGTGGAGCATAGGTATTCAACAAAGACATTCAGCTCTCTGTGGAGCATATATCTTGAACAAACACTTTTATATGTCTGTAGAGCATAGGTCTTCAACAAACATTTTCAGCTCCCTGTGGATATAGGTCTTCAACAAATACTTTGAGCTCGCTGTGGAGCATAGGTCTTCAACAAACACTTTCAGCTCTCAGTGGATCATAGGTATTCAACATACACATTCATCTCCCCGTGGAGCATAGGTCTTCAATAAACACGATCAGCTACCTGTGGAGCTGAGGTCTTCAACAAACACTTTCAGCGCCCCATGAAGCTTAGATCTTCACCAAACACTTTCAGCTCTCTGTGGAGCATAGGTCTCCAACAGACACGTTCAGCTCTATGTGGAGCATTGGTCTTCAACAAACACTTTCAGCTTCCAGTGGAGCATAGGTCTTCAACAAACACGTTCAGCTCCCCTTGTAGCATAGTTCATCAACAAACACTTTCAAATATCTGTGGAGCATAGATCTTCAACAAACAATTTCAGCTGCCTATGGAGCATAGGTCTTCAATATACACGTTCAGGTCCCTTTGGAGCATAGGTCTTCAACAAATACTTTAGGCTCTCTGTGAATCATAGGTCTTCAACATACACTTTCAGCTCCCCGTGGAGCATAGGTCTTCACAAACACATTCAGTTTCATGTGGAGCATAAGTCTTCAACAAACACATTCAGCTTCCTATGGAGCATATGTATTCAACAAACACATTCAGCTCCCCGTGGAGCATAGGTCTTCAACAAACAATTTCAGCTTCCCATGGAGCATAGGTATTCAAAAACGCTTTTAGCACTATGTGAAGCTTAGGTCCTCAACAAAACTTTCTGTTCCCTGTAGAGCATAGGTCTTCAACAAACACTTTCACCTCTCTGCGGAGCATAGGTCTTCAACAAACACATTCACCTCCCTGTGGAGCATAGATCTTCAACAAACACTTTCAGCTCCCTATGAAGCATAGGTCTTCACAAACACGTTCAGTTCTTTGTGGAGCACATGACTTCAACAAAGTCAGCTTCCTGTGGTGCATAGGTATTCAACAAACACATTCAGCTCTCTGTGGAGCATATATCTTGAACAAACACTTTTATATGTCTGTAGAGCATAGGTCTTCAACAAACATTTTCAGCTCCCTGTGGATATAGGTCTTCAACAAACACTTTGAGCTCGCTGTGGAGCATAGGTCTTCAACAAACACTTTCAGCTCTCAGTGGAACATAGGTATTCAACATACACATTCATCTCCCCGTGGAGCATAGGTCTTCAATAAACACGATCAGCTACCTGTGGAGCTGAGGTCTTCAACAAACACTTTCAGCGCCCCATGAAGCTTAGATCTTCACCAAACACTTTCAGCTGTCTGTGGAGCATAGGTCTCCAACAGACACGTTCAGCTCTATGTGGAGCATTGGTCTTCAACAAACACTTTCAGCTTCCAGTGGAGCATAGGTCTTCAACAAACACGTTCAGCTCCCCTTGTAGCATAGTTCATCAACAAACACTTTCAAATATCTGTGGAGCATAGATCTTCAACAAACAATTTCAGCTGCCTATGGAGCATAGGTCTTCACAAACACATTCAGTTTCATGTGGAGCATAAGTCTTCAACAAACACATTCAGCTTCCTATGGAGCATATGTATTCAACAAACACATTCAGCTCTCCGTGGAGCATAGGTCTTCAACAAACACTTTTAGCTTGCCAAGGAGCATAGTTATTCAAAAACACTTTCAGCACTATGTGAAGCTTAGGTCCTCAACAAAAACTTTCTGTTCCCTGTAGAGCATAGGTCTTCAACAAACACTTTCACCTCTCTGTGGAGCATAGGTCTTCAACAAACACATTCACCTCCCTGTGGAGCATAGATCTTCAACAAACACTATCAGCTCCCTATGGGGCATAGGTATTCAACAAACACATTCAGCTCTCTGTGGAGCATAGGTCCTCAACAAACACTTTCAGTTCCCTGTAGAGCATAGGTCTTCAACAAACACTTTCTCCTCTCTGTGGAGCATAGGTCTTCAGCAAACAATTTCAGTTCCCCGTGGAGCGTAGATCTTCAAAAAAACGTTCATCTTCCTGTTGAGCATAGGTATTCAACAAACACTTTCAGCTCCCTGTGGAGTATAGGGCTTCAACAAACACTTTCGGCTCCCTGTCGGTGATAGTTCTCTACAAACACTTTCAGCTCCGTGTGGACATAGGTCTTCAACAAACATTTTCAGCTTCCGGTGGAGCATAGGTCTACAACAAACACATTCATCTTCCTGTGGAGCATAGGTATTCAACAAACACATTCAGCTTCCTGCGGAGCATAGTTCTTCAACAAACAATTTCAGCTCTCTATGGATCATAGGTCTTCTACAGACACGTTCAGCTCTCTGTGGAGCATAGATCTTTAACAAACACTTTCAGCTCCCTATGGACTATAGGTCTTAACAAACACTTTCAGGTCCCTTTGGAGCATAGGCCTTCAAGAAATACATTCATCTCTCTAAGGATCATAGGTTTTCAACAAATACTTCCAACTCCCGTGGAGCATAGGTCTTCACAAACACTTTCAATTCCCTCTGGAGCATAGGTCTTCAACAAACACATTCAGCTCTCTGTGGAGCATAGGTCCTCAACAAACACTTTCAGTTCCCTGTAGAGCATAGGTCTTCAACAAACACTTTCTCCTCTCTGTGGAGCATAGGTCTTCAGCAAACAATTTCAGTTCCCCGTGGAGCGTAGGTCTTCAAAAAAAACGTTCATCTCCCTGTTGAGCATAGGTATTCAACAAACACTTTCAGCTCCCTGTGGAGTATAGGGCTTCAACAAACACTTTCGGCTCCCTGTCGGTGATAGATCTCTACAAACACTTTCAGCTCCGTGTGGACATAGGTCTACAACAAAAACATTCATCTTCCTGTGGAGCATAGGTATTCAACAAACACATTCAGCTTCCTGCGGAGCATAGTTCTTCAACAAACAATTTCAGCTCTCTATGGATCATAGGTCTTCTACAGACACGTTCAGCTCTCTGTGGAGCATAGATCTTTAACAAACACTTTCAGCTCCCTATGGACTATAGGTCTTAACAAACACTTTCAGGTCCCTTTGGAGCATAGGCTTTCAAGAAATACATTCATCTCTCTAAGGATCATAGGTTTTCAACAAATACTTCCAACTCCCATGGAGCATAGGTCTTCACAAACACTTTCAATTCCCTCTGGAGCATAGGTCTTCAACAAACACATTCAGCTTCCTGTGGAGCATAGGTATTCAACAAAGACATTCAGCTCTCTGTGGAGCATATATCTTGAACAAACACTTTTATATGTCTGTAGAGCATAGGTCTTCAACAAACATTTTCAGCTCCCTGTGGATATAGGTCTTCAACAAACACTTTGAGCTCGCTGTGGAGCATAGGTCTTCAACAAACACTTTCAGCTCTCAGTGGAACATAGGTATTCAACATACACATTCATCGCCCCGTGGAGCATAGGTCTTCAATAAACACGATCAGCTACCTGTGGAGCTGAGGTCTTCAACAAACACTTTCAGCGCCCCATGAAGCTTAGATCTTCACCAAACACTTTCAGCTGTCTGTGGAGCATAGGTCTCCAACAGACACGTTCAGCTCTATGTGGAGCATTGGTCTTCAACAAACACTTTCAGCTTCCAGTGGAGCATAGGTCTTCAACAAACACGTTCAGCTCCCCTTGTAGCATAGTTCATCAACAAACACTTTCAAATATCTGTGGAGCATAGATCTTCAACAAACAATTTCAGCTGCCTATGGAGCATAGGTCTTCAATATACACGTTCAGGTCCCTTTGGAGCATAGGTCTTCAACAAATACTTTAGGCTCTCTGTGAATCATAGGTCTTCAACATACACTTTCAGCTCCCCGTGGAGCATAGGTCTTCACAAACACATTCAGTTTCATGTGGAGCATAAGTCTTCAACAAACACATTCAGCTTCCTATGGAGCATATGTATTCAACAAACACATTCAGCTCCCCGTGGAGCATAGGTCTTCAACAAACACTTTCAGCTTCCCATGGAGCATAGGTATTCAAAAACGCTTTTAGCACTATGTGAAGCTTAGGTCCTCAACAAAACTTTCTGTTCCCTGTAGAGCATAGGTCTTCAACAAACACTTTCACCTCTCTGCGGAGCATAGGTCTTCAACAAACACATTCACCTCCCTGTGGAGCATAGATCTTCAACAAACACTTTCAGCTCCCTATGAAGCATAGGTCTTCACAAACACGTTCAGTTCTTTGTGGAGCACATGACTTCAACAAACACAGTCAGCTTCCTGTGGTGCATAGGTATTCAACAAACACATTCAGCTCTCTGTGGAGCATAGGTCTTCAACAAACACTTTCAGTTCCCTGTAGAGCATAGGTCTTCAACAAACACTTTCTCCTCTCTGTGGAGCATATGTCTTCAACAATCATTTTCAGTTTCCTGTGGAGCATTGGTATTCAAGAAACACTTTCAGCTCCGTACGGACATAGGTCTTCAACAAACACTTTCAGCTCTATGTGGAGCATTGTTCTTCAACATACACTTTCAGCTCTCTGTGTAGCATAGGTCTTTAACAGACACGTTCAGCTCTCTGTGGAGCATAGGTCTACATAAAAAACGTTCAGCTCCACTTGGAGCATAGGTCATCAACAAACACTTTCAGCTATCTGTGGAGCATAGATCTTCAACAAACACTTTCAGCGCCCTATGAAGCATAGGTCTTCAATAAACACTTTCAGCTCCCTTTGGAGCATAGGTCTTCAATAAATACTTTATTCTCTCTATGGATCATAGGTCTTCAACAATCACTATCAGCTCCCCGCGGAGCATAGGTCATCACAAACACTTTCAGTTCCTTGTGGAGCAAATATCTGTGGAGATAGGTCTTCAACAAACACATTCAGCTTCCTGTGGAGCATAGGTATTCAACAAACACATTCAGCTCTCTGTGGAGCATAGGTCTTTAACAAACATTTTTTGCTGTCTGTAGATCATAGGTCTTCAACAAATACTTTCAGCTCACACTGGACATAGGTGTTCAACAAACACTTTCAGCTCCTTGTAGAGCATAGTTATTCAACAAGCACTTTCAGCTCCCTGTGGAGCATAGGTATTCAACAAATACTTTCAGCTCCGTTTGGACATAGGTCTTCAACAAAGATTTTCAGCTTCCTATGGAACATAGGTCTTCAACAAACACTTTCAGATCCCCATGGAGCATAGGTATTCAACAAAATCTTTCAGCACTCTGTGGAGCTTAGGTATTCTACAAACACTTTCATTTCCTTGTAGAGCATAGCTCTTCAACAAACACTTTCACCTCTCTGTTGAGCATAGGTCTTCAGCAAACAAGTTCAGTTCCCCTTGGAGCGTAGGTTTCAAAAAACACTTTCATCTCCCTGTAGAGCATAGTTATTCAACAAGCACTTTCAGCTCCCTGTGGAGCATAGGTATTCAACAAATACTTTCAGCTCCGTTTGGACATAGGTCTTCAACAAAGATTTTCAGCTCCCCGTGGAGCATAGGTCTTCAATAAACACTTTCAGCTCAATGTGGAGCATAGGTCTTCAACAAACACTTTCAGCTCTTTGTGGAGCATTGGTCTTCAACAAACACTTTCAGCTCCTCGTGGAGCATAGGTATTCAACAAACATTTTCATCTGTCTGTGGACCATAGCTCTTCAAAAAACACTTTCAGTTCCCTGTTTAGCATAGGTATTCAAGAAACGCTTTCTGCTCTCTGCGGAGCATATGTCCTCAACAAACACTTTCAGCTCCCTGTGTAGCATAGAGCTTCAACAAAAACATTCATCTACATGTGGAGCATAGGTCTTGACAGACAAACACTTTCAGTTCCCTGCGGAGCATAGATCTTCAACAAACATATTCAGCTTCCTGGGGAGCATAGGTATTCAACAAACACATTCAGCTCCCCGTGGTGCATAGATCTTCACCAAACACTTTCAGCTCTCTGCAGAGCATAGGTCTTCAACAAACACTTTCAGCTCCCCGTGGAATATAGGTCTTCAACAAACACTATCAGCTCTCTGTGGAGCATAGTTCTTCAACAAACAATTTCAGCTCTCTATGGAGCATAGGTCTTCTATAGACACGTTCAGCTCTCTGTGGAGCATAGGTCTTCAACAAACACTTTCACCTGTTTGTGGAGCATAGATCTTCAACAAACACTTTCAGCTCCTTATAGACTATAGGTCTTCAATAAACACTTTCAGGTCCTTTTGGAGCATAAGTCTACAACAATACATTCAGCTCTCTGAGGATAATAGGTCTTCAACAAACACTTCCAACTCCCGTGGAGCATTGGTCTTCACAAACACTTTCAGTTCCCTCTGGAGCATAATTCTTCAACAAACACATTCGGTTTCCTGTGGAGCATAGGTATTCAACAAAGACATTCAGCTCTCTTTGAAGCATAGATCTTGAACAAACACTTTTATCTGTCTGTAGAGCATAGGTCTTCAACAAACACTTTCAGCTCCCACTGGACATGGGTGTTCAACAAACACTTTCAGCTCCCTGTGGATATAGGTCTTTAACAAACACTTTCAGCTCCCTGTGGAGCATAGGGCTTCAACAAACACATTCAGCTCCCTGTGGAGCATAGGTCTTCAAAAACACTTTGAGTTCCCTGTGGAGCATAGGTCTTCAACAAACACTTTCAGCTCTCTGTGGAAGATAGGTATTCCACAAACACATTCAGCTCCCCGTGGAGCATAGGTCTTCAATAAACACGACCAGCTACCTGTGGAGCATAGGTCTTCAACAAACACTTTCAGCTCCCCATGAAGCTTAGATCTTCACCAAACACATGCAGGTCTCTGTAGCGCATACGTCTTCAACAACCACTTTCATCTCCCCGTGGAACATAGGTCTTCAACAAACACTTTCAGCTCTCTGTGGAGCATAGTTCTTCAACATACACTTTCAGCTCTCTGTGGAGCATAGGTCTTGAACAGACACGTTCAGCTCTCTGTGGAGCATAGGTCTTCAACAAACACTTCCAGCTTCCAGTGGAGCATAGGTCTTCAACAAACACGTTCAACTCCCCTTGTAGCATAGTTAATCAACAAACACTTTCAGCTATCTTTTGAGCATAGATCTTCAACAAACACTTTCAGCTCCCTATGGAGCATATGTCTTCAATATACACTTTCATGCCCCTTTGGAGCATAGATCAATATCTTAGTCATATGACTCATAAGGCTAATTGTGCGATAATCATCGCATTCAATCGCACCCGATTTCTTTGGTAGGGCTATGAATATTGATTTGAGCATGTCGTCTGGAATATATCCGCTGTTGTATATATCATTCAATATTTTTCTTATTATTTCTACTCCAAAATCACCCATGGCTTCAATCTCTTCTTTAGTTATATTATCTGGTCCAGGAGCTTTGCCTGCTTTCATATTGCGCAAGGCGTCTTCCACTTTTTCTCTGAGTATTTCTGGTCCTTCTCCATTATCTTTAATATTTACTTCTGTTCGTTCATCATTATAAAGATCCTTAATGGATTCTGTCCATCGTTCCCTTATGTTTTCTTGATCAATCAACAGTTCTCCTTCCTTTGATCTTAAACATCCAGTTTTTGATTGCGTTTTTCTTCCTGTTAATTCCTCAATTTGTTTGTATATAGCTTTAGCATCTCCTTTTTGTTGCCTTTCAATTTCTTTGCTTCTCTCTTTTAGCCATGCTTCTTTTGCTTCATTGCATTTTACTACAATTTCTTTATTTAATCACTTATACTCATCTTTACTTTCTTTATTTCTTCTTCTTGTATCCGTTAGTTGCAAAATATCATCTGTCATCCATTTCTTTCTTGAATTTGTCCTCACTGGTGGTATGAACTCTTTTGATGTTTGTTGCATTAACTCTTTTAGCATTTCCCACTGTTCATCAATGCTTTGTATCTTCTATATTGCATTGTACCGGTTATGAATTGTGATTTTATATTTGTCTTGTAGCTTCTTGTCTGATTTTAGTAAATCTAAATTTAACTAGATGTTAACTGAGGCTCGTATTGTTGTTTTTAATTTTACCCTAAGCTTTACCACAACTGGTACATGATCACTATTGCAATCTGCCCCTGGTCTAGTTTTCACACACACACCAGACTGTTTCTAAAACTATTGCTTATCATTATATAATCAATTTGATTACGTGCGTTGTCCCCTGGTTTTTTTCATGTCCACAGACGTCTTGGATGTTGCTTAAACCAGGTGTTTCCTATCATCGTGTTGTGTGTCCTTGCCCAATCAATAAGTTTCTCACCTTTTTCGTTCCTCTTTCCTAAGCCATAATGACCAACTATTTCCTCAGCTCTTTCTTTTCCTACTTTTGCGTTAAAATCCCCTATAACTATGGTGTTTTCATGTGGTTTGCATTTATGAAGTGCCTCATCTAACTCGTTGTAAAATGTATCAATTGTTTCCTCTAGACTGTCTGCTGTTGGTGCATAAACTTGTATACGATTTATGCCTATTGGCTTTCCATTCAATTTCACTAAAAGGACTCTGTCAGATATTGGGTAAAAGCCTTTCACTGTTCTTGCTCTTTCTGCGTCCAAGATGATACCAACTCCTCTTTGGTGTTCAGTACCTCCAGAATAGATTATTTTATGTTTATCAGAATACATCTCCCCTGATCCGGTGTATCTCATTTCGCAATGTCCCAGTAATTGTAAACCCAATCTTTCCATTTCTTGTATGATGTTTTCTAGTTTACCCTTCTGCATGAGTGTTCTCACATTCCAAGTACCTATCTTTAGAATTTGTTTAATCTTTATTTTGCTTACAGTAGCCTGATGACGATCGGGTATCACCTGTAGCACGTGATGTCCCCTACCGAACGAGGGTTTTCCATTGGAATCCCCTTAACCTTGTTATCGTTATTTCTATTGTTGTGGCGATTCATGATTATACAAAAATATTACGACGGTGGTTTTCTGTTGCCTTCCGTCGGTTTATTTACGGTTGGCTCCGCTAGCCTTTCACTAAAAATCTCACACACAAGGCAGTGGTGTTGTTTAATTTCGGGGTACCCTCCCTTAGCCTTTTACTCTCCCGAGCTTAACTGCAAGGCAGCAGGGCAACCAAAGGGCAACCACGAAAAATATAGGATTTCTTAAAATACGTAAAAAGATCTTGTAACGATGTCATAATCAAAAACATTTAATCACAGAGCAAGATAATCATTAGACACCATAATTTTGGTTCAACAGAAGGAATCAGAGACTAAATTTATTAGTAATGAAAACATTCCAAATTGTAAGTGTCGTGCAGAGTTTAGTGGGGGGAAAAAAAAACTTATATTTTTTAGCCACATCATGGATAGAGGAAACATATAATGTAACAACAGAAACAAATACATGAAAGAGTGTAAGAAAATATACACATCTTTTAGTATACCGTGAAAATAGTTTCGCTGAAATGGATCACAAAGTGCTTGAAGTGATCGCCGACGCCAGTGCATTAAAGTGACAACGTGGTGGTGGTTTTACATTTCATGAATGTCAAAACGACCTATTCGAAATCATTATTTGAAATCAGTGCAGGGGGTACAACATGTTTATTTCACCCTACACGAAAATATCAATTTTTTTGCTGGAATAAAAATGTAATTTAGGAAAGCGCGGTTATAATAAAGGATCCCCCTGACGTAACTAAAAATTGACTAGTTATCACAGTGTTCAGAGATTTCAGTAGAATGTCCCCAAAAAATATCTCGATAATCACTAATCACACCTGGCGTTTTCATAGTTACAAAGTCTATGATGCGATTATGAAATTTCACCGATATAAATTGTATTTCGAATAGTCTCTGGTTAGATTCACAAGACCACACTCACGCCTGTATACCGAGTGGTCGACAAGCGTGATAAAAAAGTGAAGGTGGGCTCTGTTCTGATGAAATGGGTAGAGTCATAGCAGAAGTGAAAAATGCGTAAGGTCACTTTTGTCTATGTTTCTGGACATGCGGGAGTAGGGGAAATAAAAGATCGGACAGGTTGGCTAGCTGCTTTGTTGTTGAGGACGGTCAACCTATGGATCGGGAGGACATCATCAATGCCCTCCGAGATGTGGGAAGGGCGCAGGACTTCAACAACCATATGTCCACATCACTCCTTCGGATAAAGAGATGGAAGTTAAGATGAGCACAACCAGAAACGAGAAACTTTGTGGGCGTGTAAGAAGACTTATCAACCAATACAGAAGTGGAGTCGTCAGTCGCTGGACTCTGCGGGACTTGCTGAGGAGGGGATCTGACAGGTGGGTTTCTGAGCACCTATGGATATGTTCGGAATATAATGAGCAATAATGATGACCCGCAAATAACTCAATAACTCTGATTGAAACATTAACGACATCAAGCGCTTTCATTTGTCTGATCACCGCCATAGTCAATGATCCTTACTTCTCTATACAAATGTTGATACTTCTCTATACAAATGTTGCTACTTCTCATACAAATGTTGATACTTCTCTATACAAATGGTGATACTTCTCTATACAAATGTTGATACTTCTCTATACAAATGTTGATACTTCTCTATACAAATGTTGATACTTCTCTATACAAATGTTGATACTTCTCTCTACAAATGTTGATACTTCTCTATACAAATGTTGATACTTCTCTATACAAATGTTAATACTTCTCTATACAAATGTTCATACTTCTCTAAACAAATGTTGATACTTCTCTCTACAAATGTTGATACTTCACTATACAAATATTGATACTTCTCTATACAAATGTTGATATTTCTCTATACAAATGTTGATACTTCTCTATACAAATGTTGATACTTCTCTATACAAATGTTGATTCGTGACATTGGATGGCCGCATGGCTTCGTCTACTCCTCTTGTGGGAATGATTGCAACCACAAGGCCATCGTCTTGAAATTAATCTGTGCCCTTGTTAAAATAAAACTTTCCTGGTTGCCACTGTTTTGTGGTAATTTGGGAACTCGTTGTCAATCAAGCTGGCACGGCGAGTTATATTTGAACACCACCAGAGAGCTCCTTTAATTTCATTTTTTTGTACTCGGTTCTTTTCATTTTGAAATATTTTATTTTCATTTACGGAAGCAACATACATTAAGGTAACCATGACATGATATAAGCAGTAATCAAAATAATAATATATGTTTCATTTCATTAAATTTTCTTTAGCACCTTTACCTTTTCTTATTTATACCATTTTAATGGATTATAAAGTGGCTAGACATCATCAATGCCCTCCGAGATGTGGGAAGAGCACAGGACTTCGACAAACACAGATCCACGTCACTTTTTCGGATGATGGAAATGGGAGTTAAGTTGGGCACAGCCAGAAATGAGAAACTTAGTGGGCCTGTAAGAAGACTTATCAACCAACATAGAACTGGAGTCGTCAGTCGCTGGACACTGAGGGAATTGCTGAGGAGGGGACCTGAGCAGCTATGGACGTGTTCGGAGTGCAATGATGATGACCCGCAAATAACTCAATAACTCATTACTAAGCACAATTCGAAAAAGACAACTGACATATTGTTGGGAAATAATACCCTTCTAAATGTTCCATTAGAAGGGAATGCACATGGTAGATGAGATTTTTTATCCTAATTATGAGATCCGCCTATTATTACTCCGCCCATTGTCTTGGTCCGCCCGTGGTCTCCCCCACACCTGTCACCACGTCATCGTCTCTGTATGGTTGATCCTGGGCGTGACTGTGTCTAGGTAACGATATAAGTTGCGTTGTTTTCCTTCTTCACTTCGCATTTCTCTGCTGGCAGACGTCACGGGAAGAGCAGATAGGTATTTTGTTCATATTCTTTCTATGTTTGCTTTGCTTTATACCTAATCTTTGTTTCTGTTTTATTTTTGTTTTTTGCCTGCGTTCCAATTGAAGGTCAGCTGGAAAAGTCAAAACGTTTCATGTGCTCTGTTTTCACCATTAAGCTCTTTCTATACATTTTCCTACTGTTATTTTCTGTTCTCCATTACAAACAGGACATTGATATTAGTCTGTTGGCCGTAACAAAGGGAAACACATTTGCCATCATCATCATCAAGTGCCTTCTCCGCAACGAAGGTTGGCTACCATGGATCGCCATTCTACTCTGTTTCTTGCTTTGATGGTGCAGGCTGTCATAGATTGACTTGTCCATCTTTTGATGTTACTCGCCCATGTTAGTCTTGGTCTGCCTCTGCCTCTTTAACTTTGTATTTTCCCTTCCAATATTACTTTGAGTAGGCTGTTGTGTCTTTTAACATGCCCCAAAAATTTCATTTGTGTTGTCTTAATTGTGTTTAGTAGTTCACTTTTTTATTTTTAGTTGTTTTAAAACTTCATCGTTTGTTTTCTTTTCTTTCCATCCAATTCTACCTATTCTTCTATAAATCCACATTTCAAAGGCATCAATTTTCTGTTGTTTTCTTGTGTTATGCCTTTGCCATAAATAACAATATCTAGAGAAGCGGATTTCATTATACTGGAACCGTTAACGCAGAAAATAAATCTCATTTTGATAACAAATTGCTGTTAGTACTAGAGTTAAGAGCTTCACAATGTGCTTAAAAGAAAATAAACAGATGCTGACATTAGAAGTTGTCGAATAATAGTAGACGGTGGTTCTATGTGTATTTTAAATAGTCCAATATTCTGATTCAATGGTTACTTTGTTGAGCAATTATTTTAAATGAAAATTTTCTAGAATGACTTGTCACAACATAGTTAATGCAGATTGCATTCTTGTCTGTGCATTTTATCGCAAACTGAGACTTATTATTTTAATGAACTAAAGTGGCATTATATAATGCTCTGATTTTCAGTGTATCCCACACTTCTCCAGACGAAATATTGGTAAGTTATCACTTTGATATCTACTGGATATGTTGTCAGTAAAAGATCATTTTGTCTTTCTTAGAACTACTGTTGATTCTGTATTAAAAAATAACCATTTCATTCTCTCATTTTAATTTGTGTTTTTCTATGGCAGTTGCTTCAAACATTCGTTTTTGTGGTTTAACAACAACAAAATAACTTAAATGCACAATTTGTTTTCATTCGAACATTTCTGCTAAAGCTGTATCATATTTAATTAATGTTTCATCCGTTGTCTCACTTCTATTCACTTAGGAATCACACATTGTAGGAATCACATAAGACATTTTCGAAAGGATAATTCAAACATTCAATAACGATGTACACTCTGGAGCCTCTTTTTCATTCTATTACCGCTCACGTACTAACAATTTTTTCTTACCCAATGTGCATCATTTAAAACAAAGTAATATGCAACAAATGTATATGTCAATTAAGAAATTATTTTAATATTCCACATATAACTCATATACAGATGTTTAATCATTTCTACAGAAATTCAGTACGTAATGTTTATTTTCGTTACGACGACATGCAGCAAAATCTGACACAGACCACGGTCGTCAACAACAATGTAGATATAATAGCTTGAAAAAAAAATCCATAATATTTTTACCAAATGTTCTTTTAAAGTTAGTTATATCTAATAGCATTTGTAGTCACCATTTTTATGTAAATATATATCTAACGTGCATGATAATGTATTTGTACGTTTCTTTACCTATACATTTGTTTTGAACGGAATAGCCAACCGACGTTTTTAAGGAGCAGACTTTTACGAAAGTTAGAAATCTGAAGCCTCTAGATCATGTTGATACATTAATTGTTATAGCATCTTCTGATATACGACATCAGCTCAAGTACGATTGAAACGATGGAGAGCAATATTAGCAAGTACACGCGGAAACGGCTGAGATTACCACCAGGACTGAAGGATGTTGAGATGTACTGCTGGAGAGCTAAGCTGGTCCTTCCATTCAAGTCAGTCCTAGAAGAATACAAAGCCGGAAAGGCCAGACTGCTAGAAAGCTCATCAGACGAAGTAGTCCGGTCAGTGGAACCCACATTGAAGACTGGTCGGAAATGGCAGGCGTGTGCAGCAGTAAACGAAGAATGTGAAAGTCTCCAACGGAAGGAAGCGATGGACTACACGCAGGCCAAAAGGCGTTGATTTAATCACCGAGACATCCAATGGTGGTCAAAGCATCAAACAGGCAATATTGGGACATGGTAGTCTTGGAGATAAGAGAAGTTGGGAGAACAAATGACTGCAAAATATAGCACAACAGGTGTAGCAAGGTCAATGGAGGACATGAGATGATACCTTGCAGAGGATATGGAATGGCACCTCTACGGCCCAGCTACATAATCTATGATCTATGCACGACATTCTATCATCAGCCTGCAACCTTGTGAAGTGAGGAAAATCAGATGACAATCGATGTCCTCTTTGCAATGAACGACATGAGATGGAACATGTTCTTTCCTCATGGAAGACAACTCTGGTCAAAGACACAAGGGCGGTTCGCGTGGCGGCACAAACAAGTGTTGCAAGAACTGGCTGCCATCGTGGACGGCGTGGATGAAGACAAACACTCAAGCTCGACCAGCTACAACGAACATCTATTTTTTTTAGAGTTTGACAAGCCTCATTTCCCTCCTCCCAAGGAAAACAACTGGTACGACTCAACGATCCTAGACACAGCGAATAACTGGGAGATGGCTGTTAACCTCCCATGCCGAGGAAAATACTCATTGTGCATCAAGTGATCTATAATCCATCCGGACATTGCACTATACACATCAGATATGAACCGCGGCATCTTAATACAGCTCACGGTGCTATTTCAAGTCCAGGATAAAGGAAAAGCATATATTTAAACTAACCAAATACAATAATCTCGTCACCGAGCTGAGACAACAAGGGCTCCACGTTAGAGTGATCGCTGTGAGAGTTAGTGCCAGGTGACTCACCACCTCATCCCTCATAGCAATGAAGGCTATTGGTGAGTCAGCCACAAGAGCATCAAGATGGCTCTAGCGAAACTGAGACGTATCAACAATCTCAGAATACTCTGATGATGTCCAGACGATTAGGCGACTAATTAACATATCTACCATTCCTGACTTCCACGTAAATCAATAGCGACAGTTTAATCCTGCAATATCCGAGGCGCGGATAATAAGCGATAAGAAATTACATCATCGACTGTGGGTGAGCTGCACCGGACGTTTGCAATATCAACAGTTCAACGGAATAAAGTTCCCAGCCCGACCTATCCTTTTCACTTATTATCAATTTCTGATCTACTCCTACCCGCTGAATTAACGTCGTGTCGAAACAGCTTGTACTCGAGTCTATAAAAATTACAAGCCACTTTAGACTGCTGTCACAACGAAGAGGACATCAATGTGCTGGGTTAAAGCTCAGAGGTAAGTCTACCACGCTCGTAGAGACCGTAGATTCGAATAGAAGCGTTGCGTAGAGTAAACATAGTTATTTTGTGCCGAATATACGAGGGGCGTTCAGTAGGTAGGCAGTGAGCTGTGATATTTTGCCTTTCCACTAACACATCCGACCTCAACGCTATCACACTACCTTGACTGTAATGCACTATCACCTATATCAAAATACCTAATTTGAAAATAAGCTTGACTGTGTAATGCATTCAACACTCACCTATAAAAAATATTGGAAGAAAGCACTATCTTCAGACCTTCTGCCATCCCTTCCCTCTCGCATGCACTTCAGGCAATCCGATCTCCTCAGTGAGGAAGACAATATACTTGAGTTAGAAAAACTTATTCTTCACACGTTTGCTGACAAAGAGGAGGACAGAAAGAGTGAGGCATTTGTATTGCCTTGATTTGCATACACTTGTCAGCCCTTCTGCATCCCGTACTATAGTTTTCATTACACTTTTGCAATGTGAGGGTATAGACTGGGTAGCTCTCACGTTATGCTCTTTTTAGAAAAGTTCATTCGACTGTAGCATAGCGAGCTTCGGTTTTATCCATTTATGTTCATGAGAATATATATGTGACTATTTGGTGACCTGTAAAGAGTAACTCATACAGAGACCACAACAAACTATAGCTCGTTTCAAAACATTTGCCCAACTTCAAAACGCTATTACTCTCTAACCGTTTGTTAAATACTTTTGAAATTTTCCAAATGTTATTAGAATGCAAAAGACCCTTTAAATGTATATTTAACAAATATCTTACAGCTGCAGTTTTCTTAAAGCGGCGATATTTCTTTGATGTTTGTCAAAATTGTAAATTGTGAAGCCCTAAAGAATAGAAATTACCGTAGTTGCTGGTCTACGATTAATTTTCACTAGGTAAAGGCGTGGCCGTAATGGGGAAATAACTGGATAAAACAAAACACCAGGAGAATTATTGTCTGCTCAGTTCGAGGACGGACGATAATAATATCAAGGTATACCTGTATGTCCAATTTTATTTTCATAGTTGTGTGGTCCTGAAAAGGACCGTTTGTTGAAATAATTTAAGGTAATATAGGGGCCAACATTGTGGGGGCTATATACTTTCATTCTGAATCAGACGAGTCTAAAAGATTAATAACTGTTTGGGGTTGAACATTCCACAAACCATCATTTTTCCAATATTCCTCTTCCTGTTTTAAGACGTGGTCTTCACATTTAGCCCAATAATCTTTGTCTATATTTAATAAAGCGAGATTAGCAAGAGTCTTTACATCGCATATTTTGAATGTTGTATTTTCATCTGTCACTTGTCCTTTTAATTTTGCCCAGATTAGTTCTATTGGAGGTGGCAGCCTCAAACTTATATGACCGTGCTCTTGGATAATCTTATCTATTTGAAAAATCTTTGTCCTCTGTTTTTGCTTTACTAGAGATAGTAATTCAGGTTTTAAGTACATGTTATTAAATTGTATGTGCTCCTTTGTGAGCCATATCTTAATAGCATCTTTTGTACTGGATGACGTCGGGACTTTATCTTCAAGTGCAACAATGTTGTGGTACGCTGCATTGTCCATTATTAGGCAAGATGGTCGATCTAGTGATGGGAGAACAGAATTTTCAATCCAATGTCTAAAGGATATTCATCTCAGACCATTCATCTCAGAGTGATAATCCCGATTGTCTATGGATTTTGAAAGAAAAATGAGCTCTGCATTCTGTATTAGTCCATGTTGTCGACTACCTGCATGAGCAATTATCAAGCGCTGTCCTTTGCTGCTAGGTATTAATCTCTTAATCTTTCCATCTGATGACTGCCATTCCCTTTGGTTAGTGTGGTGAGCATTGATCCATGTTTCATCCAAGTACACAATATCATAACCTTGCTTGCGCACCTCTTTTACTTCACGTAAGTACTTGCTTCTCATGACTACTATATGTGGCTTCTCACAGATGATGTTTCGTCCATTGGAATACTTTCTGAATGTAAAGCCTGCAGCTCTCACATTCCTCCATAATGTAGACTTTGATATTTCAATACTGTTGTTCTTTTTCAGCGATACTTTTAATTTTCTTATTGTAACAGTTTCATTCATACCCAACATTTTGCGAATTTCACTTCTAATAAGTTCACTGTCGAAATTATCCAACATTTTTGCTCTTCCTTGTGATTTTGTATATTTGGAACATTGACGGTCACGTGCTTGAATCCAGCGATTAAATGACTGTTTAGATAAATCCAAAATGTGTCTTGTCCTATTCTCTGGGTTTTCTAAAGAATGAAATAATCTTCCTCGTTTAGCCTCTTTGCAAAAATAGTCAGACATTTTTATTGCGATGTTTTGTAAACTGCAGAATTTCATTTTAAGACTCATGATAAATGTTATTGTTCCACGTTACGCCGCTGAATTAACGGAAATGGAACACACAATGTCTCGTGTCTACTACAAGTGTCTAATTGTGTCAGATTACTCACGCGGAAAGCGTGCAAAATCGTAAATTGGACCGTGTTTGGATTTGTAATCGCTATTTTTAACTTAAATACTGTAAACACTAATTTTTGACTACATCAATGGGTCGTTATAAATTTATATAAATCAAATAAGCAATAATAATAACCAATGTTTGTTTTTAATGAAATTAATTCCCTGTTGGGTTCTAATCATTATAACTATACATGCAAATTTTGAAAAAATTACAAAAAGCGGTTTAAAAGATATTGATTTTTAAAGTTGGGCACGACTTATGAAACAAGCTATAGTACATCAAGAATTCGGGACAATTGTGACGCTGATTTTATCGGCATGACTGGGAGAATTTGAATCATTTACCATAATCAGTTATTATGAGATCCACTACCTACTCTATCCTCCTGACTGGGAGAATTGAATCATTTACCATAATCAGTTATTATGAGATCCACTACCTACTCTATCCTGTAGCCCGTCACTACGTCATCGTAAAAGCATGATTCCTTCTATGTGTGAATGTGTCTAGGTACCAACTGAGTTGTCTTCCTTCATATCTCCGCATGTCTCTGTTGGCAGACCTAACGCTAAGAACAGATACCTACAATTTATTTTCTTTTATTAATTATGTTTACTTTGCATATTCATCATCATCAAGTACCGAGCCTGCTGGCGTAGGTGATCATGTCTCTCCATAACTTTCGATCTCGACAGTTATTTATCATTTCTGTTGTTGGCCTTCTGCCAAAACCATTCTCTTAAAATGTCTGGTATCTTTTCTCTTTGCTTTTCTCTATCTCTTTGTCCCTCAATTTTCCTAGTTGTTACAATACATTCCAGCTGTTCCCTTCTCATTTCATGGCCAAAAAAATGATGATTGTTTTTTTTTCTCATATTAGAAATGTTCTGTCTTTTTCCTTTGGCCTCTTTCAGAACGCTTTCATTACTTTTCTTAGCTGTCCATGGTATTCTCAACATTCTTCTGTAAAGCTACATTTCTACAGACTCCAGTGGATTTTCTTGTCGGTTGTCCTTCTGTCCATGATTCACATCCAAATGTTAAGACTGGCTCTATATAACATTAAAGAACTCTTTTTATATTGTCAAAAATGGATTGCATAGTTTCTTCTTCATTTTTTGTAAAGCTGCTTTTGTCTGAGACATTCTGCATCTCACCTCTGTTGTAAATCTATCATCTGAGTCTAACAAAGTTCCCAGATATTTAAATTCATTTACCTGTTTTAATATTGTTCTACTTGTCTTTATTGTGCACTGCAGTGATGACTTTTTCATTGTTGTTACCATTACTTCTGTCTTTTTGCTATTAAAGCTGAGTCTTTTATTATTGCTTTCTTTTACTATAATGTCAAACATTTCTTGTAACTCATTTTCACTGTTAGCAATTTCGGTAAATTTTTGTTTGTGTTTTTGTTTAGTAAATATACAATAGCGATATTTAAAGTTGTCGAATAGTGACAGACTTTGGTTCGCTGTTTATTTTAGAGGCTCATATACAGATTGAATTATAATAAACAATATTTGGAAGTGAATATGTCACTTAGGCATAATTAATGCAGATTGTATTCTTATCTATGCATATTTTGCAACTCGATATTATTTTTAATCAAATAAAGCGACACTATATAATGTTATTTTCACAGAAATTCCCACACATCTCCAGACGACATATTGGTAAGTTATTAGTGTGATATCTGCTGGTTGTATTGTCTATAATGCAACATTTAATATCTCTTCAAACTATCGATTTTTTAAATTAAAAAAAACCTTTTCCAATTGTAATTTTCTGTTCCAATGGCAGTTGCTACAAACATTCTTTTCATGCATTTGTTGATGTTCTAGACCTTACCTTCAACAAAATAAATTTACCCATTACCATTTTTTTCATACAATGCTGTTTCTCAATATTTTATTTGTAAATCTAATGAATATTTTGACCGTAAGATACATCAGACATTATACAATGATCCTCACACTCAATGATACCTAACTTTTTTGTTATATCTAACAATACACATTTTATTACAGTGGCAAGCGTCTTAAAACTTAATCTTAAAAATTGAAATCAAATTATTCATAATCTCCTCAAAACAATTTGTATTTCTCCAGAAATTTCTTTCGCCCCAAATGCGTCTCCCTCCGTTATACTCTTGTGTCTCTTGTATTTGACCAATTATCAGAATTGTTGTGTCCATACACTTACGTGTCTTTCTGGAACCGTCCTACATATTCAGGCTACTAGATTGACAAGCTAAACGGTCATTCCTCAAGTGTCTATTTATAACTTAGGGTTGCCAGGTAAATTATTCAGGCTACTAGATTGACAACCTAAACAATCATTCCTCAAGTGTCTATTTATAACTTAGGGTTGCCAGGTAAATTATTCAGGCTACTAGATTGACAAGCTCAACAATCATTCCTAAGTGTCTATTTATAACTTAGGGTTGCCAGGTAAATTATTCAGGTTACTAGATTGACAAGCTGAACGATCATTCCTCATGTGTCTATTTATAAATTAGGGTTGCCAGGTAAATTATTCAGGTTACTAGATTGACAAGCTCAACAATCATTCCTCAGTGTCTATTTATAACTTAGGGTTGCCGGTAAATTATTCAGTTACTAGATTGACAAGCTCAACGATCATTCCTCATGTGTCTATTTATAACTTAGGGTTGCCAGGTAAATTATTCAGGCTACTTGATTGGCAAGCTCAACAATCATTCCTCAAGTGTCTATTTATAACTTAGGGTTGCCAGGTAAATTATTCAGGCTACTAGATTGACAAGCTCAACAATCATTCCTAAGTGTCTATTTATAACTTAGGGTTGCCGGGTAAATTATTCAGGTTACTAAATTTGCAAGCTCAACGATCATTCCTCATGTGTCTATTTATAACTTACGGTTGCCAGGTAAATTATTCAGGTTATTCATATGCATTTCTTGACGCATTTCTCTCTCTCTCTCTCTCTCTCTCTCTCTCTCTCTCTCTCTCTCTCTACGATCAGGACTCAGTCAGAGTAGGATTCCTGACTCCCACATGAAGTCAGCTGTCAGGTTAAGTGTGTTGATCGCCCCCACAGACAGAACAACACATTTAGAGTCCGCCAGATCCACTCTGACTGAAAACCCGATAATACGTTGCACTGTGTTCTGCACCAGTGGCCCAGTGCATCCGATTTCAGCCATCATTTTATTAAGGTTTGCTTTCCTTAGCCTTTGATTGTCCCTAATCTTCCTGCAAGGCAGCAGATTGTCTTTTCTGTAGGGGGATTCTGCCCTTAGATGGTCTGCCCTCCCAGGTTTACGACCACCATCTGCCCGAGTCACTAGAGGTGACTAACACACTAAGTTATGCGATATTACTAAAGTCAGGCGCACATTAAGATATGAGACATGATTAAAACGGACACACCAAGATATGAGATATGACTGACTTAGACATGCACACACAAAGATATGACACATACCTACCATAGACATACACACAAAGATATAAGATATGACTAACATAGACATGCACACACAAAGATATGAGATGTGACTTACATAGCCATGCACACACAAGAATATGAGATGTGACAAACACAGACATGCACACACAAAGTTATAAGAAATGACTAACATAAACATGCACAAAAAGATATGAGATATCCCTAACCCAGACATGCACACACAAAGATATGACACATGACTAACACAGATACACACTAAGTTATGAGATATTACTAAAGTCAGACGCACAACAAGATATGAGATATGACAACATGACACACACCTAGATATGAGCCATGGCTAGCACACACACACACACACACACACAAGCTTAGATTTGAGCCATGGCTAGCACAGAAACACACCAAGATATGTGTCATGGCTAGCACAGAAACACACCAAGATATGTGTCATGACTAGAACAGAAACACATTAAGATATGAGTCATGAAAAACACAACGAAATGAGCCAAGTCTAGCACATAAATATATTGAGGTATCCATATGCTTGGGTTAGTCTGCAGACTCTTCTTAACGTGTCAATCATCGACATTCGAGAAGCAGGCTGCGATTAACTGTTTACAGGTTTCGTTCAAACAGTTGTCCGGAGATTTGAGAGCAGTATGACCCGTAGAACATTCCCTTGTATGCACAGTTCCCGGTTGAATGTTCACAGGTGTCGTTGAAACAGTTGTCTGGACATTTGAGAGTGCAGTCTAACCCATAGTACGTTTCCTTGCACGTACAGTCTGCACTTTCCGGGTCACATATGATGTCACAGCCATCAGAACACGTCTGTTCGCACTGTAGCCCAAAAATGCCATCGGGACAAGTGTCATTACAGGTATAGCCAGGATGTTTACATTGTAGGCATTTTCCGGATTTTTCCCACATAAAGGACAGACACTGAGACAAAACCTGAAGCAATCGTGTCTATAGATCCCATGTGAGTATTTGCCGTGACACGTACCGATGATGACGTCGCAGCTTTTGCTACACCCACTACACACTGCACAAAACGACCAAGAATACTCGTCCAGACAATAGGTGTCTGTAAATGTTTGCGCCTCACACACCGTCAGTGCATTGCCGGCCTGCGAAATGGTCGGTGAGAACTCAATGTATGCCATTGGCGTTTGTGTGGTGCCTACAGTAGTGTTCATAGAAACATTAGGATATCATTAAACTGGAACACTACGCCGCCACTGTCAGAGAAAGCCTTTAGAGTGGCATTCTTTACCCGAATCATAGTGCTAGCTCGATGATAGATTCAATTGGTGTGAGTCTTCTGGGGCGTGGAAAAGTTCGGATACCAGTAAACATGACTGTTTCAACTGCTCAGTTTTGTGTGTGCGCAGTCATTGTCATAGAGATTGGTCTTTGTTTTGCCATTTACTGCGGCCTCTGGTCCACATCCGTCTCCTGTATAACAAGCGTTAAAAGTGTGTTCTGTTTGAAAGCCACATCCCGACCCCCGCCTATGTGGATGGAGCTGATATTTGCAACTATCGCCCCTGCAATCCATAACTTGTTGATCAGACCAGCCCCAGAGCAAAAGACATCAGTCTCGTGCTGACGCATTTAAGGAAGCTCCTTTGACAGCCAACTATATAGATGACCGCGAGCAGAAAATAAAATCGGAAAACATCCCAATTAGCGTCATTTGCTGAGCTTTACGAGCTATTAACAGCTAACGTAACTCAACCAGAATCTGTTGAAGGCATTTAGTTATGAGCTATCAGAGCCGGTGTCTTTGTACGTTTTAGTCTAGTTTCTGTTCTTCCATACTTTCAATTGTATTCCTTATGACGAGTACTGAGTAGCTAGATCTTTGGCTGGAGTAGTATTTGCTCTTCAACTGTATCATGTAAGAGTTTATTTTCTTGCAACTTTGTAGGTATAACTTTGTTGCGCTCCATTTGTGTTACCTTTGTTGAAGTACATATCGCTAGAAAATGTCATTTCCTATAGCAGTGAATGACTAGAAACGTGTGTTATTCAATCTCCTATCCCGTGAGGCGAGCATGATTTTGTCAATAAAATTTGAAAGTCAGGACAGTTAAAACATTGTAAACAGTAAAAATGAATACCCCATGACATATATATTGTGGCTGTGGAGTGAATTAAATCATTCCCAGCACTAAGACAGCACGCAGTATTTGCAAGTGAGGGGCCAAATGCTAGTCTTCTGTAGTGTCGTTTCGTCACCTCGGCGAGCCAGATAGTTATGCCTTTGTACATGCTGTCCAGCTGGAGAGAGTCGAGCTCCCCTTGAGGCAACGTTCAAACTATTGACAAGCTGATCTTACCACCCCGCTATTGAAGCTTTTGCAACATCTGAGATGTTACAGTTAGTTCTCATAAAATATCTGTTACTCCCTTGTAATACAATAAATGTTCCTGAACACCCACACTATTTCTCTCTATATGTGTCTGTGTGTGTGTGTCTGTGTGTAAAAATGTGAGGTGTTATTAGAATCGACATCGTCATTACTCATCTGATTGTTACACTCTATCCAATCATTTCCTTATACTTTTATGTGATGTAAATGCACTTTCAATATATGGGTACTTCCTTTCATCTTATATTATTTTCTTCTCTTTTGAAAGCTTTTGTGTATAAATGTACACTTATTCTTCACGTTCTTCACTGTCACAGGATGGTGATCATTTCCAACGTGTACTCTAATTATCAATAATTGTCACCCTGTAGAGAACTTTAAAGTTTTCATTAAGTGTGATGTCTGATTAGTACAGCTATGCTAATGAGTTATAGTTTCAATCATTACAGCATGGACTAACAATGGTCGAAACTGTCAGAAGAGCGAGGGCTTACATTTTCTGTTTCGGCGACACTATATAGGAGAAGTGAAGAGGAAGAATCAGATCGTACAGTAGTCACGCATCGCACAATTTAATAAAGAATGTACCGCAGTAATTTTAAATACACTCCATTGAAAAGTTAATTTCCATTTGTGTGCTCTCTTTTATAGGAAATTGTCATCATGTATCTCACAATAGTTCTTGGTTTAACTCTTGTGTCTGTGGCATCCTGCCAACAAAAGACTGGTAAGTCATATTTTAATGCAACATTTATATTAAAATATATTGATCCAAATTGCCTATCTGAGTCACATTTATTTTACTTGTGTACAACCTCACGTCATCGATATGACTTTATCAGTAATATCTCTCTCTCTCTCTCATTCTCTCTCTCTCTCTCTCTCTCTCTCTCTCTGCGATCAGGACTCAATCAGAGTAGGATCCCAGACCCTCACATGAAGTCAGCTGTCAGGTTAAGTGTGATGATCGCCCTCACAGGCAGAACATCACAATTAGAGTCTGCCAGATCCACTCTGAATTGAACTCCCGTTTAAACGTTGCACTGTGTTCTGCGCCAGTGGCCTAGTGCATCCGATTTCAGCCAGCATTTTATTCAGGTTTGCATTCCTTAGCCCTCGATTGTCCCCAATCTTGCTGCAAGGCAGCAGATGATCTTTTCTGTAGGGGGATTCTGCCCTTAGATGGTCGGCCCTCCCAGGTTTACGAGCACCATCTGCCCGAGTCACTAGAGGTGACTAACATAGACATGCACACACAAAGATAGGAGATGTGACCAACACAGACCTGCACACAGTGACACGAGGCATGACCAACACCGACACACATCAAGACATCTGACACATGACCAACATAAACATGCACACAAAGACATGAGATATGACCGACATATACATGCACACACAAAGATATGACACGTGCCTAACACAGGCATGCACACAAAGATATGAGATATGATCAACATAAACATGCACACCAAAGGATATTAGATGTGACATACACAGGCATGCACACACAAAGACACGAGATATGACCAACATAAACATGCACACAAAGAAACGAGACATCTAACCCAAACATGCACACACAAAGACATGACACATGACCAACACAGACACACACCAAGATATGAGATATGACCACACACACACACACACACACAAAGACATGAGACATGATCAACAAGGACACACCAAGACATGAGATATGACCAACATGACACACACCAAGATATGAGCCATGGCCAGCACATACACAGAACACACACAAGCCAAGATATGAGCCATGTCCAGCACAGAAACATTAAGGCATCCAAATGCCTGGGTCTGCTGTAGTACTCTTCTTAACGTGGGAGTCATCGACACACGAGACTCTGGCCCCGATTAACTGTTCACAATCCTCGTTCAAACAGCCGTCCGGAGACCCGAGAGCGCAGCCCGACCCGCAGAACGCCCCCCCCCCCCTCCATGCACAGCCCCCGGCCGACTGTCCAGAGGCGCCGCCGAAACAGCCGTCCGGACATCCGAGAACGCAGTCTGAACCGCACTACGTTTCCCTGCACGCACAGTCCGCACCGTCCGGTTCACTGTAGCCCAAAATTACCATCGGGACAAGTGTCACTACAGAAATAGCCAGGACGTCTACACTGTAGGCATTCTCCGGATTTTTCGTCACACAAAGGACAGACACTAAGACACGACCCGGAGCAGTTGTGTCCATAGATCCTATGTGAACAGCCGCGTGACACGTACCGATGATGACGTTGTATCCTTTGCAGCACCCACTACACACCGCACAAAACGACAAAAAATGCCCGTCCAGACAATAGGTGACCGTAGATGTCTGCACCTCACCACCCACCAGTGCACTGTCGGCCTGCGAAACGGTCAATGAGAACTCAATCTTAATGTGTGCCATTGTCGCTGGTGTCATTACTACAGAAATGTTTGGGCATGATATATCACCATACTGGAACACCACACCGCCACCGCCAGAGAAAGCCCGTAGAGTGACATTCCCCACCCGAATCACAGCGCCAGCTCGATGTCAAACTCGAATGGCGCGAATCTTCCGGGACGTGGCACAGCCCAGACACCAGCAAACAGAACCGGCTCCACTTCTCAACTGTGTGTGTGTGTGCAGTCACTGCCACATAGACCGATCTCCGTTCTGTCATTAACTGCAGCCTCCGGTTTACATCCGTCTCCTGTACAGCAAGCATCAAATGTGTCGGTTTGGTCCGTGTTCCGTCCGAGAGCCACACTCCGACCCTCGCCAACGCATTCAATCCGTAACCTGCCGATCAGACCAGCCCCAGAGCCAAAGACATCAATCTCAAGCGAACCAACCACAAACCGCGACCCATTGTCACATGAGGCAGAACCAATTAGTTCCACCGTGAAACTGTCTGGATCTGCCAAGTCACTCACACAAATCCTAAACCAGGAGAATGGCAAAGACTGACCGAGAGCCGCCTCAACTGATGTAGAACCCGTGTCCGGCTTACATGTGGCGTCATTGTTATCAATCAGGAAAGTAGGTTCAGATCCCTGGGCGTATCTGTAAACGAGATCCAAGCACTGACATGGGGTCCGAAATATTCGTGATGACAACTGTCACTGCCTGGGCATGTCCCTGTAGTTTTGTCACAAACTGAGTCATTGTTTGGGCATGTCCCTGTAGTTTTGTCACAAACTGAGTCATTGTTTGGGCATGTCCCTGTAGTTTTGTCACAAACTGAGTCATTGTTTGGGCATGTCCCTGTAGTTTTGTCACAAACTGAGTCATTGTTTGGGCATGTCCCTGTAGTTTTGTCACAAACTGAGTCATTGTTTGGGCATGTCCCTGTAGTTTTGTCACAAACTGAGTCATTGTTTGGGCATGTCCCTGTAGTTTTGTCACAAACTGAGTCATTATAGCAGTGATATTGTAACGTACAATTCGTCCGAAACCAACCGGCTGCACAAATTAGGTCATTAACTTCCAAGGTCTCGAACGAAGCCAGCAGATTAAAGATTTGATCTACAGCGGTGGTTAACGAACTGTTTACAAACATTTATTATCAAACCGTGGTTACATTTCTAATAATCCACCAACTCGCTGTAACAACAAATAGCGTGATGCTCAAAGTAAACATTGTTTAACGGTGGCTCGAACGCGACCGTGCTTCCATCTTGGTGCATCCCATGACGTCATCTCTCATCAGTAATATAATACATTTAATATAATTACAAAATCCAAAAAAAAAATTACAAAATAGTATAATTATAAAAGAGAGTAAAATTCATACAGGAAACGACGTTGTATATATAGAGACTATTTCAGGCAAACGAAAGATAGATAGATATAATACTTTAGGTGCTCTTTATTGTGATGTTTTTTTAGGATCTCCCTTTTTCTGTTAGTCTCTCTTACCTGTTTTAAGGGGAGGGGGGGGGGGAACTCAGAATTCTGGAAATCAAAATTGATTTCCCTGTCTTAGATCTTCAATGCGGAACATCACAATGGCATATATATGTTCAAGTATGTATGTTGCTTAACTTCAAGTATGTATGTTTGCTTAACGTCAAGTATGTATGTTCCTTAACTTCACAAGTATGTATGTTGCTTAACTTCAAGTATGTATGTTCCTTAACTTCACAAGTATGTATGTTGCTTAACTTCAAGTATGTATGTTCCTTAACTTCACAAGTATGTATGTTGCTTAACGTCAAGTATGTATGTTCCTTAACTTCACAAGTATGTATGTTCCTTAACTTCAAGTATGTATGTTCCTTAACTTCACAAGTATGTATGTTTGCTTAACGTCAAGTATGTATGTTCCTTAACTTCACAAGTATGTATGTTGCTTAACGTCAAGTATGTATGTTCCTTAACTTCACAAGTATGTATGTTGCTTAACTTCAAGTATGTATGTTCCTTAACTTCACAAGTATGTATATTGCTTAACTTCAAGTATGTATGTTACTTAACTTCAAGTATGTATGTTGCTTAACTTCGAGTATGTATGTTACTTAACTTCAAGCATATATGTTTCTTAACTTCAAGTGTATATGTTTCTTAACTTCAAGTATATATGTTACTTAACTTCAAGTATGTATGTTCCTTAATTTCAAGTGTATATGCTACTTAACTTCAAGTATGTATGTTCCTTAACTTCAAGTATATATGTTGCTTAACTTCAAGTATGTATGTTACTTAACTTCAAGTATGTATGTTGCTTAACTTCGAGTATGTATGTTACTTAAATTCAAGTATGTATGTTACTTAACTTCAAGTATGTATGTTACTTAACTTCAAGTATGTATATTCTTAACTTCAAGTATGTATGTTACTTAATTTCAAGTACGTATGTTACTTAACTTCAAGTATGTATGTTACTTAACTTCAAGTATGTATGTTACTTAACTTCAAGTATGTATGTTACTTAACTTCAAGTACGTATGTTACTTAACTTCAAGTATGTATGTTACTTAACTTCAAGTACGTATGTTACTTAACTTCAAGAGAGCAACAGAGTGAACCAGCTAAGCGGGATTTGTTGTGATGGTGATCTGAGACTTATGACAATGCGATACAGATAATCCGGCGACTAACAATAGATAAATAAAGAAGAAGGAGGTTAGAAGCTAGACAATGAAAGGGAAATATAGTTTTTTAAACAATTGAAGAACATGATTAAAATAGATACGGACGAAGACAAATTAAAGAAATGGAGATAAAAATTGTTCTTAGGGAAAAGGAATAATTTAAAAATGAAAAATGATGCTTATCTCTGTTAGTGTTTACACGAATAACTTTTCTTACTGTTTCTTTTTGTCTGCAAATATAGTATTATACGCCTACAGTGAGGGTCTACGGACCGTACCTGACGGAGGTGTGGTTTTGTTTGACAGTGTCGTTGACAACGAGGGCAATGGTTACGACAAGACCACCGGAATCTTCAAGGCTCCATGGGTAAACCTTGAGCACCACTATTTTATTGTTATGTTGCTCTATGTTATGATGGCTTGGCAGAAGGTCAACAACATAAATGATAAATAACTGAAATCGAAAAATTGTGGAAAGCCATCATTAACTATGCTAGCAGGCCTGTTACTTGATGATGATGATGTTATTATATGTGATGTTATGTTATATTATGCTATCGATATTTGCCGTATTTAAAACAGCTTGTAGAAAAAGCGACATAACATATCAAAATGTATACATAGCTTTCATTGACCAGGAAAATGTATTCGGCAGAGTAAACAGAGAACAACGGTGGGAGATACTAACAACATACGGAGTAAGCTAACATCTAACCAACCTAATTAAAAGTCCCTACGTCAACAGCAGCTGCAGGGTCAGAACAGCAGCAGGCTACACAGACCACTTCGAAGTTAGATCAGGTGTAAGACAGGGTGCGTACTATCCCCCTACTGTTTATTACATACATGGACTATTTATGCAAGTTAGCCAACCCATCAGAGACAGAGGAGATCAACAAGCTTTCATTTATAGACGATCAGGCACTAATACATGAAATAATAGAAGACCTACAAGAACACTTAATCAAACTCAACAGCTCAGACACAAAATAAAACATTAAAATCAACATCTACAAAACAGAAGTCATGAATGTCGTCAAAAATAAACAGAATATCAATATAACTATACAAGGCAAGCAACTAAAACAAGCACAAACATTCAAATGCTTAGGAAGTTTAGTGACATGTTTGGAACGATAATTCACAAACAGCAGAGATAACACCATGATGCAAACAAAACTTGTCAAATCATTGGACAGTGATCACCACTATTGTCAAACAAGGAAATAACTCGAGGCCAGACGAGCACCAAACAATACAATCTTCATCCCAACATTGTGCTTGCTACCAATGCCAGACCTGGGCCGTAGATGCAAAAACAATAAGAAGAATAACCTCTACTGAGATGAGATGTGTTAGACGAATGGCAGGAAACAGTCTGAGAGATAGATCAGAAATGAAGAACTGTGGAAAAAGGCTAGGGATAGCCCCCGTCATGGACTATATAAAGAAACAACATATAAAATGGTTTGGCCACGTGACAAGGCAGAAAGATCAAAACACAACACAACGTGTCTTCAGCAAACATGGAAAAAGATGGGTTGGTGGAATATTAGTAGCACTAGGAAACATAACAGCAATAGAAGCAAACCGAAAATCAAAAGATTGCAGATTATTCCTCCCCTCGACGCTGAAAGGAAAATATGGAAGTAATGAAGAAGAAGAGGAAAAAGAGGAAGAGGTAGAGGAAGAAGATATTAGCCGTGAACCTATAATTATGTTCAGCTGTCAGTACATGCCTACACGAGATCTTCCCATAACCATATCTCTGTTCATTTCTCCTTGTTTTACCTGTTCCTAACATCCTAGATGCAGTATAGTTTACATTAGTTCATTGCTCATTTATGTTGTTCTCGTTTTCTGAAGAAGGCCGCATGTTGGCCGAAACGTCAATATTTTGTTGTGTCCCTTTTTATGTGAAGCTGTCACTGTAACAGTAAAGGTGAATGAAAGTATGGGGCAGGTAACTCAGCCGGTACCCATTTCTTAATAGACTATAACAGTGACATACTATAACGGTCATCAGTATTAGTGACAGAATAACAAGTTGTGGCAATGGAAAGTTCGTAGTGGGTAGTGGACAACCCACGGAGGATGGAGGTAAAGGAAAGATGCAGAATAGTACCGACATAATAAGTTTAGAGAGTATGGACATTTTCTAAGCAGTTATGGAACGGGGGATAAACGCATGGCTTGATCGTCCGGCAAATAGGTTGACAAACAACTTCCAGGACAGGTCAAAGTCGTGAAATAACATCATTATTTTGAAACGCTGGAGAGGTCAAGCTGACAAGAGTTTACTCACGGAGTCATAAACAGTTTGTTTTGGTCAAGTCTTATACATAGTTAAACTATGGGTCATAATGATGAGATCTAATTGGTCTGAGGGGCTGCAAATTGTCACTTCGCGACAGTTGCGACAATTTCATTGGCTACAGATATTCCCTTCGAAGAGTTATGTTGGGGTATTTAAACTTCGACACAAGAGGTTTTTTTGAAAATTAGGAACGTCATTCAGTGAGTTAGTAGTTCAGTAGCCAGGGAAAGTTAAGTTGGTAATTCTACTTTAGTAGTCAGGAAAAGTAGTTAGGAATTGTAAGTCAGAAGTAGTTTGTAGCTTTAAGCTCGTTGAGAAGTTATTAAGGAACAGACTAGAGAGTATTTCCTATAAGAAGTCGTAAGGAACTTGATGGAGATATTTGAATGTTACATGTCGCACAAAGATAAGCACTTGTGGACAAATCATATCAACCGGCGTTAGCCTCTGAGATGTCCAGAATTAAAGAACATCAATTCTAAGAGAAGTGCACCCACTAGTATGTATCATGTGCCAAGCTAAAGTTCAATAAACATGATTATGATTATGTATTATGAAAATAGTCTGTGATGATTGTTGTTAACTATAAATGTGATGTCAGTGAACAAATAACATCAAAATAAATAAAGACAAAAAAAAACATCAATATCCTATAACAGTCACCATACCTTGTAGAAGTGTACATTACACCAAACTTCTTGCTCCTGCTACCAGCTTTACCGCAGAGCTGCAATTATTTGCCTATTCTCTACATTAACCATCGATGTGATTATCGGTCTTACTCATGATATGTTTTTGGATCTCATTTTGTTGATGGCACTTTATGTTTTGTTCTAAAAGGGCAGACCCTTTTTTATCTTTCTTTTTTTATTTTAGATTCTTAACTTCTCCGGTGCCTCAATTTACTCTTTTGTCTTTACTGGTAGCATTATTCACTTCTGTAAATGGAATAGTAATAAGACAGTTGATAAATGTAAGTATCGGGGAACGATAATAGATTTGTATTCAACAGTGAAACAGGTACATATCGCCCAAGAAAATGCCGGATTCTAAATAATAAAATATTTTATACAATTCAATCTGAAAACCGGACAAAAGACAAGACAATATTTGGAGTCCACAGGAATATGGTTTTATCGAGGAAGGTAGAGTATACCTTAGACAACTAATACGAGTGACGAGAACGTTCTTAAAGAGGTCAAGTCGCGTTTACAACATTAATAGGGATCACTCTTCATTTAACATGGTGTTGCACTCTTCTTTTCACAAGGGGGGGGGGGGGATCACTCTTCATTCAACATGGCGTTGAACTCTTCTTTTCATAGGGGGGGGGGGGGGGATCACTCTTCATTCAACATGGCGTTGAACTCTTCTTTTCATAGGGGGGGGGGGGGGATCACTCTTCATTCAACATGGCGTTGAACTCTTCTTTTCATAGGGGGGGATCACTCTTCATTCACATGGCGTTGAACTCTTCTTTTCATAGGGGGGATCACTCTTCATTCACATGGCGTTGAACTCTTCTTTTCATAAGGGGGGGGGGGATCACTCTTCATTCAACATGGCGTTGAACTCTTCTTTTCATAGGGGGGATCACTCTTCATTCAACATGGCGTTGAACTCTTCTTTTCATAGGTCACTCTTCATTCAACATGTGTTGAACTCTTCTTTTCATAGGGGGGGATCACTCTTCATTCAACATGGCGTTGAACTCTTCTTCATAGGGGGGATCACTCTTCATTCAACATGGTGTTGAACTCTTCTTTTCATAGGGGGGATCACTCTTCATTCAACATGGCGTTGAACTCTTCTTTTCATAGGGGGATCACTCTTCATTCAACATGGTGTTGAACTCTTCTTTTCATAGGGGGGGGGGGGGAATCACTCTTCATTCAACATGGCGTTGAACTCTTTTCACAGGGGGAAATCACTCTTCTTTCAATAGGTGAAATCACTCTTCTTTCATATGGGGAACTACTTTTCTTTCAATAGGTGGAATCACTCTCTTTCAATATGGGGACTACTCTTCATTCAACAGTTGGAATTACTCTTTTTTTTTAAATTGGTGGAAAAGTCTTTTCATTTTCGCCATGCAATAGGACTCAAAAGTTGATTTGTTTTGTGGCAACTGGAAAATTTGAGAGAAGAAGAAAGAGAAGGAAACAAAATGAAAAGACATCAGACCGTTTAATGGAATTGTTTTGGTGGGAATTTAATGAGGGGAATATTTAAAAAAAACTGTGGAATTAGAAATTGTGAAGAGACAGATTCACCTTCGCTACAGTAGACACATACTCGATGATGGGTAAATATTTTGGCTTTTCTGAAGTGTCTCTTGTATCATATTTTTTTTTTTTAATTCTGCTGCTCTGCATTCAGAAAGAGACGTGACTGATTGATGTAACATAATGATTACATCAAATGCAGTTTATAATCTGTAGCCTTGTTCACGTATTCCTTCTTTTTAAAGTTAGCAATGTCGTTGAAAATACCAACCTGTTTTATGAATCAACTTTCGACGACTCGCAGTTTGATTCTTTGTACCTTCACCTTTGTAAGAGTGTGCCTTTACTGCACATGTTCTTCATTTCGGAGATGTCTATTTCCTTTGTTAGGGTTATTGAGTTATTGAGTTATTTGTAGGTCATCATCACTGTACTCCGAACACGTCCATAGGTCCTCAGATCCCCTCCTCAGCAAGTCTCGCAGTGTCCAGCGACTGACGAGACGACTTCAGTTCTGTTTTGATTGTTAAGTCTTATACGCACACCATGTTTCTACTTTCTGGTTGTGCCCATCTTAACTTCCATCTCTTACATCCGAAGGAGTGACGTGGACTCATTGTTGTCGAAGTCGTGTGCCCTTCTCACATCTTGGAGACCATTGATGATTCCTGCCCGATCCAATGGTTTACACTCGTCAACGACAGCGAAGCTAGTCAACTTGTCCGCTCTTTCATTCCCCCTTATTATCTGAAAATCTTCACTGTCCCACGCAGGTATATCAACCCCAGTTGCGGCCATGTTGTTTTACACAATGATGGTCTGTCCAAGGTGTTGTTTATTGTAGAAACAGTTCCATCCAGCGGCACTAACCGTCCTATCACCAACAAGTATTTGCAATATCATGATATCGTCGCCTCACAGTAGCTTATCAAGAGTATGCCGTCGTTGATTTATGGAAGCACAGTTCCAGTATTTAAGGCGCACATACTTTAGGGCTAACATCACACATCGACCGTTTCCATTCCGGCAGGTTTGTCTTGCCTTGTTTTCCTTCTTCGATGTTTACGTTTTGGCTTCATCTGAATACTTCTTGTTGTTATTGTTGCTTTCGTCGCTGAAAGTCGACGGTTGTGGATGATCTAGATTCATGTGCACTCACTCTGTCGTGCCGTCCAGTACCCGTTTCCACGTTGTAGACTGTCCAACCCAAGTCAATCAATTCATCGGACATGGATACACCGTGCGCTTTCTAGTTTATTCATTCAGAATCACACATCAATGAAATCACACTTCATTGGCGCGAACCTGCAAAAAGACACCACCATCTCATGTTTTCATTTCATCATTGAGGCCCCCCCCCCAATACAACGAGCAGATGTTATCTCTGCGTAATTTGTTTTTATTTCTTTGTATTGCATTTCATTCGATTGTGTTACATTTGTTGGCAGACTTTATTTTCGCCTGATCGACTTTGTTATATTTTTGATTCATGTCAATGAAAGATGTTGAACATGTGTACTCTCATGGCCACTCGTACTATTCTCTAGCTTCTTTGTTTCTGTTCAATATATGTTCTCTCGTTTCATCGTGACACAACGATTGTAATCCCGCAATTGTTGTTTTCTTTGGCCTCTCTTATATAATTAATAGTACTTTCTCCGGCTTCTTAATTTTTTTTTTATTCCTGTCCGACTAATTTTGATTGACACACCTACAGTGATCATATTGTTTTCTTAATTTCGCCTTGACTTTTGTTTTAATTTTCTTACCTTATTCATTGTTATAATATTCTAGACACCCAGTCTCGTTTCTTGTTTAGTTTTGAGATATCCTAGGTCATGCAGTGGTGTCTTCGGCTGTTTCTTATGGCTTTTCCAATTTTCTATTCATTTTCCTTTCAGTTCTTACTTTTCACTCCTCTACATTTGCATTCTATCTCTCATGCTTCTGGTTCTATTTTCTTTCTTTCTCCTTTTTAAATGTTTATCTTCTTATCCCATCTTCTTAGTGTTCACGTTTAGATTATGTGTCTGTCAATGAAACTTTCCCCACAAACTTGGACGCCGAATGTTTCCGTCTGATAGTCATAATTCATTCCTATATAAGCTCTTTTAGTTTTCTTTTATCATTTACATAAATACATATACACACTCATACATACACAAACTCGCATATACAATCGCATACGAACACACACACATACACAAACTGACACACACACACACACACACATATATATATATATATATATATGTATATACACTGAAGCAATATTAAATGCATTCACACATATAATTATTGTAAATTCATAGACAAATAAAAGATAATTTTGCTACGTTTCTCCGATTCTATTTCGAATGCAAACAATGTTTGTCAGACAATAAAATATTGACATCTTTGTAATTGTTTCTATAGAAAGGCAAATACCAAGTCTACTTATCTGTGCAGGCTCAGCCTAAAGAGGAAGCAAATCTACTTCTGTACCAAAACGACGACGTTGTGGGCTCTGTATATTCCAATCTGCCAAAGAATAATGACAATCCAAGTGAGCTGACCTACATTACTTGTTGTTAACTTATGGATATTTTGTTTCGTTTTTGTCAATATTCATTTAAACGACGTAGCAAAGCAGGTTGGCTAAGGAAGGTCGCATCTTATACCAGCCAGATATAAGTGCAGGTTATTAGGAATCAAAGAGGTTTGTCCAGAACATAAACTGAAGACATGGAAACTGAACAATACAGCTACAAGGAAACTGATGCTTATTGCCAGCCCAACATAAAAGAACAAAAAGCAATCGTTATACTTCGACCACAGATTGAAGTACCACCTTTTCAACACACTAAGAAAGGGAACGTTAAATAAATGTGGTTTCACAGAAGAATGTTCAGAATACCAGACAGCTAATAAGGGTAATGAAAACATTCTAAATGCGGCCAAAGAAAAATGAGAGCTAAATTCTCATATTAGAAAGAGACAATCAGCCTTTTTGATGTAATGAGAAGGGAAGAGCCGGAATATAGTGTGACAACTGGAAACATTGAGGGACGAAGAGATAGAGGGAAGCAAAGAGAAAAGTTATCAGGTGTCTTGAAACAATGGCTTTGCAAAAGGTCAACAACAGAAAGGATGAATAACTGTCGTGATCGATTGTTGTGGAGAGACATGATCACCTACGCCATCGAGCATGGTTCTTGATGACATATATATATATATATATATGTGTGTATGCGCTATATATATATATACAAGGATGCCGGTTTTCTGAATGGTTTAAACATACCTAAGATTCACTCCGAAGCAATATTCAATCATCATCACCATCAAGGGCTTGCTGGCGTAGGTGATCATGTCTCTCCACAACTTTCGATCTCGATAGTTATTTATCATTTCTCTTGTTGACCTTCTGCCAAGCATTCTCTTAAGCTGTCTGGTATTTTTTTCTTTTTACTTCCCTCTATCTCTTCGTCCCTCAATTTTTCCAGTTGTTGCAATATATTCCGGTTGTTCTATTCTCATTACATGGCCAAAATATGATGATTGTTTCTTCCTGATATTTGAAATTAGCAAATATTCAATAGTGAAGAGTAAAGTAAAATTTAAAAAGAAAAATGGTATTATCTCAAATAGGCAAGACATCCTTTGCTTCTTTACCAATTACAATTATCTGTACTCGATTTTTATTTGTTACTAACATTGTTAGATATAATTAAAGATTTTTTCTGCACATTGCCAGGATTATTTATGTATTATTTATTTTATATGAATGTAAGTATGGCTTTTGGCCTCTTGACAGACGATTGACAGTAAGTAATCATGATAAGTCAGTAGTTTGGTAAAGCATTAATGTCTCATACTGGGTGCTGCTTTGCTGAACATCTTCTCTGACTGAATTTGCCAATCCTGGACAGACAGATCCATCCACAG
Source organism: Megaustenia siamemsis (assembly GCA_032433765.1). Lineage (NCBI taxonomy): Eukaryota > Metazoa > Mollusca > Gastropoda > Stylommatophora > Ariophantidae > Megaustenia > Megaustenia siamemsis. Next base: position 56,397,208 of record JAVIAB010000108.1, read on the forward strand.
AACGAGCAAGGTGTATTTGCGGTACCTAGCCTTGTCTCTTTCTCTTGCGCCTTTTGTCTTCTGAATTTGATATCAGACCTGTCTCAAAAATTGCTGTGGCATTTTGTGTGTGTGCTGTTCATGTTAATATTTTAGCATTATTATTATTGCAATTATTATTACTTCCCTGTAACCAACCAAATGTTTCTGTCCCATATATTTTACGCTAAGCAATCAAACACATATGTATTGTATCTCACTGTAGTCGTGTAGGCAGGAAATGTGTAAGATGTAAGCAAGGAGAGGGAGTAAATGAATTGGTTAGTAGTATGTAGAGTTGTCTCAACTTGAGGAACCGCTCAGCGATAGTTACAGGTACGGGCGGTTCTAACTAGATGCTTTGGTATAAGCGTGCGTCATGAATAGGTGATTGCGTCACAAGATAGGAAGGGAAAAGCTCTGATGACTTAAGCAATAAAGGAGATTTATAGTTTGGAGACAACAGCAACCGTCAGAGAAGTAAAAACATCAGAATGGGGCTGATAAATGGCTTGTTGCAGAGATATATATTACTCAGATTGAAATTAGATAGGTTACCATATTAGATTTAGAACAGGAGATTTGTTTCAAGCAATGAATAATATAGTCACATCTTATACAAGATGGTGTTGATAAGTTATCATCATCAAAGAGTGCCGTTTCTACATCAAAGGTTGCTTATCATTGACCACCATTTCGATTTGCCTCTTGCTTTGATGGTGCAGGTTGTCATAGACCGACTTGTCCATCTTTTGATGTTACTTGTCCATGTTAGTCTTGGTTTCTCTCTGTCTCTTTTACCTTGTATTTTCCCTTTCAAAATTTTTTATAGCAGGCTGTTGTGTCTTTTAACATGTCCCAAAAAACTCATTTTTCTTGTTTGAATTGTATTTAGTAGTTCTCTTTTCATTTTGTTGTTTTAAGAATTCATCGTTTGTTTTCTTTTCTTGCCATTCAATTGTACATATTTTTCGTAAGTTTTCTTGTCTAATGTCAATTTTTCTGCACCATACAGGAATGTTGAGAAGATATAACATTTTGTTATTCTCAGTTTTAGCCCTTGTGTTATTTCTTTTTTTTTTTTTTATTGTAGTAATTTTTCATTATATTAAATTATTTTTTGCCATTCATATTTATTGTTTTTTTTCAGTTTTACATTTTCCATCACTGGTTGTAGTAGATTGATAAGTATTATTGCTAATTATTTAGCACTGGATTCAGTGACAATATAATTTGTAGTAAATTATAATCATGTAAATAATGCATTTAGCATATTGTGTTGACAGTCACGTAACCTTTGTTTGTGATTAAATTTAGAAGTACTTATGACAGTTTAAAGTGTGGCAATTTTGCCAAGGACTAGCTTGTTGGATTCCAAAGTCACCGTCGTCGTGTGTACATGTAACAGTTAGCAAGTCTTTAAGCAGCTCAAGATCAGAAGTCTATGTCATCCGGTGTACATGTAACAGTTAGCAAGTCTTTAAGCAGCTCAAGATCAGAAGTCTCTGTCGTCCTGTGTACATATAACAGTTAGCAAGACTTGAAGTAGCTGAAGATCAGAAATCTCTGTCTTCCTTGTGTACATGTAACAGTTAGCAAGTCTTGAAGTAGCTGAAGATCAGAAATCTCTGTCTTCTTGTGTACATGTAACAGTTAGCAAGTCTTGAAGTAGCTGAAGATCCGAAGTCTCTGTCGTCATGTGTACATGTAACAGTTAGAAAGTCTTGAAGCAGCTCAAAATCAGAACTCTATGTCGTCCTGTGTACATGTAACAGTATTCAAGTCTTGAAGCAGCTCAAGATCAGAAGTCTCTGTCGTCCTGTGTACATGTAACAGTAGGCAAGTCTTGAAGCAGCTCAAGATCAGAAATCTATGTCATCCTGTGTACATGTAACAGTTAGAAAGTCTTGAAGCAGCTCAAGATCAGAGGTCTATGTCGTCCTGTGTACATATAACAGTTAGCCAGTCTTGAAGTAGCTCAAGATCAGAAGTCTCTGTCGTCCTGTGTACATGCAACAGTTAGCAAGTCTTTAAGCAGCTCAAGATCAGAAGTCTCTGTCGTCCTGTGTACATATAACAGTTAGCAAGTCTTGAAGCAGCTCAAGATCAGAAGTCCCCGTCGTCCTGTGTACAAATAACAGTTAGCAAGTCTTGAAGCAGCTCATGATCAGAAGTCCCCGTCATCCTGTGTACATGTAACAGTTAGCAAGTCTTGAAGCAGCTCAAGATCAGAAGTCCCCGTCGTCCTGTGTACATGTAACAGTTAGCAAGTCTTGAAGCAGCTCAAGATCAAAGTCTCTGTCGTCCTGTGTACATGTAACAGTTAGCAAGTCTTGAAGCAGCCCAAGATCAGAAGTCTCTTCGTCCTGTGTACATGTAACAGTTAGCAAGTCTTGAAGCAGCTCAAGATCAGAAGTCTCTGTCGTCCTGTGTACATGTAACAGTTAGCAAGTCTTGAAGAGCTCAAAATCAGAAGTCTCTGTCGTCCTGTGTACATGTAACAGTTAGCAAGTCTTGAAATAGCTCAATATCAGAAGTCTATGTCGTCCTGTGTACATGTAACAGTTAGCAAGTCTTGAAGTAGCTCAAGATCAGAAGTCTATGTCATCCTGTGTACATGTAACAGTTAGCAAGTCTTGAAGTAGCTCAAGATGAGAAGTCTATGTCGTCCTGTGTACACGTAACAGTTAGCAAGTCTTGAAGCAGCTCAAGATCAGAAGTCTCTGTCGTCCTGTGTACATGTAACAGTTAGCAAGTCTTGAAGCAGCTCAAGATCAGAAGTCTCTGTCGTCCTGTGTACATGTAACAGTTAGCAAGTCTTGAAGTAGCTCAAGATCAGAAGTCTCTGTCATCCTGTGTACATGTAACAGTTAGCAAGTCTTGAAGCAGCTCAAGATCAGAAGTCTCTGTCGTCCTGTGTACATGTAACAGTTAGCAAGTCTTGAAGCAGCTCAAGATCAGAAGTCTTTGTCATCCTGTGTACACGTAACAGTTAGCAAGTCTTGAAGCAGCTCAAGATCAGAAGTCTCTGTCGTCCAGTGTACATGTAACAGTTAGCAAGTCTTGAAGTAGCTCAAATCAGAAGTCTCTGTCATCCTGTGTACATGTAACAGTTAGCAAGTCTTGAAGTAGCTCAAGATCAGAAGTCTCTGTCATCCTGTGTACATGTAACAGTCTAGCAAGTCTTGAAGCAGCTCAAAACAGAACTCTATGTCGTCCTGTGTACATGTAACAGTATTAAGTCTTGAAGCAGCTCAAGATCAGAAGTCTCTGTCGTCCTGTGTACATGTAACAGTTAGCAAGTCTTGAAATAGCTCAAGATCAGAAGTCTATGTCGTCCTGTGTACATGTAACAGTCAGCAAGTCTTGAAGTAGCTCAAGATCAGAAGTCTACATCATCCTGTGTACATGTAACAGTTAGCAAGTCTTGAAAGTAGCTCAAAATGAGAAGTCTCTGTCGTCCTGTGTACACGTAATAGTTATAAGTCTTGAAGTAGCTCAAGATCAGAAGTCTATGTCGTCCTGTGTACATGTAACAGTTAGCAAGTCTTGAAGCAGCTCAAGATCAGAAGTCCCCGTCGTCCTGTGTACACGTAACAGTTAGCAAGTCTTGAAGTAGCTCAAGATCAGAAGTCTATGTCGTCCTGTGTACATGTAACAGTTAGCAAGTCTTGAAGTAGCTCAAGATGAGAAGTCTCTGTCGTCCTGTGTACATGTAACAGTTAGAAAGTCTAGAAGCAGCTCAAGATCAGAAGTCTATGTCGTCCTGTGTACATGTAATAGTTAACAAGTCTTGAAGCAGCTCAAGATCAGAAGTCTCTGTCGTCCTGTGTGCACGTAACAGTTAGCAAGTCTTGAAGTACCTCAAGATCAGAAGTCTCTGTCGTCATGTGTACATGTAACAGTTAGCAAGTCTTGAAGAAGCAGCTCAAGATCAGAAGTCTTTGTCGTCCTATGTACACGTAACAGTTAGCAATTCTTGAAGCAGCTCAAGATCAGAAGTCTCTGTCGTCCTGTGTACATGTAACAGTAGCAAGTCTTGAAGTAGCTCAAGATCAGAAGTCTCTGTCATCCTGTGTACATGTAACAGTTAGCAAGTCTTGAAGCAGCTCAAGATCAGAAGTCTCTGTCGTCATGTGTACATATAACAGTCTAGCAAGTCTTGAAGCAGCTCAAGATCAGAAGTCTTTGTCGTCCTGTGTACATGTAACAGTTAGCAAGTCTTGAAGCAGCTCAAGATCAGAAGTCTCTGTCGTCCTGTGTACAATGTAACAGTTAGCAAGTCTTGAAGTAGCTCAAGAAAGAGTCTCTGTCATCCTGTGTACATGTAACAGTTAGAAAGTCTTGAAGCAGCTCAAGATCAGAGGTCCCCGTCGTCCTGTGTACATATAACAGTTAGCAAGTCTTGAAGTAGCTCAAGATCAGAAGTCTCTGTCGTCCTGTGTACATGTAACAGTTAGCAAGTCTTTAAGCAGCTCATGATCAGAAGTCCCCGTCGTCCTGTGTACAAATAACAGTTAGCAAGTCTTGAAGCAGCTCAAGATCAGACGTCTCTGTCGTCCTGTGTACATATAACAGTTAGCAAGTCTTGAAGCAGCTCAAGATCAGAAGTTATGTCGTCCTGTGTACAAATAACAGTTAGCAAGTCTTTAAGCAGCTCAAGATCAGAAGTCCCGTCGTCCTGTGTACATATAGCAGTTAGCAAATCTTGAAGCAGCTCAAGATCAGAAGTATCTGTCGTCCTGTGTACATGTAACAGTTAGCAAGTCTTGAAGCAGCTCAAGATCAGAAGTCTCTGTCGTCCCGTGTACATGTAACAGTTAGCAAGTCTTGAAGTAGCTAAAATATCACCAAGTCTATGTCGTCCTGTGTACATGTAACAGTCAGCAAGTCTTGAAGTAGCTCAAGATCAGAAGTCTATGTCATCCTGTGTACATGTAACAGTTAGCAAGTCTTGAAGTAGCTCAAAATGAGAAGTCTATGTCATCCTGTGTACATGTAACAGTTAGCAAGTCTTGAAGTAGCTCAAGATCAGAAGTCTCTGTCGTTCTGTGTACATGTAACAGTTAGCAAGTCTTGAAGCAGCTCAAGATCAGAAGTCCCTGTCGTCCTGTGTACATGTAACAGTCAGCAAGTCTTGAAGTAGCTCAAGATCAGAAGTCTATGTCATCCTGTGTACATGTAACAGTTAGCAAGTCTTGAAGTAGCTCAAGATCAGAAGTCTCTGTCGTTATGTGTACATGTAACAGTTAGAAGTCTTGAAGCAGCTCAAGATCAGAAGTCTATGTCGTCCTGTGTACATGTAACAGTTAGCAAGTCTTGAAGCAGCTCAAGATCAGAAGTCTGTGTCGTCCTGTGCACGTAACAGTTAGCAAGTCTTGAAGTACCTCAAGATCAGAAGTCTTTGTCGTCCTGTTACATGTAACAGTTAGCAAGTCTTGAAGCAGCTCAAGATCAGAAGTCTTTGTCGTCCTATGGCACGTAACAGTTAGCAAGTCTTGAAGCAGCTCAAGATCAGAAGTCTCTGTCGTCCTGTGTACATGTAACAGTTAGCAAGTCTTGAAGCAGCTCAAGATCAGAAGTCTATGTCATCCTGTGTACATGTAACAGTTAGCAAGTCTTGAAGCAGCTCAAGATCAGAAGTCTCTGTCGTCCTGTGTACATGTAACATTAGCAAGTCTTGAAGCAGCTCAAGATCAGAAGTCTTTGTCGTCCTGTGTACACGTAACAGTTAGCAAGTCTTGAAGCAGCTCAAGATCAGAAGTCTCTGTCGTCCTGTGTACATGTAACAGTTAGCAAGTCTTGAAGTAGCTCAAGAACAGAAGTCTCTGTCATCCTGTGTACATGTAACAGTTAGCAAGTCTTGAAGCAGCTCAAGATCAGAAGTCTATGTCATCTGTGTACATGTAACAGTTAGCAAGTCTTGAAGTAGCTCAAGATCAGAAGTCTTTGTCGTCGTGTGTACATGTAACAGTTAGCAAGTCTTGAAGCAGCTCAAGATCAGAAGTCTTTGTGTCCTATGTGCACGTAACAGTTAGCAATTTGAAGCAGCTCAAGATCAGAAGTCTCTGTCGTCCTGTGTACATGTAACAGTTAGCAAGTCTTGAAGTAGCTCAAGAACAGAAGTCTCTGTCATCCTGTGTACATGTAACAGTTAGCAAGTCTAGAAGCAGCTCAAGATCAGAAGTCTCTGTCGTCATGTGTACATGTAACATCTAGCAAGTCTTGAAGCAGCTCAAGATCAGAAGTCTTTGTCGTCCTGTGTACATGTAACAGTTAGCAATTCTTGAAGCAGCTCAAGATCAGAAGTCTCTGTCGTCCTGTGTACATGTAACAGTTAGCAAGTCTTATTGAAGTAGCTCAAGAACAGAAGTCTCTGTCATCCTGTGTACATGTAACAGTTAGCAAGTCTTGAAGCAGCTCAAGATCAGAAGTCTATGTCATCCTGTGTACATGTAACAGTTAGCAAGTCTTGAAGTAGCTCAAGATCAGAAGTCTCTGTCGTCCTGTGTACATGTAACAGTTAGCAAGTCTTGAAGCAGCTCAAGATCAGAAGTCCCCGTCGTCCTGTGTACATGTAACAGTTAGCAAGTCTTGAAGCAGCTCAAGATCAGAAGTCTCTGTCGTCCTGTGTACATGTAACAGTTAGCAAGTCTTTAAGCAGCTCAAGATCAGAAGTCCCTGTCGTCCTGTGTACATGTAACAGTTAGCAAGTCTTGAAGCAGCTCAAGATCAGAAGTCCCGTCGTCCTGTGTACATGTAACAGTTAGCAAGTCTTGAAGCAGCTCAAGATCAGAAGTCTCTGTCATCCTGTGTACATGTAACAGTTAGCAAGTCTTGAAGCAGCTCAAGATCAGAAGTCTCTGTCGTCCCGTGTACATGTAACAGTTAGCAAGTCTTGAAATAGCTAAAATATCACCAAGTCTATGTCTTTCTGTGTACATGTAACAGTCAGCAAGTCTTGAAGTAGCTCAAGATCAGAAGTCTACATCATCCTGTGTACATGTAACAGTTAGCAAGACTTGAAGTAGCTCAAAATGAGAAGTCTATGTCATCCTGTGTACACGTAACAGTTAGTAAGTCTTGAAGTAGCTCAAGATCAGAAGTCTCTGTCGTTCTGTGTACATGTAACAGTTAGCAAGTCTTGAAGCAGCTCAAGATCAGAAGTCCCCGTCGTCCTGTGTACATGTAACAGTCAGCAAGTCTTGAAGTAGCTCAAGATCAGTAGTCTATGTCATCCTGTGTACATGTAACAGTTAGCAAGTCTTGAAGTAGCTCAAGATGAGAAGTCTCTGTCGTCCTGTGTACATGTAACAGTTAGAAAGTCTTGAAGCAGCTCAAGATCAGAAGTCTATGTCGTCCTGTGTACATGTAATAGTTAACAAGTCTTGAAGCAGCTCAAGATCAGAAGTCTTTGTCGTCCTGTGTGCACGTAACAGTTAGCAAGTCTTGAAGTACCTCAAGATCAGAAGTCTTGTCGTCGTAGTGCATGTAACAGTTAGCAAGTCTTGAAGCAGCTCAAGATCAGAAGTCTTGTCGTCCTATGTGCACGTAACAGTTAGCAAGTCTTGAAGCAGCTCAAGATCAGAAGTCTCTGTCGTCCTGTGTACATGTAACAGTAGCAAGTCTTGAAGTAGCTCAAGAACAGAAGTCTCTGTCGTCCTGTGTACATGTAACAGTTAGCAAGTCTAGAAGCATCAAGATCAGAAGTCTCTGTCGTCATGTGTACATGTAACTCTAGCAAGTCTTGAAGCAGCTCAAGATCAGAAGTCTTTGTCGTCCTAGTGCACGTAACAGTTAGCAAGTCTTGAAGCAGCTCAAGATCAGAAGTCTCTGTCGTCCTGTGTACATGTAACAGTTAGCAAGTCTTGAAGTAGCTCAAGATCAGAAGTCTCTGTCATCCTGTGTACATGTAACAGTTAGCAAGTCTTGAAGCAGCTCAAGATCAGAGGTCTATGTCATCCTGTGTACATATAACAGTTAGCAAGTCTTGAAGTAGCTCAAGATCAGAAGTCTTTGTCGTCCTGTGTACATGTAACAGTTAGCAAGTCTTGAAGCAGCTCAAGATCAGAAGTCTCTGTCGTCCTGTGTACATGTAACAGTTAGCAAGTTTTGAAGTAGCTCAAGATCAGAAGTCTCTGTCGTCCTGTGTACATGTAACAGTTAGCAAGTCTTGAAGTAGCTCAAGATCAGAAGTCTCTGTCGTCCTGTGTACATGTAACATTAGCAAGTCTTGAAGCAGCTCAAGATCAGAAGTCTCTGTCGTCATGTGTACATGTAACATCTAGCAAGTCTTGAAGCAGCTCAAGATCAGAAGTCGCTGTCGTCCTGTGTACATGTAACATCTAGCAAGTCTTGAAGCAGCTCAAGATCAGAAGTCTCTGTCGTCATGTGTACATGTAACATCTAGCAAGTCTTGAAGCAGCTCAAGATCAGAAGTCTCTGTCGTCATGTGTACATGTAACATCTAGCAAGTCTTGAAGCAGCTCAAGATCAGAGTCTCTGTCGTCATGTGTACATGTAACATCTAGCAAGTCTTGAAGCAGCTCAAGATCAGAAGTCTATGTCGTCCTGTGTACATGTAACATTTAGCAAGTCTTGAAGCAGCTCAAGATCAGAAGTCCCCGTCGTCCTGTGTACACGTAACAGTCAGCAAGTCTTGAAGTAGCTCAAGATCAGAAGTCTATGTCGTCCTGTGTACATGTAACAGTTAGCAAGTCTTGAAGCAGCTCAAGATCAGAAGTCTTTGTCGTCCTATGTGCACGATGTAACAGTTATCAAGTCTTGAAGCAGCTCAAGATCAGAAGTCTCTGTCGTCCTGTGTACATGTAACAGTTAGCAAGTCTTGAAGCAGCTCAAGATCAGAAGTCTCTGTCACCTGTGTACATGTAACAGTTAGCAAGTCTTGAAGCAGCTCAAGATCAGAAGTCTCTGTCGTCCTGTGTACATGTAACAGTTAGCAAGTCTTGAAGCAGCTCAAGATCAGAACTCTATGTCGTCCTGTGTACATGTAACAGTTAGCAAGTCTTGAAGCAGCTCAAGATCAGAAGTCTCTGTCGTCCTGTGTACATGTAACAGTTAGCAAGTCTTGAATTAGCTCAATATCACAAGTCTATGTCTTTCTGTGTACATGTAACAGTCAGCAAGTCTTGAAGTAGCTCAAGATCAGAAGTCTATATCATCATGTGTACATGTAACAGTTAGCAAGACTTGAAGTAGCTCAAAATGAGAAGTCTATGTCATCCTGTGTACACGTAACAGTTAGCAAGTCTTGAAGTAGCTCAAGATCAGAAGTCTCTGTCGTTCTGTGTACATGTAACAGTTAGCAAGTCTTGAAGCAGCTCAAGATCAGAAGTCCCGTCGTCCTGTGTACATGTAACAGTCAGCAAGTCTTGAAGTAGCTCAAGATCAGAAGTCTATGTCATCCTGTGTACATGTAACAGTTAGCAAGTCTTGAAGCAGCTCAAGATCAGAAGTCTCCGTCGTCCTGTGTACATATAACAGTAGCAAATCTTGAAGCAGCTCAAGATCAGAAGTCTATGTCATCCTGTGTACATGCAACAGTTAGCAAGTCTTGAAGCAGCTCAAGATCAGAAGTCCCCGTCGCCTGTGTACATGTAACAGTTAGCAAGTCTTGAAGTAGCTCAAGATCAGAAGTCTCTGTCGTCCTGTGTACATGTAACAGTTAGCAAGTCTTGAAGCAGCCCAAGATCAGAAGTCTCTTTCGTCCTGTGTACATGTAACAGTTAGCAAGTCTTGAAGCAGCTCAAGATCAGAAGTCTTTGTCGTCCTGTGTACATGTAACAGTTAGCAAGTCTTGAAGTAGCTCATAATCAGAAGTCTCTGTCGTCCTGTGTACATGTAACAGTTAGCAAGTCTTGAAATAGCTCAATATCAGAAGTCTATGTCTTTCTGTGTACATGTAACAGTCAGCAAGTCTTGAAGTAGCTCAAGATCAGAAGTCTATATCATCCTGTGTACATGTAACAGTTAGCAAGACTTGAAGTAGCTCAAAATGAGAAGTCTATGTCATCCTGTGTACACGTAACAGTTAGTAAGTCTTGAAGTAGCTCAAGATCAGAAGTCTCTGTCGTTCTGTGTACATGTAACAGTTAGCAAGTCTTGAAGCAGCTCAAGATCAGAAGTCCCCGTCGTCCTGTGTACATGTCACAGTCAGCAAGTCTTGAAGTAGCTCAAGATCAGAAGTCTATGTCATCCTGTGTACATGTAACAGTTAGCAAGTCTTGAAGTAGCTCAAGATGAGAAGTCTTTGTCGCCCTGTGTATATGTAACAGTTAGAAAGTCTTGAAGCAGCTCAAGATCAGAAGTCTATGTCGTCCTGTGTACATGTAATAGTTAACAAGTCTTGAAGCAGCTCAAGATCAGAAGTCTTTGTCGTCCTGTGTGCACGTAACAGTTAGCAAGTCTTGAAGTACCTCAAGATCAGAAGTCTTTGTCGTCGTAGTTGCATGTAACAGTTAGCAAGTCTTGAAGCAGCTCAAGATCAGAAGTCTTTGTCGTCTTATGTGCACGTAACAGTTAGCAAGTCTTGAAGCAGCTCAAGATCAGAAGTCTCTGTCGTCATGTGTACATGTAACATCTAGCAAGTCTTGAAGAAGCTCAAGATCAGAACTCTATGTCGTCCTGTGTACATGTAACAGTATTCAAGTCTTGAAGCAGCTCAAGATCAGAAGTCTCTGTCGTCCTGTGTACATGTAACAGTAGGCAAGTCTTGAAGCAGCTCAAGATCAGAAGTCTATGTCATCCTGTGTACATGTAACAGTTAGAAAGTCTTGAAGCAGCTCAAGATCAGAGGTCTATGCCGTCCTGTGTACATATAACAGTTAGCAAGTCTTGAAGTAGCTCAAGATCAGAAGTCTCTGTCGTCCTGTGTACATGTAACAGTTAGCAAGTCTTTAAGCAGCTCATGATCAGAAGTCCCCGTCGTCCTGTGTACAAATAACAGTTAGCAAGTCTTGAAGCAGCTCAAGATCAGACGTCTCTGTCGTCCTGTGTACATATAACAGTAAGCAAGTCTTAAGCAGCTCATGATCAGAAGTCCCCGTCGTCCTGTGTACAAATAACAGTTAGCAAGTCTTTAAGCAGCTCATGATCAGAAGTCCCCGTCGTCCTGTGTACAAATAACAGTTAGCAAGTCTTGAAGCAGCTCAAGATCAGAAGTCCCCGTCGTCCTGTTTACATATAACAGCTAGCAAATCTTGAAGCAGCTCAAGATCAGAAGTATCTGTCATCCTGTGTACATGTAACAGTTAGCAAGTCTTGAAGCAGCTCAAGATCAGAAGTCTCTGTCGTCCTGTGTACATGTAACAGATAGCAAGTCTTGAAGCAGCTCAAGATCAGAAGTCTCTGTCGTCCCGTGTACATGTAACAGTTAGCAAGTCTTGAAATAGCTCAAGATCAGAAGTCTATGTCTTTCTGTGTACATGTAACAGTTAGCAAGTCTTGAAGCAGCTCAAGATCAGAAGTCTCTGTCGTCCTGTGTACATGTAACAGTTAGCAAGACTTGAAGTAGCTCAAAATGAGAAGTCTATGTCATCCTGTTTACACGTAACAGTTAGTAAGTCTTGAAGTAGCTCAAGATCAGAAGTCTCTGTCGTCCTGTGTACATGTAATAGTTAACAAGTCTTGAAGCAGCTCAAGATCAGAAGTCTTTGTCGTCCTGTGTGCACGTAACAGTTAGCAAGTCTTGAAGTACCTCTAGATCAGAAGTCTTTGTCGTCGTAGTTGCAGGTAACAGTTAGCAAGTCTTGAAGCAGCTCAAGATCAGAAGTCTTTGTCGTCCTATGTGCACGTAACAGTTAGCAAGTCTTGAAGCAGCTCAAGATCAGAAGTCTCTGTCGTCCTGTGTACATGTAACAGTTAGCACGTTTTGAAGTAGCTCAAGATCAGAAGTCTCTGTCGTCATGTGTACATGTAACATCTAGCAAGTCTTGAAGCAGCTCAAGATCAGAAGTCTCTGTCGTCATGTGTAAATGTAACATCTAGCAAGTCTTGAAGCAGCTCAAGATCAGAAGTCTCTGTCGTCATGTGTACATGTAACATCTAGCAAGTCTTTAAGCAGCTCAAGATCAGAAGTCTCTGTCGTCATGTGTACATGTAACATCTAGCAAGTCTTGAAGCAGCTCAAGATCAGAAGTCTCTGTCGTCATGTGTACATGTAACATCTAGCAAGTCTTGAAGCAGCTCAAGATCAGAAGTCTCTGTCGTCATGTGTACATGTAACATTTAGCAAGTCTTGAAGCAGCTCAAGATCAGAAGTCCCTGTCGTCCTGTGTACATGTAACACTCAGCAAGTCTTGAAGTAGCTCAAGATCAGAAGTCTATGTCATCCTGTGTACATGTAACAGTTAGCAAGTCTTGAAGTAGCTCAAGATCAGAAGTCTCTGTCGTCCTGTGTACATGTAACAGTTAGCAAGTCTTGAAGCAGCTCAAGATCAGAAGTCTTTGTCGTCCTATGTGCACGTAACAGTTAGCAAGTCTTGAAGCAGCTCAAGATCAGAAGTCTCTGTCGTCCTGTGTACATGTAACAGTTAGCAAGTCTTGAAGTAGCTCAAAATGAGAAGTCTATGTCATCCTGTGTACACGTAACAGTTAGTAAGTCTTGAAGTAGCTCAAGATCAGAAGTCTCTGTCGTTCTGTGTTCATGTAACAGTTAGCAAGTCTTGAAGCAGCTCAAGATCAGAAGTCCCGTCGTCCTGTGTACATGTAACAGTCAGCAAGTCTTGAAGTAGCTCAAGATCAGAAGTCTATGTCATCCTGTGTACATGTAACAGTTAGCAAGTCTTGAAGTAGCTCAAGATGAGAAGTCTCTGTCGTCCTGTGTGCATGTAACAGTTAGCAAGTCTTGAAGCAGCTCAAGATCAGAAGTCTTTGTCGTCCTGTGTGCACGTAACAGTTAGCAAGTCTTGAAGTAGCTCAAGATCAGAAGTCTCTGTCATCCTGTGTACATGTAACAGTTAGCAAGTCTAGAAGCAGCTCAAGATCAGAAGTCTCTGTCGTCATGTGTACATGTAACATCTAGCAAGTCTTGAAGCAGCTCAAGATCAGAACTCTATGTCGTCCTGTGTACATGTAACAGTATTCAAGTCTTGAAGCAGCTCAAGATCAGAAGTCTCTGTCGTCCCGTGTACATGTATCAGTTAGCAAGTCTTGAAATAGCTAAAATATCAGAAGTCTATGTCTTTCTGTGTACATGTAACAGTCAGCAAGTCTTGAAGTAGCTCAAGATCAGAAGTCTACATCATCCTGTGTACATGTAACAGTTAGCAAGACTTGAAGTAGCTCAAAATGAGAAGTCTATGTCATCCTGTGTACACGTAACAGTTAGTAAGTCTTGAAGTAGCTCAAGATCAGAAGTCTCTGTCGTTCTGTGTACATGTAACAGTTAGCAAGTCTTGAAGCAGCTCAAGATCAGAAGTCCCCGTCGTCCTGTGTACATGTAACAGTCAGCAAGTCTTGAAGTAGCTCAAGATCAGAAGTCTATGTCATCCTGTGTACATGTAACAGTTAGCAAGTCTTGAAGTAGCTCAAGATGAGAAGTCTCTGTCGTCCTGTGTACATGTAACAGTTAGAAAGTCTTGAAGCAGCTCAAGATCAGAAGTCTATGTCGTCCTGTGTACATGTAATAGTTAACAAGTCTTGAAGCAGCTCAAGATCAGAAGTCTTTGTCGTCCTGTGTGCACGTAACAGTTAGCAAGTCTTGAAGTACCTCAAGATCAGAAGTCTTTGTCGTCGTAGTTGCATGTAACAGTTAGCAAGTCTTGAAGCAGCTCAAGATCAGAAGTCTCTGTCGTCCTGTGTACATGTAACAGTTAGCAAGTCTTGAAGTAGCTCAAGATCAGAAGTCTCTGTCATCCTGTGTACATGTAACAGTTAGCAAGTCTAGAAGCAGCTCAAGATCAGAAGTCTCTGTCGTCATGTGTACATGTAACATCTAGCAAGTCTTGAAGCAGCTCAAGATCAGAAGTCTTTGTCGTCCTATGTGCACGTAACAGTTAGCAAGTCTTGAAGCAGCTCAAGATCAGAAGTCTCTGTCGTCCTGTGTACATGTAACAGTTAGCAAGTCTTGAAGTAGCTCAAGATCAGAAGTCTCTGTCATCCTGTGTACATGTAACAGTTAGAAAGTCTTGAAGCTGCTCAAGATCAGAAGTCTATGTCGTCCTGTGTACATATAACAGTTAGCAAGTCTTGAAGTAGCTCAAGATCAGAAGTCTCTGTCGTCCTGTGTACATGTAACAGTTAGCAAGTCTTTAAGCAGCTCATGATCAGAAGTCCCGTCGTCCTGTGTACAAATAACAGTTAGCAAGTCTTGAAGCAGCTCAAGATCAGAAGTCTCTGTCGTCCTGTGTACATATAACAGTTAGCAAGTCTTTAAGCAGCTCATGATCAGAAGTCCCCGTCGTCCTGTGTACAAATAACAGTTAGCAAGTCTTTAAGCAGCTCAAGATCAGAAGTCCCCGTCGTCCTGTGTACATATAACAGCTAGCAAATCTTGAAGCAGCTCAAGATCAGAAGTATCTGTCATCCTGTGTACATGTAACAGATAGCAAGTCTTGAAGCAGCTCAAGATCAGAAGTCTCTGTCGTCCCGTGTACATGTAACAGTTAGCAAGTCTTGAAATAGCTCAAGATCAGAAGTCTATGTCTTTCTGTGTACATGTAACAGTCAGCATGTCTTGAAGTAGCTCAAGATGAGAAGTCTATATCATCCTGTGTACATGTAACAGTTAGCAAGACTTGAAGTAGCTCAAAATGAGAAGTCTATGTCATCCTGTTTACACGTAACAGTTAGTAAGTCTTGAAGTAGCTCAAGATCAGAAGTCTCTGTCGTCCTGTGTACATGTAATAGTTAACAAGTCTTGAAGCAGCTCAAGATCAGAAGTCTTTGTCGTCCTGTGTGCACGTAACAGTTAGCAAGTCTTGAAGTACCTCTAGATCAGAAGTCTTTGTCGTCGTAGTTGCAGGTAACAGTTAGCAAGTCTTGAAGCAGCTCAAGATCAGAAGTCTTTGTCGTCCTATGTGCACGTAACAGTTAGCAAGTCTTGAAGCAGCTCAAGATCAGAAGTCTCTGTCGTCCTGTGTACATGTAACAGTTAGCACGTTTTGAAGTAGCTCAAGATCAGAAGTCTCTGTCATCCTGTGTACATGTAACAGTTAGCAAGTCTAGAAGCAGCTCAAGATCAGAAGTCTCTGTCGTCATGTGTACATGTAACATCTAGCAAGTCTTGAAGCAGCTCAAGATCAGAAGTCTCTGTCGTCATGTGTACATGTAACATCTAGCAAGTCTTGAAGCAGCTCAAGATCAGAAGTCTCTGTCGTCATGTGTACATGTAACATCTAGCAAGTCTTTAAGCAGCTCAAGATCAGAAGTCTCTGTCGTCATGTGTACATGTAACATCTAGCAAGTCTTTAAGCAGCTCAAGATCAGAAGTCTCTGTCGTCATGTGTACATGTAACATCTAGCAAGTCTTGAAGCAGCTCAAGATCAGAAGTCTCTGTCGTCATGTGTACATGTAACATTTAGCAAGTCTTGAAGCAGCTCAAGATCAGAAGTCCCCGTCGTCCTGTGTACATGTAACACTCAGCAAGTCTTGAAGTAGCTCAAGATCAGAAGTCTATGTCGTCCTGTGTACATGTAACAGTTAGCAAGTCTTGAAGCAGCTCAAGATCAGAAGTCTTTGTCGTCCTATGTGCACGTAACAGTTAGCAAGTCTTGAAGCAGCTCAAGATCAGAAGTCTCTGTCGTCCTGTGTACATGTAACAGTTAGCAAGTCTTGAAGTAGCTCAAGATCAGAAGTCTCTGTCATCCTGTGTACATGTAACAGTTAGCAAGTCTTGAAGCAGCTCAAGATCAGAAGTCTCTGTCGTCATGTGTACATGTAACATCTAGCAAGTCTTGAAGCAGCTCAAGATCAGAACTCTATGTCGTCCTGTGTACATGTAACAGTATTCAAGTCTTGAAGTAGCTCAAGATCAGAAGTCTATGTCGTCCTGTGTACATGTAACAGTTAGCAAGTCTTGAAGTAGCTCAAGATCAGAAGTCTTTGTCGTCGTGTTGCATGTAACAGTTAGCAAGTCTTGAAGCAGCTCAAGATCAGAAGTCTTTGTCGTCCTATGTGCACGTAACAGTTAGCAATTCTTGAAGCAGCTCAAGATCAGAAGTCTCTGTCGTCCTGTGTACATGTAACAGTTAGCAAGTCTTTAAGTAGCTCAAGATCAGAAGTCTCTGTCATCCTGTGTACATGTAACAGTTAGCAAGTCTAGAAGCAGCTCAAGATCAGAAGTCTCTGTCGTCATGTGTACATGTAACATCTAGCAAGTCTTGAAGCAGCTCAAGATCAGAAGTCTTTGTCGTCCTATGTGCACGTAACAGTTAGCAAGTCTTGAAGCAGCTCAAGATCAGAAGTCTCTGTCGTCCTGTGTACATGTAACAGTTAGCAAGTCTTGAAGTAGCTCAAGAACAGAAGTCTCTGTCATCCTGTGTACATGTAACAGTTAGAAAGTCTTGAAGCAGCTCAAGATCAGAGGTCTATGCCGTCCTGTGTACATATAACAGTTAGCAAGTCTTGAAGTAGCTCAAGATCAGAAGTCTCTGTCGTCCTGTGTACATGTAACAGTTAGCAAGTCTTTAAGCAGCTCATGATCAGAAGTCCCCGTCGTCCTGTGTACAAATAACAGTTAGCAAGTCTTGAAGCAGCTCAAGATCAGAAGTCTCTGTCGTCCTGTGTACATATAACAGTTAGCAAGTCTTTAAGCACAAATGAACTATCATCAATAGCCAGCAAAATTGGGCTTGAGGTCAATCATGAAAAGACTAAAGTCATGAAAAGTTTAATTCCAACAAGTGACAAAATATACATGGAAAACAAACCAGTAGAAGAGATCGATCACTTCATCTATCTTGGAAGTCACATTGATCGAGAAGGGGATACGAGCAAAGAAATTAGAATCAGACTGGCTAAAGCAGCAATGTCTTTCAGAAGCCTTGAAAAGTTGTGGAAATCAAAACTCATTAGCACAAACACAAAACTTAGGCTATTCAAATCAAATGTACTATCAACCCTTACGTATGCGTGTGAAAGCTGGAAAAACAACAAGAGATATAGAAACAAAGTTGAACGCATTCGAAAATAAATGTCTAAGGAAAATACTTGGTATAGAATGGAACGAATTCAAAACAAACGAGGAAATTAGAGAAATCGCCAATCAACCACTAATATCTTCAGTAATAAAGAAAAGACGATGGTCATACGTTGGACATGTGATGAGAAGAGATAATAATCGAATAGCAAAGCAAGCCCTCATATGGGAACAACAGGTAAAAGAAAAAGAGGAAGACCCAGGGAGACACTGAGAAGAACATTGATGAGAGAGGCAAGAGCAGCAGGAATCGGCTCCCTCAATGAGATAGAACTGCTTGCACAGAACAGAGACAGATGGCGAGATTTGATAAAATATCTTTAAAAGAAAACTGCTAGAACAAAAATTCATATAGGAGAAGGTGTATCTTGGTCTACGCCCTATGGGCCGGTTACGGCTCGAAAGGTCAATAGATAGAAGTCTTTAAGCTGCTCATGATCAGAAGTCCCCGTCGTCCTGTGTACAAATAACAGTTAGCAAGTCTTTAAGCAGCTCAAGATCAGAAGTCCCCGTCGTCCTGTGTACATATAACAGCTAGCAAATCTTGAAGCAGCTCAAGATCAGAAGTATCTGTCATCCTGTGTACATGTAACAGTTAGCAAGTCTTGAAGCAGCTCAAGATCAGAAGTCTCTGTCGTCCTGTGTACATGTAACAGATAGCAAGTCTTGAAGCAGCTCAAGATCAGAAGTCTCTGTCGTCCCGTGTACATGTAACAGTTAGCAAGTCTTGAAATAGCTCAAGATCAGAAGTCTATGTCTTTCTGTGTACATGTAACTGTCAGCAAGTCTTGAAGTAGCTCAAGATCAGAAGTCTATATCATCCTGTGTACATGTAACAGTTAGCAAGACTTGAAGTAGCTCAAAATGAGAAGTCTATGTCATCCTGTTTACACGTAACAGTTAGTAAGTCTTGAAGTAGCTCAAGATCAGAAGTCTCTGTCGTCCTGTGTACATGTAATAGTTAACAAGTCTTGAAGCAGCTCAAGATCAGAAGTCTTTGTCGTCCTGTGTGCACGTAACAGTTAGCAAGTCTTGAAGTACCTCTAGATCAGAAGTCTTTGTCGTCGTAGTTGCAGGTAACAGTTAGCAAGTCTTGAAGCAGCTCAAGATCAGAAGTCTTTGTCGTCCTATGTGCACGTAACAGTTAGCAAGTCTTGAAGCAGCTCAAGATCAGAAGTCTCTGTCGTCCTGTGTACATGTAACAGTTAGCACGTTTTGAAGTAGCTCAAGATCAGAAGTCTCTGTCATCCTGTGTACATGTAACAGTTAGCAAGTCTAGAAGCAGCTCAAGATCAGAAGTCTCTGTCGTCATGTGTACATGTAACATCTAGCAAGTCTTGAAGCAGCTCAAGATCAGAAGTCTCTGTCGTCATGTGTAAATGTAACATCTAGCAAGTCTTGAAGCAGCTCAAGATCAGAAGTCTCTGTCGTCATGTGTACATGTAACATCTAGCAAGTCTTTAAGCAGCTCAAGATCAGAAGTCTCTGTCGTCATGTGTACATGTAACATCTAGCAAGTCTTTAAGCAGCTCAAGATCAGAAGTCTCTGTCGTCATGTGTACATGTAACATCTAGCAAGTCTTGAAGCAGCTCAAGATCAGAAGTCTCTGTCGTCATGTGTACATGTAACATTTAGCAAGTCTTGAAGCAGCTCAAGATCAGAAGTCCCCGTCGTCCTGTGTACATGTAACACTCAGCAAGTCTTGAAGTAGCTCAAGATCAGAAGTCTCTGTCGTCCCGTGTACATGTAACAGTTAGCAAGTCTTGAAATAGCTCAAGATCAGAAGTCTCTGTCTTTCTGTGTACATGTAACTGTCAGCAAGTCTTGAAGTAGCTCAAGATCAGAAGTCTATGTCATCCTGTGTACATGTAACAGTTAGCAAGACTTGAAGTAGCTCAAAATGAGAAGTCTATGTCATCCTGTTTACACGTAACAGTTAGTAAGTCTTGAAGTAGCTCAAGATCAGAAGTCTCTGTCGTCCTGTGTACATGTAATAGTTAACAAGTCTTGAAGCAGCTCAAGATCAGAAGTCTTTGTCGTCCTGTGTGCACGTAACAGTTAGCAAGTCTTGAAGTACCTCTAGATCAGAAGTCTTTGTCGTCGTAGTTGCAGGTAACAGTTAGCAAGTCTTGAAGCAGCTCAAGATCAGAAGTCTTTGTCGTCCTATGTGCACGTAACAGTTAGCAAGTCTTGAAGCAGCTCAAGATCAGAAGTCTCTGTCGTCCTGTGTACATGTAACAGTTAGCACGTTTTGAAGTAGCTCAAGATCAGAAGTCTCTGTCATCCTGTGTACATGTAACAGTTAGCAAGTCTAAAAGCAGCTCAAGATCAGAAGTCTCTGTCGTCATGTGTACATGTAACATCTAGCAAGTCTTGAAGCAGCTCAAGATCTGAAGTCTCTGTCGTCATGTGTAAATGTAACATCTAGCAAGTCTTGAAGCAGCTCAAGATCAGAAGTCTCTGTCGTCATGTGTACATGTAACATCTAGCAAGTCTTTAAGCAGCTCAAGATCAGAAGTCTCTGTCGTCATGTGTACATGTAACATCTAGCAAGTCTTTAAGCAGCTCAAGATCAGAAGTCTCTGTCGTCATGTGTACATGTAACATCTAGCAAGTCTTGAAGCAGCTCAAGATCAGAAGTCTCTGTCGTCATGTGTACATGTAACATTTAGCAAGTCTTGAAGCAGCTCAAGATCAGAAGTCCCCGTCGTCCTGTGTACATGTAACACTCAGCAAGTCTTGAAGTAGCTCAAGATCAGAAGTCTATGTCGTCCTGTGTACATGTAACAGTTAGCAAGTCTTGAAGCAGCTCAAGATCAGAAGTCTTTGTCGTCCTATGTGCACGTAACAGTTAGCAAGTCTTGAAGCAGCTCAAGATCAGAAGTCTCTGTCGTCCTGTGTACATGTAACAGTTAGCAAGTCTTGAAGTAGCTCAAGATCAGAAGTCTCTGTCATCCTGTGTACATGTAACAGTTAGCAAGTCTAGAAGCAGCTCAAGATCAGAAGTCTCTGTCGTCATGTGTACATGTAACATCTAGCAAGTCTTGAAGCAGCTCAAGATCAGAACTCTATGTCGTCCAGTGTACATGTAACAGTATTCAAGTCTTGAAGCAGCTCAAGATCAGAAGTCTCTGTCGTCCCGTGTACATGTAACAGTTAGCAAGTCTTGAAATAGCTAAAATATCATAAGCCTATGTCTTTCTGTGTACATGTAACAGTCAGCAAGTCTTGAAGTAGCTCAAGATCAGAAGTCTATGTCATCATGTGTACATGTAACAGTTAGCAAGACTTGAAGTAGCTCAAAATGAGAAGTCTATGTCATCCTGTGTACACGTAACAGTTAGTAAGTCTTGAAGTAGCTCAAGATCAGAAGTCTCTGTCGTTCTGTGTACATGTAACAGTTAGCAAGTCTTGAAGCAGCTCAAGATCAGAAGTCCCCGTCGTCCTGTGTACATGTAACAGTCAGCAAGTCTTGAAGTAGCTCAAGATCAGAAGTCTATGTCATCCTGTGTACATGTAACAGTTAGCAAGTCTTGAAGCAGCTCAAGATCAGAAGTCCCCGTCGTCCTGTGTACATATAACAGCTAGCAAATCTTGAAGCAGCTCAAGATCGAAGTATATGTCATCCTGTGTACATGTAACAGTTAGCAAGTCTTGAAGCAGCTCAAGATCAGAAGTCCCCGTCGTCCTGTGTACATGTATCCGTTAGCAAGTCTTGAAGTAGCTCAAGATCAGAAGTCTCTGTCGTCCTGTGTACATGTAGCAGTTAGCAAGTCTTGAAGCAGCCCAAGATCAGAAGTCTCTTTCGTCCTGTGTACATGTAACAGTTAGCAAGTCTTGAAGCAGCTCAAGATCAGAAGTCTCTGTCGTCCTGTGTACATGTAACAGTTAGCAAGTCTTGAAGTAGCTCATAATCAGAAGTCTCTGTCGTCCTGTGTACATGTAACAGTTAGCAAGTCTTGAAATAGCTCAATATCAGAAGTCTATGTCTTTCTGTGTACATGTAACAGTCAGCAAGTCTTGAAGTAGCTCAAGATCAGAAGTCTATATCATCCTGTGTACATGTAACAGTTAGCAAGACTTGAAGTAGCTCAAAATGAGAAGTCTATGTCATCCTGTGTACACGTAACAGTTAGTAAGTCTTGAAGTAGCTCAAGATCAGAAGTCTCTGTCGTTCTGTGTACATGTAACAGTTAGCAAGTCTTGAAGCAGCTCAAGATCAGAAGTCCCCGTCGTCCTGTGTACATGTCACAGTCAGCAAGTCTTGAAGTAGCTCAAGATCAGAAGTCTATGTCATCCTGTGTACATGTAACAGTTAGCAAGTCTTGAAGTAGCTCAAGATGAGAAGTCTCTGTCGCCCTGTGTACATGTAACAGTTAGAAAGTCTTGAAGCAGCTCAAGATCAGAAGTCTATGTCGTCCTGTGTACATGTAATAGTTAACAAGTCTTGAAGCAGCTCAAGATCAGAAGTCTTTGTCGTCCTGTGTGCACGTAACAGTTAGCAAGTCTTGAAGTACCTCAAGATCAGAAGTCTTTGTCGTCGTAGTTGCATGTAACAGTTAGCAAGTCTTGAAGCAGCTCAAGATCATAAGTCTTTGTCGTCTTATGTGCACGTAACAGTTAGCAAGTCTTGAAGCAGCTCAAGATCAGAATTCTCTGTCGTCATGTGTACATGTAACATCTAGCAAGTCTTGAAGAAGCTCAAGATCAGAACTCTATGTCGTCCTGTGTACATGTAACAGTATTCAAGTCTTGAAGCAGCTCAAGATCAGAAGTCTCTGTCGTCCTGTGTACATGTAACAGTAGGCAAGTCTTGAAGCAGCTCAAGATCAGAAGTCTATGTCATCCTGTGTACATGTAACAGTTAGAAAGTCTTGAAGCAGCTCAAGATCAGAGGTCTATGCCGCCTGTGTACATATAACAGTTAGCAAGTCTTGAAGTAGCTCAAGATCAGAAGTCTCTGTCGTCCTGTGTACATGTAACAGTTAGCAAGTCTTTAAGCAGCTCATGATCAGAAGTCCCCGTCGTCCTGTGTACAAATAACAGTTAGCAAGTCTTGAAGCAGCTCAAGATCAGACGTCTCTGTCGTCCTGTGTACATATAACAGTTAGCAAGTCTTTAAGCAGCTCATGATCAGAAGTCCCCGTCGTCCTGTGTACAAATAACAGTTAGCAAGTCTTTAAGCAGCTCATGATCAGAAGTCCCCGTCGTCCTGTGTACAAATAACAGTTAGCAAGTCTTGAAGCAGCTCAAGATCAGAAGTCCCCGTCGTCCTGTGTACATATAACAGCTAGCAAATCTTGAAGCAGCTCAAGATCAGAAGTATCTGTCATCCTGTGTACATGTAACAGTTAGCAAGTCTTGAAGCAGCTCAAGATCAGAAGTCTCTGTCGTCCTGTGTACATGTAACAGATAGCAAGTCTTGAAGCATCTCAAGATCAGAAGTCTCTGTCGTCCCGTGTACATGTAACAGTTAGCAAGTCTTGAAATAGCTCAAGATCAGAAGTCTATGTCTTTCTGTGTACATGTAACAGTCAGCAAGTCTTGAAGTAGCTCAAGATCAGAAGTCTATATCATCCTGTGTACATGTAACAGTTAGCAAGACTTGAAGTAGCTCAAAATGAGAAGTCTATGTCATCCTGTTTACACGTAACAGTTAGTAAGTCTTGAAGTAGCTCAAGATCAGAAGTCTCTGTCGTCCTGTGTACATGTAATAGTTAACAAGTCTTGAAGCAGCTCAAGATCAGAAGTCTTTGTCGTCCTGTGTGCACGTAACAGTTAGCAAGTCTTGAAGTACCTCAAGATCAGAAGTCTTTGTCGTCGTAGTTGCAGGTAACAGTTAGCAAGTCTTGAAGCAGCTTAAGATCAGAAGTCTTTGTCGTCCTATGTGCACGTAACAGTTAGCAAGTCTTGAAGCAGCTCAAGATCAGAAGTCTCTGTCGTCCTGTGTACATGTAACAGTTAGCACGTTTTGAAGTAGCTCAAGATCAGAAGTCTCTGTCGTCATGTGTACATGTAACATCTAGCAAGTCTTGAAGCAGCTCAAGATCAGAAGTCTCTGTCGTCATGTGTAAATGTAACATCTAGCAAGTCTTGAAGCAGCTCAAGATCAGAAGTCTCTGTCGTCATGTGTACATGTAACATCTAGCAAGTCTTTAAGCAGCTCAAGATCAGAAGTCTCTGTCGTCATGTGTACATGTAACATCTAGCAAGTCTTGAAGCAGCTCAAGATCAGAAGTCTCTGTCGTCATGTGTACATGTAACATCTAGCAAGTCTTGAAGCAGCTCAAGATCAGAAGTCTCTGTCGTCATGTGTACATGTAACAGTTAGCAAGTCTTGAAGTAGCTCAAGATCAGAAGTCTTTGTCGTCCTGTGTGCACGTAACAGTTAGCAAGTCTTGAAGTACCTCAAGATCAGAAGTCTTTGTCGTCGTAGTTGCATGTAACAGTTAGCAAGTCTTGAAGCAGCTCAAGATCAGAAGTCTTTGTCGTCCTATGTGCACGTAACAGTTAGCAAGTCTTGAAGCAGCTCATGATCATAAGTCTCTGTCGTCCTGTGTACATGTAACAGTTAGCAAGTCTTGAAGTAGCTCAAGATGAGAAGTCTCTGTCGTCCTGTGTACATGTAACAGTTAGCAAGTCTTGAAGTAGCTCAAGATGAGAAGTCTCTGTCGTCCTGTGTACATGTAACAGTTAGCAAGTCTTGAAGCAGCTCAAGATCAGAAGTCTTTGTCGTCCTATGTGCACGTAACAGTTAGCAAGTCTTGAAGCAGCTCAAGATCAGAAGTCTATGTCGTCATGTGTACATGTAATAGTTAACAAGTCTTGAAGCAGCTCAAGATCAGAAGTCTTTGTCGTCCTGTGTGCACGTAACAGTTAGCAAGTCTTGAAGTACCTCAAGATCAGAAGTCTTTGTCGTCGTAGTTGCATGTAACAGTTAGCAAGTCTTGAAGCAGCTCAAGATCAGAAGTCTTTGTCGTCCTATGTGCACGTAACAGTTAGCAAGTCTTGAAGCAGCTCAAGATCAGAAGTCTCTGTCGTCATGTGTACATGTAACATCTAGCAAGTCTTGAAGAAGCTCAAGATCAGAACTCTATGTCGTCCTGTGTACATGTAACAGTATTCAAGTCTAGAAGCAGCTCAAGATCAGAAGTCTTTGTCGTCCTGTGTACATATAACAGTTAGCAAGTCTTGAAGTACCTCTAGATCAGAAGTCTTTGTCGTCGTAGTTGCAGGTAACAGTTAGCAAGTCTTGAAGCAGCTCAAGATCAGAAGTCTTTGTCGTCCTATGTGCACGTAACAGTTAGCAAGTCTTGAAGCAGCTCAAGATCAGAAGTCTTTGTCGTCCTGTGTACATATAACAGTTAGCAAGTCTTGAAGTACCTCTAGATCAGAAGTCTTTGTCGTCGTAGTTGCAGGTAACAGTTAGCAAGTCTTGAAGCAGCTCAAGATCAGAAGTCTTTGTCGTCCTATGTGCACGTAACAGTTAGCAAGTCTTGAAGCAGCTCAAGATCAGAAGTCTCTGTCGTCCTGTGTACATGTAACAGTTAGCACGTTTTGAAGTAGCTCAAGATCAGAAGTCTCTGTCATCCTGTGTACATGTAACAGTTAGCAAGTCTAGAAGCAGCTCAAGATCAGAAGTCTCTGTCGTCATGTGTACATGTAACATCTAGCAAGTCTTGAAGCAGCTCAAGATCAGAAGTCTCTGTCGTCATGTGTACATGTAACATCTAGCAAGTCTTGAAGCAGCTCAAGATCAGAAGTCTCTGTCGTCATGTGTACATGTAACATCTAGCAAGTCTTTAAGCAGCTCAAGATCAGAAGTCTCTGTCGTCATGTGTACATGTAACATCTAGCAAGTCTTGAAGCAGCTCAAGATCAGAAGTATCTGTCGTCATGTGTACATGTAACATCTAGCAAGTCTTGAAGCAGCTCAAGATCAGAAGTCTCTGTCGTCATATGTACATGTAACATTTAACAAGTCTTGAAGCAGCTCAAGATCAGAAGTCTCTGTCGTCATATGTACATGTAACATTTAACAAGTCTTGAAGCAGCTCAAGATGAGAAGTCTCTGTCGTCCTGTCTACATGTAACAGTTAGCAAGTCTAGAAGCAGTTCAAGATGAGAAGTCTCTGTCGTCCTGTCTACATGTAACAATTAGCAAGGCTTGAGTAGCTCAAGATCAGAAGTCTATGTTGTCCTGTGTGCATGTAACAGTTATCAGGAATAATTAAAACAACTAAAAATGAACAGAGAACTACTAAACACAATTCAAACAAGAGAAATGTTTTTTTTTAGGCATGTTAAAAGACAAGGTAGCCTACTAAAAATAATATTAGAAGGGAAAATACAAGGTAAGAGATGCAGCGGCAGACCAAGACTAACGTTGACATATAACATCAAAAGATGGACAAGTCAGCCAATGACAACCTGTACCATCAATGCAACAAGTAAAACGAAATGGCGCTCCATGGTAGCCAACCTTCGATGCAGAGACGAAACTGTAGGTGGTAATAAACCTCGAAGGTGTGTATATTTAAAGGGGAGCTCCAAATGAATTCTTTTTTGCAAATATTACATTCAAACAATTAGTAGCTGATAGTACACATCAACATAACATTATTTTTTCTCCATATTATGAATTTAATATCGTTGTGAGATAGTGTTTCCTCTTATACATATATTCTTAGGAGATTCTGATGTGCTTGATACGTCTTGGTATATTAAAGCTGATTAGAAAAGTTTATAGATTAAATATTAAAAACATTAGTGCTGAATTAAATATTTACGACTGCAACGACACATTTTTCATTGTTTGAAATATTTAGTCTTCTCCAAATTAATCTATGAAAATATCACCGAAATACATGCAACAGGGGAGCTATAGTCCGTTCAGAAATTCATAATCACACCTGAATTAGTTTTGCGTGATAACCGCTTGTCATTTTGGTTTCAAATTTGGCATGCAATCTTAGAATATTGATGACGTTATAGAAACATTTTTTGCTCTGAGCAAAAGATCTAGTTTAAACGTTTTCTTCTTTATGCTATATTAAATTAAACCTGTTCGAATTTGACACCATTTTAGGATATATACATTAATTTGGTGCGGTCGTTCACGTAAAATAGTTTGGCTATTGCAGAAACACTAACTTCAGGAAAATCCCGTGCACAAAACTGAATTATTATTGAACGACATTAAGCACCACGGCCTTGGCATTAATTACCGAAGGGAAGGCGTATCTTTATTAATTTTGTGAAGACTCAGTAGACAATTTGTTGGGGGTAAAGGAAAGAAATGCAAATGAATGCATACAAATGCGAAACTGCAGTAAATAATATGAGGAAAAATTTAAAAAATAAAAACAATGGTATGTTAGAAGCTTTACGTGATAAGTAGACGACACAGACTAAACGACGTTTCGGCCCAATAGGTCTTCAGCAGGAACAAACAAGAAAAACACACACACAAAACTAATAACGAAACATCTAATACAAAAAAATATAAATATGTCTATCCTGTGGTCAAAATAAAAAGAAAATATTGTGAACACACTTTCAAAACTTCCACAAGTTGATTCAGAAACTATCGCGATGACCCGCGAAACACGGGTGAGTCGAAAAAAAAACACGAGCCATATTACGACCACCAACCAATTCAACCATTCCAACAAAACTAGCATCTGTTATTTTCCGGTTACAACCGAATGTCTGGTGACGAATCGCAAACAGATATTTACACAAAAATTTCTCATTTAACCATGTTGATGTCGCAGTCGTCGTGTGGTGGTTACATATCTTTGATCGGAGAGACACAAATTTGAAGTCGTCTTTGTCTGATTCACCAGTGCTCGATTCTCACTCAATTGCTCAAATCTTTTGAACAATTGGGTAAGTTCAGTCTACTGAACGTGTACGTACATCGTGTCCACTATCTCTATCTTCGCAGCAGAATAAAAGGCGCCGGTTTTGGGTAGTATGCTATCTATACCTTTGTCGATTCACCTGTTACTTTTAAAAGTGAAGATGTTGAAAAGTAGCGGGTTCATGTCAAATCATTCGACATATGTCACCATCAGACCCCTGGCTAGATTGATTTTGACACAGATTCTCATGTCTTGTTTGTATACGGCGTTCATACCTACTTGCTTCCCTCTTATTTTTTCGCAAATCGCCTGTCAGAGTCAAGTATACATGAGGTGGTGTTGACATCGCTGGTCAGCAGACAACCAAATGAAAAACCGCTAAGAGGCCGCATATGTGGCCTTTCTCAGAAGAATTTGAGCGTTCCCTGAATGTTTGAAAACAGTCCAACACAAAAAGAGAGCTCTTAATCAACAGTCGAAAGTAACAATCGATGTTTTACAGGCACATCATGAAAAAAAGGAAAGTTCGAATACTTGGTTACAAGTGGCAAAATAAAAAAGAATGAAAGATAGTGTTCGATAAAGAGAGATAATGGAAAACACTCAACAACTGAACTGATAAGTTGCAGTGTGGACAGACAAATGTGGTCGGGTATGATGATTGTCTACGTCCGTTGGTATGGTACATGCTAATCATGGTCTTATAACAATATTCCTCACACCTCGAGGATTCCGTCATCATGTCTTTTTTCAGGATCGTTAACCGAATTTGACACTCAAGACATGTATTATCTACCTGGAAGGAGATCTCTACATACCTTGCCTAGACCGTTCTATGACAACACGGCTTCCGAGATTTACAGGCTCATCATCCTCCAGTCAAAGGAGATGTAAAACATCGAGCTCAATCACAGCCTAGGATATGTTTGACGCGATGCTCACCTAGATGTCGAATTTCATTCCAGGAAATCTTACTTAAACATTACAATGAGGGTGAAGGACAGTGTTCAGGTATTTGTCAATTTCAAAGTTCGACATTGATTTCTTCAAGCCTGTCGACAATGCCACCTCGATGACTGGTTTTTCATGATCGTTAACAATATTTGACACTTTGAACACGTATCATCTGCTTCGGAGGAGAACTCTACAAACCATATCTTGACTCAGAAAAGTCACACACACAAAAAATGATCTCCAAGAATTACAGACCCCTCTGCCTGCTCCCTTATGTAGGAAAGTTGCTGTGGAAGATGATGAATAAAAGGTTGATCTGGTACACAAAAACCAACTTACTCGAACACAGCTAGGGTAGAAACAAAACATACGTTCAGTTGACATATCTCACACAAAACAGAGAGCGTGTCGACACCGGTCTCAGTGATGGCAATCTCGTTATTCTGATGCGCGCAAGACTACAACTACATCAACATAAAAAAAAGTTTGAACATTTTTTATATATTTTGATATTAAATTTTGCTCGACACCATTAAAACAACATCGAAATGTGTGCGTCACTGACCACGCTTATCATGAAAGGTGACTCGACTAGTTGTTAATAAAAGAGAATGTGGGGTGTTGACATTACAAATTGTATTCTCCCGACACCAATACCATCACATATATCACCGACATTACAGCCTAGTGTGTCGACATCTATGACATCTTGAACGATCACACCACGACAGTGTCGACTACAAGAACACCGATAATACATGTAGAGCAGAGACATTACAATCGAGTGTGTGTTGAGGCACGTGAGCATGTCAACTGTGCTGATCCTACAATCTCTGATGCGTCGACAAATCTGGGTATGTTCTTATGTTGACACTACAAACTCTGTGAGTGTGTCAACCTCTGTCATAACGAGTCGTACACCAGAGCCACCGACTACAAGTTTTTACCATGTTGTCGGTTGATGGGGAGATACAACCCTTCACATGCTCATCACCGAAAAAAAACTGTGTTGTCAGCATCAATAACGACAACATTATCTGTCATGTCAACAACATGTTCACTCCGCCATCATGATGTTTCGACAACAACGCCATATCTTTTTTCACATGTGTCACCAACAGCACATCTCAGTGTTTCGAGTAGATCAGTCATTATGGATTCAGCCTTGATTCTGGACTCATCTGAATATCCAATATTGAAAAGAGCCCAGTTCAACAGCTCTTAAACGATGCATCGTGAAAATAACTCTCAGCGGTAGGAAGTCACCTGTGTCACAAATACGTCAGGAAACTAGTTCCAAGATAAGTTCGGATATAAGATAAGAAATGAGGATCTGTGGGAGAAAAAAGTCTATGGTGATTTTCTGCTAGTGAAAACACAACTATTGGTGATATTTCGTGTGCAAATGCACCTCAACAATCTAAAGAAAAAACATCTAGAAAACCAAAAATGCAATATCACTACCTGTATCGCTACCACTCACCCATACGGCCTCTTTACAGTTCATCGTTTAATAGTAGCGACAATTGACATACGAACTACAGCAGTATTCATCGTTCCCCATACAGTCTCCTTCTACTTCTTCATCGGCGTCACACAAACGAGCTATCACATCGAGTGGAAACTGGATGTTCTGCGAAAAGAAGAAAACTAACAGTTGACGATGACGCTTTAGATATTCTTCCATATGATGTCAGACAGATCTATACTGATAATTGGGGAGAGATATGTATTTGTCAATATCAGAGTTCGACATTGATTTCTTCAAACCTGCCGACAATGCCACCACGATGACTGGTTTTTCAGGATCGTTAACAATATTTGACACTTAGGACAAGCATCATCTGTGTGGGAGGAGATCTCTACATACCATACCTTGACTCGGAAAAGTCACAAATAAAATTGATCTCCAAGAATTACAGACCCATCAGCCTTCTCCCTTGTGTAGGAACTTTGCTGGAAAAGGCGATCATTTGCAGGTGTATCTGCAAGATGGAAATCTCTTCGCTTCAACACATTTAGGATACAAATGACATCACGATCATCACATACTCATCACCAGATAAAAAAAAAATTGTTGTTGTCAGCAACAATAACGACAACCGTATCTGTCATGTCAACAACATGTTCACTCAACCATCATGGTGTTTCGACAATAACACCATAATCTTTTTCACATGTGTCACCAACAGCACATCCCAGTGTTTCGTCTAGCTCGGTAATTATGGATTCGTCTTTGTGAATTTTTTTTGTGAACTTTAATTATGAAGTCGTCTTTGTCTGGCTCACCAGTGCTCGATTCTCACTCAATTGCTCAAGTCTTTTGAACAATTGGGTAAGTTCAGTCTACTGAACGTGTACGTACATCGTGTCCACTATCTCTATCTTCGCAGCAGAATAAAAAGCGCCGGTTTTTTGTAGTATGCTATCTATACCTTAGTCGATTCAGCTGTTACTTTTAAAAGTGAAGATGTTGAAAAGTAGCGGGTTCATGTCAAATCATTCGACATATGTCACCATCAGACCCCTGGCTAGATTGATTTTGACACAGATTCTCATGTCTTGTTTGTATACGGCGTTCATACCTACTTGCTTCCCTCTTATTTTTTCGCAAATCGCCTGTCAGAGTCAAGTATACATGAGGTGGTGGTGACATCGCTGGTCAGCAGACAACCAAATGAAAAACCGCTAAGAGGCCGCATATGTGGCCTTTCTCGGAAGAATTTGAGCGTTCCCTGAATGTTTGAAAACAGTCCAACACAAAAAGAGAGCTCTTAATCAACAGTCGAAAGTAACAATCGATGTTTTACAGGCACATCATGAAAAAAAGGAAAGTTCGAATACTTGGTTACAAGTGGCAAAATAAAAAAGAATGAAAGATCGTGTTCGATAAAGAGAGATAATGGAAAACACTCAACAACTGAACTGATAAGTTGCAGTGTGGACAGACAAATGTGGTCGGGTATGATGATTGTCTACGTCCGTTGGTATGGTACATGCTAATCATGGTCTTATAACAATATTCCTCACACCTCGAGGATTCCGTCATCATGTCTTTTTTCAGGATCGTTAACCGAATTTGACACTCAAGACATGTATTATCTCCCTGGAAGGATATCTCTACATACCATGCCTAGACCGTTCGATGACAACACGGCTTCCGTGATTTACAGGCTCATCATCCTCCAGTCAAAGGTGATGTAAAACATCGAGCTCAATCACAGCCTAGGATATGTTTGACGCGATGCTCACCTAGATGTCGAATTTCATTCCAGGAAATCTTACTTAAACATTACAATGAGGGTGAAGGATAGTGTTCAGGTATTTGTCAATTTCAAAGTTCGACATTGATTTCTTCAAGCCTGTCGACAATGCCACCTCGATGACTGGTTTTTCATGATCGTTAACAATATTTGACACTTTGAACACGTATCATCTGCTTCGGAGGAGAACTCTACAAACCATACCTTGACTCAGAAAAGTCACACACACAAAAAATGATCTCCAAGAATTACAGACCCCTCTGCCAGCTCCCTTATGTAGGAAAGTTGCTGTGGAAGATGATGAATAAAAGGTTGATCTGGTACACAAAAACGAACTTACTCGAACACAGCTAGGGTACAAACAAAACATACGTTCAGTTGACATATCTCACACAAAACAGAGAGCGTGTCGACACCGGTCTCAGTGATGGCAATCTCGTTATTCTGATGCGCGCAAGACTACATATTAGTATGACGACATACTGTATTAGTACCAGCAAATCATAAAGATCTACAACATTACTTAATGAATTAAACATGACAAGCAAAAAATAAATAAATAAATAAATATGGATTAGATATGAATATCAAAAGAAAGTAAAACTATGACAATAAACAAAGAAAATATTCAAAACCAGCAAGTGGATATCAAAATTGAAGGAATAGACTTGGAGATAGTTCAGAGCTACAACTACCTTGTACATACTATAACCAGTAATGGAAAATGTAAAACTGAAATAAGCAAAAGAATATGAATGGTGAAAAATAACGTTAATGCCATGAAAAATAGACTAACATCAAGGCAAATAAGATCAGGGCTAAAACTAAGAATAGCAACATGTTGTCTTCTCAACATTCCTAAATGGTGCATAAACAGGGACATTAGACAAGAAAACAGAACAGACAACTGAAGCCTTTGATATGTGGTATATAGAAGAATAGGTAGAATTGGATGGAAGGAAAAGAAAACAACGATGAAGTCTTAAAACAACTAACAATGAAAAGAGAACTACTAAGCACAATTCAAACAAGACAAATGTGGTTTTTGGGCCATGTTAAAAGACACAACAGTCTACTAAAAGTAATCCTGGAGGGGAAAATACAAAGTAAAAGAGGGAGAGGCAGACCACGACTAACATGGACGAGTAACATCAAAAGATGAACACGTCAGCCTATGACAACGTGCACCATTAAAGCAAGAGACAAAGTGGAATGGCGCTCCATGGTAGCCGTTATCAGTGCCAAGAAATATATTACGCAGAATCATTCTGGCGAGAGTAAAAGAGGCCAGCGGAAATATATAAATGATCTAGCTAAAGAGGCAGAGGAAGCAGCAAATAAAAGGAATTATAAAGCACTGTATAGCCGTACACAGAAAATAATGTGGAAAATGCAAACAGATCGCTGCCTTTATTAGAGATAAGACAGGAAATCTGCCTAGTACTATAAGGAAACACCTAGAGAGATGGAAATAGCACTTTGAAGAACTTTTGGAACAGACCCGGCTCAAATAATCCTCAAGATATACTACCAGTAGAAGTTATTTATTTTTTTTTTTAATGGTAAAGCCATAGGGCCAGATGAAATTCCTTCGGAGTATTAACACCTCTACCATGATGTTACATACTCTATTAGATAACATTTGGGAGACGGAAGAAGGTTATATGATCAACTACCATTAGAAAGGAAGTTTACAGGGGTGTACATATTATATGGGAATTATGCTGCTATCAGTGCCAGGATGAATAAAAAATTAAGTAGATTTATTCTGGAGAGACTAAAAAAGGCCACAGAGAAACATTTGAGAGACGCACACGTATTTTTTTTAGGAAGAACAGCTCATGTGCTGATCACATAACTACTCTACGTATAACAATTGAACAAAGATTACGAAACGGTATTTGCTAGTTTAGACAGAGGAATGGTTTGGAAGTTGGTGAGTCATTACGGATTCCCACAAAGTTTATTAACCTGATACGAATATTGTATACAGACACTCTTTTCTTTATAAATACCAACATTTTAAATTTATATTTTAATATATATGTTTTGCAAACATTTTAATAGAAATCCGCCATGTGAGAATATCCATGTTGTAGTTTTTCTACGATGTAGTTGGAGGCATCGGTTGCAAACTGTTATATCGCGAGTCTTGCGTTCACGTCAGAATCGTAAAGGGAGGCTCGTAGGTTTCTCGCTAGGTGAAAATTAAAAAAAAAAAAATTTTTAATTAAAAAACGCGTTGTGTATGACTGGTAGTTTGTCAATTGCAGCATGGGCTTCTTGGGTATTAGGTTTATCGTACGTTTGATAGTTTTAGAAGTTGCGGTTTTTGTTCGTTTTAATTATTACATCTCTAATTATGGCGCTCGTTTCCTTCTCGATTTTTGGAAGAGACGCTATTTATCCTGGTTTTGAAGCTTTGTTGAAGAATAGGCTCTATAACTAGAGCTATGAATGCTATTCTTCTCGCAAATCTGTGCCTGTCACAAGCAACCTGCATCCACGTTGAGCGTCTATCCTCTGTAAGATCATCCAAATGATGGACTGTCACCAACTCTTCGGCAAACGTCACCTAAAGTAATTTGAGATTTTTTAAAAGTTAGAGTATCTTAACAATATCCTAAAAAGTAAGCGCTGGAGAGAGAATAAGATAAGACATGCTAACCTTGCGGCTGGTTTTTTGTAAAATATTCTGCTCACTAACCTCCATAGCGCTCTTCCCAACTAGCGTATTGGTTTGAGTTATTCTAGCTAGTTAGTTTATATATATTTTTTTTTACTCTCTCTCTTTTGGAGAGGTAGCCTTAAGGAACACGGTGGCTGGTAATTGATACAATTGTCCTAGATGTGGGCGAGTGTTCTCCAGGCTCAGCTCGCTAAATAGAGACTTTGAGAGTGTTCACGGGATCTGTTAATACTTTACAGATATGGAACCTATCTAGCAGTGTTAACACTGTGGTTGACTGAGTGACCGATGCAAGTCGAATGAATATATTAAATCGTGTACGTGCCTTTTTTTTTTACATAACAACCTGCTGGCGTTCCGCTCGCGTGAGGGAAAATCGAATGTCTCACGCGCGATCTTCATCGATTGGGTCATTCTGTGCCACGGTGGGAGAAAATGACTGTTCGTTCATACCGCCAGCAAGATTTGTCAATATATGTATATGTATATACACCTGATTATGGTCCATATCTTAAATACGGGGCCC
Organism: Megaustenia siamemsis; assembly: GCA_032433765.1. Lineage (NCBI taxonomy): Eukaryota > Metazoa > Mollusca > Gastropoda > Stylommatophora > Ariophantidae > Megaustenia > Megaustenia siamemsis. Next base: position 56,431,684 of record JAVIAB010000108.1, read on the forward strand.
ATTTACGTCCACGTAGATATAATAACTATTAATTTATACTATTATATGTATATATATGCTCACCATATTTATGAAATAACTAACGTATCACTACTCCCTAATATGGTAGTTTCACTTCTGGAGTGGGCGTGGTCTATAGCCGGACAACACACACACACACTAGCTCCTATTGGAAGTTGATAATGGCGGGAAACATTGATGTCCAATACATGACTCATTAACAAATTGTCCCCTCAACTATCCCTTCACGCACTATACAAGTCCTATTCATATATACTTATATATCACGGCATCACTCTGGCTTGGCGCCGCTTGCCGCAGCTTGCCGTAGTCTCTATATAACTCTTGTACTTAAAGGGTACTGGACATTGCAGGGTATTTTACTCTTTGTTCAACTAAAAAAGCGAGATCATTTCCTTCCTGACTCACTACTTATGATATTGCATATTTAGACGAATCATGGGTCAACGCACACCACACCTATGCTAAAGAATGCCAGTCAGTAAATGGCAAACTCAAAAGAACAATTCCGAGCAGCAAAGGCCAGCGCATTATATTAACGCATGCTGGAAGTACTGAAAACGGCCTTGTCATTGATGCGGGACTTATTTTCCAATCAAAAAAGTACAGAGGTTGGGACTACCATACTGAAATGAATGGAAACATTTTCAGGCACTGGTTGGAGAACGATCTTTTACCAATCCTGGAGAGACCTTCATGCATCATCATCATCATCATCGTGTGCCTTCTCCGCAACGAAGATTGGCTACCATGGATCGCCATTCTACTCTGCTTCTTGCTATGATGATGCAGGCTGTCATAGATTGACTTGACCATCTTTTGATGTTACTCGTCCATGTTAGTTTTGGTCTGCCTTTGCCTCTTTTACCTATGCATACCTATGCATAGTCATGGATAATGCATCATAGGGAACATTGAAAAAAATAGAAAAAATGGTATGGTAAAAGCTTTACGTAGTTAGTAGACGACACAGATTTGAACGACGTTTCGGCTCAATAGGCCTTCAGCAGGAACAGACAAACAACAACACACACAGATATGTAAGTAAATATAACTAATCCTACATGGCTAACTAGTAATGAAATATCCAAAACAAAATAATCGAAAAATGTTGAAGAAAAGCAAATTGACTTCCCTTATGCCGTGAACGCTGGTCAGGACGTGAAAAGTGCGCGTAACGCGGGTCTGGCTGTAATATACCCTCTGGACAGGGGTGGAGGGTACTAAAAATACACGAGTGGGGGCAACGCTGTCTAGGTTACGACGGCTATCAAGGACGCCGACAAAGCCTGAAAGTATCTAAGGCTCGTAAATACAGGTATATACACACACTCACAGATGCGTCTACTTGTACGTGCACATACTAATACGCATCAACACACATATATACATGCATACACAAACATATATGTGCATACAAGCAAGTACACACATACATGAGTATACATATATATATATATATATATACATACATATATACATACATATATACATATATATATATACATACATACACATACACACATACACACATATATATATATATAGATATATATAGATATATATATATATATATAGATATATATATATAGATATATATATATATATAGATATATATATATACACCAATACCCGCACATATGAACACATACATGCATGTGCACATCCATACGGGGACAATCAAATGTGTTTAAATGTGCGCACAATGCACTACTGACCAGAGGAATACACACCGAAGTAAGTGTGCAAGCTAGAAGGAGAAAGAATATAACAACAGGTCCTCAAAAGGCGGAAAGAGTAAGAAGTCTGAGAGTGGGGTGCAATAAAAACATATGAGTGGTACATGGCCCAGAAAGAAAGGTTTATATGAGAACACCGAAGTGTCTCAATGAGGACTAGTAGAGGAGAACTATGAGTAGCATGGCATAGTAGATGGACTAAAGAGCCAAAACATGGACAGTAGAGAGGGCTGTGTAAAAGGGAAGGGGTAGCCTAAAGGTGTACGAGTGTGATACATTCATGCCTCTTGGGGTCAGCGAACCATACTTAACTATGAGGCAATTCTCCAAAGTAAATCGGCTGCGGTCGCCGGAGCGACAAAGGACAATACCAGTAATACGGATGTCGTCTTTGCCCTTGTGGTCTGGGGAGTTGAAATGGGAAGACACTGGAGTGCCAGTATTCTGTTGAACATCTCGTAGATGTTCACAAAACCTTTCCGCTAATCGTCTACCAGACTCACCAATGTAAGTCAAGTGGCATCGTTGGCATATGATGGCATAAATGATGTTACGGGACACATATGTGAAGCCATGCTTGATCTCGAACCGTCCATTAGGGAATAAGACCGAGTGAGTAGGGAGCACATAGGCACAGGTTATACAGTTACGACCACAGGGGGCCGTGCCGAAGTGTTGAGGGTCGGAGCGAGGGAGATGGCTCCTAACCAGAATATCTCCCAAATTCCTGATGCGCTTGAAGGCGATCATCGGGTGATCACTGAAAAGTAGACGGGTAGTGGGATCAGAGAGGAGAATGGAACGGTAGCGATTGAGTATCTTCACAGCAGCTAAGTTGTGAGGATGATAAGTGAGAATGAGTATGGTTCTCTCAGAGGGGGGGGGGCGGTTAGAGGGAGTGAGTGCCTCGGGACGGGAGATGAGGAAGACCCGCTTGATAATGCATCATACCACACAATGTCATATCAGAGGAAGACAAGGTGCCTACTGCATCAAATAGAAAAGAGCAAATTAGGACATGGTTTGCGAATGAAAATGTCAAATTTGACGACACATATTTAAACCCGAATTGTTACAACTTGTGAAGAATACGAATAAGATAAAGGTGTACCATGTTGACAAAATCATTGAGAAATACGGCCACACCTCTCTTCGACTCCCTGCATATCATGCGCACCTTAATCCAATCGAACTTGTCTGGGCTCACGTCAAAGAACAAGTTGCAGAACAGAATAGGACGTTTAAAATGTGTGATGTTGAAGTTCTGACACGCGAGTCTTTCTCAAAAATAGACATTCCGTTCTGGAAGAAGTGTGTTGAACATGTGCTGCGGGTGGAAGATGAGTACTGGAAACGAGATGGATTACTATTTGTCCAGCCAGTAATGATGATCAACCTCTTGGAATCGTCAGATTCGGAATGATTAAAATTAAGATGAATTCAATTCCAGCTGCAGTTAGGACGTCCTGGGGTCTAATGGTGACCGAAGGACAAAACTAATTGTAACCAATTGAATTCATGTTTGCAAATACACAAAACGAACAACACCCACAATTAAGCACTATGTAGATACGCCTCTGACAAGAATTGCAGTAAACTGGAAAATTTAGCAAGATTACTGTAAACTCTAAAATTTGAATCAACTTGTGTGATATCGTCATAAAAGATCAAAGGAATTCGCTGAAATGCAAAATCTGTATAAAAAATACCAAAATCTTTACGTCATCAATATTCTAAGAGTGCATGCCAAATTTGAAACCAAAATGACAAGAGGTTATCACGCAAAACAAATTCAAGTGTGATTATGAATTTCTGAACGGACTATAATTAAAGTATACAGTAATCTTATTTAATGTACTGAGTTATTAAATCAATGCCCTAAATTAAATAAGCATACTATATTTAGTGTAACTAATTCGAAACACTCCTGTAAAATAATATTTATAGGAATTAAAGAAATGTATCAGACTCACGGGATCTTCACCTTTAAAATACGCAAACGTTCCAGTGTTAAAACTAAAATGTATAAAATTTCTATTCGAGATTAAAACAAGCAGCTGTGACAAAAGCTTAAGATAACAAATATAACTATATGGGGCAATCGAATCACTTAAACAGACAGCTGACTTCATGAGAGAGTCTGGAACCCTACTCTGATTAGTCTTGATCGCAAAGAGAGAGAGAGAGAGAGAGAGATAACAAATATGATCAAGTTTAAAATAAAGAGCATGGTAGATGGTGAATAATCACAAAAAACATGCATTTTATTTTTTCTTTCATTTCAGAAATAAAACTTGATTTGAAACTTGCAAAAAGAGATACACTTGTCGTAAAGAGCAATGGTGATCCGTATATCCGTGGAGTCGCAAAAACAATGACTGTACTCATCGTCATAAATTTCGTTGGGATATAATGCTGATCCACTTGACACGACTTCTTAGCAGAAACAGGAGTTAATGGAAACTCTGCTTTTTTCGAATATGAAATAAAAAAGACACCATTAATTGAATATTCATTTCTTGTTGTGTTCTTTTATTATTATTATTATTATTATTATTATTATCACTATTGTTACTCTTATTATGAGACTGATCGATGGAGGTGAGGTTGTTTAGTCATAAAGAGATTACCTCTCAGCCACACAAAGATAGAAAGACTGGAACAGACACAAAAAGAAGCCATACTCAATATATATACCTGTAGAAAAAAAATGTGGTACCCATTAATGGCTGGGTGAACCGAAAGCCGTCGGTTGGGATCTAACCCTACCTTTTGTCCTTTGTAGTCCAGTTCACTAACCACTGAGCTATCGCGACTCGTGTTTAGTTAAAATATTATCGTGTTTAGTTAAAATATTATTTATGTGAAAGTAGAGCTTAAGTAAGAAAAAGAGTTCTTAAATGTTACGTTGAGCCAGTCTTAACATATGGATGCGAATCATGGACAATAGGCAAACAGTCAAGAAAATCACTGCAGTCTGTAGAAATGTGGTTTTACAGAAGAATTTTGAGGGTACCATGGACAGCTAAGAAGAGTAATGAATAAGAGATGAGATGGTGATATGGGATTATTTTCCTGTTCCCAACGGTCACAAAGACAGGAGTTGGAACAACCTGGTATCGAGCTCTGGGGACAACAGGGACCTAAGACGTTAAGTGCTAGACGTTAAGTTAGAATCTATTAGAAAGTAATGACAGTCTACTCATTTCAGACTGTCGAGAAATCATGACAGCCAAAAAGCTCAGACCAGGCAGGTTAAACATGCAAACTGAGAAAGCTACTAACAGCAGAGCAAGCACAACAATGGAAGGCATAGCTCCTGGACGACGCATCAGGGACAGGCCAAGAAGAAGGTGGTTTTATGACATCACGGAGACCTTGAAGAAGTTGACAACAGAAGAAGTGGAAGATCTGGCAAGAGACATATATTCTTTCAGACGGGCTGTGGTGAATGCAACGTTTTGTAAAGGTCAAGCGACATGATGATGATGATGACACCAAAGGTTCAGACGATAACGGTGACGACTGTTTTTGTTCCCCGAAAGTATAATGGTTGTAACTCGAAGTTTAAAACAGAAAATAGAAATAAGCTTTACAATAGTTTAATATATTTGAGATTTCAGACAAAGCAGATTATTGAAACTTAACAAGCCACTAAATATAACAAGGTATGAAGCAAACATCAGAGCTGTACAACAACATTCCATAGACGCTGGATTAAAAGGAAAAAAAACATTGAAATATACAATAGTAGAATTTGTCGACTGATGATCAATCATTACTAGATTCCTAACTTGATGACCAGACAATCATGTACATTTTACTTTGTATACAAAAGGAATGCTTAGTGGTGCTAATATACATACATATCAACATGAATATGTACATACATAATACATATACTTTTTTTTCTGGGACGACATAAGTCAACAACGTAACTGTTACTCGACTGTAGAGATAGATAGTTGTGGGGAGAGTGGGTCACCTAGGCAGAGAGTAACGAATTTGATGTAGCAAGTGAGATTTCTGACTAATGTGGATTCAAACTGGCAGCTAACATCAAAATTCATGGTGATGTCAAGCTAACATCGTGATCTCCAACTAACAGCTAGTTTCATGGTATCTCTAACTAACTGCTAGTTTCATGAGGCCCTCTAGCTAATAACTAGATTCATGGTGACAGCACATTTCTCAATATAATCTACCGCTCATAGAAAACAGAATGCAGAATAAAACCAAAGTATAACGTGCTGTTGTCATTTATTTTTTAAAATCAATACGTCATGATCTCATAATAACTCTCTCTCACTCTCTCTCTCTCTCTCTCTCTCTCTCTCTCTCTGCGATCAGGACTCAATCAGAGTAGGATTCCAGACTCTCACATGAAATCAGCTGTCAGGCTAAGGGTGTTGATCGCCCCCACAGACAGAACATCACAATTAGAGTCTGCCAGATCCACTCTGATTGAACACCCGTTAAAACGTTGCACTGTGTTCTGCGCCAGTGGCCCAGTGCATCCGATTTCAGCCAGCATTTTATTCAGGTTTGCTTTCCTTAGCCTGTGATTGTCCCCAATCTTCCTGCAAGGCAGCAGATTGTCTGTTCTGTAGGGGGATTCTGCCCTTAGATGGTCGGCCCTCCCAGGTTGACGAGCACCATCTCCCCGAGTCACTAGAGGTGACTAACACAGACATGCACACACTAAGATATGAGATGTGACTAACACAGACATGCACACACAAAGATATGAGATATAACTAACATAAACATGCACACAAAGATATGAGATATCACTAACCCAGACATGCGCACACAAAGATATGACACATGACTAACACAGATACACACTAAGATGTGAGATATGACTAAACACAGACACACATAAAGATATGTGACATGATTAACACGGACACACCAAGATATGAGATATGACCAACATGACACACACCAAGATTGAGACATGGCTAATACATACACACACACACACACAGAAGCTAAGATATGAGCCATGGCTAGCAAAGAAACACACTAAGATATGAGCCATGGCTAGCACAGAAACACATTAAGACATGAGCCATGGCTAGCACGGAAATACACTAAGATATGAGCCATGGCCAGCACAGAAAGACACCAAGATATGAGCCATGGCTTCACGGAAACACACCAAGATATGAACCATGTCTAGCACAGAAACACATTAAGATATTAGTCATGGGCATCAGGAACTGTTTACCTTATTCAGAAAACATGGCATGTTCGCTAGAAGTAGAACAGTCTGAACTATCAGGATGAACACCTTGTTGCTAGTACTGGGGTGTAGGAGAGATGGGAATGCCCTGCTTGCAGTGGCACCAATCTGTTCTAAAGTCAATAGACTACGGAATATGTTAAGGACAGATGATGAAGCAGTCATTGGGTGAACACGGAGAGAAAGGAAAGTGATTCATTTATATTGTGAGAATAGAGACTAACCAGCTGACATTGCAAAGCTACAACAAAGGAAAATCTGGCTTCAAAGAACGAGAAAAATCAAGAAACAAAAATGGCATCATAGAAATTCTGCAGAAGGCCAGACACAACTGTTTCAATAAAGCAAAGCGCATCTCCCCACAATTTTAATAACATACATGGGTATGAAAATATAAAAAAAATATATATATATTTAAAAAAATTAAACAGAGCTATTAAAAAATAAACAGAGCTATTAACAAATAAACAGAGCTAGTAAAAAAACTAAACAGAGCTAGTAAAAAAAACTAAACAGAGCTATTAAAAAACGAAACAGAGCTATTTAAAAAACTAAACAGAGCTATTAAAAAAACTAAAAAGAGCTATTAAAAAAACTAAACAGAGCTAGTAAAAAACTAAACAGAGCTATTATTAAAAACTAAACAGAGCTAGTAAAAAAACTAAACAGAGCTATTAAAAAACTAAACAGAGCTAGTAAAAAACTAAACAGAGCTAGTAAAAAACTAAACAGAGCTATTAAAAAACTAAACAGAACTAGTAAAAAAACTAAGCAGAGCTATTAAAAAACTAAAAAGAGCTATTAAAAAAACTAAACAGAGCTATTAAAAAAACTAAACAGATCTTTTAAAAAACTGAACAGAGCTATAAAAAAAAATAAACAGAGCTATTAAAAAAATGAAACAAAGCTACTAAGTTAGACAACATTCCCAGGCTAGATGCTATGAACGCTGGAGACAAGGACCTCTGAAGTGTGTGGTTACATTGCCAGCAGCAATTATCTGCTTACACAAGAAACAGAAGTTGCTTTTACAGTTCCAACACCTGATATGGTTATTATGGTCTATCCCTTTGACATTCATCTGCCCGCACACAGGGCAAAGTTTGCGTTTCTTGGCCAGTTCGGGATTCACTGCAAGGCGTGCCTGAATTCGAAGAAGGCCCCCAGCTGGACGTCTCACTGTATTGACAACTGGCACGGGCTCTGGGACACAGGAATCGGCACCAAAATGATCGTAGCCCTCAATCGCTTTCCCACACATCCAGCAAAAGAACTGTCCACACCCGCAGGTCATTTTGTTGCATCCATAAACTTTTTCAATAGGAATTTTGCATTTTGGACACCTTTTTGTATCTAATTTTATACGCTTTGCATCATATATTTGTATTTCTATTTTGCGCAGTAATTCATGAAAAGCTCCTCCGAAAGTTCATGAAAGTATTACCCTGTGCTTGAATTTCTTCTAAAACTTTTTCATCTGTCATGCAGTTGCATCCCTGATGCCATCCCCGTTCGCACTCTGTAGAAAAGGCAAAGTAACAAACAGCACATCGAGCCAAATGGAGCCCCTCCTCAGCTTCTGCAATGACTAAACTTGTACAACGTGGGCAATAGACTGTGTCTACCATGGCATTCAGAGTTTTTTGTAACAGTAACTGTTCCCATCGCTGGCATGCCTGGGGCTCCATCACGGCCTTCACAATGTAAGGTGGTATAAGTGCTTTGCATTCTCTGTACGGACATCTGAGAGCTTCAACAGTTCCTGCCCTTACATGCATCTCACAGAACTCTGCCATACACTCGTGGCAGAAGTGATGTTTGCATTCATGCAAGCGGTAAAACTGTTCTCCTGGCTTCTCACAGTAACAAACATGGCGCTCTTGTAGGGTTTTGGAGAACTCTATATCCATTTGTTCCTGGTTGTATCGTATTAAACAAGCAATGACTTCGCCAGTGTTATCAACCCAGGCTACTACATTATTTCCATATTCATCAACTTGAGGTATGAATGTTTGTAGCACAAGACGATCAGTGATGCCAAGATTGCTTAAAACCCCATTTTCAAGCCAGACCACCCACGTATAAATGATGGGCATCTGGCATCCCTCACACCATAAGGTGTCCATAGCATGTCTCAGGGAGGTCAGCTGATCTGAGGTTAACCAATCACATGAGAGGTGTAAATGTGGAGGATCTTTCGATGGGTACGATGGAGACAGGGTTGCTTGAAGGTAAAGAGGTGACAAGTATTTCACAGAAAATGATCCTTGCCAATGCCATCCGTTTGCACAAGTTAGGTCCTTAGCTACCAAGGTCACGAACGAAGTCATCAGAATAAAGACTTTATCTACAGCGAAGGTTAACGAACTGTAAACAATCATTTATGTTCAAACCATTGAATACATTTTCAAAAATTTGCCAACTCGATGCAGTAACAGATATCGTGGTATTCAAAGTAATAATTGATTGGAAGCTGCCATCCATAATAACTAAGATCAAGCGCATGACTCGACTGAAGTATGGCATGCATTTGACCCATGGTGTCTGGGAAAACTTTCTGCATAATCTGGTAATTTATATGAATTGGTAAGTAGTAATTGTAACATAACATTACACAATAAATACACTTGCTTTGAATATTTTAAATGCAACTCTTGTCTATTTATATTTTTTCTTATACGTTATCATCCCATAACACTGGGTGTTGCTAGGGCACTAATGACAGGCTTCGCTAGTCTTCTACATGTATCTCGTCTTCAGTCACTCTTTGTAACTCTGCAAAGTCTGGAATCTTTTCCTTCTTAGATGTTTTCTTTCTATTTCTTCCCCTGTTCTTATCTCTATACACACTCACACATATGTGTAAGCAAATACAATTAACACTACATAGTTAATTAATAACGAAATATATAAAAAATAAAACAATATTAAAAATGAAGGAAAATAAATTTCTTTGCAATGCTTACTTGGCCGGGTCAGAGATCAAATGAACCTTGCGTAGTATTCCTAGCTAGGAAAAACCCTCAGACAGGAAGCACATGTGAAATGCTAGAAGGATTCTAAAAATATGTGGAGAAAATGGCAGCCATCAGAGTATGACCCGTGTACAGTGGAAAATTATATTACCAGGCAAGAAAAATAGACTAGCGCGGGCAAAAGAAATATAGGGTAATCGGAAATTCACTAGCTGGGAAGCCACACAAGAACAAATATTTGTATACGGGTGACATATTCATGTCTTGTAAGAACCTAACTAGACATCAATAATTCCAGTCAGCCGTGTCTAGCCATGAGACCACGGATTATTCGCGCTCGCATGGGAGTAGTTAATCGATCCGTGCTCGTATACAACTGAGTGGGAGATATTGAGCTGCCGGTTCATGGCGTCAGCGATGGTAGCTAATAAATCTTTGATTATGGTCTTATTTTGAGTAACTATTGACTTGTGACCCTTTAAGGACATATTAAAGTATAATGAAAAGTAGATAGTGTATACATTAATGTCTGTTAACCCTCTCCTTCGTTTATGGACAAAATACTTCCGGTGATTTTGTGGGCGTGGTTATAGAGTTTTAGCGGGAAAAATAAACACGCGCTTTTTATCCGTTTCATTTCTGGCGGGAGACCCTGTCCATTATTCATTAACAAATCTACTCATTAATTAGCTGAGGATGGGGTGGGGGAGCCGGAGAGGATGCTAGGTGATCGTCTGACACCCCGGACTAATAAACCAACCCAACAACCTACGTCACCTTACTACTACTATGACGTCTACTAACAACCAGACCACTACCTGGACACTAGCCACCTCCTGAAACTAGATTAATTCCTATATTTATTTGTAAATAGCCATATTAATTCTTATATAGCTCTACTCCTTAAGTACACCTATTTTCTACACCTCTTACTACTCTCCTCCTCCTCCTATAGCAAGATAGTTTGATAGTCCATGGTGGTTTTGCTCATTATAGCATGGGTTAATTTAAGACATTCTTTCTCTGTTTTATTTTGAACTATACTTTCTGTATACGTCACTATTTCGAAGTCTTCATTCATAAATATACTAACATCAAAACACATATAATACTAGGACTAAAACCTAGAATAGTCAAATGTTTTATCTTCTCAACATACCTGTATGGTGCAGAAACATGGAAATTAGACAAGAAAAAAGAACAGAAAATTGAAGCCCTTGAAATGTGGATATATAGAATAATAGGTAGAATTGGATGGAAAGAAAAGAAAACAAACGATGAAGTCTTAAAACAACTAAAAATGACAAAAGAACTACTAAATACAATTTAAACATGACAAATGATAATTTTGGGGCAAGAAACAACAGCCTACTAAAAGTAATCTTAGAAAAAAAACATAGAAAGTAAAAGAGTCAGAGGCAAACCAAGAATAACGTGGATTACCAAAAGATGGACAAGTCAACCTATGGCAACCTGCACCATCATAGCAAGAGACAGAGCGGAGTGACACTCCATGGTAGCCAAACCTCGATGGGGAGACGGCACTCAGTGATATATGTCACTGCGCGAGCACGCTGTTGATAGGAACTTTGTTTATTATGGTTCTTCATTCTCTTCTTTTCTCGTTTCACTGATACCATGGCTCATATCTTGATGTGTTTCTGTGCTAGCCATGGCTCATATCTTGATGTGTTTTTGTGCTTGCCATGGCTCATATCTTGGTGTGTGTCATGTTAGTCATATCTCATATCTTGGTGTGTGTCATGTTAATCATGTCTCATATCTTTATGTGTGCATGTTTGAGTTAGATATCTCATATCTTTGTGTGCATGTTTATGTTAGTCATATCTCGTATCTTTGTGTGTGCATATCTGTGTATGTCACATCTCATATCCTTGTGCGTGCATGTCTATGTTGATCATATCTCATATCTTTGTGTGTATGTCTATGTTAGGCACGTGTCATATCTTTGTGTGTGCATGTCTATGTCAGTCATATCTCATATCTTTATGTGCATGTTTATGTTAGTCATGTGTCATATATCTTGATGTGTGTCAGTGTTAGTCATGCCTCGTATCGCTGTGTGCATGTCTATGTTAGTCACCTCTAGTGACTCGGGCAGATAGTGCTCGTAAACCTGGCAGGGCCGACCATCTAAGGGCAGAATCCCCCTACAGAAAAGATCATCTGCTGATCTTGTGTACTAGTGGCTACCTTAAGGCAGTTACACCTTACCAGCGTGACGTTTTCAGCAATACGAGCTGTAGACAGCTGACGTCATTCTACCGACAATCGCTCCCGTTGTCAAAGTTGAAAACGTCACGCCAGTTGGGGGTTTTCTGGGGTTTCTCTTTCTGTCATGAAGTTTGCTTCTATACATAACGATAAGTACAACAATCCGCTGTCTTGTCGGCGACATTTTTAAGTTATTAATAAATAATAAGAAATATTGTATACAGAGGGTTGGTGCAGGCGACAATCTTATCGTCAGTATAGGACCCCTTCGAGTAAGGGTTTCGGCCCTTTAGTTTCTTAGCACTCTAGGAAAGGTGGACTCGCCTGGGTCATGACTCCCAGGAGTCGACCTCCTGCTGTATTGAACTCGAAAGCTTGCAATACAATCGACATATAATAAAAACTAAACTGCGCAACACTTCTGATGATCGAATCTACTGTTTATACTCGGTCGCACACGACTGTTTCAACTTTGAACAGGCAGATTGAAATCTAGCGGAGTCAAGCTAACCGTAAAAAAAGACGACGGAAAACCATCGACTTAAATTCGTTGTATGGTCATGGATCGTTACAGTTTTTATTTTTTAAAGTGGTTTGTTAGAAGTCAATTACTTATACTTATACTTATACATTATATGTAGGTTTTGGAGCAAGTAGTGAAGTGTAATGTACACTCCTACAAGGTATGGTGACAGCTTTATAAAATAATAAACAAAACAAAATACTGACTTTCGTCTTACATGCGGCCTTCTTCAGTAAACGAGAACACAACAAACGGACAACGAAAACAAAGTTAAACTCTGCTACATCTAGGATGAAAGGTACAGGTAAATCAAGGAGAAATTAAAAGAGGGATAAGAGATTAAATGATAAACGAAAGAGCGATGTGCTACATATCGAATGATAACAATTGATAATTTGTAAAAATATAATCAGCTAAAATATACATAAAGTTAAACCGAGACTTGACTGAGTCAAGTCCCAAAATGTAAAACATATGACATAAATAAAAGAAATAGGAAAATGCGGAAGAAACTTAATATTATATTTTAATTGTTTGTGTCAGAGGAAAGAATTAAAAAAAACAACATGAATTACGTGTACAACGCTACAGTAATTATGTTTGTTTTTTAAATAAAAAGTCAAATCATAAAAAAGAACACAATAATATTAGCGCTATACACAGAGAAGGAAACTGAATCTCTTTGTAAAGGGAAATACGCCTGTTACACCAGCTACTCACAAAACAGATGTAACAAAAAGCGAATACCAGAACGTGATTTGGTTATTTTCACAATGTTGTTTTGTAGAAAGCAATCATTACAACTTTGATTGAACTTTTTTCACAATGTTGTTTAGTAGAAAGCAATCATTACAACTTTGATTGAACTTTTTTTCACAATGTTGTTTTGTAGAAAGCAATCATAACATCTTGATTGGACTTTTTCCACAAAGTCATTTCAATTCAAAGATCAGTATCAGAAACCTTAGCTATTTCTATTATGTTCCTTTGGATTCAGTAATCCCCACCACATATCATGACTATCTTCATATAATTTAATTGGATTCATCAAACAATAATACATGACTTAACAAATTCCATAACGTTTTTTTTATTTTCTGAAGTGTCATTTGCAGAATATAAAATGTTGATTAGGGAGAGTATGACGTCATGGTAACGAAGTAGTTCATATACTTGTGTTTGTGATTTTTATTTATGATTTCTCTCTCGTGCAACCACCCCTGGTCTCAGCAGCGAGGCCCGGTTTGAAACGTCAATTACTCATCGACGGAAAAAATATGAGTACCTCCAAAGTCGGAGTTATCTGCCTGTGCGGTCAGGGACACCTATGCACACTGCTGCCAGGGAAAAATGGATTAACAGGCAAAATTCAGTTCCTAGTCACTAGGAACTTCGTCAGAGGTAAAAGCTGTCGAACGAAAAAAAAATGTACTTGTGTTTTCCTTTTTCGAATGTTATGATTAACAGAAAATGTGGCAAGTTCTTTTCCAGATTATTTCCGTCATTACCGGTTTGGGATTAATCCACAACATTCAAGTGATTACCAGAAATTGGTCCTGGTAGAATATGGTGGTGAAACTGGCTATGTATTGATTCTAATGGATTGTAAAGAAAAAGAGTTCTTTAATGTTATGTACAGCCAGTCCTAACATATGGATGTGAATCATGGACCATAGGACAACAGACAAAAAAATCACTGGAGGTGTAAAAATGGTGTTTTACAGAAGAATGTTGAGAACACCACGGACAGCTAAGAAGAGTAATGAAAATTTTCTAAAACAGGCCAAAGCAAAAAGAGAGCTAATATTCCATATTAGAAAGAAACAATCATTTTTTGGGCCATGTTATGAGAAGGGAACAGCTGGAATATATTGTAACAAGTGAGAAAAAGGAGGCACGAAGAGGTAGAAGGAAGCAAATAGAAAAGACACCAGACAGCTTAAGAGAATGGCTTGGCAGAAGGTCAACAACAGAAATGATAAATAACTGTCGATCGAAATTTGTGGAGAGACATGCTCACCTATGCCAGCAGACATGGTACTTGATAATGATGATGATGATGGTGATGATGATAATGATGATGATGTATGGATTGTTACAGCAAATATGGGTACTAAAACTATACCCATTTCATATATGCAGAACAGTAACTTATTTATATGAACAGAATTATCTTAGATAATTGATAAAATACAGTAAGAACCTAATTAGTTCCACAGTTATTTCCCATTCGTTGTGCTATAATTAGCTTCTCAGATCATGTGCCAGTTTGTCGTAGAATCTCTTCATGACGTCAGCATCTCCCTCCTCTTCCGGGTCAGGGTAAGGGATGTACGTGTTGCTCCGGATGTGACGAACAAGCTCTATGTCAAGTTCACCGCTAGGAATGTTCTCCTTTAAGAGGAATATCAGAACCTGACGTCCTGTATGGACAGCCTCCATGTTTGCCATCTGTAGAAATGAGAGTACAAACCAAATCTATGTACGAAATAAATATGTTGCTATCAGTGAATAACCATCTAAATCTGTAAGTGTCATTTTAGCACTAGATTTTGACCTTTAATTCTCCGTTGCAAAACGAACAATGATTAAGGCAAAGAATGTCACAGAGGATATACAGTCGTAAGTGAGTGGAGTGTTTAGCTTCATTGAACTAGTCAACAATAGAGAACGTATGTACTGTGGTATCGCGCTGGTTTGATGATAAAGTGAGCATTCTATCACAGTTTGTTGCTTCGTATCATCGGAATATAATTATGTCCGAATTAAGGTGTGGGGTGGGGGACGGAGGAGGTAATGCAGTTCGAAAAAGGACTGGATCCCTCGCAATATTCTGAACCACTCTAGAAGCTCGCAATTATAGCAGATGCTCTCCTGAAACTCACAGTTACTATCTCTCTAAGATACAGGTAGTATATATTTGGCAATCTCAATTACCCTAGAGCTCATTATTACATCAAGTACTCACCACTCGAAGCAACTAGTTACGCCAGGTATTCACGTCAGGTCCGTTGTTACGAGAGCACATGAGGTGAAACATTAAGCTCATATCTACATGAAGTCCTCACATTAAGCTCATAGCTACACCAAGTACACACATAATGTCCATAGTTACACCATGTATTTACATGAAGCTGAATATTACACGCAGTACTAATCTTAAGTTTATTGTTACAACGGGTATTCGTCAAAAGCTCATAGTTACACCAGGTACTCACCTGATGTCATGTCTTTGTGTATGCATGTCTGGGTTAGTGATATCTCATACATTTGTGTGCATGTTTATGTTAGTCATGTCTCATATCTTTTTGTGTGCATGTCTGTGTTTGTCACATCTCATATCCTTGTGTGTGCATGGCTATGTTAGTCACATCTCATATCTTTGTGTGTGCATGTCTATGTCAGTCATATCTCATATCTTTGTGTGCATGTCTATGTTAGGCATGTGTCATATCTTTGTGTGTGCATGTCTATGTCAATCATATTTCATATCTTTATGTGCATGTCTATGTTAGTCATGTGTCATATATCTTGATGTGTGTCAGAGTTAGTCATGCCTCGTATCGCTGTGTGCATGTCTGTGTTAGTCACATCTCATATATTTGTGTGTGCATGTCTGTGTTAGTCACCTCTTGTGACTCGGGCAGATGGTGCTCGTAAACCTGGGAGGGCCTACCATCGAAGGGCAGAATCCTCCTACATAAAAGACAATATGCTGCCTTGCAGGAAGATTGGGGACAATCAAAGGCTAAGGAAAGCAAACCTGAATAAAATGCTGGCTGAAATCGGATGCACTGGCGCAGAACACAGTGCAACGTTTTAACGGGTGTTCAATCAGAGTGCATCTGGTAGACTCTAATTGTGATGTTCTGTCTGTGGGGGCGATCAACACACTTAACCTGACAGCTGACTTCATGTGAGAGTCTGGAATCCTACTCTGATTGAGTTCTGATAGCAGAGAGAGAGACACCAGCTACTCACCTGAAGCTCATAGTTACACCAGGTACTCGCCTGAAGCTCATAGTTACCCCAGTTACTCACCTGAAGCTCATAGTTACACCAGGTACTCTCCAGCAGGTTACGTGTAAGAACCACCAAAGTCTTCCTGCTCTCAGCCACGGCCATGACGATGTTGGAAGCGATGTAGGTACCAGCTATAAAGTCTCGTGAATGGATTAGAAGCTTCAGACCTCGCTTCTCCAACTCTGTCCAAGAAATGCGAGGACAAGTCAATTTCACATATAATTAAACCTTTGTGTGTGTCTCTTGTGTAAACTTTTGCTGTTGCGAGGAGTAACAACTACTTCATGCAAAAGAGATTATACGAATTAAAAATTAGAGTAACTTAATTATTCCTCTTTGCTGGTATTAAATACCACGCATTTTACGTTGTATCGCAGCTTATAATGAAACTTTGTTTTCCTACATCTTATTCCAACATTGTATCTGAGCGCAGTAGAATTTTGGGACCCGATCTTGCTCAGCTCCCCACTTACTTGGCCCGAAAGTTCAGCATGTTCTTGGAAAAATAATTAAAGGCTGACTATGGTCTTAGTCAGCTCAGAACTACTTATCCTAATGTTGAAAGTCAACTTGATTATTTCATTGATTTTGAAGAAGAAATAATCTTATAAGACTTTGGAAAACTCATTGGTGTTTAGTTTTCTTGTAAAAGACAACTAAGGATATCCAAAATGATGAATTGGCGCACTGTTTGTTCGTGTATCCAAACACCTTATCGTAAAAGTTCTTCACATGTTCCGTGTTCACAATTGTAAATCTCCACAAGCTAATGATTATGATGTAGATAAACACATACAAGAACTGTTCTGTCCTCCTTTAAAGTAAAGGATATGTACCAAATGAACTAAACACATCAACTTTCACTGCATTGTGTAAAACTACCATCATCATCATCATGTGCCATACCGGTTGGCTTAGGCGATCATGTCCTTCCACAATCTTCTATCTACAGTGCATCGTATCTATTATGTTGTTGACTGTTTTCCATGCCATGACATCAAGTTATCCAGTATTTTCTCTCGTTGTCGTCCGCGATCTCTCTTTCATTGTATTTTGCCAGTTATATACAAGTATTCCAACTTTCCTCTTCTCATGACGTGCTCGAAAAATGTTAATTGTTTCTTTGTGATATTTTTAGGAGCTCCCTTTTGCCTAAAACTATGGCGTAGTTAATCAATTAGGCTTATTGTTCTAAAATTACTGCATTTAACTGCCTGAAACTATGGTGTAGTTAAATGCAGTGATTTTAGAACAATAAGACTGATGAGCCATGTAAAGACAATCTTGCTAAAAATTAAACACGTAAGTATTCAGAGTAAAATCAATATGGGATTACAAGAAAACAACTTACATTTTGGAGAAACAGAGGGACAAAAGAAGCCAAATTCTGCATGAGTGCATTAATCGAAAAGTGTACAGCAGTAAACAAACCAAATATATGCCTACTTCATAGAATACACCAAAGTTGTTGATAGAATATACCATTAACAACTTATATAAATATATAAGACTAAAAATATATATCTAGATGAAGCAGACATACTACTAATATGTAATTTATACTGGGAGCTAACAGCAAAAATCTGTATGGTACTGAAACATAGATATTAGACAAGAAAACAGAACAGAATATTGAAGCTCCTGAAATGTGGATTTATAGAAGAATAAGAAGAAATGGATGGAAAGAAAAGAAAACAAATGATGAAGTCTTAAAACAACAAAAATAAAAAAAATAGAACTACTAAACACAATTCAAACATGACAAATGAGATGTTTGGGGCATGTTAAAAGACACATCAGACTACTAAAAGCAATTTT
This sequence comes from Megaustenia siamemsis, assembly GCA_032433765.1. Taxonomy (NCBI): domain Eukaryota; kingdom Metazoa; phylum Mollusca; class Gastropoda; order Stylommatophora; family Ariophantidae; genus Megaustenia; species Megaustenia siamemsis. The sequence goes on from JAVIAB010000108.1 coordinate 56,450,266, forward strand.
TGAAGAGAAAATACAAGGTAAAAGAGGCACAGGCTGACGAAGACTAAAATGAATGAGTAACATCAAATGAAGAACAAGTCAACCTATTACAACCTGCACCATCAAAGGAAGAGACAGGTCGGAATGATGCTCCTTGGTAGCCAACCTTCGATGCGAATACAGTACTAAATGAATGAATAAAGTAACAGTTCCCTCAGCGCATTGAAAGACATAGTGAATATGGTGTTTATGGCCGTAAGTTTCTATGACCTCTTATTCTTCAGTATTCATTTTTTAATGATCCCTCTCATAGATATACGAGTCGCTTCTATGGATTTAGTGGTTAGCAGGAGATAAATCATCACACCAAAGTTTGTATGAAAATTGTTTGTTTTAGGGCCATAATTAGGTTCTTAGATCTGTGTATAGATCATACGTTTAATGTGAGTACAGTTCATAAATTAATATGTACACAGTTCATAAGTTTAATGTGTGTACAGTTCATAAATTAATATGTATACAGTTCATAAGTTTAATGTGTGTACAGTTCATAAATTAATATGTATACAGTTCATAAGTTTAATGTGTTACAGTTCATACGATTAATGTGTGTACAGTTCATAAGTTTAATGTGTGTATAGTTCATACGTTTAATGTGTGTATAGTTCATACGTTTAATGTGTTACAGTTCATACGATTAATGTGTGTACAGTTCATAAGTTTAATGTGTGTATAGTTCATACGTTTAATGTGTGTATAGTTAATACGTTTAATTTGTTTTACAGTTCATAAATTTAATGTGTGTATAGCTCAAAAGTTTAATGTGTATAGTTCATAAGTTTAATGTGTGTACAGTTCATAAGTTTAATGTGTGTATAGTTCATAAGTTTAATGTGTGTATAGTTCATAAGTTTTATGTGTGTATATTTCATAAGTTAATGTGTGTACAGTTCATACGTTTAATGTGTGTACAGTTCATACGTTTAATGTGTGTATAGTTCATAAGTTTAATATGTGTGTACAGTTCATAAGTTTAATGTGTGTACAGTTCATACGTTTAATGTGTGTACAGTTCATAAGTTTAATATGTGTGTACAGTTCATACGTTTAATGTGTATAGTTTATAAGTTTAATATGTGTGTATAGTTCATAAGTTTAATATGTGTGTACAGTTCATACGTTTAATGTGTGTACAGTTCATAAGTTTAATATGTATGTACAGTTCATACGTTTAATGTGTGTACAGTTCATAAGTTTAATATGTGTGTACAGTTCATACGTTTAATGTGTGTACAGTTCATAAGTTTAATATGTGTGCACAGTTCATACGTTTAATGTGTGTACAGTTCATAAGTTTAGTGTGTACAATTCATACGTTTAATGTGTTTACAGTTCATAAGATTAGTGTGTACATTTCATAAGTGTAATGTGTGTACAGTTCATAAGTTTAATGTGTACAGTTCATACGTTTAATGTGTGTACATTTAATAAGTTTAATGTGTACAGTTCATACGTTTAATGGACATGTTCTGGAGGGTGTATACAAAGATGAAAAATACATTGTTGATATGTACGCACTTCTTTGTTTTTTTTTCTTATCTCAAAGTGACATTTTAATTCTAATCCTGAACTTTAGTCAGACATCCTTTGTCTAGTTCATCCCAAACCCCCCCCTCTCCTTTTCTTAAAATTGATACTTTATGGAAGTGGTTTTATTTTGTGACACTGAACACAAAACATATCACTTTTAGGTAAGGTAAATAATTATGCGTACAAGTTATTTTTGTAATAAATGTGGTTAATGGAAGAATAACTAAATGGCAAATGTGATAGTTTCGGGGATGCAATATTCATTTTTTACCCACAAAAGTTGTAAAGTTTAAGACACAGCTCCTAGTAATCACTTTCTATAATAGAAAAAGCATTTGTATTTTGTCTTCTAGCAAAGGTTCAAATGAGCAAATCAACTAAAGTATCAATGACAAACAACTGTGACTTATATATGTTCTGTATAGATGTGCGTTCAGTCTAGAGTGACCAGATTGAAGCTTCTAGTTCGTTTAGGATCTTGTGGTAATTGCTTATTTGTTCTGGTTAGCCATGTCTTTCTAGATATTCGTTTGTTTTCTGCTTTTGCTTCCTTCTTTGATACCGTGTAAAACATTGTTCTTCATCGGTAATGTTGGTTTGTCTTCATTTCCAGTAAAACCACAATGGGCAGGGAAGTGACATTTTGTTTGCGGTTAGTTAGTTGGTTCAGTTCCACCACCTTCCTTGTTAAAAGATCATCTTGTTTGCCAAGGTCAGCTTGTAGAATTGACCTGTAGTTACGTAATTATATTAGATTGTTTTCCGTGATTTTATGTTCTTTTAATATCTCAGTTCTTGAATTTCTGTTCTGTAGGTTGTTGAAAGTTGTCGTTATCCTCCTTGTTATTTTAATGCCATTTGACATTTTTATACTATAATTTCTCCGGCACTGTTATTTTATTGTTTCTTTTGTGGACTCATCTTTGAGTATATATCTCCACATTTCGGTTAGATATTTGATGTTAAGTTATTCCAGTGTTCTCTTTCGGTGATGTGGTCCATATAACGCCAGGTCGCCTTACTTCACATAAAAAATGTATTACCTCCTACAACAAAAGTAAAAGAATTAATCAACTTAAATTCATTAACTTAAGCAAACAAACATTTATTTATAATCGGCAATAATATAATTCCCCCTTGTATTAACACATTTTTTAGAGACGAAATATCTTAACTTTGTCTATAAGCCGCTAAATTATATTTTAAAACATAACTACTTCATTATTCTTGACAAGATTTTAAATAAACCTTGTTGCACTATTTCATGTTAAGACAATACAAACCTGGGGACAGAAAACTGCAAACAAATATAGTGTCTTCACAATCATAAGAGATAAAGACATCGTATGTAAAGGCATGTTCATTGTCAATCTTGCGTTTGTCCATGACTTTCAGGTACGCAGCGTAATACAAGTACCTAATCTTCCACCGAAACCTGGGATGCGGGGAGGAAACAAGTTAATTCATTATACTTCATTTTTTTAACATAAAATAATTGTTAGTTTATGATTGATGTTTGGGTGAAAGAGGTGAGCAATAATAGAGAGAATTGACTAGGGTGGAAGTGAAACGGGAGAGTAAAATTAAGAAGGAAGATGTGATATGAGGAAAATGAGAAGAGAAGAGTGAGGGTGATAAGGAAGAAGTCGAAAAGTAGGTTGGTAAAGATATGGGGAAGACATGAAGGAGTGAAGAAAATAAAATCGAAATAAGAGCGATTCTTTAAAACTGATTTTCTCCATGGATTTTGCAATACTTGGATTGGCTACATCAGACTTGATACTTCAATATTCTCTTATTATTTTCTAAAAGTCCAGTGGATTGACATATAGAGACACTCATGCTTTATAAAGAGAAAACTTTCATCGTGGTGATTTAACCAAGAATCGAAACTGGAATTCCAAGCCAGAAGGATGATATGAGGAAACAAACTATTATATATTGAAATCCAGGGGCGTAATTACAACGAAGATAAACAAGGGACAGTAACGTGATAAAAGACAATCCGTTATAAACAAAGAAAGATAAATTCTTTTGAAATATAAAAAGAAAAATGAAAGTAAAAGATCGATCTCTCTCTCAAAATTTTTGGGATATTTTTTTAAGATCTACAAAATAACCTTCTTTAAGGTTTCTATCTGTTTTCTGTTCATTTCACTAACTCCGTGGCATAGACTAGTGCTTACCCCAAGGGAAATATCGGAACATTAGTTAATTATTACTAAAGACATTATATGTTTTACTAGTTTATTATTGAGATAAAATTGAGCTGCCAGGGTTCATTCACTGTACTGAACTGACTTTTTTGTAATTTGTGTTCGTTTGCGATAGCATTAGGTACTCTCACGACTCGATACAAGCGTCATTGGTAGGGGCTATCCCAATCTATCCAAATGTGGTTTCTATGTATTATCTTCTGAGCATGAAACCAGCACTTCCATCTCTGAATAAAAACATGTTTAAGCTCTAAATAAACGTGTATCTAGGCAACAGCCGGAAGTTGAGCTATTGTTTCCAGTGATGTGTCTGTGCTATAGGAGTATATATTCTGCTGGAGTCTCTAAAATATAGAACAGGATGCCTGCTGGGAACAAGAGGTCAAGTTCTATACAGGACGACATCTTTTAGGTTCACCCAGACTTAAAATGGGCACTCGATTTTTTTTAACCGAAAAGGCTCACTTCTCTGATGTAGTTTTGACCACATTATCTCAAATAACAACCTGATGGTTGAAAAAATATGCGCACTAACTCGATATTTCAAATATAACAGGTGGGTTATAGTTCTTTCTTTTGTTTCTATTCTTTTGGTGGGCTAAAGAAAGTAGGAAATAAAGTGAGGCTTACTTAATTATTTGCAGTATGAAAATAGAAATTTAAATAATTACTAGTCTTAGTAACTTCCTGATACCGCATTAGGTAAGCAGAAAGCACTTACAGCTATAGTAAAATAATGTTCTTTTTCATTTCTTTTATGGCAGTTACGTTCGAATATAACCTAGAAGACTTAGTCTGTGGCTGAACGTATCGTTCCTCGCCACAAAGTATGTAAATCCTTCAAGAAAACAACAAAGTACAAAGTGAATGGAGGCGAAGGCGCGCCTCCAGCACCAGAGCTGGAAGTTGTCAACGACCCACAGCTGATGGTTTGTGCCAGGATCGGTGAATCAGGACCATCCAGACCCTGCTCAACTTCTCCGCGGTGCCTCTAGTAACAGACTAACCTGTCTGGTCTGGCCAAGCGAGCAGGGATAGAAGAGGGAAGGCAACCCGGTACTAAAAAATGTCGTGCTCAAGTAGGATGTGTTGGGCCGAAAGGCGCAAATATCACAGTTATACTGCAAACCACAACACAACGCAGACACACCCACTTAACGTCCGTTTAAGGGCGGATGATGAAGAGGAATTCTCTAGTCTACTAGAATACTCTAGAATACTTTAATCATCGGGCGAACGCAAGCAAGCAAGCAAAGGTGAATGGTACCTGTCTGTAGTTGTGACTTATCATAACTATATGTTTTATTTTCTTCTGAGAAATATACAAGTTTATTGAATGTTTATTGAATGTTTATTACTGATATGGCCAGTACCACGCCAGGAAGGATTCTCTTTCCATAGAATAACATATGACGCTCAATTAAAAAAAAATGATGAACCCCCTTTTGCAACCAGACGGCAAAATATTGCTACAGTTTAAATCTGAATCCCGTTGTTTTTTTTTCAATCTACGCCCATAATCATAATAGTTAATTTTAAAAAGTCAAAAATCACACACACAAACACACAACCCCTCACACATCTTTCTACCCACATCAATTTTTTTATGGATACGCCTATGAAACTGATTTAAAAAAACATAAAATTTAACCAATAGGTTTATTTCAAACTTTATTTTAGGCATCCTCGTAGCAAAAATTTACTTAAAAATCACTTTTATAAATTTTACCTCCTGACAATTTTTATACGGATACGCATATGAAACTGTTTAAAAAAATAAAATGTAACCTCTAGGCTTACCTAAAACCTTATTTTTGACACGCTGATATAGTAAATTCGCATTTAAAAAAAAAACAAAAAAAAACCTAGTAGTGAGTGTACTATTTCGAGATTGACCGATAGTGCAGAAAAATGTGCAGATATTTTGTTATATATAATGTTTGCTGTACATTTTTCTGCAGATGTTTTTATTGACGAGCTGAAACGGCTACTATAATACTAGGTTTTTCTTTTTTTATGCAAATTGGCTATACTGGAGTGTGAAAAATTAAGTTTAAGGTAAGCCTAGAGGTTAAATTTTATTTTATTATATTTTTAGTTTCATAGGCGTATCCCTCAAAAATGGTCAGTGGATAAAGTTAATAAAAGTGATTTTGAAGTAATTTTTTTGCTACAGGGATGCCTAAAATAAAGTTTGATGTAAGCCTTTAGGTTAAATTTTTTGTATCAGCATCATAGACGTATCTCTAAAAAAAACTCAGGGGGTAAAATTTATAAACGTGATTTTTATTCTAAATGTTCCTAAGGGGATGTCTAAAATAAAATTTGGGAAAGCCCAGCGTGTATATTTACCATTTTTAGTGATTTCAAAGGCGTATCCCGCAAAAATGGTTAGGTGGTAAAATTCATAAAAAAGCGATTTTAAAGTAATTTTTTGCTACGCTGATGTCTAAAATAAAGTTTGAGGTAAGTCTAGAGGTTAAATTTTATTTTGTTAACAGTTTCAAAGGCGTATCCCTCGAATAATGACTGGGGGTAAAATTAAAAAAAGTTATTTTTTATTCAAAATCTTGCTACCGAGATGTCTAATATGAAGTTTGATGTAAGCCGAGAGGTTAATTTTTTTTTTTACAGTTTTGTAATCGTATCCCTAAAAATGGTCAGGTGTAAAATTCATAAAAGTTATTTTTAAGTAAATTTTTGCTACAGGGATGTCTAAAATAAAGTTTGAGGTAAACCTACAGGTTATTTTTCTTAATCAGTTTTATAGGTCTATCCATCAGAGATGGATGGGGGTAGAAGGATGTGTGAGGGTTTGTGTGTTTGTGTGTAGGATTTTTTACTTTTTTTGTTTAGCTATTATGACTATGGGCGTAGATTTGTAGGGTTCGAGTTCAACTTTTTGATTATAAGCCTAAATATTTGTGTTTTGGGGCTAAAATTTTGCGATTTGGCCAAACTTTTAGGACCTTGAATATACCTTTCTGCTCGCTGTGTCTAACTATTATGACTATGGGTGTAGATTTTTCGGTTTTTGAGGTCGATTTTTTTAATATGAGCCAAAATTTCTGTGTTCTGGGGGTAACATTTTTGATTATTTTGCCTAACTTTTCGGACCTTGAATATACCTTTCTGCTCGTTGTGTCTAACTATTATGACTATGGGAGAAGATTTTTAAGTTTTTGAGGTCCACTTTTTTAATATGAGCTAAAAATTGTGTGTTTTGGGGTTAACAATTTTGCGATTTGGCCTAACTTTTTTGACCTTGAATATAACTTTCTGCTCGTTGTGTCTAACTATTATGACTATGTGAGTAGATTTTTATGATTTTGAGGTCCACTTTTTAAAGATTTTTAAGGTTCGAGTTCAACTTTTTTTATTATGAGCCTAAATATTTGTGTTTTGGGGCTATAACTTTGCGATTTGGCCTAACTTTTTGCACCTTGAACATAACTTTCTGCTCGTTGTGTCTAACTATTATGACTATGGGAGTAGAATTTTTTGGCTTTTGAGGTCTAATTCTTGCTTATGAGCCTACATTTTTGGGTTAAAATTTTAGGATTTGGACTAACATTTTGGACCTTGAGTATAACTTTCTGCACGTTGTGTCTAAATATAATGAGTATGGGAGTATATTTTTATGATTTTGAGTCCAAGTTTGTAACTATGAGCTGAAATTTTGGGATTTTCAGTAAGTTTTCTGACCTGTAATAACCACTTTTAATGTTTCTTGTCATTCGTTGAGGTTGTAAACATTGGTATTGTAACCTTCAGAGGTCAAATCGATGTCATGGAACTCCTCTGGTATTGCATCAGTGGTCAAAGCGCATGCAAGTAACCAACCACCAGTATTCTCCCCCACCGATGACCCAAAGGGTGGATTGTATCAGGGACTGAATCGAGTTAAAGTAACACAATAATGAGTCAGGCTCGACACTACTTTAAGTGGAAAATGAGGGCAGTTAACATGATAACAGTAATCTTCTTCTCTGATTAGTTAATTCAGAGGTCAGTCATTTCGTTGACGGGCGTCCTATAGAAATACTCTTTTCTGATTGGTTAACCTAGGTGTTAGTCGAAGGTGGAATAGTGTCGTCCAAATTGTATTTACCAGCTTATATTTAAACTAGTCGCATGTGAGAATTCGTATTATAATCATGATTGATTCAAGACAGCTTATTTTCATACTACTGTTCAGTCTAGTGGACTGTATTGAGAGTATATTTTACGCTATAATTTGGAATATTTTTTTCTCTGCTTTTCTCTTATCTCATAACGATGCGATAATGTTTATTGGTTAAAGGATATTCAACTGTATTAATGGTAATGTGTATAAAGTGCGTATGTTAAGCCTCATTGAGTGTATCATTTCTTCGTTTTTCATGTTTATCTTACTGGTTGCTTAAAAAGTAGATATTTTTTACTCTTGATGTGAATGTTATTCAATTATATTATTGAGTTTAAAGTAGGTATGTTAAGTATTGTTGAGAAAGGGTTCATCTCTAACGGATGGTTTCTCATAATAAAACATCTTCTGGTGACACATCAGTATCCATTATGTCCAAAGAAGTTTAAATGGCTGAAAGATATGCACCAACACACTCGAGCTGCTCATCGTCTTATACGTCATGCTTGTACCATTTGTCAACGCTCGTATACGAGACGTAGTTCTTTAGCCAGCCATAGGAGACTAAAACATTCCGTTTCTACAACAGCTTCTTCGCCATCAGTACCGTCTACAACACCACCTTCACCATCGGTACCGTCTATAACACCTCCTTCGCCATCAGTACCGTCTACAACACCACCTTCACCATCGGTACCGTCTACAACACCACCTTTACCATCGGTACCGTCTACAATATCCCCTTCACCATCTGTACCGTCTACAACACCACCTTCACCATCGGTACCGTCTACAACACCACCTTTACCATCGGTACCGTCTACAACATCACCTTCACCATCGGTACCGTCTACAACACCACCTTCACCATCAGTACCGTCTACAACACCACCTTTACCATCGGTACCGTCTACAACATCACCTTCACCATCGGTACCGTCTACAACACCACCTTCACCATCAGTACCGTCTACAACACCACCTTCACCATCAGTACCGTCTACAACACCACCTTTACCATCAGTACCGTCTACAACACCACCTTTACCATCGGTACCGTCTACAACACCACCTTCACCATCAGTACCGTCTACAAAACCACCTTCACCATCGGTACCGTCTACAACACCACCTTCGCCATCAGTACCGTCTACAACACCACCTTCACCATCAGTACCGTCTACAACACCACCTTCACCATCGGTACTGTCTACAACACCACTTTCACCATCAGCACCGATAATAAGTATTATGACTATTGTAATGTTATCTAACATCCGCCGAATGTTTGGTTATATATCTGTGGAGATAATAATAGAATTAAATATATCTTTGTTTAATTTTTTATATCTATTGTTATTGTTTTTTATTGATGTTGTATAATCTACTTAACTATACTTAGGTCTTTGTCTTAATTCCTTGTTTCTGCCCGTGTCTGTACAAACCCGTTGGTTGGATCACATTGTATTTGTGATGTAATATTCCCACTTAACGGTAGTCAGCGCTTATCATATACTTTTTTTATAGACAAAAATGCAGCACAGCATTTTGCCAAGTTTAACTGCGTGTATACCTTTTTATAAGGACAAAAAAATACAGCATTTGCTGTGATTAATGGAGACACGGGGGATAAAAAGTGACACAATCAGTACTTATGAGTCTTTTCTATGGCTAACAGACGATGGACAAACCTGCAGCAAATGAGTCTTAGAAGAGTTCCCAAAATAAACCACGCCTGTATCAGAATCCCAAGATTAGGCGTTGCCTTATTGGGAAACAAAAAACCTTGATAACGAAAGTTTAAGACTGATTTGCCATCGAAGCTTTTGGACGTACAAGCATAAAATGTAGGCGACGAGTTCAGAGAACTTCACCAAGGAAAAGTTAAAGTTTCCAGAAATTGTAGAATAGAATAACATTGTTGATTGTGCCTGAAGAATGCTGTCAAGCAATCTCTCACAACAAGTAACTTATCCTTCTGGTTGGTCTTAACATACTGGTGGTATCATATTGGAACAGGTGATGGTGCTTTCTTTAACATCCCAACCGCATAGTACACCGGTAATTTATTTTTTTTTTTCAGTAAAACATTTAAGAAAACCACACATTAACATTCAACGTCAACAGTTTACCTGTAAACGATACTTCCCATGACAGCGAATGTGAGAACCGATGTAGCAGCAAGAACAATCAGAAACATGGGATAGTTCTTGGCACACTCTCTGTCAAGGACGTGTATAGTTTCCTGGTAACCGTCTTTGATGTACTTCAGTGACGTATCCGAGTATTTACATTTGTAGCCCGTAAAGTTCTTGGTAAAGGCTGAAGAACTGACCATCCACTTAAGGAAGCCCAGATTAAAGCAGTCACACTGGATGGGCAGCCTGACATGTCTACTCTGACCTGTCCGGGCATAACCTTACACAACTGATCTATGTGTGCTCGGACATCGCCTGACAATTGGGACAACCCCGTGTTGCTGAAGTTAAGTAATTTCAGTTGTGTCATGTTGGAGATGTCGGCGTCAAAGACTGAGAACGAGTTGCGATCAAGACGAAGATATTCCAGTTTGTCCAACCCCATTAACAGGTCGGGCCGGATAAAACTAAGTTGATTTAACGAGATATCAAGATACGAGAGGTTCATAAAGTGCGAAAATAAGGAACCGCGATCTGTCAAGTAATTGTTCAACATGTTTGATTCAAGTATGAGAACCTTCATTGCTGCCATGTCTCTGTGAAGTCGAAAAATCTGTTGAACTGAAGATTTCCTCAAATTAAGACACTTGAGATTTGGAAAGTAGAGCAAATTGTTTAGGCTGAACCCGGAAAGGTAACTACAGCTCAAATCTATTATCTCTATATTATTTTTGCTGATTCTATAAAGGAAAGCAACATAACGGTCGTCGTGTACATTTAGTTTCACATTTTTTAACCTGCCAAGAACATTTTGCTTCACTTCTTCTTTCATCATTGAGGTTCCATTGTCGAAGAATTGATCTTCCTTGCTGCCCTTAGACTCCAGAAAATCTAAACCATCACACAATGACCGCACAGTGTAATCCTGGAAGTTATTTAAACATTCGTCAGTACCGCTATGGATAAACAGAGTTTCTAGTCCAGTCAATTCTTCTAGAGGAAGTATTATGGGATCTTCAATGATATTGTTTCCGTTTAAATCAATCATTTTTAGACTTTTGGGGAGATTTCTCAAGGCATCACTGTCAAAAGACATTATGTTGTTACCTCTAGTGACAAGGGTTGTTAATCTGTGGGGCAAACATCGCACCAAAGAGTTGTCTACCTTTGTGATGTCATAATCACTGACAATATAACTCATTTTTAAAGTTTGAAGATCGGAATCTCTCAAACCCCACAAAACGTTAGGTAAATACCTCATTCCAATCTCACGGTTATAGGAGATATCCAAAGTCTGAAGATTTGTAAGAAGTGAAAATGTTCCAGCTGCAATTGTAGATCCATTCATGCTACACAAGCTGATATTCAATGATGTAATGTGACCCAAAATTGAAACGTCTCATTGGAAAATGAGTTTATCACACATGGCCCGCATTGGAGAGCTAATGTACGTAATGACGTCATATTATTATATTCTGGCCCAAAACTACCTTCACCGCAGTAGTCAATTTTTAGTTCCTCTACACTGGTAAGATATGACAAAGTATTTAAAATAGCTGGCCGCTTGGGTGGACATTCGAATAAATTCTTGTCTAGCGATAATCGTTTTAATGTTTTCAAGGGCTCAAAAATACGTTCGGGAATATAATCAGGCAATCCGATATAATTACCGCTCAGATCCAGGGATATTAAACGAGCAAGGCCATTGAATGAGCCATCATGTATTGTCCTAATTAAGGCCTTCGACAGAACTAAATTCTCTAACATTTGATAGCGAGATAGCACGTTCTTTGACAAGATCCTTATAGAGTTGTTAATCAGGAGAAGCTCGGTTATTGTTGTGGCTAGATTTTGTGGTATTTTAGTTAATCCAAGATTAGAACAGTCACACCTGGTGATGTCACAAGTACACGCATTATTGCTATAGTCATCAAGAGATTTAGAGGTTTGTTTCTTGTTGTTGTTGCTTCCAGTGAAGGGAATCCATGTAGCGGACATAGAGGGCGCTTCTAACTCTGCTTGATTATTTTGATGACCTGTATGTGGTCGTGGTCTTGTGTAACTTAGTGGCGTTGACAACTCCTGAGTTTCATTTCTAGCTTGATTGTCAAGAATTTGATGATCACGTTCACCAAATGTGGTAATGTTCAAGTTGACGTTAGTTTTCTTAAATTGATTATTAAATTTTGACCAATTGGGGGTTCTGACCGACCTGTCGTTGTTAGCGACATTTGTCTCTGATTTGGGTTTAATAATTTCATTGTCGCTAACGTCAGAGCCTTTCCCCATAGTTTCTTGACTGTGGTTGCTATTTATATTTTTATCCACTTTTTTGTCCATGGTGTGTGAGATATGATTATCGCTGACACGCAAAGATCTGCCTGTTTGTTCTGGTTTTGAGGCGATGAACTTCTTTCTTGAAAATGTGTCCGGACGTTTAATGTTGGTTTCTGCTGACGTCATAAATTCATATTTTGCAGACTTCTCTGGAAATGCATCACTTCCTGTCACAGTTTGAAATCGTGGGACATTACTAAATGGGCAAACAGTGACACAGAGTACAACTAGCATCAAAAACATAGCCATTTTGACAAGTTCTCTAAATGTTGATGTCACAAAAGAGCTGCAAAATGAAAAACAAAAATTGGTAAGAAAATTGAGTACATTTTATGTTTGTTCTAAATGTTTTAAATTTGCATTTAATTGTCCTTTCTATGACAGGAGACTAACAAAACAGCCATTATCCAGCCCGCCTTTTGACTTTCTGTAGAGTCTCTCGTCAGATTGTCCTTGACCTACCTCTCTTTCACCTCTAAGGAGACCCCTGTATGGAGGCTGTTGATTACTTCCGGATCACTTCTGAAATAATTACGTAATCAGCACCATCGTTCTCCTGCTATCATAATGGGTATCTCTGCCTCTTTCCGAATTGTTTAGTTCATGATTTCCTGTAGTCAATTTTAATGAGAATATTACATTGGCAGGTTGTTTCATGACAGCCTCAATGTTTCCTTCTCCATAATTATTATTCGCTTGGTAACTTTACTCTCTGTTTTCCGCTATCTCTTCTCCATCAAGAACATTAACAGCATCAATATCTAAGTTGACATTTTCTTTAAATAAAACTCCGATAATGATAGAAACCAATATAAACATACTTCATAGATTACACCAAATCTGTCGATAGAATACACTCTAAACAACTTATAGACAGCCTAAAAGATGTATATCTAGATGACACAGACATATGACTAATGTGTAATTTATCTTCTACTTCTTTTTTCTTTCCTTCCTCATTTGCCTTTCAGCGTCGAGAGGAGATATAATTTGCGGTCTTTTGCTCTTATGTTCTCCTCTTCTGCTGTTATGTTTCCTAGTGCTTCTAATATTCCATCGACCCATCTTTTTTGTGGTCGACCTTTTGGGTCTGGTGTTCTCACAATGTTTTTTGAAAGCTCGTTGTGTTGTGTTTTGTTCTTTCTGCCTTGTCACGTGGCCAAACCATTTTATCTGTTGTTTCCTTATATATTTTATGGCGGGGGCTATTACTAGCTTTTTTCTCAGTTCTTCATTTCTGATCTTATCTCTCAACCTGTGTAATTTATACTAGGAGCAAACAGCAATAACACAATATAACAAAGAGAACTCTACACTTATTGATAACGAAAGAGGCGTAAGAAACGGATGTATCCTATCACCAAGTTTGTTCAATCTATACACTTAGCAAGTCTTTAAAAATATCACAGAGATGTCAGGCCTAAACATTAATGGCAAGATAATCAATAACATAAGATATGCTGATGATACTGTGTGATCAAATAAATTAACACTATGATAAAAACAAAGATAATACTCAAAACCTGCAAGTGGATATCAAAATTGAAGGAATAGACCTGGAGACAGTTCAGAGCTACAGCTACCTTGGACATACTATAACCAGTGTTGGAAAATCATCTATCTCTATTCTGAGCGAGATATTTTATCTTATCTTATGAGTCTATGTCTACCAACTTTGCTTCTCTTATAAGTGTTCTTTTTAGTGTCACTTTTGGTCTTCCTTCTTTTCTGCATCCTGATGTTTCCCATACAAGAGTCTGTTTAGAGATTCTCTTGTCTCTTTTCAGCACATGTTCGACATTTGTCCATCTTCTTTCCTTAATTGTAAATGAAATCTTTGGTTCCACGACCATTTCTCTTATTTCACTATTAGTTTTAAATTAATTCCATTGTACACCGAGTATTTTATTTAGGCATTTGTCTTCAAAGCGTTTAGTTTTTTTTATCAATCTCTGTTGATGTTTCCCAGCATACACGTGCAAAAGAAAGTGTTGATAATAGGTTTTGAGTTGCATTTTCTAAGTTTAGTTTTCTCGCTTAGTATTTTGTTTATTTCCATATTATGTCCAGATTTTTAAAATGCCATGCTGCTTTTGCTATCCTGCTTCTGGTCTCTTTCTTTGTTTCACCTCCTTGATCTATATTAACTCCAAGATATACAGTGGTCCACTCCAATGCTTGTCGATTTAAATATGTATTGTCCTCCGAGGTATTGTTATTTGTCATTATTTTCTTTGTTTTATCCATGTTGATTTAAAGTCCTATATTTTTCCACCATCGATGATGAGGTATTTGTGATATTTTGCATCTTCTTTATATTGTTACTTAGGAGCACTATATCATCCTAAAAATCTAGATCTTCCAGGTAATTCTTGTCTTACCATTTAATGCTATTATTACCTTTTGCAACATTTACTCATTATGTAATTAATGACAATTCCAAACATCAATGGTGATAGTATATATCCCTTTTTGACTCATGTTTCAATTCTAAACCAATCACCCATTCACTGAACTTCGCAAGTATAGCCATATATGTCTTTTATAATGTTGGTACATTTTGGTTGTATTCCGTAATGTCTAAAGATATTCCACACGGACAACCTTAGTTTGCTGTCAAACGTTTTCAAATTAGCGGATGAAGGCTTTTGTAATGACATAGGACGTGTATGTTGGACTGACTTAATAAGCAAGTTTGAAATTTTATTCTTGTACTATCCTAACGGCTTTGGATTTCCATATCTTTATCACTTCAACGACAGACAACAGTAAAGGTGATCATTTCAGGTCAGAAAACTTAGTTCCAATGCCCAATATTTTGCTCATAGTAAAAAAGTTGAACAAGAACTCTAAAAATTTAGCCCCAAAGTCATAATTGTTAGACACGAAAGGCTAAAAATGTATATTTAAAGCCCCCCAAAAATAGTTCAAATAACAAATAATGTAACAACAAACCCGAAAATTTCGACTCATAGTCACAAACTTGGACACAAAACCTTAAAAAAATTAGACCCAAAGTCAAAATAGTTAGTCACGAAAGACCAAAAAGGTGCATTCAAAGGTAAAAAAGTTACTCCAAAAAACAAATAATTTAACACCAAATCACAAAAATTTCATCAGATTTTCAAAAGATGAACTGAAAACCCTAAAATTTAGGTCCAAAGTGATACTAATTACCCGCAAAAGGCGAACAATTTATACCCAAAGTCCAAAATACAAAATAATTTAACCCCAAAACACAAAAATCTCGTCTTATAAAAAAAAAGTTGAAAATGCAGGCTGTCTAGTATGTCTTGATTATGGCCTGATAAGTTACTAAAAATAGATTTTGACCTATAACGCAATACCAGCTGAATTACTAAAAATAGATTTTGACCAATGATGTAAAGCAGTTAATTTATGATTTCCCCCCTTGTCCATTTTTTTAGGGATACGCCCATGAAATCGATTTTAAAAATGTTAATGCAACCTCTAGACTTACCCTAAAGTTTATATTAGACATCACCATAGAAAAAATGTACATAAAAATAACTTTTATGATTGTTACCCCACCCCCACCCCGACCATTTTTGAGGGATGCGCCCATGAAATCGATAGAAAATAGTCAATCTACACTCTAGACATACCCGAAACTTTATATTACACAACCCCATACCAACATTTTAGTTAAAATTCACTTTTATTATTTTTACCCCCCCCCCCCCACCCCCGACCATTTTTATGGCTACGCCTATGTAATCGATAAAAAAATAAAATTTAACATCTAGGCATACCCCAAACATTATATTGGACATCCCTGTAGTAGGAATTTGCATAAAAAAACCACTTTTATGCTTTTACCACCTTGACCATTTTTGATGAATACGCCCCGAAATCGATAAAATTAGTATATTTATACTCTAGGCTTACCCCAAACTTTACATTAAACATCCCCATAGCAAAAATTTACTTACAAAGCACTTTGATGATTGTTACACCCTTGTCCATTTTTGAGGGCGACGCCCATGAAATCGATACAAAATTGAAATTTAACATCAAGGCATGATAAACATAATATTTGACACGCCGATGTATCAAATTTACATGTAAAATCAACTAAAAATTAGTAGTAAATTAGGGCATTTAGAGGTAAGGGTGGACTCTTATATAAGAAAAAAAAATGTTTGGAAATGTTCTATAGACTTTTTATATAGCGTAAAATATTCGTTTCGACGAACATTCAGGGACTAAATGCATT
This sequence comes from Megaustenia siamemsis, assembly GCA_032433765.1. Lineage (NCBI taxonomy): Eukaryota > Metazoa > Mollusca > Gastropoda > Stylommatophora > Ariophantidae > Megaustenia > Megaustenia siamemsis. Next base: position 56,466,889 of record JAVIAB010000108.1, read on the forward strand.
ATATCACTACTAAATTTTATTACTAATTTCATGCCTCAAAAATTGGTAAGGGGTAAAATCATAAAAGTTTTATTTTATGTAAATTCTTCATGCGGGGATGTTTGATGTAAAGTTTGGGATACGCCTAGAGCGTAAATGTACTATTTTCATTGATTTCATGGGCGTATCCCTCAAAAATGGTCGGGGGAGAGGGGGGGGGGGGTAAAAGCATAAGTGGTTTTTATGCACATTCCTGCTACGGGCATGTCTCATGTAAAGTTTGGGGTATGCTTAGAGGTTAAATTTCAATTTTTTATTGATTTCATAGGCGTAGCCCTAAAAAATTGACACAATTATAAAAGTGATAAGTAAAATTTTGCTATGGGGATGTCTATTATAACATCTGGGGTAAGCCTAACGTGTAAATTTACTATTTTTAACAGTTCAGTTTCATGGGCGTATCCCTCAAAAATTGTCAGGGGTAAATGCTTACAAGTGGTTTTTATGCAAATTCTTGCTACGGGGATGTCTAATATAGAGTTTGGTGTATGCTTAGAGGATAAATATCAATTTTTTTCGATTTCATAGGCGTAGCCATCAAAATGGTCACGGGGTAACAATTATAAAAGTATTTTTAAGTACATTTTTGGTATGGGATGTCTGATATAAAGTTTGGGGTATGCCTAGAAGGTAAATTTACTATTTTTATCGATTTCATGGGCATATCCCTCAAAAATGGTCGGGGGGTGGGGGTAAGAATCATAAAAGTGTTTTTAAGTAAATTTTTACTATGGGAATGTCTAATATAAAGTTTATGGTAATCCTAGAGGTTAAATTTTAATTTTTATAATCAATTTAATGGGCGTATCCCTTACAAAATGGACAAGGGGGTAAAATCAGAAAATTAACTGGTATTGAATCATAGGTCAAAATCTATTTTTAGTAACTCAGCTGGTATTGCGTCATAAGTCAAAATCTATTTTTAGTAACTTATCAGGCCAAAATCAAGACGTAATAGAAAGCCTGCATTTTCAACTTTTTGTTATAAGACGAGATTTTTGTGATTTGGTATTAAATTATTTGTCTTTTGGAGTAATTTTTTTCACATTGAATATACCTTTTTGGTCTTTCGTGATTAACTATTTTGACTTTGGGCCTAATTTTTTGGGTTTTGTGTCCAAGTTTGTGACTATAAGTCGAAATTTTCGGGTTTGGTTTTACATTATTTGTCTTTTGAACTATTTTTGGGGGGGGGGGGGGGGTAGGGTTTTAAATATACATTTTTGGCCTTTCGTGTCTAACAATTATGACTTTGGGACTACATTTTTTAGAATTCTTGTTCAACTTTTTTACTATGAGCAACATTTGGGCGTTGAAACTACGTTTTCTAACCTGAAATGATCACCTTTACTGTTGTCTGTTGTTGAAGTGATAAAGATATGAAAATCCAAAGTAGGTAGGATAGTACAACAATAAAATTTCAAACTCGCTTATTAAGTCAGTCCAACATACACGTCCTATGTCATTACAAAAGCCTTCATCCGCTAATTTGATAGATGTCCTCTGTTAATTTGACAGTTGTCCTCTACTATTTCGAAAGTTGTCATCTACTATTTCAAAAGTTGTCCTCTGCTAATACAAAAGTTGTCTCACTGAAATTCAAAAGTTGTCTCACTGTAATTCAAAAGTTGTCCTCTGCTATTTAAAAAGTTGTCATCTACTATTTCAAAAGTTGTCCTCTGCTAAAACAAAAGTTATCTTCTGCTAAAACAAAAGTTGTCCTCTGCTAATACAAGATTTGTCCTCTGCTAAAACAAAAGTTATCCTCTGTTATTTCAAAAGTTGTCCTCTACTATTTCAAAGTTGTCCTCTACTATTTCGAAAATTGTCCTCTACTATTTCAAAAATTGTCCTCTACTTTTTCAAATGTTGTCCTCTGCTATTTCGAAAGTTGTCCTATGCTAATTAAAAAGTTGTCCTCTACTATTTCGAAAGTTGTCTTCTACTATTTCAAAAGTCGTCCTCTACTATTTCAAAAGTTGTCTTCTACTATTTCAAAAGTTGTCCTCTACTATTTCAAAAGTTATCCTCTACTATTTCAAAAGTTGTCCACTACTATTTCAAAAGTTGTCCACTACTATTTCAAAAGCTGTCCTCTGCTATTTCGAAAGTTGTCCTCTGCTAATTAAAAAGTTGTCCTCTACTATTTCGAAAGTTGTCCTCTACTATTTCGAAAGTTGTCTTCTACTATTTCAAAAGTTGTCCTCTACTATTTCAAAAGTTGTCTTCTACTATTTCAAAAGTTGTCCTCTACTATTTCAAAAGTTGTCCTCTGCTATTTCGAAAGTTGTCCTCTGCTAATTAAAAAGTTGTCCTCTACTATTTCGAAAGTTGTCTTCTACTATTTCAAAAGTTGTCCCCTACTATTTCAAAAGTTGTCATCTACTATTTCAAAAGTTGTCCTCTACTATTTCGAAAGTTGTCCTCTGCTAATTAAAAAGTTGTCCTCTACTATTTCGAAAGTTGTCTTCTACTATTTCAAAAGTTGTCCCCTACTATTTCAAAAGTTGTCATCTACTATTTCAAAAGTTGTCCTCTACTATTTCGAAAGTTGTCCGCTACTATTCTGAAACTTCATCGGCTAAAACAAACACATCTTCTAACATCTTCCACTACTACTACTACTACTACTACAACTACTACAACTACTAGTACAACTACAATAACAACATCATGACATGAACCTGTGTCTCATACAGGACATGACATACGTGTCTGTTACAACGACATGACATACGTGCCTGCTACAACGACATGACATACGTGTCTGCTACGACATGACATACGTGTCTGATACAACGACATGACATACCTGTCTGCTACAACGACATGACATGACACCCGCGATACTATATATTTACTCACTGCACTAAATATTTTTGTAATGTTATATAATACCCACTGTATGTTATACACCTTTTGAGATAATTAAAGAATAAAGTATATATTTGTCTTCTGTTTTATATTTAATGCTATTGTTTTTCATTGATCTTGTATAATCTACTAACCTATCAGTATCGATCAAGTACATCAAGAACTCTAAAGTCAGCACACACCAGACATAAACCGGTCACTTCGGGTTCACCGGGACTAGAGGTCAACATCCCGACATGCGCGGTCATGGTAATCTCCCCCTGCACCGCACGCGTTATGCGAACCACGCACCGCACTATATATCTTTGTTAATTTACGGGCCAAATACGCACCAAATCCACCCTGCTATACTACTAATAGGCTATTCAGTGATATAACTGCTTTGTTGATAATATTATTATTGGCGAGTGTTGCATGCACTGGAATTTAGTCATCAATGTCTTTCAACAAAAGAGCATTGTTATGATAATTCATCTGTTTCAGTTACTGTTAATAATCTTCAGGAGGGCACTATAAATACATTTGCAATTTATCTTTATATTTACTATGAAGTGTTTGCTTTTCCATAACCTCATCATAAAATGTAGTACAGCATTCACTTTGTCATAAAATGGCATTAACACGAACCATTTTTATGAGAAGAATTCATTGCAGTCAATACTGTAAATACTTAAATCCTGACATGCGATTCAGGGATCGACCAAAATGTGAGATAAAATGTGTTAGACGAATGATAGGAAACAGGCTGAGGGAAAAGATCAGAAATGAAGAACTGAGAAAAAACATAGCAATAATCCCCACCAATAGACTATGTAAAGAAGCAACAGATAAAATGGTTTGGCCACGTGATAAGGTAGAAATAACATCAAAACCAAGGGCCGACCACAAATCAAGATGGATTGACAGAATATTAAAAACACTAGGAAACATAATAGCAGCCGAGGTAAACAAAAGAGCGAAACTCAGTATATTGCATCTCCCCTGGAAGCTGAAAGACAAGCAAGGATGGAAGAAAGAAGTAATATGATTAACTAGATAATAACTCATCTTTAAAATGACTGAATTTAGCTTTACTGTTTTTTTATATTTAATACTTACCTCTCCCGCACTAAGCTCAATTTTCAACCTTTCAATAATTATTCCTTTTGAAAGGCATAAACTATATGAAAATTAGTGGTCGGTTAGAGAGTTCTCAACTAACACGCGCGTCAGTTATATCTGAATGTCCACTTTGTACGAACCCGTACACATTGCATTGTGACAGTTTTTTTTTTTTTAACATACTTCCTTACTGAAATGTGGTATCTTAATATCCACTTGCACGAACTATAGTCCGCCCAAAACTCATGCCCCTCTTCAAAATGCTATAACTTAATAACCGTTTGGTATTAATTTTTGAAATTTTGTATGTAAACAATTTATTGTCATGTTATATATATATATATATATATATATATATATATATATATATATATATATATATATATATATATATATATGAAATTGGAAAGAAATATATGGTTTTTATTTTCTCATATTTGCGGCATATAAAAACAACTGCATATAATGTTAGTCAAATAGAATATTTACAGTATTTATGTTTCTACTGGTCAACACGCGAAAGAAACAAAAATGTATTTGTATTAAATAGAACAAGCAAGAAGTTTCATAAGAGCACGACAGTGGTTAGACTTTTGCATTCGTGCGAGAAATTTGAGTAAATTAATTTGTTGTTATATCACACATGTAATGCTAACCAGTAGAAATTGTAAACATTCTATTTGATTACTATCATTATGTATATTTGTTTTTATGGTGCAAAAAAGACATAATTAAAACCACCTATTTGTTTCAAATGACTTTTTTTTTACATAACAGCATGACGAATGACAAAAAGTCTACATACAAAATTTCAACAAATAGAGCCAAACGTGTTTTTAAATAATAGCTTTTTGAAGAGGGGCATGAGTTTTGTGTAAACGTTTCCCGGGGTTTCCATTCTTTTGTCAACAGGTCTAATTTTGATACAAAGATTCGACAACAAAAAAAAACGTTCCGGTTTCCAACTCACGAGGCTGGTTTTAGCTAATAATTCTAGATTTAATTATATAATCCCCGCTCACCGTCACTCCACTTTTTCAGGAGATTATCCACAACTTGAATAGATGACTCTACACTTTCTTATCCTCGGACTTGGCTTTTCGTGGCAAGGCGCCGTACCAGTGAGTACGAGTTCGATCCTGCTTCGGATCATATATTTTTCTTTCTTTTTTTCTGTTGTTGATTATTTATCATTTATTCCGAGTGCTGTAAACATACCTCTTCCTCTGAAATGATTCACTTTCTTATCCTCCCCGTTAAAAAGTGAAGCTTTTTAACCTACGCCCTGCGCCATCTTCTCCACCCCTCCGATGTATGATTTTCAAGTATTGTGTATACCTCCAGACCTCAATCTCTCATCCAAAGATCTGTGCTACAGAAAGGTATTAAGTTCACCCGTGCAAGTGTATTTATTGTGTAATGTTATGTTACAATTACTACTTACCAATTGATATAAATTACCAGATTATGCAGAAAGTTTTCCCAGACACCATGGGTCAAATGCATGCCCTACTTCAGTCGAGTCAGACGCTCGATCTTAGTTATTATGAGATCATAACGCACTGATTTTTTAAAAAAATAAATGACAACAACAGGCTAGACTTTGGTTTTCTTCTGCATTCTGTTTTCTATGATCGGTATATTATATTGAGAAATGAGCTTTCACCATGAATCTAGTTATTAGCTAGAGGGCATCATGAAACTAGCTGTTAGTTGGAGGGCATCATGAAACTAGCTGTTAGTTGGAGGGCATCATGAACCTTGCTGTTAGTGCAAGATACCATGAATATAGCTGTTAGTTGGAGATACCGTGAATCTAGCTGTTGGTTGGAGATACCATGAAACTAGCTGTTAGTTGGAGATACCATAAATCTAGCTGTTAATTGGAGATACCATGAAACTAGCTGTTAGTTGGAGATACCATGAATCTAGCTGTTAGTTGGAGATACCATGAATCTAGCTGTTAGTTGGAGATACCATGTGTCTAGATGTTAGCTGGAGATACCATGAATCTAGCTGTTAGTTGGAGATACCATGAAACTAGCTGTTAGTTGGAGGGTATCATGAATCTTGCTGTTAGTTGGAGATACCATGAATCTAGCTGTTAGTTGGAGATACCATGAATCTAACTGTTAGTTGGAGATACCATGAATCTAGCTGTTAGATGGAGATACCATGAAACTAGCTGTTAGTTGGAGATACCATGAAGCTAGCTGTTATTTGGAGATACCATGAATCTAGCTGTTAGTTGGAGATAACATGAATCTAGCTGTTAGTTGGAGATACCATGAATCTAGCTGTTAGTTGGAGATACCATGAATCTAGCTGTTAGTTGGAGATACCATGAATCTAATTGTTAGTTGGAGATACCATGAATCTAGCTGTTAGTTGGAGATACCATGAAACTAGCTGTTAGTTGGAGATACCATGAATCTAGCTGTTAGTTGGAGATGCCATGAATCTAGCTGTTAGTTGGAGATACCATGAATCTAGCTGTTAGTTGTAGATACCATGAATATAGCTGTTAGTTGGAGATACCATGAATCTAGCTGTTAGTTGGAGATACCATGAAACTAGCTGTCAGTTGGAGATACCATGAATCTAGCTGTTAGTTGGAGATACCATGAATCTAGCTGTTAGTTGAAGATACCATGAAACTAGCTGTCAGTTGGAGGGTATCATGAATCTTGCTGTTAGTTGGAGATCACGATGTTAGCTTGAAATCACCATTAATTTTTATGTTAGCTGCCAGTTTCAATCCACATTAGTCAGAACTCACACTTGTTTCATCGAATTCGTTACTCTCTGCCTAGGTGATCTAATCTCCCCACAACTATGTATCAGTACAGTCATGTAAAAATTACGTTGTTGACTTATGTTGTCCCTAAAAGAAATTGTATATATTATGTATGTATATATGTATGTTGATATGTATGTATATTAGCACCACTAAGCAATCCGTTTGTATATGAAGTAAAATGTACATGACTGTCTGGTCACCAAGTTAGGAATCTTGTAATGTCTAGATCATCAGTCGACTAATTCTACTATTGTTTGCTTCAATGTTGTTTCCTTTTATCCCAGTGTCAATGAAATTTTGCTCTACAGCTCTGATGTTTACTTAACAATTTGTAACTTAAATGGCGTGTTAAGTTTCATTAATCTGCTTGATCTCAAATAAATCAAATATATTAAACAATTGTATAGCTGTTTTCTATTTTTTTATTTTAAACTTCGAGTTACAACCAATATATTATAGGGGAACAAAAACAGTCGTCACCGTTATCCTCTGAACCTTTGATGTCATCATCATCATCATCATGTCGTGTGACCTTTGCAAAACGTTGCATTCACCACAGCCCGTCTGGACGAATATCTGTCTCTAGCCAGATCTCCCACTTCTTCTGTTGTCATTTTCTTCAAGGTCTCCTTGATGTCTTGAAACAACCTTCTTCTTGGCCTGTCCCTGATGCGTCGTCCAGGAACTATGCCTTCCATTTTTGTACTTGATCTGCTGTTTGTAGCTTTCTCAGTTCGCATGATTAATTTTCCTGGTCCTAGCTTTTGGCTGTCGTGATTTTTCGGCAGTCTGAAATGAGTAGACTGTCATTACTTTCTAATAGATTCTAACTTAACGCCTAGCGCTTAACGTCTAACACTTAACGTCTAACACTTAACGTCTAACACTTAACGTCTAACACTTAACGTTTAATATTTAACATCTTAGGACCTTGTTGTCCCCAGAGCTAAATATCAGGTTGTTACAGCTCCTGTCTTTGAGACCGCTGGGAACAGGCAAGTGATCCCATATCACCATTTCATCTTGTATCCCTCTGTCCACTTCTCGTTCACTTACCAGTCCTTATCATCCTAGATGTAGCAACATTTATCTGTGCCTCATTGTTTGTTATCGTTGTCCTCGTTCTCTGAAGAAGGCCGCATGTAGGCCGTGACGTCACTAATTTGTTGTGCTCGTTTTTTATAAAGCTGTCACCAAACCTTGTAGAAGTGTAAGTTACACCCCACTGCTGGGTATTTGAGACCGTTGTCGACTGAGTCGACCTTCCGCCCTTTCTCCCAAAAGATGTGTACCATAGACTATATAACTGCGATGTACCAACAAAGAAATCATCTATGACTGTGTTGTTGTCCAAGATAAAGTATTTAATGGAGGCGAAGGCGCGCCTCACAACAGTGGAGCTGGAAGTTGTCAGCGACCCACAGCTGATGGCTTGCACCAGGATCGGTGAACCAGAACCATCCACACCCTGCTCCACCTCTCCGTGGTGCCTATAGTAATAGACTAACCTGTCTAGTCTGGCCAAGCGAGTAAGAATCAAAGAGGGAAGACAATCCGGTACTCAAAAATGTCGCGCTGAAGTCGGATGTGTTGGGCCGCAAGGCGCAAATATCACAGTTATACTACAAACCACAACACAACTCAGACACACCCATTTTACGTCCTTTTAATGGCGGGTGATGAAGAGGTATACTCCTTCAGTCATCGGGCGCAAGCAAACAAAGTATTTAGCATTGCTAATCAAGGTTTTCCAAGAGGTCTTACAAGCGAAAGGGTTACGAGTGTTTCGTCACATTCTTAGTGTAGTATGGGTGCTCTTTCTCATTGTTATTACTTACCTCTACATTCTGACTTAAATATTCAGTATTTGCGATCGAGCCCATGTTCTCTCATTGCCAAGTCAGGGCACTGTGGCTACATTACTGACACTCCCTACATATCTCGCTTCCCCTCTCCCTATTACTCTATATACGTATATATATATATATATATATATATATATATATATATATATATATATATATATATATCACTCAAGTTATATCCTTCCTGCCTATCTCTTTTGTCTGTTCTCCTCTATCTCTCTCCTTCTATTTCTCTCATACTACATTCCTTCATCTATCTCTCTCCTTCTATCACTCCCTCTTTCTCTCACTTTATCTCTCTCCCTCTTTCTCCTCTCTGTCTATCTCTCTCAGGCTATAAATCTCCTTCTATCCCTCTCCCTCTGTCTCCTTTCTCCCTCTATTTCCTCTTTCCCTCTATTTTCTCTCTCCCACTATTCTCTCATGCTATCTATCTCCTATCTCTCTACGTCTCACAATTGATCTCTTCTCTATTTTTCTCATTACTATCTCTCTCATTCTACCAGTCTCCATCCCATTGCCCTCTATCCTTTATCTCTCTCTCTCTCTCTCTCTCTATCCCCATCTGTTTCTCTATATATCTCTTCCAACCTTTATCTCTGCCCAAAAAAATTCTCTTTTTCATCTATTCATCCCCCAATATATCATCTCTATCTATCTCTCCCTCTCTCTATCCTCCTCTGTCGCTCTGTTCCTCTCTTTAAATCTCTTTCTCTATATATCTCCCTCCCATTATCTCTCCCTCCCACAATCTCTCCTTCCCACTATCTCTCTCTCCCACTATCTCTCCCTCTCTCTATCCTCCTCTGTCGCTCTGTTCCTCTCTTTAAATCTCTCTCTATATATATATCACCCTCCCACTATCTCTCCCTCCCACTATATCTCCCTCCCACTATCTCTCCCTCCCACTATCTCTCCTTCCACTATCTCTCCCTCCCACTATCTCTCCCCCTCTCTATCCTCCTCTGTCGCTCTGTTCCTCTCTTTAAATCTCTCTCTATATATATATCACCCTCCCACTATCTCTCCCTCCCACTATATCTCCCTCCCACTATCTCTCCCTCCCACTATCTCTCCTTCCCACTATCTCTCCCTCCCACTATCTCTCCCCCTCTCTATCCTCCTCTGTCGCTCTGTTCCTCTCTTTAAATCTCTCTCTATATATATCTCCCTCCCACTATCTCTCCCTCCCTCTATCTCTTTCACTCCCGTCCCCCTCCATTCTCTCTCCCACTCACTTTCTTTTACGGAAGTAGCGTTACAAGTAATCATGTCCCAACAGTAATATTTAAAATTAACTTCATGTAGCACGTGACTCGAGGTTAAATACGAAGAGAGAGATCGGATACTAGGCTATGAAACAGAAAGTGGCTAAGTCCGGCTCATATATTTTATCATTGTCTTTATCTTATCTTGCAACTCGTTTTATTTTACATTTTACTTCCTTCTCTCGGTTGTTCTAATTTGTCTCTTTGCTTTGCTTTCTCTATTTATCTCTTTCACTTTCTCAAATCCACATACATCTCTTTTTTTTTCTCTATCTCTCTTAGTTTTATCTACAGATAAAATGTATTGTTGTTGTTTTTTTTTCTTGGCTTCTTGAATGTTTTTTTCTCTCTCTCTTGTATCTTTTTTATGTGTGTGTATATATATATGTATTTATATATAATACATACACACTTACATAGAACATACGTTTCACTTTAACTTAAAAAAAAAAATATTTATTTAATATAACATCTAACTGTCTCTCTAGTTCGCATAATCTCACTTTTTCATCTCACAATCACACATGCATGCATACATAAATACATACATAAATACATACAAACACACATACATACATATATACATACATACATACATACATACATACACACACACATACATACATACATACATACATACATACATACATACATACATACATACATACATACATACATACATACATACATACATACAATCATATATACACATACATACATACATGCATACATACATACATACATACATACATACATACATACATACATACATACATACATACATACATACATACATACATACATACATACATACATACATACATACATACATACATACATACATACATACATACATACATACATACATACATACATTCACGCACATTCACAAACACACACAAACACACACTCACACAAACATAAACACATACATGCATGAATTTGTACATAATCTTTTCCTCTCTCTCTCTCTCTCTCTCTCCTCTCTCTCTCTCTCTCTCTCTCTCTCTCTCTCTCTCTCTGTCTCTGCGAGTTTTGTAAACATACCTCATCCCCTGAAATGAATCGCTGATCTGCCACCTCGGAAAGTGTTTTTGTACATGATAATATTCCTTAATTATTATTTGTCAACAGTTATGGATAACTATAAGTTTCCATTCTTGACGTGACGCCTGTTTATTTTATTTTAGTTGTTTTCCACATTTCCCGACCATTCAAAAAAACACTTGGGTTCTGTTCAAAGTTGAATGAATAGATCTAGAGACAATTCAGAACAACGACAACTTGGACATACTGTAAGCAATGATAGAAAATATAAAACTGACATAAACAAAAGAATAGGAATGGAAAATGTAATTTTAATGCCATGAAAAATTTACTAACATTAAAAGAAGTATAAATAACACCAGGCTGAAACTAAGAATATCAAAATGTTATATCGTCTCAATATTCCTGTATGGTGCAGGAACATGGACATTAGACAAGAAAACAGTATAGAAAATTGAAGCCATTAAAATGTGGATTTATAAAAGAATATGTAGAATTGGATGGAAAGAAAAGAAACAATGAATTCTTTAAAAAAACTAACAATGAAAAGAGAACTAATAAACACAATTCAAACAAGACAAATGAGATTTTTAGAGCATTTTAAAAGACACAACAGCCTACTAAAATTACTCTTGGATGGGAAAATACAATGTAAAGGAGGCAGAGGCAGACCAAGACTAACATGGACGGCTAACATTAAAAGATGCCAAGTCAGTCTGCACTATAAAAGCAAGAGACAGAACAGAATAGTGCTTCATGGTAGCCAACCTTCGATGCGAAGACGGCACTCAATGATGATGAGGTTATGAACGCTGTATAATAAAAATGCAAATTTTCTTCTCTTTTTATTAAACCTCTGCTACAATTAATTCGTGTTTAAGGTTTGATGTAGCTTCTAAACTGTAAGACTGGCCTCGCAATTTTTAACTGATCAAACCCCTGCTACAATTAATTCTTGTTTAAGGTTTGAAGTAGCTTCTAAACTGTAAGACTGGCCTCGCAATTTGTAACTGGTCAAAAGTCGGTTTTAAAGACTATAAGTAAAGTAAAGAGCCCCCGTCACGCCAATTGCCGTATAGGTAATGTGGTGTTTTAGACCATAAATTTTACAGACATTCAGCACATGCTTTTTTGGGGTAATGTGGTCGGTAATACGCCCGTGCCGCTTTACTTTTCCCCCAAAAAAATCCGGTAACCGCTTTAAGGCTGGGTGAACTCTGAAACCGTTGGTTTGGATCGAACCCTACCTCTTGTCCTTTGTAGTCCAGTTCACTAACCACTGAGCTATCGCGGCTCTCTTTTAAAGACCATCTTCAGTAATAATTGGAATTTATTAAACTAGACAAACTGTGTAGTGATGGAACGGAAGTTATATAACTAACACTATATCTTAAGTCAGTCTTCCGTTGCATATATAGTCAACCAACATATACATAACAAGAAGCATATGAGTTTTATATTTATATACGGCAGTTGCCTTTGTTGACAAATTCAAGAACATGTATTCCACTAAAAAAGCGGGGTTTTTTTTTTTTTTTTTTTTTTTTTTTTAAAATAAACGTGAATCACAACAAAAATTACTCCGGCAAAAAATGCTTAACAAATTTTGATGTGGAAAATATCTTAATTAAAACATGTTCATTCTAAAGACGTTGATGTGACTGATTTATTTAGTGAATTATAAATAGGCAAAAGCGACATTTCAGAAATAAAACGGAAACGTCTTTATTAAATGTCCAGTCATAGGCTAAATGTCCTCTTGGGGGAGAAAGTACAAGATAGACCAGAACAAGACAGACCAAGACTGAAGTGAGCTCAAAACATCTGTTCAACAGGTGAACCTATGACAACATGCACCAATAAGACAAGAGACGGTAAAATGGCGCTTTATGATTGCCAACCTTCGATGTGGAGACAGCACTTAATGAATGAACATTGGCAGGGATTTAAACATTTTTATCCGGAAACTGCTCCGGTAAACAATAAACATTTAAAACACTTGCAGTCTCGACGTAGAAATGATTGATTTTACAAGAAATTAAAAGCTAGAATTGCTGCAAGTTTACATTCTTATGATATGACTTTTACCAATTAAAATATAAATATAATTAAACCAGAGTTTCACGGGCTCGATAAATTGCAATTCTCTCATTTTATAGATTGGAGTTTCATCACGTAACGTTCCAAAGAAAGCCAGGAAGAGAAATTCTGCAATAATAAAATATAACAAAGAGAAGTCTACACAATGATATAAAAAGTGGAGTAAGACAAGGAATCATCCTATCGCTAGATCAATCTATACACTGAGCAAATCTTTATAAACATCACAGAGATGCCAGGCTTAAACATTAATGGAAGGATTATCAATACAAAACATCACAGAGATGTCAGGCTTAAACATTAATGGAAGGATTATCAATACAAAACATCACAGAGATGTCAGGCTTAAACATTAATGGAAGGATTATCAATACAAAACATCACAGAGATGTCAGGCTTAAACATTAATGGAAGGATTATCAATACAAAACATCACAGAGATGACAGGCTTAAACATTAATGGAAGGATTATCAATAAAAACATCACAGAGATGCCAGGCTTAAACATTATTGGAAGGATTATCAATACAAAACATCACAGAGATGTCAGGCTTAAACATTAATGGAAGGATTATCAATACAAAACATCACAGAGATGTCAGGCTTAAACATTAATGGAAGGATTATCAATACAAAACATCACAGAGATGCCAGGCTTAAACATTAATGGAAGGATTATCAATAACCGAAGATATGCTGATGATACTGTATTACTAGCAATTACTTAATGAAATAAATATGACAAGCAAAACATATGTATTAGATATCAGTGGCGTATTTCCTATGATACCGCAGCTACCGCCGGTAGCCTGAACATATTAATATATCGTAGGCCAATATGATTTATTTGCTTTGATTTGCATTTATTAAAGCAAGGTTTTCCTCTGGCCACTATAACGTTTGTGAATGTTATAACTATTTTACATTGAAACCTCTAGGAGCCAGCGGTACATTTTTCCTCTATCCGAATCTAGTTTAACGACCTTGACATTCAAAAATTCCTGTCAAAATAATGTGCCGGTTGTTACCGCAAGATGAATGCGGTTTCATTGCTTATTTTTAGCTCTAGCCAATCATAATCTTCAAAAAGTGAAAGTGAAACTGTATGATTACCGGAACTTCCTTAGCTATATATAACTACGTTATGCGCATCAGCATATGTAAAAAGAACTTTTTCTGCTCTCAAGAGAATCAAATCTTATTGTCGCTCAACTCAGACACAAGAACGCTTATCTGGTTTGGCATTGATGTCCATTGAGAAACCATTCCCTCAGAAACTTAGAAACCAACACAACAATACTTTCAATGACAAAGTCATCCAGACATTTTCGTCCCAAACAAGACGGATAGAGTTTACATATAAATAAGTAAGTAATTTAAAATGTAGTGAAGTCATTAGAAAAAATATTACTTAATGTTAGCCTACTGAATATAATGTATTTTTTTTATTTATTTTGTCAGCGGTGGCCCAGACCCCAAAACCAGTCTACGCCACTGTTAGATCATCATCATCATGTACCCTGCCGGTTGGCGTAGGCGATCATGTCCCTCCACAATCTTCTATCTACAGTGCATCGTATCAGTTCTGTTGTTGACTGTTTTCCATGCCATGACACCAAGCTATCCAGTATTTTCTCTCTTTGTCGTCCGCGATCTCTCTTTTCTTTTATTTTTATTTCCTTTTATTAGGATACACTGTTAGATACGAATACAAAAAACCTAAAACTATCATCGTAAGGAAGAAAATTCTCAAGACCTACAAATAAATATCAAAGTTTTATGAATACACCAGGAGACAATTCAGAACTACAACTACCTGGGAACCAGTGGAGGAAAATGTAAAGCTGAAATAAACAAAAGAATAGGAATGACAAAAAATAAATGTAATGTCATGAAAATTATACTAACATCAAAACAAATAACACCAGGCCTAAAACTAAGAATAGTAAAATGTTACATGCTCTCAATATTCCTGTATGGTGCAGAAGCATGGACATTATACAAGAAAACAGAATAGAAAATTGAAGCATTTGAAATGTAGATTTATAGAATAACAGGTAGAATTGGGTGGAAAGAAAAGAAAACAAACGATGAAGCTCTCTCTCTCTCTCTCTCTCTCTCTCTCTCTCTCTCTCTCTCTCTCTGCGATCAGGACTCAATCAGAAAACAGAATCAGAACATCACAATTAGAGTCCGCCAGATCCACTCTGATTGAACACCCGTTAATACGTTGCACTGTGTTCTGCGCCAGTGGCTCAGTGCATCCGATTTCAGCCAGCATTTTATTCAGGTTTGCTTTACTTAGCCTTTGATTGTCCCCAATCTTCCTGCAAGGCAGCAGATTGTCTTTTCTGTATGGGGATTCTGCCCTTAGATGGTCGGCCCTCCCAGGTTTACGAGCACCATCTGCCAGAGTCACTAGAGGTGACTAACACAGACATGCACACACAAAGATATGAGATGTGACTAACACAGACATGCACACAGCGAAACGAGGCATGACTAACACTGACACACATCAAGATATATGACACATGACTAACATAGACATGCACATAAAGATATGAGATATGACTGACATAGACATGCACACACAAAGATATGACACATGCCTAACATAGACATGCACACAGAGATATGAGGTATGACTAACATAGACATGCACACACAAAGGTATGAGATATGACTAACATAAACATGCACACAAAGATATGAGATATCACTAACCCAGACATGAACACACAAAGATATGACACATGACATTTGAGAGTGCAGTCTGACCCGTAGTACGTATCCTTGCACGTACAGTCTGCACTTTATGGGTCACATATGATGACACAGCCATCAGAACATGTCTGTGCGCACTGCAGCCCAAAATTACCATCGGGACAAGTGTTATTACAGGTATAGCCAGGATGTTTACATTGCAGGCATTTTCCGGATTTTTCTTCACATAAAGGACAGACACTGAGACAAGACCCGGAGCAGTCGTCTCCATAGATCCCATGTGAACAGTTACCGTGACACGTACCGGTAATGACGTCGCAGCTTTTGCTACACCCACTACACTCTGCACAGAACGACCAAGAATGCCCGTCCAGACAATAGGTGTCTGTAAATGTTTGCACCTCACACACCGTCAGTGCACTGTCGGCCTGCGAAATGATCGGTGAGAACTCAAACTTAATGTGAGCCATTGGCGCTTGTGTGTTGACTACAATAGTGTTCACAGAAATATTAGGGTATGATATGTCATTACACTGGAACACTACGCCGCCACTGACAGAGAAAGCCTGTAGAGTGGCATTCTTTACCCGAATCATAGTACTAGCTCGATGATAGATTCGAATGATGTGAGTCTTCTGGGGCGTGGCAAAGTTCATATACCAGAAAACAGAATTGGTTCCACTTCTCAATTGTGTGTGTGTGTGTGCAGTCATTGTCATAGAGATTGGTCTTTGTTTTGCCATTAACAGCGGCCTCTGGTCCACATCCGTCTCCTGTATAACAAGCATTAAATGTGTCGGTCTGGTTTGTGTTCTGTTTGAGAGCCACATTCTGACCCCCGCCAATGTAGATAGAAAAGATATTTGCAACTATCGCCCCTTCAATCCGTAACTTGTTGATCAGACAGCCCCAGAGCAAAAGACATTAATCTCGTGCGGACTAACTACAAACCTTGATTCATTTTCACATGAGGCAGAACCATTTAGTTTTACCGTGAAACTGTCCGGATAGTTAAGTCATTCACATAAATCCTGAACCAGTAGAACGGCAAAGATTGATTGAGAGCTGCCTCATCTGATGTAGAATAAGTGTCCGGATTATATGTGGTGTCGTTGTTATCAAACAGGAAAGTAGGTTCAGATTGGTGGGCATATCTGTAATCTGTAATTTGGGCGTATCTGTAAACGAGATCCAAATACTGACACTGGGGTCCGAAATATTCGTGCTGACAACTGTCATTGTTTGGGCATGTCCCTGTAGTTTTGTCACAAACTGAGTCATTATAGCAGTGACATTGTAACGTACAATTTTCCCCAAACCAACCGTCTGCACAAGTTAGGTCATTAGGTTCCAAGGTCGTGAACGAAGCCAGAATAAAAACTTGATCTACAGCGATGGTTAACAAACTGTATACAAACATTTATTATCAGACCCGAGATTACATTTCTAAAAATCCACCAACTCGCTGTGATAACAGATAGCGAGATGTTCAAAGTCAGCATTGTTTACACCATTCACCATGGCTCGAACGCGACCAAGCTTCCATCTTGGTGCGTCCCATGACGTCATATATCAAATTTGATGAAGTTTTAAAACAACTAAAAATGAAAAGAGAACTACTAAACACAATTCAAAAAAGACAAATGCGATTTTTGTTTCAATTAAGAAATCACATGTAGATTATTTTCTTTCACTCATACTCATTGTTTAAATTGAGAAATCATGTGTTGATAATTTTGTTTCACTCATATTCATTGATTAAATTGAGAAATCATGTGTTAATTATTTTGTTTCACTCATACTCATTGATTAAATTGAGAAATCATGTGTTAATTATTTTGTTTCACTCATATTCATTGCTTAAATTGAAAAATCATGTGTTAATTTTTTTGTTTCACTCATATTCATTGTTTAAATTGAGAAATCATGTGTTGATTATTTTGTTTCACCCATATTCATTGTTGTGTTGATTATTTTGTTTTACTTAAATTCATTGCTTAAATTGAGAAATCATGTGTTGATTATTTTGTTTCACTCATACTCATTGATTAAATTGAGAAATCATGTGTTGATTATTTTGTTTCACTTAAATTCATTGACTAAATTGAGAAATCATACCGTACCGACATCATTACAAGTTTAGGAATTTATTGTTGTTTTTTTTTCAATTCAAATTTAAATTTAAAAAGACATCTCTGGCTCTACAATAGATCAGAAATTGACTGGTATTGCATCTACTACCGATATAGATTAATTAGTTCCAAACCTATCATAGCAAAGCCAAATATAATATATAATAATAATAATTTCTAGCTCCAAGGTTATAAATAGTATAACAAAATAAGTCAATAAAGATAACTTTTATCTAATCAAAGCAAAAACATACCCAATTGTTGACCCTTGCTATCAGCATGGGCTATTATTAATCGTTGACCCTTGCTACCTGCATGGGCTGTAACCAATTGTTGATCCTTGCTACCGGCATAAGCTATTACCAATCGTTGACCCTTGCTACCTGCATGGGTTATTATAAATCGTTGGCCATTGCTACCTGCATGAGCTGTAATCAATCGTTGACCATTGCTACCTGCATGGGCTGTAATCAATCGTTGACCATTGCTACCGGCATGGGCTGTAACCAATCGTTGACCCGTGCTACCTGCATGGACTGTAATCAATCGTTGACCCTTGCTACTTGCATGAACTGTAATCAATCGTTGACCCTTGCTACCTACATGGGCTATTATAAATCGTTGACCTTTGCTACCTGCATTAGATGTAATCAATCGTCTACCTGCATGGGCTATTATCAATCGCTGACCCTTGCTACCTGCATGGGCTATTATCAATCGTTGACCCTTACTACCTGCATGTGCTATTACCAATCGTTGACCCTTGCTACTACAAATACTCTTCCATTGGAGTTTGTTTTTTGTTCCGTCTTTGAACCTTTGGTGCAGTGGATTATCTAGTAGCCTTTACAATTGTTCAAACTGGATGCCAGTTTTGTATTTTATGTGGAGTGCTAGAGGCTCAAGACCTTCTGTTTATTCAGTTGTTGTGATTGGCGTGGTTTTCTTTGCTCTCAGTGATTTTCTAAGTGTTTTAGCCTTTTACTAATTTTCCCAGTTTCGTCTTGGCCACTGTTGCCCAGGATCTTAAGATGTATTTAGTGATGGGTCTGACTTTTCCAGTGAAGACTTGTTTTATGATACTTTTATTTACCCCCAGGATGCATGAGCTAGATCATTTCATCATTGGCAGTCTTTGGATTAAAACTACTTTAAACCACGGAGTGTTTTTTGTACTCAGCCTGTACATTACCTCCATTTAGACAACAACGACTACTGGTTTCTTTGTTATTTTATTAATTTTATTCGGTTGTATCCCTTTATTCAACATGTGGAGATGGAAACAAATGTAATTTATATATATATATATATATATATATATATATATATATATATATATATATGGGTGTCTTCTCAATATTGTACCTGTAAAAAAAAAAAAGTAAAGTACCCCGTCACGCCAAGTGGCGTATAGGGAATATGGTGTTAGTGACCATAAATTTTACAGACCTTCGGCACATGATTTTTGGGGTAATGTGGTCGGTATTACGCCCGTGCCGCTTCACTTTCCCAGAAAAAAAATCCGGTACCCATTAAAGGCTGGGTGAACCGGAAGCCGTCGGTTGGGATCTAACCCTACCCCTTGTCCTTTGTAGTCCAGTTCACTAACCACTGAGCTATCGCGGCTCCCTATATTGTACCTGTTTGGTGTAGAAACTTGTTTTCAAACGAGAAAACAGAATAGAAAAATTGAAGCTTTTGAAATATGGAATCATAGAAGAATAGGAAGAATTAGATGGAAAGAAAAGCAAAACAAATGGTAAATTCTTAAAACAACTAAACATGAAGAGAGAACTATTAAACACAGTTCATACAAGAGAAATGCGATTTTTTGGGGCATGTTAAAATACACAGCAGCCTACTAAAAGTACTCGTGGAAGGAAAAATACAAGGTAAAAGCGGCAGAGGCAGACCAAGACTAACATGGACGAGTAACATCAAAGGTGGACAAGTGAACAAATGAAAATCTGCACTATCTAAGTCAGAGAAAGAGCAGAATGGCGCTCAATGGTAGTCAACTTTCGATGCGGAGACGACACTAAATTGTGATAATGTGGAGCGGTGTTGTGAGGGAGAAAGGGAGAAAACTGATTTCAAAGACATACATGTAAAACACAACAGTTGAATTCAACTTGGAGCAAAGAATATGGTAGGAGTAAAAAAAATTATAAACTCTAAAATCAAACGAGCATACCACAGCACACTAAAGCTAAGTCCATAACCATGAAAAATAATACACAAATATATGGAATCGCTTTACGAGAAGAAAAAAACACTTGTTATTTTATGCACCGAACAGAAGTCCACCGTAAGTCAACGGTTTACTTGACCGCCCCATAGGCTTTACAATATTCAGTCGATGTGCTAGAACGCTGTGAGTGGACGCCATTTTAGACATTGGACAAAATGTCGTTGCTCATCATCATTATCAACCTCATCAATAAGTTCCATATCCTTGTGCAGAATGTTCTATTCATCACAGTCTTTCTAAAAGAATCTCTGTCTCTAGCCAGATCTCACACAAAACGTTGTATTCATCACAGTCTTTCTAAAAGAATCTCTGTCTCTAGCCAGATCTCACACAAAACGTTGTATTCATCACAGCCTGACTGAAATAATCTCTGTCTCTAGAAAGATCTCCCACAGAACGTTGTATTCATCACAGTCTTTCTGAAAGAATCTCTGTCTCTAGCCAGATCTCACACAAAACGTTGTATTCATCACAGCCTGACTGAAATAATCGCTTGCTCTAGAAAGATCTCCCACAGAACGTTGTATTCATCACAGCCTGTCTGAAAGAATATCTGTCTCTAGAAAGATCTCCCACAGAACGTTGTATTCATCACAGGCTCTCTGAAAGAATATCTGTCTCTAGAAAGATCTCCCACAGAACGTTGTATTCATCACAGCCTGTCTGAAAGAATATCTGTCTCTAGAAAGATCTCCCACAGAACGTTGTATTCATCACAGCCTGTCTGAAAGAATATCTGTCTCTAGAAAGATCTCCCACAGAACGTTGTATTCATCACAGCCTGTCTGAAAGAATCTCTGTCTCTAGAAAGATCTCCCACAGAACGTTGTATTCATCACAGGCTCTCTGAAAGAATCTCTGTCTCTAGAAAGATCTCCCACAGAACGTTGTATTCATCACAGGCTCTCTGAAAGAATATCTGTCTCTAGAAAGATCTCCCACAGAACGTTGTATTCATCACAGGCTCTCTGAAAGAATCTCTTTCTCTAGAAAGATCTCCCACAGAACGTTGTATTCATCACAGCCTGTCTGAAATAATCTCTGTCTCTAGAAAGATCTCCCACAGAACGGTGTATTCATCACAGCCTGACTGAAATAATCTCTGTCTCTAGAAAGATCTCCCACAGAACGTTGTATTCATCACAGGCTGTCTGAAATCATGGTGTTAAAAAATAAATACAAAAGATGCCTCGTGATCTTATCTAACCTGTGAATGCCTGTAAATATTTTTAGAGGCTATATCTCTGTCTCTAGAAAGATCTCCCACAGAACGTTGTATTCATCACAGCCTGTCTGAAAGAATCTCTGTCTCTAGAAAGATCTCCCACAGAACGTTGTATTCATTACAGCCTGTCTGAAAGAATCTCTGTCTCTAGCCAGATCTCCCACAGAACGTTGTATTCATTACAACCTGTCTGAAAGAATCTCTGTCTCTAGCCAGATCTCCCACAGAACGTTGTATTCATTACAACCTGTCTAAAAGAATCTCTGTCTCTAGCCAGATCTCCCACAGAACGTTGTGTTCATCACACCTGTCTGAAAGAATCTATGTCTCTAGCCAGATCTCCCACAGAACGTTGTATTCATCACAGCCTGTCTTAAAGAATCTATGTCTCTAGCCAGATCTCCCACAGAACGGTGTATTCATTACAACCTGTCTGAAAGAATATATGTCTCTAACCAGATCCCCCTCCCTTCAACTTCTTTCATGTTTAAAATAACTTTGATGTCTTGACACCTCCGTCTTCTAGGTCTGTCCCTGTCTTGTCGCCCAGGAACCATGCCCTCTATTATTGTTCTTTCCAGGCCGCTGTGTCTTCTGATGTGACTATAGTATTTTAGTTTCCCCTGTATCATTACCATGTCCTATCATTAATTATTATATTAGCCTCTTCTTTATGTTATATAATTCATTTTAGACAGTTGTCACCAGTGGGGTAGGTTAAAGCTGAGACAGTCGTGTACGACCGAGTATAGACACTAGATTCGACCAGAAGTGTTGCGCACAATAAGTGTAGTTATTGTATACCGAATATATTGTAAGCTTCAGATTTCAATGCAGCAGAAGGTCGAAGACTGGAATTCATGACCCATTCGGGCCCACCTCCCTAGAGTCTTAAAAAGCTGAAGGGTCGAAACACTTACTCGATGGAGTCTACTTCTGATAATCTGATTGCTTCCTGCTAAAAAGCTCCGTTCTTTGGTTCTTTGGTTATGGAAGGCCCCGGTATCACTGCAAACGAATTAAAATCCATAACTGCTGAGCCGCCCGTGCCAGTGGAATCATCCGAATTAATATCTCATCTCCTAAACAAAGAAAGGTAGCTATAGTCCCATCATAGCAATCTCAGCACACGCCAAAAGACATCCGTATAAAGAGTTTCCTATTAGTGTGCTGTTGAAGACGATCTGCTTTTTTCCAGATTTTTATTTGTAAAAATGTAATATATGCACTTATTCATAATTAATTTTGCTATCGAAATGACGATAGAGGCGAATCGGTCGTTCCACACAATAATTTTGTTCCAATGTTGTGTTGCCAAACCTTGGCGCTAGACTATATAGCAGTATGGAAAATAACCACTACTAAAATTAAATGCGTTTAGACGAATGACAGGAAACAATTTGAGAGATATGATCAGAAATGAAGGAAAAAAGCTATGGATAATATCAGCTATTTTATAAATAAAGAATCAACAAATAAAATGATTTGCCCACGTGATAAAACAGAAAGACCAAAATACAACACAACGAGCTTTCAATAAACGTTGCGAGAACACCAGACCATTGGCCGACCTCGAAAAGGATGGATTGGTGGAATATTAAAAACACTAGGAAAGACAACAGCATCAGAGGCGAACAGAAGAACAAAAGCCTACACATTGTCGACACTAAAAGGCAAATGAGAAAGGAGAAGAAGTAGAAGTAGTAGAAGAAGAAGACGTGTTCTTGTCTGTTGAGCATCGTTTAAATGGAGAATCAATTCAGAGGAAGAGGTTTGTTTACAGCACTCGGAAAAAATGACAAATAAACAACAACTGAAAAAAAACAAAGAATAATTTATGGTCCAAAGAAGGATCGAACCCGTACTCAGTGACACATCGCCTTGCCACGAGAAGCAGTGTTACCTAGCGTTTGGCTTCTCGTGGCAGGGTGCTGTGCCACTGAGTACGGGTCGGATCCTGCTTCGGGCCATATTTTTTTTTTTTTTTTTTTTTTTTCTGTTGTTGATTATTTGTCATTTTTCTGAGTTTTGTAAACATACCTCTTCCGTTAAAATGATTCGCTGATTATCGCCCCGGAAGTGTACATCTATAATAATATTCATTTATTATTATCTGTCTCCCATCGTTTAAATGGCAACCCTAGAGTTCTGTGTTCTTTTTGTTGTGTCTAATCTCAGCTGCAAAGAGATGGCAAAGCGACACAGAAGAGATGAAGATTTTATCCCCAGAAAAAAAAAACATGAATTAATACAGTGAAAAAAAACACACACACATACTAAACACATGCGAGTTAATATGAAAGGAAAGATTATTATTGCTGGAACAAGAAAGTATAGCTCCATTCACTGGTTACCGACGCTACATTATTGTATCCGTACATTCAAGAAAGTATAACTCTAGTCAGTGGTAACCAACTCTACGTTATTGTATCCGTACATTCAAGAAAGTATAACTCTAGTCAGTGGTAACCAACACTACGTTATTGTATCCGTACATTCAAGAAAGTATAACTCTAGTCAGTGGTAACCAACACTACGTTATTGTATCCGTACATTCAAGAAAGTATAACTCTAGTCAGTGGTAACCAACACTACGTTATTGTATCCGTACATTCAAGAAAGTATAACTCTAGTCAGTGGTAACCAACACTACGTTATTGTATCCGTACATTCAAGA
This sequence comes from Megaustenia siamemsis, assembly GCA_032433765.1. NCBI lineage: Eukaryota > Metazoa > Mollusca > Gastropoda > Stylommatophora > Ariophantidae > Megaustenia > Megaustenia siamemsis. Next base: position 56,490,995 of record JAVIAB010000108.1, read on the forward strand.
AAGCCCAGTCATAAAAAGACTAAGCTACTGTCATCGTGGCTTGAAACTGACGTGTGAGTGTGTGTTTAAAATAAACTTTATTTTATCTAAACAGCACTAAATTTGCATTGTGCAAGAAATGTTCATTACGATAGGCGCTTTTTTTTGCCCATTATAATATATATATATATATATATATATATATATATATATTTTTTTTTTTTTTTTTAAATAAATAAATAAATAGAAGTACCCTCGTCACGCCAAGTGGCGTATATGGAATATGGTGTTAGTGACCATAAATTTTACAGACCTTCGGCACATGATTTGTGGGGTAATGTGGTCGGTGTTACGCCCGAGCCGCTTCACTTTCCCAGAAAAAAATCCGGTACCCATTAAAGGCTGGGTGAACCCTACCCCTCGTCCTTTGTAGTCCAGTTCACTAACCACTGAGCTATCGCGGCTCCAATATATATATATATGGCTAAGACTATCTAGAATTCTATTTAGAAACCATCTCAATTAAAAATGTTCAAAAATAAACTACATTTGCATTAATTATTTTGAATATAAACGTTTAGTAGTAAGTAAAACATGAAATCAGTTAATGTTTTGTTGTTGTTTACCGGTGTGCTTATGTGTGATTAGGTGTGTGTATATTTATATGTTTGTGTGTTTCTGTATTTCATTCTAAGAATAATTTTTTTTAATATAATTGCTTCCCTTTACAACGAAGCTCGGTAACCAAAATGTATATCATTAAGAACTTTATTCTTATTAATTATTGCTTGTTTTTTGTTTTAAACTTCAGATATTGATTTACTAAGGCATAAATGCAGTAACATCCGACTTTTTACTAAAATTATATAAAGCAACCATAAATTAATTTTATTGAATCAATTATTTAATTATATTCAAATCATTGAAACCACCATATTCTTATACAATATTAACTACAGCATAAAATCAAACATGTGTTACGTAATGTTGCCTGTGGCGGCAGGCGTGGTGTCTAAGTACCGCAGTCACTGTTACGGTGGTTTGAGATCGAGGGCCCCGACCACACTGTTCATGTGATTGTGTTCCTTATGGTCTACGTTCTAGCCCGAGTCTTTTTGTAAAGAATAACTCTGTGTACATTTTTTTTCCTTCTTGTTTTACATGTTTATCTCCCTTGAAGGAACATGCACAACAATTTTCTTTTGCAGCGCCATCCTACGAATTCCTCATCATCGATCGGTTCTTAGAATGTAGTTAAGTAGGCGAAGATTTCGTACTATTGTGGTTTACAGAAAGTTCTTTCACTTGCGCCATTCAGCCCATGCATGGCATTTAGGGTAGAAGCTACCGTTACCCCTCAATTCCGACTCGTTGATCTTGCTGATACTGAATATTGGTAGAAGCATCAAGATGCAATGAAGTGCGAAGCAAGTGTAAAACTGATGATAACAATAAAGTGTTTTTTTAAAGTGGTATTGTAACCGCTTTACGTAGGTGAAAAACAAAATAAAAGTAGAACGACGTTTTAAGTTTTAACCAAGAGACCTTCGGCAGGAACAACAAACCACAACATATATATTATATATATATATATATATATATATATATATATATATATATATATATATATATATGAATGTGGAGCCGCGATAGCTCAGTGGTTAGTGAACTGGATTACCACGGACAAGGGGTAGGGTTCGATCCCAACCGACGGCTTCCGGGTTCACCCAGCCTTAAATGGGTACCGGATTTTTTTCTGGGAAAGTAAAGCAGCACGGGCGTAATACTGACCACATTACCCAAAAAATCAGGTGCTGAAGGTCTGTAAAATATAGGGTCACTAACATCATATTTCCCTATACGTCACTTGGCGTGATGGGGGTACTTTACATTTTTTTACTTATATATGGATGTAGACAGACATCTAACTATACAAAATCTAAATATATCTAAATAAGTATATCTAAATATACTAAACTCTCAAAAAAAGGAAAGCAAGTCACTTCACTGAGCTCTAGAGCTTGGTCAACCAGAGAGCTTGGTCAGCCACAGAGCTTTGTCAGCCACAGATCTTGGTCAACCACAAATCTTGGTCATCCACAAATCTTGGTCAGCCACAGAGCTTGGTCAGCCACAAATCTTGGTCAGCCACAAATCTTGGTCAGCCACAGAGCTTGGTCAAATAACGACTAGATTGAAATTGGTACGTCCGGACCAACAGAGCTGGACCAAGATGTGAAAAACAGTCAGAAGGGGAAGGTTCCAAAAATATGTGGAGATGGGTACACGATCCCAGCCTCTACTGTAACTGGAAACGTTTCTATAAGTTGATTCCCAATAAGTCAATCTAGTTGAACATCTGTGTATATCTGCAACTATGGGTGTAAAAAAAAAAAAAGTAAAGTACCCCGTCACGCCAAGTGGCGTATAGGGAATATGGTGTTGGTGACCATAAAGTTTACAGACCTTCGGCACATGATTTTTGGGGTAATGTGGTCGGTATTACGCCCGTGCCGCTTTAATTTCCCAGAAAAAAATCTGGTACCCATTAATGACTGGGTGAACCGGAAGCCGTCGGTTGGGATCTAACCCTACCTCTTGTCGTTTGTAGTCCAGTTCACTAACCACTGAGCTATCACGGCTCCACAACTATGGGTGTGCACACCAACAAATATGTGTACGAACCACATGCGTACCTACCCGCATATACACATGCAGACAAATATATACCCATATATAGGTGTAAGTGCGCAATAGGATAAGAAATGTGTAGCAGGTATCCTATGTATATGAAAGCGATATATTCATGCCTTGTGGAGCGAACCCAACTGGATAAAGAGACGATTCTCAAGGGCAAACCGACTACGATTGCTGGAGTGACATGAGACAATGATAGTGACTTGCATGTCGGATAGAGACAACGCCTAAAGAAACGTAACATTAGATTGGCCTATTGAAGAAAATCTTGATCATCCTGGCAGATACGACGAAGTTGTAACAAGTGAGCTGAATATTGAATATTTTGTTTCCAGAGACACTGCCCCAGTGAGGTGGAGTAATATTTTGTACCACAGAAATAATTTTGAGAAAACGTAATATCCTGCTACAAGAATTTCGTACAACAGTCAACAGTAGACAAAAACGTAGCACTCCGAGATAATTTTTGTGTGCAAAATCACAGTTTTCTAAGTCTCGCCTGGTGACACCATCAGGATAATCCAACCAAACCAGAGTGTCCACGGAGGTAGCAGCTCAGTTTCTTTACAACTAAAAACCTCCAAGAAGACAGCAGCTCAATCTGTCCACAACTAAACGTCACCACGGAGACAGCAGCTCAATCTGTCCACAACTAAACGTCACCACGGAGACAGCAGCTCAATTTGCCCACAACTAAGCATCACCACGGAGACAGCAGCTCAATCTGTCCACAACTAAACGTCACCACGGAGACAGCAGCTCAATCTGCCCACAACTAAGCATCACCACGGAGACAGCAGCTCAATCTGTCCACAACTAAGCGTCACCACGGAGACAGCAGCTCAATCTGTCCACAACTAAACGTCACCACGGAGACAGCAGCTCAATTTTCCCACAACTAAGCATCACCACGGAGACAGCAGCTCAATCTGTCCACAACTAAACGTCACCACGGAGACAGCAGCTCAATCTGTCCACAACTAAACGTCACCACGGAGACAGCAGCTCAATTTGCCCACAACTAAGCATCACCACGGAGACAGCAGCTCAATCTGTCCACAACTAAACGTCACCACGGAGACAGCAGCTCAATCTGCCCACAAACAAAAGAAGACACAGTCTAAGAATGAACAGATAGTGTCTCATCAAAAGTAGGTAAGATCCAAAAATAAGGTGGTATGTTGGTCAATTGTTCTCTTTGCGTCGCCTGACGCAAGTTGTCAATTATTGGTCGCTGACTACTTTCTGTTCAGAAGCTTCTGTGTGTACTGTTCCCTTATTTTAATTAAAGAAAAAAAGAAATAAATAAACAAAGAAAGAAAAAAAGAAAGAAAAAGAACGAAATATAAATTAAGAGAGTGAGACAAAGAAAAGAGAGAGAGCAAAAGAGACAGAGAGAGGGAGATAGATAAGTGAGAGAAAGATTAAAAAGAGAGAGAAAGAGAGAGAGGGGGATAGAAAAGGGAAACAAAGATTAAAAAGAGAGAGAAAGAGAAAGAGAGGGGGGAGATAGAAAAGTGAGAGAAAGATTAAAGACAGAGAGAAAGAGAGTGGTGGGAGGGAGAGAGAGAGAGAGAGAGAGAGAGAGAGAGAGAGAGAGAGAGAGAAAATAGACAATAGTACACAGGTTGATGGAAAGAATCGTGAACTCTTGGATAGAACTGTTGCATGGGACGTTTTTTTAATTTTCTGAAATGCTATTTTGACCTGAGCTATTCTGCTTTTTATTTTTCTGGTGCATCTTCCATGTGATGTTATTATTGTACCCAAGGTTTTGACACCGCTTTGCGCTTGTTTCAGATTTGTCTTGTTTATTTCTATGTTGCATGCTGATAGACGGCTACTATTAGACATTGTCGTAATAACAGAACCCAATCACCATCAAGTATCAAGCCAGCTGGCGTAGGTGATCATGTCTCTCCACAGATTTCCATATCGACAGTTGTTTATCATTTTTGTTGTTAAACTTCTGCCAAGCCATTATCTTAAGCTGTCTGGCATCATTTCTCTTTGCTTCCCTCTATCTCTCTTCGTCCCTCAAATTTTCCAGCTGTCACAATATATTCCAGCTATTCCTTTCTCATTACATTACCAAAAAGTAATAATTGTTATTTTTTTATGTTCTTTGCTTTTTATTAGAATAGCGAATTACTAGCAGAAGTAGTTACAATTTGAATTACAAATAGTTAAAAATGAATTCCTTTCTTAATTGTTTTTAATTTAAAAGAAGATTTGTTTAAAACATGAAATCAGTCAATATTTTATAATTACTTTCCTGTATGTTTTAGTAACTGATATCACGTATCATGTGTGTGTCTATTGATTCCATTAAAAAAATATTTTAAAAATATAATTACTTCCCTTTTATAAAAAAAAGGTCGATAACCAATGTGCATATTGCATAGAGCATTTCATTTTAAAAAAAATTGTTTGTTTCAAATTAAACATTTAAAAGATAATTTTTTTAAATATAAATGTAAGTTCATTTTATTCTGTTATAAAATTACGCATAAACATCATAAAAATAATCTTTTTAAATCCATTATATTATTTTATATCACTTTCAAAGAAACCAAATATATAAAAGGGTTGCATTAACAGCCTCATAAAAACAAATGTGACATAAATATGATTGCCAAAGAGGCGGCAGGTGTGTGTGTCGAGGAGATACTCTACCATCACTGTACGGCTAAAACCAAGTCAGTGGCCCAGGCTTAGGTTGCATCCGTATCAGTAGTGGACAGATTGTCATGCTCTACACACACAAAACTGCTCGACATTTTTTTAAAAGGACAACTCCATGCCATTTTTTTCAATTTTTTTTGTACATGTTTTTACCTCCCTTGAGGACATAAATAGAGATAGTTTCTTTTGCTACATCATCGAGTACCGTCTCCGCATAGAAGGTTGACTACCATGGAGCGCCATTCCGCTCTGTTTCTTGCTTTGATGGTCCAGGTAGTCATAGGCTGTCTTGTCCATCTTTTGATGTTGCTCGCCCATGTTAGTCTTCGTCTGCCTCTGTTACATTGTATTTTCCACTCCAATATTACTTTTAGTAGGCTGTTTCGTCTTTTAACATGCCCCAAAAATGTAATTTGTCTTGTTCTAATTGTGTTTAGTAGTTCTCTTTTAATCTGTAGTTTTAAAACTTCATCATTTATTCTCTTTTCTTTCCATTCAATTCTACATATTCTTCTACAAATCCACATTTCCACGGCTTAATTTTTCTGTTCTGTTTTCTTGTCTATGTCCATGTTTCTGCACCATACAGGAATTTTGAGAAGAAATAACATTTTGCTATTCTTAGTTTTAGCTCTGGTGTCATTTGTTTTATATTAGTATACTTTTTATGACTTTAAAATTACTTTTTGCCATTCATATTCTTTTGTTTATTTCAGTTTTACATTTTCCATCACTGGTTATAGTGCCCCACGTAGTTGCAGCTCTAAACTGTCTCCAGGTCTATTACTTCAACTTTGATATCCACTTGTAGGTTTTTAGCACTATCTTTGTTTATGATCATAGTTTTAGTCTTTTCATATTCATATCTAATCCATATTTGTTGTTTATCATGTTTATTACATTAAGTAATTGTTGTAGACCTTTAGGATTTTCTGCTAGTAATACAGTATAAGACATAAAAAGAGGAGTAAGACAAGGATGCATCCTATCACCAAGCTTGTTCAGTCTATACACTGAGCCAATCAAAAGATACCAGGCCTAAACATTAATGGAAAGATAATCAATAACCTGAGATATGCTGATGATACTGTTCTACTAGCAGAAAATCCTAAAAACCTACAACAACTGCTTAATGTGATAAACGTAACAAGCAAAAAATATGGACTAGAAATGAATATCAAAAAGACTAAAACTATGATCATAAACAAAGAAAATTCTCAAGACCTACAATTAAATATCACAGTTGAGGGAATACATCTGGAGACAGTCCAGAGCTACAACTACCTGGGACATACTATAACCAATGATGGAAAATGCAAAACTGAAATAAACAAAAGAATAGGTATTGCAAAAAGTAATTGTAATGCCATGAAAAATATACTAACAACAAAACAAATATCAGCAGGGCTGAAACTAAGAATGACAAAATGTTACGTCTTCTCAATATTCCTGTATGATGCAGAAACATGGACAAGAAAACAGAACAGAAAATTGAAGCTTTGAAAGAAATTTGAAATTGCTCAGTGTTTTGCTACATCACCGGATAACTTCTTGCCTTTTTAAATCCATACTTAGAAGGACATTAAGTGATGTAATATGTCGTAGCTCACAAAGGAATTGTGTCATTTCCGGTTTTCAATCCAAGCATTCCTCATTGGGGGGAGCCGCGATAGCTCAGTGGTTAGTGAACTGGACTACAAAGGACAATAGGTAGGATTCGATCTTAATCGACAGCTTCCGGTTCAGCCAGCCTTTAATGGGTATCGGATTTTTTACAGGAAAGTAAAGTGGCACGGTTGTAATACCGACCACATTACCCCAAAAATCACGTGCTGAGGGTTTGTAAAATGTATGGTAACTAACACCATATTCCCTATACGCCACTTGGCGTGACGAGGGTACTTTTTTTATTCCTCATCGGCATAACATTTTTGAGTAGCTTTTGTCCTTTCCCTGGTCTATCCCCACTCGTTGGTCATATTGACACTGGGTAGATTGTTTCCAGACACGCCGCGGTGAGGTGAAATAATATTTGGTCTGAATAATTGTGAGAAAACTTAATATCCTGCTAGCAGAGTTTCACACCACAAGAGACAAAAACGTACAATTTCTAAACAGTGTTTTTGTAAAAAAAACACTGTCTCGCCTGGAGTACACCAGCAAGGCAATCCAACAAAACCTGAGTTTCCATGGATTTAGCAGCTCAATCTATCCAGAACGAAAGATTCCACGGAACAAGCAGCTCGATCTATCCAGAACTAAAAACTTCCATAGAGCCAGCAGCTCGATCTATCCAGAACTAAAGATTCCACGGAGCCAGCAGCTCGATCTATCCAGAACTAAAGATTCCACGGAGCCAGCAGCTCGATCTATCCAGAACTAAAAACTTCCACGGAGCCAGCAGCTCAATCTGTCCAGTACTACAGACCTCCAAAAAAGCCTGGCCAAAAGTAGGTATGAACCTACACAAAGTAGTATCTTGGTCAGCTGTTCTCATTGATCCTGGAGCAAGATGTTAATTATGGGTCGTCCACCACTTCTCATCCAAAAGCTAATGTGAGTTGTGTCCAGTTCTATAAATAAGAAAGAATCAAAGAAACAAAAAAGAAAGAAAGAAAGAAAGAAAGAAAGAAAGAAGATAGAAAGAAAGAAAGAAAGAAAAAAAAAAGAAAGAAAGAAAGAAAAAAAAAGAGAAATATAATTTTCTGAAATCAGTATTTTTGCGCTCACCCTAGATCTCTTTAGACAACTACTGCTTTCTTTGTCATTATATAAATTATATTCGGTTGTGTCCCTTTAACCAAGGGAGATTAGTACAAAGATCACATTTTCAAAATACTAAACACTCCGCCATGCCGCTAGTATATAGCTGCAGAAAACATAAAATAAACATTAAATAGTATAGAACACCTAAACTAACATCTACTTCAACGTTTTGGCAAAAGCCTTCATCGGGTATATAAAAAACACATACAAATTAAACAAAGAAATCCTATTCAGAACGCACAATAACATAGTTTCTTTAGTCAAACGATGAATTGGAAAGGAAGGGGGGTTAATTGGTTACAATGAGGGAAGCGGGAAATGAAAAGTAGAATTGATGGAGAAAGAGAAAGAGAAAGAGAAAAGGATAAAACAGATCTGATTTCAAGCACATAGTTGTAGTTTAATTCGATTTCGATTCAATTTTGGGTAGGAATGAACAAATGTGATGTCTAGAATCAAACGAACATGCCAAGACACGGTGAAAATGAACCAATAAGCACAAACACTATAATACACAGTTTTATATTACAGCTTTACAAGTGGAAAGAACTTGCTATATTACGCACCGTGCAATAGTCCACCCTTGGTCACCGCAAATCTATCTACACCGCTTCCGGTCAATATGGCGGATAGTGGGAGGGAGCGTTGAGGCTCTGTCTGAAAAATGTTCCTTGCTGCAGTTTCCTCATATTCCAAGTCCAGCTTCCTGCCGGAGCTATTATATTTAAAATCATCATTATCATTATGTTTAAAATGTTATTTCAAAATATGTAATGTACTAATACAAGATTTGCTAAATTAATTTAACACATTCATTGAGGTTATCTCTCTAACCGCTGAATTGTTGTTATTGTATTACTTCATCAACTATAAATTGTGACAAGATTTTTTTTTACATCTGATGACTCCACGACCGTGCAGTCTGACAGCCAAAATACAATTCTGACTAAACTTCATGAGAGAAACCACATTGAGGAAATTCATAATTCTGGTTACATCTGCGGACTTCCCATCGTAGTTCATATCTTGGCTTCTCTGATGGAACAACACATACGTGTTTGGCACATATACCTTGTGGGAGCCGCGATAGCTCAGTGGTTAGTGAACTGAACTACCACGGATAAGGGGTAGGGTTCGATCCCAACCGACGGCTTCCGGGTTCACCCAGCCTTAAATGTGTACCGGATTTTTTTTTCTGGGAAAGTAAAGCAGCATGGGCGTAATACTGACCACATTACCCCAAAAATCATGTGCTGAAGGTCTGTAAATTATAGGGTCGCTAACACCATATTTCCCTATACGCCACTTGGCGTGACGGGGGTACTTTACTTTACTACATATACCTTGTGGGATAGTTTGATTTCACCCTTTTAAGCGTTTTATTATGAACCACTCAACAAATGGTGTGATGGAAATCTTCACCAATTGGCGCCTGCATTGTCCATGCTCGTTGGTACATCTGGTGTTAGAAAGGTTTTACTCGAGCCAGATTTCTAGTGTGCGGGTGTTCTTTTTGGCCACGATCACTGGAGGATTTCTATCAACACCCTTCATCTTGTGTGGTGGCGGACTCGCTGCTAATGTTAGTTGAGATTTTCCACATTCACAATCCTTCATTGCTAGGCGTTTGATTTTGTTTATAAATGTCACATTGGTTCTTTGGTTATGGAAGGCCCGGTATCACTGCAAACGAATTAAAATCCATAATTGATCAACCGCCAGTGGAATCATCCAATTTACTATCTCATCTCCCAAACAAAGACAGGTAGCTGTAGTCCCCATCATAGCAGTCTCAGCACACGCCAAAAGACATAAGGCGAAACGGCACAGAAAGTGAACACAGCCATATGTTCCCTGTCGTACAATATCATCATTCATCGTAAACAATTGGAATATCGAAACATGAACACAACGGATGAATTGTACTGATTGACTCGTTAATCACTCTACGGCCATTGGTTCCTTTTCTGAAAGTTTTTCTCTTTCTGTATTTTGTACTGGAATCAGCTTCAGAATCGTAATAATTATCATTCACACTTTTGTTTTGTTTGTCGGATAAACAATACTTCTCATTTGCTGCAACACCAAACAGATTCTCCGTTGTTGCACGAGCGTTCAGTGCTGTTGGTTTACTGATGTCTCTTTTGGTTTGAGATAAAACTGGTTGTGCTTCTTCATCCTGATAGAGCCAATCGTCTTTGTAATTACTTCGCAGCCATTGGTTTCCATGGTTACTGAAGTTACCAATAAAAACTCTGATCCAAAATCTGTAATAGGTGAATAGCCTTCTACTTCAGACTTTGACCCTACTGTACTACTGCTAAAAGAGTTGCTTTTGCTTCTCTCAGAATGGACCAGCGTCATGAGGTCACTTTTAAAATCTACCAGTTTATCTTCAGGAACATTTTTATAACCCAGCCGTGCCAGATCACATTTTTATAACCCAGCCGTACCAGATCACATTTTTATAACCCAGCCGTGCCAGATCACATTTTTATAACCCAGCCGTGCCAGCTCCTCCCTTATTTCATCATCAGTGAAATCCATTCACAGCAGTAGTAGTTAAGTTAATAAATATGTTTGGATCTATTAAGGATTTAGCTCGGCCTGTAACTTCACAGCAAACACGTAGTCTTTCATCGATTGTGAGAGTCTCTTGTTGATTGTTTCTTCTTAATATTGAATATCGGCTTTCTTTTTTCTTTTTTTCTTTTTTTTTTTGTTTTGTTTATTAAAACAGCGAATTACACTCAGAAGAAGTTACAATTTGAATTACAAACAGTGAAAAATAAATGTCTTTCTTAAACGTTTTAATAGAAAAGAAGATTTAATATTGTGTAAAACATGAAATCAAAACTCATCAGCACAAACACAAAACTTAGGCTATTCAAATCAAATGTACTATCAACCCTTACGTATGCGTTTGAAAGCTGGAAAACAACAAGAGATATAGAAACAAAGTTGAACGCATTCGAAAATAAATGTCTAAGGAAAATACTTAGTATAGAATGGAACGAATTCAAAACAAACGAGGAAATTAGATAAATCGCCAATCAACCACTAATATCTTCAGTAATAAAGAAAAGACGATGGTCATACGTTGGACATGTGATGAGAAGAGATAATAATCGAATAGCAAAGCAAGCCCTCATATGGGAAACAACAGGTAAAAGAAAAAGAGGAAGACCCAGGGAGACACTGAGAAGAACATTGATGAGAGAGGCAAGAGCAGCAGGAATCGGCTCCCTCAATGAGATAGAACTGCTTGCACAGAACAGAGACAGATGGCGAGATTTGATAAAATATCTTTAAAAGAAAACTGCTAGAACAAAAAAATTCATATAGGAAAAGGTGTATCTTGGTCTACGCCCTATGGGCCGGTTACGGCTCGAAAGGTGAATAGATAGAAAACGTGAAATCAGTCAATATTTATAATTGCTTTCCTGTGTGTTTTAGTAACTGATATAATATACCATGTGTATGTCTATTTATTCCATATTAAGAATATTATTTTTTTTTAAATATAGTTACCTCCCTTATACAATGAAGGTCGATAACCAAAATGAATCTTGCTAAGAGTATTTAATTTTAATAATTTGTATTTATTTTAAATCAAACATTTGAAAGATAATTTTATGAAACATAAATTTATGTGTATTTTATTCTGTTAAACTATGCATAAACATCATAAGTAAATCTTTTTTTTAATCCATTACTTTATATTATATTACTTTCAAAGAAACCAAATATATACAAGGAATAAATAACTGCATTATAAAAACAAATGTGATATTATTTCTACTGCCAATTTCCAAACGGCGGCAGTTGTGTGTAGAGCTGGTACTCTACCATCATAGGTGGTGGATAGATTGCCATTCTCTGCGCACACAACACTGCCCGACTATTTTTTAAAAAGACAACTCCATGCAATTTTTCCCTTTTTGTTGATGAAAATGTTTTTTTTACCTCCCTTGGGGCACAAATAATAAATAATTTCTTTTGCTATATCATCATCGGGTACTGTCTCCGCATCGAAGGTTAGCTACCATGGAGCGCCTTTCCGCTTTGATGGTGCAGATTGTCATATGTTGTCTTGTCCATCTTTTGATGTTGCTCGTTCATGTTAGTCTTGGTCTGCCTCTATTACCCTGTATTTTCCCTTCCAATATTTTTTTAGTACGCTACTGTGTCTATTAACATGTCCCAAAAATTTCATTTGTCTTGTTCTAATTGTATGTAGTAGTTTTCTTTTAATTTTTAGTTGTTTAAAAACTTCATAATTTAGTCTCTTTTCTTTCCATCCAATTCTACCTATTCTTCTATAAATCCACATTTCAAAGGCTTCAATTGCCTATTCTGTTTTCTTGTCTAATGTCCTTGTTTCTGCGCCATACAGGAATATTAAGAAGATGTAAGATTTTGCTATTCTTAGTTTTAGCCCTAGTGTTATTTGTTTTGATGTTAGTATATTTTTCATGACATTAAAATTACTTTTTGCCATACCTATTCTTTTGTTTATTTCATTTGTACATTTTCCATCACTGATTATAGTATGTATGTCCCAGGCAGTTGCAACTCTGAACTGTCTCCAGGTCTATTCCTTTAACTTTGATATCCACTTGTAGATTTTGGGTATTATTTTTGTTTATGATCATAGTTTTAATCTTTTTGATATTCGTATCTAGTCCATATTTTTTGTTTATCATGTTTATTTCATTACGTAATTGTTGTAAACCTTTATGATTTTCTGCTAGTAATACAGTATCAACAACACATCTCAGGTTATTGATTATTTTCCATTAATGTTTAGGCTTGGCATCTCTGTAATGTTTTTAAAGATTTGCTCAGTGTTTTGCTACATCACCGGATAACTTCTTACCTTTTTTTTATCCATACATTGAAGGACATTAAGTGGTGTTATATGTCGTAGTTAACAAAGGAATTGTGTCATTTCCGGTTTTCAATCCAAACATTCCTCATCGGCATAACATTTATTGAGTAGCTTGTTCCATTCCCTCGTCTATCCCCACTTGATGGTCATATTGACACTGGGTAGATTGTTTCCAGATACGCCGCGGTGAGGTGAAATAATATTTGGTCTGACAGAAACAATCATGAGAAAACTTAATATACCAGAGTTTCACATCACAGGAGACAAAAACGTACAATTCATAAACAGTGTCTAAAAACACTATCTCGTCTGGGATACACCAGCAAGATAATTCAACAAAACCTGAGTTTCCACGGAGCCAGCAGCTCGATCTATCCAGAACTAAAAACTTCCACGGAGCCAGCAGCTCGATCTATCCAGAACTAAAAACTTCCACGGAGCCAGCAGCTCGATCTATCCAGAACTAAAAACTTCCACGGAGCCAGCAGCTCGATCTATCCAGAACTAAAACTTCCACGGAGCCAGCAGCTCGATCTATCCAGAACTAAAACTTCCACGGAGCCAACAGCTCGATCTATCCAGAACTAAAAACTTCCACGGAGCCAGCAGCTCGATCTATCCAGAACTAAAAACTTCCACGGAGCCAACAGCTCGATCTATCCAGAACTAAAAACTTCCACGGAGCCAACAGCTCGATCTATCCAGAACTAAAAACTTCTACGGAGCCAGCAGCTCAATCTGTCCAGTACTACAGGCCTCCAAAAAAGCCTGGCCAAATGTAGGTAAGAATCTAAACAAAGTAGTATCTTGGTCAGCTGTTCTCACTGATCCTGGCGCAAATTGTCAATTATGGGTCGTTGAACACTTCTCATTCAAAAGCTAATGTGAGTTTGTCCATTTCTATAAATAAGAAAGAATTAAAAAAACAAAGAAAGAAGGGTTAGAGAGAGATAGGAGGAGATGAAAATAGAAAGAAAGAGAGAAACAAAGAGCGAATGAGAAAGAAAGAAAGCATGAAAGAAAGAAAGAGAGGAGGAGATGAAAACAGAAAGAAAGAAAGATAGATAGAAAGAAAGAAAGGAGGAGATGATAATAGAAAGAACGAGAAAGAAAGAAAGAAAGAAAGAAAGAAAGAAAGAAAAAGAAAGAAAGAAAGAAAGAAAGAAAAAAAAGAAAGAAAAGAGAAATATAATTATCTGAAATCAAAGTGTTTTTGCGCTCACCTTACCTCTCTTTAGACAATTATTGCTTTCTTTGTCACTTTATAAATTGTATTCGGTTGTGTCCCTTTAGTCAAGGCGATTAGTAAATACAAAGATTACATTTTGAAAACACTAAACACTACACGAGGCCGCTAGTATAAATGCAGAAAACATAAAATAAACATAAAATCGTATAGAACACCTAAACTAACATCTACTACAACGTTTCGGCAAAAGCCTTCATCGGGTATATAAAAAAACATACAAATTAAACAAAGAAATCCTATTCAGAATGCACAATAACACAGTTTCTTTAATCAAACGATGAATTGGAAGGCGCGGGGGGGGGGGGGGGGGGGGGCCGGACGTTATTGGTTACAATGAGTGAAAGAAGGGGGAGGGGGTGGGAATAAAAAGTATCATTGAAGTCAGAAAGAGAGAGAACGGGAGCGACAGATCTGATTATTTCAAGCACATTAAAAAAAAAAAAAGTAAAGTAACCCCGTCACGCTAAGTGGCGTATAGGGAATATGGTGTTAGTGACCATAAATTTTACAGTCCTTCGGCACATGATTTTTGGGGTAATGTGGTCGGTATTACGCCCGTGCAGCTTTACTTTCCCAGAAATGTAATGTCTACAATCAAGCGAACTTGCCAAGCCACGGTCAAATTGAACCAATAAGCACAAACACTATAATACACAATTTTATATTGCTTGTTCCCCGATGACTAAAGTATTCTAGAATTATGAATTAGATTGTATAATTCCTTTTCGTCATCCGCCCTTAAAAGGACGTTAAGTGCACGTTTCTGCGTTGTGTTGTGGTTTGCAGTGTAACACATTTATATGTGCGCCTTTCAACCCAACACATCCGACTTCAGCACGACATTTTTGAGTACCGGGTTGTCTTCCCTCTTCGATCCCTGCTCGCTTGGCTAAACTAGACAGGTTAGTCTGTTACTAGAGGCACCACGGAGAGGTGGAGCAGGGTCTGGATGGTTCTGGTTCACCGATCCTGGCGCAAGCCATCAGCTGTGGATCGCTGACAACTTCCAGCTCTGGTGCTGGGAGGCGCGCCTTAGCGAGATGTGGGAGTGGGGTGGTGGGAGGGCTGTTTAGGCGGCTGGGTACTCTAGTGGTGCGACACTGGCCTCAAGATAGGAAGAACCCGTGTTCAAAACCCAACAGAAACGGTGGTGTTTTTTATCATCATCATCATGTGCCATACCGGTTGGCGTAGGCTATCATGTCCTTCCACAATCTTCTATTTACAGTGCATCGTATCAGTTCTGTTGTTGACTGTTTTCCATGCCATGACACCAAGCTGTCCAATATTTTCTCTCTTTGTCGTCCGCGACAAATCTCTTTTTCCTTTTATTTTGTCAGTTGTAACCAAGTATTCAAACTTTTCTCTTCTCAAGATGTGACCACAAAATGTTTTATTGCTTCTTTCTGATGTTTTTTAAGAGCTCCCTTTTTGTGTTGGCCTCTTTGAGAACTTCCTCATTGGTCTTTTTAGCTGTCCAGGGAACTTTCAACATTCTTCTGAGAAATCCCATCTCTGTGGCATCTAATCGTCTTTTCATTTGTTTGTCTACTGTCCATGATTCGCTTCCATAGGTCAGAATTGGTTCTATATTGCACCGATGAACTCTCTTTCTCATTTTTATTGACATAGATTTGTTGCATAAGATATTTTTCATTTTCTGAAATGCTATTTTGGCCTGAGCTATTGTGCTTTTTATTTCTGTGGTGCATCTCCCATCTGATGATATTATTGTGTCCAATTATTTGAAACGGTTCACTTATTTCAGATTTGTCTCGTTTATTTTTATGCTGCATGATGGTGATGATTGTTTCTTCGATATAACCATTACTTCTATTTTCTTACTATTCAGACTGAGACCTTTCCTGTTGCTTTCTTTACTATTATGTCCATCAAATATCGTAGTTCGTTCTCTGTCTCTGCTATTAAGACTGTGTTATCCGCATATCGCGGATCACACTGTTGTGTTTGTATCTTCTTCTTCTTCTACCTTTTTAGCTCCCCGTGGAGAATAGGTCTTCAATAAACACTTTCCAAGTCCTTCTGTTTCTTGCCATTCTTTTAAGATCATTCCATGTCTTCCCCATTATCTTCATCTCAGTTTCTATCTGTCTTGTCCAAGAATGCTTTGGTCTTCCTCTTTGTATTTTCCCCTAGGGATTAAAAAAAAGGGCCTGTTGTGTAATACTCTCAGTGGCTTCTGCAGTGAGTGTCCTATCCAGCACCATCGTCTTCGCTGTATCTCTTTATCCACTGGTATTTGACTGGTACATTTCCATAATTCTATGTTACATGTAGTTATTTTGTCCTGTCATTTCCATCCTTTTAATCTGCGTAAGCATCCATTAATCATTAATGAAAGTCTGTATCTTCATGATTGTCAATGTTGTTGTTCTCCATGTTTCACAGCCATATAATAGGACTGACTTAACATTTGAGTTGAAAATTTATATGTTTGTATTTAACCTAATTTCTTTGGATTTCCTTATGTTTCCCAGTGCAACAAAAGCTCCTCTTGCTTTTGATATTCTTATTTTTGTATCATTTTCTGTTCCTCCCTCTTTATCTATATTACTGCCCAGATATATGTAAGATTGTACGTCTAGTAGAAGCATTTCTCCTAATTTTATTTGGTTATTGCCAACTGCAATAATTCTCATAATGTTGGTCTTATCTCCATTAATTTTCAGCCATAGCAGTTGTGATCTTTCGTGAAGTATGCTCATTTTATCCTGCATTTGTTGATGGCGGTGTGATAGGAGAGCTATGTCATCAGCAAAGTCTAAATCATCAAGTTGATTGGTCAGTGACCACTGGATTCCATTTCTGTTGTTTTGAGTTATTGTGTTTGTGTCTGGTTTGTGTTATTTAGTGAGCTGATGAAAATGTATTTCGAAGCGTTCTTTTTTGGTCTTTCAAAAAAACGGTAACATCCACTTTTCCACAATTATTTTTGCTTATCGATTCGGGTTTCTGTAGGATATACGTCGTCAATTCGTAATCACAGTTGATAGTACCGTAACCACTATGTAAAAGTAGTAGGATCTTGGTAAGCTCCGATTTGCTTACTATGACTCCGGACTTCATTTAATGATCGCTTTTTGTTGGTAGCCGATATGCTCTGTATACAGATACATTATACTCACCAGGAGATAAGCACATAAATCAAATATAACAAATATTAAATACTATGTGGTGGCCAGATATATCTGTCTATTTATTGACCTTTGGAGCCGTAGCCGGCCCATAGGGCATACACCCAGATACTCTTTCTCTTATCTAAGTTTTATTCTATCAGTTTTCAATCCTTGTAAATATATTTTAATTTTATATTTTTAATAGTGACACTGTGACCTTCCAGGCATGTCGTAAGAGGTGACTAAGGAGATTGATCGATGGCTTGACAAGCTGTCATTTTAAAAAGTATTGTTATGGATGGAAACAGCGCCATATATTTTAGATCATTGATCTCTACAATATGTGCCACTTTGGCACGCAAGGTTTCTGTTTTTGAGATTGTGGTTCTGCCCTATGTGCCGTCTTCAGCTCGAAAGGACAATAGATAGAAAGATATTTTATCAAATCTCGCGTTGAATGCTTTCAACTTTGTTTCTATGTCTCTTGTTGTTTTCCAGCTCTCACATGCATACGTAAGGGTAGATAGTACGTTTTATTTGAATAGTCTAAGTTTTGTACTTGTGCTGAGTTTTGATTTCCACAACTTTTCAAGGCTTCTGAAAGACATTGCTGCTTTAGCTATTCTGATTCCAATTTATTTACTTGTATCTCCCCTTCCCGATCAATGTGACTTCCAAGATATATAGCTGCAGAAAAAAATCACCAGAAGATTTATTATTATTTGTTTAATTTAGTTTAATTTATTCATTTCTTTTAAAATATTTTGTTACAAACTTTCTATTTTCACCAGAACATTTATTATTATTATTTGGGTTAACATAAAACAACGAATTATTTATGACACGTTGCAGTCTCCGAACAGCTTCCCCTTATTTCCCCCATTGTTTATTTACCTATTTCCGTTTGATAACCTCCCCTTACCCTGCAGACGAAGTCTTGTCTCCTCTCCCAGCGATCTCTTAGTGCCGGAACGATTTATACACGGACACCTGTGTTGTTTACTGTCGCTGGACTACATAATTTATACAGAAGATAGCATATATTCTTAATGTTTGTGGAGCATGCAGAAATGTTCACGAGTTTGGTGATATTATATGATTATTTCTGCTGCTTTGGGTGAGGTAAGGCGCATTTCATTTGATTTTGTGAAGATTCAGAAGATAATTGTTCAATTTGATTTGTTGTTCTTGCTTACTAACTAACTACTAACTAAACTCCACTGGACTGAGGGCTGAACTCAATTTAAATTCAACACTCAAGCACTTATATTTCTACTCCCAGTCTGTTCGCTGATTACAGTAACTCTTACTCTAGTCTAGTCTAGTAAGTAACTCAAACTGAGTAACACACCACACTCACACAGCTGCAGATAGTTAGTCAAGTTAAGTTAGTGAGTTAGTCACTGTCACTGACTGACTGAATGAGTAGCCGCAGGCAGGCAGTCACAGTGTGAGTGCTACTTACAATTGCAGTACTAAAACTAAAGAATAAAAGACTACAGAACAGATTGATTTGGATAATTTAAGATAATCATTATTATTAATTATTTAATCACAGTGAGTTGAGTGAGTTAATAATGAGAAAGTACTCTTGACCACTCACTCAACTGTCCTCAGCCTTAACTAGTAGGCCTACTACTATAATGCTGTCGTTTGTTATTCACTGATTGAATGATTTATTAATATAGATATAATATATGCATGCTGACCTCAACCCAAGTGTTAATTGAGAGTTTATTTGCCTGTACAATAATAAAATAATTATAATAAAGTTAAATGTGGTTTATTGTAAACCAAACCACTTTAGACTAAAACAAGAAAGATAATAATTATGAATAATTCTACAATTTTGAAAGTGACTGACATTTTAACTATTTTATAATTTTAAGCATAATTTTGAATTTGCAGGGGACCAGACCAATAAGAAAAGTATTTCATTTTTTTTTTACTGTAGTCTGTATTTTGTGACAATTATATATATATTTTTTCATTATTACAATTCAATTGATTTTAATTATTTGTTATTATTGTAATTTTCTGCATCTAAAATAATATTGCTATCAAAAAAGTATTATTTTATGTGCATTCTTTGGAGGTTAGAAATACAATAAAATAATATAATATATTCTATCTTGTCAGGAGGAACTTAGTACTGATGTACTGCATTTTATGCCAATCTATATTTCTATAAGATACAATTCTAGCTCCTTTGTGTCTTGCAGAAATAAAATGCCTCTTGTATAGTAAAACATTTATGTGGTGACTAAAATATTGTTAATTTATCCCATATTCTCTGAATATCAAAATTGTTAATGCTATTATTATTTTCAGTGTGCGTCCTAAAGTAAGTGATAATGATGTTGTTCCTTTCCTTTTAGATGTGAACTGGTTGTTCTTGAAAGCCTGTGGCCTCTTGCACAAATGTTACTGTGCTTCTAGTTCATCAGTTGTGTTGTTTTTGTATGACTAGGACAGTGTGAGTGTAGTAAATAGTTCAACAATTTCCCATAAGGTGTTAGTAATACCTGCTTTTTGGATCTTGTAGTGGGTCCAGTTTATTTTGGTATTTGTTCACAGGAGGTGACCAATTCTGGCATGCTCATTTTGAAAATCCAACTTTGGTTTCATCTTTTTACTTGTCTAATTTTATCTAAGGGATTGAGCTTTTTTTGATGTTTGAAAATGTGATTGTCTTGGCTGTAGCCCACTGGTTCAGCAATTCTGCCTGCTAATTATCTCACAGAATCAAATTGTAAATGTTCATAACAATGCTTCATGGTGACTGGTGATCTAGACCTAAAACTGTTGAACTTTGAACAAGATGGTTGCAGGATCCCGCCACAGGTAGTTTGAATTTTATTTTTGAATCTGTGATTTCCTTGCAGTTTTATTTGCCTCAGGTTTCTTGGTATTGATATCCAATTCTAGTTCTCCTATATAGCTGCCAAAAATAGAAAGTCTACAATCTGTGCATGTTAAAAGAATCATTGGCAGTTTAAAATAAAAAGGAGTAGATCGAAATTGTTAAATAAATCTACCCATTCCAAAGATGGATGTGTCAGGATGAAAGGCACTGGTATTACGCTTTCCATAAATTGTGAAACATTTTGGTATTTGTTCACAGGAGGTGACCAATTCTGGCATACTCATTTTGAAAATCCAACTTTGGTTTCATCTTTTTACTTGTCTAATTTTATCTGAGGGATTGAGCTTTTCTTGATGTTTGAAAATGTGATTGTCTTGGCTGTCGCCCATTGGTTCAGCAATTCTGCCTGCTAATTATCTCACAGAAGCATGTTAAAAGAATCATTGGCACTTTAAAATAAAAGGAGTAGACCGAAATTGTTAAATAAATTTACCCATTCCAAAGATGGATGTATCAGGATGAAAGGCACTGGTATTATGCTTTCTATAAATTGTGACTTAAACCTCTCACTAAATGGGTAAGTGCTGTAGAAGAAGATAGTAATGCTCGTGGTGGTCTGGAACATTGCTGCTCCTGTTCTGGACTACCCCTTTCCTTGATCATTGTTAGAAACTCCAATATAACTATGAATTCATTAAAATGTGGTTTTGATGCCAAAGCAGGTTGTCAATCAATGGATTTTGGAGGTATCAATTGCCTACATCTTGGAGAACTGATTTTGAGTTAGAGAACATCCCATCTTGTTTCCCATAATTTGTAAGGGATTTTCTTAAAAATGAACTTATTAGCCTTACGGGCAATTTTTAAGGGAAAATAGACCATAACTTTATTCATTTTAAAATAATGTTAAAAATCTATAAAATATTTTATGAAAAAGGCTTTGCTTGATATGTGCACTATGGCCCTTTTCATCTTGTCAGACGGTCTAGTGGAGGCAATTGTGTATTTTTTTTTTATGTTTTATCTTTGTCGAACAGCTTCTCTTGTGGCAAATTCTACCAATGTTTGACAAACACACATGGTCACAGACTGAACAAGTCAGGCCCACTGATCCACAGGGTTTTCCAACCTTTTTCATGAGTCTTTTCTCTTCTAAGTTTTGCCTTAGCATAGTCGCAAATGATGTTGTACCATTCCTTATACATGCTCTCCATGATGTGCGATCACCAACCAGATGTTCCCAGTCATTTTCACAGATGGAGAAGTCATTCAGAGATGATTTACAGATATCTCTATATCGTAGTTTAAGTCTGCCGAGTTTTTTGTCTTTTTCCGTGTATTAGTTCACCATATAGTAATTGCTTGGGGATGCATTTTTCTTCCATTCGCTGAACGTGCCCCAGCCATCTTAGTCTTCAGTTTCTGAGCATCATCATGATTGTTGGGGTCTTAGTATATTGCAGGACAGTTAAGTTGGTTATTTTGTCCTGTCATTGGTATGCATTATTTTGCGGAGACATCACCTGTGGAAGACATTTAGTCTTTTTTCATGATTTGAGTATGTTATCCAGGATTCAGATCCATATAATAGTGTGCTAAGCATACAAGTTTGATATATCAAGAGTTTGATCTTTAGTGTTAGTTTCGTGCTGCTCCAGGCCCTTTCTGTGAGTTTGCTGAAAGTTGTAGCTGCCTTACCAATTCAACTGTTTATTTCATCATTAAGAGAAGTGGTTTGCGTAATTGTGGATCTAATATACGTTAATTTCTAAACTGATTCTAGTGGACAATCTTTTAAAGTGATTAATAGAGGTTTGATGTCGCCTTGAATTAGAATTACTGTTTTCTGAACACTAATTGACAGTAAAAAAAGGTTGCACGCTTTGTCCAGGTTGTTGATCAGTAGGGTGGCTTCACTATGAGCGACTAGGGCTGCATTGTCGGCAAATAAAAGTTCTTTAATTAGGGCAACATTTGTTTTTGTTTCTGCTATTAGTCGTGCTAAGTTGAACAGTGAGTAATCTGATTTTGTGTGAATGTAAATATCTCCTGAGCTGTTTTCGAAGGTGTAATTTAGAAGGGCAGCAAAAAATATTACAAAATGGGAGGGGGCGTAGACACATCCCTGTTTCACTCCGTTGTTGACTTTAAAACTCTCTGATGAACTCCCATCAAAGTGGATTTAGCATTCATATTTTCATGAAAGGACATAATCAGCTTAAGTAATTTAGGTTTGCAGCCTATGCATTCTAGCACTCTGTAGAGCCCATCTCTATTTAGTGAGTCAAAGGCCTTTGTGAGATCCACAAAGGCAATATAGAGCAGCATATTTTGTTTCCGGCATTTTTTTGTAATTGTCTAAGTGTGAAAATCATGTCTATAGTTTATCTCCCGGCTCTGAAGCTGCATTGAAACTTGGAAGAATATGTTCTGCAGGTCAATGCAGGCATTTTGGTATTACTCTTGCAAAGGCCTTGCAGCTGTGCTAAGGAGAGAGAGGCCTCTGTTGTTGTTGCAATCACCTTTGTCTCCTTTTTTTGTACAGTGTTATGACCTTAGCATTTCTCATATCAAGGGGTATTTCTCCTTGTCTCCAGCATTTTATTAACAGTTTGTATAGATGTGGAAGTAGTACATTTAAGTTGTCCTTTAGTACCTCTGTGGGAATGTTGTCGTTTTCTGCAACTTTTCCCCTTGATAGGGCATTTATGGCATCAGCAAGTTCGTTCATAGTAGGCTCAGCATCCAGCTCAGACATTGTAGGATATTTAGGTATTGATTGTACTAGAACTGTGCTTGCTGGTCTGTCATCATGGTATAGGTTGGAGTAGTGTTCTACCCATCTTTCCATGTGTTGTCCCTTGTCAGTAATAGGTCTCCAAACTTGGATTTTAGGAGGGCTAATTTGGTTACTTTTGGTCCAAGGGCCTTTTTTATATTGTCATGCATGGTTTGTGAGTCACCCCTGTCTGAGGCTTTCTGGATTTCAGAACATAAATTGTTCCAGTATAAATGCACACAAGCTATTCAATTTGTACCTATGTTTGAAGTGGGCAATAAATACTGCAGCCAATCAATCATGCTACAAGCATACACATAATCAATAAAAAATATAATTTTCACTATAATTGTTTCAGACTATTGCGGTCCTACAGGACACAATTGAACGAATATTACCTTGCCAAAAAGATGCAAATTAAATTAGCATGTAAAGTTGTTTTATTTTTTTTTTCATTTGTAAGAATCTTTTTGGTCTGGTTTGCAGGTTTGCTCTTAAAAAAGATGGAACATTTAAAGTCTGCAAGTATTTGCCTAGTGTAGACATGGATGGCATGGATATTGGACAGTCATAATGATCTTGAAAAGTGGGGGTAGAAAGCTATTATCTTCAAGGGGATCAGAGAGTTGTCTTTATTGAGAGAGTAGCTGCTTCACCGGGAAGGGAATCATTTCTATTGGTTGTGTTAGCTGCTTTGTCTGTGGTGTCTATAATTTTCCTCAGAATTCTTAGGAAAGTCATTTTATGTATATGTTGTTTTTGGCACCAATTCTTTGCCATTTTTCTGCATTCTTCCAATGTGTTCATCTTTAGTTCTCTTATATATTTGTACAACAGTGTGATCTCTTCTAAGATTTAATGATTCGGTGTTAGCATTTATTTCACATAAGCTAGTCAATGTTGTACCTAATATGCCCTTTATGAAACAGAGGGCTTAATTTCATTATTTTGTCTAACTTTTGCAATAGTGCCTTGCCTACAGTAATGCCTAAATAAAAATCTCATAATGTGGAATGAAGTATTAATGTCGTAGGGGAACACTAGACCACAGAGCTTGGGAGTGAGTGAGGTGTGTGTGTGTCTTCCTCATTGTTATTACCTTACTTAGTTTAATTAGTCCAGTATCCATTCATTTTTTAGTTTGATTGAGAACACCAAGCTAGGATTTCTTTCAATAACAACAGAGTAACACAATTTTCCTTGCACACAGTAAATCCACCACACAGCACTTCAAGTCTAACACATGTCAATGAGTTAATGCACTTCTGTTCTCTTACAAAGCTAGACAGTACATCTCAAATATTTTCACATCCACACTTCATTAACAACTTTTCTGGAAGTTCTATCACAGCCTTTATGATCTGTTATAAAGAATTGTAACTATTATACTTCTCAGTGATTGACTGCAGTCTGATGTAATGCCACCTCTTGTAATACACATTTCTTGACTTGCAAAACTACTGTAATCCCAAACTTTTAGAATAGGTAAGTCACACACTATGCTACTATGATGACCCACTCCTTCTGGAGCATTTCTCCAACTCTGGCTGGCATGGCTGTCACCAGCAATCACCGCAATCACTTGAAAATCAATCACAAGGCTTGGTTGTCTCCATTTATTTCCATGTCTTATATCTGTCCAATCAATATTGGCATTTTAACTCTACTGGTTGGTGTCTGAAAAGATTATGTTTCATTAACACAGCAAAGGATAACTACCACTACAGCATGATGCAATACCACACCTTACTGTCCATACCTGAATGGTACAACACCATATGGATTGCATTAGGCAATACTTCTGAAAATTATCGCCAGGAAAAAACACATTCTACTTATAATTAAGGTCCTCATAAAATACTGCCACATTTCATTCTCTTTGTCACCATTAGTGTTCACACTTCATTCTCTTTGTCACCATTAAAATTCACACTTCATTCTCTTTGTCACCTTTAGAGTTCACAGCACACTTCATTCTCCTTGTCTGAAATAAATAAAGTTTGGGGGCCTTGGTAGCCTAGTTGGGAAAACCACCCAACTGGGCTACCAACGTTTGGACAACTATGTTCAATTTCCACTAGAAGCAGTGTGAGTTGTACTCGTGGTTAGAAAAAAAATTACCCATGCATTCGACCAAGCTGCTGGCAGAAATGGGCACCGGGTTATTACTCTGGGAAGGTGAGGAAATGCTGCTTCGCACCGTGAACTTCGATGCTCTGAACACTTCTGAATAGGCGATTGACCACATATAGGTGAAAATCTGCGGGCTAAGACACCGATTCAAGTCACACACTTTACCTTTATCTCCTTGTCAGCATTTGAGTTCACATTTCATTCTATTTGTTACCATTAGAGTTCACACTGGTGATTCTAAAGAAGGGAGCAGTAAGCCTAAGACTATGCAGTTTTTACACGTAAAGTATCTTGTAGCAGCTGTTGTATGCCACTTCTTTTGCAATTGTACGTTGAACAGGTTTGCAACAGATTCTATGTGATATCTTGTGACTGGTGCTATTATATGCACATTCATCAGTTTCACCAATCTTGAACTTGTGGTATATGTGGTGTTTAATTCTATTGTGACCAATGTTTAAAAGTAAAGAAAAGTAACGTGCCCTGTTATGCCACATGACATTTTGGTAATATTTTACAGACCTTTGGCATATTATTATTATGATATGGGGAATGTTATGCCATCACCGTTTTACTTTCCAAGAAAAAAAAAAGCTGGTGACCAGTGTATAATCTGAAAATAATAACCTGATCATACGTGGACAGTTGATGATTCACATTGTTTTGTATGTGATATAAGTGTTTGTTTACACTTTTGGCTTTGAACATTTTTGCTATAGTTGTATTTGCCATCTCATATGATGCCTCATGATTTTCTTCTTGACGAGCTCCATTCTCTGTTTCCCATGTTTCTCCGTTTATTACCAGAAATGCCCAAGCATGTGGGTAGCCACTAACGAAGAGTCGATGTTTTGTAACTTTTGACCAGTATTTGTATTCAAATAGCAGATTGTAAATTCTTTTGGTTCATTAACTGTTAATTGCCCTTAGTATTGATTCTTCTTCTTTCTTTCAACTCCCTGTGCAGCATAGGTCTTCAACAAACACTTTTCAAGCAGTTCTGTTTCTTGCCTTCTGTTAAGATCATTCTATGCCTTCCCTATTATCTTCATCTCTGCTTCCATCTGTCTTCTCTAAGAATATTTTGGTCTTCCTCTTTGTCTTTTCCCCTACGGATTCCAAAAAAGGGCCTGTTGTGTAATACTCTCAGTTGGCTCCTATCTATTTAGTATTGATAAAGCATATTTAAATCTGCTGGGATTGAGCTAAGTGAAGCTAACCTTGTGAACCACATCATCAATGCTCCTACATTATACATTATGGATATCTCATACAATACACACATTCCTGGTAAATAACTTGCCCCGTATTGTTAATGCTTCTGAGCATGTTAACTTAATTATGATTTATTTTATTATGTTTTCATTAGCACTTAATGCTGTTTGTATGTTAAATATCATAGTCCTCACAGTATCAAGTCAAGGTGGTGTAGCTAGTTCTAAATACTCTGCTTTGTTAACTTCATTGTTCAGTGTTTAAATAACATTGCTGTATTCCAGTCAAACCAGCAGGTGCTCAGTCTCTTTCAAAGATGACAACATGCATGCTCATTGGTTTCAACATCTCTCTATTTGTGCTCACACTTAGCTTGCCATTTTACAATATCCTTCCCATTTGTTTATGCATTCCCAAATTGTTATAGTCACATGACTACATCCTTATTAATGACCACACTTGTTACCAACCATGTGTTTGTTTGATGGACTCTCATAATGTTTAATGGAGCACTTGACTGTAAATGCTGTATGTTTGAATTTTGACTCAAATATATCAGCACTTGACTAATTGCTTTAACACTCACTAAACAATCTCAATGTGAGTGACACTTTAAAGCTACAAAGTTATGCTAAGTGGTCCATGTGTATTTAGTAGTAGTGGAAATATTTGTTGTGCAATGATGGTGACCCTGTCAACTAAACTAAACTAACTGGAAATATCCAGATAGTGAAGTATTGAGTACAGCAGCTCTTATTGCTAAATCTGTCACCCATGCAGCTGACATGGCTTTGCACTGAAGTTTGACCTTGCTAGTGCCAGATGCGACAATGCAAAATGGTTTCATGTCAAACTGTTTTTGCAGAGACTAGTGTAGTTGCTCAAATAGCATCAGTTGCTTTGTTTGTTTTAAATGTGTGTTTCGAGGAAACTGGAGTGAGGAAATGACTGTGCACTCTCTTTTTGATGGAATCAGTTGGAATCATCGCCTGTGCTGCCAATTAGGACTGCATGGTAGTCAGCCTTCTTAACAGAAATTCCTAAGCACCTTGGTGGGAGAGTGACATGCGATGGAATGGATATGGTGATTTTTCAACTGCAGTGAAACTGAATCTAGCTTGGGCAGATGGTGCTCGTAAACCTGGGAGGGCCGACCATCTACGGGCAGAATCCCCCTACAGAAAAGACAATCTGCTGCCTTGCTGGAAGATTGGGGACAATCAAAGGCTAAGGAAAGCGAACCTGAATAAAATGCTGCCTGAAATCGGATGCACTGGGCCACTGGCGCAGAACACAGTGCAACGTTTCAACAAGTAATCAATCAGACATGGGGCAATCGATTCGCTTAAACGGATAGCTGACTTGATGAGAGAGTCTGGACTCTGATTGAGTCTTGATGGCAGAGAGAGAGAGAGAAACTGAATCTATGAACAGAACAGATCTGCACTTATTGCTGTGATTCCAAAAGACTTTTTCTCAGAACTACAATAGAAAAGACAACATTGGGTTCCAGAAACTCTGGGAAGATATGAAAATAAAACATCTTATAAAAATAAAGCTTATGATATTCATCTTTAAATGCAAATCCTTGCTTACTTATGAATGTACAAGCCAGAAAACAATGAAAGAAATAAAGAATAAATTAGATGCATTAAAAAAAAAACAAATGTATCTGAGGAAAATACTTTGTATACAATAGAATGAATTCAGGAGTACTACAGAAATAAAATAGCATTGCTGAAGTAGTCTTATCTATAACCACAAAGTCATCACATGTATCAGTCAAATGAGAAGAAAAAACAAATAGTCACAAAGCAAGGCTTCAATTGAAAAGCAACAAGAAAATGAGCTTAGCTTGGAGGAATTCTGAGAAGAACACAAACAATAGTGGCAAAGATAACAGGCATGGACTTACTTATTGAGACTGTGAAGCTCACCCAGATCAGAATATACATTTAGGAGAGGCACTGAAAAATAAATTATAAGGACTGGTCTAGATGTTCTCCTTGCCATCATGAGGAGGGAAAACCATAAAATATGTTAATCTGGTCTGGCAAACAATTTTTAATGCAGGGAACTATGAAAAGTGTAAAACACAAAATACAGTTAGAGAATGTACTAGAATTACAACTAAAGAGATGGGTTTTGGCTTCGCCATATATAATATAGCAGTAAGAGCACATAAATAAATGGAATAGAATAGCCGTTTCTGTTGATGGTCTCCCGTTGACCCGACAAAACATAGATAAATTAGATATGGTATCTAAAGAATTAATGCCAGCAATCAGTAGATAATTGTACTCAGAGTGTCTCAATATGCTCAATCATCCATAGCATAGAAAGAAAAATAGGCATGCTGATTGTTTCAGTGTTTTTTTTTTACAAAATATATCTTTTCTCTCTTGTCTCCCAGCCTTCCAATTCCACCAAAAGAGGAAGATTACAATGCACTGTATTAATAGGATATGAAATTACCAATTTGGACTTGTTAATTACTACATAATCTTCTACAATTTTGTTTAAAACAGATCATTAGGGGTATATGGACAATCACAGAGGCAGAAATGATACCTTGCAACCTGATTTATGTTGTAAGCACTGATCTCTGAACACATTATTTAGGTGTAATAACTCTTGTTTATAACCCTGACTTATTTAATCCCCTTTGTGCTTTCTGGCATTTACACCGCCACTAGAGATCTCTATCATTTCTAATGTGACAATTTTCTTTCTGATCTCGATCATTCTACAGCGAGTCTATTCTGATCATCGTGTAAAACCCTAGGGGCATGGTACTAGGTAAATGATAAAGAGGAAGACCAAGAAGAAGGTTGGTGCAAAATATCACACACACAAGCTGGGATTAACTGCAGAAAATACTGGACACCTTGTGCAGGGCACAGAAATCTTCGAGTTAATAGTAGTTCCAACAGAGACAAGCTCAGTGGTGGTGATATATATATTCTGTCCTATTAAAGATGTTATTAGCTAGCTATTTGAAGATTACATATGTCTAATGTAAACTAAATCTTAAAACACTTGATAGCTAGTGCAGGAAACAGAGAGTCATAAATGTACATTAGATAATCAGATCAGACTTTATAGACTCGTAGATGCCTCTGCAACACCAGGGGAGTACATGGTCAGTGCCTCATAGCTGCCTATTTGCATCAAGATCAGCAGCAACATCTGATCAAGATCTTACTACACCTCCATGCAGTGCCTCAGGAAGCAGACCAATTAGGCTAGCCCTAATGGGATCAACCCTTACGTATGCGTGTGAAAGCTGAAAACAACAAGAGATATAGAAACAAAGTTGAACGCATTCGAAAATAAATGTCTAAGAAAATACTTGGTATAGAATGGAACGAATTCAAAACAAACGAGGAAATTAGAGAAATCGCCAATCAACCACTAATATCTTCAGTAATAAAGAAAAGACGATGGTCATACGTTGGACATGTGATGAGAAGAGATAATAATCGAATAGCAAAGCAAGCCCTCATATGGGAAACAACAGGTAAAAGAAAAAGAGGAAGACCCAGGGAGACACTGAGAAGAACATTGATGAGAGAGGCAAGAGCAGAAGGAATCGGCTCCCTCAATGAGATAGAACTGCTTGCACAGAACAGAGACAGATGGCGAGATTTGATAAAATATCTTTAAAAGAAAACTGCTAGAACAAAAATTCATATAGGAGAAGGTGTATCTTGGTCTACGCCCTATGGGCGGTTACGGCTCGAAAGGTCAATAGATAGATAGATAGAATGGGGATCGAGAGGGAATGTAACTCATTTTCAGAGTAAACAGACTGGGGTCAAATATGTGGAACCCAATGGCACAAATATCATAGCTATCTGTAAGCAGTCTAGCCTCCAAAAATGTGTACCACAAATGTTCTCCGCAATGTAGGGTAGCTTGATGTGCTATTGACTGTGTTACCCATACATCACCAATGTTCATGGCTAAGCATGAAATAACTATATAACAGATAAATAAGTTTAATGTTGACATTTAGATTACATGCCAAAGACATCTTATTATATGTATTCAAATATTTTACAAATTAAAGGATTAATAGGTCATAGATATCTTTGTATCCAAACATTTGAGGGTCTAGGAACTCAGGCTGTATAAGTGAATGTTACTATTTCAAAAGGTTTTATATTTTATTAACATTTTACAGTTCATTGGGTCAAGTAAAGGATTGAACATGATACTGTGTTGGTTATATCAATATATGATTTGTACTGGGAGCAAACAACAATAATAAAATATAACAAGGAGAAGAATTAGATTACTAATTCCTGAATTAGATGAGCAGCAATTTAGATTCAGGAAAAACATTGGAACAAAAGAAGCCATATTCTTCTTCTTCTTTCCTTCCTCATCTGCCTTTCAGCGTCGAGGGGAGATATAATTTGCGGTCTTTTGCTCTTCTATTCGCCTCTGCAGCTGTTATGTTTCCTAGTGCTTCTAATATTCCTTTCACCCATCTATTTCGTGGTCGACCCTTGGGTCTGGTGTTCTCACAACATTTGTTGAAGGCTCGTTGTGTTTTGTTCTTTCTGCCTTGTCACGTGGCCAAACCATTTTATCTGTTGTTTCCATATATATTTATGGTGGGGGCTGTTCTAGCGTTTTTCTCAGTTCTTCATTTCTGATCTTATCTCTCAGACTGTTTCCTGTCATTCGTCTAACACATTTCAACTCTGTAGAGGTTATTTTTCTTATTGTTCTTTCATCTTGGGTCCAGGTCTGGCATATTCAGCATGAGGAATTTGATTGAAAAGTACATAGCAGTAAACAAACCAGTATATTCCTGCTTCATAGACTATACCAAAGCATTTGATAGAATACACCATAATCAACTTATAGACTGCCTAAAAGATATAAATCTGGACGACACGTACATACAACTAATATGTAATTTGTACAGGGAGCAATAAAATATAACAAGAACTCTGCACCCATTGATATAAAAAGAGGAGTAAGACAAGGATGCATCCTATCACCAAGCTTGTTCAATCTATACAGGGAGTAATAAAATATAACAAGAACTCTGCACCCATTGATATAAAAAGAGGAGTAAGACAAGGATGCATCCTATCACCAAGCTTGTTCAATCTATACACTGAGCAAATCTTTAAAAACATCACAGATATGCCAGGCCTAAAAATTAATGGAAGATTATCAATAACCTAAGATATGCTGATGATACTGTACTACTAGCAGAAAATCCTAAAGATCTACAACAATTACTTAATGTAATTAACATGACAAGCAAAAAATATGGACTAGATATGAATATCAAAAAGACTAAAACTATGATCATAAGCAAAGAAAATTCTCAAGACCTACAATTAAATATCACAGTTGAAGGAATACATCTGGAGACAGTTCAGAGCTACAACTACCTGGGACATACTATAAACAGTGATGAAAAATGTACAAATGAAATATACAAAAGAATAGGTATGGCAAAAAGTAATTTTAATGTAATGAAAAAATACTAACATCAAAACAAATAACGCCAGGGCTGAAACTAAGAATGGCAAAATGTTACATCTTCTCAATATTCCTGTATGGCGCAGAAACATGGACATTAGACAAGAAAACAGAACAGAAAATTGAAGCCTTTGAAATGGGATTTATAGAAGAATAGGTAGAATTGGATGGAAACAAAAGATAACAAACGATAAAGTTTTAAAACAACTGAAAATAAAAAGAGAACTACTGAATACAATTAAGACAAGACAAATGACATTTTGGATATGTTAAAAGACACAACAGCTTACTAAAAGTAATATTGGAAGGAAAAATACAAGGTAAAGAAGCAGAGGCAGACCAAGACTAACATGGACGAGTAACATCAAAAGATGGTCAAGTCAATCTATGACAGCCTGCCCCATCAAAGCAAGAAACAGAGTAGAATGGCGATCCATGGTAGCCAACCTTCGTTGCGGAGAAGGCACACGATGATGATGATGATGATGATGATGTAGGAGACTAGTAAAATATAAGAGTCTGAGCTGATGTAGGAGACTAGTAAAATATAAGAGTCTGAGCTGATGTAGGAGACTAGTAAAATAGAAGGATATTAGACAAGAAAACAGAAACGACAATTGAAGCCTTTGAAATGTGGATTTATAGAATAGGTAGAATTGGATGAAAGAAAAGAAAACAAACGATGAAGTTTTAAAACAACTAAAAATGAAAAGAGAACTACTAAACACAATTAGAACAAGACAAATGAAATTTTTGCGGCATGTTAAAAGACACAAAAGCCTAATAAAAGTAATAATGGAAGGGAAAATACAAGGTAAAAGAGGCAGACCAAGACTAACATGGACGAGTAATATCAAAGCAAGAGACAGAGTGGAATGGCGCTCCATGGTAGCCAACCTTCGATGCGGAGACGGCATTCAATGATGATGATGACTGTGTTGATTGGAGCCTTGGTGACTGAGTGGTTAGTGTGTTCACTTCTGATCAGGAGGTCCAGTTTCGATCCCAGAAGCAGCACATTTTTTTTATGGACCGACAAAGCTCAAAGATTTACCAAACCTCTAAAACATGGAGACCAGTGATTTTTCTGGGAACTAAGGATGGCCTCGCCTGATACCGGCCATCATCATCATTGTGTGCCGTTTCGGCATTAAAGGTTGGCTACCATAATTCACCATCCCGCTTTATCTCTTGCTTTGATAGGACAGGTTGTCATAGGCTGACTTGGCCATTTCTTGATGTTACTCGTCCATGTTAGTCTTGATCTGCCTCTTTTGCCTTGTATTTTCCCTTCCAAGATTACTTTTAGTAGGCTGCTGTGTCTTTTAACATGCCACAAGAATCTCATTTGTCTAGATTTAGTTGTGTTTAGTAGTTCTCTTTCCATTTTTTGTTTTAAGATCGACCACATCACCCAAAAATGTTCTGTGGTCATGAAAAAATATGGTAACTAAACACCATATTCCCCATATACCTAACAAGGCATGGAGAGAATCCTTACTTTATTTTTACTGTGTTAATTATTGCATGTTATCTTTGAAATGTTGTTTACTTGCAATAGCCAAAAAGCGAAAACATAATGCAAATGAAAAGAGTTTCTACTCCGCAACTTTAGGATCAATAACAATTTCTCAGCAGAACATTGCATGCAGTGATCTAACGAGAATTACTCACCTGCTAATTTATTCATTGGTCTAAAAATATTGTGTTCCATTTGCTGATCACGTCTGCTGGGCCGTACAGACAGTGCAGTAGCTAGGGGGGAAACATTAATAATGCATGTACACATATATCCGAGAAGCAATCAGGAAAATGTACGAATATATATATAGAAGCACAGAAAATAATAGACAGATGTAAAAATAGAACAGTTATTTTAATTTTGTTTTGTTTTGCGGATACGTTAAAGCATTGAGAATCTATGTTTTTTTTTTTTTTGTTGGTATTTTGAAGCTCTTTTTGATTTATATAGTATATTAATAAAACGGTGTTTAACATATGTATGGGTGATGTTAGTATCACTTACTATATAGTCATACTCTTCTACCGAACACTTCTGGATAGGCGGCCGAGCACATACGGGTGAAAACTTGCGTGCTAAGACGCCGATTCAAATCTCGTACTCTACCTTTACTCTTCTAGAGAGGATTACCTATGGTACCCAATTTAAAATACTGGGTGAAACTCAAAGTTATGCCAGTCCAAATAATTTGCCTTTTTTTAAATTGAACCTAGACCTACCTAACCATTACACAAACCCCAGTAACCACCACTTTACCTTTGCTGCCATGAATTAATGTGAAATGTTGAGATTTTATGTAAGTAGAATATGGTTGATATATCTCACTCCCTATTTTAGCTGTTTTGTACAAAATCATGGAGAGCAGGTGGTCGCCAAATTAATTTGCAATTATTTTATAATTTTTTATGATTTGTATTTTAAAGAGATTTGTTGCTCAGATGTTACAACATTTTCTATTGGGTATCAATAAAACAAGGGAGCCGCGATAGCTCAGTGGTTAGTGAACTGGACTACAAAGGACAAGAGGTCGGGTTCGATCCTGATTGACGACTTCTAGGTACACCCAGCCTTAAATAGGTACCGGATTTTTTCTGGGAAAGTAAAGCGGCACGGACGTAATACCGACCGCATTACCCCAAAAATCATGTGCTGAATGTCTGTAAGTCACTAACACCATATTCCTTATACGCCACTTATGACGGGGCGTTTTTTTTTTTTTCAGTTGAAGCTTTGCATTAATTTTGTGTGGTGTTAATTAGAGCCACAATGTAAAAGAAAATGATTCACAAATTATGATATACATTTCTGAAATATATTTAGTTAAATGTCTTTATCTTGTTCTTGGCCACAGATAGAGTACTTAACCTACATCTAACGTGTTGTCTGACTGTAGCAAAATCTTCACTTCTTGATTTCTGGACATCCTTCAGGGTGCTACTGATATGGCTCTTACTGTTTCTATGTCACCACTTTTCTCTATCAGTTTTTATTGTGGTTTGCTCTCTTATCATTATCATCATCATGTGCCGTACGGGTTGGCGTTGGCGATCATGTCCTTCCACAATCTTCTGTCCACACTGCATCGCATGAGTTCTGTTGTTGACTGTTTTCCATGCCATGGCACCAAGCTATCCAGTATTTTCTCTCTTTGTCGCCCACAATATCTCTTTCCTTTTATTTTGTCAGTTGTAACCAAGTATTCCAACTTTCCTCTTCTCATGATGTGCCCAAAAAATGTTGATTGCGTCTTTCTTATGTTTTTTAAGAGCTCCATTTTTGTCTCTTATGTATAGTTATTTAATACTGAGTGTAGCAGCTGTGTTGTATTTCTAAATGATATGTGTATGAGTATAGGACTTTATAAACTAAGGGTGTTATTAAAACGAAGAGCATCTCTTCTTTCCTTCCTCATTTGCTTTTCAGTGTCGAGGGGAGATATAATTTGTGGTCTTTTGCTCTTCTGTTCGCTTCTATTGCTGTTTGTTTCCTAGTGCTTCTAATAGTCCACCGATCTATCTTTTTCGTGGTCGACCCATGGGTCTAGTGTTCTCGCAACGTTTAATGAGGACTCGTTGTGTTGTGCTTTGAACACTCTGCCTTGTCACGTGGCCGAACCATTTTATCTGTTGTTTCTTTATATATTATATGGCAGGGACTGTTCCTAGCTTTTTACTCAGTTTTAATTGATGATTTGTCTCTCGGGCTGTTTCCTGTCATTCGATAGCGAAGAGCTATCAAACATAGTAAAATAAAATAAAGTACCCGTCACGCCAAGTGGCGTATAGGTAATATAGTGTTAGTGACCATACATTTTACATACCTTCGGCGCGTGATTTTTGAGGTAATGTGGTCGGTATTACGCCCGTGCCGCTTTAATTTCCAGAAGAAAAAAAACCTGTACCCATTAAAGGCTGGTTGAACCCGGAAGCCGTCGATTGGGATTAAACCCTACCTCTTGTCCTTTTTAGTCCAGTTCACTGAGCTATCGCGGCTCCCAGCTATCAAACGTAATTTACACCAACTGTTGAGAACTGATCACTTGGTAGTGTTCACTTATTTATCACTGATCGTTTCACTAGTCATCTATTTGTGATAATCTATCTGACAGTGATCGTATCACTGGTCATTTATTTATAATGCATTACGACAGTTTTATGTTCTGCCTGTATTTAACAGAATTTATGTGACAGTAGTAGTTAAATGATATTTAGCTTTTTTGGAGTCAACACAATATCAGCAGGCACTCATCATCATGTTACCATACCGGCTGGCGTAGGCGATCATGTCCTTCCGCAATCTTCTATCCACAGTGCATCGTATCAGTTCTATTGTTGACTGTTTGTCCCTGCCATGACACCAAGCTATCCAGTATTTTCTCTCTGTGTCTGTGTCTTTTATTTTGCCCGTTGTAACCAAACACTCCAACTCCTCTTCTCATGATGTGTCCAAAAATGTTGATTGTTTCTTTCTGATGTTTTTTAGGAGCTTCCTTTTTGTGGTGGCCTCTTTGAAAATGTCCTCATTGGTCTTTTTGGCTGTCTAGGGAACTTTCAACATTCTTCTGAAAAATCCCATCTCTGTGTCCTCTAATCGTCTTTTCATTTGTTTGTTTACTGTCCATGAGTCGCGTCCATAGGTCAGAACTGGCTCTATATAACAATAATGAACTCTCTTTCTCACTTCTAATGACATAGACTTGTTGCATAAGACGTTTTTATATTTTTGTGGTGCATCTTCCATCTGATGTTATTGTACCAAGTATTATTTACGTTTTGCACTTGTTTCAGATTTGTCACATTCATTTGTATGCTGCGTGAAGGTGATGATTGCTTCTTCGATATGATAATTACTTTTTTTTTTACTATTCAGACTGAGACCATTCTTGTTGCTTTCTTTCACTGTTATGTCTATCATATCTCGTAGTCCATTCTCTATCTCTTCTATTAATACTGTGTTCACAAAGTGAACTTTTTCTTTTACCCTCTGGTTCCAATTTGAATATATACGTGTTTTTTTGGGGGGGGGGAGGGGGGGCCGCACAGCATCAGCAAGACAGTAAAATTAAAATTACTGAAGACATATGTCTTCCGATGACAACATATGGTCGTGAATCATGGACAATCTCGCAAACAGCATGACAGAAAATTGATTAATTCGTCACAAAATGCTGCAGAAACATTCTTCAGATTACCCAGATAATGAAATTAGAGCAATGAAGACATTAACAGAGTTAAACATGAAAAATAAGTGGCTTATAAACAGCATTCTACAGAGGAAATTAAAATACTATGGCCACGTCAAAGAGCACAGCGGACTGGACAGAACATCAATTGAAGGCACGGTTTCTGGGCGATACATCAGGGGCAGACCAAGAAGATGGTTTCAAGACATCAGGGAGACCTTGAACATGACAACAGAAGAAGTGGGAAGTCTGGCTAGTGGCGAACAGATGATGAGGATGACATATATATATATATACATTTAAAATTGTATGGCCCTTTTCGTCTTGTCAGACGGTCTAGTGGAGGCTATTGTGTATTATTTTGAGGTTTTGTTTTTGTCGAACAGCTTCTCTTGTGGCTAATTCTACCAATGTTTGACAAACACAAGCGGTCACAGAATGAACAAGTCAGGTCCATTGATCCACAGGGTTTTCTATCCTTTTTCATGAGTCTTTTCTCTTCTAAGTTTTGCCTTAGCACTGTATCAAATGATGTTATACCATTCCTTATACATGCTCTCCATGATGTGTGATCACTTGCCAATTGTCATTTTCACAGATGGATAATTCATTCAGAGATGATTTACAGCTATATCTATATCGTAGTTTAGGTTTGCCGATTTGTCTTTTTCCGTGTATTAGTTCACCATATAGTATTTGCTTGGGGATGCGTTTTTCTACCATTCGCTGGACGTGCCCCAGCCATCTTAGTCTTCGACTTCTGAGCATCGACATGATATGATATATATCTATCTATCTATTGACCTTTCGAGCCGTAACCGGCCCATAGGGCGTAGACCAAGATACACCTTCTCCTATATGGATTTTTTGTTCTAGCAGTTTTCTTTTAAAGATATTTTATCAAATCTCGCCATCTGTCTCTGTTCTGTGCAAGCAGTTCTATCTCATTGAGGGAGCCGACTCCTGCTGCTCTTGCCTCTCTCATCAATGTTCTTCTCAGTGTCTCCCTGGGTCTTCCTCTTTTTCTTTTACCTGTTGTTTCCCATATGAGGCTTGCTTTGCTATTCGGTTATTATCTCTTCTCATCACATGTCCAACGTATGACCATCGTCTTTTCTTTATTACTGAAGATATTAGTGGTTGATTGGCGATTTCTCTAATTTCCTCATTTGTTTTGAATTCGTTCCATGCTATACCAAGTATTTTCCTTAGACATTTATTTTCGAATGCGTTCAACTTTGTTTCTATATCTCTTGTTGTTTCCAGCTTTCACACGCATACGTAAGGGTTGATAGTACATTTGATTTGAATAGCCTAAGTTTTGTGTTTGTGCTGATAAGTTTTGATTTCCACAACTTTTCAGGCTTCTGAAAGACATTGCTGCTTTAGCTATTCTGATTTTAATTTCTTTGCTCGTATCCCCTTCTCGATCAATGTGACTTCCAAGATAGATAAAGTGATCGATCTCTTCAACTGGTTTGTTTTCCATGTATATTTTGTCACCTGTTGGAATTAAACTAGTCATGACTTTAGTCTTTTCATGATTGATCTCAAGCCCAATTTTGCTGGCTATTGATGATAGTTCATTTGTGTTTTCCTGCATCGTTTTTATCTGACTGCTGATGAGAACTATGTCATCAGCAAAGTCGAGGTCTTCCAATGGTCTCCTTGTATCCATTCGATGCCTTTATTACCAGTGCAGCATTTCTTCATTATGAAGTCCATAACAATTCCAAATAACAAGGGCGATTGATATATATATATATATATATATATATATATATATATATATAGTTGTTTTCCCACCCATAGATATATAATAAAGAGGGTCTGTAACAGATACAATGTAAAAGTAATAGTTGCAAGGAAGAAAAAAAAATTGGCAGGTGCACAGGTGTAGTGTTTAAAACAGCGCTTGGGCATAAGAGACGGCCCGAACCTTGATTGATTGATCTGAGTATCGTGGAGTCGACACGGGCCATTAACTCTTAGTCCCAGGATATTGATGTGGCAGACTGTAGTGGCTTTATTGAGTTCTCGGGTTCTGTTGAAAAAGTTAGAGCATGCAAACCCTAGAGGTACTGCATTGCTGGGTAGTCTATATCAACGAACCTCACAAATGTAAAGATTACGGCGATTATTACCTAGTCTGCCATCATCATCAAGTACCGTACCTACTGGCGTATGTGATCATGTCTCTCCACAACTTTCTATTTCGACAGTTATTTATCATTTCTGTTGTTGACCTTCTGCCAGGCCATTCTCTTAAGCTGTCTGGTATCTTTTCTCTTTGCTTCCCTCTATCCGTTGAGTTTCACAGTTGTCACAATATATTCCAGCTGTTTATAGTCTGTTATAGAAAGAAAGAAAGAAAGAAAGAAAGAATTTCCATCTTCAACATAGACGAACTTAAGCTCGCATTCTGTTTTATCATTTCTCATCTTGATTGATTAAATGAAAAGCCTCAGCTTTGTTCTTGTTAGGATCATCATCATTGCACACCGCACGAACCCATAGGCGCTCCCTGTTATCCCCCTGGAAAAAATCAGAGGAGAATCTGGCCCACGTGCACGAACTCCGTAGCACGGCCTGGGATCCACGGTGTATGTAAGTTTCTGCTGATAGTTTGTGCTCGGGCGGCCTCTATATTTGTGGCTTACACTCTTTTCGATTTTAACACCAACGGATCTTTAACTTTAACGTGCACACGGGACCTCCTGTTTAGGGCCGTTATCCGAGAGGGCTAGAGACATTGGATCTCACTACCCAAGGGATAAGGTGAGGGTAGCGTCTTAAAGAAACCACGGATTAATTTTGGTTCATTTTTGAAAGAAAAATAAAACGCCACTACTTCCTGTCCAGAGACCGAAGTCGTACCTTTTGACTACCGAACCAATGCTTTGATTGTAATGATTTCTTTGGGCTCTTATTTGAACAAGAGTGGGTCATCAAATCTTATAGATTCTTCAGTTTGTTCTTTTCGATCACATTTGACAGCCGAAGTGAGCTCTGTTTATTCTCTTGTATGGACTTATCCAATGAGGATGACCTGTCGACTAAACTAAACATTAAGGTCGCTAAAAACTGGTTGTGACCCGGAAGTAAATGGTTATCTTTGTCGGTCAACTGTATGGCATTCATCATTATGCTGACTGCTTTTGTTCGTTACTCTGAATGGCTCTTTCCCTGGCAAAATGTGCGGTTTCACTGATTGTTCGTTCACATTGTTCGCATTTTAGGCAGATGCACACTTCAACAAATAAATACATAAGAGAAGTTGAACATTTTTTTCTCTTTTTCTGCTCCCTCGACGATTACTCCTTTTCATTATCCGCCCTTCAAAGGACAGCGGGCGTGAATTTGTTGTGTCGCTAGTTTGTGGTAGACCTCAAATACATGCGTCTTTCGACCCTAATATCCGTTTTCGGCGTTATATGTGTGGGTACTTGGCACTCTTCGATCCCAACTAACTTGGCAGACTGGCCTGTTTCCGTGGCACCCTGGGAAGTGGAGTAGGGTCTGAACGAGCTCTGTTGTTCGTTACAGTCAGCTGTAAATAGTTCATCCTGCCCCAAACAGAATATAAATATAAGAAATATTTCTTTAGCTTCTATGTTATTGAATCGCTATTGTGTAATTGTCGTGTAATACCCTGGGCATTACACAAGCCCTTTTTTTTTTACTTTTTGTGGGGGTATCCTCAGGGGATTAGACAAACAGGAAGACCAAAATATATTTGGAGAAGATTGGTGGAAGCAGATATGAAAAGGATAGGGAAAAAATGAAGTGATCTTAACAGAACGGCTTGGAAATTGTTTGTTGAAGAACTATGCTTCACCAGGAGCGTAAATGAAGAAGAAGATTGTGTAATTGCAGTCGCTTTTAATGTTTCCGTTCAACTACCGACAAGGTAACAGAGTATTTGACTTTCAGAATATGTGATCGTTGTCGCTGCTATGACCCAAGGACCTGACCAAGAAAAAAATATGGATTGATGGAATATTAGAAACACCAGGAAGGTTTAGCAGGGAAGCCAGCAGAAGAGCGAAAAACTGCAAACTATATCTCCGCTCGATGCTGAAAGACAGATGAGGAAGTGAAGAAGATTATGATTAACTGCTAAATAGCGACTGTTCACATTTTATATCTATTTTATAATTTTTTTTAAAACATAATTTCGGCCATTAACTACCCCACCTTCAGAAATTGGGTTGTCGGCGCCTATGCTAGTGCATAATGTCTGTCTTGCTACAAATGTCACGTGTCGCCCGTTAACTTTGGCAAGTTATAGGCCGTGCTACAGTATCCCCCTAGCTAGATTCAATACGAGCAGGTTGTTATCCTCGAACTAGTCAGCTACGTGACTTATTCAAGATATCTTCCTGTCGTGATCTAGTTCATTGAGTAAGTACTGCAGTAGAAGGAAACTATAATGAACTATTTAGTGTAGTACTAGTGCGAACTACTGAAGCAATAACTGAAATATTCGTACCAGTGCGCTTTAAACACGGAATAATTTCATGATTTCTTCTTCCTCTTCTTTCCTTCCTCATTTGCCGTTCAGCGTCGAGGGAAAATAAAGTTTGCGGTCTTTTGCTCTTCAGTTGGCTTCTCATGCTGTTTTGTTTCTTATAGTTTCCACTATTTAAACAATCCATCTTTTTCATGATCGACATCAGATTCTGGTGTTCTCGCAGAGTTTATTGAAGGCCCGTTGTGTTGTGTTGTGGTCTTTCTGTCTGATCAAGTGATAAAACCGTTTTGTCTGTTTAAAAAAAAAATGTATTTGTACTGGCAACAAACAGCAGCAATACGAATTAACAAGCAAACAGGACAATTTCAACCTATAAAATAAGGAGTCAGACTAGGCTGTGTTCTGTCGCCAGATTTGTTTTCATTTTACAGCGAACATATGAGATCAATAGTAGACAAAAAAGGAATTGAAGTCAATGGTAACAACATAAATAATTTGCGATATGCGGATGACACAGTCTTAATAGCAGAGACAGAGAATGAACTACAAGAAATTATAGACATAATAGCAAAAGAAAGTAACAAGAAAGATCTCAGTCTGAATAGTAAGAAAACAGTAGTATTGGTTATATCGAAGAAACAATCATCACCAGCATGCAACATAAAAATAAACACGACAAATTTGAAACAAGTGCAACGCGTCAAATACTTGGGCACAATAATTACATCAGATGGAAGATGCACCACGGAAATAAAAAGCACAATAGCTCAGGCCAAAATAGCATTTCAGAAAATGAAAAATATATTATGCAACAAATCTATGTCAATGAAAATGAGAAAGAGAGTTCATCGGTGCTATATAGAACCAATTCTGACCTATGGAAGCGAATCATGGACAGTAGACAAACAAATGAAAAGACGATTAGAGGCCACAGAGATGAGCTTTCTCAAAAGAATGTTGAAAGTTCCCTGGACAGCTAAAAAGACCAATGAGGAAATTCGCAAAGAGGCCAACACGAAAAGGGAACTCTTAAAAAACATCAGAAAAAAGCAGTCAACATTTTTTGGGCACATCATGAGAAGAGGAAAGTTGGAATACTTGGTTACAACTGGCAAAATAAAAGGAAAGAGAGATCGAGGACGACAAAGAGAGAAAATACTGGATAGCTTGGTGTCATGGCATGTAAAACAGTCAACAACAGAACTGATACGATGCACTGTAGATAGAAGATTGTGGAAGGACATGATCGCCCACGCCAACCGGTATGGCACATGATGATGATGATGTTTTCATTACTTGATACTAAATAAACAATTGTGAGATGCTTCAATCAAAATGCACCATAAAGTTAATATTTCTGTATAAGACTCCTTCCTAAATACAACTTGTCAAAGCACAAATTCATTTAATAACGTAAAGTTGCGCAACATTAACGTGCTTCTAGAGGGGTATAATAATATCTGGTTACATTACTTTTCATTCTCCAGGAGTGTTCGTCCGGACTTAAAGAGTTAGGGCACTTTGTTGCATCGAAACGCAATAAGCTAGCTCCTCTCGTGTAACTAATTATTAATACCTGCAGCAACGTGGTGTAGCTAGAGTGTAGCCCCCTGTCCATTTTAAAACAAAACTGTTGTAACTGTTTTATCAAACATGATATCGTTTAAGCGGATAAGTAACTAAGAGGAGAGAACATTTATTGAATGCGTCAAAAATAAATGTGGAGACATCAAACACATCTATTTGAAGACATAATAATAAATGAATATTATTATGGAGGGAAACATCCGAGGCGATAGATCAGCGAATCATTCGGGGGGGGGGGGGGGGGGGGGGTTGTTTACACCACCAGGAAAAAAACCCACACCAAAATCAACAACAGAAAAGCAAAATAAATAACATAAAGATGGTCCAAACCAGGATCGAACCCGTACTTCTCGATACAGCGCCTTGCCACAAGAACCAATCGCTAGAGCACACGGCCAACATGAAATTTCTTTTCGATATTTAGCACAGCATCGGAGAAGTGGTTGGCTAACGGAGAAATTAATTGAGTATCTTTATTTATGGGGGAACCTGGAAGAGGGAGGGGGATAGGGTGGGAGTGTGTAAGGGATAGTAATGAACACATTTTGTTCATTCAAATCAAAATGCTACAGAAGGATCCTTATGACACATTGGATAATGAAAATGGCAGTGATGATATAATAAAAGACCCAAACGTTGAAAAGAGCTGGCTTATAAACAACATCTTACAGAGGA
This sequence comes from Megaustenia siamemsis, assembly GCA_032433765.1. Taxonomy (NCBI): domain Eukaryota; kingdom Metazoa; phylum Mollusca; class Gastropoda; order Stylommatophora; family Ariophantidae; genus Megaustenia; species Megaustenia siamemsis. Next base: position 56,534,840 of record JAVIAB010000108.1, read on the forward strand.
AATAAAAAATACTACAGCCACATCAACAGACACGATGAGCTGGAAAGAACAAAAAATGGAAGGCATGGTTCCAGGAAGACAAGACATGTTCAGGCCAAGTCGAATCAAAGATACCTTGATTATGACAAAAGAAGAAATTGGTGATCTGGCTGGCTTAAGGCATATACGCATATATATGCATATATATATATATGTATTCCTTCTGATGGATGTGATTAATGCAACGTTCTGCAATCCTATGATGATTTACACGTATTTTATTTAGCACATCTTTTAAGACGTTTTCTCAGCTTTTGTGAAAGCGTAATCCTTTTTGTTTTGTTGTTCATCAAGGATAACAAAGACTGCTCATTTAACTCTTTCCGTACGGAAACCTTTTATCAACACAACGGAAGAGATTTCAGAGATAAAATTGTTCATGGTTTTAAGAATCAATCGACAAATGTATATTTATCTGACATATAACATATTATATACGAATTTTTAGATAATTGAACAAGGTATTTGATTTTACAGATACCAAGATGATACAAGATATATATACAAAGCATATGGTTTGAAGACGCTTCACACTAATCAAATTGAGAGTGGCGCACTATGCGGTGAAACGTATGCAGCCAAAATTGGCATGGCGCACAGTGCGTCGAAACGTACTCATCATCATCGAATGCCGTCTCCGCAACGAAGGTTGGCTACCATGGAGCGCCATTCTGTTCTGTCCTTGCTTTGATGGTGCAGGCTGTCATAGGCTGATTTGTACATCTTTTGATGTTACTCGTCCATGTTAGTCTTGGTCTGCCTCTGCCTCTTTTACCTTGTATTTTCCCCTCGAGGATTACTTTTAGTAGGCTATTGTGTCTTTTAACATGGCCCACAAATCGTATTTGTCTTGTTTGAATTGTGTTTAGTAGTTCTCTTTTCATTTTTAGTTGTTTTAAGACTTCGTCGTTTGTTTTCTTTTCCTTCCATCCAATCCAACCTTTTCTGTTCTCAATTCTCTGTTCTGTTTTCTTGTCTAATGTCCATGTTTCTGCACCATATAGGAATATTGAGAAGATGTAACATTTTGCTATTCTTAGTTTTAGCCCTGGTGTTATTTGTTGTGATGTTAGTATTTCAGTAGTGAAACGTACTGAAAGAGATAATCCAGTTGTTAATTAGATCTGTGTGTGTTTGTGCATGTCTGGCTTTAAGCATATGTCTGTTGACCCGATGCAGGCCCAAAGTAATTTAGAACAACAATATAAACATGCAATAGTAGCTGCTTGTGGGGATTCTATCCACAACCAACTATATAGAAAGCCTGAGCGCAACTCAGACCAATCGTGTTGACGTTTGCGAGCAGGGGCGGTTGTGAGTAAAATGGGGTCAGCCGTCTATAACTGGAAACGTCATGTGTATTGGGGTATTTTCAGGAAAACCACCTCAACGGACAGGTTCAAAGATGTAGAGGGCAACTGTCAGCTTTACCCTAGCGTTTGGCTTCTCGTGGCAGGCGCTGTGTCAAGGAGTACGGGTTCGATCCTGCTTCGGATCATATACTGTTCTTTGTTTTGTTTTTTTTTCTGTTGTTGATTATTTGTAATTTTCCCCGAGTGCTGCATACATTCCTCTTCCTCTGAAATGATTCGCTGTCAGCTTCACACAAGGCTGGCCTACTTTCGCGAAAATAACCCCTGGTACCTATTGCTAGCTGTCGGGTGAACCTGGAAGCTGTGTTGGTCTGAAAAAAGGGGTCACAAGTGGGATTTGAACCCGGACATCTTTATTCATTAGCAAGCGCACTAACTACTACTCAGCAACCAATACTTCTCAGTTTCTATGCGGTTACACCTCTTTTGTGTTTGCATTCAATTACTGTTCTTTTGAACTCTCCTATTGTTATGTTTCCTATTGTTTCTAATATTCTATCAATACATCTTTTTGGCAACCAGCCCTAGGGACATGGCAGCGATAACATATAGAGACTCTGGGAGCCTATAACTGTGCCAGCCAATCCCTAGTTTAACGGAAACAACTTGAACGAGTGCCACTACACAATCATTATCATGTGCCGTACCGGTTGGTGTAGGCGATAATGTCCTTCCACAATTCTCTGTTCACATAGCATCCTATCAACTCGCCTGTTGACTGTTTACCGTGCCACGACAGCAAGCTATCCAACATTTCTCTCAATGTCGTCCGCGATCTCTTTTAACCATGTATCTTGCCAGTTGCAATCAAGTATTCCAACTTTGCTTTTCTCATGATGTTCCTGGAAAATATCGATTGTTTATCTGATGTATCGCTAATAAATATAGTTTACAGCATATAAAGCCCGTTTTTTGACATTGAATGTAAATATATTTTTTTATGAAGAAAAAAAAGGTATAGTAACAGCTTTACGTATTAAAGGATGTAAATGGCAGGACAAAATATCTAACTTATAATTATGGTAAAGTTCAAGTAAAATACCAGTGGACAAAGACAAACAGCGAAGACGATGCCGCTGGAGAGGACACTTACTGTGGAAGCCAACTGAGAGTATTACACAACAAACCCATTTTTGAATCCCTAGTGGAGAAGGATTTTCCTGTGTTTTACCGAGAAAGAATAGTGAAGTAAAGAATAGTGACACTGTGACCTTCCAGGCATGTCGTAAGAGGCGACTAAGGAGGTTGATCAATGGCTTGACAAGCTGTAATTGTAAAAAGTATTGTTATGGAAACAGTGCCATATATTTTAGAGCAGTGATCTCTGCAATATGTGCCATTTTGGCACGCAAGGTTTCTGTTTTTGAGATTGTGGTTCTGCCCTATGTGCCGTCTTCGGCTCGAAATGATAATAGATAGATATTGGATAAGACAGAGAGGAAGACCAAAATATACTGGGAAAAGAAAGGTGGAGGCAAAGATGAAGAGGATTTGGAAGTCATTAAATGATTTTAAAAGAATAGCAATGAACAAAGCGGCTTGGAAAGTGTTGTAGACTTATTTCCCACAGGGAAGGAAGAAGAAAACAGTTTTACTTAGGTGAAAGACAAAAGAGAAACATTTATTGTTTAAAATATTTTCACTCTTATCATTAGCTATACAGCAGCTTCGCATTTATATACATCTTAATACATTTTTTTGGGGAGCCGCGATAGCTCAGTAGTTAGTGAACTGGACTACAAAGGTAGGGTTCGATCCCAACCGACGGCTTCCGGGTTCTTCTTCTCTTCTTTTCTCTTTTTTACCCCCAAAAATCATGTGCCGAAGGTCTGTAAAATTTATGGTGACTAACACCATATTCCCTATACGCCACTTGGCGTGACGGGGCTCTTTACTTCTTTTTTTTTTTTACTAATACATTTTTTATGCCTTTACAGCTTTGGCATAGAATCCACGGCCAATTGCATGATCATGATTGGTCGTATGGCTGTTGGTTTGACTATCTTTACTGACAGCTCGTTTTGCGTGGCTTTGACGTATATTTAAATTACTCAATTCACGTCAGTTTTGTCCCCTTTTCAGAGTGGGAAATGCCGAGCAGAAGTTCGGAATTTCCATTATCCGAGTTTAACCTCAGGCCCTCATATCTTAAACTGAACTAGAGATTAAATGTGCTGATATGATGGGTGTATCAAATTAGCTGAAGTGATCGTATCTAGACATTTACCGGTTACTGATAAGAAAGTATCTGTGACGTATTCTTCTACAGTTGAGCACTTATGTATTATGATTCATGACATCATGGTAACATTCACTTGTGGCACATTGGCCCAAGACTAATTAATTAACTTAGTTAGAAAGGTCTGTGTAGCTGAATACTCATCTGCCGCTTCTTAGGACTTACAGTGGCTTCCTATGAATTTTGACTACTTCCTGTGTCATTAGGCAGCTTCCTATGATATCAATCCGCTTTCTAGGACGTTCGGCCGCTTTTTTTAGGATTGCCGCTTCCTAGACCTCACATCCGCTTCCTAATGACACACCGGCTTTTTTAAAGACTTTAGGTCGCTTGTTATGGACATTAGGCAGCTTCATATGACATACATCCGCTTTATATAACTTTCGATTGCTTTTTTAGGACATTTGACCGCTTCCTAGAGCTTATATCCGCTTCCTATGACACACAGGTTTTTTCTAGGACATTACGTCGCTTTTTAGGATATTAGGTCGCTTCCCGGGACTTGCAGCCGCTTACTATGATATACATCCGCTTTCTTGGACATCCAACCGCTTCCTACGATATAAAGTCACTTTATACTATATACAGTAGCTTTCTAGGACTTTATGCTGCTCCCTAAGACATTATGAGACTTCCTATGACACTAGGCCGCGTCATAGGACTTACATTCTTAGATAGTACAGTGCCATCAGACATGACATAGAGCTCGCAGTGTTCCTCGCCATAAATTCACATTCATCTCAATTTGTGTCAGTTGCCTTTGCTTCTATTTTCTCAGTGACGTTCAATGGCTTCCGTTTTTTTTTATAAATTGTTGTGCGTTGTTTACAAATTGATAGCTAACTTGTTGATTGTTTGATTATCCCTTCTTACCATGTAGTTAACCTTCTCTTCATGACTGTCGATTAGAATGTTGCTCTTATTTCTGCACTAGTTTTGAATTAATTACATTCTAAACTAAGCATTTTTCCTAAGAAATTATTCCAGTGACTTATCCATTGTATTTTATTATCACCAAGCAACCGTAACAAATATCCGTTTTGATTTCATATTTATTGTTTATTACTTTAGCTCAACTGAGTCCGCAAAGTTTTATGGCTGTTACCGTTTTTATATATGGGCTGATACTCCGTTCTAAAAACAAATCAGAGACTGAAGTGCTGAAATTGAGAATGCCGCTTCCCAGGTCGCCAGGAGTGATTGAGTGAGCGCCTATGAGTCGTCGTGTGCACGACAACAGTTCTGATCGGTTGAAGTTTCAGGAGGTAGACAGGAGATAATGAAGAGCGAGTTGTTGGGAAGCGAGGGGGGTTTGTGTACAGCACGTAATTCAGCTGTTGGAGCTCATGTCACTTGGTCACGTGAGCAAGGATTTTAGAAATGTGAAGGGGTACCGAGTGTGTCGACGTTTTTCAAGCACAGATTTAATCTTGCTTGGTGCAAACCAGTTGGTTGGTTATACTGATCGATACAGCATTATATGGCCTTTGGTTTTCTTGACATACGGTTGGTAGCGAACAATCATGATTGGTGAGCGGTTTGGTAATATATTAGTAGTGTCGTGTGCTGGGCGCTGTTTTACGCAGTAGCTTCTCTCGTGACGGAATCTTCCAATATTGGATAGATTTTATAATAGACAGAATGAACAAGATACAGTACAGTGTAACACGTATTCTAACATCACTTTAGATTTGTTCCCAGCTGTGTTGGGATCTAGTGATAAGGAAGACTTAATGTTGCGTAACTCTAGGCAGAGCAAGTTCCAATTTCATCCAGCAAAACCCGGGAATTAAAGAAGGCTACTGCGGCCCGCCACTCTCACCATCTTTATACTCCGTATTTTTATTAGGAACTCATATTCCCTGTTTTGTTTTAGAACTCACACTCCCTCTTTTGATTTATAACTCATACTCCCTCTTTTGATTTAGAACTAACACTTTCCTGTTTTATTTTATATCTCACACTCCCTCTTTTGATTTAGAACTCACACTTTCATGTTTTATTTTATAACTCACACTCCCTCTTTTGATTTAGAACTCACACTCCCTCTTTTGATTTAAAACTCACACTTTCCTGTTTTATTTTATAACTCACACTCCCTCTTTTGATTTAGAACTCACACTTTCCTGTTTTAATTTATAACTCACACTCCCTCTTTTGATTTAGAACACACACTTCCTGTTTTAATGTATAACCCAGACTCCCAATTTTTTATCTAGAACTCACGCTCCCTGTTTAAATATATAAATCATGCTCCCTGTTTTGATTCGATTGTGAACTCACATACCGAATTTCGGTTAAGAACTCACTCTTCGTGTTTTTATTAAGAACTGACACCCATTATTTTCATTAAGAACAGACACTCCTTGCTTTACTTTTGAGTATTAACACATACTTTTAAATACACCACGCTTGAGCAGTAGCAGTGTTCTTTGCTTATTTTGACAATATTGAATTGAGTTATTTGTGGGTCATCATTATTGCACTCCGAACATGTCCACATTGTTCCTCACTTATTTCTGGTTTTATTTTGTTTCTTACACGTCTCGTGATGATTCTTAGTAATGTTTTCGTCATATGGCTCATGAGACTAATAGTGCGATGGTCGTCACAATCAGTGTCGCCTGACTTCTTCGGTATGGCTACAAAGATAGATTTTAGTAGATCTTCTGGTATGTGTCCAGTGTTATGTATGTCATTGAGTAGTTTTGTTATGACTTGTACTCCCAGCTCTCCTAATGCATTTATCTCTTCTATTGTTATATTGTCGGGACTTGGAGCTTTGCCTCTTTTCATGTGTTGAATTGTGTCCTCCACTTCACTCTGCATAATTGGTGGTCTTGTGTCTTTGTTTGAATTGTTTAACTCTGGTCTTTCATCATCATAGAGTTGACTGATATATTCTGTCCATCTTTCTATTGTCTTCTCCTGTCCCATTATTATATTTCCTTCCTTTGACTTTACGCATCCTGAAACTTTGACTTCTTTTCTTCCTGTTAATTTATTTAACTGATTGTGCATCAATTTTGAGTCTTTCTTTTGTTGTTTTTCCATTTCTTCACATTTATGTTTTAACCATCCTTCCTTTGCTTCTCTGCATTTTGTTCTGGATCTCTTTGTGCAATATTTTGTATGTCCGTTCTTTTTTTGTCTTATGTTTTCTTCTTTCATCCATTAGTTGTAATATTTCTTCTGTCATCCATTTCTTTTTGTTGATTCTTTTGGTCACTGGTATAACTTCTTTTGATGTTTGTTGAATTGATTGTTTGAGCATTTCCCACTGCTCCTCGATGTCCTGTATTTTCTCAATCGCATTATATCTATTGTGTACTATCGTGCCATACTTATCATTCATATGTTTATCTACTCTAAGTATATCTAGTTCTAATTTTATATTTCTTGGGGATTTCTGTGCCTTCTGCAGTATTATTCTTATCTTTCCAACTACTGGTACATGGTCACTATTGCAATATGCTCCTGGCCTTGTTTTAACAGATGTTAGCCCATTCCTGAATCTTTTTTATACCAGTATAAAATAAATTTGATTGTTCACTTTTTTGTCTGGGCTTTGCCATGTCCATAGTCGCCTAGGGTGTTGTTTGAACCAGGTGTTACCTATAATCATTTCATGTGTCTTTGCCCAACCTATTAATCTATCCCCTCTGCCATTCGTCTCTCCAAGGCCATGCCCCCAGTCACATTTTGCACTTTAGCTGTTCCTACCTTTGCATTGAAATCCCCTAATATAATAGTTATTTCCTGGGATTTACACTGTTCCATGGTCGTCTCTAGCTCATTATAAAAAGTGTCAATGTTCTCTTCTTCGCTATTACTTGTTGGTGCATAAGCTTGAATTATGTTAATATCCCTTGGTCTACCTCTCAATTTTACTAGCAGAATTCTATCTGATACTGGCAAAAATCCTTTCACTGTTTTGCTTCTTTCTCTATCTAACATGATGCCTACACCTCTTTCGTGTGTGAGGAACAATGTGGATCTGTGGAAGGAAAGGGCACTAATAATGCAATATACATCTTAAGAACATTGATAGAAAGATCTATAGAGGTAAAGAAAGATCTATATATGTACTTTATATGTGACTACACAAAAGCATTTGACAAAGTAAAGCATGTGGAAATAATCAATATGCTGGAGAAATTAAACATTGATGGCAAGGATCTGCGAATCATAAAAAAAACATGTACTGGCAAACAAACAGCAGCAATACGAATTAACAACCAAACAGGACAATTTCAATTTAAAACAAGGAGTCAGACAAGGCTGTGTTGTGTCGCCGGATTTGGCTTCACTTTACAGCGAACATATTATGAGATCAATAGTAGACAAAAAGGAATTGAAGTCAATGGTCACAACATAAATAATTTGCGATATGCGGATGACACAGTCTTAATAGCAGAGACAGAGAATGAACTACAAGAAATGATAGACATAATAGTAAAAGAAAGCACCAAGAAAGGTCTCAGTCTGAATAGTAAGAAAACAGAAGTAATGGTCATATCGAAGAAACAATTATCACCAACATGCAGCATAAAAATAAACAGGACAAATTTGAAACAAATGCAACGCGTCAAATACTTGGGCACAATAATAGCATCAGATGGAAGATGCACCACGGATATAAAAAGCAGAATAGCTCAGGCCAAAATAGCATTTCAGAAAATGAAAAATATCTTATGCAACAAATCTATGTCACTAGAAATGAGAAAGAGAGTTCATCGGTGCTATATAGAACCAATTCTGACCTATGGGGCGAATCATGGACAGTAGACTAACAAATTAAAAGACGATTGGAGGCCACAGAGATGGGATTTCTCAGAAGAATGTTGAAAGTTCCCTGGACAGCTAAAAAGACCAATGAGGAAGTTCTCAAAGAGGCCAGCACAAAAGGCAGCTCTTAAAAAAAAAATCAGAAAGAAACAATCAACATTTTTCGGGCACATCATGAGAAGAGGAACGTTAGAATACTTGGTTACAACTGGCAAAATAAAAGGAAAGAGAGATCGTGGACGACAAAGAGAGAAATACTGGATAGCTTGGTGTCATGGCATGTAAAACAGTCAACAAAAGAACTGATACGGTGTACTGTAGATAGAAGATTGTGGAAGGACATGATCGCCTACGCCAACCGGTATGGTACATGATGATGATGATGAACATGTCCATAGGTGCTCAGATCCACTCTCAGCATGATCCGCTGCGACTGACGACTCTAGCTGTGTGTTGGTTGATAGGTTCTCATATGTGTCCACTAAGTCTCTCTTTTCTGGCTGTGAAATTGGGTCGCTCCGCTAAAATACTTAATACTCGGCACTTTCAGATAACGTAAGATAAAGTACTTAAGGACACAGGCGTGTTTACAACACTCGAAAAATTCTGCAAATAACAACAGAAATTCAGAACGATAGCACTCACTCTCCCCTCGAACTAGGATTTGATCCAGTGTACCTCGAAATGTACTTAACACTGACTATTAATTTTCAATTAATGTATTTAACGCTGACTCATGTTTCAATTAATGTATTTAACGCTGACTCACGTTTCAATTAATGTATTTAACGCTGACTCACGTTTCAATTAATGTATTTAACGCTGACTATTAATTTTCAATTAATGCACTTACCGCTGACTTATATGTTTCAATTAATGCACTTAACGCTGACTTATATGTTTCAATTAATGCACTTAACGCTGACTTATAGGTTTCAATTAATGCACTTAACGCTGACTTATATGTTTCAATTAATGCACGTAACGCTGACTTATAGGTTTCAATTAATGCACTTAACGCTGACTTATAGGTTTCAATTAATGCACTTAACGCTGACTTATGTGTTTCAATTAATGCACTTAACGCTGACTTATATGTTTCAATTAATGCACTTAACGCTGACTTATATGTTTCAATTAATGCACTTAACGCTGACTTATATGTTTCATTTGATGTATTTAGCACAAAACTTTCATCTTTTGAGCTAAGCCCTGAGATCTTTCATCTAGTTTGTTGTTAGTACTTTCTTCTTATCGCTGTATGCCTTCGTGTGCGCTTTCCTAGTAGTATACTTGCACGGTTATTTAATGCAGCATGGCACCAACAACAAGCCCCAGAAGACTGGCAACAGGCAATCAGCATACCAATATGGAAAAAGAAAAGTAGCAAAAGAGACTACACTCAATATAGAGGTATATCTCTTCTCAGCCATGTAGGAAAGCTATACGCCACAATCTTGGAAAAAAAGGCTGAGACCAATAATAGAACTACAGTTAAGCGATTCTCAAATGGGGTTCCGAAAAAAAACAGAGAATGTATTGACGCACTATTCACACTAAAACAGCTTGTAGAAAAAGCGACAGAACACAATCAAAACTTATACGTAGCCTTCATTGACCAGGAAAAAGCATTCGACAGAGTAAACAGAGAACAACTGTGGGAGATACTAACAACATACTGAGTAAGCCAACATCTAACCAACAATATTAAAAGTCTCTACATCAACAGCATTTGTAGGGTCAGAACAGCAGCAGGCTACACAGACCACTTTGAAGTTAGATCAGTTGTAAGACAGGGGTGCGTACTATCCCCCCTACTGTTTATTTCATACATGGACCATATATGCAAGCTAGCCAACCCATCAGAGACAGAGGAGATCAACGAGCTTTTATTTGCAGACGATCAGGCACTAATACATGAAACAATAGAAGACCTACAAGAACACTTAAACAAAATCAACAGCTCAGGCACAAAATACAGCATGAAAATCAACATCAACAAAACAGAAGTCATGAATGTCGCCAAAAATAAACAGAACATCAACATAACTATAGAAGGCAGACAACTAAAACAAGTAGAGGAATTCAAATACCTAGGACGTCTAATGACAAACGATAATTCTCAAACAGCAGAGATAGAATCAAGATGCAACAAAGCTTGTCAAATCATTGGACATTTATCACCAATATTGTCCAACAATGAAATAACTGGAGGCAAAACGAGCACTATACAATACAATCTTCATCCCAACGTTGTGCTACCAATGCCAGACCTGGACCCTAGATGCAAGAACAATAAGAAAAATAACCTCTACTGAGATGAAATGTGTTAGACGAATGACAGTAAACAGTCTTGGAGATAAGATCAGAAATGAAGAACTGAGAAAAAAGCTAGGAATAGCCGCCATAGAATATATAAAGAAACAACAGATAAAATGGTTTGGCCACGTGACAAGTCAGAAAGATCAAAACACAGCACAACGAGCCTTCAACAAACGTTGTGAGAACACCAGACCCAAGGGTCGACCACGAAAAAGATGGATCGATGGAATATTAGAAGCACTAGGAAACATAACAGCAGCAGAGGCGAACAGAAGAGCAAAAGACATCAAATTATATCTCTCCTCGACGCTGAAAGGCAGATGAGGAAGGAAAGAAGAAGATACTTGCACGTAATGCGCATTGTCAGAAACGTGCTACTAATCCAATTCACACGAACATCAAAATAAAGAAAGCGCTTGCAAGCATGACTCTGTTCATTGGATAATTAATTACTACTGTAAGCTATTTTGTTAGTTTATACTCTGAGACATTTACTGTTTCTTACTTTCTGTGGCTTTCGCTGCAAGTTTTGTTTACGTACTGTCTTGACAGCGCCGGTGTGACCTCTTGAACTGTGACCTATTACAAGTGATTCATAACGGAGAGCCGTTATTCTGGAGCCGAATCCTCTCACAGTTTTGATTTACAGCAAGCTTCTGTTAGGCAGTAGGGGTAACAGGAATACCCATTCCATACCACAATGGCGTGCACATCTACAAGACGATAGATATAAATTAGCCAGCCCGATCTACGGGTTTGGCCGTTCAGTTAAATAATTTAGAACAATTTGCAACTAAAATAGAATTATAATTGTTTATGTCAATTAAAATAATATTATCTCTCAATTATGATAATTGCATTACTAAAATTAAATAGAGACTGTCATTAATAGAATTATGATTGCATTGTTAATATGAATGATAATTTTGTGTCTGTATCTCTTAATTATAGAATGATAATTGTTTGTATCTTTTAATTATAGAATGATAATTGTTTGTATCTTTTAATTATAGAATGATAATTGTTTGTACCCCTTAATTATAGAATGATAATTGTTTGTACCCCTTAATTATAGAATGATAATTGTTTGTACCCCTTAATTATAGATGATAATTGTTTGTACCCTTAATTATAGAATGATAATTGTTTGTACCTCTTAATTATAGCATGATAATTGTATTACTAAAATTAAAAAAATTGCATTAGAAACTGTGATTGGTAGAATTATAATTGTCCTGTTAATTAGAATGATAATTGTTTGTACCTCTTAATTATAGAATGGTAATTGTTTGTACCTCTTAATTATAGAATGATAATTGTTTGTAAATCTTAATTATAGCACGGTAATTGATTATACCTCTTAATTATAGAATGATAATTGTTTGTACCTCTTAATTATAGAATGATAATTGTTTGTACCTCTTAATTATAGAATGATAATTGTTTGTACCTCTTAATTATAGAATGATAATTGTTTGTACCTCTTAATTATAGAATGATAATTGTTTGTACCTCTTAATTATAGAATGATAATTGTTTGTACCTCTTAATTATAGAATGATAATTGTTTGTACCTCTTAATTATAGAATGATAATTGTTTGTACCTCTTAATTATAGAATGATAATTGTTTGTACCTCTTAATTATAGAATGATAATTGTTTGTACCTCTTAATTATAGAATGATAATTGTTTGTACCTCTTAATTATAGAATGATAATTGTTTGTACCTCTTAATTATAGAATGATAATTGTTTGTACCTCTTAATTATAGAATGATAATTGTTTGTACCTCTTAATTATAGAATGATAATTGTTTGTACCTCTTAATTATAGAATGATAATTGTTTGTACCTCTTAATTATAGAATGATAATTGTTTGTACCTCTTAATTATAGAACGATAATTGTTTGTGTCTCATAATTATAGAACGATAATTGTATTACTAAAATTAAAAAAAAAATGGAATAGAAAATGTGATTGATATAATTATAATTGTCCTGTTAATTAGAATGGTAACTGTTTATGTCAGTTAGAATGATAATTACATATGCCAAAATGGTAAATGCCTTAATTAAATAGAATGATGATTTCATGTGTCAGAATTGTAACTACATTTGTCAGAATGATAGTAGATTTAAATAACTAATGTCAGAGTGATAAGTGTATCTGTCAATTAAACTCCATGAATTGAGATTATTGATCAAAGTACACCATTAATTTATAATAAAGCGTCTGGAAAACATTATGGACAAGTTTGGCCGTGTTCATACCGCACTGATTTGAGGCAAGATTTCTTTTAATTCGTTTGCAGTGATACGGGGCCTTCGACTAACTACAACTGCAAGATTTCTTCATGCTTGGTGTACAATTGATGGTTATGGTTATGGAAGGCCCCGGTATCACTGAAAACTAATTAAAATCCATATTTGCTCAACCGCCCATGCCAGTGGAATCATCGGAATTAATATCTCATCTCCCAAACAAAGAAAGGTAGCTGCAGTCCTCATCATAGCAGTCTCATGAAAAGACATAAGGCGAAACCGCACAGAAAGTGAGCACAGCCATCTGTTCCCCGTCATGCGGTATCATCATTTATCGTAAGCAATCGGAATATCGAAACATGATCAAAAGAGATGAAAGAAACAGCTCACGGTGTGCACATTGCACTTAACTCAGTAGCTCCGGCAGCAATACAATTAATATTCGTTATTATGCCGAAGGCTGATATGTTCGACTGACAGGTGGAAGTACCACAGTTTTCTGGACTACCACGGACAAGGGGTAGGGTTCGATCCCAACCGACGGCTTCCGGGTTCACCCAGCCTTCAATGGGTAACGGATTTTTTTCTGGGAAAGTAAACCAGCACGGGCGTAATACTGACCACATTACCCCAAAAATCATGTGCTGAAGGTCTGTAAATTATAGGGTCACTAACACCATATTTCCCTATACGCCACTTGGCGTGACGGGGGTACTTTACTTTTTTTTACTACCACAGTTTTCTTGTAAACGACTCTATTCTATCCTTGGAACCAGAACCAATTCATTGAAGTCAGGAATTCCCATAATAACCGCTCCACAACTTGTCACAGCATTTCCCGAAATGAATCGGTAAATTCCGTTGACAAGGTCGCTTCGTGGATGTCCTATTCGACTGCACTATCGACGATTCCAAACCTCCTCGGTTGTCGCCTACGACCTTCTTTTCTCCCCACACCATGGGGGCAGCCACATGGGCATTTACTCCAAACATCAACATCACGAATTTACGCTCAGTTAACGCCTTTTTAAGGGCGGATGAACGCAAGCAAGCAATGTTCTTTATCTATACTAGGGTTCTCAACTTTTTTGTGCCCAGGGGTGCACTGGAAATTTTCCAAAGAATTTCGGGCGCCAGTATCCAGATTTATTATTAACAACGGCTACTAATGTCCGTAATCGAGCTGTTTTGCTCGTTGCAGGGTTATTATGTGACAATTTTCAAAGAAATAAATATAAAACACTGGTTTTTTTATTATCATCATCTTACGCAATACCGATTAGCGTAGGCGATCATGTCCTTCCACAATCTTCTATCCATCGTGCATCGTGTCAGTTCTGTTGTTGACTGTTTTCCATGCCATGATACCAAGCTATCCAGTATTTTCACTCTTTGTCGTCCGCGATTTCTCTTTCCCTGTATTTTGCCAGTTGTAATCAAGTATTCCAACTTTCCTCTTCTCATGGTGTGCCCGAAAAATGTTGATTGTTTATTTCTGATGTTTCTTAGGCGCTCCCTTTTTGTGTTGGCCTCTTTGAAACTGTCCTCGTCGGTCTTTTTAGCTGTCCAGGGAACTTTCAACATTCTTCTGAGAATCCCATCTTTGTGGCCTTTAATCGTCTTTTCATTTGTTTGACTACTGTCCGCTGTATCTTACCAAGAAAATGTGTATTCCTTCTGAATCTAAACACCAAAATGAGCATTATAAAAGAAAGCATTACACTGCACTATTGAACGAACGGGATTTTTTACTTTACATTTTTTAGACTAGATTTTCAAAGTTGGAACGTATGGTTTATGTCAATCCAAGTTCATCACTAATCAAGTCTTTCAAAATACCACATCAAGGCCAATTTATACCGCTAAATCTGCTGTACTCTGACAATTACCACTTCTGTTCATAGGGAAGGACAAAAAAAACGTCAGCGTTTGCATCATCCTTTTTTTTTCATTCAACTGAATGTCGGACATTAAATGACGTCATTCGCTGGAATGAGGCTGGAACTACCTGGGCACCAAGAAAACACGCGGCGGGCGCAGTAGTGCCTGCGGACATCGCGTGAGAACCACCTGTCTAGACTGTCAGTTATTCTTTAGTGTAATGTACTTTACTTCTAGCAGCAATACAAATGCCACTACTGATGTGCCTGTCTATTATTAAGAAATGTCAAAAGCTTGTCATAGACAGATCCAATCATTAGCAATTTATCGATTGTGGTTTAGGAATAGGTAAAACCACATCTGACACGTGTCATCACCGTTAACTCATTAATAGTGGAGTACACAGGGTCTCTCATCTTATAGCCCAGTGCGCATCCTACAGCCCAGTGCACACCTTACAGATCAGTGTACATCTTACAGCTAAATACGCATCTTATAGCCCAATGCGTATCTTAAAGCCAGTGCACATCTTACAGCCAGTGCACATCTTACAGCCCAGTGCACATCTTACAGCCCAGTCCCCATCTTGCAGGCCAGTACTTCTGCCTTCAGTCTTCAACGCGAATTTGTTCGGAACTACTTCCCTATTCTTTGGTTTTCCTTGATTCCCCTGGAATGCAACAGTTGCTTCTACCTAGAGTTATCCTCTCTTTAGTAGTATGTTAGTTAAGTACACACCTTTAACAGACTAAAGACTCTTCCAACCAAGATATGTTTTCAGTTTCCTTCTCTTAGCAACAAACGTCAACCTCATTAGACGAAGTCCACCACACAGGAGTTGAATCCCTTATCTGACAGCGTATTACCGTCTTTATACATAAACAACCCGCAAACACAAGGGAACGTAAATTAACATTTATATTTTGTTTCTTTTAAAGCGCCACAACTTTAGGTAGAGGAGCTACAATGTCTGGGCTTTTGGAGAGAAAAAATGCGGGGGTTCTTTTCTGTTCTATATAGGAGCCAGTAGTGGTGTGTGATAAGCACTCCGATGAATGGTGAACCAGCTTTGCAAAGAAGGAATACAATACTGACGTTTCAGCCTGTGGCCTTCTTCAGAATACAAGAACAACGACAACAAACGGTGAAGCACAGAAATTTATGATGATAAAGTTAAGGGAGAGGCGGACAGAGAGAGGAAAAGTAAAATGTTGAGATAAGAAAAGATATATATATATATTAGTGCTACATGAGGGGAGGTAGGATGAGTGTAGCGATATATACAATCTACATAATAATATATAAAATTGGAGTGCTTATTACACTTCACTACTGGCTCCTTGCTACCAGCTTTACCGCAGCATTGCAATTATTTGCCTATCCCTTTCTCTGTTCTGTAGAGTTGAGTTTAGAAGTGTCATCATCATCATCAAGTACCGGGCCTGCTGGCGTAGGTGATCATGTCTCTCCATAACTTTCGATCACGACAGTTATTTATTATTTCCGTTGTTGACCTTCTGCCGAACCATTCTCTTAAGCTGTCTGGTATTTGTTCTCTTTGCTTCCCTCTATGTATTCGCCCCTCAATTTCCCCAGTTGTTACAATATATCCCAGCTGTTCTCTTCTCATTACATGACCAAAAAATGATGATTGTTTTTTAGAAGTGTAAGTGATGAAACACTATGAAAGCAAATATCAGCAGGGCTGAAACTAAGAATGGCAAAATGTTACATCTTCTCAATATTCCTGTATGGTGCAGAAACATGGACATTAGACAAGAAAACAGAACAGAAAATTGAAGCCTTTGAAATGTGGATTTATAGAAGAATATGTAGAATTGGATGGAAAGAAAAGATAGCAAACGATGGAGTTTTAAAACAACTGAAAATAAAAATAGAACTACTAAACACAATTAAGACAAGATAAATGAAATTTTTGGGGCATGTTAAAAGACACAACAACCTACTAAAAGTAATATTGGAAGGGAAAATACAAGGTAAAAGAGGTAGAGGAAGACCAAGACTAACATGGACGAGTAACATCAAAAGATGGACAAGTCAATCTATGACCGCCTGCACCATCAAAGCAAGAAACAGAGTAGAGTGGCGATCCATGGTAGCCAACCTTCGTTGCGGAGAAGGCACATGACGATGAAGTGATGAAAAAAAAGAAAAAAGAAAGTTGAGCGCGTACGTCATCCTTTGCGGCGGAATAAAGCTCTAACGATTTAACAACTTATTAGTTGGAAGATCTGAGTGTTGAGTGTATCAGCTGGAAAATCTGAGGGTTTTACCATTGAGTTGAAATATGTGAGTGATGAATAGATTAGTAGATCAACTGAGAGATCTGAGTGTTGAGTGTATCAGCTGGAAAATCTGAGGGTTTTACCATTGAGTTGAAATATGTGAGTGATGAATAGATTAGTAGATCAACTGAGAGATCTGAGTGTTGAGTGTATCAGCTGGAAAATCTGAGGGTTTTACCATTGAGTTGAAATTTGTGAGGGATGAGTAGATTAGTAGATCAACTGAGAGATCTGAGTGTTGAGTGTATCAGCTGGAAAATCTGAGGGTTTTACCATTGAGTTGAAATATGTGAGGGACGAGTAGATTAGTAGATCAACTGAGATATTTGAGTGTATCAGCTGGAAGGTCTGAGGGTTTAACCATTGAGTTGAAATATGTGAGGGACGAGTAGATTAGTAGATCAACTGAGATATTTGAGTGTATCAGCTGGAATATCTGAGGGTTTAACCATTGAGTTGAAATATGTGACGGACGAGTAGATTAGTAGATTAACTGACAGATTTGAGTGTATCAGCTGGAAGATCTGAGGGTTTAACCATTGAGTTGAAATATGTGAGGGACGAGTAGATTAGTAGATCAACTGAGAGATTTGAGTGTATCAGCTGGAAGATCTGAGGGTTTAACCATTGAGTTGAAATATGTGAGGGACGAGTAGATTAGTAGATCAACTGAGAGACCTGAGCGTTGTTGCATAATAGTAGATCGCAGGAAGATTTGAGTGATTTAGCGAAAAATCTGAGCTGTTTAGTGAAAGATGATAGATGTGAGTGATTTTTGTAATACATGAAAGATCTGAGCGATTTAGTGCTTCAGCTGAAAGTTCTGAGCGATTTAGTGCTTCTGCTGAGAGATCTGAATGATTTAGTGAAAGATTAAAGATATGTGTGATTTAGTAATAGATGAAAGATCTGAATGGTTTAGTGCATCTGCTGAAAGATATGAGTGATTTAATGAAAGATTAAAGATGTGAGTGATTTAGTAATAGATGAAAGATCTGAGTAGTTTAGTGCATCTCCTGAGTAGTAAGTACATTAGCTGAAGAATCTTAGTTATTTTGTGAAAGATGAAATATTTGAATGGTTTATTGCATCTCCTGAGTAGTAAGTGCATTAGCTGAAGAATCTTAGTTATTTTGTGAAAGATGAAATATATGAATGGTTTAGTGCATCTCCTGAGTACTAAGTGCATTAGCTGAAGAATCTTAGTTATTTTGTGAAAGATGAAATATATGAATGGTTTAGTGCATCTCCTGAGTACTAAGTGCATTAGCTGAAAAATCTTAGTTATTTTGTGAAAGATGAAATATCTGAGTGGTTTATTGCATCTCCTGAGTAGTAAGTGCATTGGCTGAAGAATCTTAGTTATTTTGTGAAAGATGAAATATTTGAATGGTTTATTGCATCTCCTGAGTAGTAAGTGCATTAGCTGAAGAATCTTAGTTATTTTGTGAAAGATGAAATATATGAATGGTTAGTGCATCTCCTGAGTACTAAGTGCATTAGCTGAAAAATCTTAGTTATTTTGTGAAAGATGAAATATTTGAATGGTTTATTGCATCTCCTGAGTAGTAAGTGCATTAGCTGAAGAATCTTAGTTATTTTGTGAAAGATGAAATATTTGAATGGTTTATTGCATCTCCTGAGTAGTAAGTGCATTAGCTGAAGAATCTTAGTTATTTTGTGAAAGATGAAATATCTGAGTGGTTTAGTGCATCTCGTGAGTACTAAGTGCATTAGCTGAAGAATTTTAGTTATTTTGTGAAAGATGAAATATCTGAGTGGTTTTAATGCATCTCGTGAGTACTAAGTGCATTAGCTGAAGAATCTTAGTTATTTTGTGAAAGATGAAATATCTGAGTGGTTTATTGCATCTCGTGAGTACTAAGTGCATTAGCTGAAGAATCTTAGTTATTTTGTGAAAGATGAAATATCTGAGTGGTTTATTGCATCTCGTGAGTACTAAGTGCATTAGCTGAAGAATCTTAGTTATTTTGTGAAAGATGAAATATCTTAATGGTTTAGTGCATCAGCTGAAAACGCTTGAGCACTAAATGCATCAACTAAAAGATCTGAGTACTGTGTGCATTTGCTTAAAGTTAAAGCTCTGCATTATATAGTGTTATTGTCCATTTGTGTTTCTTTGTGTAAATGTGCAGATTTATTGCTAACGTGGCTAGTTTCACGCCAATCGGTCTACATTCCCAGAGAGAACAATGAGTATCCCAGGGATATCAAATTCAGTTGAAAATGTTCTATAATTTCCCAGTTGTTGAGTAGGAAGCAAATGTGCATGAGTTGGAAAGCTGTTAGTCACTTAGTGATTTTTATTTTTTGGGTGCATTTGTTGTATGTTAACAGTTTCCTTTTCTCCTTTTTCAAATATATTCTCCCATGTTCCTCGTTCCTCTTTGTTTGTCTGCTTCTTTATCGTCATTATATTCTTTCACAACCACATTTTTACCATTGCAGTAAAGGTAAAGTACGAGACTTGAACCGGCGTCTTAGCACGCGAGTTTCTACCCATATGTGCTCGGCCGCTTATCCAGAAATGTTCGAATATTTCTGTATAGTGTCGCCTCAAACATCGAAACTCAGATGCGAGGCAACATTCCTCACCTTCCCAGGGTAATACCCTGGTACCCATTTCTGCCAACGGCTGGGTCGACCGTGGGGGTATTTTTTTTTTCCAACCACGAGTACAATTCACACTGCTCCCAGCTAGAATCGAACACGGGTTGTCAGAACGTCGGTAGTCTAGTCGAGTGGTTTACCCAACTAGGCTACCGAGGCCCCCCAATCTGATCCTCCAATGTTGCTTTTATTGCAGTTTCCCCCCTGGATCCACCATTATATTACAATACCCTCACACATCCTTCTTTGGCTTTCGTTACAGTTATCTAACATGTACAACACTTCAATATTAGTGTCTCATCCGTATTATGCTGTTGTCGTTTCAATGCTATCGCCTGCCCGCTTTCTTATAATGTTCTCTATCTTTTACATTGTCTTCTCTGGTTCTCTCTCTCTTTCTTTATATGTAATTCCCTCTCCTTTTCACTGCATTCTTGCCCTACGTGCACGAACCCGTAGCACGGTCTGGATACACGGGTGTGGGTACGTTTCTGTTGACAATTTTGTCCGTGCAGCGGCCATATTGATGGTCTTCTATTTCGATTTTAGTTGCTAAGTGTTTTTAACGTGCGCGAGTGCACACGGGACCTCCTATTTATTACCGTCGTCCTTGAGTGCTTGACGTCGAATCTCACTGCCCAAGAAATCAGGGAGGGTAACCTCACAAAGAAAGCACAGATTAATTTGTCCTATTTTTGAAAAATAGGAATCACCACCGTTTATGTTGGGCTTTGAACCCAGGTCCTTACTGTCCTGAGCCCAACGTGGTACCTCAAGACTACTAAGTCATGTTGTTTACACATTGAGATAGTGATCAGCTGGTGTAGGTCGTTTTGCAATATTCTAACAGCAATTTTGTGTATTATAATTATTGACAATCACGAAGATACAGACTTTCATTAATGGATGCTTACGCAGGATAAAAGGATGGAAATGGCAGGACAAAATCACTAACATAGAATTATGGAAATGTACCAGTCAAACACCAGTGGATAAAGAGATACAGCGAAGACGATGGCGCTGGATAGGACACACACTACGGAAGCCAACTGGGAGTATTACACAACAGGCCCTTTTTTGGAATCCCCAGGGGAAAAGACAAAGAGGAAGACCAAGGAATTCTTGGAGAAGACAGACAGAAGCAGAGATGAAGATGATGGGGAAGACATGGAATGATCTTAAAAGAATGGCAAAAAACAGAACGACTTGGAAAGTGTTTGTTGAAGACCTATTCTCCACTGCGAGCTAAAAAAGGTAGAAGAAGAAGAATATTATGTATCAATGAGTGTAATTTTGTTTCCTCTTTGGTCTTTTGTGTTGTCTTTTGCTTTGATGACCTGTGATATTTCAAAATACCAATACCGTTGTTGATGTTTTAAAGTCAATATTATTTTTCATCTTCGTTCGCCGAGTGACTGCTGCTATTTATGTCGTCCCCCCCCCCCCCCCCAAGTGGAGTTAATGCCATAGATGCGTTACGTAGTTGCTTACAGCAGGTTGATATATTTGGCGCCTTTCGGCCTAACTCATCCGATTTTAGCAATGCATATTGGAAGTCGGGTTGTCTTTCCTTTTTTCTTTCCATCCTTGAGTAAGTAAAAGTAAAGTACCCCCGTCACGCCAAGTGGCGTATAGGGAGGGAGTATGGTGTTAGTGACCATAAATTTTACGGACCTTCAGTACATGCTTTTTAGGGTAATGTGGTCAGTATTACGCCCGTGCCGCTTTACTTTCCCAGAAAAAAATCCGATGCCCATTTAAGGCAGGGTGAACTCGGAATCCGTTGGTTGTGATCGAACTCTACCTCTTGTCCTTTGTAGCCCAGTTGACTAACCACTGAGCTATCGCGGCTCCCGTTGCTGCTCGGAGATAGGGCATTTTTCGATAGCTTGCCACGAAGGAGTTTTTCTTTTTACCCTTCAAAGGATAAGACAAACCCGACCCATATTGCTCGGCTATTTTCCCACCATTCTCCGCGTTGTTATCCGTTACAACTTGCACTCATAGCCATGAAGAGTGATATGTTTACTTAACCTCCAACCATTTTATTTATCTTGTACATATCATTCCTCTCCGTCACCCTGAACTTATCATGTTCTCAAGCTTTCATTTTATCTCAACTTTTCCCCCTATATTTTTTAATTTAATTTATTTTTTTTTTGTGTTGTTATATTTTTTGTATCGAAAT
The DNA here is from genome assembly GCA_032433765.1 of Megaustenia siamemsis. Lineage (NCBI taxonomy): Eukaryota > Metazoa > Mollusca > Gastropoda > Stylommatophora > Ariophantidae > Megaustenia > Megaustenia siamemsis. The sequence continues at coordinate 56,556,870 of JAVIAB010000108.1, forward strand.
AAACCATACAATTCAGGCTCGTTTAGGTCTGTGTTATTCTCTCGGGACTTTAATCACTCTCTACAGGCCTTGCTTGGCGGAAATCAATTTCCATTGGGATTTCCAGCGGAGAAGTGTTGTTTTAACGGACATTTAATATAATTGTTGGACCACGATAAACGCCACTGAATGCGATTACCCTTGTGTATACTAAAACTACGCTTTCATAACTATTATTTTTTGCGTTGTACTATGGTTAAACAACTTCGAATGTGAGTCGTTGACTTTATCATCTATAAGAGTGTTAGTCCTAAACCTTACTTATAATCTGGTTAGTCCTATACTTTTTATAAGCTTGTTAGTCCTAAGCTTTACTTACAAGCTTGTTAGTTCTAGACTTTACTTATAAGCTTGTTAGTCGTAGACTTTACTTATAAGCTTGTTAGTTCTAGACTTTATATAAGCTTGTTAGTCCTAAGATTTACTTATAAGCTTGTTAGTCCTAAGATTTACTTATAAGCTTGTTAGTCCTAGACTTTACTTATAAGCTTGTTAGTCCTAGACTTTACTTATAAGCTTGTTAGTCCTAGACTTTACTTATAAGCTTGTTAGTCGGTTAGTCCTAGACTTTACTTATAAGCTTGTTAGTCCTAGACTTTACTTATAAGCTTGTTAGTTCTAGACTTTATATAAGCTTGTTAGTCCTAAGATTTACTTATAAGCTTGTTAGTCCTAAGATTTACTTATAAGCTTGTTAGTCCTAGACTTTACTTATAAGCTTGTTAGTCCTAGACTTTACTTATAAGCTTGTTAGTCGGTTAGTCCTAGACTTTACTTATAAGCTTGTTAGTCCTAGACTTTACTTATAAGCTTGTTAGTCCTAGACTTTACTTATAAGCTTGTTAGTTCTAGACTTTATATAAGCTTGTTAGTCCTACGATTTTCTTATAAGTTTGTTAGTCCTAAGATTTACTTATAAGCTTGTTAGTCCTAGACTTTACTTATAAGCTTGTTAGTCCTAGACTTTACTTATAAGCTTGTTAGTCCTAGACTTTACTTATAAGCTTGTTAGTCGGTTAGTCCTAGACTTTACTTATAAGCTTAGAAGTCTCCGAACACCTCAGGACAGGCGACCGAGCACATATGAGTGAAAACTCTCATGCTAAGTCGCCGGATTCAGATCTCGTACTTTACCTTTACCCTTACCTTTACTTATAAGCTTGTTAGTCCTAGAGTTTGCTTATAACCTTGTTGGCCCTAAACTTTACTTATAAGCTTGTTAGCTGTACATTTTACGTATAATCTTATTGGTCCTAGACTTTACTTGTAAGCTTGTTAGTTCTAGATTTTACTTATAAGCTTGTTAGTAAATACTTTACTTATAAGCACGTGCATTATTATTTGTTATTATTTTATATAAAATATAAAAAATATCCCGTAACATATGCAATGGAGGAATGAAGTATTACATTTCGCCGTAACTAGACACCATTTGGGAGTGAGTGGGACCAGTGCTTGCTATCATTACTTTCTCCAAATCAGTAAGCCATGTAGTAAGTAAAAAATAAAGAGCTCCGTCACGTGAAGTGGTAGATAGGGAATATGGTATAGTGACCATAATTTTTTTTACTAACCTTCGGCACAGGATTTTTGAGGTAATGTGGTCGGTATTACGCCAGTGCCGCTTTACTTTCCCAGAAAAAAATCCGTTCTCATTTAAAGCTGGGTGAACCCGGAAGCCGTCGATCAGGATCGAACCCGACCTCTTTTCCTTTGTAGTCCAGTTCACTAACCACTGAGCTATCGCGGCTCCCCATGTAATAAAGTTAAGTAAACTAAGATGTCACCCCACGCCTTACAAGGCGTATGGTGAATATGTTGTTGGTGCCAATGTTTTTCATTGACCAAGGCACACTTTTAAGGTGATGTGTTTCGCGCCAAGACGCCTTTACTTTCTTGAAAAATCTATTTTACTCATTTTTAAACCCAGAGCGTTGTCAATCTGGAAACAAATCAGCAATTTTTTGGGGATTGAACTGGACCTTTCAGTTCAGAAAGCAAAAACTCTAACCACTTATCCACCGTGGGTCATTTTCAGTTGTTTTTATTATTGGGGTCGAGAGGAGAGGGTGAGTCTGGGGTGGAACTCATGTTGACTTTATCAAGTCAACCCACTCTCACAGCGCTTCTGATGCTCCTGACATTTTATATGCCAGCGTTCATCTATTTTTTTATTTTTTTTTATACCATTTTGTAGTTCGGAAATTCCTAGTTTGAGCACATAAATTATTTCAACGAAACGAGTGATCTCCTCTTAGTTGTCATCACAACAAAATTACAGCGGATTTTAAATGCTAAAAATGGGGGGGGGGGGGGGGGTGGTTGGTCTCGAGACAGAGAGGTTGTGAGTTCAAATTCCGGCTGCACCAGCTGGGATTTCTAATTGTGACTTCTTTCTGCAGCAACCACCCTTGGTCTCAGCAGCGAAGCCCGGCTTAAAACGTCAATTACTCATCGACGGAAAAAAAATATGAGTACCTCCGGAGGCGAAGTTATCTGCCTGTACGGCGAGGGACCCCTGTGCACACGGCTGACAGCGAACAGCGGATTAACACACAAAACTCAGTTCCTAGTCTCTAGGTACTTCGCCAGTAGTGGAAGCTGGCGAACACAAAAGCACTAAAAATTTGTTACATTTTGGGTTAGGACATTGCCCTCTCGTTGTATCTCGTTGCTTCAACTTCAATTAGGGGTCTTTTAATGATAGATTAGAGAAACCACAGAATAAAGTGCAATGATACTCAAGGGGACCGTTACTTTCCGAACTTAAATAATGATGTGTTTAAACTAGGACTTTACTTGTAGTTCACCATATGTGTATAACATTTGTGACAATTTTTATTTTATAACCATGTGTAATTGTATGCGTATATTTTATTTATATTTTATTATATATATATATATATATATATATATATATATATATATATATATATATATATATATATATAGTAATGAAGATGTTCTGAGAGAGGTCAAAGCAAAAAAAGAGCTAATTTCCAATATTAGGAAGAAACAATCATCATTTTTTGGCCATGTAATGAGAAGAAAACAGGTGGAATATATTGTAACAACTGAAAAAATTGAGGGACGAAGAGATAGATGGAAGCAAAGAGAAAAAATAACAGACAGCTTAAGAGAATGGCTTGGCAGGAGGTCAAGAACAGAAATGATAAATAGCTGCCGAGGTCGAAAATTGTGGAGAGACATGATCACCTACGCCAGTAAGCCCGGTACTTGATGATGATGATGATGATATATATATATATATATATATATATATATATATATAATATATATATATATATATATATATATTGATATTGATATAGATAATAGATTTATCTTTGTTTGAAATGTTGTCAACCATTTTATGTTATATACTTAATTATCCAAATAGGTACTCCATGTTGTTTTTTGTGAGGAAGATACTTGTGCATAGGTAATTACATTGTTGTTGGACATTGTCAAGATATATAATTGTTGGGGGCCAAAACGGCCACCCATCAACTGATCTGAGAGTGGTCAGCGAAGCACAGCTGACCACATGCGTCAGGATCAGGGAACAACAGACCTGATCAAGAACCATCGCCTACATCTCCTAGCAGTGCCCCTGGAAACGAATTATCCAGTCTTGCCGAGCTATTAGGGATCAAATGGGTAAGACAACCCGTACTCAAAGATGCTGAACTGAAGTCAGGTGTTTTTGTTGAAAGGCTGAAATATCATAGTCAACCTGCAATCTACAATACAACTTATCTGCTCCCACTTAACGACTTTTTTATGGGCAGATCACTAAGATGACTATTCATTCCTTCAGTAGTCATTGGTGAAACGCGGGAAAGAAAGAAAGAATACCTTCTTAGCCATCAGCTACTACCTTGATTTAGACGATTAGACTAGCATCTGTCACGAACAAGAAAAGTAAGAATATAATTGGTTAAGTTAGAAAGAAAAGTAGTGTTCTTCCCCCACCCCATGCTATAAGGCATATGCTGTTAGTGCCCACATTTTTCAGTAACCTGCTGCACATTTTTGTGTGATGTGGTCCGTATCACGTCAGGCCGCCCTCTACTTCCCAGAAGAAAAAAAAATCTTTAGAAGTTTTTAGAGGCTAGGTGAACCGTGATCTTCATTGATGGATGCTTACGCAAAATAAAAGGATGGAGAAGGCAGGAGAAAATCACTAAGATAGAATGATGGAAATGTACTAGCAAAATACCAGTGGATAAAGAGATATAGCGTAGACGATGGCACTGGATAGAACACACGCTGCGGAAGTCAACTGAGAGTATTACACAATAAGCCCTGTTTTGGAATCCCCAAAGCAAAAGACAAAGAGGAAGACCAAGGTGTTCATGAGAAGACAGATGGAAGCAGATATGAAGATGTTGGGAAAGACATGGAATGATCTTAAAAGAATGACAAGAAACAGAGCGCCTTGGAAAGTGTTTGTTGAAGACCTGTGCTCCACAGGAAGCTGAAAGATAGAAGAAGGTGAACCGTGAAGCTTTGTTGATCCGACACATGTCGCCACATTTGATGATTTTCGTATTATCGAGTTCACTTATCACTTAACGAAAGAGACGTGTGTGTGTGAGAGAGTGAAAAGTGAGACACGGAGAGAGAGAGAGAGAGAGAGAGAGAAAAGCGTGAAAGACAAAGAGAGAAGAAAGTGATCTGTATTTTAAAACTCGGTTGCTGCTCGTCCTGTTGATGTTGTCTAGTCAAACTATGGCTTGTTTGTTTATCAACGCCGGCCTGTCCAGCGAACGTCGATTTATGACCCTCGTTATCTGTTGCTACCAGCTCGCGCTTACTCTGCAGATTAGATACCCGATAAACGTGCCACGATGAGTTTGAGTTGGCGGTACTCAATTTTACCGGTGTAACGGTACTACTGCCCTCGACCAAGGGCCATCTGTTGTTTTACTGTTAATTCTATAGATCGTTGTGGCTAAACCATAACCATTCTGAGGTATCACTCTTCGCTCCACCGCCTCCTCATCTCGAATAACGCCCAGTGCGCCGCCACCGATACCTCTGAGCCTGCTCACTGAGGCGGTTTTCCTGAAACCTATCCAATACTAGTGAGGTCTCGAGCTATGCGAGCTCCTCACCTCATGTTACCCCACAATTGCCCCTGCTGGCTATGTAGACATAGAGACGTAGGGATGTAACAGGAAGTAAACCTAGAGACGTAGGGATGTAACAGGAAGTAAACCTAGAGACGTAGGGATGTAAAAGAAGTAGACCTAGAGACGTAGGGATGTAAAAGGAAGTAAACCTAGAGACGTAGGGATGTAACAGGAAGTAGACCTAGAGACGTAGGGATGTAACAGGAAGTAGACCTAGAGACGTAGGGATGTAACAGGAAGTAGACCTAGAGACGTAGGGATGTAACAGGAAGTAGACCTAGAGACGTAGGGATGTAAAAGGAAGTAGACCTAGAGACGTAGGGATGTAACAGGAAGTAGTTAATTAATTAAATTAGAATATCAAAAGTGTGTTCATTGAGAAACCCAATCAACCTGCTTGTATTCTATTTTATGTTAATTCAGCCATAAATGGATGCCCGAAGTTTTATTGTCTGATTAAAACAAAACAAATAAAACTACGACCTGACAATGCTGTCAACAAGACCCAGAAACGTTTACGGCGGTTTTAAAAAAATATATAAACACTAACGCTACAGCGCAGAAGCCACGTCCGAAGCGTGAAGAAGTTCTTTGTGTTCTTGGATGTATTTAATTGGGTACTCAGAGAGAGAGAGAGAGAGAGAGAGAGAGAGAGAGAGAGATGTATATTGTAGTTACTTGATTAAGAAGGCAAGCAGTCAAGTGAACGATATTACAGTAGTTGATTTGATGGAATAATATCAAATGAACTCACATTATCAAAGTACTAACGTTTTTAACAGCTTTGGCGATTTTTACAAATTCATTGTCTGATTGTATCTAGCCTGCAGTACTGAAATCATTCGATACCACATTGTCTACGTTTTTGACAGATGCAAGATTAGTACTCCAGGCACTACAATCCAGAAAATTACCACATCTGCAGACCTTATTGACTGAACTCTGCAAGCACCACAGGGTTGCCCTGCAGTGGATCCCATCTCACTGTGGAATACCAGGAAATGAGAAAGCAGATCAGTTGGCAAAGGAAGGTTCAACAACAGGCACACAACTAGATACACCGGTTACATACCATCATTAGAAACAGATAATCAAATCAATCAGAGGACCACAAGCCCCAAATCAGGATGCCTTTCATAATATGAATAGATATGAACAAGTTATCATTATACGCCTCAGAACAGGACACAATCGACTCCATAGTCACATGTATACAAAATTCAAGATCGGTACATCAACTACTTGTACATGTGGACTGCTGAACACATACTTCAAGATTGCACAGAATATAGTAGACTGAGGAAAATCCATTTGGCCCATAGATACAATACTACCGACAAAACTATATGGGCCACTGCAAGAATGACATAAAACAGTAAAATTTATACAGGAAACGACATTGCAGATATAGACAATACTTCAGGCGAACGAAAGATATATATTGTCTACGGAGAGATAGATTTTACGAGAGAGAGAGAGAGAGAGAGAGAGAGAATATATAGAGAGAACTAGATGATAGAAAGGATAGGTAAAATGTGGATAATAAATGGCAATTGCAGTGGAAACATAATTCCAGCCTAAAGGTCAGGCGCGTAGCACTCAACACGCCGTCTGTTACATCAGACCTCGATTTGTCCTCGCTCGTTCATAGCTAAGGCTACTAGTATTTTGCTTCTTCCTACCCTCTCGTTGTTAACACACACGGAATGTTTCTATCGTTGTGTAGTGAGTTTATATACATGTACCTTCTTCTTCATTTCATATACGTTATTGTTGATTCCAAATAGTTATTGTTGGGTTCATAGACGTTACTATTGATTTCATATACATTATTGTTGAGTTGTTATACATTATTGTTGAGTTGTTATACATTATTGTTGAGTTGTTATACATTATTGTTGAGTTGTTATACATTATTGTTGAGTTGTTATACATTATTGTTGAGTTGTTATACATTATTGTTGAGTTCTTATACATTATTGTTGAGTTCTTATACATTATTGTTGAGTTCATATACGTTATTGTTGACTTCATATACGTTATTGTTGACTTCATATACGTTATTGTTGACTTCATATACGTTATTGTTGACTTCATATACGTTATTGTTGACTTCATATACGTTATTGTTGACTTCATATACGTTATTGTTGACTTCATATACGTTATTATTGACTTCATATACGTTATTATTGACTTCATATACGTTATTGTTGACTTCATATACGTTATTGTTGAGTTCATATGCGTTCTTGTTACACTTGTGGTTACTTGTAAGATATTTATTACTTACCTCCTCCACGTTTTGATTGTTCTGCCTAATTGTTTGTTTAATTCACTATCTCTCATTCTCTCATTATTCATGCATTCCCTTTCTTTCTTAAACCATTAATGTTTTTTTTAAATTTATTAATTTTTAATTAATTTTTTTTTTTTTTGGGGGGGGTGCTTCTGTCCATTCATCCGTCGTCCGTTTGTCTGTCTGTCTGTCTGTCTGTTAATTTGTAAATTTCTCTATTATTATCTCTGTCTTTGTGTTTATGTGTATGTTTTCGTCCTCCCGAAATAATTCAATTCTCTCTCTCTCTATCACACGATCCACTGTTTCGTCATGTAAGGCTACCCGAGAGCGCCCTCCTCTGTCTATGATTTCTCTATTTCCTCATGTTAAACGTGTCATCGTTCCTGCATATTTCCCCCCCCCCTCCCTTTTAATTGTCCCATCTGCCCCTTATAACGTCCCATAACGTTTGCCCGCGTGAGACGATAATAACACAGAAATGAATATTTATTACAGGATGGAAACTGGCGAGGCGAGGGACAAACAAATTACACAGAGACGAGGGTATATTTGCGGCACTCGAATAAATCTACAAACAAACAACAGAAAACGCTTAGAACAACAGGCCGTCAGGTGTAGGATTCAACCAGTGAGTGCTCTACGACACAGCGTCTTGCTCTGCAATGTGTTCTGAAGTGTAGGTTTTAGCGGCAAGGCGCTGTGTTCAAGAGCACGGGTTCAACGTAGTTTTAGGTTGCTTAGCAGGCAGTGTGCTGTAACGCAAGTCTGTCGTCTATGTGGAAGAGTACAGGTTCGATCCTACTTCGGGCTGCCTATTCATCCTCTACCTTTCAGCTCCCTGTGGAGCATAGGTTCAACAAACACTTTCCAAGTCGTTCTGTTTCTTGCCATTCTTTTAAGCTCCTTCCATGTCTTCCCCATCATCTTCATCTCTGCTTCTGTCTCTCTTCTCCGAGAATTTCTTGGTCTTCCTCTTTGTCTTTTCCCCTGGGGTACCAAAAAAGGGCCTGTTGTGTAATACTCTCAGTTAGCTTCCGCAGTGTGTGTCCTATCCAGCGCCATCGTCTTCGCTGTATCTCTTTATCCACTGGTATTTGACTGGTACATTTCCATAATTCTATGTTAGTGATTTTGGTCCTGCCATTTCCATCCTTTTATTCTGCTTAAGCATCCATTAATGAAAGTCGGGGGCTGCCTATTGTTCTTTGCGATTGTGCTGCTGATTATTTGTGGATTTTTCCAAGTGTTGTAAACATACCAATACTCCACAGTTATTCGATCGAGATCTAGTCTAGTCAGCCTGTTCTATTTTTGTTTTCTTTGTCTGTAGTCCTTCAACAACAATCAACACATCCTCTAAAAATGGGTACAAAACGCGCGGCCCCCTCCCACCCCATTTTCTTGTTCCTCCCTTATAACTCGTTCTATTTCCTAGTGTTTAGCTTCTGTTTATTTCCATTATTTTTCTTGTATCCGAATGTAAACTCACTCATTCTCTTACATTTCTATTGGTATCGGAATGTTACACTTCTCACTCACTTCTACAACAGAATTTCTCTTTCGAGTGTTTTCTCACTTTAATGTGTTCTCTTTTCTAATAACGTTAATCTCCTATTTCCCTCTAAAATAAAAAGGGCTTAAAACATTACCATATGAATGTCATATTTTACCTATTTTTCCCGTCAAACTAAAAACAAAATCTAGTATTTCACTTAATCAAACGTCTCTCTCCCTCATTTCCTTCTCCTCTCATCACATGTCACTTGTTCTAAACAGTATCTATAGGGTGTTTATAAAGTCTCACTACACTTGGTATCTAGGTCAATTTGAAAAAAATGTTTATGACGTCATCACAATATGTGCTCCCACTGTCAATTGTGCAGTGAATGGCTGTCGTCTGCTGGAGTAATTCTTTGCACTCAAAGCAGAATGGTGTTATCAAGAGAAGAACGAATTTTTCTGGTTGAACAAGTGTTTAGAAATGGTGGTCGATACACACGGGTAGTTGTTCAAAGATTTATAGCAAGATTTCCTGATAAACAACCTCCTCATCGCATTACGGTTAGAAATTTGTTGAATAAGTTTATTGCTACTGAAAGAAGCACTTTGTTGAGCACATATTGTGATGACGTCATAAACATTTTTTTTCAAATTGACCTAGATACCAAGTGTAGTGAGACTTTATAAACACCCTTTATAATTGTCCTTATTTGTAACTTTCCCTCCATTCAGTAGAATCTAGGCTTACACTTTTGATTGGCGTATCCTGTGTCCTGACCTTTAACCTTTTTTCCTGGACTACTAGCATCCGCTGTGATAACAGTGCATGGCCACATTCGTTTTTGTGAGTGCTGGAATAAGTTATCTCCGTTCAACGGTAGTTCCTCTGCAAGGCCAAGATAATGCATCTTTTACACACGGTTCTTCATGTCACTGGAACTCTGGAGTCACTTAGTCTACCTTTTCTCTCAGGCGCTTCTATTTTACTAGTCTCCTACATCAGCTCAGACTCTTATATTTTACTAGTCTCCTACATCAGCTCAGACTCTTATTTTACTAGTCTCCTACATCAGCTCAGACTCTTATATTTTACTAGTCTCCTACATCAGCTCAGACTCTTATATTTACTAGTCTCCTACATCAGCTCAGATCTTATATTTTACTAGTCTCCTACATCAGCTCAGACTCTTATATTTTACTAGTCTCCTACATCAGCTCAGACTCTTATATTTTACTAGTCTCCTACATCAGCTCAGACTCTTATATTTTACTAGTCTCCTACATCAGCTCAGCCTCTTATATTTTACTAGTCTCCTACATCAGCTCAGACTCTTATATTTTACTAGTCTCCTACATCAGCTCAGACTCTATATTTTAATAGTCTCCTACATCAGCTCAGACTATTATATTTTACTAGTCTCCTACATCAGCTCAGACTCTTATATTTTACTAGTCTCCTACATCAGCTCAGACTCTTATATTTTACTAGTCTCCTACATCAGCTCAGACTCTTATATTTTACTAGTCTCCTACATCATCATCATCATCGTGTGCCTTCTCCGCAACGAAGGTTGGCTACCATGGATCGCCATTCTACTCTGTTTCTTGCTTTGATGGGGCAGGCTGTCATAGATTGACTTGACCATCTTTTGATGTTACTCGTCCATGTTAGTCTTGGTCTGCCTCTGCTTCTTTTACCTTGTATTTTTCCTTCCAATATTACTTTTAGTAAGCTGTTGTGTCTTTTAACATACCCCAAAAATGTCATTTGTCTTGTCTTAATTGTATTTAGTAGTTCTCTTTTATTTTCAGTTGTTTAAAACTTTTATCGTTTGTTATCTTTTGTTTCCATCCAATTCTACCTATTCTTCTATAAATCCACATTTCAAAGGCTTCAATTTTATGTTCTGTTTTCTTGTCTAATGTCCATGCTTCTGCGCCATACAGGAATATTGAGAAGATGTAACATTTTGCCATTCTTAGTTTCAGCCCAGTTGATATTTGTTTTGTTGTTAGTATATTTTTCATGGCATTAAAATTACTTTCTGCCATACCTATTCTTTTGTTTATTTCAATTTTACATTTTCCATCATTGGTTATAGTATGTCCAGGTAGTTGTAACTCTGTACTGTCTCCAGATGTATTCCCTCAACTGTGATATTTAATTGTAGGTCTTGAGAATTTTCTTTGTTTATGATCATAGTTTTAGTCTTTTTGATATTCATTTCTAGTCCTTATTTTTTGCTTGTTATGTTTATCACATTAAGCAATTGTTGTAGGTCTTTAGGATTTTCTGCTAGTAGAGCAGTATCATCAGCATCTCCTACATCAGCCCAGACTATTATATTTTACTAGTCTCCTATATCATCACCAACTTTTATATTTTACTAGTCTCCTACATCAGCTCAGACTCTTATATTTTACTAGTCTCCTACATCAGCTCAGACTCTATATTTTACTAGTCTCCTACATCAGCTCAGACTCTTATATTTACTAGTCTCCTATATCAGCTCAGACTCTTATATTTTACTAGTCTCCTACATCAGCTCAGACTCTTATATTTTACTAGTCTCCTATATCATCACCAACTTTTATATTTTACTAGTCTCCTACATCAGCTCAGACTCTTATATTTTACTAGTCTCCTATATCATCACCAACTTTTATATTTTACTAGTCTCCTACATCAGCTCAGACTCTTATATTTTACTAGTCTCCTATATCATCACCAACTTTTATATTTTACTAGTCTCCTACATCAGCTCAGACTCTTATATTTTACTAGTCTCCTACATCATCACCAACTTTTATATTTTACTAGTCTCCTATATCATCACCAACTTTTATATTTTACTAGTCTCCTATATCATCACCAACTTTTATATTTTACTAGTCTCCTATATCATCACCAACTTTTATATTTTACTAGTCTCCTACATCAGCTCAGACTCTTATATTTTACTAGTCTCCTACATCATCACCAACTTTTATATTTTACTAGTCTCCTATATCATCACCAACTTTTATATTTTACTAGTCTCCTATATCATCACCAACTTTTATATTTTACTAGTCTCCTATATCATCACCAACTTTTATATTTTACTAGTCTCCTATATCATCACCAACTTTTATATTTTACTAGTCTCCTATATCATCACCAACTTTTATATTTTACTAGTCTCCTATATCATCACCAACTTTTATATTTTACTAGTCTCCTATATCATCACCAACTTTTATATTTTACTAGTCTCCTACATCAGCTCAGACTCTTATATTTTACTAGTCTCCTATATCATCACCAACTCTTATATTTTACTAGTCTCCTATATCATCACCAACTTTTATATTTTTACTAGTCTCCTACATCAGCTCAGACTCTTATATTTTACTAGTCTCCTATATCATCACCAACTTTTATATTTTACTAGTCTCCTACATCAGCTCAGACTCTTATATTTTACTAGTCTCCTACATCAGCATCATACGTCTCTTAGACATAGAGCCTTCTCTTTCCTGGATGGCGGATTTACTTTTTCTCTCTTTGACTTGTCCATGTTTGTGAAGTTTTTTCGGTTTATTTTTTTCTACAGTATAGGATAGCTAGACCCATGACCAACCCTCCTTTCTCGCCTTTTACGAACATGCCTGGTAGGTTACAGCGCCACTATTCTTTACTCCCCTTTCGGGCCCCGGTAGCGCACGGGAGTGCGTATAGGGAATATGGTGTTAGTGACCATAAATTTTACAGACCTTCGGCACATGATTTTTGGGGTAATGTGGTCGGTATTACGCCCGTGCCGCTTTACTTTACCAGAAAAAATCCGGTACCCATTTAAGCCTGGGTGAACCCGGAAGCCGTCGGTTGGGATCGATCCCTACCTCTTGTCCTTTGTAGTCCAGTCCACTAACCACTGAGCTATCGCACGTTGCCCAACTAGATATGCATTATTTACCATCGAGATCGACTGGAAGCACCAGGGTGTCATTTTGCACTACTCCCCAATCCAGCGAGTTATACCCTACGTAACTGACGTGCAATATTCATGATGTGCATATTTATTTTTATTATTTATTACTTCCCTCCCCGCGCCGCGCTTTATTTTCCCGCATCGTCAGCATTATCACAGCCTCTACATAATGCATGCACATCCTCTCTTGTAATTAAATAGATGTAGAATCGAACCAGAGATAGTCCGGTCTTAGATATAAACTGAGATCAGCAGTTCAGACGAACGATGGGGCATCACATTAAAAAAGCAAAGATAATCAAATACGCAACTTGCACAGAGGTTAATAAACCTGAAACTCACATTCATAGATAGACGTTTCCGAACTTTACGCTCAAAGAGAACACGTTTCGTAAATTGATATGTAAATATCTCATGATCAACGCATGCGTGGTATTCATGTGAATGTTTTCAAGGTCTGGGTTAATAAATTCACAGAAATAAAAGAACCTTCGTATCAGCAGCAATACAGTTAATGGTTTTTAACAAAGATAAAGATGTTTCGTTTCTGAAGCTGGGTATTAATGTAAATGGATGGGATTTAGATACGTCCGTGTGGCTACAGGTGCCCTCGAGGTGAGGGGAGAAAAGAGTTTATCTTACCTGCCACGAATATCTAAGTGGCGGCTACGATGGAAACAGGTAAGAAGTAATTGCAGTGGTGCTGTAAAGCTGGTAGCCAGGAGCAATTGGTGGAGTGTAACGTACACTCATACAAAGTATGGTGACTGCTTTACTAAATGGGAGCAAAACGGAATCATGACGTTTTGGCCTGCACGTGACTTCCGACTAAAGATGCTTGGAGTCTTCGCCTGTGTAGTCAAGTAGGACGTGCTCGGTGCGACCTTGTGAACGGGATTTTCTGATGCACCTTGGGGAAGTGCTGAGACAAGGGGTGGATCGGGTATGGGGAATCCCTAACTGAAAAAAAAACTGGTTACGTGGATAGAATAGATATATAGGGTTTTAAATAGGGCAATAAATTCAAATGGTTAAAATTTGGGGGATATATGAAGAGGCACAAGTTTTCTACTGATACTACTAAAACAGATGTTCCATCAAAGTATAACACTGGTTAGTTTTATTGTCTCGTACTAGCCTCGGGAGTCCAAGCTGAGTTCCATTAGGTGTTTTATTGTCTCGTACTAGCCTCGGAGTCCAAGCTGAGTTCTAGTATGTGTTTTATTGTCTCGTACTAGCCTCGGGAGTCCAAGATGAGTTCTAGTATGTGTTTTATTGTCTCGTACTAGCCTCGAGAGTCCAAGCTGAGTTCTAGTATGTGTTTTATTGTCTCGTACTAGCCTCGGGAGTCCAAGAGAGTTCTAGTATGTGTTTTATTGTCTCGTACTAGCCTCGTGAGTCCAAGCTGAGTTCTAGTATGTGTTTTTATTGTCTCGTACTAGCCTCGTGAGTCCAAGCTGAGTTCTAGTATGTGTTTTATTGTCTCGTACTAGCTTCGAGAGTTCAAGCTGAATACTAGTATGTGTTCTATTGTCTCGTACTAGCCTCGGGAGTTTCAAGCTGAGTTCTAGTATGTGTTTTATTGTCTCGTACTAGCTTCGAGAGTCCAAGCTGAGTTCCAGTATGTGACGATGTTCTCTCCCCCGCCCCCCCCCCCGCCCCGTCACTGTTGTGGCTTATGAAGAATGTAATGTTATAATATATAGTCTCCATACTTTTACATGATCGAGAGTCGTTTAACGTTTGATACGATCACTACAATGCCTTGTCGCACTTTTTCCCACAGAAATCGCCTATTACTCATCACCATTGCTTTATTATTTTTTTTTTTACTTTGCTTTACCTGCTTTCAAACATAAATCGCCCTTTACTAATAACCTTGCTTTACTGTTACTTTACGTTACACGCTTCGTCAAACGATGATTTAGAAAAAAAAAGCTTTTTTTTTTTTTTACCAGTACCCATTTCTTTACTCTACAAGTGTTATGAAATAGATGCTAGGTTATGTGCTGTTACAAATACCCATTACTTTACTCATTAAGTTTTATCATACTAGTGATAAGTAACGTGTTTTTTTTTTTTTTTTTTTACAATTCACGTGTTTATTTTCACGTTTAAGTATTGCGGTCTTCCGATTGCTTCCATTAGAAGTCAGCAATTTTTCTGGTATCATTACTTTCCATGGTGCATGTTTTGCTAGCAGTAATAATGTTTCACAGTAATCTCACATCACGTGATGTAGTTTCTCTTGTATGCTCTTGAGATAAGGGTCGTGTTTAAACATTGATAACAGAGGCATGGTAAGATTAAGATATCAGTCATTTGTCATTATGTTATCATTTTAATATTTCCGCGTTTACGTAATTAATGTAATTGTTAATGCTTCAAGGCAACCAACTTTAGATGTTTTTCTTTTTTCTTCTTCTTCTCCTCTGATTATTATCATATTATTTTTTTTTCTTTTCTACTTCTTATTATTTTCTTATTATTATTATTATTATTATTAGTATTATTATTTTCTTTTTTCTTTTTTTTCTTTGAGACAGCGCAGGGTCGTGTTGTTTCTCTCTAACTCATTGTCTGCAACGCAAGTATTTAGGCCTACCCTATTCGGGAGATAAGTGTCTTAATAGGAAAATACAGGTACACAATTTATTCCTGAGTTGTGTTTGTAACCCTATACTATATTCATGATTAAACATGCGTGAAAGACATCACCAATGTCGAGGAGTACGGGTTTCATCCTGCTTTAGGCTCACTATTGCTCATTGTTTTGTTTTACTTTTCTGTTGTTTATTTGTTCATTTTTTTCCGAGTGTTGTAAACATACCTCTTCCACTGAAATGATTCGCTGATCTATCGCCCCTCCATAATGATATTCATTTGTTATTATTTGCTTCCGGTCCAATAGCAGGGCCGGATTACCATCAGCTGACCAAGACTTAGCATTTCTACCTCCTCGCTGATCTCTTCCCGATAAAAGCCTGCGTCAAAACAGGTTGGTTAACAGAAACTAAGATCGCCGTTTTCTCTGTAGTGGTGGCTCTTACTGATATAGATCACATACTATTACTCTACCTCTAGACAGGACTAGCATTTTTCCAGCATCGCCTGGGTCTAGACGAACTCCAACTTCTCCAGTAAAAGTCGGGAATATCAAGAAACCATTACAACGCACCACATCAATGAGTAAAACTTCACGCTGCTCGCATCAACTCCGTGGCATTACGTCAATACGTTTGTTCGTTTTCTGGCTCATGCAACATAATTCTTCCATAGAACTGTAGACCTTATCCACCAGAGCGGTCTCAACAAACGAGGATTTATCTCGTTCATACTCGTACTGGCTATATGCTAGAGAAAAGTTATAGCGTTTTCCACACGCTGACCACGTACTTAGATCATTATCCCCAAGTCTGGATTGATAAAACGTGTGTTACTTAAGTTTATTGTGTCTGATCTCTGAATATTGACATTTTATAGGTAAATTGTTTATGTCTTCAGTGAATACAATGATTTGAATAAATGCCTTCAAATTCTCCCCAAAGCCGCTACTAATGGCGGGATTAATTTGTGAACAGCTCTGAGATTTTTGTTTATTGTTTGATATCCAAGTACTTTAACTCTGGGACCTACTTAAGTTCAATACCATGGACAGGGTTGGGGGCCTCGGCAGCCAAGTTGGGAAAACCACAGGACTGGGTTACCGTCGTTCGGACAACCTGTGTTCGATTCCCACTGGGAGCAGTGTGAGTTGTACTAGTGGTTGGGCAAAAAATAAAATACCCCCGCGGTCGACCGAGCCGCTGGCAGAAATAGATACCAGGATAGTACTCTGGAAGATCAGGAATACCGCCTTGCATAATGAGTGTCGATGCTTGAATCGACATTATCCAGAAGTCTCCGAATGCTTCTGGATAGACGATCGAGCACATATGGGTGAAAACTCGCGTGCTAAGACACCGATTCAAGTATCGTACTTTACCTTTACCTTATCAATGACAGGAATGTTAAACGGAGAAGGTAAGTCACTTATATTCTGGTTTCAACCTTCGTTAACCTCGTATTATTGTATCTTTCGACTGCCGACGTTGTACCTCAAGACTACCCAGCCCTTCAAACTGTTAGATGTTGGATACCTTTCTCCTGTCATCACTTTTGATTTATGATTGTGTGTACGTGCTTTTTACTACAGTGGTATAGCTCTAATAATGATCATGGATAGAAACATTCATCATCATGATCATGTGCCATACCGGTTGGCGTAGGCGATCATGTCCTTCCACAATCTTCTATCCACCGTGCATCGTATCAGTTCTGTTTTTGATTGTTTTCCATGCCATGACACCAAACTGTCTAGTATTTTCTCTCTTTGTCCACCGCGATCTCTCTTTCCTTGTATTTTGCCTTTGTAACCAACTATTCCAACTTTCCTCTTCTCATGATGTGCCCGAAAAATATTGATTTTTTTCTTTCTGATGTTTTTTAGGAGCTGCCTTTTTGTGTTGGCCTCTTTGTGAATTTCCTCATTGGTCTTTTTAGCTGTCCAGGAAACCTTCAATATTCTTCTGAGAAATCCCATCTCTGTGGCATCAATCCGTCAGTTCATTTGTTTGTCTTCTGTCCATGATTTGCTGCAAACATTAGCGTCTGTTTAAAACCTGAAACTTCTATGTCTATAAAAAAAATCAAGTAATTATATTCTCGTTAATACTAGTAAGTAAAAGTAAAGAGCCCTGTCACGCCAAGTGGCGTATGTGGAATATGGCGTTAGTGGACCATAATTGTTAGACCTTCGGCGCTTGATTTTTGGTGTAATGTGGTCAATATTACGCCCGTGCTGCTTTACTTTCCCAAAAAGCCCGGTGCTTATTTCAGGCTCGGTGAACCTGGAAGCCGCCAATCAGGATCGAACCCGACCTCTTGTCCTTTGTAGTCCAGTTCACTAACCACTGAGCTATCGCGGCTCCATCGTTAATACTAGTGGTCAGTTTTATTTTATTCTTAGCTTTCACCCGTTAAATGTGCTAGTTTTACATCAAACCGCAATATCTAAAAACTTTCGGCCCGACATATCCGTCTTTGAGATAGATAGATTTTGCTTAACAATTGTGTTGGGGACAACGGCCATTATGAACCTATTCTTTTGACTTTTAACTGTCAAGTGGTTTTTTATTTTTTGTACGAGCATACACGAGTACACCTGGACCACCTGTTTTCCTCCGTTATCCGAGAGTGCTAGAGGGCGGATCTCGTAGAACCCAGAGACCAGTGAAGAGTAAAGCCACAAAGAAACAACGAATTCGAAGTGAACAATTTCAACTGCTTTTTTTGGCGGGATTCGAATCTAGGACCTTTCTGTTCAGAGTCCGACGTCTGACCTCCTGGACCACCTCGTCTCCCCTCGGAAACCAATGTGTGCTTATAGCTGTGTTACTGACCTTTTAATGCAATATAGCTTTAGGCGGTGATCACTGTTCCCCCTGATTGTGCACGACAGAGTTGTCCATCAAAGGATGTACTAGTGCTTTCTATAGTCATCCTTTTATCTCCCTTAGCACATTTGATCTACTACGGTAAAAGCGCCTAGGAGCCGCGGAGAAACATGACTGGCAGAATTATTCCCTTAGGCTTCCAGTCACATTAACACGAAAACGTTATCTAAGGAATTTATGTTCCTCATTTGTCTCTTGTAATCAGTTGGACTTAGCTTTATATTCTCCTGCCATATTTCATTATTTCTTTCTTTCTTGTGTGTGTTCTTTTGGATTTATCTATTTGTTTTAAACAGTTGGAAGTCGATTCTTCTAATTTCTGCTGTGAAGCATATTCCTTTTGGTGTTACTGTTTTATCACTTTAACTTAAGCATTTTTTTCTTTTCTTTTTTTTGTTCTTTCCAATAGATAAAATGTAATTTATCGCTTTCTATAATTGAAATATATTTATGTCTCTTTCCAACATTTGAAATGTGTTTATGTCTTTTTCCAACATTTGAAATGTATTTATGTCTCTTTCCAACATTTGAAATGTATTTATGTCTCTTTCCAACATTGAAATGTGTTCCTGCTACTTCCGAACGGTTTAGAATTAATTCCCATTTATTATTTGATGTTACTTCTCTATTCATTTATCTTTCAACAATTTTGAAGAACATAACGACTTTCTCCTGTCAAATAATTGTAAGCAGTCAGTCATTTGTCCCTCCATACATTCTGCATTGCTATTCATTTCTTTTTACAATATTTGAAGTTTCTCCTTTTAACTTTCCTGCAGTTGAATGTCTATAACGTTCACGATCTGGCAGTTCAAATAATGTTTATATACGCAGGTACTTAGGGATCCCTCCATCTTCTTGGTTTCTATTTCTTCCTTTCAAAATTTCTTTATTTTAGATTTAGACATATCATCAACATGTTTAATCCTAAGTTGATTCATGTAATCATCTGCATTTTTGTTTGTATCCTCGTCTCTGTCTACTGATGAAGAGATTATAGTAGAAACTTATTGCTTGATGTGTCTGATTATCGCAATGCTGTGATTATTGTCGCTTTTCTCTTTCCACAAAAGGTTAACTCTTTCATGTATCATTAATTTATCAAGAAAATAGTTTTGACGAAGCGCTTTATTTTGCCTTCTCCTCCACTTAAACTAAAATAACGTATAATGCCCTATAATCGCACACCACACAGTTTTAAAATGAATACAGACCAAACTTATCAATCAATAAAAACCTGCTTCTGCAAAACTAATGTCTTTATTGAAACCCGCTAACCCATGTCAGCCGTACAACGCCTCTGCATTTTGTATGCTTATTTTTTGTTCGCACTCATTTTCTTCCTCCCCTCGCTCGCCTTTCGTTTACTCACACATGCTGAAATCGATGACGTGGCATCTAAGCTGAAGAACGATGTTCAGATTTGTTTGGGATAATTGCTGGCTTGAAGAATTGCTGGATGTTAAGGGTAACACGCACTGCTTCACTGCATCCATGCTGAGTAAGCTGGGCGGGTGGATAGATGAGTTTAGTTGTGTAGAAATGAATGCATTCTTCTACTTCTTGTGCGATCATGACTCATTCAGACTGGGAATCTGGATTCTCTTTTGTGAAATCTGATCTCTGTTTCATAGTTTTGGTCGCGTTATATGGTTTCTCTTTCAAGGTAGTGGGCTGTTTCATAGTTTTGGTTGCGTCATATGGTTTCTCTTTCAAGGTAGTGGGCTGTTTCATAGTTTTGGTTGCGTTATATGGTTTCTCTTTCAAAATAGTGGGCTGTTTCACAGTTTTGTTTGCGTCATATGGTTTCTCCTTCAGTTAGTGGGCTGTTTCATAGTTTTGGTTGCGTCATATGGTTTCTCTTTCAAAATAGTGGCTGTTTCATAGTTTTGGTGCGTCATATGGTTTCTCTTTCAAAATAGTGGCTGTTTCATAGTTTTGGTTGCGTCATATGGTTTCTCTTTCAAAATAGTGGCTGTTTCATAGTTTTTGGTTGCGTCATATGGTTTCTCTTTCAAGGTAGTGGGCTGTTTCATAGTTTTGGTTGCGTCATATGGTTTCTCTTTCAAAATAGTGGCTGTTTCATAGTTTTGGTTGCGTCATATGGTTTCTCTTTCAAGGTAGTGGGCTGTTTCATAGTTTTGGTTGCGTCATATGGTTTCTCTTTCAAGGTAGTGGGCGTGGGCCACGATATCCTCCTCAAGTCTGTGTACTTGTATTGTGGCAGTCCCGTAGAATGTGTTTTGCTGCCATATCTGTTAGGGTACAATGGCATAGACTGGTTATACCTATCATAAGTTTTGAGTATATATGTGGTGACTCATTCTGTTGTAGTTCTTGAGAAGGCGGACTATGGTAACTTGGTCTCCCCTTGAGAGTTGATAATATCCTTCCTCATTATTTATTTAGTGGTCTTGTTCTCCCTCTTCTACTTCTTCTTTCACCCTGTTCTACTTCTTCTTTCACCCACTTCTACTTCTTCTATCACCCTCTTCTACTTCTTCTTTCACCCACTTCTACTTCTTCTATCACCCTCTTCTACTTCTTCTTTCACCCTCTTCTACTTCTTCTTTCACCCTCTTCTACTTCTTCTATCACCCTCTTCTACTTCTTCTTTCACCCTCTTCTACTTCTTCTTTCACCCTCTTCTACTTCTTCTTTCACTCTCTTCTACTTCTTCTTTCACTCTCTTCTACTTCTTCTTTCACTCTCTTCTACTTCTTCTTTCACTCTCTTCTACTTCTTCTTTCACCCTCTTCTACTTCTTCTTTCACTCTCTTCTACTTCTTCTTCACCCACTTCTACTTCTTCTATCACCCTCTTCTACTTCTTCTTTCACCCTCTTCTACTTCTTCTTTCACCCTCTTCTACTTCTTCTTTCACTCTCTTCTACTTCTTCTTCCACCCACTTCTACTTCATCTTTCCCACTTCTACTTCTTCTTTCACCCACTTCTACTTCTTCTATCACCCTCTTCTACTTCTTCTTTCACCCACTTCTACTTCTTCTTTCACCCTCTTCTACTTCTTCTTCCACCCACTTCTACTTCTTCTTTTACCCTCTTCAACTTCTTCTTTCACCCACTTCTACTTCTTCTTTCACCCTCTTCAACTTCTTCTTTCACCCACTTCTACTTCTTCTTTCACCCTCTTCCACTTCTCCTTTCACCCTCTTCAACTTCTCCTTTCACCATCTTCTACTTCTTCTTTCACCCCCTTCAACTTCTTCTTTCACCCACTTCTACTTCTTCTTTCACCCTCTTCCACTTCTCCTTCCACCCTCTTCCACTTCTCCTTTCACCCTCTTCTAATTCTCCTTTCACCATCTTCTACTTCTTCTTTCACCCTCTTCCACTTCTTCTTTCACCCTCTTCCACTTCTCCTTTCACCCTCTTCTAATTCTCCTTTCACCATCTTCTACTTCTTCTTTCACCATCTTCTACTTCCTCTTTCACCCATTATGGTGGTGCGGGTGTGTTGTGTCGCTACTTTACGAAAAGACACAATATCTGCTCCTTTCAGCCCGAGACATCCGTCTTCAGCATGGGTACCTGCTAGATTCGTTTAACGGTTTCTCCCGGCTATGTTTGATCTACTCTTTACAACATTTAACTACCAAGGGATCTTTAACTTGCGCAGCGTGCACACATGGCTTCTTTTTCACCACCAATGTGCCTCATAATTTCAATAGTTATGCCTGTGATAGGAATGTTACCAGATGGGTCACCAATGCCGGACACGTCGAAATGTTAGGACCAGTCAACGAATGATACGAACTGGCTGGAATCAAATGCGGTGGTCTACATGCTTAACATTACAATCGGAAAGAAACCAATGAGGCGTTAAAGCGTTCTTTGAGTCTATTAATATTGATCTCTATAAGTGGATGCAGAAAAAGTTACCATGCTGCAAGTATTTTCTGTTGAATGTGGAACATGTTTGAGGCATATGCTCTATTGTGTGTAAGAGTCATTAGTAATGAAACCTTCCATTGTCTGTTAATGAGAACTGAGCGCCTATCTGTTTTCCTGAAGTGCAGTGAAATCGATTGATTAATCGATGAACTAACCTCAGAGTCCTTGACCTTTCCACTCTCCTCTCTGAATCTGTCGTCATGCTATTTTTTTAATCGACACTAGGTATTTCTTCTTTCTGATCGTTGTTTACATTCTCATTCAAACAAGAAATGAACAGATTTATTAAAGTTATTTCAAAGTTAAAAGTTATTATTTCAATAAAAGCTGCTAATTCAATAGACATAATAGTAAGATTTATAACAAAGACGCAGAGATTGAGTGTAAACAAAAAAAAAATCAACAGAATGAGTGAATGTGAAAGATTGAAAGAATAAGATAATGAAAGAGAGTAATCGTGAAGGAATGTGAAAAATGGATCCAGAATAATGTATGATAAAAAGAAAGACTGAGAGAACGGAAGAATAAAACTGTACAGGGAGAAATATATAAGGATAGAGTATTGTGAGAAATTGGAAAAATTAATAAATAGAAAGACAGAAAGATAAAAACACAGCACAAAGAGCCTTCAATAAACCTTGCGAGAACACCAGACCCAAGGGTCGACCACGAAAAAAAAAATAGATTGACGGAATATTAGAAACACTAGGTAACATAACAGCAGTAGAGGCGAGCAGAAGAGCAAAAGACCGAAAATACCTAGAGACTGAAAGGAAATTGAGGAATGAATGAAGAAAAAGAAGAAGAAATAATAGAATTATGTACAAATTGTACACTTTTTTTTCGGAAAATTTTAAGTCGTTTATTTTTTTTAAATAAGTGAGAACCTGCTGTGTGAAAGAGAGAGGTAGAGAGTAGCATTGTGAAGGGTAAATCATCATCAAGTACCGGGCCTGCTGGCGTAGGTGATCATGTCTCTCCACAACTTTCGATCTCGACAGTTATTTATAATTTTTGTTGTTGACTTTCTGCCAAGCTATTCTCTTCAGCTGTCTGGTACTTTTTCTCTTTGCTTTCCTCTATCTCTTCGTCCCTCAATTTTCCCAGTTGTTACAATATATTCCAGTTGTTCTCTTCTCATTACATGTCCAAAAAATGATGATGTTTCTTCCTGATATTTGAAATTAGCTCTCTTTTTGCTTTAGCCTCTTACAGAACGTTTTCATTAATCTTCTTATCTGTCCATGGCATTCTCAACATTCTTCTGTAAAACCACATTTCTACAGACTCAAGAAGGGTAAATATAAACGGTTATTGTGGTTAACCTTAACGGACTAAGAAATAATTGACTTTGCTGGTGATGGTAAGTGAATGGTTGGGCTTGATGTTCTGTCACATGCGTGCATGAAGTGAAGAACCAGTCATATGACAAGTAAAAGATGTCCTTCCCATTCTTTGGGTGCATGTGGGCTATCTTGCTAGTGCTCATATTGATCAATGACCAACAGCATATTCTTATGAGTAATGTGGCCAGTACTCGGAAGTAAATTGATATTGTAAAATGAATTATAGCTTGTTTCATAACTCGTGCCCAACTTTAAAATCAATAGCTTTTTAACCGCTTGTTGTAAGTTGTTCAAAATTTCCATGCAAAGTATAATGATTAGAACCCAACAGGGAATTAATTTCATTAAAAAAAAAAACATTTGGTTATTTATTGTTGCTTTTTTGATTTATATAAATGTATAACGACCATTGATGTAGTCAAAACTTAATGTTTACAGTATTTTAAGTTAAAAATAGCGAGTAAAAATCCATACACGGTAAAATTGACGTGTTTGCACGCTTTCGCCGTTTTTTTTTTTGACACAATTAGACACTTGAGAAATTGTGTGTTCCATTTCCATTCATTCATAGGTGTAGACGTGGAACGATAACATTTATCATGAGTCTTAAAATGAAATTCCACAGTTTACAAAACATCGCAATAAAAATGTATGACTATTTTTGCAAAGAGGCTAAACGAGGAAGATTATTTCATTCTTTAGAAAACCCTGAGAATAGGACAAGACACATTTTGGATTTATCTAAACGGTCATTTAATCGCTGGATTCAAGCACGTGACCACCAATGTTCAAAATATACAAAATCACAAGGAAGAGCAAAAATGTTGGATAATTTCGACAGTGAACGTATTAGAAGTGAAATTCGCAAAATGTTGGGTATGAATGAAACTGTTACAATAAGAAAATTAAAAATTTCGCTGAAAAAGAACAACAGTATTGAAATATCAAAGTCTACATTATGGAGGAATGTGAGAGCTGCAGGCTTTACATTCAGAAAGTATTCCAATGGACGAAACATCATCTGTGAGAAGCCACATATAGTAGTCATGAGAAGCAAGTACTTACGTGAAGTAAAAGAGGTGCGCAAGCAAGGTTATGATATTGTGTACTTGGATGAAACATGGATCAATGCTCACCACACTAACCAAAGGGAATGGCAGTCATCAGATGGAAAGATTAAGAGATTAATACCTAGCAGCAAAGGGCAGCGCTTGATAATTGCTCATGCAGGTAGTCGACAACATGGACTAATACAGAATGCAGAGCTCATTTTTCATTCAAAATCCATAGACAATCGGGATTATCACTCTGAGATGAATGGTCACATATTTAGACATTGGATTGAAAATTCTGTTCTCCCATCACTAGATCGACCATCTTGCCTAATAATGGACAATGCAGCGTACCACAACATTGTTGCACTTGAAGATAAAGTCCCGACGTCATCCATTACAAAAGATGCTATTAAGATATGGCTCACAAAGGAGCACATACAATTTAATAACATGTACTTAAAACCTGAATTACTATCTCTAGTAAAGCAAAAACAAAGGACAAAGATTTTTCAAATAGATAAGATTATCCAAGAGCACGGTCATATAAGTTTGAGGCTGCCACCTTACCATGCTCATTTAAATCCAATAGAACTAATCTGGGCAAAATTAAAAGGACAAGCAAAGGACAGCGCTTGATAATTGCTCATGCAGGTAGTCGACAACATGGACTAATACAGAATGCAGAGCTCATTTTTCTTTCAAAATCCATAGACAATCGGGATTATCACTCTGAGATGAATGGTCACATATTTAGACATTGGATTGAAAATTCTGTTCTCCCATCACTAGATCGACCATCTTGCCTAATAATGGACAATGCAGCGTACCACAACATTGTTGCACTTGAAGATAAAGTCCCGACGTCATCCATTACAAAAGATGCTATTAAGATATGGCTCACAAAGGAGCACATACAATTTAATAACATGTACTTAAAACCTGAATTACTATCTCTAGTAAAGCAAAAACAAAGGACAAAGATTTTTCAAATAGATAAGATTATCCAAGAGCACGGTCATATAAGTTTGAGGCTGCCACCTTACCATGCTCATTTAAATCCAATAGAACTAATCTGGGCAAAATTAAAAGGACAAGTGGCAGATGAAAATACATCATTCAAAATATGCGATGTAAAGACTCTTGCTAATCTCGCTTTATAAATATAGACAAAGATTACTGGGCTAAATGTGAAGACCACGTCTTAAAACAGGAAGAGGAATATTGGAAAAATGATGGTTTGTGGAATGTTCAACCCCAAACAGTTATTAATCTTTTAGACTCGTCTGATTCAGAATGAAAGTATATAGCCCCCACAATGTTGGCCCCTATATTACCTTAAATTAGTTCAACAAACGGTCCTTTTCAGGACCACACAACTATGAAAATTGGACATACAGGTATACCTTGATATTATCGTCCGTCCTCGAACTGAGAAGACAATAATTCTCCTGGTATTTCCCCATTACGGCCACGACTTTACCTAGTGAAAATTAATCATAGACCAGCAACTACGGTAATTTCTATTATTTAGGGGTTCACAATTTACAATTTTGACAAACATTAAAGAAATTCGCCGCTTTAAGAAAACTGCAGCTGCAAGATATTTGTTAAATATACATTTAAAGGGTCTTTTGCATTCTAATAACATTTGGAAAATTTCAACAGTTTTTAACAAACGGTTACTGAGCAATAGCGTTTTGAAGTTGGGCAAGTGATTTGAAACGAGCTATAGTTTGGTTATACAGGGTGTCTCACTCGCTACGGAAGCAGCCATTTCTTCCATAATTGTTGAATGAAGATATTGTAGCGAACTTTTGAGCCGAAGTACAAGAGGTAGGGTTCGATCCCAATCGACGGCTTCCGAGTTTACACAGCCTTAGATGGGTGCTGGATTTTTTCATGGGAAGTAAAGCACGGGCGTAATACCGATCACATTACCCGAAAATCTTGTGCCGAAGGTCTATAAAAATTATGGTCACTGCCACCATAATCTCTATACGCCACTTGGCGTGACGGGCCTTTTTTTTGTTTTACTTACTTTTGAACCGAAATACGTTCATTGAGTGGGAAATGAAATGAAACGTGTGTGTGGCATCCAAATGTTGCGACACGGAGTAGCACAGCCTGCCTGACGCACCTCTCTGCTGATCTCTCTAGTCTGGTTGAAGGTGTCTACACAATACGGTTGTTGTTCGTGAGTGTACAGTACCTATGAGTTCACACATGGCATTTGTATAACGTTTTGGTACACTCTAGAATATATGCACATGGATGTGAATCATGGACAATGGGACAACAGACAAGAAAAGCACCGGAGTCTGTAGAAATGTGGTTTTACAGAAGAATGTTGAGAATACCATGGACAGCTAAGAAGAGTAATGAAAATGTTCTGAAAGAGGCCAAAGCAAAAAGAGAGCTAATTTCCAATATAGGAAGAAATGATCATCGTTTTTTGACTATGTAATGAGGAAAGAACTACTGGAAAAATTGAGGGACGAAGAGATAGAGGGAAGCAAAGAGAGAAAATACCAGACAGCTTAAGAGAATGGCTTGGCAGAAGGTCAACAACAGAAATGATAAATCACTGTCGAGATCCAAAGTTGTGGAGAGACATGACACCTACGCCAGTAGGCCTGGTACTTGATGATGATGATGATGATGATATTCTAGAAAGGCGAATATTTAGTGCAAAACTCTTTAAAGAAATATCGGGTTCAGTTGCAAGTGAGACACCCTATAGCTGAGCCTGCAACCCTTAGCGCTCACTTGATCCTATCGCAAAGTTCACAGGGGTCACATTACAGTGTTTAAATCAGATATCAAGACAAATCGTGAGCATATTTTTCCTTGTTAGTAACATGAGCGGGTGGGAACATGTTAGGCATCTTGCGGACATTATTACGTTGATAGCTCGGGCTCACAGCTGATCAATGTTTTACTCTCCAGAGGCGTCTCCTCGAACGGTTTGTGTCACATTCGCGAAGTATTTCCTTGCTTACAGTCGTAGCATGCTTAGTAATCTCATTGACTTTCTGAAGTCATAAGTCACAGCATGAGTAAGCTATATACTCACGTTTATCTACTTGTCTAAATGCCAGTTAGGTGAGGTTTTTTTTATTTTTTGTCTTTCTTTTTTCATCGATTGGAAACGAGTTTCATGAAATGAGTCAGCGGATATTGATTGAGTTGAGCCCTGCGCGGATTGAGTTGAGCGCTGCGCGGATTGAGTTGAGCGCAGGGCTTATTGAGTTGATCGCAGGGCTTATTGAGTTGTGTGCAGTGCGGTTTGAGTTGAGCACAGTGCGCTCTTAGTTAAGCGCAGTGCGGTTTGAGTTAATCGCAGCGCGTATTGAATTGAGCTCAGTGCGGTTCCAGTAGAGCACAATGCTTATTGAGTTGAGACAGATAGTAATAAATGAATATTTTATAAAGGGAAACTTCCGATGTGACATCAGCGAATAATTTTAGGGGATGAAGTATGTTTTCAACACTCGGGAAGAAATCACAATTAACAACAGAAATAAAAAAAAAACTATGAACAATAGACGGTTAGAAGCAGGATCGAACCTGTTCTCCTCGGCACAGCGCCTTGCCGCAAGAACCAAACGCCAGAGCACACGGCCAACTCAGCTAACTAAAAAAAAGTAGCTATGATTGTCAATGTCTTTCACGCATATGTAAATATGACTATAGCAAAGGGTTACAAACACAACTTGGGAATAAATTCTATATTTGTATTTTCCTATTAAGACAAGTATCACTTGAAGGGCTAAATACTTGCGCTGCAGACAAACAGTTATTTGACGAAACGGCACGAGTAGTAGTGTCTTGTGGCTTAGACTGGTGACAAATAATAATAAACGAGGTGGTGCAAGGCAATGTGCTGAGGTGTAAAGGTCGGTCCTGCTCCAAAGCGTTCTCTTGTTCTTTGTTTTTTTTTTTTTCTTCTGTTGTTGATTATTTGTGATTTTTTTTACCGAGTGTTGTAAACTTAGTTCTTCCCCTTAAATTATTCGCTTGTTTAGTTTAGCGAAGTGCTTCTTGAGTTAAGAGAGGTTATTGAGTTGAGCGCAACTGTTATTGAGTTGAGCATAGTACGGATTGAGTTGAGCGCAGCTGTTATTGAGCTGAGCATAGTACGGATTGAGTTGAGCGCAACTGTTATTGAGTTGAGCATAGTACGGATTTGAGTTGAGCTCAGCTGTTATTGAGTTTAGCATTGTACTGATTGAGTTGAGCGCTACTGTTATTGAGTTGAGCATAGTACGGATTGAGTTAGCACAGCTGTTATTGAATTGAGCATAGTACGGATTGAATTGAGCGCAGCTGTTATTGAGTTGAGCATAGTATGGATTGAGTTGAGCGCAGCTGCTATTGAGTTGAGCATAGTACGGATTGAGTTGAGCTCAGCTGTAATTGAATTGAGCATAGTACGGATTAAGTTCAGCACATCTGTTATTGAGTTGAACATAGTACAGATTGAGTTGAGCGCAGCTGTTATTGAGCTGAGCATAGTACGGATTAAGTTGAGCTCAACTGTTATTGAGTTGAGCATAGTACGGATTGAGTTGAGCGCAGCTGTTATTGAGTTGAGCATAGTACGGATTGAGTTGAGCGCAGCTGTTATTGAGTTGAGCATAGTACGGATTGAGTTGAGCGCAGCTGTTATTGAGTTGAGCATAGTACGGATTGAGTTGAGCGCAACTGTTATCGAGTTGAGCATAGTACGGATTGAGTTGAGCGCAGCTGTTATTGAATTGAGCATAGTTCGGATTGAGTTGAGCGCAGCTGTTATTGAATTGAGCATAGTACGGACTGAGTTGAGCGCAGCTGTTATTGAATTGAGCATAGTACGGAATGAGTTGAACACAGTGCTTTCATAACAATTTTTAATCATCAACAGTTTTAATTTATATTACAATATACTATTTATTATGCTTCTCAGACAGGTAATCTCTCTTCATTGTGTTCATTCGTGAATTTGTTGTGTCGCAAGTTTCCGGCAAAGTCGCGATATATGTACATTTAAGCCCGATACATCTATCTTCGTCATTGGTAGATTTGTTACCAATCTTTGCCCTGACAGCGGCTTTTTGCTGACTATTATTTTCCACTCTTAACCGTCACAGGTTCTTTAACATGCGTGAGTGGAGACGGAACGTCTTTTCTCGTAGTTTTCTGAGAGAACTGTTATCGGATCTCACTACCCATTGAGGACTAGTTATCGGATCTCACTACCCAGAGAGGACTAGTTATCGGATCTTACTACCCAGAGAGGTCTAGTTATCGGATCTTACTACCCAGAGAGGACTAGTTGTCGGATCTCACTAGCCAGAGAGAACTATTTATCGGATCTCACTACCCAGAGAGGACTAGTTTATCGGATATCACTACCCAGAGAGAACTAGTTATCGGATCTCACTAGCCAGAGAGGACTAGTTATCGGATATCACTACCCAGAGAGGACTAGTTATCGGATCTCACTACCCAGAGAGGACTAGTTATCGGATCTCACTACCCAGAGAGGACTAGTTATCGGAGCTCACTACCCAGATAGGACTAGTTATCGGATCTCACTAGCCAGAGAGGATTAGTTATCGGATCTCACTACCCAGAGAGGACTAGTTATCGGATCTCACTACCCAGAGAGGACTAGTTATCGGATCTCACTAACCAGAGAGGTCTAGTTATCGGATCTCACTACCCAGAGATCTGGAGATCGTGTGCAGCCACAAGGAAAATAATGATTCGAAATGGACAAATTCCCACCGCTTATGCGGGATTCGAACCCAGAACCCTTACTTCTCAGAGGCAGTCCCTCCAGACCCTTCAATCCCCTTAGCTGTTGATCAATTTATACACGTTGTGTTCACTCTATTACATTTCTTAACTTCCCTCAAAGGTGTCATTAGTCACTCTCTGTCTACTCCCTTTAGTTATTTGTATTTTCACATATATCGTTTTTTTTATCGCAGTTGATCGATTTTTACCGAAGTTAATTTTTACTGAAATAATTGATTAAATTGTGACTCAGTCCATTTCTTTGAAGAATTGTTGTAAATGTGTAAGTTTGTCATAGAGGTTTGTGACCTACACATATCAATATATAAGTAATTATATCAATATATATGTAATTATATCAATATATAAATATCATAAGAGAAAGTAATGACTAAATATGCTATATTAATAGCTATAAGCCATGTTTATAAATAAAGAGAGCCCGTCACGCAACGAGGGTAACGGTTAGGGAATTCTGGTGTTAATGCCCATGTTCTTAACCATTGATACATTTTATTGGTAGTGTGGTCAGATCTACGCTTGGCCGCTTTTTATTCGTAAAGATAGCCCAATATACGATAACCATAATTTTGTGTTGTAATCGCACAATTGTACAGAATCACAATATTCATCATCAGATCGCATGTCCTTTTTGCAAAACGTTGCACTCATCACAGCCAGTTTGAAATAATCTCTGTCTCTAGCCAGATCTCTCTCACACACACTTCTGTTGTCATGTTCAAGACCTCTTTGATGTTTTGAAACCACCTTCTTCTTGTTCTTCCCCATCTCGTCGTCCTGAAACCACTACTTCCATTATTGTTGTTTTTTTCAGCCCCTGTCTTTTGATTTGGTCGTATGGAAAATGCTATTTTTTTATTTTCTTTATCGGGCATGAAATACAATTTCATATCCGTACATCATTGTAACTGCACTGGGCATGCGACTTGTATTCTCAAGCACGCAAAATCCACATACACCCCCAGTGCCAGTTTTAGATATGGTGAGGGAGGCCTTAAGCTAAAGGAGTCTTTAGGGCGCCCCAGCCCCCCTTTAAGAATAACACAATAGGGTCTCATAATCCTTGTAATCATATACTGGTATTTTTTTTTTATCATTCGAGAGCTTTCACTTTTGGCGAAGCCTCTAGATACTAGGAACTGAATTGTGCTTGTTAATCCGTTTTTCCTGGAGTCGTATGCACAGGGGTCCCTCGCCGTACAGGCAGATCACTCTATCTTCGGAGTTAATCATATTTTTTCCGTCGATGAGTGATTGATGTTTTAAGCCGAGCCTCGCTGCTGAGACCAGGGGTGGTTGACGCAGAGAGAAATCATAAATAAAAATCCCAACTGGTGCAGCCGGGATTTGAACCCACAATCTCTCTGTCTCGATGCGGGCGTCCCCCTTGTATACGGGCGGGGGTATACTACTCTTATAAAATTTATAATTCTGGGCGGGCGGGCGGGGAATACTACTCTTATAAAATTTATAATTCTGGGCGGGCGGGCGGAAAGAGCATTTGGCTTCCCCAACGCGATAGCGAACAGAGAGAAAAAAAGTAACATCACTCATCCTACGTTACTCACAGAAATAAGATATTGTATAGCTTAGACATATAGTTGACCCTCAGCAATAATCATCAGCAATCAGACAACAATAATAACAAAAGTGAAGAAGGAAAAACTCCCAGGAGATGCATACTTAAAATACCATACGCCACACACAGATTAATATGCATGAACCAAACAGAAAGCTTTGTCTAGAACTCTCTATTATCCCTCGACGCCGGCTCAAGGAATAATAGAACACACACAAACATAAAGAACAGAACCAAATAATTGTGTTAGTGTGTCAGGTCTTGAAACTTAACTCGCGGCATTGTTTGAAGACAGTAATAACAAATAAGGAATATTTATTATGGCGGAGAAATTCTGAGTCTATAGAGAAATATAAATTAGGCAGCAACACCGTGTTTCTGGTGTCATTTATGTTTCAATAACACGGAGAAACGCACGAGCAATAACAGAAAACATAGAGCAGCCTGAAGCAGGATTTTGTTATCTGTGGTGTAAGAGAACCTGTGCTATGTAAAAAAAAAAAAAACAGATGTCATTGTGCCTTGTAGGAGAACGTATGTTATTGTGCCATGTAAGAGAACTTATATTGTTGTGCCTGGTAAAAAAAAAAGTGTATGTTATTGTGCCATGTAAGAGAACTTATATTGTTGTGCCTGGTAAAAAAAAAAAGTGTATGTTATTGTGCCTTGTAAAAAAAACGTATGTTATTGTGCCATGTAAGAAATACTATATTACTGTGAGATGTACGAGAACGTAAGTTATTGTGCCATGTAAGAAAACTGTGCCATGTAAGATAACTTATGTTATTGTGCTATGTAAGAGTACTTATGTTATTGTGCCATGTAAGAGAAACTATGTTATTGTACCATGTAAGAGTACTTATGTTATTGTGCCATGTAAGAGTACTTATGTTATTGTGCCATGTAAGAGTACTTATGTTATTGTACCATGTAAGAGTACTTATGTTATTGTGCCATGTAAGAGTACTTATGTTATTGTACCTTGTAAGAGTACTTATGTTATTGTACCATGTAAGAGTACTTATGTTATTGTGCCATGTAAGAGTACTTATGTTATTGTACCATGTAAGAGTACTTATGTTATTGTACCATGTAAGAGTACTTATGTTATTGTACCATGTAAAAGTACTTATGTTATTGTACCTTGTAAGAGTACTTATGTTATTGTACCATGTAAGAGTACTTATGTTATTGTGCCATGTAAGAGTACTTATGTTATTGTGCCATGTAAGAGTACTTATGTTATTGTACCATGTAAGAGTACTTATGTTATTGTGCCATGTAAGAGTACTTATGTTATTGTACCATGTAAGAGTACTTATGTTATTGTACCATGTAAGAGTACTTATGTTTATTGTACCATGTAAAAGTACTTATGTTATTGTACCATGTAAGAGTACTTATGTTATTGTACCATGTAAGAGTACTTATGTTATTGTGCCATGTAAGAGTACTTATGTTATTGTACCATGTAAGAGTACTTATGTTATTGTGCCATGTAAGAGTACTTATGTTATTGTACCATGTAAGAGTACTTATGTTATTGTACCATGTAAGAGTACTTATGTTATTGTGCCATGTAAGAGTACTTATGTTATTGTACCATGTAAAAGTACTTATGTTATTGTACCATGTAAGAGTACTTATGTTATTGTACCATGTAAGAGTACTTATGTTATTGTGCCATGTAAGAGTACTTATGTTATTGTACCATGTAAGAGTACTTATGTTATTGTGCCATGTAAGAGTACTTATGTTATTGTACCATGTAAGAGTACTTATGTTATTGTACCATGTAAGAGTACTTATGTTATTGTACCATGTAAGAGTACTTATGTTATTGTACCATGTAAGAGTACTTATGTTATTGTGCCATGTAAGAGTACTTATGTTATTGTACCATGTAAGAGTACTTATGTTATTGTGCCATGTAAGAGTACTTATGTTATTGCACCATGTAAGGGAATCTATGCTACTGTGCAGTGTACGAGAACCTATGTTATTATGCAATGCTTTCTCTTTGTCGTCCGCGATCTCTCTTCCCCTGTACTTTACTAGTTGTAACCAATTATTCCATCTTCAAGTATCATAGCGGAGTAGATTAAATGAAAACTTGGATAAAAGTTTTATTAAAGGGACGGTGGTAAAATAAAGTAAAAGGTTTTATAAAAGGGAGGGTGGTAAAAAAAAAGGGGGGGGGTGTTAAACTACTGGATTCTCTTCTGCGTTTGTAATTTTATTGTTAGAGTGATCCACCTTGGGCGTAGCTGCAGTGTTGTGTTATTACAATCGTTGGAACCTTCTTGGCGTGTCCGGTGAAAACGCCCCTGATGATTCATCAGTGGTGGTCGGGCGAAGTTATGACAACTTTGATTTATCCAAATGTCAAATGGGAAGAAATCCGTTAGTGAATACGGCCTGGAAAGCTAGCAGCGGTTCTCAAACTGAAGCATGTGTCCGTGGTTTCTTTCGCTGGTTGCTAGTGTCAGATTGTTCTTTGCTTCATGGAAATGTCAGCTCAGAATTTTTAACTTCTTATTTTAGGGAAGTAATGTCATTACTGCTTTTGATAACTTGAGGACTGGCGTCAACTCAACATGGGCCCGCAGCTCGACGCTCTACACAGTTGTTTGTTTTCTTCTCAAAGTGCCATTTTTGTTATAATTGGTACATTTTTGTTATAAATTATAATTGATACATTTTATTTATAATTGATACATTTTCAACGTCTTTTGGATGAAGAAGTTATGAGTCTAGAACATTTTCTTTCACTCTTAAAATGTCAATTGATCATCACCAATAACGGGCCTGCTGGCGTAGGTGATCATGTCTCTCCACAACTTTCCATCTCGACAGTTATTTATCATTTCTGTTGTTGACCTTCTGCCAAGCTATTCTCTTAAGCTGTCTGATATTTTTTCTCGTTGCTTCCCTTTATCTCTTCGTCCCTCAATTTTTCCAGTTGTTACAATATATTCCAGTTATTCTCTTCTCATTACATGGCCAAAAATTATGATTGTTTCTTCCTAGTATTGGAAATTAGCTCTCTTTTTGCTTTGACCCAAATCATGTCAATTGATACATTATGGAAATCTCTCTCTCTCTCTCTCTCTCTCTCTCTCTCTCTCTCTCTCTCTCTCTCTGTCTGCGATCAGGACTCAATCAGAGTAAAGATTCCAGACTCTCACATGAGGCCAGTTGTCAGGCTAAGTGTGTTGATCGCCCCCACAGACAGAACATCACAAGTAGAGTATTATGGAAATGATTTCAGTTTGTGATACCACGCACAAAACGTCATATGTGTGGATAATTAGTGCATTCAGAAAGTAATGTACCACATCGGTTTTCTCGGGAACCGTTTATTCATAAAGTATGATATTTTTGCACAGCATGTGGATATGTCATGTAAATATCGGTATTATTCAAATTAATCCCCATCCACTTGTACATCTTACGCCAGCGCGCAACAAGTACATGTATTCCTAGCCTGTACCAGTCTTTGTCTTCATCGTGTAGCCATTTCTTGGCTGCATGAATCACTCCTTTATCATCTTCAAAGCTTGTTCCACGGAGGGCATCTTTAAGTGGACCAAAGAAATGGAAATAAGAGGGTTCCAAATCAGGGCTGTATGGTGGATTGGGGATTGGATGGAGAGAGAGAGAGAGAGAGAGGACAGTCCACCCAATCTGGTGATTGCTTCTCGTATTGCCAGATTTGTGTGAGAGCTCGCATTGTCGTGAATGAGAAGCAGGTCTGCTGGATTCTTGTGTGAGAGCTTGCATTGTCGTGAATGAGAAGCAGGTCTGCTGGATTCTTGTGTGAGAGCTTGCATTGTCGTGAATGAGAAGCAGGTCTGCTGAATTCTTGTGTGAGAGCTCGCATTGTCGTGAATGAGAAGCAGGTCTGCTGGATTATTGTGGGGTCGAACTCTGCGAAAACTTTTGAGTTTTTTTTTCAATGTCTTCATGTAAGCTTGCGAATTGATTGTCTCTGCTTTTAGCATAACATCCACAAAAATCACACCTTCAATGTCACAAAAGACAGTGACTATGATCTTTCCAGCTGAAGAATGATGCAACTCCATTGTCTGTCTTTTTGTCTCAGGTTCAAAATGATGTGTCCAGATTTCGTCACCTGTAACAATCTTAGCCGAAATATTCTCTCCATCAACACTGAAAAGCTCCAACATTTCAGAAGAAATTGCTTTTCTTTGCAATCGGTGCTCATTTGTAAGATTTCGAGACACCCATCTTGTATATACCTTAGAGGATCCCAGATATTGTATAACTGCATTTGTACTACCAATGCTGACTGACAACATTATCGCGGCCGATCAAGAAGCTCCGTATCTCCGCTATCCGATTCTATTATTCTCTGAACCCAGCAATTTACTGTGCTCCTGCCAACTGCTAAACTTCCATATACGTTCTGTTGTTTAGCTCTGTATTTCAGTCGTAAAGCTTTAACTGTGTTTTCCAGCGCTTTGTTCTCTCCTTTTCTTCGTTCCATTGTTGATCCTTCTGTAATCCATTGTGTTGAAGTGCTTCCAAGTTCACTACCAGACGTCTACTCGAGTCAGCTCAAAGGCAACAATAGTCCGCCAGAGGCTGTTTACACGTACGTGGAGTTCTGGAACGTTCTTCTTGGTGGCCACATGGGATTTATGAGTTACTCATGAGCTGAGTACTTTTGTTGCAGTTGTTTTGATATTTCCTTTGTGCCAGTGCCTTCATGTGTCTTCAAAAGTTGCCACGTTCTTCTTGTATCACTTGTTAAATGTTACCAGTTGAGAATATCTGCCTGTATCTGTCTGTCTGTCTGTCTGTCTGTTCACCTGCCGTCTTACCTGTCCGTCTGTCTGTTTCTGTCTGTCTGCCTGCCGCCTTAACTGCCTGCCTGTCGGTCTGTCTGTCTGTCCGCCTGTCTTCCTGTTTACCAGTCTGCATACTTACCTGCCTGTCTGTCTATCTATCTTTATTTTTGCCAACCTGCATAGCTGCCTACCTTGCTCCTTGCCTTCCTGCATACTTGCTGGCCTGTCTGTCTGTCTAATCAATCCACCAGTTTGTTCTTCAATCCGTTCTGCTCGTTCATCTATCTATCCATATGTGCATTAATCCATCTCTTTCGTGAATTGTAGTCCCTGTGTAAGTTTGTCAATGAGGTTTTTAGTATAAATAATGCATTTGTGTATGTAAATTATCGCAACACACGCATACATATTATTTGCATCCCACTATTATCTGTTCTCTCCTTTCTACTCATCGTGTATGCACTTATATTATTACAACTTTTCACTGGTCTCTTGATTAAACCAGCCGATTCCTTTTTGCTTTCCACTATTGTTGGTGGCAGATCATATATCGATAGTTCATATTTATTTCATTTGTCTTGTATAGTATGTACTTACAGTCTACATCCCTGTTGGGAGCTCCAGGATCTATTTTCAGCCAAGTTTTGTAATGTGTTCATTTTTTTTGTTGATTTTTTTTTCTTCTGTTATAATTTAGTACTTTCATTTTCGTTTTGTCATTTAATTTCATTTCACTTCTTATCCCATTTTTATTTCTCTTTGACCTACTAGTTCCGCTCATTCTGGAACTTGTTGTAGTGTTTATCTTTATTCCATTGTCCGTTTGTGTTGATCTTGTTTTCTGAAGAAGCACGTGTAGGCCGAAACGTCATGATTTTGATTTGTTCAATTTTTTTAAAACTGTCACCATACTTTTGTAGGAGTATGCGCTACACCGCACAACTTGCTCCTTGCACCAGCGTTACTGTATCACTGCAATTATTTGTTCCCTATATTATGTAACTGTCTCTATCGGTATATGTTTCTTCACCTATTTCCTTCGTTCTCCTCAGTATCCGCATCCCGAAATCATAATTCTCCCCAATCATCACTAGCGCGCCTCACAGCACCAGAGCTGGAAGTTGTCAGCGACCCACAGCTGATGGCTTGCGCAAGGATCGTCGAACCACAACCATCCAGACCCTGCTCCACCTCTCCGTGGGCCTCTAGTAACAGACTAACCTGTCTAGTCTGGCCAAGCGAGTAGGGATCGAAGAGGGAAGACAACCCGGTACTCAAAAATGTCATGCTGAAGTCGGATGTGTTGGGCCGAAAGACGCAATACACAGTTATATTGCAAACCACAACACAACGCAGACACGCCCACTTAACGTCCTTTTAAGGACGGATGATGAAGAGGTACACTCCTTGAGTCATCGGGCGAACGCAAGCAAGCAAGCATTCATCACTAGATTTCATTTCTGTCATTAAACAATCCTTATGCATTATCTATCATCAATTGTCAATATGGGTAATTTTAATTGTGTGCATTTGTCTTCCCTTCTCACCAATTTATGTCTGATCTCACCTGTCTGATCTCACCTGTCTGATCTCACCTGTCTGGTCTGATCTTTCTGATCTCGTCCGTATCGTGGAGTATTGATGTAACGTTGAAGGTTAGGTGCTTCCTTCATTGCCAGAATGTTCTACTTCCAGGCACACTTGTTTTTTTTTCCTCCAGTGTTTCCGCTAGCAGGGGCAGGTCAGATCCAGTTTTATCGATGCACAATAAAAATCATCCCCCGTGTTCACATTGATTATGTAAAAAAAACGTGTGCAGTTAAATAGACGATATGCTGCTGCCAAGACCACAATTAAAAAAGTAAAGTAACATTTATATCATCTTTCACAATATTATCAACATTTATGAATATACCCCGAGGGCCATCAACAATTCACTGGGTCGAGATCTCTCTATTTTATCAAGAAAAAAATCGAAATGTTTTCCCAGTAGAAACGCACAAAAAAGTCTTCTGTATCTGTTCCTCTCCAACAGCACTTGATATTTTAGCCTTCCATTCCACAAGTGATGTCATAGATTCCCAGTCTCTCAAAAGGTTACACAAGTTGGCAACAAAAAACCACACCGAAAACTCACATACACCAAGTTCTCCTTTGCTCTTGTACTAGTACTCTCTCTGTCCCTCTATCTACCTCTCTCTCTCTCTCTCTCTCCCTCATATTTTCCTCCCAGACTAAACAACCCGACCGTTCATATTGAAGACGGAATGAAGAAGATTTCGGGTTGACACATTCAGCCACATGCCTCGAGTGGGAGTAGTTGATATCACTTGTGACTCACACAGCTTTTGCTCCACATTTTAGCTGCCTTTCCCACTTTCTCGTTAGAAAGTATCGAAGTAATATAATCTACATATATTCTGTGATACTTTGAAGTCGATAGGAAGAAGATATATCTGAAATTGTAAAAACGTCTAGTGAACAACTGATAGGTAAATCGTCATCATCAAGTATCGGGCCTGCTGGCGTAGGTTATCATGTCTCTCCACAACTTTCGTTCTCGACAGTTATTTATCATTTCTGTTGTTGACCTTCTGCCAAGCCATTCTCTTAACCTGTCTGTTATTTTTTCTCTTTGCTTTCCTCTATCTCTTCGTCCCTCAATTTTTCCATTTGTTACAATATATTCCAGTTGTTCTCTTCTGATTACATGGCCAAAAAATGATGATTGTTTCTTCCTAATATTGGAAATTAGCTCTCTTTGTGCTTTGACCTCTTTCAGAACATTTTCATTACCCTTTATAGCTGTCCATGGTATTCTCAACATTCTTCTGTAAAACAACATTTCTGATAAGTAATACTATTCTAAAATAAACAAAGATATATAAACACAGAAGACAAACACCGATCTGAAAAATGGCAGAAATAAACCTGTTGAAGTCTTTTGCCGAAACGTCGTTTTTTGTTTCGTTCTCTAATATTAAGCTGCAATAGATCTATTACAATCTCATGTTTATTTTACATGTTGTCGGCAGCTCTACTCACGACCCCACATAGTTTTACGTATTATATATATTTTATATGTGTGTTTATTTCCTGTTTTGGAAGGCACGTCTTGTTGACAACCCTTCCCCGAAGATACAATTTCTTGGTATTTGTGTATATGTGGTACACAAGCGTTGCATAATCTTTTAGCTCAAATATTTATCCGAGCAGGATAAGACTAAACAGAGCTTTCAAGTGAAAAACGAAACACATTATCCCGTGACAAGTTTTTGTTGCTCGTGGCACCATTTCAATAACATCTACTTCTGGAAATCTGTTAGCAGTTGCAACAACAAAAGTATCCATTGTGTATATGTACGTGTGTGTCTGCTTGTGTGTAAATTCATTCTGTGTAGCTCCAGATTCACAGTAGATTAGACACCGCTGGGCTTTCCCTCTCTATAATGCGATCATCCACTGCTGTATTTTTCTAAACTCTTCATTGGTCCAGCTCAGACGATTTGGAAGAAATAATTTCCTTTTGTGCCCAAAATTCTTGGACTCCCACAATCTTCTCTTTGCTCGATTCCGCTATTTGTTTTTACTTTACTCACAACTCTGAAGACAGTCCGCTGGTGAATATTCAAGGGTTTATAAATGTTAGAACATGTTTGGTTTCTATCATTCCACTCTCTAAACTCTGAAAATAACATACGCTTTTAATTTGCATCCATTTCCTGCTACCAGCATTAGCAATTGTTTTCTGCGCCATTATTAAAGACAGTAGGCTAATTAATTTCCCCCTTTGATAGTGATAGTGTTTGAAGTGTGAATTTTGTTTGTTGGGGGGGGGGGGGGGGGGGGGGGGGGGTGGTGGCATGCATATTCTCTATTTGTTTTGTTTTTTTTGCTGCAAAATGCTGTACATAATTTCCCGTCCTTTGCTCTTGTATTGGCCTGACCAGCTATTTGTTACTAGTGTCTATAATGTTCTGTCGGTCCATCTTGATTTTTGTGTGGTCGGTTCATGGAACCAGTAACCTCGTAACATGTGTTGATGACTTTTGTCACATTTATTCTTTCCGTCTGATCACGTGGCCAATCCATTTAATCGGCCGTATCTTTATGTATTAAATACGTGCATTATTATTTGCTTCTTCTTCTGCTTATTCTTATCTACTTCTTTGACCGTTGCGTTGACCCGACTACCTCCTCCACCTCCTCATCTTGACCCCTTAAAATGACGTAAGTGGGCGTAGATGGATTATGTCGCTAGTTTACAGAAAATCACGATATCTATGCCTTTCGGCCCGACGCATCCGTCTTCAGCATAATTTTTTCCACCCGTATTCTTCCCTTCTAATCTTTTCATTTATTCTGCCATCATAAACATCAGTCTATTTAAAATACCAGGAACACAAAATGTAACTAGTCCAGACAAATAGAGTGGTACCACAAAGGGAAACTACTTTCATACAACGCTAGTTTTAAGAATGAGCAGAATCTGGATTGCACAAGAAGGGCCAGGTTTTGAGTTGACCTGACATTATCTTGAGGCCTGGGACTCCACGCACTCGAATAACTCCTTCGTCCATCACGCACGGACTAAGGTTTCGGAATTAGTTGCGGGTACTGTAAA
Organism: Megaustenia siamemsis; assembly: GCA_032433765.1. NCBI lineage: Eukaryota > Metazoa > Mollusca > Gastropoda > Stylommatophora > Ariophantidae > Megaustenia > Megaustenia siamemsis. Next base: position 56,598,450 of record JAVIAB010000108.1, read on the forward strand.
AACAGAATGAGGCATTCACTTTGTGACGTCAGTCACGGTCGACTGTGATGGTTCTCAAACTGCATGACCCTGCCCTCAATAAAGTGAGGCGTGGAAATCGTATAATCAATGACAGTAGTTAAGCACAGATGTGTATGTATGTAGAACAGACTGCGTCGCCCTCAATAGCTAGAGAAATGGAGTTTGCCTTAGAGAGTAAACCTGAATAACCAACTAAGGGGTACCAGAGATGAGCTTAAACACGCCGTTTAGTTTATGATCCTTGTCGACCTACGATGTATCTTCTACTTCTTCTTCCTTTTAACTCCCAGTAGAGGATATGTCTTTAAAAAAAAAAAACACTTTCCAAGTCGTTCTGATTCTTGCCATTCTTTTTTTAAAGTAAAGTAAAGAGCCCCGTCACGCCAAGTGGCGTATAGGGAATATGGTGTTAGTGACCATACATTTTACAGACATTCAGCACATGATTTTGGGTAATTTGGTCGATATTACGCCCGTGCCGCTTTACTTTCCCAGAAAAAAATCCCATACCCATTAAAGACTGGGTGAACCCGGAAGCCGTCGGTTGGGATCGAACCCTAACTCTTGTCCTTTGTAGTCCAATTCACTAACCACTGAGTTATCGCGGCTCCCATTCTTTTTTTTAAGAACATTCCATATCTTCACCATCACCTTCATCTCAGCTACCTTCTGTCTTCTAGAATATATTGGTCTTCATCTTTGTCTTGCTCCTGGGAATTCAAAAAGGGCCTGTTGTGTAATACTCTCAGTTGGCTTCCGCAGTGTGTCTTATCCAGCGCCATCGTCATCATTGTATCTATTTGTCCACTGATATCCTACGATGGACAACGAACAGTTAATCGATGAAGAAGAAGAAAAGAAGAAGTATAAGAGCAAGACTGCTCGAAGTATGCTAGTCATTGACATGTAGTGTGAAATTATACTTACAACTTCACATCGTCTCTTGTCCCAAGGCAGGTGGGTCATTGCGAGACTAGCAGTGGGATGCCACTGTTGTCTTACGTTTTTCTGTTTCTCTGTGCTGTCCTGTAATTTGACGGAGTCGAGATCCATCCATTCCTTGGTGTTGTCATTCCAGTTCTATCTCTGAGTGCCTTTGCACTCCTTACTTTTTTTCGCCTCCTTTTCCGTGTCCTTTTTACAGTTCCTTGTCCGATTGAGAGCCTCGGTGCCGAGTGGTTTGTGCGCTCTTTTCCAGATTAGAAATGTCCGGGTTCAATTCTCAGAAGTGCTGCATTTTTTTTTAGACCGACAAGGCTCTGTGACTCCCCAGTCTCTAAAAATAGGTGTCAGAGATTTGTATGCGAAGTAAAGACCATCTGTAGTTGTTTAGACGACGTCATCCAAAGATGCCCTGTAAGTAAAAGTTAAGTAAAGAGCCCCGTCACGCCAAGTGGCGTATAGGGAATATGGTGTTAGTGGCCATAATTTTTACAGACCTTCGGCATATGATTTTGTGGTAATGTAGTCAATATTACTCCCGTGCCGCTTTACTTTCTCAGAAAAAATCCTGTACCCATTAAAGGCTGGGTGAACCCGGTGCCGTCGATCAGGACCAAATCCTACCTCTTGTCCTTTATAGTCCAGTTCACTAATCACTGAGCTATCGTGGCTTCCAAGATGTCCCAAAAACCCCGGCTACACGGTTGGGATTTTTATTTATGATTTTTCTCTGCGGCAACCACCCCTGGTCTCAGCAGTGAAACGTCAGTTACTCATCGACGGAAAAAAATATGAGTACCTCCGAAGTCGGAGTTATCAGCCTGTGCGGCGAGAGACCCCTCTGCCCATGGCTGCCAGAGAAAAATGGATTAACACGCAAAATTCAGTTCTTAGCCTCTAGGGTCTTCGTCAGAGGTAAAAGCTGACGAACGCAAAAAAAAAATATATATATATATCTCCCCCAAACGTGTAGCAAGGCGCGGAGAGAGAGAGAATACCATTACTTACTTTGTATGATTGCTTTTGCTAGTTCTGGAGAGACGGGTGTTACCACACTCCTTCGTTTTTTATTTCTTTACAATGGCGATATCATTGTATTGGCCTATTTCTTTTGTATCTTGCAGTATATTTGTTTTTCTTATAAGATAAATAAATTATTTCCCCTAACATATAATGCTCTTGGATTGAAGTACCAAATCTACTGTGCTGGTTCATGGTATTTGGAGATCGCAGTACACTTTACGCAATTCTAAAAAAGCGATAATCGCGACGTAGTTGGATTTGTTTACATATCTTTATATATGTTTTTTGGGTTGTTGTTTGTTGTTCCAGCTGAAGGCCTACTTGGCCGAAACGTCGATTTTTGTTTTGTCCAATTACCACGTAAAGCATTCACCATACCACTTCTATTTTTTTAATAATTGCTATTCCATCAGCTTTACAGCAGCATCGCATCTCTATGCATCTTGGTGCCTTTACTTTTACACTTTACGCCCTCTCTCTCTCTCTCTCTCTCTCTCTCTCTCTCTCTGTTGCGCTGTTATTACCGGCTGTAGGAGGCTTGAGTTCAATGAAACTTTCCTATCACAAGACGACAAATAAAATAGGTCAATATAAACGTTAGAACGAAGTCTGTAAACAAGACATACATGAACTTGACACACTAGACTGATAATAACAGTGTGTCACGGTTATCTGTCGCGGAAGCAATGTATAAACGATTGGAGTTATCATTAAAACACTAGACTGATAACAGACTATCACTGTCACGTAAGAAAGAAATTCACAAAAACTGATCAGTATGAGAATGTGTGAAACTCTGGTCCCATGTGTTTGATGTTCTCAACGGAAAACTAACGAGTTTATTTATTATATTGCAGCAAGTACTTCTTGATCTCATAGAAAATTATAAAAAAATACCTAGTCTTACTCGAGTCGGAAATTAAAATGTAGTCTCAATGTTCATGTTATGTCCCTTAAAGAACTCTTGAAATTTGGAGATTGAATTAACAAGCCACAAGCTGTATGCGGAGTAATTTCTTGTAAAGATAATTCGTCGTGCATCTGGGGTAGAACCATCTTCTGTGTTTTCGTTAGTGAATGACGGCGATGCTGCACGCTAGGGGCGGGGGTCGCAGCACTATGGAGTTGTCCTATATGCAATGAAGATAATCTGTCGACTAAACTAAATATAATTCCTACCAATGAAATTTGTGCCTTCTGTGGAACGTACAGAAACGCTTCGTGAGTTGAAAATCCCCATATTCCCCAACGTAACTGGCAGTCCATTGGACTACAAATTAAAAAAAACAAAACAAAGCTGACACGTTCTTAGATAAATAACAAATAAAGTCCTCGTGACAAGAGAAACATCAACAACTTCAGACAAAATTCGCATACAAATTCACCAAGAGTTGATACTTAATCATTGATACTACTAAATCGACATTGGTTTGATGAAAGGCGCTGCTATTGTGAGTTTGTGCCTACGAATATGTTGTTATGTTGTAAGGAAGGTTGGCCTCTTACAGTATGAGGAACACTGGCCCAGCGAGAAAGTGAATCTTCTGACTTTTGACTTCGGATCGCGCAGTGAAGGTATAGAGAGAAGTGCTTATTCAGCAGGTGCCGCCGGTGATAAATCACGTCGCTTCTGGTTGTCTTTGTTTAGTTAGCCATACCTGCAGTTTGTATTAGATGACTTTTGTTGAGGGCCCGACCCATTCGTAAAGAAGGGCATGTTTGATGCTTCTGGTATTGTGAGGGGAAAAGAGGAGGAGGGGAGCGCTCTTAACTGTTTAGTGTAGTCAGTCATGATACTTGTAAGTGAAGCCTGGACATGTGAACAATACACAATCATTTGTCACTGATACATTAGTCGATTTTCTCATTTGTGACTTTCAAGGAAGATAAAATATACATGCTTCTTCTATCATACTCTCAAAGTGATTAGAAAAAGCTTTTAAAATGTAAAAAAATGTGACTAGAAGATGAATATAGCATCCCTAGAAAACTTTTAGACTGGCCATTTTTTTTTAATCGTCATTTTACCAGCATTTTCTACTAACATATCGGTCATACGTAAATATTGACTTTCATCATCATCATCGAGTGCCTTCTCCGCAACGAAGGTTGGCTACCATGGATCGCCATTCTACTCTGTTTCTTGCTTTGATGGTGCAGGCTGTCATAGATTGACTTGTCCATCTTTTGATGTTACTCGTCTATGTTAGTCTTGGTCTGCCTCTGCCTCTTTTACCTTGTATTTTTCCTTCCATATTACTTTTAGTAAGCTGTTGTGTCTTTTAACATGCCCAACAATTTCATTTCAATATTGACTTTAGTTAAACATTTGACGCTTTGTTTGTGGTGTCACAGATTGAAAACAATATACAGAAACTATCAGTTTTATGGATGAATAGAATGTACTAGTCTCAAGGCTGCTTCATCCATAAATGCAGATAAATCTACAATATTAGAACTAAAATTTCACTTTCTGGTGAAAACAAACAGCTGTGGATAGAGAAGACAATATCTCGAAGACATAATTTTACAGAAAATTGTTGTAAATATCACGGACAGCTAACAAGAGTAATGAGGACGTTCTGAGAGACCAGAACAAAAATAAAACCTCTGGACACCAACATCGAGAAGAAATTGTCGTGATATATATGTATCTTTTATTGTCAGACAATGAGAAAGGAACAACTGGAATATATCTTTTTCTTTATTTCAGCTTCCTGTGGAGCATAAGTCTTCAACAAGTACTTTCCAAGCTGTTCTGTTTATTGTCATTCTTTTGAGATCATTTTATGTCTTCCCCATCATCTTCATCTCTGCTTCCACCTGTCTTCTCCAAAAATATTTTGCACTGCCTCTTTGTCGCCTTACGTGGAGCTTCCAATAGATGGCCTGTCGTGTAATACTCTCATTTGACTTCCGCAGTGTGAGTCCTATTCAGCGCCATTGTTTTCTATGTATTTCTTTGTCCGCTGGTATTTGATTGGTACTTTTCCATAATTCCACCTTAGTGATTTTGTCCTGCCATTTCCATCCTTTTATTGTGAACAAGCATCAGTTTATGAAGGCCTGCATCTCGTGATTGTCATTTGTGTTATTCTCCATGTTTCGCATCGATGTAATAGGATTGATTTACCTTTGGAGTTGAACATTTTTTTATTTTTGGAATATATCTTGGCGGAAAATTAAATAAGAAGAGATAGAGGACAATTTATGGAAAAGAGACCAACAGTTGAAGAGAATTGTTTTGGTAGGAAGGCAATAAGAGAAATGATAACCAACTTTAAAGATATGACACATCCATCTATAGTAGTAAGGTCATCTTGCAGAAATAATTACCCCAATGTTATGATATTTTCAGCTTTGCGAGTAGGGGCAGTTATAATAAGAGGTGGTTAATAAGACCAGGCAGGGTAGTTTTTATAATTACCAGAGATGGGCCCCCAAATACGCACTGTAGCACACAGGCTGAAAACTGCCAGCAACTCTAGCTGACCGAGTTAAACTGCAAATTATTCCTCTTTCGCGGTTGTTCTGGATAGGGACTAACCAAAAGTCTAGGGATCGAAGAGGGAGGGTTATCAAATTGAGGTCAAATATGTTTCGTCTAGAAACGAAGATATCATGACTTGTTGTGAACCACTTTACGAGTTGTCTATGCCCATTTAACATTCTCTTAGAGCGGACGATGAAGTGGATCATCATCATCAAGTACCAGGCCTGCTGGCGTAGGTGATCATGTCTCTCCACAACTTTCGATCTCCACAGCTATTTATAATTTCTGTTGTTGACCTTCTGCCAAGCCATTCTCATAAGTTGTCTGGTATCTTTTCTCTTTGCTTCCCTCTATCGTCCCTTCGTCACTCAATTTTCCCAGTTGTCACAATATATTCCAGCTGTTCCCTTCTCATGACATGACCAATAAAGGATGAATGTTTCTTCCTAATATTGGATATAATTCCCTTTTCAGCGTTGGCCTCTTTCAGAATATTTTCATTACTCTCCTTAGCTGTCCATGGTATTCTCAACATTCTTCTGTTAAACCACATTTCTACAGCCTCAAGTAATTTTCTTGTCTTTTGTCCTATTGTCCATGATTCACATCCATATGTTAAGACTGGTTCTACGTAACATTTAAGAACTGTTTTCTTGTTTCTAATGTCAAAAATGGATTACACAGTATCGTCCTCATTTTGTTGGAAAGCTGCATTGCCTGAGCCATTATGCAGCTCACGTCTGTTGTATTATACCGAAGATAAATGCGCAAATAAAAAAAAATGAATTGCCCATGTTTTGATTGACAAATACATCGTTCTTGTTTACATTATTGTGCTGATTTTTTGGGTATTAGAAACTCTTAAAATGTTTGTATATATTTTCCTTATACGGTTACATGTTGGTTTCCCACGGTTTACTGTATAATGCCTATGTGCGTGTTCTACGTTTCTTCCTCTTCTTCTTCTTCTACCTTTTTAGCTCCCAGTGGAGCATAGGTCTTCAACAAAAGCTTTCTAAGTCGTTCTGTTTTTTTTGCCCCTTTCTTTGTCTTGTCCGTGTTTGTGAAGTTTTTTCGGCTTATTTTTTTTACAGTATGGGATAGCCAGTCTCATGCCCACCCTCCTTTCTCGCCTTTACGAACATGCCTGGTAGGGTACAGCGCCACTATTCTTTACTCCCCTTTCGGGCCCCGGTAGCGCACGGGCGTTTCTACGTTTGAGCAAATAATTTACTTCTTCGTTTAGAAGATCCGTAAACTAATGCTCGCGCAACTTTTATAGGATCTGTAAAGTAATTGTCGCCCTCTTTTCAAAAGATCTGTAACACCATCATCGCCCTCCTTTTTAAAAGATTTGTTAACTAATCCTTGCCCTCCTTTTTAAAAGATCTGTTAACTAATCCTCACCCTTCTTTTTTAAAAAAAAATCTGTTAACTAATCCTTGCCCTCCAAATTTTAAAAGATATGTTAATTAATCCTCACCGTTCTTTTAAAAAAATTGTTAACTATTCCTTGCCCTCCTTTTTAAAAAATCTGTTAACTAATCCTCGCCCTTCTTTTTAAAAAAATCTGTTAACTAATCCTTGCCCTCCTTTTAAAAGATCTGTTAACTAATCCTTGCCCTCCTTTTAAAAGATCTTTTAACTAATCCTCACTCTTCTTTTTAAAAGATCTATTAACTAATCCTTCCCCTCCTTTTAAAAATATATGTTAACTAATCCTCGCCCGTCTTTTTAAAAGATCTGTTAACTAATCCTTGCCCTCCGTTTTAAAATATATGTTAACTAATCCTCGCCCGTCTTTTTAAAAGATCGTTAACTAATCCTTGCCCTCCTTTTTAAAAGATCTGTTAACTAATCCTTGCCCTCCTTTTTAAAAGATCGGTTAACTTATCCTTGCCCTCCTTTTTAAAAGATCGGATAACTAATCCTTGCCCTCCTTTTTTAAAATATATATTAACCAATCTTCACCCTTCTTTTTAAAATATCTGTCATCTATTTGTATATTATCTACCAACCCATCTACTCCGCCGTCCTAGAAGATCTGTAAACTTATCCACGGCGCCTCTTGTTTTTAAAATCTCATCTTTCCTCATCATCTTTATGTCCTTTAATCTCAGCCTCGCTTACCGCTAGTTATGTTACCATTTCATCATGATCCTGTAGCCCCAACCAAGACCACATTTGTTCCATAAACGTATGTAAACATTACCATACCTCACTCCGATAAGAACTTATTATTCAGAAATCGCCTCACGGTCAATTCTCGGTAGATTTGGTGTCCACGTTACACAATAATAATAATATAATAATGATTTTAGCATTGGTTAATGAGGTAATGAATATGGCCCGATCTACACTTACAATATTACAGTTCAAACTCTACAATGGAAATACCATCCCTGTATATACCGCAACTTTCATTGCATTGCCTAAAAAGAATGGTGCAGTTGAATGCAGTGACTTTAGAACAATAAGCCTAATGAGCCATGTTACAAAAATCTTGCTAAAAGTTATACAAGGAAGGATTCAGAATAAAATCAATACTGAATTAGATGAGCAGCAATTTGGATTTAGGAAAAAATAGCGGGACAAAAGAAGCCATATTCTGCATGAGAACATTAATTGAAAAATACACAGAAGTAAACAAACCTTCAAAATGCCTGCTTCATAGACTACACCAAGCTTTTGATAGAGTACACCACAAACAACTTATAGAATGCCTAAAAGAGATACATCTAGATGACATGGATATACGACTAATATGCAATCTATACTGGGAGCAAACAGCAATAATAAAATATAACAAAGAGTTCTCTACACCATTGATATAAAAAGAGGAGTAAGACAAGGATGCATCCTATCACCAAGCATGTTCAATCTATACACTGAGCAAATCTTTAAAAAACATCAGGCCTACAAATTAATGGAAAGATAATCAATAACCTAAGATATGCTGACGATACTGTACTACTAGCAGAAAATCCTAAAGACCTACAACAATTACTTAATGAAATAAACACGACAAGCAAAAAATATGGACTAGATATGAATATCAAAAAGACTAAAACTGTGATCATAACAAAGAAAATACTCAAAACCCACAAGTGGATATCAAAATTGAAGGAATAGACCTGGAGACAGTTCAGAACTATAACTACCTTGGACATACATGTACTATAACCAGTGATGGAAAATGTACAACTGAAATAAACAAAGAATAGGAATGGCAAAAAGTAATTTTAATGTCATGAAGGACATACTAACATCAAAACAAATAACACCAGAGCTAAAACTAAGATTAGCAAAATGTTACATATTCTCAATATTCCTATATGGTGCTGAAACATGGACATTAGACAAGAAAACAGAACAGAGAATTGAATCCTTTGAAATGTGGATATATAGAAGAATAGGTAGAATTGGATGGAAGGAAAAGAAAACAAACGACGAAGTCTTAAAACAACTAAAAATGAAAAGAGAACTTCTGAACACAATTAGAACAAGACAAATGCGATTCTTAGGCCATGTTAAAAGACACAACAGCCTACTGAAAGTGATCCTGGAGGGGAAAATACAAGGAAAAGAGGCAGAGGCAGACCAAGATTAACATGACGAGTAACATCAAAAGATGGACAAATCAACCGATGACAACCTGCACCATCAAAGCAAGAGATTGAGCAAAATGGCGCTCCATGGTAGCCAACCTTCGTTGCGGAGACGACACTGAATGATGATGATGATATACCGTGAATGTGCCCCTTCCACCACCCATACACTAATACTCTCGTGGCCTACCCCACCCCAACTCTATACGCCCCTTCCACCACCCGTACACTCAAAATCTCGTGGCCTACCCCCCAACTCTATATGCCCCTTCCACCACCCATACACCCATAATCACATCGCTTACCCCCAACTCTATACGCCCCTTCCTACCCATACTCTCTTGGCCTACCCCCAACTCTATATGTCTCTTCCACCACCCCACACACTAAAAATCTCGTGGCCTACCCCCCAACTCTATACGCACCTTCCACCACCAATACACCAAAATCTTATCGCCTACCCCCCAACTCTATACGTCCATTCCACCCCCTATACACCCATACTCTCGTGGCCTACCCCCAACTCTATACGCCCCTTTCACCACCCATACACCCATACTCTCGTGGCCTACCCCCAACTCTATACGCCCCTTTCACCACCATACACCCATACTCACGTGGCCTACCCCCAACTCTATACGCCCCTTTCACCACCCATACACCCATACTCTCGTGGCCTACCCCCAACTCTATACGCCCTTTCACCACCCATACACCATACTCTCGTGGCCTACCCCCAACTCTATACGCCTCTTTCACCACCCATACACCATACTCTCGTGGCCTACCCCCAACTCTACGCCACTTCCACCATCCATACATCCATACTCTCGTGGCCTACCCCAACTCTATACACCTCTTCCACCACCCATACACCTATACTCTCGTGGCCTACCCCCAACTCTATACGCCTCTTTCACACCCATACACCCATACTCTCGTGGCCTACCCCCAACTCTACGCCCCTTCCACCATCCATACATCCATACTCTTGTGGCCTACCCCAACTCTATACACCCTTCCACCACCCATACACCCATACTCTCGTGGCCTACCCCCAACTCTACGCCCCTTCCACCATCCATACACCCATACTCTCGTGGCCTACCCCCAATTCTATACGCCCTTTCCACCATCCATACACCTATACTCTCGTGGCCTATCCCCATCTATACGCCCCCTCTACACCCATATCCATACTCTCGGGCCTACCCCAACTCTATACGCCCCTCCCACCACCCATACACCCATACTCTCGTGGTCTACCCCCAACTCTATACGCCCCCTCCATCACACATACACTCATACTCTCGTGGCCAACCCCCAACTCTATACGCCCTCCAACCACCCATAATCTCGTAGCTTACCCCCAATTCTATACGCCCCTTCCACCATCCATACACCCATACTCTCGTGGCCTACCCCCATTCTATACGCCCCTCCACCATCCATACACCATACTCTCGTGGCCTACCCCAATTCTATACGTCCCTCCCACCACCCATACACTCATACTCTCGTGGCCTACCCCCATCACTATACGCCCCTCCCACTACCCATACCTCATACTCTCGTGGCCTACCCCCATCACTATACGCCCCTTCCACCACCCATACACTCATACTCTCGTGGCCTACCCCGATCACTATACGCCCCTTCCACCATTCATACACCCATACTCTTATAACCTTCCTCCCCCTTCCGTTTATGTAATTCTGTCGCCCACCTAGGGGCCAGGTTTGTTCTATTTGGGAAGCACTGTTTGAATCGGTAATGGTTATATTTTTTACTATTCAGTCCCCCTCGTATTTTGATCTCATGTTTTATTATGGGTTTTTTAAAGAATTAATTTCAACACAATTGTTTAGACTCTGCACGTCTCTCTCTCTCGTTGTTAGGGTTTTTCATTCAATTTCACGTTCTTATGTATGTATGTATGTTGTGAATGTATGTGTTTGTGTATCTTTTTATGATCAATGCGATGTATAGCCATAAGACTTCTCTACAGTATGTGGCTTATGCATTAGACGAAATTACTTATCTATCTAACCTCTCACTTTATTGTCAGTTTCTCTCTCTCTTTCGCGCGCGCACTTTGTATATCGACTGTTGGTTTCACATGTCGGCACCTCTTACTTTGCCCATCTATATAATCCATATTTAACTGAAAACTCACTCTCGACTCTCACGGGAGCGCGTGCGTGTGTTGTGCTGTGTCATCATGGCTTGTGTAGTCGACCACTGATCATCACGGCTTTATCTTCAGTTCTTGTTTATCATTCTGTTTTTGCCACGATGTGAGGTTCGCCATTATCTTTCAGCTTATTCTTTTTTTTTTTAAATTTCTTTTCTTTTCTCTCATTATATCTATTTGAGGTTCTTTCTGTATGTCTGAATGTATGTCTGTAAAACATTAAATGTGTGTCGTTTTGTGTAATTCTATTTATATATCTACCTTTCTATCTAGGCAACATTCATTTTTTACTTAACTCGTCCTCTGCTGCCTTTCAGCGTCGAGGGAGAGTGGAGATGAATAATAATAAATGAATATTATTATGGAGGGGCGTTTCCGATGCGATAAGTCGGTGAATCATTTCATGGGAAGAAAGTGTGTATACAACACTCGGGGAGGGGGGGATCACAAATAATCAACAAACAGAAGAAAAAAAACAAAGAACAATAGACAGCCCGAAGCTGGATCGAACCAGTACTTCTGGACAAGGAGAGTAGAGAGTTCGGCCACGCCTCTAAAGTGTGTCTCCAGCATAATGCTCATCCGGATGACCGCCATTTAACTAAATGCATCGCCTTCTAGCAATGACTTACTCTGCGACAGAACTAACACAGCGGCAGAGGACAATGCAACATACACACAACAGTGCTCATACACACAACAGTGCTCAGAGCCAAAATAATCGAGAAACAATCGCGATCATACAGACACAACGTAAATAAAATTGCAACCATAACTATTTGTGGTATCAGGAAACAACAGATAAATGGTTCGGCCACATAACAAGACACAACTAACAATGACTCAAAGAGCCATAAACAAACGCTACAAAAATGCCAGATTAAGAGGAAGACCGAGAAAGAGCTGGATAAAGGGAATACTACAGTCACTAGGAGGGATACAAGAGCAAAGAATCGCAGATTGTATCTCCCCTCGACGCCAACGGCAGTGGAGGAAGATAGAAGAAGAAGAAATGGCCTTCTACATCCACCTTTTTCTCACTGTTGTTTCAGAATGTTAAGGCTTTCAACCGAATGATGTAGGTGGAGACCATGTCACTTGCTCTACCATTTGATCTGCTTGGAATATTCACATCACACGAAAGCAAACTGTCAAACTGACCGGAGTTCTCGATGTAGGACATGCGGTTTATTTTGCGTTACAGCTGCAAAGACTCTTCGAAATTAATAAACTTATGTAAAAAAATAAATATAATACTGAAATAAGGAAAGGAGGGAAACAAGTGAGTATATATATATATATAGGCGTATATATCACACACACACATTCATAAGCGAGTTTTTTTTTTAACTTTTGGTAAATATGGCGGATATGCGACAGGAACCGTTGAGGCTCAGTCTAAAAAGTGTTCCTTGTTGTAGTTCCTCTGAGTTTAGTTCTCTGTGCACAACGTGCGCTGTGTTTTTCATCGGGATCTTTTTTGGATATTCCGATTGCTACGATGAATGATGATATCGTATGAGGGAGGGCAGTTTAGCTGCGTTCACTTTCAGTGCCGCTTGGCCTTTTGGCTTGTGCTGTAGCTGCTACGATGGGGGCTGCATCTACCTTTCTTTGTTTTGGATCATTCAGTGAGATGTGAAAAATTTTAACATTTTTAACTCGAATGATTCCCTGGCACGGGCGGTTGAGCAATTATGGATTTTAATTCGTTCGCAGTGATACCGGGGCCTTCGACTAACCATAACCATTCCTAAACAAATAAAATATGGTGAACTATTAATCCACAGTAAAATATAAATCAGCAGACATAACCTACAATATATTATACATGTTTACAACACGGGGTGGGAGGGAGAAATTCACAAATAATCAACAATAGAAAAAAAGAACAATAGGCAGAACCAGTACTCCTCGACACAGAGAATGAAGAGTTCGGTAGCATAGTTGTGAAAACCACGTGGTATGATTATAACTTTACGTATGTGAGGGAGGGTCAGAACAAAATCAAAACGATGTCACGGCTCAGTAGGCCTTTAGCAGGAACAAAGGACACTGCAGAAAAAAAAATGTCTAGTACACATTTCAGAGTCTGGTCGAGCCTCAAAGCCACGTCAAAAAAAAAAAAAGTCTCCCATCTGGGAGTTGAACCCTGACTTTTTCATATCAGTAACGATTTCACTAACCACTCAACCACAGCGTCGATGGTTAGCTCCGAAGTGCTGTGATGTCAACGCTAACAGTAAATGTAAACGAATATAACATGCGCCTGTCTTTGCCTGTTAACCTCACATTCCAGCAGCGCATCTAGATCCAGGACACAGTTCTGTAATCAGAAAACGTGCACGCCTGGTTAGCTGCTCAGTATATAAGGTTTTATCGTTGTCGACAGGTAAGTGTTTCTTCTGTCTCCCTAACCTGACAGTTAGGGAGGGTATCGCTTCTTCTTTGTGTTCTTGTGTATGTGTGTTTTTTTTTTCACTTCTGTCTTCCTTGTGTATATTTTATTTCTAACTTAGATAATCTGCCGCTGTAGCAGATCCTCTTTTACTCTCATTTCTCTTAGAAATTCCGAACTATTCTTTCATCTTCTTTTTTCCTTAATCTTTTGTCTTTCAGAGTTTGCAGACTGTTTGTCACCGATACCCTATTTGATTCGTTAATTTGTGCCTTTTTATAAAAACACGTATGCTTCTTCCAATATAAATTGAAAGTTATTAGAAGAGGCTGTATCTTAAGAATTAAATAATTTGGAAGTTAAAAATACAATTGTGCACCCATGAAACTATTACATTTAGGGATCTTTGATTTCTTGTTGTTGTGAACATTATTCTGCTAATCTGCTATATCACTCGCAGATATTTACTTGAGCTAAAAATGTTACATTTTGCGTTTAACTATCCTCTAACTATCTTTACGACACATAGTACCAATGCTGGTGTATGTCGGGGGGCGACGATAGAACCAGAGGGATAAAGACCGCTTGGTCAAGCAGTCGCAACAACGTGTGCGACTCAGGCTTTTTATTTCACCCCGATAGAAAAAATCATTTCTGTCTACCGCGGGCTTCGAACACCGTCATCATGTGCCATACCGGTTGGCGTAGGTGATCATGTCCCTCCACAATCTTCTATCTACAGTGCATCGTATCACTTCTGTTGTTGACTGTTTTCCATGCCATGACACCAAGCTATCCAGTATTTTCTCTTTCTGTCGTCCGCGATCTCTCTTTCCTTCTATTTTGCCAGTTGTAACCAAGTATTCCAACTTTCCTCTTCTCATGATGTGCCCGAAAAATGTTGATTGCTTCTTTCTGATGTTTTTTTAAGAGCTGCCTTTTTGTGTTGGCCTCTTTGAGAACTTCCTCATTGGTCTTTTTAGCTGTCCAGGGAACTTTCATCATTCTTCTGAGAAATCCCATCTCTGTGGCCTCTAATCGTCTTTTCATTTGTTTGTCTAACGTCCATGATTCGCTTCCATGGATCAGAATTGGTTCGAACACCGTATGTCAGCTTTTTCAGCCAGCGGAACAGTGTTTTTTTTTTTTTTTTTTTTGCGTTTAAGGTGTCACAAATTGAAACCACTTTAATAGAATATCAGTTTTAAGAATGAGGGGCTGTCCTAGGCTCAAAACATCTGTAACTATAAAATGTACACATTTTTCAATTTAGAGTTAAAATGTCACTTTTATAGGAAAACAAACAGCTGTGAGGAGAAGAGACATTCTCGATCTTTTGTACTCTTGTTTGTGCTTTATGCTACCACGTTTGGGGTTGTTTCTAGTATTCCGTTTGTCCATCATTTTTGAGAACGTCCTCTGGGAAAGTTATTATTGATATTTCCGTTAGTTGTATTTTTTTAATTGCTTCTGTCTTGTCACATGACCAAACCATTTAGTTTGTTTTTATTTATTGTACTGCAGGGGGATCTTTGTCTTCTAAGTCTTCATTTCCTATTGTATGTCTCAGACTGGTGCCTACCATACGCACAACATATCTAACTTCTCTCTTGTGAATTTCAAACAATTTCCAGACCAGTGAAGCAGAAGTGAATAATAAATCGTAAAATCAGCGACCCAACACTGATCAAGCCCTCGCTGCACTACTTCCTCCATGCTCTGTATTGTGTCACAGGAGACTGGCTAATGATGTGAAGATTTGATTAATAGCGTCTGTTTAGAATTGCTCATGAATAGTATATCTTGTACTGCACTAGTCGCTCCGACAGATGAGCTTCATCTCCCGCAGGAGAAGTCAGGAAATAAAAAAAAAAAAAATAATACAACCCACACAACATCAATTGTAGTCAATGAATTAACGGCTTGATATTGACCCCGTGTTATTATTGAGTACTATATATAGCTTTTTCGAGCCGCGATAGCTCAGTGGTTAGTGAACTGAACTACAAAGGACAATATGTCGGGTTGGATCCTGATTGACGGTTTCCAGGTTCACCCAGCCTTAAAGGAGTACCGGTTTTTTTCTGGGAAAGTAAAGTGGCGCGGGCGTTATACCGACCACATTACCCTAAAACTCATGTGCTGAAGGTCTGTAAAAATTATGGTCACTAACGCCATATTCCCAATACGCCACTTGGCGTGACGGGGCTCTTTACTTTTTAAAAATATATATATATATATTGGTTCCTACTATTTTCTTATGATTTCATTTGGTATTCTATCTTTTCTTGTGTTGTTTGTTACTTTTCTCAAGCATCGCATCTCACATGTATTGATCTTTCTTAATTGTGATTTAGAAAGGATCCATGTTTGACTTTCATAGCACAAAGTTGGTATGAAAATGCTATTTATCATTTGTTGTTTAGCTGGCATAGAAATGTTTGGATGTCTTAGCAATGGTGAAAGCTGGTATGTGACAGCATTTGCTTTTTGTTTGATATTCGCCCAAAATTGAGTCTCATTGGAACTTTACTAAAGATACAAAGCTGACGCATGCAAAAGAAAACAAAAGAGGCGCCTTTAATTTTTTAAACATTTACTGTACATGTGCTAAGCTTACAAGTCGAGACTATTGTAGTCATTTCTCAATTTAAAAAAAATATATATAGTTTCATTTCCTTTCAATAAATATTCATTGTCTTGTATGCTTACACAGCATTATTTCACACAGTATTGTTTAATTCATTTCACGCGCTTCTCTTTTTGTTTATCCTTCATTAAACTTGCGACTCTCACGGTATCGCCTAACCTCTCTCGAATCTTGTCATGCACAAATCTAACTCCCACGGTTTACGCCTAAATAAGTGTATTTGTGGTCTCAGTGTCTCAGGCATCATCAAAGACACTCTCTGACATAATCAAGTAAATCTGGAACCAAAAACCAGCAGCGGCTTTATCCATAAATCTTTATCACGTTTCCTGACAAAAGCCATTCTATGTTGTCACATGCACTCTGAACTTTAACTCCCTCGGCTGTTGGCTCGGAGATAGATGTTTCTTTATATTTGTTTAAGCTAGAGGTTCTCAAATCGTGCATAAATCACACACTTTTGCTGAAGCGTCAGACTTACCAAAAAAAAGGGGGGGGGGGGAGGAGGAAATTAACTTAATTAAGGTGGTTGGTCTTAGAATTATTGCTCAGCGTGGCTTTCTGTGGAGTGATACGTGACGAGCCTCCTATTCTTCTGCAAATCATTCCAGAGGATGAGGTATGTTTACAGCACTCGGAAGAAATCACTAATAATCAACACAGAAAATAACAAAAAGCAATATATGATCCGAAGGCAGGATCGAACCCGTACTCCTTGGCACTGCACCTTGCCACAAGAAACCAAACGCTAGAGCCCACGGCCACCTCAGTTATCTAAAAAAAAAACTTAGGTTAGACGCCCATACAAAACAAATGGCACTGGCCTTACCTCTCAATGTCTGAATGACACTGGTCTTACCTCTCAATGTCTGAATGACTATGGCCTTCCCTTTCAATGTCTGAATAACACCGGTATTACCTTTCAATGTCTGAATGACACCGGTATTACCTTTCAATGTCTGAATAACACGGTATTACCTTTCAATGTCTCAATAACACCGGTATTACCTTTCAATGTCTGAATGACACTGGTCTTCCCTCTCAATGTCTGAATGACACTGGTCTTCCCTCTCAATGTCTGAATGACACTGGTCTTCCCTCTCAATGTCTGAATGACACTGGTATTACCTCTTAATGTCTGAATGACACTGGTATTACCTCTCAATGTCTGAATGACACTGGTATTACCTCTCAATGTCTGAATGACACTGGTCTTCCCTCTCTATGTCTGAATGACACTGGTATTACCTCTCAATGTCTGAATGATACTGGTATTACCTCTCAATGTCTGAATGACACTGGTATTACCTCTCTATGTCTGAATGACACTGGTATTACCTCTCAATGTCTGAATGACACTGGTATTACCTCTCAATGTCTGAATGACACTGGTATTACCTCTCAATGTCTGAATGACACTGGTATTACCTCTCAATGTCTGAATGATACTGGTATTACCTCTCAATGTCTGAATGACACTGGTCTTCCCTCTCAATGTCTGAATAACACTGGACTTCCCTCTCAATATCTGAATGGCACTGGTCTTTCCTTCAATATCTGAATGGCACTGGTCTTTCCTCTCCATACAATGTGTGAATGACACTGGTCTTCCTCTCAATGTCTGAATGACACTGGACTTCCCTCTCAATATCTGAATGGCACTGGTCTTTCCTCTCCATACAATGTGTGGATGACACTGGACGTCCCTCTCAATATCTGAATGGCACTGGTCTTTCCTCTCCATACAATGTGTGAATGACACTGGACTTCCCTCTCAATATCTGAATGACACTGGTCTTTCCTTCAATATCTGAATGGCACTGGTCTTTCCTCTCCATACAATGTGTGAATGACACTGGTCTTCCCTCTCATTATCTGAATGGCACTGGTCTTCCCTCTCATTATCTGAATGGCACTGGTCTTTCCTCTCCATACAATGTGTGAATGACACTGGTCTTTCCTTCAATATCTGAATGGCACTGGTCTTTCCTCTCAATGTCTGAATGGCAATGGACTTCCTTCTCAATATCTGAATGGCACTGGTCTTCCCTCTCCATACAATATCTGAATAACACTGGTCTTTCCTCTCAATATCTGAATGGCACTGGTCTTTCCTCTCCATACAATGTCTGAATGACACTGGTCTTCCCTCTCAATATCTGAATGGCACTGATCTTCCCTCGCCATACATTGTCTGAATGACACTGGTCTTCCCTCTCAAGGTCTGAATGACACTGGACTTCCCTCTCAATACTGTATATGAATGGCACTGATCTTCCCTCTCCATACAATGCCTGATTGGCACTGGTCTTTCCTCTCAATGTGTGAATGACACTGGTCTTCCGTCTCAATATATGAAAGACACTGGTCTTCCGTCTCAGTATATGAATGACACTGGTCGTTCCTCTCAATGTGTGAATGACACTGGTCTTCCGTCTCTATGTCTGAATGACACTGGTCTTTCCACTCAATGTGTGAATGACACTGGTCTTCCCTCTCAATATCTGAATGACACTGGTCTTCCATCTCAATATCTGAATGACACTGGTCTTCCGTTTCAATATCTGAATGACACTGGTCTGCACCTTGCCACAAGAAACCAAACGCTAGAGCCCACGGCCACCTCAGTTATCTAAAAAAAAAAACTTAGGTTAGACGCCCATACAAAACAAATGGCACTGGCCTTACCTCTCAATGTCTGAATGACACTGGTCTTACCTCTCAATGTCTGAATGACTATGGCCTTCCCTTTCAATGTCTGAATAACACCGGTATTACCTTTCAATGTCTGAATGACACCGGTATTACCTTTCAATGTCTGAATAACACCGGTATTACCTTTCAATGTCTCAATAACACCGGTATTACCTTTCAATGTCTGAATGACACCGGTATTACCTTTCAATGTCTCAATAACACCGGTATTACCTTTCAATGTCTGAATAACACCGGTATTACCTTTCAATGTCTGAATGACACCGGTATTACCTTTCAATGTCTGAATAACACCGGTATTACCTTTCAATGTCTGAATGACACTGGTCTTCCCTCTCAATGTCTGAATGACACTGGTCTTCCCTCTCAATGTCTGAATGACACTGGTCTTCCCTCTCAATGTCTGAATGACACTGGTATTACCTCTTAATGTCTGAATGACACTGGTATTACCTCTCAATGTCTGAATGACACTGGTATTACCTCTCAATGTCTGAATGACACTGGTCTTCCCTCTCTATGTCTGAATGACACTGGTATTACCTCTCAATGTCTGAATGATACTGGTATTACCTCTCAATGTCTGAATGACACTGGTATTACCTCTCTATGTCTGAATGACACTGGTATTACCTCTCAATGTCTGAATGACACTGGTATTACCTCTCAATGTCTGAATGACACTGGTATTACCTCTCAATGTCTGAATGACACTGGTATTACCTCTCAATGTCTGAATGATACTGGTATTACCTCTCAATGTCTGAATGACACTGGTCTTCCCTCTCAATGTCTGAATAACACTGGACTTCCCTCTCAATATCTGAATGGCACTGGTCTTTCCTTCAATATCTGAATGGCACTGGTCTTTCCTCTCCATACAATGTGTGAATGACACTGGTCTTCCCTCTCAATGTCTGAATGACACTGGACTTCCCTCTCAATATCTGAATGGCACTGGTCTTTCCTCTCCATACAATGTGTGGATGACACTGGACGTCCCTCTCAATATCTGAATGGCACTGGTCTTTCCTCTCCATACAATGTGTGAATGACACTGGACTTCCCTCTCAATATCTGAATGACACTGGTCTTTCCTTCAATATCTGAATGGCACTGGTCTTTCCTCTCCATACAATGTGTGAATGACACTGGTCTTCCCTCTCATTATCTGAATGGCACTGGTCTTCCCTCTCATTATCTGAATGGCACTGGTCTTTCCTCTCCATACAATGTGTGAATGACACTGGTCTTTCCTTCAATATCTGAATGGCACTGGTCTTTCCTCTCAATGTCTGAATGGCAATGGACTTCCTTCTCAATATCTGAATGGCACTGGTCTTCCCTCTCCATACAATATCTGAATAACACTGGTCTTTCCTCTCAATATCTGAATGGCACTGGTCTTTCCTCTCCATACAATGTGTGAATGACACTGGTCTTCCCTCTCAATATCTGAATGACACTGGTCTTCCATCTCAATATCTGAATGACACTGGTCTTCCGTTTCAATATCTGAATGACACTGGTCTGCACCTTGCCACAAGAAACCAAACGCTAGAGCCCACGGCCACCTCAGTTATCTAAAAAAAAAACTTAGGTTAGACGCCCATACAAAACAAATGGCACTGGCCTTACCTCTCAATGTCTGAATGACACTGGTCTTACCTCTCAATGTCTGAATGACTATGGCCTTCCCTTTCAATGTCTGAATAACACCGGTATTACCTTTCAATGTCTGAATGACACCGGTATTACCTTTCAATGTCTGAATAACACCGGTATTACCTTTCAATGTCTGAATGACACTGGTCTTCCCTCTCAATGTCTGAATGACACTGGTCTTCCCTCTCAATGTCTGAATGACACTGGTCTTCCCTCTCAATGTCTGAATGACACTGGTCTTCCCTCTCAATGTCTGAATGACACTGGTATTACCTCTTAATGTCTGAATGACACTGGTATTACCTCTCAATGTCTGAATGACACTGGTATTACCTCTCAATGTCTGAATGACACTGGTCTTCCCTCTCTATGTCTGAATGACACTGGTATTACCTCTCAATGTCTGAATGATACTGGTATTACCTCTCAATGTCTGAATGACACTGGTATTACCTCTCTATGTCTGAATGACACTGGTATTACCTCTCAATGTCTGAATGACACTGGTATTACCTCTCAATGTCTGAATGACACTGGTATTACCTCTCAATGTCTGAATGACACTGGTATTACCTCTCAATGTCTGAATGATACTGGTATTACCTCTCAATGTCTGAATGACACTGGTCTTCCCTCTCACTGTCTGAATAACACTGGACTTCCCTCTCAATATCTGAATGGCACTGGTCTTTCCTTCAATATCTGAATGGCACTGGTCTTTCCTCTCCATACAATGTGTGAATGACACTGGTCTTCCCTCTCAATGTCTGAATGACACTGACTTCCCTCTCAATATCTGAATGGCACTGGTCTTTCCTCTCCATACAATGTGTGGATGACACTGGACGTCCCTCTCAATATCTGAATGGCACTGGTCTTTCCTCTCCATACAATGTGTGAATGACACTGGACTTCCCTCTCAATATCTGAATGACACTGGTCTTTCCTTCAATATCTGAATGGCACTGGTCTTTCCTCTCCATACAATGTGTGAATGACACTGGTCTTCCCTCTCATTATCTGAATGGCACTGGTCTTCCCTCTCATTATCTGAATGGCACTGGTCTTTCCTCTCCATACAATGTGTGAATGACACTGGTCTTTCCTTCAATATCTGAATGGCACTGGTCTTTCCTCTCAATGTCTGAATGGCAATGGACTTCCTTCTCAATATCTGAATGGCACTGGTCTTCCCTCTCCATACAATATCTGAATAACACTGGTCTTTCCTCTCAATATCTGAATGGCACTGGTCTTTCCTCTCCATACAATGTCTGAATGACACTGGTCTTCCCTCTCAATATCTGAATGGCACTGATCTTCCCTCGCCATACATTGTCTGAATGACACTGGTCTTCCCTCTCAAGGTCTGAATGACACTGGACTTCCCTCTCAATACTGTATATGAATGGCACTGATCTTCCCTCTCCATACAATGCCTGATTGGCACTGGTCTTTCCTCTCAATGTGTGAATGACACTGGTCTTCCGTCTCAATATATGAAAGACACTGGTCTTCCGTCTCAGTATATGAATGACACTGGTCGTTCCTCTCAATGTGTGAATGACACTGGTCTTCCGTCTCTATGTCTGAATGACACTGGTCTTTCCACTCAATGTGTGAATGACACTGGTCTTCCCTCTCAATATCTGAATGACACTGGTCTTCCATCTCAATATCTGAATGACACTGGTCTTCCGTTTCAATATCTGAATGACACTGGTCTGCACCTTGCCACAAGAAACCAAACGCTAGAGCCCACGGCCACCTCAGTTATCTAAAAAAAAAAACTTAGGTTAGACGCCCATACAAAACAAATGGCACTGGCCTTACCTCTCAATGTCTGAATGACACTGGTCTTACCTCTCAATGTCTGAATGACTATGGCCTTCCCTTTCAATGTCTGAATAACACCGGTATTACCTTTCAATGTCTGAATGACACCGGTATTACCTTTCAATGTCTGAATAACACCGGTATTACCTTTCAATGTCTGAATGACACTGGTCTTCCCTCTCAATGTCTGAATGACACTGGTCTTCCCTCTCAATGTCTGAATGACACTGGTATTACCTCTTAATGTCTGAATGACACTGGTATTACCTCTCAATGTCTGAATGACACTGGTATTACCTCTCAATGTCTGAATGACACTGGTATTACCTCTCAATGTCTGAATGACACTGGTATTACCTCTCAATGTCTGAATGACACTGGTATTACCTCTCAATGTCTGAATGACACTGGTATTACCTCTTAATGTCTGAATGACACTGGTATTACCTCTTAATGTCTGAATGACACTGGTATTACCTCTTAATGTCTGAATGACACTGGTATTACCTCTCAATGTCTGAATGACACTGGTCTTCCCTCTTAATGTCTGAATGACACTGGTCTTCCCTCTCAATGTCTGAATGACACTGGTATTACCTCTCAATGTCTGAATGACACTGGTGTTACCTCTTAATGTCTGAATGACACTGGTATTACCTCTCAATGTCTGAATGACACTGGTATTACCTCTCAATGTCTGAATGACACTGGTATTACCTCTTAATGTCTGAATGACACTGGTATTACCTCTTAATGTCTGAATGACACTGGTATTACCTCTCAATGTCTGAATGACACTGGTATTACCTCTCAATGTCTGAATGACACTGGTATTACCTCTTAATGTCTGAATGACACTGGTCTTTCCTCTCAATGTCTGAATGACACTGGTATTACCTCTTAATGTCTGAATGACACTGGTATTACCTCTTAATGTCTGAATGACACTGGTATTACCTCTCAATGTCTGAATGACACTGGTATTACCTCTTAATGTCTGAATGACACTGGTCTTCCCTCTCAATGTCTGAATGACACTGGTATTACCTCTTAATGTCTGAATGACACTGGTCTTCCCTCTCAATATCTGAATGGCACTGGTCTTTCCTCTCCATACAATGTGTGAATGACACTGGACTTCCCTCTCAATATCTGAATGTCACTGGTCTTTCCTTCAATATCTGAATGGCACTGGACTTCCTTCTCAATATCTGAATGGCACTGGTCTTTTCTCTCCATACAATGTCTGAATGACACTGGTCTTTCCTCTCAATATCTGAATGGCACTGATCTTCCCTCGCCATACATTGTCTGAATGACACTGGTCTTCCCTCTCAAGGTCTGAATGACACTGGACTTCCCTCTCATTATCTGAATGGCACTGGTCTTTCCTCTCCATACAATGTGTGAATGACACTGGTCTTTCCTTCAATATCTGAATGGCACTGGTCTTTCCTCTCAATGTCTGAATGGCAATGGACTTCCTTCTCAATATCTGAATGGCACTGGTCTTTCCTCTCCATACAATGTCTGAATGACACTGGTCTTTCCTCTCAATATCTGAATGGCACTGATCTTCCCTCGCCATACATTGTCTGAATGACACTGGTCTTCCCTCTCAAGGTCTGAATGACACTGGACTTCCCTCTCAATATATGAATGGCACTGATCTTCCCTCTCCATACAATGCCTGAATGGCACTGGTCTTTCCTCTCAATGTGTGAATGACACTGGTCTTCCGTCTCAATATATGAAAGACACTGGTCTTCCGTCTCAATATATGAATGACACTGGTCGTTCCTCTCAATGTGTGAATGACACTGGTCTTCCGTCTCTATGTCTGAATGACACTGGTCTTTCCACTCAATGCGTGAATGACACTGGTCTTCCCTCTCAATATCTGAATGACACTGGTCTTCCATCTCAATATCTGAATGACACTGGTCTTCCGTTTCAATATCTGAATGACACTGGTCTTTCCTCTCAATGTGTGAATGGCACTGGTCTTCCATCTCAATATCTGAATGACACTGGTCTTCCGTCTCAATATCTGAATGACACTGGTCTTTCCTCTCAATGTGTGAATGACACTGGTCTTCCGTCTCAATATCTGAATGACACTGGTCTTTCCTCTCTGTGTGTGAATGACACTGGTTTTCCGTCTCAATATCTGAATGACACTGGTCTTTCCTCTCAATGTGTGAATGACACTGGTCCTCCGTCTCAATATCTGAATGACACTGTCTTTCCTCTCAATGTGTGAATGACACTGGTCTTCCGTCTCAATATCTGAATGACACTGGTCTTTCCTCTCTGTGTGTGAATGACACTGGTCTTCCGTCTCAATGTGTGAATGGCACTGGTCTTTCCTCTCAATGTGTGAATGGTATTGGTCTTCCGTCTCTATGTCTGAATGATTCTGTCTTTCCTCTCAATGTGTGAATGGTATTGGTCTTCCGTCTCAATATCTGAATGACACTGGTCTTTCCTCTCTGTGTGTGAATGACACTGGTCTTCCGTCTCAATATCTGAATGACACTGGTCTTTCCTCTCAATGTGTGAATGGCACTGGTCTTTCCTCTCAATGTGTGAATGGTATTGTCTTCCGTCTCTATGTCTGAATGATTCTGTCTTTCCTCTCAATGTGTGAATGGTATTGGTCTTCCGTCTCAATATCTGAATGACACTGGTCTTTCCTCTCAATGTGTGAATGACACTGGTCTTCCGTCTCAATATCTGAATGACTCTGGTCTTTCCTCTCAATGTGTGAATGATACTGGTCTTCTGTCTCAATATCTGAATGACACTGGACTTCCTTCTCAATGTCTGAATGGCACTGATCTTTCCTCTCCATACACTGTCTGAATGGCACTGATCTTTCCTCCCCATACAATGTCTGAATGGCCAGTGCTTGCATTGAATAGGACGGGTGACTACGGACAACCTTAGGACAGTTCTTGGTAATTGTTATTGGATTAAATGACCTGATCAGCTTTCACATCTGAAATCGATGCCGCCTCTGCAGTGAAGACATCCATCTAATAATCAAAAGTTTCAAACTCATGTCTTCCTATTCCTATATTTTGCTTCCAGCTCTTGTATTTTGTTCTGTCTTCTGCTTGCTAAGAAAATATAGCTTAACGTCCAAATGTTAGAACGAAACTACCTTAACCCTATACGTGTCATATTTTTTATATTTTAATTTTTAAATATTTAAACAGTAAAACAAACATCTCATGATCAGACATCCTGTTTTTTTCGAGTTGAAGGATAACACAAGAAAGAAGAAAATCACACTAGAAGCGTGGTGCATATGCTGATATGTTTATTGTGGCCCATATTATTCGACCATCGCCACTTTATAATGTGCTTCACTAATGTTATCTTTCTTTCCAAGAAGTGCAATCTCAGAAACCAATTAAAGACTGCGTGAACCTTTTTTCGCCATTGGTCGGGATATAGCCTAACGTCTCTTCCCTCTCTGAAGTTGAATCCTCTGC
Organism: Megaustenia siamemsis; assembly: GCA_032433765.1. Lineage (NCBI taxonomy): Eukaryota > Metazoa > Mollusca > Gastropoda > Stylommatophora > Ariophantidae > Megaustenia > Megaustenia siamemsis. The sequence continues at coordinate 56,624,495 of JAVIAB010000108.1, forward strand.
TCAATCGTAGCTCCCCTTCCTCTTTGTCAAATATATTTTTTTCTATTATTTATTTCATCCTCTTTATTCTCCCTTTTCGTTTACTTTTCTTCGTGGAAGTGGGAGCTCGTTTCTGTCTTTTATTTTAATTTCTGGTTGACGTCACGTGATACGCGTTTTCTAGTGCATTTTACAGACCTTCAGCACATGATTTTTGGGGTAATGTGGTCGGTATAGCCCGTGCCGCTTTACTTTCACTGAGAAAAATCCGGTACCCATTTAAGGCTGGGTGAACCCGGAAGCCGTCGGTTGGAATCGAACCCTACCCCTTGTCCTTTGTAGTTCAGTTCACTAACCACTGAGCTATCGCGGCTCCCTGTGATCGTTATGCTTGTAGCTTATGTTTACAACTGCGTGGATCGTGGTTAGTTATTTATATCCTATCGTTCGGCCTTATCATCTAATCTGTTCTCTCATCAAATATTTTATTATGATGATAATCCCTAACTGCCCTAATGGGCCTTCTCTTTTAGGAGCAAATGGTGGGGTGTAACGTACACTCCTACAAGGTGTGATGACAGTTTTACAAAAACGGAGCACAAGAAAAATACTGACGTTTCTGCCCACATGCTGCCTTCTTCAGGAAAAAAAAATAGAACACAGTCAACGGAATGAAAGATCGAACAGAGGTGAGAGAACGAAAAGCTAAAGTAAGTAACGAGAGAACAGAAACATGGATGACGTAGGACAAGCAATAAGTAGCAGCGGTATATAGTAAGCAGGAACAGGCAAATAACTGCAGTGCTACGGTAAAGCTGGTAGTAGGGAAGCCAAGTGCTGGGGTGTAATGTACACTCCTATAAGGTATGGTGACAGGTTTACGAAAAAGGAACACAAGAAAATTCTTTACCGCAGCACTAGAATTGTTTGTCTGTTCCCCTACCTCCACTTGTAATTTTATCAGTCATTACACTTCCATCGAGTGTCTGAAATATTTCATTTCCGTAGTATTTATCTTATCGATTTATCTAGAATCAATCTGATACTGATAGCAACGTTTGTACTTTATGTACAACTCCTCTCATGTTAGAACAGTATTCACATTTTGCTTGCTTGCGTTCGCCCGATGTCTAAAGAAGTACACATCTTCGTCATCCGCCCTTAAAAGGACGTTAAGTGGGCGTAGATGTGTTGTAGTTTGCAGTAGAACTGGGACATTTGCGCCTTTCGGCCCAACACATCCGATATCAGTATGTTATTTTTGAGTACCGGGTTGTATTTCCTCTTCGATCCCTACTCGCTTGGCCTCTAGACAGGTTAGTCTGTTACTAGGGGCACCTCGGGGAGGTGGAGTAGGGTCTGCATGGTTCTGGTTCACCGATCCTGTCACAAGAAAACAGATGTTGGTCGCTGACAACTTTCAGCTCTGCTGCTGGGAAGCGACTTTGCCTTCATTCACATTTTTACCACTGTTAAACCGTTAGAAACTCAGTTGATTATTTATGTAGCGCTGGTGAAATGACTAATGAATATATGATACGTATGAACGTGGAGATTTGGTTTGAAGTTGTTGCTGCTTCCTTTAAGCACGATTCAGATCACACGTTTGCTAGGTTTAGTCTTTGCTGTTATAAAACCACTTTTTTTTTATAGTTGTCTAACTGATTCTATCCCTCTGTGTACTATCATTAATAGTTTGGTTCGTGCTGGTTCAATCGCCGACTTACCATCGTTTGACATCCGGTAAGATGGCGACCATATGCACAGGTCTTTAGAGAGTAGTAAAAAAAAAAAGTAAAGTACCCCCTTCACGCCAAGTGGCGTATAGGGAAATATGGTGTTAGTGACCCTATATTTTACATACCTTCAGCACATGATTTTTGGGGTAACGTGGTCGGTATTACGCCCGTGCTGCTTTACTTTCCCAGAAAAAATCCGGTACCCATTTAAGGCTGGGTGAACCAGAAGCCGTCAGTTGGGATCGAACCCAACCCCTTGTCCTTTGTAGTCCAGTTCACTAACCACTGAGCTATCGCGGCTCCTCTTTAGAGAGTGCTATCACTAAAACCTTTTTCGGTGTTTGTGTAACTTTTTTAATCTATTCGATTAAATAGGAGTTGGAAAGTGATTGCGGGCACTCCTTTTTCGGTCGTTTAAAATTGTCGTCCACCCAGCCGTCTTGGCTCACACTGAAGCTTGACCTTGCTAACGTCATAACCGTCAACGCAAAACGTCGTCGCCTGTACCGTCAATTAGGGCTGCACGGTAGTCAACCTGGTCAATAGAGTTTGGCAACGCGTTGTAGCGGGAGTTGTGACATGCCTGGAGCGGATGTGGGGAATTTCCAACTGCAGAGAAGTTGATTCCATCTGTAAAACTGATCAGAACCGTCGTTTATAGTTTGGTTCTTCCTAGTTCTATCACTGACAGACCATGGTTTATAGTTGGGTTCCTGCTGGTTCTATCGTTGATAGACCATCGTTTATAGTTGGGTTCTTTCTAGTTCTATCGTTGATAGACCATCGTTTATAGTTGGGTTCTTCCTAGTTCTATCGCCGACAGACCATGGTTTATAGTCTGGTTCCTGCTGGTTCTATCGTTGATAGACCATCGTTTATAGTTTGGTTCTTCCTAGTTCTGTTGCTGACAGACCATGGTTTATAGTTTGGTTCCTGCTGGTTCTGTCATTGATAGACCATCGTTTATAGTTTAATTCTTTCTGGTTCTATCGCTGACAGACCATGGTTTATAGTTTGGTTCCTGCTGTTTCTATTGTTGATAGACCATTGTTTATAGTTTGGTTCTTCCTGGTTCTATCCCTGACAGACGATCGTTTATAGTTTGATCTCTGCTGTTTCTATCTCTGACAGACCATCGTTTATAATTTGGTTCCTGCTGGCCCTATCGGTAACAAACCAAACTATATAATTTACTTCCTGCTAAACCTATCCCCGGCAATCGTCATAGTCTTCTGTAATCATTGTAGTCACTTCAGTTGACTCTGTGATGACTCTTCTGCCATACTTCCAGCATAATCTGGAGAAACATGCAGGCTCTATACTTGGTTGTGACCAAAAGAAGAAAGTAAAATGTAATGTTTCTACTGAGTATGGAAAACAAATTTACATGTTTACCGCTTGGCTACTAAACATGCAGCCATTCATCTCCAGCATTAACAAACTCCCTTCGCAGGTTTCCTGAAAGTGGGATTCCTGCCAGTATTTTATTTCTACCGATCTACGTATCTCTGGAGGCTGTAGAAATGTGGTTTTATAGAAGAATGTTGAGAATACCTTGGACAGCTAAGAAGAGTAATGAAAACGTTCTGAAATAGGCCACAACAAAGAGAGAGCTAATTTCCAATATTATGATGAAACAATCATAATTTTTGACCATGTAATGAGAAGGAAACTGCTGGAATATATTGTAACAACTGGGAAAGTTGAGGAACAAAGAGATCGAGGGAAGCAAAGAGAAAAGATACCAGACAGCTTAAGAGAATGACTTACCAGAAAGTCAACAACAGAAATGATAAATAACTGTCGAGATTGAAAGTTGTGGAGAGACATGATTACCAACGCCAGCAAGCATGGATTTGATGATCATGATGTACATATCTGTCTGTTTGTTTAGCTATCTATCCATATATATATATATATATATATATATATATATATATATATATATATATATATATATATATATATATATATCCGAGCACATACCGACTCCATTTGCACTGCGTATATATATTTTCTACATGCTACATCACAAAGAAACCTAAACAGTTATTTAAACGTGCAAATAAACGAATAATATTGGCTAAGTGAAAGGATCATGGGAAATGCCGCCAAGGATAGCTATTATGCACAAAAAAATTGCACGCCGTAATCTTAAAGTCGACTTCAGCCTCTTGAAAAGGAGAGATCCTATCTCCTCTTTTCCTGCTTAATACCCAACTGGCCTACAATTCATTTAAAAATGATGGAACAAAATCCAATGATAACACACTCAAGTGTGTCAGCGTATTGCACGGGCTTTTTATTGAGAGATATCATTTCTTTCTTGCTTTCTCTCTTTCTTTCTTACTTTCTTTCTTTCTTTCTTTCTTTCTTTCTTTCTTTCTTTCTTTTTTTTTTTCGTTTCATTCTTTCTTTGTTTATGTTTTTATTTCTTATCTTTATTCTCTTCCTCCCTCCCTCCCTCCCTCCTCCCTCCCTCCCTCCCTCCCTCCCTCCCTCCTTCCCTCCCTCCCTTCTTTCCTTCCTTCCTTCCTTCCTTCCTTCCTTCCTTCCTTCCTTCCTTCCTTCCTTCCTTCCTTCATTCATTCTTTCCTTTCTTTTTTTCTCTGAGTGTTCAGCAGTTGTTGCATATTTTATCCTCTCCTAGCAATATATATATATATATAAATATAAATCTAAGGAAGGCAGATACACGAAACACTAAACCTAGAATATCCCACGTCACAAGCACCTGCAAAATCCCTAAAATGGTATGTAATCAAACTTGGATCAGTAACAACCAAGAAATAACAATTGAAAGACCTATAGTCTACTGATGTATTGCTGTGGGTTCTACCTATCATTCTGGGAATTTGTTCCATTTGTGAGTTTTGTTGAATTGAACAGAGAATTGAAACCTTTGAAATGTGGATATATAGAAGAATAGGTAGAATTGGATGGAAGGAAAAGAAAACAAACGATGAAGTTTTAAAACAACTAAAAATGGAAAGAAAACTACTAAGCACAATTCAAACAAGACAAATGCAATTTTTGGGCCATGTTAAAAGACACAACAGCCTACTGAAAGTAATCCTGGAGGGAAAATACAAGGTAAAAGAGGCAGAGGCAGACCAAGACTAACATGGACGAGTAACATCAAAAGATGGACAAATCAGCCTATGACAACCTGCACCATCAAAGCAAGAGACAGAGCAGAATGGCGCTCCATGGTAGCCAACCTTCGTTGCGGAGAAGGCACTCGATGATGATGATGATGATGATGATGATGATGATGATGATGATGATGATGTGTTTTGGGGTTTTTGTATTAGTAAGATAAAGGTAAGGTAAAGTACGAGACTTGAACCGGCGTCTTAGCACGCGAGTTTACACCCATATGTGCTCGGCCGCCTATCCAAAAATGTTCGGAAATTTCTGGATAGTGTCGCCTCAAGCATCGAAACTCAGATGCGAAGCAACATTCCTCACCTTCCCAGGGTAATACCCATCTACCCATTTCTGCTAACGGCTGGGTCGACCGTGGGGGTATTTTGTTTTCCAACCACGAGTACAATTCACACTGCTCCCAGCGGGAATCGAACACAGGTTGTCCGAACGTCGGTAGTCCAGTCGGGTGGTTTTCCCAACTCGGCTACCGAGGCCCCCATTAGGTTGATAAATCCCGCACCAACAGAAGATGCCACGAAATATCGGTATTGTTTTTTCTTCACATTACAATTTTCAATATCATATTTTTGTTCTCTAAATTATATTTAATTTCCTCATTTGAATAGTGAAGTGTCTATCATCGTTTCCGTTCACATTGTGCTTCCATGGTCAGACTTGTACAGTTCTTGGAAGACCCAAGAATAAAATAACAACAGGTGATATATAAAATGAACATGTTTTTCTTTCTATCGTTCACTCGATGACTTCTAAAGGAATTGATTGTTCTTTTCGTCATCCGTCCTTAGAAGGACATTAAATGGGGTGTAGATACGTTGTGTTGTAGTTTGCAGTAGAACTGTATCGTTTGCCAATTCGGCCCAATACATCCGATTTCAGCATGTTATTTTTGAGTATCGGGTTGTCTTCCCTGTTACACCCCTATTCGCTTGGCCAGACTGGTCAGGTTAGTCTGTTTCTGGAGGCACCACGGAGAGGCGCAGTAGGTCAGGATGTTTCTGGTGCATCGATTCTGATGCAAACCATCAGCTATGGTTCGCTGACAGCTTCCAGCTCTTCTATGAGGCGCGTTCATTATATATTTATATAATCAATCATATATATTGTTCAATATATATTATTATATATATATAATAATAATAATTATTATTATTATTATTATTATTATACAATAAATGAATAAGAAAAACTAAACAAAACTAGAAGTGATAAAATAATGAATCAGGTCTTGAGAGAAATGGTGGGCATAACAAGCCATTGCCTACAACAGAGTTAAATGGTTTGGACTTAAAGACTGGAATGAAATATAACCGGCAAGACGCCGGCCTCGAGACAGAGAGTTTGTGGGTTCGAATCCCGACTGCACATTTTAGAGATAAACAAGCAGGTTTTAGGAAGATCCCGACTAAGGTGTGTGCGACATTGTGTGCTACGTCATCGTAATGGTTTCATTGTATATCTCTAGACCGGCCGTACGTTAATCTTACGGTCTGTTGTTTTATGTGCGACGGGGATAATCTGACACTAAATGTGTGTTTATATGTTTGGAATTGGGGTCAACAACGATGGCCTAACATCATCAAGCGCTATACATAAAAAAAAAAATATGACGATCATCATTTTCAGGAGGACATGAACTTCCGGTATATGGTGGATAGGCGGCGGGAACAATTGAAGGTTATGCATGAAAATTGTTCCTTGTTGCAGTTTCCTCATATTCCAAGTCCGGCTTGTTGCAGGAGCTACTGAGTTAATTGCTCTGTGCACACCGTGATCTGTGTGTCTCATCCGTTTTGATAATGTTTCGATATTCCAATTATTATTATTGGTTATTGGTTATGGAAGGCCTCGGCATCACTGCAAACGAATTAAAATCCATAATTGCTCAACCGCCCGTGCCAGTGGAATCATCCGAATTACTAACTCATCTCCCAAACAAAGAAAGGTAACTGTAGTCCCCATCGTAGCAGTCTCAGCACACGCCAAAAGACATACGGCGAAACCGCGCAGAAAGTGAACACAGCCAACTGTTCCCCGTCATACGATATCATCATTCATCGTAAACAAGCGGGATATCGAAGCAGGATCAAAACGGATGAGACACACAGCTCACGGTGTGCACAGAGCACTTAACTCAGTAGCTCCTGCAACAAGCCGGACCTGGAATATGAGGAAACTGCAAGGAGGAACACTTTTCAGACATCCGCCTATCCACCATATACCATGGGAGTTCACGTCCTCCCGAAAATGATGATCGTCATAGCACTTGATGATGTTAGGCCATCATTGATGACTCCAATTCCAAACATATAGACACACAGTGGTGGTAAGTTATCATTTCCAATCCAACAGAAGCCACATGACCTGTAGTTAGTAAAACCACAGAGAGAATATGATTTTGTGACCTTCACTGATTCACTCTTAGATGTGAATGTGTAGTTTACACAAGAGGAGAAGTTTTCAACTACAGTGATTCCATTTAAGGCAATTCTGGGATAGCAAGGCAAGTCTCCTTTATAGCAGCAGAACTTGATGTTCTCCGCTCCCTTCTTGTAGCTGCCGCCACACGATTCTGATGTCTCATTAACTTGGACATCATTCAAGAACAATGTCAGATTAACATTCCATAGATATGGCTCTGATGATGAAATGCTTGGTGCAACAGTTGTATCAATCATACTGGAGGCTCCTGGTCTGTGGTCATTAATATCACAGACGGCACATGATGTTATATTCAGTGTATCTTTCTGGGGTGTAAATATGTGGCACACACATGGAGAGTGGTTTGTGGTCACAGTAATCCCATTAAAGGCAATTCTAGGGTAGCATGGCATAGCTGTTTCAGAACAGCACAATCCTATGATGTTTTGTGTGTTCGCTATAAAGCTGCTGCTGCTACACAATCCTGACCAATTATAGGTATGGACATTATTCACTTGCAATGACAAAACTGCTTTGTTTACATCATAAACCTCTGGAAGCGAATCATTAATGGGACTAATAGTACAATTTATTCTTCCATCGGGGATATCTTCATTGAGTCCCCAAAAAAGGTCTTTGGTTAAAAAGCACGTATGCTTTTAGTTAAACACAAAATGAGCCCACTTCATAGATTCAAAATGATCCTTGCCAATGCCATCCGTTTGCACAAGTTATGTCCTTAGCTACCAAATGTCCGAAACGAAGCCATCGAATTAACGACTTTACCTACAGCGAAGGTTAACGAATTGTGAACAAACATTTATGTTCAAACCCTTGAAAACATTTTAAAAAATCTGCCAACTCGCTGCATTAACATATATCGTGTTGTTCAATGTAAACATTGCTTAGTCCATAGCTCGAATATAAATAAGCTGCCATTATTCCAATTGTTTACGATGAATGATGATATCCTATGACAGGGAACAGTTGGCTGTGTTCACTTTCTGCGCGGTTTCGCCTTATGTCTTTTGGCGTGTGCTGAGACTGCTACGATGGGGACTGCAGTTACCTTTCTTTGTTTGGGAGATGAGATATTAATTCGGATGATTCCGCTGGCACGGGCGGTTGAGCAATTATGGATTTTAATTCGTTTGCAGTGATACCGGGGCCTTCCATAACCAAATAACCAACCAATCCTGGCTGCACCGGTTGGGATTTTTATTTATAATTTCTCTCTGCGGCAACCACCCCTGGTCTCAACAGCGAGGCCCGGCTTGAAACGTCAGTTACTCATCGACGGAAAAAAATATGAGTACCTCTGAAATCGGAGTTATCTGCCTATGCGGCGAGGGATCCCTGTGAACACGGCTGCCAGGGAAAAATGGATTAACACGCATAATTCAGTTCCTAGTCTCTAGGGACTTCGTCAGAGGTCAAAGCTGGCGAACGAAAAAAAAAATATATAACCATCATGCAGTTCGAGCGTTTTGCGTGTTAACATCCGTTCACAGAGATAACGGAATGCACTGAAAGAAATGATAGATGAGGTTAAACAAACATTAACTAGATTCAGTGTGACGACAACTCAAGCTACACAACTAGCGACGGTAGGAAAATTACACACTCCTCCTTTCTACGACGCTATATGGCACAAGGAAGAAGTAAGATGAAAAGAGAGAAGAGAATTGCTAGTCTTATGATCCCATGCCATTTGCCGCTTTACAAACACAATTTCTTTGGGGAAAACCCGACAGAACTAGCAATTTTTATGGAGCGACATCTTTTACCAGCAGTTTGAGCTAACTTGTTTAAAGTTTTCAATGTTTCTCCAGAGAAATAAATAGACTCGGAACAGCTGTTAGAAGCTGCTTCAGCCTCACCTGGAACACCTGGGTTTATTAAGGCTAACGGGTAAGCATTTCTCACCTGATGTAAAGAGAAGGTCATAGTAACGAAGAGATGATGTTGTTCTAACGAGTAGGTAGAACTTCTATAAACAGAAATATTATTCACTGGCAGGTAGTAAGTGTTTTGCAATGAGGATTGACTAGATGAACTCCAGATACTTTGTTGATCCAGTCTCTGACTTCGCCTCTCCGCAGCTTGTTTCTGACAGTTTTAATCTTTTTTACCGTGATCTGTATAGTCAGCTATATTGATATAGGTGTGGAAAGGTGGGAACATTTGCATAGAATGTCAAGCCTAATAGTTCGGCGCTCGTGTGTGTGTATTGATAAGAAAGTTGTGTGTAGGTTGTAGTCTGAACATACGTAAGCTAGTTGTATGGGATGTTGCACTCGCTACGGAACCCGCTATTTCTTTAATGGAGTTGCCATTAAACATTTGCTACTGAACCTGGTATTTCCTTAACTGATTTACTACTAAACACCCGCTTTGAAACCCTGTTTTTGTTAAATGAATTTACCACTAAACACTCACTACGGAACCTGATATTTCTTAAATGAATTTACCACTAACCACTCGCTACGGAACCTGGTATTTCTTAATTGGATTTACCACTAAACACTTTCTACGGAACCTGGTATTTCTTTAATGGATTTACCACTAAACACTTTTTACGGAACCTGGTATTTCTTTAATGGATTTACCACTAAACACTTTCTACGGAACCTGGTATTTCTTTATTGGATTTACCACTAAACACTCGCCCAGAGTTTACCAGCACATGTCCCAGCCATGCTGTGTGAACTCACGCGTACTGTACACTAACACTCACGGACAACAACCGTATTGTGTAGCCACCAGCAGCCAAATGACAGAGATCACCAGGGGCGTGTCACAACATCTAAGCGCTATACACACATGTACAGACACATTTATTTTCATTTCCCACACAATGAACGTACACTTGTTCAAATTTCGCTGCAATATCTACGTTGTTGCTAGAATTATTAAAGAAATGCCAGGTTTGGTAGCGAGTGAGACATCTTGTAAAATCTCGTTAATCGCTTGGCGAACTTTATGGCTCAGAATGCAGTAAGAGAAATGCACATGTGAATTATGTCCCAAGTCAGAATGCAGTAATTTTAGTGATGTCCCCAAGTCAGAATGCAGTAAGAGAAATGCACATGTGAATTATGTCCCAAGTCAGAATGCAGTAGTTTGAGTGATATCCCAAGTCAGAATGCAGCAAGAGAAATGCACATGTGAGTTATATCTCCAAGTCAGAATGCAGTAGTTTGAGTGATATCCCAAGTCAGAATGCAGCAAAGAGAAATGTACATGTGAGTTATATCTCCAAGTCAGAATGCAGCAAAAAGAAATGCACATGTGAGTTATGTCTCCAAGTCAGAATGCAGCAAAAAGAAATGCACATGTGAGTTATGTCTCCAAGTCAGAATGCAGCAAAGAGAAATGTACATGTGAGTTATGTCTCCAAGTCAGAATGCAGCAAAAAGAAATGCACATGTGAGTTATGTCTCCAAGTCAGAATGCAGCAAAAAGAAATGCACATGTGAGTTATGTCTCCAAGTCAGAATGCAGCAAAAAGAAATGCACATGTGAGTTATGTCTCCAAGTCAGAATGCAGCAAAAAGAAATGCACATGTGAGTTATGTCTCCAAGTCAGAATGCAGCAAAGAGAAATGTACATGTGAGTTATGTCTCCAAGTCAGAATGCAGCAAAGAGAAATGTACATGTGAGTTATGTCTCCAAGTCAGAATGCAGGAAAGAGAAATGCACATGTGAGTTATGTCTCCAAGTCAGAATTCAGCAAAGGGAAATGCACATGTGAGTTATGTCTCCAAGTCAGAATGCAGCAAAGAGAAATGCACATGTGAGTTATGTCTCCATGTCAGAATGCAGCAAGAGAAATGAACATGTGAGTTATGTCTCCAAGTCAGAATTCAGCAAAGAGAAATGCACATGTGAGTTATGTCTCCAAGTCAGAATGCAGCAAAGAGAAATGCACATGTGAGTTATGTCTCCAAGTCAGAATGCAGCAAAGAGAAATGCACATGTGAGTTATGTCTCCAAGTCAGAATGCAGCAAGAGAAATGAACATGTGCGCGATATCCCAAGTAGACGATTAGAAATTATTTGTAAAAGAGTATAACCTATTCACATGAGTACAACTTCTGATGATCTGATCTTTCTGTTTACTAAGCTTTACCAAGAGCTCCACGTACTTTAGAAACAAACTGATCTGGATCTTTGGAAGGGACTCTAAGATGGTTTTTTTTTTTAAAGTCCCTTTTGACTTTCCCTTCTAATCTGTTAGTGACAGTTTCAAGAAAAGATTGAGAGAAAAGGCAGCATCTTCTTGTTTCTTGTCAAATCAAACTTCTGTTATCTTCTCCCTTTGATTTAATTTAATTTCGAAATTTTCTTGTCCACTGATTAGGGTTCATAATAGTAGTTGAGTTTAATTGTAGTTTAATGACAGATAATTTTAATTACGCGAAGGATGACTCTATCAATCTCAGATTCCTCCCCGGTAGGCAAAGTCGCCTCCCAGGACCAGAGCTGGAAGTTCTCAGCGACTCACAGCTGATGGCTTGCGGCAGGATATGTGAACCAGAACCATCCAGACCCTACTCCACCTCTCCGTGGTGCCTCTAGTAACGGACTAACCTGTCTAGTGTGGCCAAGCGAGTAGGGATTAAATAGGGAAGACAATCCGGTAATCAAAAATAACACGCTGAAGTCGGATGTTTTGGGCCGAAAGGTGGAAATATCACAGTTTTACTGCAAACTACAACACAGACACGACTACTTAACGTCCTATTAAGGGCGGATGATGAGAAGATGTATTCCTTTAGTCATCGGGCTAACGCAAGCAACCCCGCAGCACCTATCCCACTATGATGCACCCTTCCACACGCCAGAGAAAGCACTAGCGACAGCACTATACCTTGGGGATATGGCTCTGTTCTTATCTCCCCTGACCGTGACCAGCTCCACATGGGACGAAAGTGCTAAGTGTTGTTCACTAGATAGAGAGGTGACCATTGGTTTATGCTGCTATCATTACAACATATAACTATTCGAGATATGTATTCTTCTTCTACTTTCCTTCCTCATTTGCCTTTCAGCGTCGAGGGGAGATATAATTTGCGGTCTTTTGCTCTTCTGTTCGCATCTACCGTTATTATGTTTCCTAGTGCTTCTAGTATTCCGTCGATCCATCTTCTTCGTGGTCGACCTCTGTGTCTGGTATTCTCGCAACGTTTATTTAAGGCTGGTTGTGTTGTGTTTTGATCTTTCTGCCGTGTCACGTAGCCACACCATTTTATCTGTTGCCTCTTTATATATTCTATGGCGGGGACTGTTCCTAACTTTTTTTTTTTTCAGTCTTCATTCCTGATCTTATCTTCGAGATATGTACCAATGTTATAAGCTTAGTCGAGTGAGATGTTTTCGTCAAGTAACGAACTGATACGACGACCACTACATGATACGATTCGGCAAGAATGCTCTTTTCTTTTATGAAGTGTCATATATCATTATTGGTGCCAACCATGAACTTATTTCTTTCCTATATCAATCATTTCTTTACTTCCATTGACCATTGATAAGTGAAGGCTTTCTTGAAATTGATATCTCGCCCCGTGCACTAGCACCAAGTTTCATTAGTCACTAGTATACAGCCAGCACGAAAGTAAAGAAAAAAGGTAAGTAGTCCCCGCCACGCCAAGTGTCGTATAGGGAATATGGTGTTAGTGACCATAATTTGTATAAACCTTCGACACACGATTTTTTGTGTAATGTTGTCGGTATTACGCCCGCGCCGCTTTACTTTCCCAGAAAAATCCGGTGCCCTTTTAAGGCTGGGTGAACCCGGAAGCCGTCGGTTGGGATCGAACCCGATCTCTTGTCTTTTCTAGTCCAGTTCACTAACCACTACAATCAGCACAAGGAACATTTTAAAAATGTGTATTCAATCGTTTTTATTATCTTCTGTTAATTGTATTTACTTATCTGTTATTTTATTTATATACTTCATGTAAGATGATGCACATGATGATGAATTCTATTTTTACGATCCATGTTTAGCAGGCATATTGAGGATTGATTTGGTCAGTGTACACAGCCGTCTAATTTTGTATTTTTGGATGATTGATTTAGGCTGTAAAATTTAATCGAGCTCTATTTCTCTGAAAACTCTAAATTATGTTTCTGACTTATCTCATCTTCGCCACTGGCTTTTTATTAATTTAGATTGAGGAATATCTTGATAATACTGTTATATTTTTCTTTTCTTGGTTTGACATTTATTGAGAACATGGTTTGTCGTTTGTTCGCCCCGCATGGGATAAATGTTATCATCTATTGTACACATGTGATATCTGAGCCTGTAGCAGCCGGTTATCATATTATTATTATGTCAACATTGTAAGAAGAGGGAGCCGCGATAGCTCAGTTTTTAGTTAACAGGGCTACAAAGGACAAGGGGTCGGTTTCAATCCCAACCGACGGCTTCCGGGTTCATCCAGCCTTAAATGGGTACCGGATTTTTTTTCTGGGAAAGTAAAGCGGCACGGGCGTAATACCGACCACATTACCCCAAAAATCATATGCTGAAGGTCTGTATAATTTATGGTCACTAACACCATGTTCCGTATACGCCACTTGGCGGGACCGGGGTTCTTTACTTTTTTTATTGTAAGAATAATCACTGTTGGACCTCGATTTCCGTCCTTGTTCGTCTGTCGAAAATAGTCCTATCCGGAACTCTTTCGAATACAACGGCTAATTCTATGATTAAACTAGCAGTGGCGTAGCTAGGGGAGTGCAAAGGGGGACATCTGCCTGTGGGCGCAGCATCCTGGGGCGCCGAATTTACCATTGTTGCCTTTATTATTTTACTTTGTTTTTTTTCTTTAATTATTTAAATTGCTTTCATCCTCTTCATACACTAGAAATATGCCACCAAATGCAGGTTTTCATGTTCTTCAACTGTAAAAAAAAAAAAAATCGGCAAAGCATGACGGACACTCTTAGGACTCACATGGGGGCCAGGAGGAGAATCTGACTTTGTCCCCCGGGCGCTTGAAATCCCTAGCTACGCCTCTGTAAGCTAGTGATGTTGCTATGGATACCAAGATGGGTTTCAGGTATGCATGTCTCTTTACGGGTTACCTGGAACACTATATCATTTCCTCTTTCCATGGCTTCTTTCCTGTGGTGCGTTACCGTAGTGTTACATTGATAATTGGGCTGGTGTTTCTAATCTTTCGGAACAAAGTGTTGATAAATTTGTTAACTTTGTTGGCTCTTTTCATTCCTCTTTCAAGATCACCCACTTGATCTCCAACATCTGTTGTCTCGTTTCACCCTTTGACACATCCGTCTTCTAAACTACAAACCGATCTATAGCCATTCTTGCTTCTTCACTATCTTCTCCCATCTCCAATAATGTTATTACTCGATCTCTTTTCTCGCCTTCTATCCCTCCGCAGACTGCAACCAGGACGATGACTTCTTAGTCAACTCCACCTCAATTTGAGTTTGTTTTCGCTGGTGCCACTAACCGGAATCGGTCCTTCAATTCGAGACTGACGAGTCCTCGTCATTTCCCGCGATGACGCCCTTAAACACCTCCCTCCCCCACTTCCGCCTTTCTTCTGGTATAATTATTCTTGGCCTCACCAAGTACCGAGCCGCGATAGCTCAGTGGTTAGCGAACTGGACTACAAAGGACAAGAGGTAGGGTTCGATTCTAACCGACGGCCTCCGAGTTCACCCAACGTTAATTGGGTACCGGATTTTTTTATGGGAAAGTAAAGTGGTTCACCTTCGACCACATTACCCCAAAACTCATGTGCTGAGGGTCTGTAAAAATTTATGGTCATTAACACGATATTTTTTATACGCCACTTGGCGTGACGGGGGCTCTTTACTTTACTTTTACTCACCCAGTACCACATTTTGCCGAGTTCAGGATCCTTAGACGCTACGCTCCCATCACTCGCTTCTGATCCAGCCTTTCGCCTTCTTTTTTCTCATTCTCTCTTGGTGGCTTATAGATGCGGAAAATAACCCTCTGGAACATTCTGGTGCGAAGCAGACTTTTGTAACCTTTTTTGTAGTATGGCCTTGTGGCCGACTGGTCTGCAAAGCCTGTCCTTTCTTGCTGAAGACCAACCAATTCACTTTCTGTAATTGCGTGTTGGAGATCAATGTACGTTTCGCTTGTGTTTCCCAGAAACTTTATATACCTCATAATCTGCACTTGATGCTACACAAATATACATTGACAAAACATCTAAACGTCTAGATGTTCGGTTTTGTGAACACCTCTGCTACATTTCACTTTAGGCTGGTATTCTATTGGCTACCCACTTCATCTCTTTTGACCACCGAAGCTCCCAAGATATCCAAGTAACTGTTATGTTATTAGTTTCGTAGGTGACCAATTGCCAATGGCATCCGTCTCGCAGCATGGTTCGGCTCTCTATAAACATGAAGAATCAACTAATTTCACTCTTTTCTATCATAACTACTAGCTCTCTCTTTTTCTCAACTATATATCTTTTATTTGTCTAATGTTTCTTCCTACTGATGAAAACTTTGTGGCTGAAACGTTTAGTTATTTAGTTTCATAATATTTGCGTAAAGCTGTAGCGTCTAAATTTATGTACTCCTCCCCCCTCCCCCTTTTTTTCTATCAACGTAATGGATCCTTTTTTTCAATTGAATAGATGTAATAATATGGATTGAAACCTTCTCTCCTATTGTAAATTGTAGATGAAACAGAATTGAAACCGTGGTTCCAGTGACAATACTCGGAGAACCGCTGTTAAAAGGTAACATTCATTAATATTTTATTAGCACGTGAGTATTAGTCAAGCTTCCAGCCCGCCACGTGATTCACCGTCACGCCTAGAACATTTTTAAGATCCTCCAACTTCAAGGTTTCCTGTTTTTAAATTCTTATATGTTCGTTGCTTTCTTTATCCTATTTTCCAACTGCGGCAGGTCTTGGCGTCTTGCTATCTATGTGATTCTAGACCTTCATCATTAGTGATAAATAAAGGCAAAAATATCCAATATACATCTGTTTGTTGCTGATGGCTTAGTTGTCTTGCTAATTTTCTCAGCTGCGTTATATTCTTCTGTTGTACATACACATTAAAACGCCATAACTTAAATTATAATATAATTTGTGGTTAAATATTTGAATACCTCACAACCGGAAGCGTCCATTTTGACAATATTTGAAATGTTTCTTTTTTATTAACACATTTCTACTAAAGTGCCAAAAACACATATATGGTCTCGGCTAGAAATGTATATTTGCTGTGCGCAGAGTGTCAAACTGAAGCCACCCCAATTGAATATCGATGTCAAGAATGTGTGCAATCTTGTAGTATATCAGGACATACTCATTCGTAATGCTGCGATGTTTCAAGGGTTATTGCTAAAACACCACATTAAGATTGTAACAAACAGCCGTGCCTAGCATTCTCGTGGCGGATGGGCGGTGAAGTGATTGTTTAAAGGGCTGCAACTCTCTTCGGCTCAAATTTTGGAGGAGAGCTCACTCCTCTGATAATTTTCCTTCCCTAAAAAATGCCAGGTACATATTTTTACTTGGATGATTTAAAAACAATCATACTTCCGACGTGGGCTAATAGTTTCAATCAATCAAAGCCCTTTAGACCCATTTTTGAATATAGGTCATGAACAAGGTTTTTCCAGCCATCCTTATTCTGGCCGTTTTCTCTACTTCTCTCCAGTGTAGAGTAATATTCTTAAGGGTTTGCATGAATTCTCATCTCCATTCATTCCTAGACCTTCCTTGGTGTCTCTTCCCCTGTGGGTTCCTCTGACAGTTCCTTTCTTGCTATGCTGACATCAAGTTTTGGGCTGACAGTAGCCAGTGATGTATTGCTAACTGGTGACGTCATATCCCTCCAACTACAACTGCTCAAGGCCCTACATCACCTACACTTTTCATCTATGGGTGCCGTCTCCACATCGAATCTTGTCTACCATGATGGAAAGAGGAAAAAGGGGGAAGCGGGTGGCATTTTACTCACTCTCTCTTGCCTTGATAGTGTACGCTGTCATAGGTTCACCTATCCACCTTTTGATCTTATCAGTCCATTCCACACTTGGTCTGCCTCTGCTTCGTCTACCTTGTACTTTCCTCTCTGCTGTGACTTTCAGTATGGTATGTCGCCTCACAAGATTTTTCTGGGAGCCTCGATAGCTCAGTGTTTAGTGAACTGGACTACAAAGGAGAAGGGGTAGGGTTCGATCCCAACCGACGGCTTCCGGGTTTACCCAGCCTTAAATGGGTACCGGATTTTTTTTTGCAGGAAAGTAAAGCGGTACGGGCGAAATACCGACCACATTACTCCAAAAATCATGTGCCGAAGGTCTGTAAAATTTATGGTCACTAACACCATATTCTCCAGACGCCACTTGGTGTGACGGTGGCTCATTCATTACTTTTTTTATTTTTTATGTCGCCTCACATGTTCCAAAAATGCCGGTTGTCTTGTTCGAATTGTATTTCAGTATTTTTTTTCCCCGTTCATTTTTAGATTTAAAACTTCAGTTTTTCTTTTTTTTCTTCACACCCCCCCCCCCTCCTCCACCCTTTCTCCTCTCTCTTTTCCTATTTTAAAAAGAAATCCACATTTCAAATGGTTCAATTTTATTCATTTATTTTCTTATTTAATGTTCTTTACCATATGGGAATTTTCAGTAGATATAACATTTTACCCACACGTGGTTGTCCCAAAAGCATGTTAGGCATTCAGTCCCGGTAAGCAGGGATCCAACAAAAACAAGTTAGTCATTCAGTCCCGGTAAGCAGGGATCCAACAAAAACAAGTTAGGCATCCAGTCCCGGTAAGCAGGGATCCAACAAAAACAAGTTAGTCATTCAGGCCAGGTAAGCAGGGATCCAACAAAAACAAGTTAGTCATTCAGGCCCGGTAAGCAGCGACCCAACAAAAACAAGTTAGTCATTCAGGCCCGGTAAGCAGGGATCCTACACAAACAAGTTAGTCAATCAGGCCCGGTAAGCAGGGATCCTACACAAACAAGTTAGTCATTCAGGCCCGGTAAGCAGGGATCATACAAAAATAAGTTAGTCATTCAGGCCCCGTGTTCAGGGATCCTACAAAAACAAGTTAGTCTTTCAGGCCCGGTAAGCAGGGATCCTACAAAAATAAGTTAGTCATTCAGGCCCGGTAAGCAAGGATCCTACAAAAACAAGTTAGTCATTCAGGCCCCGTGGTCAGGGATC
This sequence comes from Megaustenia siamemsis, assembly GCA_032433765.1. Classification (NCBI taxonomy): domain Eukaryota; kingdom Metazoa; phylum Mollusca; class Gastropoda; order Stylommatophora; family Ariophantidae; genus Megaustenia; species Megaustenia siamemsis. Next base: position 56,643,027 of record JAVIAB010000108.1, read on the forward strand.
CTACAAAAACAAGTTAGTCTTTCAGGCCCCGTGGTCAGGGATCCTACAAAAACAAGTTAGTCATTCAGGCCCCGTGGTCAGGGATCCTACAAAAACAAGTTAGTCATTCAGGTCCCGTGTTCAGGGATCCTACAAAAACAAGTTAGTCTTTCATGCCCCGTGTTCAGGGATCCTACAAAAACAAGTTAGTCATTCAGGCCCCGTGTTCTGGGATCCTACAAAACAAGTTAGTCTTTCAGGCCCCGTGTTCAGGGATCCTATAAAAACAAGTTAGTCTTTCAGGCCCCGTGGTCAGGGATCCTACAAAAACAAGTTAGTCATTCAGGCCCCGTGGTCAGGGATCCTACAAAAACAAGTTAGTCTTTCAGGCCCCGTGGTCAGGAATCCTACAAAAACAAGTTAGTCATTCAGGCCCGGTAAGCAGTGATCCTACAAAAACAAGTTAGTCATTCAGGCTCCGTGGTCAGGGATCCTACAAAAACAAGTTAGTCATTCAGGCCCCGTGGTCAGGGATTCTACAAAAACAAGTTAGTCTTTCAGGCCCCGTTGTCAGGGATCCTACAAAAACAATGCGTGCATGAGTTTTAAGAAAATACCGCAGCGAATTGTAAAATATTGAGCAGACGTGTGGCCTGCTGAAGCTCTACCGGTGGGAATTATGTTCCTGACAGGTTCTCTCATGCTCTGGTGGAGACGAAGATTGGCATCCTGATCCTCTAGATGTTATGTGTAAGGCTTTGTAGTGTAGGCATGCCAACCGTGCTTGAGTATAAAAAATACATATTACAGTAGCTACAGAAGACACATATGTTACATAGGATTGCCAACCATAAAAAAAGTAAAGTACCCCCGTCAAGTGGCGTATAGAGAATATGGTGTTAGTGACCATACATTTTACAGACCTTCGGCACATGATTTTTGGAGTAATGTGGTTGGTATTACGCCCGTGCCGCTTTAATTTCCCAGAAAAAAATCCGGTACCCAATAAAAGGCTGGGTGAACCTGGTGGCCGTCGGTGGGGATCGAACCCTACATCTTGTCCTTTGTATTGTCAACCATGCTTGTGTAAAAAAAAAAACCAAAAAAAACACACACACACAATAGTTGCTGTAGCTGCAGTAGACAGACTTATTTTACATAAGAGTTACCAACGATGTTTGCACAGTAGCATTAGTAGACAGACATATGTACATAGAGCTACCAGCCATGTTTATGTAAAAACATAAAATGAACCCTTTTACAGCAGTTACAACATACAATTATTGTACAAAGGTTTACCGATCATGGTTTAGCATTGACGTTTGTCTATTTTAGGACACTGTCTCTTTAACATGGGGTAAATTAAATAAATAAAGGACTGATGGGTAGCGCGATAGACAGGAAAAGGTGCAGGTACAGGTCATGACATGCTTTGTGAGAATGTGTATGGTACAGGTCATGGAACGGTTTGTGAGAATGTGTATGGTACAGGTCATGGAATGGTTTGTGAGAATGTTTATGGTACAGGTCACGGCATGGTTTGTGAGAATGTGTATGGTACAGGTCACGGCATGGTTTGTGAGAATGTGTATGGTACAGGTCATGGAATGGTTTGTGAGAATGTGTATGGTACAGGTCACGGCATGGTTTGTGAGAATGTGTATGGTACAGGTCACGGCATGGTTTGTGAGAATGTGTATGGTACAGGTCATGGCATGGTTTGTGAGAATGTTTATGGTACAGGTCACGGCATGGTTTGTGAGAATGTGTATGGTACAGGTCACGGCATGGTTTGTGAGAATGTGTATGGTACAGGTCATGGAATGGTTTGTGAGAATGTGTATGGTACAGGTCATGGAACGGTTTGTGAGAATGTGTATGGTACAGGTCATGGAATGGTTTATGAGAATGTGTATGGTACAGGTCATGGAATGGTTTGTGAGAATGTGTATGGTACAGGTCATGGAATGGTTTGTGAGAATGTGTATGGTACAGGTCATGAATGGTTTGTGAGAATGTGTATGGTATGGGTCATGGAATGGTTTGTGAGAATGTGTATGGTACAGGTCATGGAATGGTTTGTGAGAATGTGTATGGTATGGGTCATGGAATGGTTTGTGAGAATGTGTATGGTACAGGTCATGGAATGGTTTGTGAGAATGTGTATGGTACAGGTCATGGAATGGTTTGTGAGAATGTGTATGGTACAGGTCATGGAATGGTTTGTGAGAATGTGTATGGTACAGGTCATGGAATGGTTTGTGAGAATGTGCATGGTACAGGTCATGGAATGGTCAGCTCAGAGGCTTCAGGATCCATAACAACGACTACCATGGAGCGCTATCGCTTGACTTTCTAGTGCTCGTTGTCACATGTTCAACTGTCCATATTTAATGTCATCTTCTTTAGTCTTGGTCTGTCTGTGCTTTGTACTCTATATAGAACAAGATAGTAACTGACGATCAGTTGCAGATACCAATATGTTGGCATTAAGCAGAAAGACATATTAACGTAGCATAAATGATCGTTATAGATTTTATTCCCATTTTTGCGATGCACCGACGGTTTTCTGTGGGGCCAGCAAGTAAAGATCGCATTCCCGGTGCAGCCGCCACATGATGTTCACGCTTGAGTGTTTATTTCTTCCAAATAGAACACTTTTGACCCTGCCGTGATCTGAAACCGGTAGGTTTTTAATCTATTTGGCCGCCTACTGTATGTGGAATAATAACCATCCATACATTCCGCGGAAGAGCTCCAAAATCGAATCCATGTTTAATAATTTTCTTTATTTTATTTGTGGTACTAAAAAGTGTTTCTTTTTTATATTTTAAACGAACATGCTACATCAATTGTCACGGTACGGGCATATTACTAATTTATGTTTTAGATAATAGACTTCGGGAGCCGCGATAGCTCAGTGGTTAGTGAACTGGACTAGAAAAGACAAGGGGTAGGGTTCGATCCCAACCGACGGCTTCCGGGTTCACCCAGCCTTAAATGGGTACCGGATTTTTCTTGGAAAGTAAAGCAGCACGGGCGTAATACCGACCACATTACGCCAAAAATCATGTGCTGAAGGTCTGTAAAATATATGGTCACTAACACCATATTTCCCTGTACGCCACTAGGCGTGACGGGGGTACTTTACTTTTTTTACAATAGACTTCGATGCACTAAAATCAACAATAAAAAAATGGCTGTTGGCTACCCTACTAGTAGATAACGCGCTGCTTAGAAGTAATTCCAATGTTATTATCGCTTGCTCGATGGTTACGCATACTCGGGAAGTTAGTCGTCCTTCCCTATTGTCTATTATTGTTAGAATTTAAATCACAACCATCCAGTCAAACCTATGGGCGCCTTCTCACTTTCATCTGATGAGGAAGTTTCTTCAAAGTGATCTCTCGTCATCCAACTTTTACCAAGTCTGACTCCCGAATCTCGTCGTCTTAGAGGAAGTTTCTTCAAAGTGATCTCTCGTCATCCAACTTTTACCAAGTCTGACTCCCGAATCTCGTCGTCTTAGAGGAAGTTTCTTCAAAGTGATCTCTCGTCATCCAACTTTTACCAAGTCTGACTCCCGAATCTCGTTGTCTTAGAGGAAGTTTCTTCAAAGTGATCTCTCGTCATCCAACTTTTACCAAGTCTGACTCCCGAATCTCGTCGTCTTAGAGGAAGTTTCTTCAAAGTGATCTCTCGTCATCCAACTTTTACCAAGTCTGACTCCCGAATCTCGTCGTCTTAGAGGAAGTTTCTTCAAAGTGATCTCTCGTCATCCAACTTTTACCAAGTCTGACTCCCGAATCTCGTCGTCTTAGAGGAAGTTTCTTCAAAGTGATCTCTCGTCATCCAACTTTTACCAAGTCTGACTCCCGAATCTCGTCGTCTTAGAGGAAGTTTCTTCAAAGTGATCTCTCGTCATCCAACTTTTACCAAGTCTGACTCCCGAATCTCGTCGTCTTAGAGGAAGTTTCTTCAAAGTGATCTCTCGTCATCCAACTTTTACCAAGTCTGACTCCCGAATCTCGTTGTCTTAGAGGGGGTTTCTTTAAAGTGATCTCTCGTCATCCAACTTTTACCAAGTCTGACTCCCGAATCTCGTCGTCTTAGAGGGAGTTTCTTCAAAGTGATCACTTGTCGTCCAACTTTTACCAAGCCTGACTCCCGAATCTCGTCGTCTTATAAATGTGTGTTTATCAATCGACTTATCACGTGTCAATAGACAATCATAGGTAAGGTTCATGTTTAACAGAAATACTGCGTAATAGCAAAACACATCGATAAATGCACTGTTTGTGTCTACATTCATCATCATCATTGAGTGCCGTCTTCGCATCGAAAGTTGGCTATCATGGAGCGCCATCCGCTCTGTCTCTTGCTTTGATGGTGCAGATTATCAAAGGCTGACTTGTCCATCTGTTAATACCACTCGTCCATGTTAGTCTTGGTCTGCCTCTTTTACCTTGTATTTTCCCTTCCAAGATAACTTTTAGTAGGCTGTTGTATCTTTTAACATGCCCCACAAATACCTACTTTATGCTACCAATACCAAACACGGACAGCCCTTCAAAGACACAGTGGTAAATAACATCATACTAAATAATAATTATAATAGGTTACAAAATGCTGCAGTTTAAACACATTGGGAAAATAAAATAACGAGGAAAAACAATAGCGACAATTCCAGTAAATTATTATATCAGAGAATTAAATGGTTAGAGCATCAACAAATGATTGTATTAGAGAATTAAATGGTTAGAGCACCAACAAATGATTGTATTAGAGAATTAAAGGGTTAGAGCATCAACAAATGATTGTATCAAAGAATTAAAGGGTTAGTGCATCAACAAATGATTGTATCGGATAATTAAAGGGTTAGAGCATCAACAAATGATTGTATCAAAGAATTAAAGGGTTAGTGCATCAACAAATGATTGTATCGGAGAATTAAAAGGTTAGAGCATCAACAAATGATTGTATCAGAGAATTAAAGGGTTAGAACATCAGCAAATGATTGTATCAGAGAATAAAATGGTTAGAGCATCAATAAATGATTGTATCAGAGAATTAAATGGTTAGAGCATCAATAAATGATTGTATCAGAGAATTAAATGGTTAGAGCATCAGCAGATTATTGTATTAGAGAATTAAATGGTTAGTGCACCAATAAATGATTGTATCGGGGAATTAAGTGGTTAGAGCAATTACAAATGATTGTATCAGAGAATTAAATGGTTAGAACGTCAAAAATAAGTGTATCAGAGAATTAAATGGATAGAGCGTTTCTGTCTGTCTTTCTTTCACTCTCTCTCTTCCTTTCTTTCTTCTTTTATTTTTGACGGCCGCCAGATGGCTACTAAAGTAATGAATTGTGCTCTTATTCATCCGCTTTTAAAACAGTGTAAAGTGTGCGTAAATAAATGCATTGTGGGTTGAAGCTAGGCTGTGATATTTGCGTCATTTCACTCAACATATCTGACTTCATCGCCTTGAGGGAGGCCACATCGATGGCTCAATCATTGATCATGAACCTACAACCATGTTCCCGCTGCATAAACATCAGGTCGAAACTGGGAATGCCAGAAAGGAGCGCGATATAGTGGGACACAGTAGAATAACAAAGAAACACGGAACTGGAGTCATCAGTCTCCATACTATGAGAGACATGCAGGGGAGGAGATCTTACCGCTTATGGCAAATGCCAGATGTGCAATGAGGATGATCCGTTGACTAAGCTAAACTATCCGACTTGAATACAGCATTGCTGAGTACCGGGTTTGCCTTCCCTCTTCGGTCCCTACTCGTTTTGGCTAGACTGGATTGTTTGTTTCCAGAAACACTGCTGGGAGATGGTCTTGATCAGCTCTGTTTGTTCGCCGATCCTGACGCCGGTCTTTTTCTTCTACCTTTCAACTTCGTATGGAGCTTAGGTATTCAACAAACACTTTCAGCTCACAGTGGAGGTTAGGTCTTCAGCAAACACTTTCAGCTCACCGTGGAGCTTAGGTCTTCAACAAACACTTTCAGCTCACCGTGGAGCTTAGGCCTTCAACAAACACTTTCAGCTCACCGTGGAGCTTAGGTCTTCAACAAACACTTTCAGCTCACCGTGGAGCTTAGGTCTTCAACAAACACTTTCAGCTCCCTGTGGAGCTTAGGTCTTCAACAAACACTTTCGGCTCCCTGTGGAGCTTAGGTCTTCAACAAACACTTTCAGCTCCCTGTGTAGCTTAGGTCTTCAACAAACACTTTCAGCTCCCTGTGGAGCATAGGCCTTCAACAAATACTTTCCAATCCGCTCTGTTTCATGCCATTCTTTTAAAATCATTCCATGTCTTCCTCTTCATCTTCATCTCTGCTTCCATCTCTCTTCTACCTTTCAGCTCCCTGTGGAGCTTAGGTCTTCAACAAACACTTTCCAAGCCGTTCTTTTTCTTATCATACTTTTAAGATCATTCTATGCCTTTTCCCACCATCTTCATCTGAAGGCTGAATTATCGCCACGGAAGTTTCCTTCTCTAATAATATTCATTTATTATTATTTGTCTCCTATGGTACAAACAGTAGGACAAACAATTATAGAGACGTTATATCTCTCTCTTGCCAGTCTATAAAGTTGTAATTATGAACTCGTGTTTGAAGAGCAGTTTCGAAACAGTTCTTAATTGTAAGATACTTGCGATGAGGTCAGCTCTAACGATAACGTCACGTTCGTAAATAGCAGCAAAAGAGAGGGCAGACAATTTGCAAGTAAAATTCACCTCGTTGGCTCAATCTTACTTACAGAGTTGTCGAACAGTGTGGGTGAAAAATATTAAAGACGTTGAAGTGAAATCTGCAGCAGTCCATACTATGATGGGTGGTATAGTTTGATCATTTAGGCTTTCAGTTATAAGGTGGTGGTACGATAGAATGATATACGGAAAAATTAACATATGAGATAGATAAATAAATAAGAAACGTGTACAACATACGCAAAATGTAGTGATAATGTGCCGAACTCACTAATAAATGAAAAAGTTAGAAAGGATTAGCGTGTTAATGTCTTTTATCGTATGATTTAGTGGCTAAATATCTTGACTTATTACACCGCCCATTGTCAAATAATATGTTGATCTATGTCTCTGTTGGCATCTCCTATTCCTTTGTATAATTTGAAATCTTTCATCAACTTTTCATTTTTCTGGCTTCAGTTACACAGTCATCAGTTATTCCATTTTCCCCCAAATATTTCTAGTTATTTTCACTTTCTTTATTTCATTTGCCATTAGCCGTCACATGGTCAATTTCCTACTTTATATTATTCTTAGTCGTGCCTGTTTCTCCCCCCCCCCCCCCAATTTCATTATTCTTAGTCATCAATTATTTGATTTCATACGATTTCTTATTTCTAGTCATCAATGATCATAAACAAAGAAAATTCTCAAGACCTACAATTAAATATCACAGTTGAGGGAATACATCTGGAGACAGTCCAGAGTTACAACTACCTGGGACATACTATAACCAATGATGGAAAATGCAAAACTGAAATAAACAAAAGAATAGGTATGGCAAAAAGTAATTTTAATGATTTGAAAAATATACTAACAACAAAACAAATATCAGCAGGGCTGAAACTAAGAATGGCAAAATGTTACATCTTCTCAATATTCCTATATGGTGCAGAAACATGGACATTAGACAAGAAAACAGAACAGAAAATTGAAGCCTTTGAAATGTGGATTTATAGAAGAATAGGTAGAATTGGATGGAAACAAAAGATAACAAACGATAAAGTTTTAAAACAACTGAAAATGAAAAGAGAACTACTAAATACAATTAAGACAAGACAAATGAAATTTTTGGGGTATGTTAAAAGACACAACAGCCTACTAAAGTAATATTGGAAGGAAAAATATAAGGTAAAAGAGGCAGAGGCAGACCAAGACTAACATGGACGAGTAACATCAAAAGATGGACAAGTCAATCTATGACAGCCTGCCCCATCAAAGCAAGAAACAGAGTAGAATGGCGATCCATGGTAGCCAACCTTCGTTGCGGAGAAGGCACACAATGATGATGAGTCATCAATTATTTGATTTCATACTATTTCTGATTCCTAGATATCAACTTTTCGTGTTGTTGATTTTAATTACTTCTAGTCATCAACTTCTCATCAACTTCTTCTTCCTTTCAACTCCATGTGGAGCATAGGTCTTCAGCGAACACTTTCCTAACCGCTCTGCTTCTCTCCATTCATTTAAAATCATTCCATGTCTTTCCCATCATCTTCACTCTACTACCATCTGTCTTCTCCAAGAATATTTTGCTCTGCTTCTTGAACTTTTCCCCTGGAGATTTAAAGAAAAAGCCCGTCGTGTAATACTCTCAGTTTTCCTTTCCGCAGTGTGTGTCCTTTCCAGCGCCAACGCCATGCTATCTCATCTTACTATCTCATCATACTATCTCATCTTACCTTCCCACCTTACTATCTTAACATACTATCTTATCTTACTATCTCATCGTACTATCTCACCTTACTATCTCATCTTACTATCTCATCTTACTATCTCACCTTACTATTTCATCTTACTATCTCATCTTACTATCTCATCTTACTATCGCATCTTACTATCTCATCATACTATCTCATCTTACTATCTCATCTTACTATCTCATCATACTATCTCATCTTACTATCTCATCTTACTATCTCATCATACTATCTCATCTTACCTTCCCACCTTACTATCTTAACATATTATATTATCTTACTATCTCGTCTTACTATCTCACCTTACTATCTCAACATATTATCTTATCTTACTATCTCATCTTACTATCTCACCTTACTATCTCGCCATAGTATCTCATCTTACTATCTCAACATACTATCTTATCTTACTATCTCATCTTACTATCTCATCTTACTATATTCCATTTTTCTCGAAACCAATTACTTTTCCTACTTACACTCGCATGTAACCATCTACTGTGTCATATCCTACGCTATATTACTTTTAATTGGCTTTATTCGTTTTTATACTTTTCATCACTCCGGGTTATCGACTACTTTCCTTATTTTGTCACACTTCTAGTCATCAACTATTTCATTTTCTCTTTAACATAACTACCAATATATATTTTAATTGTTTTTTTTTACATATACTCTTGTCTATCACTCCTAATTATCGATTATCCCATTTCCTATGATAATTTCCTTTTTTTTCTCCCATTTCCTGTAATAATTTACTTTTTTTTCTCCCATTTCACGCCCCTCCACCGGATCCCATTCTTATTGTTATGTCCTCTCCTGATCCGTCACTGCATCTCATCCTTTATATGGTTTTACCTTCCTCTTCGTTTTAGATTATTTTAATCATCTGTTCTGTGTCCGACCTCTTCCCGCCACTGCACGGCCAGTTGTATGTCCCCTCAATGTGTTACACCGGTAAATCACAATCGCATTGCGGTTTTCTTATTGATTTTCTTCCCAACATTCTGCCCACATTCTGTATATGCTTTCATCGCAGCCGCGTTGATTTTTCCTAGTGTTTTATTTATTTATTTGTTTGTTTATTTGTTTATCAAGGAAATGGTGTGTGGCCAACTGTATGTAAATATGGCTTGCCTTAATTGCTGGGTCTGTAAAAACGTTTCATAATGGAGCGGTCTTTAGGGAGTGAGAAGGAGGGGTACCGGACGACGCAATCATCTGTGGAAAAGACAAAGAGGAATGGCATGTTTTTTTTTTGTCAGGGAATATTGTTGCCTCGAGGGGGATTCCATGAGCAGATCGATTTTTATTTTTTAGCGGTCATTGCTGGATGTAGCTTAGTGTTGTATTCAGTGTATGTTGTTATAATTGAGTCCTTGTGTTGGTAGCTATGATGGAATATTAGAAACACTAGCAAACATAACAGTAGAATAAGAACAACAATAACAAACAAAAAAACCCACAAAGAATATCTTCCCTCAACGCTGAAAGGAGAAAATAAGTTAGGAAGAAAATAAGAAGTAAAAATGTTATAGCTGTGTGTGTTTTGTCATTTTGTGAGCGCCCCCCCCCTCCCCCCTTTTTCGAGGTTGGTTTCAATGAACGTTGTTTTACCCTGTTTCTTGTCTCAATGGTACACGCTGTCATTGGCTCTTCAGCCCACTGAAGTATCTGTCTATCGCTACCTTGTTTGCTCTGATTTTTTTTTTTTTTTTACTGTTTAAATACGACTTCGTGTACGTTAATTTGTCCCATTATGAGTCAATAAAATCCCATCGTCTTTTTTTTTCAAATTGTGTTAATTTGTTTTTGTCTCTTCATCTTCATGATCAGCTATTTGAAAACGCTGTCATCTGTTTAATTATCTGTTGATCGAATTCTTCCCATTCTTACGTAAGTCAGCATATTATATATGACAGTCTATTATATAGGTTAGTCTATTATATAGGTCAGTCTATTATATATGTTCGACAAAAATGTCGTCGGTAGCTGGGTATGTTCAACCCACATGTTAAAAGTCTGTGACGGTACTTGGGGCGGATGAATCAGAAATGATGAACGGCCCAGAAAGCGAAAACAGCAAAGTGTGTGGTACATATGAGGCATATTCAGAACACGAAAGACGAATATAGCAGACCACAGTGAAAGAGATTGGAACCTCATCACGTAACACTCCAAAAAAAGCCATGGAGAGAAATTCTAACAAATGACATTTTTTGGTCACATTAAAATACACAAAAGCCTACCAAAAGTAATATTGGAAGGGAAAATACAAAAGAGGCAGAGGCAGACCAAGACTAACATGGACGAGTAGCATCAAAAGATGGACAAGTCAATCTATGACAGCCTGCACCATCAAAGCAAGAAACATAGCGGAATAGCGATCCATGGTAGCCAACCTTCGTTGCGGAGTCGGCACTCGATGATGATGATGGTGATGACGATGATGGTTATATATGTGAATATATATATATATATATATATATATATATATATATATATATATATTTATATATATATATATATATATATATATATATATATATATATATATATAATATAAACATAACACTAGAAAGGCAAATGAGGAAGGAAAAGAAGAAGAAGAGTGAGATTATTTTAAGATCCATAATGGGCTTGCCTGGAACAACAGTTGGAGGTCATAATATAGATAATCTAAGGTATACTGATGATACAGTCTTAATCGCTAAGAGTGAAAATGGGTTACAAGAAATGTTAGACATTATAGTAAAAGATAGCAAAAATAAAGGACTTAGCCTCAATAGAAAAAAGACAGAAGTAATGGTAGCAATAAAGAAAAAGACAGAAGTAATGGTAGCAATAAAGAAAAAGACAGAAGTAATGGTAGCAATAAAGAAAAAGACAGAAGTAATGGTAGCAATAAAGAAAAAGACAGAAATAATGGTAGCAATAAAGAAATAGACAGAAGTAATGGTAGCAATAAAGAAAAAGACAGAAGTAATGGTAGCAATAAAGAAAAAGACAGAAGTAATGGTAGCAATAAAGAAAAAGACAGAAATAATGGTAGCAATAAAGAAAAAGACAGAAGTAATGGTAGCAATAAAGAAAAAGACAGAAATAATGGTAGCAATAAAGAAAAGACAGAAATAATGGTAGCAATAAAGAAAAAGACAGAAGTAATGGTAGCAATAAAGAAAAAGACAGAAGTAATGGTAGCAATAAAGAAAAAGACAGAAGTAATGGTAGCAATAAAGAAAAAGACAGAAGTAATGGTAGCAATAAAGAAAAAGACAGAAGTAATGATAGCAATAAAGAAAAGACAGAAGTAATGGTAGCAATAAAGAAAAAGACAGAAATAATGGTAGCAATAAAGAAAAAGACAGAAGTAATGGTAGCAATAAAGAAAAAGACAGAAGTAATGGTAGCAATAAAGAAAAAGACAGAAGTAATGGTAGCAATAAAGAAAAAGACAGAAGTAATGGTAGCAATAAAGAAAAAGACAGAAATAATGGTAGCAATAAAGAAAAAGACAGAAATAATGGTAGCAATAAAGAAAAAGACAGAAGTAATGGTAGCAATAAAGAAAAAAGACAGAAATAATGGTAGCAATAAAGAAAAAGACAGAAGTAATGGTAGCAATAAAGAAAAAGACAGAAATAATGGTAGCAATAAAGAAAAAGACAGAAGTAATGGTAGCAATAAAGAAAAAGACAGAAGTAATGGTAGCAATAAAGAAAAAGACAGAAGTAATGGTAGCAATAAAGAAAAAGACAGAAATAATGGTAGCAATAAAGAAAAAGACAGAAGTAATGGTAGCAATAAAGAAAAAGACAGAAGTAATGGTAGCAATAAAGAAAAAGACAGAAGGAATGGTAGCAATAAATAAAAAGACAGAAATAATGGTAGCAATAAAGAAAAAGACAGAAGTAATGGTAGCAATAAAGAAAAAGACAGAAATAATGGTAGCAATAAAGAAAAAGACAGAAGTAATGGTAGCAATAAAGAAAAAGACAGAAGGAATGGTAGCAATAAAGAAAAAGACAGAAATAATGGTAGCAATAAAGAAAAGACAGAAATAATGGTAGCAATAAAGAAAAAGACAGAAGTAATGGTAGCAATAAAGAAAAAGACAGAAGTAATGGTAGCAATAAAGAAATAGACAGAAGGAATGGTAGCAACAAAGAAAAAGACATCGCTGCAATGCACAATAAAGACAAGTTGAAAATATTAAAACAGGTAAATGAATTGAAATATATGGGAACAATGTTAACCTCAGGTGGTAGATGTACAACAGAGGTGAGATGCAGAATGGCTCAGGCGAAAGGAGCTTTCAAAAAATTAGGAAGATACTATGCAATCCATTTTTTATAATAGAAACAAGAAAAAGAGTTCTTAAATGCTATGTAGAGCCAGTCCTAACATATGGATGTGAATCATGGACAATATAACAACAAACAAGAAAATCACTGCCGGCTGTAGAAATGTGGTTTTACAGAAGAATGTTGAGAATTCCATGAACAGCTAAGCAGAATAATGAAAACTTTCTGAGAGAGGCCAAAACAAAAGAGAGCTACTTTCAAATATTAGGAAGAAACAATCATCATTTTTTGGCCATATAATGAGAAGAGAACAGCTGGAATATATTGTGACAACTGAGAAAGTTCAAGGGCGAAGAGATAGCGGGAAACAAAGAGAAAAGATACCAGACAGCTTAAGAGAATGGCTTGGCAGAATGTCAACAACAATAATGATAAATAACTGTCGTGATCGAAAGTTGTGGAGAGACATGAGCATCAACGCCTGCATGCATGGTACTTGATGATGATAATGATGAATAACTCGACATGTTGGTTATATTAAAGGGTATGCTCAACATTCGATCTACAAATTTGCTTAACCTTTTGTATTGTACGCTATTTTAAATATGTACCTGTTGATATTGGAGGTGGGCGGGGATTAAGTTAAGTCACACACCGAAGAAAATAGTAAAACGTAATCCACTTTAATATGTCGATAATGGTAGACCATATACAAACCGGTGAACAAGGGTGTATTTTAAAACACAGAAACGTTCTCAAAGTCGAAAGTTGGGTAATTAGAGCTAGCATATGATTCACATCCGTGAATCTCAGGGATACACATATCAACTTAAAAATAATAAATACCACATTTAAATATGTGTATGTTCCATATATTGTGGACACCTGGTCGAGGCCCTCTATAATCTCTCCCAAGTCCTTCAGTGTCAATATAACCGCAGCACGTAGTAAATAAATAACTCGGTCTTCTGCACATTCTTAGCAACGGCTGGTATCGGCCCCTTGAAACACCCGTAGTAGAAATTGCCCTCGTGCACGTTTCGTTGTCTGGACAATAATCGATATCCGCTTCGTCATTATTGTGCACAAGTCAGGCTGTTGAATATTTTCTTTTCTTGTCCCGCTGTCTCTTCGCAAGGAACGAGGACTCTTGTTGAAGTTCTGTGGCTTGAGGCAGGTTTAGGGAACTGTTTAGTAGAAACATAGGACTTTATGATTAATTATTTTTGTCCATCACTTTCTATTTCCTCTACTGCGTACATATTATATCAATCAGTTCTTATGCCAGACTAATGTCCAAATATGGATGGAGGGAAGCAAAGAGAAAAGATACCAGACAGCTTAAGAGAATGGCTTGCAGAAGGTCAACAACAGAAATGATAAATAACTGTCGGGATCGAAAGTTGTGGAGAGACATGATCACCTACGCCAGCAAGCTCGGTACTTGATGATGATATGTCCAAATACCTATCAAACCGCTAATGCACGAATCTGTCATTCAGTCTATCCATCCATACATGAATCTGCTTGCCTACCTGTTTGTCTGTGTTCATCATCATCATCATATATATATAGTCTGTAGTCCGTCCATCCATTCCAGTCGTTTCCAGTCCGTCCGTCTGTCCCTCTATCCATCCATCCATCCATCCATCCATCCATCCATTTGTCACTGTATTTCAATCTTATCGTCTCACTTAACTATCAGTATCAGTCTGTCTAGCTAGCTATTTGTGCACCGCATCTCTCATTGCCACAGTTGACCAGGACACAAACAGCTCATCACTTCATCAACGTGCACACAAAACTCGACAACGCCCCCTAACCAGTGAAGCATTCCTCATCACAACAATTGACTCACGTGGAAGTGTTTTTGTTTGGTGATGACTAATTGTGAATTACTAGCAGTAATTCATCAGTAATAACGGAAAGAACCGGTTTCCTCAATGCTACACATAGTAAGTAAGTAAAGAACCCCGTCACGCTAAGTGGCTTTATGGAATATGGTGTTAGTGGCCATAATTTTTATAGACCTTCAGCACATGATTTTCGGGGTACTGTGGTCGGCATTACGCCCGCGCCGTTTTACTTTCCCAGAAAAAAATCCGGTACCCATTTAAGGCTGGGTGAACCCGGCGCCGTCGGTTGGGATCGAACCCTACCCCTTGCCCTTTGTATTCCAGTTCACGATAATTTGCTTTACAGTTAATGTTTATTTGTGGCATAATACCTGCAAGACAGTAATAACTAAAATTACTGAGAGCATATATCTTCCCGATAGCACTATATGGATGTGAATCAAGGACAGTGTCGCAAATAGCAGAGATGAAAATCGATTCTTTCGAAACAAAATTCTACAGAAAAATTATCTAGATACTCTGGATATTGGGAGCCGAGATAGCGCAGTGGTTAGTGAGCTGGACTACTAAAGACAAGAGGTCGGGGTTGATCATGATCGACGTCTTCCAGGTTTCTATCTATCTATTGACCTTTCGAGCCGTAACCGGCCCATAGGGCGTAGACCAAGATACAACCTTCTCCTATATGAATTTTTTGTTCTAGCAGTTTTCTTTTAAAGATATTTTATCAAATCTCGCCATCTGTCTCTGTTCTGTGCAAGCAGTTCTATCTCATTGTGGGAGCAGATTCCTGCTGCTCTTGCCTCTCTCATCAATGTTCTTCTCAGTGTCTCCCTGGGTCTTCCTCTTTTTCTTTTACCTGTTGTTTCCCATATGAGGGCTTGCTTTGCTATTCGATTATTATCTCTTCTCATCACATGTCCAACGTATGACCATCGTCTTTTCTTTATTACTGAAGATATTAGTGGTTGATTGGCGATTTCTCTAATTTCCTCGTTTGTTTTGAATTCGTTCCATGCTATACCAAGTATTTTCCTTAGACATTTATTTTCGAATGCGTTCAACTTGTTTCTATATCTCTTGTTGTTTTCCAGCTTTCACACGCATACGTAAGGGTTGATAGTACAATTGAATAGCCTAAGTTCTTCGTATCAGACGGCTATTTACAGGTTCCCATTCTAATAAACTTCTTGCAGCTTTGTCTGTCATCATTATGCCTACTCCTTCACGGTGTTTTCCATCTTCCCTTCCAGAAAAAACTACTATTTTATTATCAATAGATCTCCTACCTGTTCCAAGCCAGCGCATTTCGCTTAATCCTAAAATATCTAGATCGTATCTGTCCATCTCGCTCGCGACCTGTGCATGTTTCGTCGGAGCGGCCATTGTGCGTACATTCCAGAATCCTATTTTTGTTGTTGTTTTAGGGCCGAAAAAACTATCACTACTATCTACTGTTAATTTACACATTCTGTATCAGGTCTACGTTTCATTAACAACATCGTTTTTACGATAGCGGCTTGTTAAACCTCTGATCAACGGTTATATACCAAGCCGAGAAACTTCCAGGTTTACCCAGGCTTAAATTGGTGCGGGATTTTTTCTGAGAAAGTAAAGCGTCATGCTATCTACATTACCTAAAAAATCATGTGCTGAAAGTCTGTAAAAATTATGGTCACTAACACCATATTTCCTAAACGCCACTTGGCGTGACGGGGCTTTTTTACATTCTTACTACGCTGGATGTTGAAAAAGAGCAATGAAGACAAAAACGTTACAAGAAAATGGCTTATAAAACCATTCCTTAGAGGAAATTAAATTTATATGGCCACGTCAAAAGACACAGCGGGCTTGAAAAAAACAGTGATGGAAGGCTTGGTTACCTGCACGGCGAGATAGGGATAGACCAAGAAGAAGGTGGTTTCAAGACATGAAAGAGGCCTTCAACATGACAGCATAAATTGGAGACCTGGGTAGGGGCAGAGATTCTTTCAGGCGGGCTGTGATGAATTCAACGTTCTGTGGGAGATCTGATTAAAGACAGAGATTCTTTCAGACGGGCTGTGATGAATTCAACGTTCTGTGGGAGATCTGATTAAAGACAGAGATTCTTTCAGACGGGCTGTGATGAATTCAACGTTCTGTGGGAGATCTGATTAAAGACAGAGATTTTTTCAGACGGGCTGTGATGAATTCAACGTTCTGTGGGAGATCTGATTAAAGACAGAGATTCTTTCAGACGGGCTGTGATGAATTCAACGTTCTGTGGGAGATCTGATTAGAGACAGAGATTCTTTCAGGCGGGCTGTGAAGAATTGAAGAATGCAACGTTCTGTGGGAGATCTGATTAGAGAGACAGAGATTCTTTCAGACGGGCTGTGGTGAATTCAACGTTCTGTGGGAGATCTGATTAGAGACATATATTCTTTCAGACGGGCTGTGAAGAATGCAACGTTCTGTGGGAGATCTGGTTAGAGACATATATTCTTTCAGACGGGCTGTGGTGAATTCAACGTTCTGTGGGAGATCTGATTAGAGACATATATTCTTTCAGACGGGCTGTGGTGAATTCAACGTTCTGTGGGAGATCTGATTAGAGACATATATTCTTTCAGACGGGCTGTGAAGAATGCAACGTTCTGTGGGAGATCTGATTAGAGACATATATTCTTTCAGACGGGCTGTGAAGAATGCAACGTTCTGTGGGAGATCTGGTTAGAGACATATACTTTCAGACGGGCTGTGAAGAATTCAACGTTCTGCAATGGTCATGCGACCTGATAAAGATGATAATTATATTCTTGTGTGTGTGTGTGTTTTTTTTTTTTGTTGACATTTTTTTGAAAATTTCCGAGGTGACTATTAATAAGTACCATATCACATATCTCCTGCGTGTTACAGGGGCCTCGTTAAGAGTGAAGTAAAGAATAGTGACACTGTGACCTTCCAGGCATGTCGTAAGATGCGACTAAGGAGGTTGACCGATGACTTGACAAGCTGTCATTGTAAAAAGTATTATTATGGAAAGAGAGCCATAGATTTTAGAAGCAGTGATCTCTGCAATATGTGCCATTTTGGCACGCAAGGTTACTGTATTTGAGATTGTGGTTCTGCCCAATGTGCCGTCTTGGGCTCGAAAGGACAATAGATAGATAGATAGATAGATAGATATCACATAGTTAAAGTCCCATTTTGCAATAAGACAGTGTATTTGACTTAGGTTAGCTTGTCTGGTTTCTCTGTAACAAAATAATCAGTTTTTAATATTTCCTGGACATTCTTCCTCAGTTTGTAGATAAGTAATTTTTTTAAAAGTATAATACAAGTAATTCATATTCAAATGTGCATGCCTTTAAAGTTTTAAAGTCGTGTAATTTTTTTTTTAACGAAACCATTGATTACGAATATAATCAATGAAGCTCATAGTTGTTCTGTTATGTCTAAACTAAACAAGAAAAATATTTAATATTCTTTGCTAGAATTGTCTCCGTCGATGGTGTGTTTGTAATTGTTTAATTTGAATGTAGCTAAACTACTAAACTCAGATCAGAGCTTTGAATACTAGGTCTTCTATATCAACAGGCCCTACAACTGCGGGGACATACTAGAATACTGGAATATTATGTCTTCTGTATCAACAGATCCTACAATTGCGGGGACATTCTAGAAATACTGCAATACTATGTCTTCTGTATCAACAGATCCTACTAGTGCGGGACATCTTAGAAATATGCAATAATAGGTCTTCTATATCAACAGGCCCTACAACTGCAGGGACATCCTAGAAATACTGCAATAGTAGGTTTCTATATCAACAGGCCTTACAACTGCAGGGATATCCTAGAAATACTGCAATAGTAGGTTTCTATATCAACAGGCCTTACAACTGCAGGGATATCCTAGAAATACTGCAATAGTAGGTTTCTATATCAACAGGCCCTACAACTGCGGGGATATCCTAGAAATACTGCAATAGTAGGTTTCTATATCAACAGGTCCTACAACTGCGGGGATATCCTAGAAATACTGCAATAGTAGGTTTCTATATTAACAGGCCTTACAACTGCGGGGACATCCTAGAAATACTGCAATAGTAGGTTTCTATATCAACAGGTCCTACAACTGCGGGGATATCCTAGAAATACTGCAATAGTAGGTTTCTATATCAACAGGTCCTACAACTGCGGGGATATCCTAGAAATACTGCAATAGTAGGTTTCTATATCAACAGGTCCTACAACTGCGGGGATATCCTAGAAATACTGCAATAGTAGGTTTCTATATTAACAGGCCTTACAACTGCGGGGACATCCTAGAAATACTGCAATAGTAGGTTTCTATATCAACAGGCCTTACAACAGCGGGGATACCCTAGAAATTCTGCAACACTAGATCTATATCAACAGATCCTACAACTAAGACTACGTCAATCCTCATTCTACTAGTCATGCCTTGTTGACCCAGATTGTTGTCAGGCAGGCGAACTTGAAAGTGATATGAGGTCTTCACCAGTTGTGAGTCGCTGACTGTCTCCTAACTCATGTTTCCCATGTTGCCAGGAAATTCTTTCTTAACCTCAATGGGTGTCAAACTTAAAAACTGTACCATGATTCTTTGGGGTTATTGTTTGTTTTCTTTGTTATGTTCTTTTGATAGTGACATCCAATTTTTCTTCTCATTTATTTAATTCTTAGAGTTCATTTAAGTACATTTTATTATTAGTGCCATTTAGTTATTTAGTCATTCAGTCATTTAGTCATTCAGTCATTTAGTCATTCAGTCATTTAGCCATTCAGCCATTTAGTCATCCAGTTGATACCATCATACTGTAATATACACGAGAACGAACGCGCAAATTAGCCAAAGAGGGAGGGAGATTACCACAAGAGAACCATCCGCTCAGTTATGATGAAGCCAAATCCATCCTCAAAGGTCAGTACCATGAAAAATGGAAAGGAGAACACCCAAAGCATAACGAGAGTGACGGATACCATCAACTATCAAGGTGGTATCAAGTCATCATACTTCGCCTATGCACTTGCCCCAATAGAATGAGAAATCACATGTTCACTAAATTCAAAATAGGCACAACCAGGCTATGCCACTGTACACTGGACAATATGACTACAAAACATGTTCTACAGGATTGCCCCCCCCCCACCGCCCAGTACACAGACCTGAGAAGAGCAATGTGGTCCACGCCCACCTCCCTGGAAGAGAAACTGTATGGGGCAATCGATTCGCTTAAACAGACAGCTGACTTCATGAGAGAGTCTGGAATCCTAGTCTGATTGAGTCTTGTTCGCAGAGATATATATATATATATTATTAGTGTCAGTCTCAGATAGATCCGCTAGTAAACGAATACACCCATTGTGGTATAATGGAAACCGGAAACTTTTAATCGATTATTGGATTTCAACTACCAAGAAAAGAATAGCAAAGCAAGCACTCAAATGGGAACCAGAGGGTAAAAGAAAAAAAATGCCGGCTTAGAGAAATACTAAAAAGAACATTTCTTCGGCTCTTTTCCTAGAATCGGAAGTTAATTGCGTGAGGGATCGAGAAAGAATAGGATTAGTGATGTATAACTGGCAAGATAGAAGAGCCACCAGAATACATTTAGTTTAGTTTAGTTTAGTTTAGTTTTAGTTTAGTTTAGTCGACAGGTCATTCACATTACATATCAGACAAGTCCACAAGTGCTCAGATCTCCTGTGAAGTATAGCCCCCAACATGCAACGATTGACGACACACCAGTATAGTATTGGTTGGCAAGCATTCAGAGTGCGTCATCTGTTGACCAAGACACATCATCATAATGTCTTTACCCATGCACTGGGATGCTGGTGAATTAACCAGGAACTGTATTTTATCCTTTCAGGTTGACCCCAAAGTTCCCTGACAGATCCTCCGCCCATCCAGCCAGGGGAAGATAATCGAACGTGCGGTGGGAATACTTGAGGATGACAGGTTATCAGGATTTGTCTCCCCAAGCCTCGGCCACTACAAGTCAGCGTCCGTGAGTAATTCTAGTTCTGGCGGATACAGGATGGCTGGGATACTGGAGAATTAGCGGGTGACGGCCCTACCCTGATTCAGAACGGCCACTGAGGTGAGGATAGTTCTGTATCTCTTCTTTTCTATATCTCTCCTCTCCCATACCCATTCGTTTTTCTACCTCTTACCTCCCATACAATATCTCTTTCTCTCTCACGCGCACATAAACACTCATTTCGTCCACCCCTTTTCTCCGTTTTATTCTTCTCCTCGTATTTTTAAAATTTATAATCATACTTCAGCGCGCTTTCCATCTTACATGTTTTTGTCTCCTACTCATTTTTGCTTCATCTCCTTTTCCCCATCTTATTTTCCGTTTTCTTTTCTACTTTAATTTTCAGTCTTTCTCTCTCCCTCTTCCTTTGTCACACTCTGTATTCCCCCTATTCTTCTGTCCTTAATTTATCTGCGTTGCTTTTTCTTTTTTTCCCCTCCATATTAATTCACACTTCTATCATTTCCTACTGATTTATATATCACTTATATTTTTTTTTCTCTATCTCTCTCTCTCTCTCTCTCTCTCTCTTTATCTCTCTCTCTCTCTCTCTCTCTCTCTTCTTTATTATTTCTATATTTATTTTGTTCTTCTTATTATCATCTTTTTGATGATAGATGTCTCTTTCATTTCTTGCTTTGTATTCTCACTCCCTCTCTTCTGTTTTTATTCTCCATCACTGGATTTTTTTTATTTGGTCGCTTTTTCTTTATTTTCTCCATCCATCCCATCAGCTTTCTTCTTTTCTTCTCTCTCTCTCTCTCTCTCTCTCTCTCTCTCTCTACTCTCTCTCTCTAGCTATATTTCTCTCTTTGTATGAATGAGTGTGTGTGAGTCAGTGTGTTTGTTTGTGTGTGACAGAGTGTGAGACTCATGCATTCTCATCTTCCCACCCTCATCACTCTCCTGCTTGAATTCTCAAATTTGTACCCTCCCCATGTCTCTCTATCCTGTCCTCGTCCTCTTCTTCTTTTCTCCATAACTTGTTTGTTTCCTTCCCCATATCTATCTGTCCTGTACTGTCCTCGTCCTCTTTTCTCCATTACTTGTTTGTTCCCTCCCCATATCTCTCTGTCCTGTACTGTCCTCGTCCTCTTTTCTCCATTACTTGTTTGTTCCCTCCCCCTATATCTCTGTCCTGTACTGTCCTCGTCCTCTTTTCTCCATTACTTGTTTGTTCCCTCCCCATATCTCTCTGTCCTGTACTGTCCTCGTCCTCTTTTCTCCATAACTTGTTTGTTCCCTCCCCATATCTCTCTGTCCTGTACTGTCCTCGTCCTCTTTTCTCCATAACTTGTTTGTTCCCCCCCCCATGTCTCTCTGTCCTGTCCTCTTTTCTCCATAACATCTTTGTTCCCTCTCAGATTAGATCCACCCACACGGAAGTACTGCAGGACTTTCACTTTCCTACTGCATGGATCAGAGCGCTACAAATAGCACATATCTTCCTTTCTGTACACTAGTACAGTATTTGAAGTTGCTCTTATTTTTATCTATTAAAGAAGTACAATGGCTTCAAAGAAAGAGATCATTGTCTCCCTTTTTTTGTGTTTCTCCGTATAGATAAAATCTTACAGGAGAAAATACTGTGGTCATGTTGACAGACAGTGGGCTGGAAAAAATTATAATGTAAGGTATGTTTCCAGAATAGAACAGGCAACTAATTACAGTGCTGCAGTGAAGCTGATAGCAAGAATCCATTTGAGGGGTGTGGTATACACTCCAAGGTATGGTGATAGCTTTACAAAAAAGGAACACAACACAATACTAACGTTTCGGCCATTGGCCTTCTGCAGACGGGGACAACGACAACAAACGATGAGGCACAAATATCTATAGCCACATTTCGGATGTTGAAGTTAGGGAGAGGTGGACAGAGAGATGAGAGATGGGATGGTGAGATGAGAAAGAGATAGGTCACATGTTATAGGATAGTTGAAATTTATCTCTCTATACTTCACCTATCCTGTAACATATGACACGCATCCCTTTCTCATCTCACCATCCCATATCTCATCCATCTGTCCACATCTCCCTAACTCATCATCCGACATATAGCTATAGATATTTGTCTCACCGTTTGTTGTCGTTGTCCCTGTCTTCTGAAGAAGGCCGCAGGCCGAAACGTCAGTATTTTGTTATGTTCCTTTTTTGTAAAGCTGTCACCATACCTGGAGTGTATACTACACCAAACTACTGGCCCCATGCTTCCCAGAAAACGAGACAGATGCAGAATAAGAAGAAATGTATACAAAAGAGGAACGTACAGTGGTCTCAAGCAGCGAAACCTCTAGAGGCCAGAAAATATACGACATTTCGGCCTAGGCCTTCGTTAGATACAAGACAAAGAATAAAAGACACACACACGCTCGTATAGAAGGTGGTATAATAATCGAATAAGAATGTGGTTTCAAGACACGAAAGGAAACTTCAACATGACAGCAATAGGTGAAGTGGGAGATCTCGTTAGAGACAAAGATTATTCTTGAAAACGGGCTGTGACGAGTGCAATGCTCTGCACACGGCTGTAAACCGATGACGATTTATTTATGTTCATGTATCATTATTCTCTTCTCGCATCATTTCTACTTTAAAAGGCCATCTTGTATACTGTGTTTGATACGTTGGTCATAATATATCTCTTTTTATTTCTGTATCTATTTTACAGTGCAGCCAGGATGGGGTTAGTATCTCAAATTTGAATGTTATGGCATTAGTAGACAAAAGGGAGCAGAAACACATTTTTGTTGCTTATTTTTTTTTTTTGGTTATGCTCATGTTTTTTTTTTTTTTTTTTTTTTTTTTTTTGCATCTTGCTGAATCGTGTTGGTGCTTTATGCAGCCTATTTTGTTGCTATTGTTTTGCGTTGCTGATATTCTGCCATGTTGTGTGTGAAAATAATGTTCAGTCTACAACGGACGGATAAGAATTATATTTTAATTCATTTATAAAACGATATAAAAAGAATAATTATTGTATCGATAAGTAGTCAGTAAAAGTAAGAAGTAAAGTACCCCCGTCACGCCAAGTGGCGTATAGTGAAATATGGTGTCAGTGACCCTATATTTTACAGACCTTCAGTACGTGATTTTTGGGGTAATGTGGTCGATATTACTCCCGTGCTGCTTTACTTTCCCAGAAAAAAAAATCCAGTACCCATTTAAGGCTGGGTGAACTCGGAAGTCGTCGGCTGGGATCGAACCCTACCCCTTGTCCTTTGTAGTCCAGTTCACTAAACACTGAGCTATCGCGGCTCCCAAGTAAGTCAACAGGAAGGTGGAAATACGAATAGATAGGAATAAAAGAACGGATGATATAGTGAAAGAAAAGTAAAGAGCCCCCGTCACCGCATAGGGAATATGGTGTCAGTGACCATAAATTTTACAGAACTTCAGCACATGATTTTTAGGGTAAAGTGGTCGGTATTACGCCCGTGCCGCTTTACTTTCCCAGAAAAAAATCAGGTTCCCATTTAAGGCTGTGTGAAACATGGAAGCCGTCGGTTGGGATCGAACCCTACCCCTTGTCCTTTGTTGTCCAGTTCACTAACCACTGAGCTATCGCGGCTCCCTCGGATGATATAATGAAGGTTAAATGAAAGCAGCCCTCAATGCTTTCGCTAGTAGGGAATGTGCTGAGGAGGGGATATGATCACTATAGATTTGTCCATTATGTAATGAAGATGATATTTCGACTAAACTAAACTAAAATAAGCTAAAGTCGAAAAAAGGGAGACAAATCGAGGAAATGTAAGAAGCATATTATCTGCGACTGATAAACAAACTGATTTTAACCAAAAAAATAAAAGGTTGTTTTGATGTGTTAACAAATTGATTGAGAAGAAATTGATCTTCAACTTGACAAAGATACGACACATCATGAGGATGATAATTATTATTCGTGGCATGCAAAAAAAAAATAATAATGACATAAACTGTTTCTGTATTGTTCTTGTATTTTATTGTATATTTATTGTGTATTTGGCACATTGTATTTGATGGCTTTCTTTATTTTTTACTTTTATGTTGTTATGTTCAGTTTGGGTCTTTTTTTTAATTGATTTTTTTTTTGGCAGCCTAACAAGGACCAAGCTCATTAGCCGTGCTTTAAACCGTCGGTGTTGTCAAGAAATTGTTCACTATCATTCATATAAAGAGGTTCACCATGATTCATATGAAGAGGT
Source organism: Megaustenia siamemsis (assembly GCA_032433765.1). Classification (NCBI taxonomy): domain Eukaryota; kingdom Metazoa; phylum Mollusca; class Gastropoda; order Stylommatophora; family Ariophantidae; genus Megaustenia; species Megaustenia siamemsis. The sequence continues at coordinate 56,667,884 of JAVIAB010000108.1, forward strand.
TCATATGTACCTACTTATTATATCTTTGCACTAAAGTGTAGTTAATTGCTAATATTATTTTCCATAAGCTATTTCATCATTTAGTTTTTGTTTCTTACAAAAATACATTAAAATTTTGAAGAAAAAAAAAAGAAACATATAAACCGACCGAGCCACCCACGGTGATATTTTTCTTTGATATTTTATTTATGTTCTCTATTGCTCATTTAAAAAAAGAAAACAATTTCTGAGTAATTCTTCTATTGTAACATTAAATGATAAAAGTAATATCATTTGTAAAATTCTGTGTCATGTAGACAATGAAAAAAACCCACATCAAAACATCACGTTTTACTAACGAGCCAGTCTGAGGTTATCTTCATTCATTAATAAATGTTAGAAAGCCTCTTGAAATATATAACTAAAATGCTATTTTCCATATTAAAGCAAGCAGCCGTGGAGCTTATAGGTATGGTTAAGGTTATGGAAGGTCCCGGTATCACTGCAAACAAAATAAAATCCATAATTGCTCAACCGACCGTGCCCGTGGTATCATCCGAATTAATATCTCATCTTCCAAACAAAGAAAGGTAGCTGTAGTCCCCATCATAGCAGTCTCAGCACACGCCAAAAAACATATGGCGAAACTGCACAGAAAGTGAACACAGCCATCTGTTCCCTGCCATACGATATCTTCATTCTTCGTAAGCAACCGGAATATCGAAATACGATCAAAACGGATGAAGCGCACAGCTCACTAAACTCAGTAGCTCCTGCAACAAGCCGGACTTGGAATATGAGGAAACTGCACCGTGGGAACACTTTTCCGTGGAGCTTAATAAAAGTAAAAAGTCCCGTCATGCCAAGTGACGTCTAGGGAATATGGTGGTAGTGACCACAATTTTTACAGACCTTCGGTACATGATATTTGCGGTAATGTGGTCGGTATTACGCCCGTTCCCTATTACTTTCGCAGAAAAAATCATGTACTCATTAAGGCTAGGTGAACCTAGAAGCCGTCGATAAGGATCGAACTCGACCTTTTGTACTTAGTTGTCCAGTTCAGTAACCACTGAGCTATCGCGGCTCCCGTGGAGCTCTATATATGTGTTAATTAAACCGTGTCTGTTTTCCGGAAATGTGTGTATGTGTGTGTATATATATATATATATATATATATATATATATATATATATATAGAGAGAGAGAGAGAGAGAGAGAGAGAGAGAGAATAGGACCCATTCTAGTTAGTCGCATAGACCGCGTGGGCCTATTCTAGTTCAGTCGCATCGTGTGTTGGCCCATTCTAGTTCTGTAAGTTAGACCGTGTGGACCCTTCCCACTGACCCAAGTATAGAACCAGCATTTTCTCTGAAAGATCGTCTAGACTATTTATCCATTTTTATATTTAAAAATTCTTCTTCCTTTTTCCCAGAGGAAAAAAAATAATGACATCGTTTGATGGGTGGTAGAAAAAAAGATTTAAAAAAAAGAGATGCATTGATAACACAGCATGGACAGATACTTTTCATGTGACTGTCTAGATACAATCGGCTGTAGCAGTTCAACGAAACATGAAATACATTTTATAGTGGCTAGGATGCCACCATATAAAGAGTTCAGATTAAAAGCTACTGAATGTTTACCACTCTGGAGATATAATTTTTACAGAGGTGACAAACAGACTCACGAGAATGCAAAGGTAGGTCTTCTGAGAGCATAGACCACGCAAATATATTTAATTTTGCGGTACTTGTTACATAACGTTCCCTAGCCTCGAGTTCATTTTCTTTTTTTGTTTTAAGATGTAATTTTGTTAGTCTGAAATGCATATAGACAGGTATTACAGACTAGACGTCTACAAGGAATGGTATACGTTGGTTGTAATTGGTATTATATAGGTGGCCCCCGAACCACAGATCCGGCACGTTTCTGTAACGTTCACGTGCTACCAAAGAGGAATTAGAAAACAAAACGATTATTAAGGTCGGAGAATGCATAACAAGTTACATTTCAGACTTCAAGGATATGATGAGGGTGATGAGATCGAACGTATTTGGTTCTTTCCGAATGACATCTGCCTAACCGTGTTTTAAAATAGGATACAAATGAGGTTTCATGCCACTCGAACACTTTCAAATAGTAAACACAATTAAAGTGACTACAAAACAAAGTCTGTAAGTTTGGCCAATCGAAATATTGCGTTCTTCTATCCAATCCATTAGTGCTTCAGTGTATTTATTTAACAGTTCCTTTTTAACACTGTTACACTAAACTTATTCTTATTGTATTTTTAACCCATATATATATATATATATGCATATTTTTTCTGTTATTATTTTTTGGTGACGAAAAACAGTTGTTACAAATCATGTAGGCAATTGTTTGTTTTTAAATAACTTTAGATAGGTTTTAGAATAGATAGGTTTTAGATGTTCTATTACCATGTTTCATTTTATAGTGTCTGTTAATGCCATTCAGCATCGTGTTATCTTATATTACAGGTTGATGCATTATTATTTTTCTCCGTCTCTTTGTTCATGCACCTTGTATTAGAGTGTCCCAGTAGTAAATCACTCTGTGTTCTGCTTGCTGTAAGCATGAACTCATGCATGCTATTACTCAACATTGTACGTTTTTATTAAAATACACACTTGATTCGCGTGTGTAAATGATCTCTTGCACATTTATAATATAAATGCAACATTACAACGTGAACATTGTTTCAGGTTATTCCTTGTTCTTATTCTCCACTTATATAAACCGTTGTGTATCAAGGGAGTTAAACGTTCCAGTTTTCACTCTTAATGACAGTCTTAACCAGCGGTGGCCAAATGGCGGCCCGCGGGCCACAGCCGGACCGCCAGTCTATATTTATTAGCCCTTGAAACGCCCACATAAATCACTATAATAAATATATATAAATAAAAACCAAAGTTCCAGTCGCTTTAAAGAAAATATAAACAAACAAACATGACGCCGACAATAATCAGAGACTTGTTCATGATTGGCGCTACAAAGTTGCTTTCTAACAGTGTCAAATGATAGCGGACAAGAATAATAATTTATTACTAAATAAAATCATATCATCTAATTTTTGACAATACTCTTAAGTTTAACCCTCCTGTCCCGGCCTTGCCTATAATCCGGTCGTCGGTCAACCTTAAGTTGGCCACCACTTGTTTTAACCATTGCTGTTTGACGCTGTTGCAGAATTTCTTTAATTTTCCCACTTCATCCTTGTTAGAGTACAGCCCTGAGCTCTACAGTGCTCTCCTCTTTTTTACATCTGCTTTGTAAAAAAAACGGAATAACAAAGCATTCTGCCCATTTTATTACCACTTTATGTAGTAGAATGGCTCAGGCAAAAGCATCTTTCCAAAAAATGAGGAAGATACTATGCAATCCATTTTTGACAATAGAAACAAGAAAAGAGTTCTTAAATGTTATGTAGAGCCATTTTTAACATATGGATGTGAATCATGGACAATAGGACAACAGACAAGAAAATCACTGGAGTCTGTAGAAATGTGGTTTTACAGAAGAATGTTGAGAATACCATGGGCAGCTAAGAAGAGTAATGAACACGTTCTGAAAGAGGCCAAAGCAAAAAGAGATATAATTTCCAATATTAGGAAGAAACAATCATCATTTTTTGGCCATGTAATGAGAAGAGAACAACTGGAATATGTTGTAACAACTAGACAAAATGAGGGACGAAGAGATAGAGGAAAGCAAAGAGAAAAAAAATACCAGACAGTTTAAGAGAATGGCTTGGCTGAAGGTCAACAACAGAAATGATAAATAACTGTCAAGATCGAAAGTTGTGGACAGACATGATCACCTACGCTAGCAGGCCGGTACTTGATGATGATGTAGTTCAGCGTTGGTTCACTACTCATTCTTCCTATTGTGGTCTTTATTTCAATTTTGTTTCGCTCTATTCTATTCTATTCTATTCTATTCTATTCTATTCTATTCTATCCCTGGAACCAGTTTCATCCAAGTTACGAATTTCTCTTAACGGCTCCACCAATAGTCACAGATTTCCCAAAATGCATTGATAAATTCTGTTGACAGGGTGCGCGTGCTCCGTTCACGTGCTGCACAGACTACGATTCTAAACCTCCTTAGTCGCCTCTTGCGACATGCGAGGGAGGTAACATTTCTCTCTGTCCTTTTCTCCCCTCGCATTGGGGGCCCGGTAGCCACACGGGGGTACTTCATTCTATCATTCAGATTGTTTTTCTTATTATTATGGTGATTATTATTATCGTTACTATTGTTATTATCATTATTATTATTATTATTATTATTATTAGATGTTAATAGTTTTCGTGATTACACGCACGCTGTTTAACTTAACGCATGTTTTGTTGGTGCACCTTGTATTAATTAACAACACTCAGTCATGATAAGCCATATTGTACAGATATAATAATCACAACCTTGGCGGTCATCAGGGTACCACTGACGGCATCCCAGTTTTATTCCAACGTTGACGATTAAGAGATGCTTGTTTCTTTGAGTGTGTGTATATAATATATATATATATATATATATATATATATATATATATATATATATATATATATATATATATATATATATATGTGTGTGTGTTTTTGTGTGTATATGTGTGCGTGTGTGTGATTTTATGAGGCCTGAACAAAGCGCTATTGCAGCAGACGGTCAGAAGCCAGAAATCACTAAATGTCTGTAGATCTTTTTTTTTCCTCGCTTAGCCTGTGTCTATGTGGCATTCCTCTTTCTTTCTGGGCACAATGTAGCCTTATATTTGAAACCACCAGAGTTGCTTTAGTTGCGAGAAGATAGGTGAGATAGACTCGTCACCAAGATTCTCTTGGATTCTTATGTAGGGACTTACTTGTATCCCTTCAGTCTTCCAAGAGCAATCACTAGGCAATTGGGTGAATCTGAATCTGTCAAAGGATAATGACTGTCCAAGCGGCATATAAATCACTGATTTCATTAGGACAAGTTCAAGAGATCGAACGTTAAATTAGAGAGATTTTTAATTCGGTGTTCGAACTTTCCATCTATGTTCGAATACAGCAGGCGCAGTGGGAGGATGTCATCTAGGGATATCTTTCAACCCTTAAGCTCCAGAAAGAATTCCGGTAAACATTAAAGTCTTGAGATACATGTTTACAAGTATTTGAACGCTGTAGGTTACGACTGTATGTACAACTAACCAGTGGTATTGCTGCAAGATTTGTAATAATGGTAAGTTATTCTGCCCAGGGATTGACACTTCCTTTTGCAGACAGCGAATTTCTAAAGCAGCTACCACGTTTTCACTGTAGACAAAGTTTAGTTTCCCTTTTGATCTCGAATTCCTGTTTCGTCAGATTACCATTTTCAAAGAAAGTATCAATTTTACTTTTGTTTGGAAGTTGAAAGCAAGTGCGTCACGAGTTACATTGTACGTCTCTATATTCCAACAAACCACATTAAATACAATGTTAATGTTGTTGTACAGCACCAGTATAGTGTTTTATTTATTGTTTTCATGTTTAAAGTTATTATTTAGGGAATTTAATTGAATTATTTTACAATAAATTATGTGTATTTTCTGTTCAAGTTTATTGTAATAGCTTTTGTTTAGTGTCTTGGAACCGATTAATTCACTTTCTATTATTTTTAATAGGAAAAACTAATTCGGATATTGAACGATATAAATTGAACGGCTGCTGGAACAAATGTTAAAAATACTAAACACACGCACACACTCATAATAGGCCTTATATTGCTTTTAGGTCTTTGTCTGGCGAGCAAGTGCAACCTTATTCTTTCTTACCTTTGATCTTTTCACATTTAGGGAATGTTTCCTTTATTCCCATGTGTTCAACTAACGTTTTTCTTGTGTCTATGTTTCGCACTCTTCTTTTGAAAGCCGAACTTTGGTTTACATCGGTCTACATAGTCTTCGTTCCTTGTTTCTCACTGTCTTCTGTTCTCTTCTAGCTGCTTCTTTTCTGTGGTTTTATGTCCCAAACATAGTTATCTTTAGAGATACGCATGTTCGCAACCCTACCAGTGTGACGTCACTGGTCATGGTTCACCTTTACGAACCATAGATATCCGACCCCACAACGGCCCCTGCTCGCAAATCTGAACTTTGACCGACGACGTCACGCTAATAGGGATGCCAGCAGGTTTATCGCTTAAGATGGTTGTTGTTATCTATCGCCCCGTCTGGTATTGATGGTGCGGGGTTTAATTGTTCCTAGTTTGTCATCATTTCATATCACCAGTCTTTTAGGGCATTGCAATCATTCAGTTATTAAAATCTTTCTTTCACTATTTTTCATGTAATTTGTTCTCTACGTCATCTAAATATTCTTAATGGGATACTGATGTGTGATCGTTGTCAAACAAGTAGTGCATCCGCTAATAGCAGATAGCGATCTTGGAGTATCCTCTGATAGCCGTTAGCGTTCTTGAAACATCCGCTAATAGCTGCATCGATTTTAATGCATCCGCTGATAGCTGTTAGGGATCTCGAAGCATCCGTTTATAGCTACTAGCGATCTTGAAGCATCCGCTTATAGCTACTAGCGATCTTGAAGCATCCGCTTATAGCTACTAGCGATCTTGAAGCATCCGCTTATAGCTACTAGTGATCTTGAAGCATCCGCTTATAGCTACTAGCGATCTTGAAGCATCCGCTTATAGCTACTAGTGATCTTGAAGCATCCGCTTATAGCTACTAGTGATCTTGAAGCATCCGCTTATAGCTACTAGCGATCTTGAAGCATCCGCTTATAGCTACTAGCGATCTTGAAGCATCCGCTTATAGCTACTAGCGATCTTGAAGCATCCGCTTATAGCTACTAGCGATCTTGAAGCATCCGCTTATAGCTACTAGCGATCTTGAAGCATCCGCTTATAGCTACTAGCGATCTGAAGCATCCGCTTATAGCTACTAGCGATCTTGAAGCATCCGCTTATAGCTACTAGCGATCTTGAAGCATCCGCTTATAGCTACTAGCGATCTTGAAGCATCCGCTTATAGCTACTAGCGATCTTGAAGCATCCGCTTATAGCTACTAGCGATCTTCAAGTATCCGCGGATAGCTGCTAGCGATCTCGAAGCATCCGCTAATAGCTGCTAGCGATCATGACTGACTCCTTGCGGCAGGATCAGTGAAGTAGAACTGGTAGGGTTAACTGTGTGGTCTTCAGGTATTGTAGGTGAGTGTGTAGCGGGTGAAAGGTGCGGATATCGCAATCTTCAACACACCCCGATTCTTCGCATCGACACCCACTTATGGCTCTTTTACGTTTAAGAATGTGCAAAGATCTGTAATCGTTGTAAGAACGCAGAATTAGGGAAAGAAGGAGATTGTTATTTATATGTTGTGTCAATTCTCTATTTCCATCCATCCATACATCAACTCTACATCCATCCATCCGTCTATATGTCTGGCTGTCTAAATATGTGTGTGTGTGTGTGTGTGTATATATACATATATATATATATATATATATATATATATATATATATATATATATATATATATATATATATATATATATATATATATATATATATATATAGACATGTAACTGTTTTTTGTTTTTGTGTACCAGCCTGGGACTTGTGTTTCTATTCCACGCTCAATCTGTGTCATACATATTCCGACTCTGTTTTTTTATTTCAACGATTCTCAACCTGTATGCTGTGACACCGCAATTTCCTCCCAATGCTACATATGTGTATTCTACAGTTTGAGTAAACACAAAGGAGGCGACAAAGCATAAATATAAGAATGAACAGTGATTTAGGATGCAAACTATATAAATATTTTATCTACTTTTGTTAAAAGACAGAAGCCAAATGAAAAGAAGGTACTACACATTTGCTGACACGCATTTTTGTGTGTTTAGTTGCTCTTGTTTTAGCTGTCATTATCAGGTTCCTTTGCAGAACGATACATTCACCACAGCCCGTCTGAAATATTATGTTTCTAGGATTCCCACTTTCTCTTGTTGCCATGTTTAAGGTCTCCTTGATGATGCCTTGAAACCATCTTCGTTTAATTTATCTACCCCTGATGCGTTGCCCAGTAACCATTCCTTCCATTATTGTTCTTTCCAGCCCGCTGTGTCTTATGACATGGTTATAGTATTTTAATTTCCTCTGTAGATTGGGTGTTTATACGCCAATTCTTTTTTTTTATTTAATGTTTAAGTCTGTTAGTATGGCTTCATTGCTCTTTTTCACTATCCACGCCATCTTAGGGATTTTTCTGTATGTTTCGGATGAATCGATTTTCTTCTTTGCGGAATTTACAACTATCTCTTGCTATCGAGAAGATACATGTCCTCAGTGATTTTAATTTTCTGCCTTGCTGATACTGTGCCATGTGGTATCTTCTTCATTGCGTTTAATGTGTGTGTTGCTATTGCTAATCTTCTTTAGATCTCTTTCAGGCAGTCACCATTGTTTTAACTAAAGCCATAATTAATACGCCTTGAAACTGTTGAAAACAATATGTATGTTATAAATAAAACAGACGATGTGCAGTGACATGTGTTGCGAAAACTATCTGAGCTTTTATTTGGTATAAGCTCTGAGTTGTTACTCATTGTTCCGTGACAGTAATCAGTGTTTGCTCTTTGTTCAGCGTGAAACATCACTTCCTTCTCATTTTTCCGTGAGTTGTGAGTTTTTGCTCTTTTTTTCAAACTAAGTCGTGAGTTATTGCTCTTCTTTCAATGTGAGCTGAAATTTTGTTTTCTCCATATCCGATCTGCCTAGACAATTTTTGAGATGTATATGGTATACTATGATAATTATTGCGTTGCATGATATTGCGCAGATATATATATATATATATGTCGTAACGTTATATGCACCTTTATCGACCATTGCAATTGTTGTGCTATATCCTGTGTGCCGTGAGCTTTACATTGTTGGAAATCACTGTGTCAACGCATCTTAATAACTAGCTTGTCATTCCGCACTGGCACTGAATGATGACACCACCCGAGGCGCAATAGAGTGACGGACGCAGCTGTTAGTGATCGCGCCCTGCACGCGCCTCTCGTGAATGCTCAGCTATCAATTTAATGATTACTGACTCACATCATCAAGTTCATTGCTCTCGTATCTGAACCCTTAAGTGTTCAGTCCTTCCTAACAGATAATGTAAAGTATGCCCGCGGATCGTTCCTGCTGCGTGCTAGTTATACACACTTATTCATCAATGTGGCCACGTGACAAGGCAGAAAGATCAAAACACAAACAACGAGTCTTCAACAAACGTGAAAATACAAGACCCAATGGTCCAACACGAAAAAGATGGATGGATTAGAAGGAAGCACTAGTCAAACATAACAGCAGCCGAGGCGAACAGAAGAGCAAAAGATCGCAAATTATATCTCCCCTCGAGGCTTTAAATGAGGATGGTAAAGAAGAAGAATTCATCATCTCATTAGCATCATCCCGCTTCTGCCTATCTTGACTTATGATTTTCGTTGCCGCATTATTTCCCTTTAATAATCACCATTTAAACAAGTGGAGAAATTTAAGTGAAATGACAAACGACACTTCACGAGCAGCGGAAATAGACTCAAGATGTAACAAAACTTGTCAAATCATTGAATAACTGTCACTGCTACAGTCAAACAAGGAAATAACATTAGAGGCAAAACTCACACTCTACAAGAAACATCTTTATTTCAACGTTGTGCTACCAATGCCAGACCTGGAATCTAAACTCAAAAACAATCAGAAGAATAACCACTGCCGAGATTAAATGTGTTAATCGCAAAAAAGGAAACAACACGAGAGATAAGATCATAAATGAAGGACTGAGAAAAAGTCTAGGAGTAATCCCCGTCGTAGAATACATAAAAAGACAAACGACAAAATAATGTTTGGCCACGTGATAAAGCAGAAATACCAAAACACAACGAACTTTCAATAAATTTGGTGAGAACATCAGAACAAAGGGCCGACCACGTAAAAGATGTATTGATGGAACGCCAACTATATCTCCCATTGAAAGTCAAATGAGGAAAGGAACAATAATAATAAGAAGGAGAAGAAAAAGAAGAATCACTATGTACGACGACATAAATAATCTAAAATGTCTTTGCTGCCAAGCTCCAAAATTCCCACCGTCGATGTCATCATGCAAGCCTATCATCACTTTCGTTCTTAATCTTGACCTGGACAGTAAATCCTAAATCCACATTCGTTCTTGGAGGTCCCAGGCTGAATCAATGTGTGCGCTACAGTTTGTTAACCCTTGCTTGTGTGTCGAGCATCGACAGCTGACGGCACTGCACAGTTTATAGTAATGACCGCTTCGAGGGGTAAGTGATGAACTGATCGATCGACTGGTAATGGTATAAAATAGCAGGAAGTGAGGAAGTCGCGGTAGTACTGAGGTAGGGTAGTGGGCGGCTGAAGACAGGAGGTCGCGGTTTACGTTCACAGAAGAGCGGTAGAATAGTGGTCAGGGTAGTGGGCGGCTGAAGACAGGAGGTCGCGGGTTACGTTCACAGAAAGAGCGGTAGAATAGTGGTCAGGGTAGTGGGCGGCTGAAGACAGGAGGTCGCGGGTTTACGTTCACAGAAAGAGCGGTAGAATAGTGGTCAGGGTAGTGGACGGCTGAAGACAGGAGGTCGCGGGTTTACGTTCACAGAAAGAGCGGTAGAATAGTGGTCAGGGTAGTGGGCGGCTGAAGACAAGAGGTCTCGGGTTTACGTTCACAGAAAGAGCGGTAGAATAGTGGTCAGGGTAGTGGACGGCTGAAGACAGGAGGTCTCGGGTTTACGTTCACAGAAAGAGCGGTAGAATAGTGGTCAGGGTAGTGGACGGCTGAAGACAGGAGGTCGCGGGTTTACGTTCACAGAAAGAGCGGTAGAATAGTGGTCAGGGTAGTGGGCGGCTGAAGACAGGAGGTCGCGGGTTTACGTTCACAGAAAGAGCGGTAGGACAGAGAAATGGTAGTGGTCGGCAGATGACAACTGGTCTGGTGTTTATTACCTCGTTCGACCGGACTCTAGGTTCAACCTCACACCGCCCGTGAGTACTGAAAATTTGCTCAAGGAAAGACAACCGTAGTGCTTGTCTCTTCCCCCAAAAAATATGTCGATGGCTAAAAATATAGGGACTAGCGCCACTCTACACATAACAAGTTCTTTTTTTTCTTTTTTTTAACAAAGGCAAACGTAAAGGTAAGGTATGAGACTTGAATCAGTGTGTATTAGCACGCGAGTTTTCACCCATATGTGCTCAGCCGACTATCCAGAAGTGTTCGGAGACTTCTGGATAGTGTCGCATCAAGATTCGAAACTCACGATGCGAGGCGCCATCCTTCCCAAAGTAATACACTGGTACCCTTTTCTGCCAGCGGCTGGGTCGACCACGGGGTATTTTCTCTTTCAACCACAGGTTCAACTCACACTGCTTCCAGTTTGAATCGAATATGGGTTGTCCGAACGTTGGTAGCGCAGTCGGGTGGTTTTCCCAACAAGGCTACCGAAGCCCCCAGTCGGGTGGTTTTCCCAACAAGGCTACCGAAGCCCCCAGTCGGGTGGTTTTCCCAACAAGACTACCGAAGCCCCCAGTCGGGTGGTTTTCCCAACAAGGCTACCGAAGCCCCTAGTCGAGTGGTTTTCATAACAATGCTACCGAAGCCCCCAGTCGGGTGGTTTTCCCAACTAGGCTACCGAAGCCCCCAGTCGGGTGGTTTTCCCAACTAGGCTACCGAAGTCCCCAGTCGGGTGGTTTTCCCAACTAGGCTACCGAAGCCCCCAGTCGGGTGGTTTTCCCAACAAGGCTACCGAAGCCCCCAGTCGGGTGGTTTTCCCAACAAGGCTACCGAAGCCCCTAGTCGAGTGGTTTTCATAACAATGCTACCGAAGCCCCCAGTCGGGTGGTTTTCCCAACTAGGCTACCGAAGCCCCCAGTCGGGTGGTTTTCCCAACTAGGCTACCGAAGCCCCCAGTCGGGTGGTTTTCCCAACTAGGCTACCAAAGCCCCCAGACAAAGAGAGCAATGATTAATGCAAAACAAGTTGAAAGGAGTAGTTAGACAAAATAATAATGTGAATAGCTTTTAAAACTATGATACGGTAAGTGATGTATACTCGGTGATACGATAACTAGTTTTTTTTAAATAACATTTAACAATAATGTTAAGATAACATTTAACAGTAATCATTATCAAGTACCGGGCCTGCTGGCGTTGGTGATCATGTCTGTCCACAACTTTCGATCTCGACAGTTATTTATCATTTATGTTCTTTACCTTCTGCCAAGCCATTCTCTTAAGCTGTCTGGTATTTCTCTCTTTGCTTCCCTCCATTTCTTCGTCCCTCAATTTTCCCAGTTGTTACAATATATTCAAGTTGTTCTCTTCTCATTACATGGCCAAAAATGATGATTGTTTCTTCCTAATATTGGAAATTAGTTCTCTGTTTGCTTTGACCTCTTTCAGAACGTTTTCATTACTCCTCTTAGCTGTCCATGGTATTCTCAACAATCTTATGTAAAACCACATTTCTATAGACTCCACTTATTTTCTTGTCTGTTTTCCTATTGTCCATGATTCACATCTATATGTTAAGACTGGCTCTACATAGCATTTAAGAACGCTTTTTCATGTTTCTATTGTCAAAAATAGACTGCATAGTACCATCCTCATTTTTTGGAAAGCTGCTTTTGCCTGAGCCATTCTGCATCTCACCTCCTTTGTACATCTTCCTCAACAGTAATATTGACACAAATTTTATATCAAAATAAAGTAATATTGTCTCTCTGTTTTCTGTACATCTATAACGATGGAAAGTCTTAGGTCGCCCTGTTCGATTAGTAGAACTTCTTTCTTGAAGATAAGTATTATCAAGTCATTAACATACATTTGTTAATATAAGTGCTAATTAGATAAATGGTATATATATAAAAAGGCGTAAAATTGTCCAACACTTATAAATCCATCATAAACGTATTTATAGTAGTAAAAAGTAAAGAGCCCCCGTCACGTCAAGTGGCGTATAGGGAATATGGTGTTAGTGACCATACATTTTACAGATCTTCAGCACATGATTTTGGGGTAATGTGGTCGGTATTACGCCCTAGCCGCTTTACTTTCTCAGAAAAAATCCGGTACCCATTTGAGACTGGGTGAACCCGGAAGCCGTCGGTTGGGATCGAACCCTACCTCTTGTCCTTTGTAGTCCAGCTCACTAACCACTGAGCTATCGCGGCTCCCAAGCGTATTTATAAGAAAGGCATATTTTCTTCTTCTGCGATCATGGCTTATTCAGACTAGGATTCCAGATAACCCTTATGAAGGCTACTGTCTGTTTAAGTGATTCGGTTGCACCGTAGAGCTTCTCTTCTGGGGAGGTGGGTGTGGGCCATATTGACCTCCTCAGGTCCGTTTACTGGAGGGACAATCCTGCAGAACATGTTTTGTTGTCATGTCATCCAGGATACAGTGACATTGGCTGGTATTTCCTATCTTCAGTTTAGTGAATATGTTGTTTCTCTTTAAAATTACTTTATGAAAATATCGCACGAGTTATTTTAATCTCTGTTAAATCTGGGGGTGGGGGGGGGGCTGGTTGGTCTCGAGGCAAACGCCGGTTTCGAGACAAAGAGGTTATGAGTTCAAATCTCGGCTGCAGCAGTTGGAATTTTTGTTTGTGATTTCTCTCTGCGGCAACCACCCTAGGTCTCAACAGCGAGACCCGGTTTGAAGTGTCAATTACTTTTCGACGGAGTAAGTACCTCCGAAGACGGAGTTATCTACTTACGCGGCGAGAGACCGCTGTACATACAGCTGCCAGTGAACAACAATTTAACACGCAAAATTGAGTTCTTGGTCTCTAGGGACATCGCCAGAGGTGAAAAATCGTAAACTATGTATATTTAGAGAGATACTTCATACACGTAATTTGAACTCTTTACGGGTCACATTTCGATAAACCTTCCCCACCAAAGGAGGGTAACACTGGGGGTAAAAAAACATTAAAAATTGTAAGCTCTTTATATTAATCAGTTTGGGCCCAGTGGGCCATTACATTCAAGACAAACACTTTTGAACCATTGAAGGAGGTAAATATTTTGAAAATTTACAAAGGGAAATAAACGCAGTCTTCCTTAACGAAGGTTTTTAATGACCAAACATGAATAAGGTCCGTCAATATTTTTTAATTTTATTTTGATGGTACTGTGAATATTTTTTAACAATTTTATGTTCTTTAAATAGCATCTAAGTATTACTTATATATATATATATATATATATTGTATATATATATATATATATGTATATGTCACCTTGTTACAGACGATTGTTAGCAAGCACGCATGATTAGTCAGTAGTTTTTAAAATATTAGTGTCTTGTACCAGATGCTGTTTTACTGAACAGCTTCTCTCGTGGCTGAATCTGCTGATGTTGATGGACAAATCCACCGCATAATGGACAAGATGCACTTGTTATGCCTGGCCTTATCACCTTTCTTCTGCACCTTTTGTCTTCTGAGTTTGACATCAACGTTTGCTCGAATGTTACTGTACTCTTCTCTCTTTTTTTTTTTTGGTCCTCCGTGTGATACACTCTAGGGCCAAACTTTCCCAGTTTGTTTCGCTGATAGAGAGTTCCCTAAATGAAGCCCTGGCAACATCTTTATATCTCAACACAGGTCTACCACTTGGTCTCTTTCCGTCCCTAGGTTCACTATACAATAATTGTTTAGGAATACGATTGTTTTACATTCTTCTTACATGTCGTAGTCTCCTTCTCTTAAGTGTTGCCATGATGGATGGGAGTTTGGCTTGTTGCAAGACGTTAGAGTTTGTTATTTTTCTTGCCATTTGATGGTCATTGTCTTGCGAAGGCAACACGTAGAAACAGTTTAACCTTTTCTCCTGTCCTGCATTGGTAGTCCAAGTTTCTGATCCGTATAAAAGTGTACTAAACGCAAAACTTTGTTAATTTATTCTTTTATTTCTTTTTTTTTTTTTTTTTTTTAGTTCATCGTGTGTAGCACCTGGCTGACTGTATTAGATATCTCTGGGTTTCCACTCTCGATCGTGCTCTGCCGTTCGTTTTCTGTACGATTTGATCGAGACACCGTTTGTGCTTTGTGTGTGTATGTATTGGTGTGTATGTGTCACCTCCAGACGTTAAACGGAATGTGTTCACGGAAAGTGGGGTAATCCCTGCAAAATAACATCATCGCACACTTTGTCACAACAATTTACTGGTAATTACCATAATTTAAGGTGACCAGACATACCGATTTTGCGGGAAAAGTTCCCGGATTGTTACCCTTTGTCCCGGATGTTTTTGTAATCCAAACCGGAACGTCACTTTTCCCGAAATTTACCGACTTGTTTAAGCTCTGTCCCGCATTTCAAGTGCGTCCCGCATTTCAAGTGCCTATACTGTTCAATGGTATAAAATTTATGTTTTTACTGAAAATTACTTTAAGGAGCAATTTTATTTATTTTAATTTAGATAATTATTATAAAAATATTCAGAAAACATATTTAAAATGAATTTTCTGTCAAGAAAAACAATTCAAAAGCGAAGTTAACAACATGTTTTACAATTTAATTAATTAAATAATTAAAATAACATATGGATGTGAATCATGGACAATAGAACAACAGACAAGAAAATTGTTGGAGGCTGTAGGAATGTGTTTTTACAGAAGAATCTTCAGAATACCATGGACAGCTAAGAAGAGTAATGAAGACGTTCTGGGAGAGACCAAAACGAAAAGAGAGCTAATTTCAAATATTAGGAAGAAACAATCATCATTTTTTTGCCATGTAATGAGAATGGAACAGCTGGAATATATTGTGACAACTGAGAAAGATAAGGGACGAATAGATAGCGGGAAACAAAGAGAAAAGATACCAGACAGCTTAAGAGAATGGCTTGGCAGAAGGTCCACAATAGAAATGATAAATAACTGTCGAGATCGAAAGTTGTGAAGAGACTTGAACACCTACGCCAGCATGCATAGTATTTGATGATAATAGTATTTTTGCTGTGCTAGGCTAGTAATACATGAAAATGGGTGATATAATCAATGAACTACCGGACACGACACCATGTGCCCAGTTTCCATAGAAATATAAACTTCCTGTTGTGAAAAGAGTTAGGCCTCAACTATATCTTCCAGATCTTATGTGTGACCATAAAGAAAACAACAGAACAAAATCTCGATGCTTTAACGACGGTAGCTGTTAAATATTCCCATGTCTAACTGGTTCGATTTAAATCTCAGAAATTGTAGTAATGGGATTCCCTTGAAATAGGACATATTGTAACACTTAAAATTTTTAGCCTGTGACGAAAATGCACTTACGAGCTTTCAATTCGGCCATTAAAGAGTCGTCAATGCCTTGAATTTACTAAATAATAATCCTGACAGTCTCCAAAACAAAAAGGTGAAGAAAAACAGAAATTTGTTAAAAGACTAATCGATGTGGCAGCATTTCTATGAAAACAAGAATGTGTTTGAGTGTGATAACTCGAGAAATAAAACATGTACAAGAAGTTCCTGCAACCTTTAGCGACTTGTTTGACCTTTAGCGACAAACAATTGGCAGCTATTTAATAACTGCAATGAATTTTAAGGGAACGTCACTACATTACTATATCTAAATATCGAAACCAAGATACGTGACGAGAATTATAGGAAGAAGGTGTTGGAAATACATCGGTCATATGCTGAGAATGAAGAAAGACTTCCCCATCAGGCATTCATGTGGAAACCATCTGGTACAATAAATCAAGGCAGACCACGAGAATCCCTAGACAGAATAATTACTAGGGAAGGCTCAATCATGGGACTAACAAAGAACTAAGATCTGCAAGAACTAGCATCAAATCGACAATCGTGGAGAACTTTGACTTCCGCCCTTTGTGCCGTCTTCGGCCCGAGAGGAAAATGAAAAAAAAAAATTATTAACATACGCTAGCGCCACGATATTAGTTCATTTTGAACATCCATCAATGAAAAACATCTCACTCCCTCTTTTCACGTCATCACTTGAAACACTGCTCTTGAATGAAATAGCCCAACTTTTGAACTCATCCAACAGTGCTAATGTACTCGTATAAACTGTAGGGCTGAATTCATAAATACCATTGGTGTTCTAAATTTAAGGTGAATGGATCACAGTAAAATCTTGGTTTCTCTTTTTTTTTTAAATCAAGATAAATAAAAACTCTGGCTCAGATACTTCGTGACGGCTGCACTAGTCGTGCAGACTTTGTTCTTCGGCCTGAATAATCCCACCCCCACATCGTCAGCAGTGAGCCGCGATAGCTCAGTGGTTAGC
The DNA here is from genome assembly GCA_032433765.1 of Megaustenia siamemsis. Lineage (NCBI taxonomy): Eukaryota > Metazoa > Mollusca > Gastropoda > Stylommatophora > Ariophantidae > Megaustenia > Megaustenia siamemsis. The sequence continues at coordinate 56,685,212 of JAVIAB010000108.1, forward strand.
GAACTGGACTACAAAGGACAAGAGGTAGGGTTCGATCCCAACCACCGGCTTCCGGTTGACCCAGCCTTTAATGAATACCGGATTTTTTTTTGGGAAAGTAAAGTGGCACGAACGTAATATCGACCACATTACCCCAAAAATCATGTGCCGAAGGTCTGTAAAATTTATGGTCACTAACACCATATTCCCTATACGCCACTTGGCGTGAAGGGGGTACTTTACTTTTTTTTTTACACGTCTTTAGCAGACTCAAGAATATGGATAGATATGGTAATTATAGTTCATATTGTTCAATATTTCTCTTTCTACTTTGATTCATACTTTAATTGTATCAGCAACATTCATACTTTAATTGTATGAGCAACAGTGGCATCTATATATAGAATTATAAATGTGCTTGGGTATTTCACAATTTCAAGTTAGATAACTCTCTTCAATCAGTTAATTAATTCCAGAGTTACATAGGAGCATACGATTACCCGCCAGAAAATACCTTTTTGTAGTGATATTTTTTTCCCCAAAATTCATCATCATCATGTGCCATACCGTAGATGATGTTGGCGTAGGCGATCATGTCCTTCCACAATTTTCTATCTACAGTGCATCGTATCAGTTCTGCTGTTGACTTTTTCCATGCCATGACACCAAGATATCTAGTATTTTCTCTCTTTGTCGTCCGCGATCTCTCTTTCCTCTTATTTTGCCAGTTGTAACCAAGTATTCCAACTTTCCTCTTCTCATGATGCGCCCGAAAAATGTTGATTGTTTCTTTCTGATCTTTTTAGGAGTTCCCTTTTTGTGAATTTCCTCATTGGTCTATTTTAAAAAAAAAAGGAACTATTAATTCGTGGTTTCTTTATGACGTTACCGTCCCCTGATCTCCTGGGTGGTGAGATACGATTTCTAGTTCTGTGGATAATGACAATAAACAAGAGGTCCGGTGTGCATTCGCGAACGTAAAAAAAAACTCTTGGCAGTTAAAATCGTAAAGAGTAGGCCATAAATATGGCCGCTGCCCAGGTAAAATTGTCAGCAGAAACCTACCCGTCCACGTTATGGATCCTCAGGCTACGGAGTTCGTTCCCGTAGACCAGGATTCTCTTTACATTTTCTCGGGGGTGATATCGGAGCACCTATGGATTAGCCCGGAGTGCAGTGATGATGATGATCCTAACAACATCAGTTATCCCTTAGTATATTCATTACATCAATCAATCATTGAGCCAGTCAATCGATGTGAAAGTCTGTGAGAACAAGACTTGCCGCCTAATTAGATTTATGTCACATATTTCTTGGTCTTAACTTATGATGTCATCTTAGTAACAATTATATCAGGAATATCTGGTGCATGATTTCATCATCATCATCATTATGGAGTGTCTTATCCGCAACGAAGGTTGGCTATCATGGAGCGCCATTCTGCTGTGTCTCTTGTTTTCATGGTGCAGGTTGTCATAGGCTGATTTGTCCATCTTTTGATGTTACTCGTCCATGTTAGTCTTGGTCTGCCTCTGCCTCTTTTACCTTGTATTTCCCCCTCCAAGATTACTTTTAGTAGGCTGTTGTGTCTTTTAACATGGTCCAAAAATCGCATTTGTCCTGTTTGAATTGTGTTTAGTAGTCCTCTTTTCATTTTTAGTTGTTTTAAGACTTCCTTGTTTGTTTTCTTTTCCTTCCAGCTAAATCTACATATTCTTCTATATATCCACATTTCAAAGGCTTTAATTCTCTATTCTGTTTTCTTGTCTAATGTCCATGTTTCTGCGCCATATAGAAATGTTGATAAGATATAACATTTTGTTAGTCTTAGTTTTAGCCCTGGTGTTATTTGTTTTGATGTTAGTATATTTTTCATGACATTGAAATTACTTTTTGCCTACTCTTTTGTTTATTTCAACTTTACATTTTCCATCACTGGTTATAGTATGTCTAAGGTAGTAGTAGCTCTGAACTGTCTCCAGGTCTATTCTTTCAATTTTGATATCCACTTCAGGGTTTTGAGTATTTTCTTTGTTTATGATCATAGCATGATTTAATATCTTCTATTTATCGCTTGAGCCCCTCACGTGACTAGTCCTGCTTTGGGAAAATCGTTCGGTAACATTGCTACAACCAGCATATCTCACTGTGTTGTGACTACACACACCAGTTCCACGTCCGCGATAACTTGCTTACACAACAGTTCTGAGACATGTATAAACATATATAAAGATGCAGTTTTTAGCTTGGCTTTGTAAGATTACACGGCGTTGTAAGGAAGAAATAGTCCGCTTATTGGTCTCGAGTTCTTCATACAAAAATAAGCGTCGCATTTAAATGTAAAGAAATAAAGCTTAAGGATACTTATCTGAGTCTCGCTTGACTTAACTCAGCTTATCTAGGTATAACATTGTTGGTGTTTGAAGAGAGTTGATCAGGGATGAGGCACTTGGGACATGTGTTACGACAGTTTCGTGTTCTCGAGTATTTACTGTGAGATGTCTACTGAGAGAATGTCTCCTGAAAGGGTGTCTACTGAGAGAATGTCTCCTGAAAGGGTGTCTACTGAGAGAATGTCTCCTGAAAGGATGTCTACTGAGAGAATGTCTTCTGAAATGATGTCTACTGAGAGAATGTCTTCTGAAAGGATGTCTACTGAGAGAATGTCTCCTGAAAGGATGTCTACTGAGAGAATGTCTCCTGAAAGGGTGTCTACTGAGAGAATGTCTCCTGAAAGGATGTCTACTGAGAGAATGTCTCCTCAAAGGATGTCTACTGAGAGAATATCTCCTGAAAGGGTGTCTACTGAGAGGGTGTCTCCTGAAAGGGTGTCTACTGAGAGGATGTCTCCTGAAAGGGTGTCTACTGAGAGGATGTCTCCTGAAAGGGCCTACTGAGAGGGTGTCTGTCTACTGATATGATGTCTCCTGAAATGGTGTCCACTGAGAGGGTGTCTCCTGAAAGGGTGACTACTGAGAGAATTTCACCTGAAAGGGTGTCTACTGAGAGGGTTTCTCCTGAAACGGTATCTCCTGAGAGGGTGTTTACTGAGACGTCTTCTGAGAGAGTGTCTCCAGAGAGATCTTGTGAGAGTGTGTCTCTGAGAGAGTATCTTCTGAGAGGTCTTCTGAGAGAATGAAAGGTCTTCTGAGAGTATCTACTAATAGAATGTCTCCTGAAAGGGTATCTCCTGAGATGGTGTTTACTGGGACGTCTTCTGAGAGAGTGTCTCCTGAGAGGTCTTCTCAGAGAGTGTCTTTGAGAGGTCTTCTAAGAGAGTGTCTCCTGAGAGGTCTTCTGAAAGAGTGTCTCTGAGAGGTCTTCTGAGCGAGTGTCTCCTAAGAGGTCTTCTGAGAGAATGTCTCCTGCGAGGTCTTCTGAGAGTGGCTACTTAGAGAGTGTCTTCTGAAAGGGTCTCTACTGAGAGAGTGTTTCCTGATGGTGTCTACTGAAAGAGTGTTTCCTGAAAAGGTGTCTCCTGAAAGAGTGTCTACTGGGAGTGTGTCCTGAAAAGGTATCTACAGATAGAGTGTCACCTAAGAGGTCTTCTGCGAGAGTGTCTCCTTAGAGGTCTATTGAGAGAACATCTACTGTGAGGGTGTCTCCTGAGAGAGTGTCTACTGAGAGAGTATCGCCTGAGAGGGTGTCTATAGAGAGAGTATCGCCTGAGAGGGTGTCTATAGAGAGAATATCTCCTGAGAGAGTGTCTACTGAGAGAGTATCGCCTGAGAGGGTGTCTATAGAGAGAATATCTCCTGAGAGGTTGTCTACTGAGAGAGTATCGCCTGAGAGGGTGTCTATAGAGAGAATATCTCCTGAGAGAGTGTCTACTGAGGGAGTGTCTCCTGAGGGTCTACTGGAAGGGTGCCTACCAAAAAACGTGTGTGTGTGTTTTTGTGCGTGCGTGCGTGTGTGCTTGCATGCATGTGTTTTTGACTTGTGAAAGATAAGAAAGGTCAGACAATTGCTTACCCTAAAGAGAAAGAAAAGGAACGAATGAAAGCGAACGAACCAAATTAAGTGAACCAGAAAACCAGAAAGAAAGATGAACGATCGATTGAATGATAGAGAGTGTAAGAATAAAAGAAATAAGGAAGGAAGCAGATATAGGTTAATCGAAAAATAAATGAAATAATAAAAGAATGAAATTTTAAAAATATACTAGAAAGAGGTAGAAAGAGAGAGAATATACAGAGAGGTAAAATGAGGGAAACTGTCGACGAGAAGAGAGTGTGGATGCGAAGCAAAGTGAGAACGAAAGAGAGTAACAACTAGAGAATAAATTAAAGGGAAACGAGAGTGGGCATATGCGTATATAGTTCTAACTATTTACATACAAGTTCTAACTATTTACAATCAAATTATATTTACATACAATTTATCTACAGTTTTGACTTGATGGAGTACATTTTAGGCATGACTACTAGTACTGCTATGTATATAAATCAATATCATTTTCTTCCAATGGCAGACTCTATCGATTAACACCGAACCTTCTATTCCAAGGATATGTCTTTATTGCAGATTCCCCCACATAGCTTTTATATGCTCATTCCAGATGGCTCTGTAATCATCTGGCGACGCGCTGGGCTTCAGCGCAGATTTTCGTACTTAGTCCACTTGTTTGTACACTGGAAGTAAAGGTAGTCGTATATCATATCGTGCTGTGGAAGTTCGGACTGCAGCATCTAGAGATGCTTAATTCGGTAATTTTACAATAATAAATAATAATAGAATATAACATAGAGAAATCTACACCCATTGATATAAAAAGAGGAGTAAGACAGGGGTGCATCCTATCACCAAGCTTGTTCAATCTATCACCATCATCATGTGCCGTACCGGTTGGAGTTGGCGATCATATCCTTCCACAATCTTCTATCTACAGTGCATCGTATCAGTTCTGTTGTTGACTGTTTTCCATGCCATGACACCAAGCTATCCAGTATTTTCTCTCTTTGTCGTCCGCAATCTCTCTTTCCTTTTATTTTGCCAGTTGTAACCAAGTATTCCAACTTTCCTCTTCTCATGATGTGCCCAAAAAATGTTGATTGCTTTTTTCTGATGTTTTTTTAAGAGCTCCCTTTTTGTGTTGGCCTCTTTGAGAACTTTCTCATTTGTCTTTTTAGCTGTCCAGTGAAATTTCAACATTCTTCTGAGAAATCCCATCGCTGTGGCCTCTAATCGTTTTTTCATTTGTTTGTTTATTGTCCATGATTCGCTTCCACAGTTCAGAATTGGTTCTATATAGCATCGATGAACTCTCTTTCTCATTTCTATTGACATAGATTTGTTGCATAAGATATTTTTCATTTTCTGAAATGCTGTTTTGGCCTGAGCTATTCTGCTTTTTATTTCTGTGGTGTATCTCCCATCTGATGTTATCACTGTGCCCAAGTATTTCAAAACGTTGCACTTGTTTCAGACTTGTCTTGTTTATTTGTATGTTGCATGATGGTGATGATTATTTCTTCGATATAACCATTACTTCTGTTTTCTTACTATTCATACTGGGACCTTTCTTGTTGCTTTCTTTTACTATTATATCTATCATTTCTTGTAGCTCATTCTGTCTCTGCTATTAAGACTGTGTCATCCCCATATCGTAAATTATTTATGTTGTGATCGTTGACTTTAATTCCTTTTTTGTCTACTATTAATCTCATAATATGTTCGCTGTAAAGTGAAAACAAATCCGGCGATAGAACACAACCTTGTCTGACTCCTTGTTTTATAAATTGAAATTGTCCTGTTTGGTTGTTAATTCGTATAGCTGCTGTTTATTGCCAGTATATGTTTTTTTATGATTCGCAGATCCTTGCCATCAATGTTTAATTTCTCCAGCATATTTATTATTTCCACATGCTTTACTTTGTCAAATGCTTTCGTGTAGTCTATAAAGCACATATATAGATCTTTCTTTACCTCTACAGATCTTTCTATCAATGTTCTTCAGATGCATATTGCATTATTGGTGTCCTTTCCTTCCACAAATCCACATTGTTCCTCACTTATTTCTGGTTTTATTTTGTTCCTTACACGTCTCATGATTATTCTTAGTAATATTTTAGTCATATGGCTCATGAGACTAATAGTGCGATGGTCTTCACAATCAGTGGCTCCTGACTTCTTCGGTATGGCTACAAAGATAGATTTTAGTAGATCTTCAGGTATGTGTCCAGAATTATATATGTTATTGAGTAGTTTTGTTATGACTTACCAGCTCTCCTAATGTATTTATCTCTTCGATTGTTATATTGTCGGGACCTGGAGCTTTGCTTCTTTTCATGCGTTGAATTGCGTCCTCCACTTCACTCTGCATTATTGGTGGTCCTGTGTCTTCATTTTAATTGTTTAATGCTGGTCTTTAATCATCATAGAGTTGACTGATATATTCTGTCCATCTTTCCGTTGTCTTCTCCTGTCCCATTATTATGTTTCCTTTCTTTGATTTCACACATCCTGAAACTTTTACTTCTTTTCTTCCTGTTAATTCATTTAACTGATTGTGCATAAATTTTGAGTCTTTCTTTTGTTGTTTTTCCATTTCTTCACATTTCTGTTTTAACCATCCTTCCTTTGCTTCTCTGCATTTGTTTTGCACCTCTTTGTGCAATATTTTGTATGTCCGTTCTTCTTTCTTATGTTTTCTTCTTTCGTCCATTAGTTGTAATATTTCTTCTGTCATCCATTTCTTTTTGTTGATTCTTTTAGTCACTGGTATTACTTCTTTTGATGTTTGTTGAATCGATTGTTTGAGCATTTCCCACTGTTCTTGGATGTCCTGTATTTTCTCAATAGCATTATATCTGTTTTGTACTATCGTACTGTACTTATGACTCATCTGTTTATCTACTCTTAGCATATGTAGTTCTAATTTTATATTTCTTGGTGATTTCTGTGCCTTCTGCAGTTTTATTCTTATCTTTCCAACTACTGGTACATGGTCACTATTGCAATCTGCTTCTGGCCTTGTTTTAACAGATGTTAGCCAATTCCTGAATCTTCTCTGTACCAGTATAAAATCAATTTGATTGTGTCTATTCAATCTATACACTGAGCAAATCTAAAAACATCACAGATATGCCAGGCCTAAACATTAATGGAAAGATAATCAATAACCTAGGATATGCTGATGATACTGTACTAATAGCAGAAAATCCTACAGATCTACAACAATTATTTAATGAAGTAAACATGACAAGTAAAAAATAAGGATTGGATATATTAATATCAAAATGATTAAAACTATGATAATAAACAAAGATAATACTCAAAACCTACAAGTAGATATCGAAGTTGAAGGAATAGACCTGGAGACAGTTCAGAGCTACAACTACTTTGGACATACTATAACCAGTGATGGATAATGTAAAATTGAAATATATAAAGAATAGGATTGGCAAAAAGTAATTTTAATGCCATAAAAAATATACTAACATCAAAAGAAATAACACCAGGGCTAAAACCAAGAATGGCAAAATGGTATATCTTCTCAACATTCCTGTATTGTGCAGTAACATTGACATTCGACAAGAAAACAGTACAGAAAATTGAAGCCTTTTAAATGTGGATTTATAGAAGAATATGAAGTAATGAATGAAAAGAAAAGAAAAGAAACGATAAAGTCTTAAAACAACTAAAAATGAAAAGAAAACTACTAAACACAATTCAAACAAGGCAAATGAGATTTTTGGTGCATGTTAAAAGACACCAGCCTACTAAAAGTAACCTTTGAAGGGAAAACTCAAGGTAAAGGGTGCAGAGACAGACAAAGACTAACATGCCGAGTAACAGAAAGGCGCACCATGGTAGCCAATTTTCTATGCGGAGACGGCACTCAGTGATGATGATAGAGGGCCATTGTTCAGTTTACCGGGGGCCAGACCCTATACTCCCGGCACTGGTGAGCCGTAGCATTTGTTTGTTCTTTCGTTATCCTCTTATGAAGCACATTTCAAGGGTCTTTCTCGTTTTTTTTTTTTCGAGGACGCCTTCTCAATCATTCCCCTCCCTCTTCCGCGGTGTTTATTGATTTGGATTTGTTGTTGTGTCTTTCCACGTCACCAAAACCGTTTATTTGCTGTTAACAACAGTAAACACATGCAGTAATAGGCAGCTCGATCGTTGATCGAACCTGTAGTCTCCGACAAAGCGACTTGCCACTTGATGTAAGCGTAGAGGTAAAGGTAAAGTACTTGAACCGGCGTCTTAGCACGCGAGTTTCCACCCATATGTGCTCGGCCGCCTGTGCAGAAATGTTCGGAGATTTCTGGGTAGTGTCGCTTCAAGCATCGAAACTCACGATGCAAGGCGACATTCCTCACCTTCCCAGTGGAATACCCTGGTACCCATTTCTGCTAACGGTTGGGGGGGGGGGATATTTTTTCCCCAACCACCAGCACAATTTATACTGCTACCAGCGAGAATCGAACACGGGTTGTCTGAACGTCGGTAGCCCAATTGGAAGGTTTTCTCAACTAGGCTACCGAGGCCCCCGATGTAAGCGTATTAACATACATTGTCAACTCATTACACCCCCGAAAGTAACACTGCTGGTACGTTTTGTATGCTCTCATACATCATGTGACTAGAAAAATTGGTCAAATACCAGTGAAATAATTTATCAACACTTTAAGTAATTTGTTATTCTTTAATTGCTGTACTGCTTCATCCTCATCTTATGGGGGGGACTTGTTGGTCTGGAGGCCAGACGCCGGCCTCGAGAGAGAGAGGTTGTGGGTTCAAATCTCGGCTGCACCAGTTGGAATTGTTATTTATGATTTCTTTTTGCGGTAACCACCCCATGGTCTCAGCAGCGAGGCCCGACTTGAAACGTCAATTACTCATGGCCGGAAAAAAATATGAGTACCTCCGAAGACGGAGTTATCAGCATGTGCGGCGAGGGACGCCTGTACACACGGCTGCTAGGGATAAACGGATTAATACGCAAAGTTCAGTTCTTTGTCTCTACGGACTTCGTCAGAGGTCAATGCTGGCGAACGCAAAAAAAAAAATAAATAAATCCTCATCTTGCTATCTATTGTCATCTATGTTTTCTGTTGTTATTTTGTGGATTATTTCGAGTCCTGTTCAAATGTTTGTGTTCCTGTATCATCTATGTGTTTCTCTTAGATGTTTCTCCTCTTAATAAATATCTATTTGTTATTATTATATTCCGAGCCGCGAAAGCTCAGTGGTTAGTGAAGTGGACTACAAAGGATAAGAGGTAGCGTTCGAACCCAACCGACGGCTTTCGGGTTCACCCAGACTTAAATGGGTACCGGATTTTTTTCTGGGAAAGTAAAGCGGCACGGGCGTAATACCGACCACATAACCCAAAAAAAATCATGTACATGTCTGTAAAATTGATGATCACTAACACTAATATTACCTATACGCCACTTGGCGTGACGGGGGCTCTTTACTTTTACTTTTTTTTATTATTATTATATTCCATAGTCCTTTGAACGTTGGGATCTTTACATATAGAAAACATAACATTGCAACACTGATGGGAGTTACAAGCTCCAAATTACCCAACAGAACCAGGAAAATCAAGAAAATGGTTGCAGTCCATCACAATACCTTGGCTACGAGTTCCTTGGCTCGTATGGAACTTATGTTTATTAGATCAATAGGGCTTCGTTTTCATCTTCGTCCAAATCTTCATTCTAACATTGTGCTACCAATACCAGATCTGGACTTTAAACTCAAGGACAATATGAAAAATAACCACTACCGTGATGAAATGTGTTAGACGAATGACAGGAAACAGCCTGAGAGATACTATCAGACGTGAAAAACTGAGATAAAAATGCTGAGAATAATTCCAGCCATAGAATACATAGAAAAACAACATATAAAATGGTTTGGTCACGTGACAAGACAGAAAGACGAAAAAATAACACGAGCTTTTAATAAAAGTTGCGAGAACGCAGTCTCAGGGGTCTACCTCGAAAAAGATGGATTGATTGAATTTTAGAAACACTAGGAAACAACAGCAGCAGATGCGAACAGAAGAGCGAAAAAAAAAAAAAAGTAAATTATATCTCCAGTCGGCTTTAAAAGACAAATAGGGAAGGAAAGAAGACGAGTCAATCAGTTGTCTTTCGTGTTACACCTGGGTCTATTGGAGAATATTCTTTTCATGGACTCAGTTTCATTGCTGTTGAGGTATCCCCATATCCGTTCCACCGCCCGTCCTAGCATTTCACGAAGCGTATGCGGTCTGACTGTTCTTGTGATGTGTTGAGTGTAGATACTTTCCCCATTACTCCGGACCGACCAGACCCCTTGAAGAATGTTAACATCATCATCATTGAGTGCCGTCTCCGCATCGAAGGTTGGCTGCCATGCAGCGCCATTCCGCTCTGTCTCTTGCTTTGATGGTGCAGAATGTCATAGGCTGACTTGTCCATCTTTTGATTTTGCTCGTCCATGTTAGTCTTGGTCTGCCTCTGCCTCTTTTACCTGGTATCTTCCCTTCCAATATTACTTTTAGTAGGTTGTTGTGTCTTTTAACATGCCCCAAAAAATGCATTTGTCTTGTTTGAATTGTGTTTAGTAGTTCTCTTTTCATTTTTAGTTATTTTAAAACTTCATTGTTTGTTTTCTTTTCTTTCGATCCGATTCTACCTATTCTTCTATATATCGACATTTCAAAGGCTTCAATTTTCTGTTCTGTTTTCTTGTCTAATGTCCATGTTTCTTCACCATACAGGAATATTGAGATGTAACCTTTGAAGAATGTTAACGGGAGTCTTAATGTTATGGTGTGGTAAGCATCCTATGTGTTCAAGTCAAGCACAATAAAGTTACTGTGATGTGTTGATTGTAGATACTTTCCCCGTTAAACAAACCGGATGGCTGAGACCCCTTGAAGAATGTTAACGGGAATCGTTAAGCTGAGGTAAGCATCCTACGAGTTCAAACACAATAAAATTGCTGTGATACTCTCTTGATGTTCAAATCACGGCCCTTGGAAAGTAAATTAGACGCTATTGAACAGTGAAGAATCCCCGGTTTGCTACTATATCGTGACTACCAACTTGCATCTCATTATCAGCGTGTGCCATACCGGTTGGCGTAAACGATTATGTCCTTCCACATCGTATCAATTCTAATGTTGACTGATTTCCGTGCAATGACAGCAAGCTATCTAGTATCTTTTCCGCCGAAGTCTACGATTTCTTTTTCCCCTTTATGTTACCAGTTGTAACCAAATATTCCAACTTTCCTCTCTCTCCTCATGATGTGCTCGAAAATATCGATTGTTTATTTCTGATGTTTCTCATGAGCTCGCTTTTTGTATTGGCCTCTTTGAGAATTTCCTCATTGGTCTTTTTTTGCTGTCCAAGGTACTCTCAACATTCTTTGAAGAAATCATGTCGCAGCTACTGTCATTAGAACGGATATAAAATGGTATCAGACCGCTAAACCAACAAATAGACAAGATAATATATGACTTTTTCTTATTCATCTATACGTTTATGTATTTGATACCATTGTATGTCCATTTGTTATGCTTTTTACAATGTTACTTATGGCCCTGCGCGATACATTAAGCGCCTATATCATTTTTCTGATGACATCCTGCTGTGTGATATAGGACTATGAGAATCAACAGTAAAGGCGATCTATTTGTTAAGGAGCGCCCTACCAATACGCTAAGCACACTGTGGAGACGTTAGTCATATCTTCTCGCCTGTTGGCTCGAGATATATCACTAACTGTAGCAACTCGTGGTAGATTCGATGCAAGAGTTTCTTAAGCATAGTGGATAGAGAGAGAGAGACAAAGAAACACGCGCATAGAGAGGGGGAACGGACCGCACTGTATGATTGAGACTATGAAAAGAAAGTAATAATTTTTACGGGTTCTACATTTTTTGGGAGCCTCGGTGGCTGAGTGGTTAGTATACTCGCTTCCTGACCAGAAGGGTCCGGGTTCGATCTCCAGCTGTGGCGGATTTTTTTTTGGACTGACAAGGCTCCGGCGTTCATCCAACCTCTAAAAATTTGTACCAGCGATTTTTCTGGGAAGTAAAGACGGCGTGGCGTGTTATCTACCATATCACCATAAAATGTGCCATGGTCGTAGAAAAATATGGTCACTAACACCATATTCCCCATACGCCTAGCAAGACGTGGAGGGAACCTTAACTTTTTGCATTTTTATTTACATAACTTACAATAAATATATCTCTATTTGCGAGACTGACTTTCAGCTCGTTCTTATGTCTGTCTGTATGATCGTCAAACATTCCTTCTGTACATGTATCCGTGCTTCCTTCGATCTATCTTTATATGTTTGCTTGCCCATTTCATCATTCGTGTACCATGTATCCATTCACTTCTTCAGTTTATCAGTATATCTTTCCGTCTATCCAATGATGATGATGTCGATGTGGCCGTCCATCTGTCTCTCAGTTACCCGCCCATCAGTCGCTCAGTTACCCGTCCATCAGTCTCTCAGTTACCCGTCCATCAGTCTCTCAGTTACCCGTCCATCAGTCGCTCAGTTACTCGTCCATCAGTCTCTCAGTTACCCGTCCATCTGTCTCTCAGTTACCCGTCCCTCAGTCTCTCAGTTACCCGTCCATCTGTCTCTCAGTTACCCGTCCCATCTGTCTCTCAGTTACCCGTCCATCAGTCTCTCAGTTACCCGTCCCTCAGTCGCTCAGTTACCCGTCCATCTGTCTCTCAGTTACCCGTCCATCTGTCGCTCAGTTACCCGTCCCTCAGTCGCTCAGTTACTCGTCCATCAGTCTCTCAGTTACCCGTCCATCTGTCTCTCAGTTACCCGTCCATCTGTCTCTCAGTTACCCGTCCATCTGTCTCTCAGTTACCCGTCCCTCAGTCGCTCAGTTACTCGTCCATCTGTCTCTCAGTTACCCGTCCATCTGTCTCTCAGTTACCCGTCCATCTGTCTCTCAGTTACTCGTCCATCTGTCTCTCAGTTACTCGTCCATCTGTCTCTCAGTTACCCGTCCCTCAGTCGCTCAGTTACTCGTCCATCTGTCTCTCAGTTACCCGTCCCTCAGTCGCTCAGTTACTCGTCCATCTGTCTCTCAGTTACCCGTCCCTCAGTCGCTCAGTTACTCGTCCATCTGTCTCTCAGTTACTCGTCCATCTGTCTCTCAGTTACTCGTCCATCTGTCTCTCAGTTACCCGTCCCTCAGTCGCTCAGTTACCCGTCCATCTGTCTCTCAGTTACTCGTCCATCTGTCTCTCAGTTACTCGTCCATCTGTCTCTCAGTTACTCGTCCATCTGTCTCTCAGTTACCCGTCCATCTGTCTCTCAGTTACTCGTCCATCTGTCTCTCAGTTACTCGTCCATCTGTCTCTCAGTTACCCGTCCATCTGTCTCTCAGTTACTCGTCCATCTGTCTCTCAGTTACCCGTCCATCTGTCTCTCAGTTACCCGTCCATCTGTCTCTCAGTTACCCGTCCATCTGTCTCTCAGTTACTCGTCCATCAGTCTCTCAGTTACCCGTCCATCAGTCTCTCAGTTACTCGTCCATCTGTCTCTCAGTTACTCGTCCATCTGTCTCTCAGTTACCCGTCCATCTGTCTCTCAGTTACCCGTCCATCTGTCTCTCAGTTACCCGTCCATCTGTCTCTCAGTTACTCGTCCATCAGTCTCTCAGTTACCCGTCCCTCAGTCGCTCAGTTACCCGTCCATCTGTCTCTCAGTTACCCGTCCATCTGTCTCTCAGTTACTCGTCCATCTGTCTCTCAGTTACTCGTCCATCTGTCTCTCAGTTACCCGTCCATCAGTCTCTCAGTTACTCGTCCATCTGTCTCTCAGTTACTCGTCCATCTGTCTCTCAGTTACCCGTCCCTCAGTCGCTCAGTTACTCGGCCATCTGTCTCTCAGTTACCCGTCCATCAGTCTCTCAGTTACCCGTCCATCTGTCTCTCAGTTACTCGTCCATCTGTCTCTCAGTTACTCGTCCATCAGTCTCTCAGTTACCCGTCCATCAGTCTCTCAGTTACTCGTCCATCAGTCTCTCAGTTACTCGTCCATCAGTCTCTCAGTTACCCGTCCATCAGTCTCTCAGTTACTCGTCCATCAGTCTCTCAGTTACCCGTCCATCAGTCTCTCAGTTACTCGTCCATCTGTCTCTCAGTTACCCGTCCCTCAGTCTCTCAGTTACCCGTCCATCAGTCTCTCAGTTACCCGTCCATCTGTCTCTCAGTTACCCGTCCATCAGTCTCTCAGTTACCCGTCCATCAGTCTCTCAGTTACCCGTCCATCAGTCTCTCAGTTACCCGTCCATCAGTCTCTCAGTTACCCGTCCATCAGTCTCTCAGTTACCCGTCCATCAGTCTCTCAGTTACCCGTCCTCAGTCGCTCAGTTACCCGTCCATCAGTCTCTCAGTTACCCGTCCATCAGTCTCTCAGTTACTCGTCCATCTGTCTCTCAGTTACCCGTCCCTCAGTCGCTCAGTTACCCGTCCATCTGTCTCTCAGTTACTCGTCCATCAGTCTCTCAGTTACCCGTCCATCTGTCTCTCAGTTACTCGTCCATCTGTCTCTCAGTTACTCGTCCATCTGTCTCTCAGTTACCCGTCCATCAGTCTCTCAGTTACCCGTCCATCTGTCTCTCAGTTACCCGTCCATCTGTCTCTCAGTTACCCGTCCCTCAGTCGCTCAGTTACTCGGCCATCTGTCTCTCAGTTACCCGTCCATCAGTCTCTCAGTTACCCGTCCATCTGTCTCTCAGTTACTCGTCCATCTGTCTCTCAGTTACCCGTCCATCAGTCTCTCAGTTACCCGTCCCTCAGTCGCTCAGTTACTCGGCCATCTGTCTCTCAGTTACCCGTCCATCTGTCTCTCAGTTACCCGTCCCTCAGTCGCTCAGTTACTCGTCCATCTGTCTCTCAGTTACTCGTCCATCTGTCTCTCAGTTACCCGTCCCTCAGTCGCTCAGTTACTCGTCCATCTGTCTCTCAGTTACCCGTCCCTCAGTCGCTCAGTTACCCGTCCCTCAGTCGCTCAGTTACCCGTCCCTCAGTCGCTCAGTTACCCGTCCCTCAGTCTCTCAGTTACTCGTCCATCTGTCTCTCACAAACCCGTCCATCTGTCTCTCACAAACCCGTCCATCTGTCTCTCAGTTACCCGTCCATCAGTCTCTCAGTTACCCGTCCATCTGTCTCTCACAAACCCGTCCATCTGTCTCTCAGTTACCCGTCCATCTGTCTCTCAGTTACCCGTCCATCTGTCTCTCACAACCCGTCCATCTGTCTCTCACAAACCCGTCCATCTGTCTCTCAGTTACCCGTCCATCTGTCTCTCAGTTACCCGTCCATCTGTCTCTCAGTTACCCGTCCCTCAGTCGCTCAGTTACCCGTCCATCTGTCTCTCAGTTACCCGTCCCTCAGTCGCTCAGTTACCCGTCCCTCAGTCGCTCAGTTACCCGTCCATCTGTCTCTCAGTTACCCGTCCCTCAGTCGCTCAGTTACCCGTCCATCTGTCTCTCAGTTACCCGTCCATCTGTCTCTCAGTTACCCGTCCATCTGTCTCTCACAAACCCGTCCCTCAGTCGCTCAGTTACCCGTCCATCTGTCTCTCAGTTACCCGTCCATCTGTCTCTCAGTTACCCGTCCATCTGTCTCTCAGTTACCCGTCCATCTGTCTCTCACAAACCCGTCCTCAGTCGCTCAGTTACCCGTCCATCTGTCTCTCAGTTACCCGTCCATCTGTCTCTCAGTTACCCGTCCCTCAGTCGCTCAGTTACCCGTCCATCTGTCTCTCAGTTACTCGTCCATCTGTCTCTCAGTTACCCGTCCATCTGTCTCTCAGTTACCCGTCCATCTGTCTCTCAGTTACCCGTCCATCTGTCTCTCACAAACCCGTCCATCTGTCTCTCAGTTACCCGTCCATCTGTCTCTCACAAACCCGTCCCTCAGTCGCTCAGTTACTCGTCCATCTGTCTCTCAGTTACCCGTCCATCTGTCTCTCAGTTACCCGTCCATCTGTCTCTCAGTTACCCGTCCCTCAGTCGCTCAGTTACCCGTCCATCTGTCTCTCAGTTACCCGTCCATCTGTCTCTCACAAACCCGTCCATCTGTCTCTCAGTTACCCGTCCTTCTGTCTCTCAGTTACCCGTCCATCTGTCTCTCACAAACCCGTCCATCTGTCTCTCAGTTACCCGTCCTTCTGTCTCTCAGTTACCCGTCCATCTGTCTCTCACAAACCCGTCCATCTGTCTCTCAGTTACCCGTCCATCTGTCTCTCACAAACCCGTCCATCTGTCTCTCAGTTACCCGTCCATCTGTCTCTCACAAACCCGTCCATCTGTCTCTCAGTTACCCGTCCATCTGTCTCTCACAAACCCGTCCATCTGTCTCTCAGTTACCCGTCCATCTGTCTCTCACAAACCCGTCCATCTGTCTCTCACAAACCCGTCCATCTGTCTCTCAGTTACCCGTCCATCTGTCTCTCACAAACCCGTCCATCTGTCTCTCAGTTACCCGTCCATCTGTCTCTCACAAACCCGTCCATCTGTCTCTCAGTTACCCGTCCATCTGTCTCTCACAAACCCGTCCATCTGTCTCTCAGTTACCCGTCCATCTGTCTCTCAGTTACCCGTCCATCTGTCTCTCAGTTACCCGTCCATCTGTCTCTCACAACCCGTCCATCTGTCTCTCAGTTACCCGTCCATCTGTCTCTCACAAAACCGTCCATCTGTCTCTCACAAACCCGTCCATCTGTCTCTCAGTTACCCGTCCATCCACTCATGAATATGTTGAACTGGCCGTCCATCTGTCTCTCACAAACCCGTCCATCTGTCTCTCAGTTACCCGTCCATCCACTCATGAATATGTCGAACTGGCCGTCCATCTGTCTCTCACAAACCCGTCCATCTGTCTCTCAGTTACCCGTCCATCCACTCATGAATATGTTGAACTGGCCGTCCATCTGTCTCTCACAAACCCGTCCATCTGTCTCTCAGTTACCCGTCCATCCACTCATGAATATGTCGAACTGGCCGTCCATCTGTCTCTCACAACCCGTCCATCTGTCTCTCAGTTACCCGTCCATCTGTCTCTCAGTTACCCGTCCATCTGTCTCTCACAAACCCGTCCATCTGTCTCTCAGTTACCCGTCCATCTGTCTCTCAGTTACCCGTCCATCTGTCTCTCACAAACCCGTCCATCTGTCTCTCAGTTACCCGTCCATCTGTCTCTCAGTTACCCGTCCATCTGTCTCTCAGTTACCCGTCCATCTGTCTCTCAGTTACCCGTCCATCTGTCTCTCACAAACCCGTCCATCTGTCTCTCACAAACCCGTCCATCTGTCTCTCAGTTACCCGTCCATCTGTCTCTCAGTTACCCGTCCATCTGTCTCTCAGTTACCCGTCCATCTGTCTCTCACAAACCCGTCCATCTGTCTCTCACAAACCCGTCCATCTGTCTCTCACAAACCCGTCCATCTGTCTCTCAGTTACCCGTCCGTCTGTCTCTCAGTTACCCGTCCATCTGTCTCTCACAAACCCGTCCATCTGTCTCTCAGTTACCCGTCCATCTGTCTCTCAGTTACCCGTCCATCTGTCTCTCAGTTACCCGTCCATCTGTCTCTCAGTTACCCGTCCATCTGTCTCTCAGTTACCCGTCCATCTGTCTCTCAGTTACCCGTCCATCTGTCTCTCACAAACCCGTCCATCTGTCTCTCAGTTACCCGTCCATCTGTCTCTCAGTTACCCGTCCATCTGTCTCTCAGTTACCCGTCCATCTGTCTCTCAGTTACCCGTCCATCTGTCTCTCACAAACCCGTCCATCTGTCTCTCAGTTACCCGTCCATCTGTCTCTCAGTTACCCGTCCATCTGTCTCTCAGTTACCCGTCCATCTGTCTCTCAGTTACCCGCCCATCTGTCTCTCAGTTACCCGCCCATCTGTCTCTCAGTTACCCGCCCATCTGTCTCTCAGTTACCCGCCCATCTGTCTCTCACAAAACCGTCCATCTGTCTCTCACAAACCCGTCCATCTGTCTCTCAGTTACCCGCCCATCTGTCTCTCAGTTACCCGCCCATCTGTCTCTCAGTTACCCGCCCATCTGTCTCTCACAAACCCGTCCATCTGTCTCTCAGTTACCCGCCCATCTGTCTCTCAGTTACCCGCCCATCTGTCTCTCAGTTACCCGCCCATCTGTCTCTCAGTTACCCGCCCATCTGTCTCTCAGTTACCCGTCCATCTGTCTCTCAGTTACCCGCCCATCTGTCTCTCAGTTACCCGCCCATCTGTCTCTCAGTTACCCGCCCATCTGTCTCTCAGTTACCCGCCCATCTGTCTCTCAGTTACCCGCCCATCTGTCTCTCACAAACCCGTCCATCTGTCTCTCACAAAACCGTCCATCTGTCTCTCACAAACCCGCCCATCTGTCTCTCAGTTACCCGCCCATCTGTCTCTCAGTTACCCGTCCATCCACTCATGAATATGTCGAACTGGCCGCCCATCTGCCTCTCAGTTACCCATCCTTCCTTCCACTCATGAATATGTAGACCTGGCCGGCCATCTATCCTTCTGTCACTCAGTTACCCAACCATCAAATCATTAAACTTTCTGTCTGTCGGCCCATCATTCTTATGTCTGTCAGTTACACCCCCCTCTCCCTCCTCAATTCAACCCCAAATCCTATCTATCTCATGAAGCTGGGAGAACATATTTATGTTAAAACGACACAAGCCTCTGCCGTTCTTTCTGTCCACTTACACATCAGACAAGAACTAATAACAAACGATGCCACCCACAGATGACATGAATCGACTTTGTATTATCATCTTTCAAGTCGTCTGGTGAGGTAAATTCAATCCAGCGATCCGACAGTTACTTTGTGCCTCTCACGCAAAACTCTGGTAATTCAGTGTCTGTGGGAAGTAGATTAGGGTATCACTTTTTTTTTCTTACAGAACGTCAAGACGATGATTCTCAACATTTTTATTGTTGGAGACACTTTTAAACTACTAGCAGGTATAAATTGTTGTGGCATGTTAAAAGACACAACAGCCTAATAAAAGTAATATTGGAAGGGAAAATACAAGGTAAAGGAGGCAGAGGCAGACCAAGACTGACATGGGCGAGTAGCATCAAAAGATTGGCAAGTCAACCTATGACAATCTGCACCATCAAGGCAAGAGACAGAGTGGAATGGCGCTCTATGGTAGCCAACCTTCGATGCTGAGACGGCACTCAATGATGATGATGATGACCAGGTATAGGGTGAAAGCAAAGAAACGAATATAAATGCATAAAATGCGAAGCTGGAGTAAAGCTAATTGTAAGGAGAAATGAAAACAATCTATAAAAAAAGAAATAGAAAAAGCGGTATGTTTAAAGCCTTGCTTTATAACTGGACGACACAAATTAGAACAACGTTTCGGCCCAATAGGACTTGATCAGGAACAAACATACAACACACACTCAAATATGTGTTTAAAACAAAAAATAATCTTCTTCTTCTTTCCTTCCTCATCTGCCTTTCAGCGTCGAGGGGAGATATAATTTGCGGTCTTTTGCTTTTCTGTTCGCCACTGCTGATGTTATGCTTCCTAGTGCTTCTAATATTCCATCGACCCATCTTTTTCGTGGTCGACCCTTGGGTCTGGTGTTCTCACAGCGTTTGTTGAAGGCTCGCTGTGTTTTGTTTTGTTCTTTCTGCCTTGTCACGTGGCCAAACCATTTTATCTGTTGTTTCCTTATATATTCTATGGCGGGGGCTATTCCTAGCTTTTTTCTCAGTTCTTCATTTCTGATCTTATCTCTCAGACTGTTTCCTGTATGATATTGACGTCATGCTAGTGTAGGATTTTCCTTTCTATCCTATGAGCTTCTCTATAGTTGTCTGAGGTTGAATCAATCTTGCCTCGCCCAGAAGAAGGCAAGAACCCCAAGGTGAGCCAAGCTGATGGCCAAGCTATTCAACAGTTAGGGATCAGGCAAATAATTGCAGTGCTGAGGTATAAATGAGTATCATTTCTCTAAACTTACGATGTTATATATCTTTACACTTCACCCATCTTCCGACATGTGACACATCTCTTCTTCATCTCACCTTCCTATCTCTCATCTCTGTGTCCACCTCTCCCTAACTTTATCATCCGACATGTAGCTATAGATATTTGTGCCACACCGTTTGTTGTCGTTGTCCCCGTAGTCTGAACAAGGCCGCAGGCCGAAACGTCAGTATTTTGTTGTGTTACTTCTTTGTAAAGCTGTCACCATACCGTGGAGTGTATACCACACCCCACTACATGCTCCTATTCAACAGTTATCCCGGTCTTCAGCTGCGAGGGAAGCCATCTAAAAGGCGAGAACAAGAACTTTGTTATCTCCCTCGACACCCGACCGAGTACAAGAGGGAGTGAAGAAGATGAAGATCTTCCACATTTCATTGTCGCCATCAATGCTCAAAGTAGCGCAATTGTTTTCTGACAAAATAGTCGGGGTTAGACTACTACCAGTTTAAGTAAAGTAAAGAACCCCGTCACTCCAAGTGGCGTATAGGGAATATGATGTTTTATCTATCTATCTATCTATTGACCTTTCGAGCCGTAACCGGCCCATAAGCGTAAACCAAGATACACCTTCTCCTATATGAATTTTTTTGTTCTAGCAGTTTTCTTTTAAAGATATTTTATCAAATCTCGCCATCTGTCTCTGTTCTGTGCAAGCAGTTCTATCTCATTGAGGGAGCCGATTCCTGCTGCTCTTGCCTCTGTCATCAATGTTCTTCTCAGTGTCTCCCTGGGTCTTCCTCTTTTTCTTTTACCTGTTGTTTCCCCATATGAGGGCTTGCTTTGCTATTCGGTTATTATCTCTTCTCATCACATGTCCAACGTATGACCATCGTCTTTTCTTTATTACTGAAGATACTAGTGGTTGATTGGCGATTTCTCTAATTTCCTCGTTTGTTTTGAATTCGTTCCATGCTACACCAAGTATTTTCCTTAGACATTTACTCTCGAATGCGTTCAACTTTGTTTCTATGTATCTTGTTGTTTTCCAGCTTTCACACGCATACGTAAGGGTTGATAGTACATTTGATTTGAATAGCCCAAGTCTTGTGCCTGTGCTGATGAGTTTTGATTTCCACAACTTTTCAAGGCTTCTGAAAGACATTGCTGCCTTAGCCAGTCTGATTCTAATTTCTTTACTCGTATCCCCTTCTCGATCAATGTGACTTCCAAGATAGATAATATGGTGTTAGTGACTATTAATTGTTTAGACCTTCAGCACATGATTTTTGGGGTAATGTGATCGGTATTACGCCCGTGTCGCTTTACTTTCCCAGAAAAAAAATCCGGTACCCATTTAAGGCTGGGTGAACCGGGAAGCCGTCGATCAGGATCGAACGCGCCGTCATGTCCTTCCTTAACTACCACCAGGTGGGCGACTTTTATTTTCTTTTTCCAGCTCATTCAGCTTTTCGTTTCAACGAACTTCCAAAACAGGCGTCATGGATTTGCACTGATAAAATGGTGCGGCCTGGCTTTGTGCTGACTGCATCGCCAGTAACACCATTCTACGAAGGAAATTAAAATACCATAGCCACGTCAAAAGACACAGATGGCTGCAATGATGGAAGTCATGGTTCATGGAAGACACATCATGAGAAGAATAAGACGAAGGTGGTTTCAAGACACCCACTACCTTATACATGACAACAGAGATCTGGCTAGACAAGAGATTCTTTCAGACACGGTGAATGTAACGTTCTGCAGAGAACAAACGACCTGATCTTGACATCACCAGTAATTACGTCTATGGTCGTGAAAAAAAATATGAGAACTAACAACATATTCCCCATAAACTAATGACATGGTGGATATATTTATTATTATATATATGTTTCCGACGTTTCAAAATTAATGTCCGGGGCATAAGCGTGTAAAATGTAGTGACGCCTCCAACCTTCAGGGACTTGTATCGATCCACTGTTTGTGCAGGCGTAGGTCAAGCCAGGGGAATGACAGCGGCTGTTAAGTTAGTTTAGAATTATTTTTTTTACTAGTGACATCGATTATGAGCTACTTTATACGCTTATTATCGAAACGCATTGCGCTTAATTAGGGAGCCGCGATGGCTCAGTGGTTAGTGAACTGGACTATAAAGCACAAGAGGTAGGGTTCGATCCCAACCGACGGCTACCGAGTTCACCCAGCCTTAAATGTGTACCGGATTTTTTAAAAATAAAGTAAAGCGCCACGGGCGTAATTCGGACCACATTACCCCAAAACTCATGTGCTGTAGGTCTGTAAAATTTATGGTCACTAACATCATATTCCCTATACGCCACTTGGCGTGACTGGGCTCTTTACTTTTTTTACTTTTTTTTTTTTTAATTGCGCATAATTTTACAACTTATTCGTCCTCAGCACACTGTTCGGGACTGCTTCCTTGGGCTTGTGGTTTTCTTAATCTTCCTTCAAGGCAGCAGATATTTGTAGTCAAGAGTTTCTTTCTCATTGTACAGTAGACCTATCAGACTAACGAATCATTTTAGCTCCGGCTGCTATCAAATGTCCTTTTATTTGGGTTATCCGCCTCGACTGTAATGCTGCTCCGATTAGAATTTTCTTTTTTATTATTATTATTGGGGTGGGGGTAGTCCTCTCTGTTTTTGTTTGACTTAAGGTTTGTTCCCTGGTTATAATCTGTTTGGGTTAGGAGGTGGCTGATAAGACCACCATATGATGTCTTTGTTAGAGGTTTGGTTTACGAGATGACCGATAAGGCCACACCACCATTGTTTTTGTTCGCAGATGACTGATAAGGTCGTCCTATAATGTTTTTGTTTGTTACAGGTCTGAGTTTTGAGATGACTGATATCGCTATCATATAAAGTTTGTTTCTTAGAGGTCTGAGTTTTGAGATGACTGATGAGGCCACTCACCTAATGATGTTTTTGCTTGTTAGAGTTTGGGTTCGGGGATGACTGATAAGGCTACCCTTTGACGTTAGAGTTTAGATTTCGAATTAGCAACTAAGACGACCCTTTGGTGCCTCAATTTGTTAGAGTGAGTTTGGGGGTGACTGATATGGCTACCCTTTGACGTTAGAGTTTAGATTTCGAATTAGCAACTAAGACGACCCTTTGGTGCCTCAATTTGTTGGACTGAGTTTGGAGGTGACTGATAGGAACTCCTTGTTAGGTCTCTCATCGTTAGATGTCGCATGACAGTACAAAGCATAACAAACATCAGTACTTGCCTTCGTGTTTTTCTTTGTATTAATATTTGTTATATTATACCTGATGGATGCTTTTGCCGAAACGTCGATAGTGTCTCGTCTCTCAATAAGTGTCTTCTTCTTCTTTCCTTCCTCATTTGCCTTTCAGCGTCGAGGGGAGATACTGTGGTCTTTTGCTCTTCTGTTCATCTTTGCTGCTGTTATGCTTCCTAGTGCTTCTAATATTCCATCGATCTATCTTTTTCGTGGTCGACCCTTGGGTCTGGTATTCCCACAACGCTTATTGAAGGCTCGTTGTGTTGTGTTTTGATCTTTCTGCCTTTTCACGTGGCCAAACCATTTTATCTGCTGTTTCTTTATATATATTCTATTGCGGAGGGCTATTCATAATTTTTTTTCCTCAGTTCCTCATTTCTGATCTTATCTCTCAGACTGTTTCCTTCATTTGTCTGACACATTTCATCTCAGTAGAGGTTACTTCTCTTATTGTTCTTGCATCTAGGGCCCATTCCCGCGCTCTACAAGCGTGATGTCATTTTATATTTATTTTACACAACAAAGATCCGTCGTAAAAATGTGTTGTTTTTTCCGGCATCAATTTGTCCGAATCGTATAAAAAAAGAACCAGAAAAAACACACACACTCAAAAACGAAAAAAAACTGCAATACAATCCAATAAATAGCGAACGAAGAAATTGCCTGGCATCAAGTACTTTCAGCTTTCGCTATCAGTGCCGACATATGAAGAGGGTTGCTCTCTGACTCATTATTCCATCTCGGGAGATAACAAGATTTAAATGTGGGATTGTTTCCCCTTGTCCACGTCTGATATCAGCTTTTTTATTTCAGGATTGTTTTTACCATATCCTGTGGCTGACTGATTGTTTATATGGTGATTTGGATTACGCTTTGTTCGACATATTTTCATATACTCTCATATGTTCTCCTGTTATGCGTCTCATACACACACTAGTAGCTACCCATCAATGGCGTATGCCAGAATTAAAAATAAACATTGCGATTTGTCTTTCACGTGCACTGGCTCCCTCGTTGCTGTCACAGTTTGGCTCTAACTGTTTAGTCAAGAGGCCTAACGTTCGATCTGTCTCAGCTCAACATGCCTTTCTCACTTAATTTTAACATGCTCAGAACATTTCCAAGCTGATCATGCGGCCTGTATTATCATTTCTGCGTAGGACACTAGACTGTCTAACCCCAGCCCGCTGTAATAACCCGCCAACAGTAAAATATATGAGCTGAATGACTGAAATTATCTTAAGCAAATTACCCATAATTGTCTCCAAATAGCTAAGGGAATGGCTCAGGCAAAAGCAGCTTTCCAAAAAATGAGGAAGATACTGTGAAATCGATTTTTGACAATAGAAACAAGAAAAAGAGTACTTATATGTCATGTAGAGCCAATCTTAACGTATGGATGTGAATCATGTACAATAGGACAACAGACAAGAAAATCATTGAAGGCTGTAGAAATGTGGGTTTACAGAAGAATGTTGAAAGTACCATGGACAGCTAAAAAGAGTAATGAAAACGTTCTGAAAGAGGTCAAAGAAAAAAGAGAGCTAATTTCCAATGTTAGGACGAAACAAATCATCATTTTATGGTCATATTATGAGAAGGGAACAGCTGCAAGATATTGTAACAACTGGGAAAATTGAGGGACGAAGAGATAGAGGGAAGCAAAGAGAAACGATACCAGGCAATTTAAGAGAATGACTTGGCAGAAGGTGAACAACAGAAATGGTAAATAACTGTCGAGATAGAAAGTTGTGGAGAGACATGACCACCTACGCCAGCAGGCATGGTATTTAATGATGATGATGATTAAACAGCACCATCACGCAACAAGTAAAATACATGCACATAAAAGTGCATATTAGGTTTGCGAGTCCATTGTTTCTACTTCAGTGAATGAACGTACAAAAAATTAATGGAAGAGAAAACATTGGGTATAAGAACGTGGAAAAGAAGGAATGAGTTTGAAAACAAAAATGATATTGTTTCTTTAATAGTGAGTAAACGAGATATGGATTAATATGGGAAAATGAATTAAATCGTTTTAAAAAACACGCCATAGCATGCATCTTCTTCTTTCTTCTTCTTCTATCCTTCCTCCATTGTCGTTGGGTCGAGGGGAGATA
Source organism: Megaustenia siamemsis (assembly GCA_032433765.1). Lineage (NCBI taxonomy): Eukaryota > Metazoa > Mollusca > Gastropoda > Stylommatophora > Ariophantidae > Megaustenia > Megaustenia siamemsis. The sequence goes on from JAVIAB010000108.1 coordinate 56,710,546, forward strand.
AAATCTGCTATTCTTTGCTCTTCTTTTGGCCTCTTCTGGTGTTATCCCTCCAAGTGACTCTAGTTTTCCCTTTATCCATCTCTTTCTCGGTCTTCCTCTTAATCTGATAAGAAAATAGAGTATGTAGTGCTTTTACCTTGTTATTGTATTTGTGTGTCCCCGCAGAAGGCAGGTTTGGCCGCAACGTCGGATAGTCACATGTCATTATTCGTCGCTGTAAAACTGTCGCCATGTCAATTAAGGAAAAAAAAATCGATGTTTGTACTGCGAACGGGAAATTGATCGCGAGAAAAATATTAGAAAACACGACAGTTAAAACAGCAAAAATAAAAACAAACAAGAAACAAAAAAGAAAACAAAAAACAGTTGACTTGCTGGTTATACGTGTGCTCGACAACACGTAATATAATGTACGCGGATGTAAGACTGGTCACATGGACTTAAATGCTCTACAATTGTTACTTGTTTATAATTGTAGGATTTACTTCCTGGTTTTGCTTGTCTCCATTCTCTATCAACTTCCAAACCTGTAGTGTATTTGTTTCCGTTATACTGGTTCTCAGAATAACAGCGCGGTCGAGAGGATTAAACCCATTTTATATAGAAACAATATATACTTATATCAACGCGTCAAATAGTTGGACATAATAATAACATCAAATGGAAGATGCACCACAGAAATAAAAAGCAGAATAGCTGAGGCCAAAAATAGAATTTCAGAAAATGAAAAATGTCTTATGCAACACAAATATGTCAGTAGAAGTGAGAAAGATAGTTATTATGTTGAGCTAAGTCTGACCTATGAAAGCGAATCATGGATAGTAAACAAACAAATGAAAAGCCGGTTAGAGGCCACAGAGATGGGATTTCTCAGCGGAATGTTGAAAGTTCACTGGACAGCTAAAAAGACCAACGAGGACATTCTCAAAACGGCCAACACAAAATAGAGCTCCTAAAAACATCAGAAAGAAAAAAATACATTTTGAAAACACATCATGAGAAGAGGAAAGTTGAAATACTTGGTTACAACTGGCAAAATCAGGGATAAAGATATGGCGGACGACAAAGAGAGAAAATACTGGATAGCTTGGTGTCATGGCATGGAAAAAAGTCAACAACAGAACTGATACCATGCACTGTAGATAAGAAGATTGTGGAAGGACATGGTCGTCTACGCTAACCGGTATGGCACATGATGATGGTATACATATATACTCACATACAAAATGTAAATCTGGTGTAATAATATGGTGATTTTAAAAACAAAATCTAACTGGCGTTGGTTTGATTCCTGCGAAGGCCTGAGTGTTACTTTCCCCTCAAGGATGTAATTTTTTTTTAAATGATAATAACCTATACACTAATGCCGTGGAATGCACAGGGATAGAGGAAGTCGAGGAGGTCCAGTAATACATAGAAGAAGGGAAGTCATGGAAACCCCCAAGACCATTGGACTAGACTGGAGAGAGGCAAAGACAATATCCAAGAACAGGGATGGATGGAGAGCCCTTGTCTGTGGCCTATGCTGTAAAAAAGGGGCTTTGATTGATTGATTGATTGATTGATTGATTGACTGGTTGATTGATTGATTGAACCTGCACGTTATGGAGCGTTGTACTAAACATGTAACCTTTGCACTCTGCACTTCATTCTTTAAATACCCCCTTTCCTCGGACTGGACCCAGAAGTAGGTTAGTGCCACAGTAGTTTCGTTTCCTCTATGTTTCTCTTCTCTCTCTCTCTCTCTCTCTCTCTCTCTGCCCTATTTTTTTTCCTTTCTCGCTTTCTTTTTGTGTCCCTTATTCTGGTTTTTCTTTCTTTCTTTATCTTCAAAATTCTTGTTTTTCTCTCTGGTTTTATTATCTTGGCAGGAATATGCCAACGATAGGTTTGATTAATAAAAATTGGAGAATGGCAGGAAGCTCAAAGGGCATGGAAAATGGCGCAAAACAAGATCGCTTAGATTTAGAGTGTCATTATCGTCTTCTTCAATTGGAACGATAGGGAATTGTGGTCAAATAATCCATTAGGTGCAACATAAAGTTATTGAGGGCCGTTATTACCTACTCAGGTAAGTGAAACAGAAATATGTAGAGGGCCGCTATAGCCTACTCCAGTTGTATAACCGAAAGTCGTAGAGAACCGATATTACCTATTCAAGTTGTATAACCGAAAGTCGTAGAGAACCGATATTACCTATTCAAGTTGTATAACCGAAAGTCGTAGAGAACCGATATTACCTATTCAAGTTGTATAACCGAAAGTCGTAGAGAACCGATATTACCTATTCAAGTTGTATAACCGAAAGTTGTAGAGAACCGATATTACCTATTCAAGTTGTGTAACCGAAAGTTGTAGAGAACCGATATTACCTATTCAAGTTGTATAACCGAAAGTTGTAGAGAACCGATATTACCTATTCAAGTTGTATAACCGAAAGTCGTAGAGAACCGATATTACCTATTCAAGTTGTATAACCGAAAGTTGTAGAGAACCGATATTACCTATTCAAGTTGTGTAACCGAAAGTTGTAGAGAACCGATATTACCTATTCAAGTTGTATAACCGAAAGTCGTAGAGAACCGATATTACCTATTCAAGTTGTATAACCGAAAGTCGTAGAGAACCGATATTACCTATTCAAGTTGTATAACCGAAAGTTGTAGAGAACCGATATTACCTATTCAAGTTGTATAACCGAAAGTTGTAGAGAACCGATATTACCTATTCAAGTTGTATAACCGAAAGTCGTATAGAACCGATATTACCTATTCAAGTTGTATAACCGAAAGTCGTAGAGAACCGATATTACCTATTCAAGTTGTATAACCGAAAGTCGTAGAGAACCGATATTACCTATTCCAGTTGTATAACCGAAAGTTGTAGAGAACCGATATTACCTATTCAAGTTGTATAACCGAAAGTTGTAGAGAACCGATATTACCTATTCAAGTTGTATAACCGAAAGTCGTAGAGAACCGATATTACCTATTCAAGTTGTATAACCGAAAGTCGTAGAGAACCGATATTACCTATTCAAGTTGTATAACCGAAAGTTGTAGAGAGCCGATATTACCAAGTTGTATAACCGAAAGTTGTAGAGAACCGCTATAGCCTACTCCAGTAATATAACTGAGTGTTGTAGAGAACCGACCTACTCCAGTAATATAACTGAATGCTGTAGAGAACATCTCTGAATAATAGAATTCTTTTCTGCAGGTTCTATAGTTTCCATAGTACAAGCCCTCTGTAATCGTGTAACAATGCAGCCCCTATTTCATGAAATGTAACAGCTGATAATACTTTCGACTAGACTAGACATTCCTGCGGCTTTAACGGAGACTTCCCAAGGAAAATGTTTCCGTAGATTCGACCAGAAACATCATTCTCGTAGGGTGTGAATGTGGGTTTCGGCGGCCGGCACAGGATTACTGGTCCTATTTGCGAAATTCCTCTTGCAATCTCTCCAGTTGACAGGAGTATCAAGCGCATATAAGTGTAAAGAAAGTTCACCTACACGCTGCAGGGACCGTTTAATCTTAGCCACTCCAAAGAAGGACAATGAAAATCGATTGATTTCGCAACACTGCCAGACACCGGGACAAAAGCTATAAAATTACTGCAATGGGCTATCTGAAGGTGTAGATACGATTGACCAATAAGACTGATCATCTTCACGTTTTATCATGAGTACCAAATATCTAAATTAGGCTAAATACAAAAATTAAAATTTTCAACTCCAATTTTAAGTCAGTATTATTATATGGCCGTGAAACATGGAGAACGACAAAAATGACAATCATGAAGATACAGACCTTCATTAATGGATGCTTACACAGGATAAAAGGATGGAAATGCCAGGACAAATTCACTAACATAGAATTATGGAAATTTACCAGTCAAATACATGTGTATAAAGAGATACAGCGAAGACGATGGCGCTGGATAGGACACACACTGTGGAAGCCAAATGAAAGTATTACACAACAGGGCCTTTTTTTGAAACCTCAAGGAAGAAGACAAAGAGGAAGACCAAGATATTCTCGGAGAAGACAGATGTAAACGGAGATGAAGATGATGGGGAAGACGTGGGATGATCTTAAAAGAATGGCATGAAACAGAACGGCTTGGAAAGTGTCTGTTGAAGACCTATGCTCCACATGGAGCTGAAAAGGTAGAACAAGAACCAGAAAAATATCTACAAAAGCAAATTTTATTTGAGTTGTCAAACGTTCATAAATTAGTCTTTAAGCTCGTAGTTTTGAGTTATAACCTAGTTACAAAAGTTGAGTTATAAAATAGTTGGAGCCAACGGGTTTTTTTTAGTTTTAGTTTGACACTTCACAGACAGTTTTAAAGTTCAAAGCTGAAGAAGTTTAGGAGGACAGTGAGTCAGTTCTATGACGTTCTCATTGTTTTTACCACTACTTTACTTGTCTGCTTGTAAATGTTAGTTGTTGTTACCTACCAATATAATTATATTATATTTATCTGTGTACAAACACAGACACTTATCTATGGCCGCGACTTCTTACAGGTCGTTATGTGTAGCCCTCGGGTAAAAAAAGGGTTGGGCCACACTGTTGTAGAGGGCCGCTATTACCTACTCTAATATAACAGAAAGTCGTAGAGGGCCGCTATTACCTACTCTAATATAACAGAAAGTCGTAGAGGGCCGCTATTACCTACTCTAATATAACAGAAAGTCGTAGAGGGCCGCTATTACCTACTCTAATATAACAGAAAGTCGTAGAGGGCCGCTATTATCTACTCTAATATAACAGAAAGTCGTAGAGGGCCGCTATTACCTACTCTAATATAACAGAAAGTCGTAGAGGGCCGCTATTATCTACTCCAATAATATAATAGAATGTTGTAGAGGACCGCTATTACCTACTCCAGTAATATTAACAGAAAGTTGTAGAGGGCCGCTATTACCTACTCCAATAATATAATAGAATGTTGTAGAGGGCCGCTATTACCTACTCCAATAATATAACAGAATGCTGTAGAGGGCCGCTATTACCTACTCCAGTAATATAACAGAATGTTGTAGAGGGCCGCTATTACCAACTCCAATAATATAACAGAATTTTGTTGAGACCCGAAATTACGTGCTCCATTTGTATAACAGAAAGTCGTAGAGGGTCGGTATTACCTACTCTAATATAACAGAAAGTCGTAGAGGGCCGGTATTACCTACTCCAATAATATAATAGAATGTTATAGAGAGCCGCTATTACCTACTCCAGCAGATAAACAGAAAGTTGTCGAGAGCCGCTATTACTTACTCCACTAGATAAACAGAAAGTTGTCGAGAGCCGCTATTACTTACTCCAGTAGATAAACAGAAAGTTGACGAGAGCCGCTATTACTTACTCCACTAGATAAACAGAAAGTTGACGAGAGCCGCTATTACTTACTCCACTAGATAAACAGAAAGTTGTCGAGAGCCGCTTATACTTACTCCACTAGATAAACAGAAAGTTGTCGAGAGCCGCTATTACTTACTCCACTAGATACACAGAAAGTTGACGAGAGCCGCTATTACTTACTCCATTAGATAAACAGAAAGTTGTCGAGAGCCGCTATTACTTACTCCACTAGATAAACAGAAAGTTGTCGAGAGACGCTATTACTTACTCCACTAGATAAACAGAAAGTTGACGAGAGCCGCTATTACTTACTAAACCGAGAGTAGAGAAACAGAAAGTTGACGAGAGCCGCTATTACTTACTCCAGTAGATAAACAGAAAATTGACGAGAGCCGCTATTACTTACTCCAGTAGATAAACAGAAAGTTGTCGAGAGCCGCTATTACTTACTCCACTAGATAAACAGAAAGTTGACGAGAGCCGCTATTACTTACTCCAGTAGATAAACAGAAAGTTGTCGAGAGCCGCTATTACTTACTCCACTAGATAAACAGAAAGTTGTCGAGAGCCGCTATTACTTACTCCAGTAGATAAACAGAAAATTGACGAGAGCCGCTATTACTTACTCCAGTAGATAAACAGAAAGTTGTCGAGAGCCGCTATTACTTACTCCAGTAGATAAACAGAAAGTTGTAAAAAGTCGTGACTCCAATCAACTTGGCAGGAAACTATAAAGTGACAGCTATAATCACAAGATCTATACCTGGGCCCTATTACCTTAATTTCCTCTTCTCAGTCTAAAACAACTCCAGTATTATCGAACCCCCACCCCTCGCGTCAACCCTAGATTATCTGCCTTGCCTTCACTATACTCAAAACCCCCATTACCAGCCAACAACTGGAAGCCTATCCCCATTTCTGTAGTTTCCAGACGTGCTTTACCTCCCACTGCCTTATGCTGTTTGATAATTTTAAGAAAAGCGTCATTTGAGATGACACATGTGACTTGGACTCGACATGTTTGTGTGTCTGCCACAGTTACTAATGGCTCGCTTGTATTGCACAATCTCGGTAAGATATGCAGAGGAAAATTGAATAAAGCCGTGTTGTGTTGTCAGGCATTTCTTCGGCTGGCGCGTTTCGTCATCAACATTCGACATTTTCATTGTGTGTTCTTTCTTCATCTCACTATCATCACGGTTATTTTAAAAATGTCTACGATGTCAGTTAAAGTGAGACCGAGGATATTTGATTACGTTATAATTGTGTTGTTTACAAATAAAGCCGCATGAGCATATGTGTTCTCATTTATGGTAATAGTGTTAAATCCGTTATAAAATCTTATAGACAATATTACTTTAACATAAGATTATTGAGAATTGCCAAGAAGTGGATTAGAAAATTATCAGATATCACATAAATTACCCTCTGTGTATAAAGTCAATTCACTAGCCTCGGTGGCTGAGTGGTTAGTGTGCTTGCTTCCTGGTTAGATTTCCAGAAGTGGCGGGTTTTATTTTCGGACCAACAAGGCTCCGGGGTTCAAACATGGCCTCTAAAAAATGGTACCAGAGATTTCTCAGTGAAGTAAGTGTTGGCCTGGCGTGATACCGACCATATCACCCAAAAATGTGCCGTGATCATGGAAAATATTGTTACTAACACCATATATTCTCTTTACGCCCAGCAAGATATGGAGAGAAACTTTACTTATTTTATTGTATAAAGTCACTTGCATGCACTGTCTAGAACTCTCTCTCATATTTTTGTAATGCACGAGATGACAGAGTAGGCACATATAGGAAGTGAGATAATATCATAATTTATATAATGTTATTTTCCCAATACTTAGTTTGATCATTGTTTAGTCACTTCCGTGAATTGTTTAATTTCTCGTAAGAAGGACAGTCATGGTGTCTACATATTGTACTACTAGTCCATTACTTTGTTGTTACCGAATAATAAATTTCAAATTAAATCATAAACGGTATCATTACATTTATGATTTGTCGTTGTGAGAAGTCTCGTCAGAAAGATATCTTTATTTTAATTGTGTTGCATTATGCTGTTATCTTATACTCATATATTTTGTTGTATTTGATTACATTTATTGTATTATGTATATTGTATTTAATGAGATGGAAGATGTACAAAAGAGGTGAGGTGCAGAATGGCTCAGGCAAAAGCAGCTTTCCAAAAAATGAGGAAGATACTATGCAATCCATTTTGGACAATAGAAACAAGAAAAAGAGTTCTTAAGTGTTATGTAGAGCCAGTCTTAACATATGGATGCGAATCATGGACAATAGGACAACAGACAAGAAAATCACTGGAGTCTGTAGAAATGTGGTTTTACAGAAGAATATTGAGAGTACCATGGACAGCTAAGAAGAGTAATGAAGATGTTCTGAGAGAGGTCAAAGCAAAAAGAGAGCTAATTTCCAATATTAGGAAGAAACAATCATCATTTTTTGGCCAAAAATGAGAAGCGAACAACTGGAATATATTGTAACAACTGGGTAAATTGAGGGACGAAGAGATAGAGGGAAGCAAAGGGAAAAATTAACAGACAGCTTAAGAGAATGGCTTGGCAGAAGGTCAACAAGTAAAAAAAGTAAAGTACCCCTGTCACGCCAAGTGGCATATAGGGAATATGGTGTTAGTGACCATAAATTTTACAGACCTTCGGCACATGATTTTGGGGTAATGTGATCGGTATTACGCCCGTGCCGCTTCACTTTCCCAGAAAAAAATCCGGTACCCATTAAAGACTGGGTGAACCCGGAAGCCGTCGGTTGGGATCGAACCCTACCCCTTGTCCTTTGTAGTCCAGTTCACTAACCACTGGGCTATCACGGCTCCCTAAGGTCAACAACAAAAATGATAAATAGCTGCCGAGATCGAAAGTTGTGGAGAGACATGATCACCTACGCCAGTAGGCCCGGTACTTGATGATGATTTAATGTATTCTTTTGTATCATGTTACGTTCTATTATATTATAACATTTTAAACAAGGAAGTAAAGACAATAGCGGCTTTTTTTGAGTGTCATCGTTTGCTGGTCAGTGATCTTGTAGACAGGTCACTGAGGTTTGATACCTGATCCAGACTGTCAGTTATTTTTTTTTTGTTATTCTGTTTCTGCCCTTACTTATCCTAATAACAAAAATAAAATTCTTCTTTCCTTCTTCATTTGCCCTTCAGCATCGAGGGTAGACAGTTTGTGTTCTTTTGATCTTCTGATGGCCTCTGCTGCTGTTATGCTTCCTAGTATTTCTAATATTCCAATAACTCATTTGTCATATTCTTGCACTTAGATTTGGTAGTCTCACAACGTTTATTGAAGGCTAGCTGTTTTATGATTATACCCTTCTGTCTTATCACATGGCCAAACCATTTTATCTGTTGTTTCTTTATGTATTCAATGACGGGAATTATTCCTAGCCTGTTTCTCAGTTCTTCATTTCGGATCTTAATTCTCAGACCCGTTCCTGTCATGCGTCTAACACACTTAATTTAACCAGAAAGGAAGACTGAGAGTCAGGAAGTTAAATAATCAAAATACTTTCTTGCTGGACTCCATTTCTAATAATTAAATTACTTCCTTATGCAGTGCCCTGTCTACATTTTTCTGCCATGAATTTTCAAACAATGATTTATTTGTAAGGTCATTACTTCCCTTGACTTTCCTCCAACATGGGTGTCTTAGGTTGTCAAATTAAGATGAAATGTTTGGGGAATCATAGGAGGAAGAGGTATGTATTTACAGCACTCAGAAAAAAGGACAAATACACAACAACAGAAAAAAACAAAGAACAACATATGGTTTGAAGCAGGATCGAACCCGTACTCCCTGGCACTGCACTCACTGCACCTTGCCACGAGAAGCCGAACGCTAGGGAACACTGCCACTCAGCTAACAAAAATTAGCTATATAGGACAATGTCTTTCGCGCAAGTATTTTCATGACTATGGCATAGGGTTACGATCTAGCTCAGAAATAAATTGTATTTCTGTACTTTCCTATTAAGGCAACTATCTCCCATGAAATGTTTGCTAAATGTGGTGTAGTGTGTTTCATACATTGTGATGTCTGTCATATACATTCTAGCTGTTGCCTTTTCAAAGTAGTGGGTGGCCGAAACAATAACTTGCCGTGCTTGAACCAGAAGAAAGGAGGTTCGAATCACTGTGGGGTCAGGTTTTTTTTTTCATTATATAAATGAAGGGGGTTAAAGTTCAAACCCGGACTCCTCACAGCAACATCACTGGATATGCAGCCTTTATTCCCAGTCCTGTATGTCCTCCAGATATGGGATATATAACGTGCAGTTATGGGATATATAATGTTCAGATATGGAATATATAACGTGAAAATATGGGATATATAATGTGCAGATATGGGATATATAACATGCAGTTATGGGATATATAATGTTCAGATATGGAATATATAACGTGAAAATATGGGATATATAATGTGCAGATATGGGTGCAGATATGGGATATATAATGTGCAGATATTGGATATATAGCGTGAATATATGGAATATATAATGTGCAGATATGGGATATATAGCGTGCAGATATGGGATATATAGCGTGCAGATATGGGATATATAGCGTGCAGATATGGGATATATAGCATGCAGATATGGAATATATAATGTGCAGATATGGTATATATAACATGCAGATATGGGATGTATAATGTTCAGATATGGAATATATAGCGTGAAAATATGGGATATATAATGTGCAGATATGGGATATATAGCGTGCAGATATGGAATATATAATGTGCAGATATGGGATATATAGCGTGCAGATATGGAATATATAATGTGCAGATATGGAATATATAACGTGCAGATATGGGATATATAGCGTGCAGATATGAGATATACAACGTGCAGATATGGGATATATAACGTGCAGATATGGATATATAATGTGCAGATATGGGATATATAACGTGCAGATATGGGATATATAGCGTGCAGATATGGGATTTATAGCGTGCAGATATGGGTTTATAACGTGCAGATATGGGATATATAGCGTGCAGATATGGGTTTATAATGTGCAGATATGGGTTTATAACGTGCAGATATGGGTATGTAACGTGCAGATATGGGTTTATAGCGTGCAGATATGGGATATACAACGTGCAGATATGGGATATATAATGTGCAGATATGGGATATATAGCGTGCAGATATGGGATTATAACGTGCAGATATGGGATATAACATGCAGATATGGGTATATATGTGCAGATATGGGATATATAGCGTGCAGATATGGGATTATAACGTGCAGATATGGGATATATAGCGTGCAGATATGGGATTATAACGTGCAGATATGGGATATATAACGTGCAGATATGGGTTTATAATGTGCAGATATGGGATTATAACGTGCAGATATGGGATTATAACGTGCAGATATGGGATTATAGCGTGCAGATATGGGTTTATAGTGTGCAGATATGGGATATATAGCGTGCAGATATGGGATATATAGTGTGCAGATATGGGATATATAGCGTGCAGATATGGGATGTATAACGTGCAGATATGGGATGTATAGCGTGCAGATATGGGATGTATAACGTGCAGATATGAGATGTATAACATGCAGATATGGGATGTATTACGTGCAGATATGGGATGTATAACATGCAGATATGGGATGTATAACGTGCAGATATGGGATGTATAACGTGCAGATATGGGATTATTACGTGCAGATATGGGATGTATAACGTGCAGATATGGGATTATAACGTGCAGATATGGGATGTATTACGTGCAGATATGGGATGTATTACGTGCAGATATGGGATGTATAATGTGCAGATATGGGATTATAATGGCAGATATGGGATTATAACGGCAGATATGGGATGTATTACGTGCAGATATGGGATGTATAACGTGCAGATATGGGATGTATTACATGCAGATATGGGATGTATAACGTGCAGATATGGGATGTATAACGTGCAGATATGAGATGTATAACATGCAGATATGGGATGTATAATGTGCAGATATGGTATGTATAGCTTGCAGATATGGGATATATAGCATGCTGCTATGGGATGTATAATGTGCAGATATGGGATGTATAGCTTGCAGATATAGGATATATAGCATGCAGATATGGGATGTATAATGTGCAGATATGGGATGTATAACGTGCAGATATGGGATGTATAACGTGCAGATATGGAATATATAGCGTGCAGATATGGGATATATAGCATGCAGATAGTTGATAGTTGTGCTCTCCATGCTATGATTAAACCCATGTTCACTATACTCCGAGCCAGCACTATGCAGTTGGCAATAGAGGTCATAAATATAAGAACAAATAATTTGTAGTCATAAATTGTTGTATAGCAATTCAAAAATTAGAAAGATGAACACTATCAAATTACTGAACAAGAAGCATGCAGAAAAAGTTATGGTACATAACCAATTTATCATATGAATGACGGGATGTCCCATATGCTAGAGAGCACACAAACCTCTAAAAAAATAGACTAAAGAGATCTAGCCTCAAACATTTATCCGTAAAACTACAAAATCAGCTCAGAGATTTTCCTCCCAGTGACCCAAGAGAAATTTAACCCCTTCCATTCTGCTTGAAAATGAATACCCTAACCCAAAGATAATACAAAACAGCTACAACCCATCTTAATGTCTACATAGATGGGTCCCCTGAAGCAGCTGCCAGAAATTTAAGAGGTAACATCTACATAAAATTAAATTAACAATGACATTTTACAGAAATTTACAAATTTTACCAACCTAAGCAGAAAAATGTCCGGAGATGGAGACATGACATCAGAAATCATGACACACAATGCACAATCATCAAGTGCCTTCAATAGACTGTTGAACATATGGAGATTCAAAGTTCTCAGTAGACGAACAAAACTGAAACTGCTCAACTTTTGTGTGATACCAGTGCTAACATATGGATGTGAAAGTTGGAAATCCACCAATATTTTATATAGAGGAAATTAAAATCCTTTGAAAACAAATGTCTTCACAGGATCTCATGCATAACTGGATAGAATACATTGCAAATGAACAGATAAGAGACCAATGAAAACAAAATATGTGTTGAGCTTTGTATGAAGAAGGCGTGTGATGAGATGTTAATTCGGATGATTCCACTGGCACTGGCGGTTGAGCAGTTATGGATTTTAATTCATTTGCAGTGATACTGGGGCCTTTCACTAACTACAACTACAACCACTATACCCACATAGTGGACAGAGTGTTGAAAACTATTATATGAACAAACGCAGAACAGGTTGGAAGCAAAAGCTACAAATAAAAGACATACAGGATCTCATGCACCTGCTACCAAGGCACACACAGACCATCATTTTCTGCCTCAGAACAGATCACTGCAGATTTCTAAGCCATCTCATGAACTAATATAACATTTTTTACCTATCTTGTTAGCTAAAATGTATGTTTGCATACCTATGTCTCTGTGATTGTTTTTAATATATGAAACATGAGTTTGTATTTTTAGATTACATGTGCTTGCTTTATAGTAGAAAACTTGTTTTTTTGTAATTTGCTGTTAGAAAATTGTGTAGTTTGTTGCAGTATATGGATGGGCTGTAATATCTGCTGTTAGAAAATTGTGTAGTTTGTTGCAGTATATGGATGGGCTGTAATATCTGCTGTTAGAAAATTGTGTAGTTTGTTGCAGTATATGGATGGGGTGTAATATCAATCCTCATTACTTCCCCCATTCAAGCCATAACTCTCAGAGACGTTGTTGCTACTTTGACAACTGCATCCGGCTTTCCCTGTTTTTCTCTCTCTTTGTGACTGCTCTCTGCACTGGCTAAACCAGACTTTTTCATCCATTGATTTTGTTTTCCCACATTTTAACTTGTCTTCCATGTTTTCTTCATCCATTCATATTTGCAAAGCCTTGCACAAGTGGAATAAGTGTATGGCCACAGAGAACATAAGATTGTAAAAAAAAATAGAAGAAATTCTCTGTGGCTTAATGCTAGTGAGCTTACCACTAGCCAGAAAATTCTGGCTTAATTCTCAAATGTGGTGGTTTCTTTTTTTCAAGCTGACATGGCTTCAAGTTCACCCACAGCATCTGAAAATGGGCACCAGAGATTATTTTCTGTGAAACTAGAGTGGCTGTTTTTATATTGACTACATAACCCAAACAATATTGGCACTACCATTATATTCCCCACACACATTAAGCCATGAAGGGAACCTGTGATTACTTGCTTAAAACTTAATTATATAGTTTAACATAGAGGGTTAGTTTACTCTTTCTGTACATTTCGCCACACTGTGCGCCGTGCCGATTTCGGCCACGTACGTTTCGCCGCATAGTGCACCACTCTCAATATGATTAGTATCAACCATAATCAAGCCATATTTTTTTCCATGTCTTGTATCATCTCGGTATTGGTGAAATCTAATTCCATGTTCAATTATCTAAAAATTCAAATATAATATGTTATATGCTAGATAAATATTATTATGTAGATTGATTCTTAAAACCATAAATAATTTGGTCTCTGAAATCTCTTCCGTTGCTTTGATAAAAAGCTTCCGTGCGGAAAGAGTTAATTTGAAAGCTTTCTTAGCATCATTTATTTATCTAATTATCAGCTCAAACGGACGTAACACACATGGTCGCAGCCTTCACACTAGGATGTCTGGGGTGTTCTTCCACAAAGGCATCTCTCGCCTCCGTTCAGAGGAGCTTCTGCTGCAGGCTGGAGAAGATGGCAGCTTTCTGGTGCGAGACAGTGAGTCAGTAGCTGGAGCTTATGTCCTGTGTCTTTTGTAAGTAAATAATTTATCATCATCACCACTACCATCATCATCATCAATCTCTCAGCTTGTGAAACTGATTTTCATTTTTATGTTCTTCGTTTTATTTCCTAATGGAACATTCAGCTGCATCAACCACACCCTGAATTATTTTTCTTCTTTGCTGTTTTCTTCCCTGTGGTGTCCATCTTGTTGTAACAGTTGTTAATCCCTACCTAATCTCTTAAACTAGAAGGAAATAGGTTAGGCTCACACAGACTGTATTTTCCCACCAATATTCAGCTTGATTAAACCTACCAAGTGTACAAGGCTCCTGCTGGTGAAGCTCAAGTGATCTATAAAATATTCACATTGTCCAACCGCTTGGAGCACAGGTCATCAAAAACTTATACCATTATATAGTGAGGAGTAACGTCCATATTTCAAGATATAACCAGCATCATGATTGTTACATTAACTCTCTAAATTCAGACAAATGTTCATGACAATTTAAAAAAATATATCCTTCATCAGTGATGACCATTTTCCTATTATGCATTCAGACCAGCTTGGGTCACAAACAAGACGTTGTGTTTAAAGTCTTGACTGGTTGTCCAAAGTTTGCACCTTAGGATGCTGGGTGTGATGTGGTCCTGTAGGATGTGCTCTTTAGTTTGGGTGACAAGAATATCCGAGTGCTGTATGAACAATATTTTTATATTCTCAACTTTTCTGTGTGTAATTTGATTTATAATTTCACAAAATTGTCTATGGAGTATAATGTTTACAGAAGTTTATATTTGATGACATTTAGTAGTTTCAAGTCAGATGGTTTTCATCCAAATCAGTCAAATATTTCTGGAGATGAAGTGTTAGTTTAATAGTGGTCATGGTTAATACATTAGCTCAGTGGTTAGTGAACTGGACTACAAAGTATAAGAGGTAGGGTTAGATCCCAACCGACGGCTTCCGGTTCACCCAGCCTTTAATGGGTACCGGATTTTTTTCTGGGAAAGTAAAGCGGCACAGGCGTAATACCGACCACATTACCCCAAAAATCATGTGCCGAAGGTCTGTAAAATTTATGGTCACTAACACCATATTCCCTATACGCTGCCACTTGGCGTGACGGGGGTACTTTACTTTTTTTTTTATGGTTAATACATTCGGCTGCTGACCAGGTAAGGCTATGAGGACTATGAAGAAGAGAAAATAAATACAGAGTAAGATCATACAAGCAAAGTTTCTTAGACTACAAGAACAAAATGCAACAAACTGTATTATCAGCATCATCATCATGTGTCATACCGGTTGGCGTGGGCGATCATGTCCTTCCACAGTCTTCTATCTGCAGTGCATCGTATCAGTTCTGTTGTTGACTGTTTTCCATGTCATGACACCAAGGAATCCAGTATTTTCTTTCTTTGTCGTCTGCGATCTCTCTTTCCTTTTATTTTGCCAATTGTACCCAAGTATTCCAACTTTTCTCTTCTCATGATGTGTCCAAAAAATGTTGATCTCTTATCTGTTTCATAAAGAAATCAAATTAGAGCAAGATAAAAGAAAATAGGTAGATACTTGTGCTGGATAGATCAATTACTCAGAAGAGTTCTATAAACTTTCACAAGGATTGTCATGCAATGATCACCCTTCTTCTTCTTCTTCCCCATAACCCTGGGGGTTGTTGGGGTACCCACTAACAGACTTAATCAACCAATCTCTCTATTCTCTATCTTCAGTCATTCTTTTGGACTCTGCAGAGTTGAAGCTTGTCCATTCTTTCATATTTTCTATCCATTTCTGTCTCTGCCTAACTCCTCTCTCCTCTAACAGTTTCTTGTAGAATGGTCTTTGATAGGTCAGATGATAGAGATACATGGCCAAACCATTTCATTTTGCATTTCTTAACAGCAGTCATAAAATCATCATGTGCTCTGATTAAGGAGAGAGTTAGCAGCCTTGACAAACTTCAACTGTTATTCTGAACTATTCCCCTTGTTTTCCATTGACCAGTATTGAACTTGTAGCGTTGTCATTGAGGTGTTTTATACTGTGCAATATGTTGGCTTTCCAAATTCTATCAAAGACTTTTTTTTAAGTCTAGGAACACAAAGTGGTCACCCTAGCAAAGGTAAAAGAGAAGCAGATGAAGAATAACATGATGAGGAACAGTGGCAATCACAGAAATAAATTTGGGCCTCTGTGAAGGATGGCCTCTGGTTGTGTAATGGGATGGAGCAGGAAATTTCATTGCTGCCCTAGAAAACTCCAGAAGGATATCCTCCAATGACTATTTTGTTGATCCATGACAACGGAAAAGAAGAAGAAATAAAACGGCCCATTGTATGCCAATTAGAAGAGTATGCCAGTTTATGTGGGTTAAATGTAAAGCCTATAAATGAATTTCATTGCCCGTAGTAAAATGTAACAAAGAACACAAGAAGAGATAGAATACCAAATGAAACCATAAGAAAAATGGTAGGAATAAAACCCTGCTAAGAATATATAGAGCAACAACAACTTAAATGGTTGGGCCACCTGGTCAGAATGAATCCTCACCAATCACCATTAAGGGTGTTCTTCTCGAGAATGCATGGAAAAAGACCAAGTGGAAGGCCTAGAAGAAGATGGATAGATGCAGTGATAGAGACTTGTAACAACAAAGGAAAATCACTAATTCAGACAGTTCGAGCAGCTCAAGAACGACAAATGATATAAACCACGACACCTTTTCGGTATCAGTGAGAAAGAGAAAAGAAAGAAAGAAGAAGAAGAAAGAAATGTAGAGACTGCAGGAACTGAAGTGAAACAAAAAAATGAGGAACATCATTAAGCACCTCTTCATCTCCAAACTCTTTAGTCTAGTATAGACTACTATGGACAGAGAAAAGGACAAACGTGTTCATTGTGCAATAATTTAAATAACTAGAATTGGTTGCTAAAGGACATGAAAACAAGGAAAATAAAATAATTTGGTTATTTTTAAATGGTATGATGACCTAGAGAATATCATGCTGGAGGGTATGAAGACAAGTTTATGAGAGAGAGGTAAATGGAGAAGTTGGTGCAATGTGACATGGATGCGCTGGTTATGACAGCAGTAGATGCTGAGCATCTTGTGCAGAAAGAGAAAACTTTAGAGTAATTATCACAGAAGCCAAGTTCCAGGTGAAATAAGCTAAGTAATGATGATGGTGGTGATGAATATTATGAAGTTCCATTGTATATGATATGTGACATCCCTTTCCTTTTTCAAAATTAATTAATTTTTGTAATTATTCTATGCTCATTATGTTTTATAATTTGTTGGACTTTTTCTGCAGATTTCAAAATAGAGTTCACCAGTACAGGATATTACCAGACAAGGATGGACGAATATCAGTTCAGGTGATTAAAAGTTGTTAGCCTCAAATTCAGCCCTAAAATAATTCAATAACTCTGACCAATACTACTTATTAAGTGCGAGTTGTCTGAAATATTAGTTTTGTCCATTTCATCTTCAATTGGGAAGGACCACCAGCAAGATCTCTCCAGTCTATTCCAAGACCATCACAAGATCTCTCCAGTCCATTTCAAGACCATCAACAAGTTCTCTCCAGTCCATTTTGAGACTATCAACAAGTTCTCTCCAGTCCATTCCAAGACCATCAACAAGATCTTTCCAGTCCATTCCAAGACCATCAACAAGAGCTGTCTAGTAGAATTTGCGACCATCAATAAGATCTCTCCAGTTCTTTTTGAGACCATCAATAAGAGCACTCCAGTCCATTCTGAGACTATCAATAAGAGCTATTCAGTCCATTCTTCCATTTGATCTCTATTCAAATCTTCTCCAGGTGTAATTTATCTCATGTCTCAAAGGCTATTCTGTCTCCATGTATTTTAAAGTATCGAAGTCTCTCTTCATGGAATATGTTAGACAAATGACAGGAAACAGTCTGAGAGATAAGATCAGAAATGAAGAACTGAGAAAAGGAATAGCCCCCACCAGAGAATATATAAGGAAACAACAGATAAAATTGTTTGGCCACGTGACAAGGCAGAAAGATCAAAACACAACACAACGAGCCTTCAGCAAACGTTGTGAGAACACCAGACCCAAGAGTCGACCATAAAAAAGATGGATCGATGGAATATTAGAAGCACTAGGAAACATAACAGCGGCAGAGGCGAACAGAAGAGCAAAAGACCGCAAATTATATCTCCCCTTGATGCTGAAAAGCAGATGAGGAAGGAAAGAAAAATAAGAAGTCTCTCTGGTTTCCTCTTCCTTTGTGCATTCCAATGAGATCTTGTTTGGTAATGCTTGTAGTTAACTTTTAAAGCCTTTTATAGCTGTCCTTCTAATATCTGTTCAACCAATACTACTTGTTCTACAATACTATTGTAAATTGAGTTTGTGGAAGCAAAATATTGTTATCCTTTAAATGTCGGTCCATAAAAAAAATATTATATTTAAATATTTTGTTTAAAATATTGCTATTATGCAAATGTCTGTCCGTTCTTTTGTCCACCATTCTAGTCCAATCTATTTACCTCTATGCTTTCACAGAAGTCATACTTTTTATAAACTGTGGTGTGGTAAATTCATTATCACCATTGAGTGTCGTCTCACTACATTAAGCGCCATTCCATTTTGTTTCTTGCTTTGATGGTGCAGGTTCTCATATGCTGTTTTGTCCATCTTTTGAACTTGTCCACGTTATTCTTGATCTGTCGCTGCCTCTTTTACCTTGTATTGCCCTTCCAGGATTACTTTTAGTAGGCTGTTGTGTCTTTTAACATGGCCCAAAAAATCTCATTTGCCTTGTTTGAATTGCGGTTTAGAGGTTCTCTTTTCCTTTTTTTAGTTTTAAGACTTTGTTTTCTTCTATTTCCATCCAATTGTTTCTATTCTTCTATAAATTCACTTTTCAAAGGCTTCAATTTTCTGTTCTGTTTACTGGTCTAATGTCCATCCTTACAGGAATGTTGAGAGGACATAACATTTTGCTATTCTCAGCTTTAGCCCTGGTGTTATTTGTTTTGATGTTAGTATATTTTTAATGGCATTAAAATTACTTTTGCCATTCCTATTGTTTTGTTTATTTCAGTTTTACATTTTCCATCACTGATTATAGTATGTCCAAGGTAGTTGTATTTCTGAACTGTCTCCAGGTCTATTCCTTCAACATTGATATCCACTTGTAGGTTTTGAGTATTTTCTCTGTTTATGGTCATAATTTTAGTCTTTTTAATATTCATATCTAATCCATATTTTTTGCTTATTATGTTTTTTTCATTAAGTAATTGTTGTAGATCTTTAGGATTTTCTGCTAGTAGTACAGTATCATCAGCATATCTTAGGTTATTGATTATCTTTCCAATAATTCCTAAGCCTGACATCTCTGTAAGGTTTTTAAAGATTTGCTGAGTGTATTGATTGAACAAGCTTGGTGATAGGAAGCATCCCTGTATTACTCTTCTTTTTATATCAATAGGTGTAGAGATCTTTTTATTATATTTTATTATTTTATTTTGTTTTGTCATTTGCTATCAGTATAAATTACATATAGTCGTATGTCTGTGTCATCTTGATGTATAACTTTTAGGCAGTCTATACGTTGTTTATGATGTATTCTATCAAAAGAATAGTGGAAAATTACTGTCCACCAAATTCTGACTACCTCTGAACATTCTCTAACTATTTACAAACATTTATCAGCTTGCACAATTTACAAACATACCATATTATCATATCTCTCAGATTTACCTATTCCAAAAATAATGCTGATAAGGCAGCAACATTTTTACCATTAAAATGTAGCTGCCATCTGTTCTTCTCTTCTTTTCCTCATCTTTTAACCATCTTAGTGTCAAGGGGGAGATACAAAATTCTTGTTCTTTTATTCTGGCAGCCTTGGCCATTGACTTCATGTGGTTGTTGAATTACCTTCATTTTGTCTCTTTTTCTAACTCCCTGTCTACTCTGGTTTCATCCTACTTCTCTTCTTATGCATGTTTTGTATATAATCATAATGTGCTCTCCTTGGAAAAACACTTAGTATTTTGTACATAAATACAAGGAATAAATTCAAGACGAGTGCAGAAATAAGAGAGACGAAAGCTTCCAAAATATCACCGGTAATCAAAAGAAGATAATCATGTGCTGACTTTTTTATGAGAAGGGAGAGACAACAAGAGAATGTCAAAGCAACCCTTCAAATGGCAACAAGAGGGTAGAAGAAAAAAAAGGGCTGACTTAAAGAAAAACTAAAAGGAGCGCAGGTGAGGAGCAACAACAGCTTTAATCAGCTCCATTACTGAGGTTGAGAGGCTCATCAAGAACAGGGACATATAGCAAGATACAATGCAGGTCCTGTGGAAGATTTGACAATTAATAGCAAAGACTGTAATATATATCCATATCCAATACCTTTCGAGCCGTAGCTGGCCCATAGGGTGTAGACCAAGATACCCCCTCTCTTATCTGAATTTTTATTCTAGCAGTTTTCAATTCTTTTCAAGATATTTTATCAAATCTCGCCATTTTCTCTGTTCTGTGCAAGCAGCTCTATCTCATTGAGGGAGCCCATTCCTGCTGCTCTTACCTCTCTCATCAATGTTTTTCTCAGTGTCGTTCTGGGTCTTCCTCTTACCTGTTGTTTCCCACATGAGGGCTTGCTTTGCTATTCGGTTATTCTCTCTTCTCATCACATGTCCTACATATGACCTTCATCTTTTCTTTATTACTGAAGATATTAGTGGTTGATTGGCGATTTCTCTAATTTCCTCATTTGTTTTGAATTCATTCCACGCTATACCAAGTATTTTCCTTAGATATATATATATATATATATATATATATATATATATATATATATATATATATATATATATATATATATATATATATATATATATATATATATATATATATATATATATAGAGTCTAGAAATGTCTACCCCATGTGCTGCCTACGGCTCTAAAGGACATTAGATAAACAGACTCTCTTCAGGTCAGCAAACTGTTTTATTTCTTGATTGTATGCACTTCAAGATTGGTTCAATGCTAGAGCTCTGTTTTTTTCTTCAAACAAAAAGGTTTACTGGAATTCTATCATCTCATCCCATCCAATAAAATATGAAGATGGTAATATTCCAGACCACTACGGTGATGGTATGTGGTGATTTTTAAAAAAAAAAAAAAGAAGAAAAAAAATGTTTTTTTTCCTTCTTTTTTTAAAAATCGTCATTACCGGCTTTACAGCAGCTTCACATCTCTATGCATCTTGTTGCCTTTACTCCTGAAGCTATGGTGTGCTTACATTTGTAAGTATTGTCATAATCAACAACTTTGACATGGGAATGTAAACTGACAAGAATATAATCTTCAGTTACCTATGAAATATGTATCTCAGGATATGTGAGTCTGAAAAGTTTACAGGAAAACATTCTGGACCATTCCAGCTAGAAAAAAAAACCCTGGTTCTATGCTTGTTCTTTATCTTTGTCTTCTCTACAATAAGTGACCGAGTCTGGCACATGTGACAAAAGCTGATGTTCCAAAAGCTTTGTACGTGATGTTTCCATGTGCTTGCAGACATTTTTATCATTAGTTGTTAGATTTAAAAGATAATGATTTTCTTACTACTGCTCTAATTGTAGTCTGAAGGTGACATGCAGCCACCTACATACAATGATCTGCCAAGTCTTATTACCTCCTACATCCACAAGGGAGAGAAGAATGGATTAGTGAGTGCTCTGAAAAAACCAATCTCACCTGAGGGGGCAGAGCTTCCTGAAGCAGACTCAGGTGAGTTGAATGTGTGTTTAGTGTCTTTAAAAGTTGACTAGGATGAGCTTAGGCTATTCAAATCAAATGTACTATCAACCCTTACATATGCGTGTGAAAGCTGGAAAACAACAAGAGATATAGAAACAAAGTTGGACGCATTCAAAAATAAATATCTAAGGAAAATACTTGGTATAGCGTGGAACGAATTCAAAACAAACGAGGAAATTAGAGAAATCGCCAATCAACCATTAATATCTTCAGTAATAAAGAAAAGACGATGATCATATGTTGGACATGTGATGAGAAGAGATAATAACCAAATAGCAAAGCAAGCCCTCATATGGGAAACAACAGGTAAGAGAAAAAGAGGAAGACCCACGGAGACACTAAGAAGAACATTGATGAGAGAGGCAAGAGCAGCAGGATTCGGCTCCCTCAATGAGATAGAGCTGCTTGCACAGAACAGAGACAAATGGCGAGATTTGATAAAATATCTTTAAAAGAATTGAAAACTTCTAGAACAAAAATTCAGATAAGAGAAGGAGTATCTTGGTCTATGCCCTATGGGTCGGCTACGGCTCGAAAGGTCAATGGATAGATAGGATGAGCTGAGAGAGAGTTTAATGTCACTAAGTTAGTTCCTCTCAGACCAAATGCAGCACATAGAATAAAAACCATAACTCTCAATGTCTGATGATTCACCGCCAGGTCTTGTTCTATTCTTAAGCCCATTGTTGAGCATTCTCTATTAATTGTTTTTCTTAGTTTTTTTTGGTTTTCCTTGTCTTCTTTTACTACTCAGTGTTCGCATGAAGATTTGATGCTGGAGTCTTCTTTTGTCTATTCTGAGCACTTGCTTAACGTAACTCCAATGTCTTTTCCACTTATAACTTGATAATTATTCTTGTTTGATATATAGTCCTTGTTGTTTTATTCAGAGTAAAGTCTCCTCTTTTCCATGTGTTACCGGGGCCTCATTATGAGGGAAGTAAAAAATAATTACACTGTGGCCTTCCAGGCATGTCATAAGAGGTGACTAAGGAGGTTGATCGATGGCTTGACAAGCTGTTATTATTGTAAAAAAGTATTGTTATGGAAACAGCCATAGATTTTAGAAGCAGTGATTTCTGCAATATGTGCCATTTTGGCATGCAAGGTTTCTGTTTTTGAGATTGTGGTTCTGCCCTATGTGCCGTCTTCGCTCGAAAGGACAATAGATTATCGATAGAGTCTCCTCTCCAGTTTGTGTTTCAGAGTCATCAGAGGAATTTATTTTCATAGGCATTTAGCCCTTTTTTTTAGAGCTTGAGTGGATTTCTAGCTGTAGTATCCATATGTTAGAACTGATATCACACAAGAGTGGACTGTCTGAGCTTTGTGTACTTTATTTTTGATCTCCAGATAGTTGTATGTTTGTTAAAGACAGTTGATGCCAAGGAAATGCATTAAAATGCCCATGAAAAATATACTAACATCAAAACAAATAACTTCAAGGCTGAAACTAAGAATAGCAAAATGTTATATCTTCTCTACACTCCTGTATGGTGCAAAAACATGGACAATAAATAAAGAAAATAGAACAGAAAATTGAAGCCTTTGAAATGTAGGTTTATAGAAGAATAGGAAGAATTGGATGGAAAGAAAAGAAAACAAACAATGACATTTTAAAACAACTAAAAATGGAAGAGAACTACTAAACACAATTCAAACATGACAACTAAGATTTTTTGGGCCTGTTAAAAGACACAGCAGCCTACTAAAAGTAATCTTGGAAGGGAAAATGCAAGGTAAAAGAGGCAGAGGGAGACCGAGACTAACATGGACGAGTAACATCAAAAGATGGACAAGTCATTCTATGACAACCTGCACCATCAAAGCAAGAGACAGTGGAATAATGCTCCATGGTAGCCAACCTTCAATGTGGAGACGGCATTCAATGATGATGATGATACCAAGGCAACACTGGGCATACTTTCAGCTGTTGTGCTTCCATCTTGTGATATTTTTCTCTCTTAGTAGTGAATTGGATAATTTTTTTATTGAGTTTGATGTCAATGATTATGCCAGTAAAATCCATGACTTTTGTTTTATCTGTATTTATAATGAGGCCTATTTTCCATGTAAAGTGATGGGGTCAGTCTGTTTTATCTGTGTTTACTATCTGTGTTTACTATCTGTGTTTACTATCTGTGTTTACACTGTGTAATGGTAGACTCTAGTGAGTTAAAAGTGGATATACCATGTTCTAAGAATGCCTCTGAGAGCAGAATAAAAAAATAACAAAACATTGAGACCTAGATAGTAAAAGAATAAGACAAAGACTGAAAGAAACAACTTGAAAAATTATCAACAAAGTATATGGAAAGAATTAACTTAAATTTGGGCGTAAGAAATTGGTTCTTGTCTTCAACAATAATTATCTCTAATACCTTGTGTGATTAAAGATATGAAGAAGGGTGGTTGATTTTTGTATGAGTTACAGTTAAGTTGATCTGGTCAAGTTGTTTAAATATTAGATTAACATCTGGCAATGTAGGTCTTTTATGTTGGTTGTTTTTTTGTTGTTGTAATGTTTAAAAAGGATATTCATAGTCATGTGGATAAGAAGACAATATAAGACATGCTATACTTGACGAGAGAGTCAAGAGCAGCAGGAATCATTTCCCTCAATGAGATAGAGCTGCTTGCACAGAACAGAGACAAATGACGAGATTTGATAAAATATCTTTAAAAGAATTGAAAACTGCTAGAATACAAATTTAGATAAGAGAAGGAGCATCTTGGTCTACGCCCTATAGGCCGGCTACAGCTCGAAAGGTCAATAGATAAGATAAGACATACCTGACATTGTGGCTAGAGACAATCTAGAGTGGACAAACTGAAAACTACTTTAAAAAACTATGCTAATAAGTAATAACTTTAAGCTAATAAACAAGAGTAAACAGCGCTTAACACAAAGTAGTATTTAACCAAGTATCCTCAGATACAGTGAATGAGGTTTACTCAATAGAAGGTAAAAGGTAGGATAGCTGTCCATAGCAAGCAACATTATTCTTAGTGAGAGGATCTTAAAAAGTGATTCATTAGCATACAAATAAAATAAAAGAGTAAATTAAAGATACACATGTATTCTCCACGAAAATAGAGCCTAAGCAATCTATAAGGCGGTTCTCTTTGCATTTTCTAAAATCATCTTATTTTATGAAGTTGTAATCATCCCATAAATGAATTTAAATATTTGGAAACTTTGTTAACCTCAGACGGAAGATGTACAAAAGAGGTGAGATGCAGAATGGCTCAGGCAAAAGCAGCTTTCCAAAAAATGAGGAAAATACTATGCAATACATTTTGGACAATAGAAACAAGAAAAAGAGTTCTTAAATGTTACGTAGAGCCAGTTTTAACATATGGATGCGAGTCATGGACAATAGGACAACAGACAGGACAATCACTGGTGTCTGTAGAAATGTGGTTTTACAGAAGAATGTTGTCAATGTTGAGAATACCAGCTAAGAAGAGTAATGAGGAGGTTCTGAGAGAGGTCAAAGCAAAAAGAGAGCTAATTTCCAATGTTAGGAAGAGACAATCATCTTTTTTTGGTCATGTAATGAGAAGAGAACAACTTGAATATATTGAACAACTGGAAAAATTGAGGGATGAAGAGATAGAGGGAGCAAAGAGAAAAAATAACAGACAGCTTATGAGAATGGCTTGGCAGAAGGTCAACAACAGAAATGATAAATAGCTGCCGAGATAGAAAGTTGTGGACAGACATGATCACCTACGCCACTAGGCCCGGTACTTGATGATGATGATGATGAATCATCCTATTCTATTACTCTTTTTATCACTACTTATATATTTTGTTCTCAATCAACTCTCTACTCCGTGATCAGCTTGGAAATCTTGCCTGTCTATCGCCATTAATGTTTACTGTTTTCTGTTTTTGTTTTTAGAAGATGATGACTTTGATGATGCCAAACAAACAGTGGACACAAATGAACAGGTTGGAGCTTCAAAAACATTCAAATTTGGGCTCTTGAGCAACTTTGCTCGACTGGATTTTTCAAGGTTAGTGTCATTTTATGTAGAGTCAGAACAACATAGAAGTGCTGTGTCATAGTCATTTGTATTCATTTTGGAGTCTAAAGAGAGTGCATGACAAGAGGTAGTAAGCTTACCGTCTTAAAACATTTTCATTCTCAGCAACAGTTAAGAGAATCAGCGATTAGCTGAGTATCTGGGTGGTCTAGAGGTACTACATAGGCTTCTGGACAGAAAAGTCCTGGGTTCAAATCCGTCACAGGCAATGGGAATTTTTAACTTTGATTCAGAGCTTTTCTTGTGGCTTTACCCTCCCCTGATCTCTGGGTAGTGAGGTCCAATATCTAGCCCTCTCTGGGTAGTGAGGTCCAGTGTCCAGCCCTCTCTGGGTAGTGAGGTCCAATATCTAGCCCTCTCTGGGTAGTGAGGTCCAGTGTCCAGCCCTCTCTGAGTAGTGAGGTCCAATATCTAGCCCTCTCTGGGTAGTGAGGTCCAGTGTTCAGCCCTCTCTGGGTGGTGAGGTCCAATATCTAGCCCTCTCTGGGTAGTGAGGTCCAATATCTAGCCCTCTCTGGGTAGTGAGGTCCAATATCTAGTCCTCTCTGGGTAGTGAGGTCCAGTGTCCAGCCCTCTGTGGGTGGTGAAGTCCAATATCTAGCCCTCTCTGTGTAGTGAGGTCCAGTGTCCAGCCCTCTCTGGGTAGTGAGGTCCAGTATCTAGCCCTCTCTGGGTCGTGAGGTCCAATATCTGGCCCTCTCTGGGTAATGAGGTCCAGTGTCTAGCCCTCTTGGGAAAATGGCAAAAAACAGGAGGTCCCGTGTGCACTTGTATGCATTAGAGTACCCTTGGTAGTTAAAAGTTTAAAAGAGTAGGTCAAAAATGGTCTCTGCCCAGGCAAAATGTATCCATGTCAAAGATGAATGTACCCATGTCAATGATGAATGTACCCATGTCAAAGATGAATGTACCCATGTCAATGATGAATGTACCTATCTCCACATATTTTTAGAACCCTTTCCATATATTTTATACAAACGTCCTCTCCATATATTTTATACAAGCGCCCTCTCCATATATTTTATATAAGCGTCCTCTCCGTTAGCTGGGCTTTGTGATTTCAATCTGGTCGGTGTTTGACCAAGCTCTGAACTATAGGGAAGTTACTTACTTATTACCCTTTTAGATACTCTAGCATATTATTGCCATATAGTTCTATGTGCGTCTATATATATATTTTTGTGCTCCTGTTAATTGTTCCTGCTGAAGGCCTACTGTGCTGAAACATCATTCTGCTTTTGTTTTTTTGTTCCTCACCTAAATCTTTAGCCATACCAATTTTTCTTTTTTTATTTTTTGTTTAAATTGTCTTTCTTATCATCAGCTTTACAGCAGCCTCAAATTTGTGTGCATCTTGATGAAGTTTTATGCCTTTTTTCATACACACACACACACACACAAGCGTATGTGTGCACACACACCAAAAACCCACCCACCCAATGAATGTGTCGGAACTAAGGGCACAAATGTCATGTAAAAGTAAAAAAAAGTAAAGAGCCCCCGCCACACCAAGTGGCATATAGGGAATATGGTGTTAGTGACCATAAATTTGACAGACCTTTAGCATATGATTTTTGGGGTAATGTGGTCGGTATTACGCCCGTACCGCTTTACTTTCCCAGAAAAAAAATCCGGTACCCATTTATGGCTGGGTGAACCTGGAAGTCATCGGTTGTGATCGAACCCTACCCCTTGTCCTTTGTTGTCTAGTTCACTAACCACTGAGCTATTGCGGCTCCTACAAATATCATGGTTTTGTCTTAAATTAGCGATATACCACATCTACGCTCACTTAACAGGTAAAAACTAAGAAGAGGAGAGAGTAATTGGCTTAATTTATAATCAGTGCTTTCTAATAAATTAATGAACTTCTCCAGTTAATATGAAAGAGCTAATGTGCTAGCCTGAAAGTTGTAGGAACCCCAATCATCAATAGGTGGGAGTAATGCCAGAAGTATTATTGGCATGCTTTAGGGAGATTCAGCTGCAGTTGGTGAATATTTGACTCCTAGGCTGCAGGAATTTAAAATTAAGGACTGAAGAAGTGAAACAATATTTATGGAAGGAAGCTGAGTGTATCTGCAGCTATTGCTTTATGGGAGTTATCATTATCTGATACTCTTTCTCCTTTTCTAAAAATTATCTTTCTAGCAATGTCAATCCTTGCAAAAAACATTTATCAAATCTCGCCTTTTGTCTCTGTTCTGTGCAAGCATGTCGATCTCATTGAGGGAGCCGATTTCCTGCTGCCTTTGCACTTTGGTCGGCCTCTTTTCTTCCTACCTGTTGTTTCCCATATGATGGCTTGCTTTCTTCTACCTTTTAGCTCCCAGTGGAGCATAGGTCTTCAACAAACACTTTCCAAGTCGTTCTGTTTTTTGCAATTCTTTAAGATCATTCCATGTCTTCCCCATCATCTTCATCTCTGCTTCAATCTGTCTTCTCCAAGAATTCCTTGGTCTTCCTCTTTGTCTTTTCCCCTGGGGATTCCAAAAAAGGGCCTGTTGTGTAATACTCTCAGTTGGTTTCCGTAGTGTGTGTCCTATCCATCGCCATCGTCTTCGCTGTATTTCTTTATCCACTGGTATTTGACCGGTACATTTCCATAATTCCACGTTTGTGACTTTGTCCTGCCATTTCCATCCCTTTATTCTGCGCAAGCATCCATTAATGAAAGTCTGTACCTTCGTGATTGTCAATTTTGTTATTCTCCATGTTTCACAGCCATATAATAGAACCGACTTAACATTGGAGTTGAAAATTTGTATTTTTGTATTTAGCCTAATTTCTTTGGATTTCCATATGTTTCCCAGTGCAATGAAAGCTCCTCTTGCTTTTGATATCCTTATTTTGGTATCGTTTTCTGTTCCTCCCTCTTTATCTATATTACTGCCCAGATATATATAAGATTGTACGTCTAGTAGAGGTATTTCTCCTAGTTTTATTTGGTTATTGCCAACTGCATTAATTCTCATAATGTTGGTCTTATCTCTATTAATCTTTAGTCCTAGCTGTTGTGATCTCTCATCTAATATACTCATTTTATCTTGCATCTGTTGGTGGCTGTGTGATAGGAGAGCTATGTCATCAGCAAAGTCTAAATCATCAAGTTGTTTGGTCAGTGACCACTGGATCCCATTTCTGTTGTTTTGAGTTATTTTCATAATCCAATCTATGGCCAGTAGAAAGAGAAATGGAGACAGAAGGCATCCTTGCCTTACTCCTGTTCTTATTTCAAATGCTTCTGTAAGCTGTCCTTCATGCACCACACTACATTTTGTTCCTTCATACATTGTTTTTATCAGGTTAATAAACTTTATGGGGATTCCATAATGACTCAGCAACTTCCAAAGCATTCTTCTGTCTAAACTATCAAATGCCTTTTCGTAATCTATGAATCCAATATAAAGTGGGATTTTAGTTCTAAACTTTGTTCAACTATTATACGTAGAGTAGTTATTTGATCAGCACATGATCTGTTCTTCCTAAAACCTGCTTGTTCATCTCTCAAGTGTTTCTCTATAGCCTCTTTTAGTCTCTCCAGAATGATTCTGCCTAATATTTTTCCTGGCACTGATAGTAGCATAATTCCCCTATAATTTGTGCACTCCTGTAAACTTCCTTTCTTTGGTAGTTTGATCATATAACCTTCTCTCCAGTCTTTAGGTATTTCTTCCCTCTCCCAAATTTTATCCAATAGATTATGTAACATCTTGGTAGAGGTGATAATATCTGCTTTGATGGCTTCCGAAGGAATTTCATCTGGTCCTGTGGCTTTACCATCTTTTAATAGTTTGATGGCTTTCATTATTTCTTCTTTGCTTGGTTTTCCGCAGTTAACGTGTAATTCTTCTTCTGCTGGTAGTATATCTGGAGGATTATTTGCGCCAGGTCTGTTCAAAAGTTCTTCAAAGTGCTCCTTCCATCTCTCCATTTGTTCCTTTATATTACTAAGCAGATTTCCTTTCTTATCTTTGATAAAGGCGTTGATCTGTTTGTATTTTCCACCTAATTGATGGCTTGCTTTGCTATTCGGTTATTGTTTCTTCTCATCACATGTTTAACATATGTCCAACATCTTTTCTTGATTTCTGATATTAGTGGTTGATTTGCGATTTCTCTAATTTCCTTGTTTGTTTTGAATTCATTCCTCGCTATACCAAGTATTTTCCTTAGACATTTATTTTTGAATGCATTGAACTTTGTTTCTGTTTCTTCTTTTTTTCCAGCTCTCACATGCATATGTAAGGGTTAATAGTATGTTGAATAGTCTAAGTTTTGTTTTTGTGCTTTTGTATGACATTGCTGCTTTTGCATTATGCATACTCTTATTTATCTGCTAATGGGAACTGAGTACCTATCAGTTTATCTGAAGTTCAGTAATGTTGCCTCTCCATTGTAATCAATAATGATTGACATTATTAATCCTTCCAGTGCCATTAGATGGCATACAGGGCTTGTAGAGTCTCCAACCAATTGTCTCTATTCTAGGTAAGACGTTCAATTATATAGAGTTAGTCTAAGTCTGCCAACCTTGCCTATTTTGTTAGAGTTCTTTTCAGTATTTCTCAATGTCATCCTCTTTTCCTCTGACCTTATGTATTCCATTTGAGCCTGCCTGGTAATTCTCTTGTCATTTCGTCTAAATACATGCTCGACATATGTCCATCTTCTTTTCATGATGATAGTATGAGCTTCCACAACAGGAATGATTTTCCCACCTAGGGAGCCCCTAAGCGAATCTTAAGGTAAGTTTGTCAGCCCTGTGTCCAATGGTCCACACGAGACAGAAAGTTAACATATGTTTATAGGAACACAACAGGAGTGATCTATATTATAGTGATAGAAAGTAAACATGAGGAAGATACTGTGTAATCCATTTTTGACAATACAAAAAAAGAAAAAGAGTTCTTAAATGTTATGTAGAGCCAGTCTTAACATATGGATGTGAATCATGGACAATAGGACGACAGACAAGAAAATCACTGGAGGCTGTAGAAATGTGGTTTTACAGAAGAATGTTGAAAATACCATGGACAGCTAAGAAAAGTAATGTAAATGTTCTGAAAGAGGCCAATGCAAAAGGAGAGCTAATTTCCAAAATTAGGAAGAAACAATCATCATTTTTTGGCCGTATAATGAGATGGGAACAGATGGAATATATTGTGGCAACTGGAAGTTAGAGGGAAGCAAAGAGAAAAGATATCAGACAGCTTAAGAGAATGGCTTGGCAGAAGGTCAACAACGGAAATGATAAATAACTGTCAAGATAGAAAGTTGTGGTGAGATGGGATCACCTATGCCAGCAGGCATGGTACTTGATAATGATGATAGAAAGCAAAATAAAGGTCTTAGCCTGCCCAGCATAAAAAAACACAGAAATAATGGTTCCTACAAAGAAAAGAATATCTCCAAAATATACAATTAAAGTAAATCTATCTCTCTATCGACCTTTCAAGCCGTAGCCGGCCCATAGGGCATAGACCCAGATACTCATTCTCTTATCTAAATTTTTATTTCTAGCAGTTTTCAATGCTTCTAAAGATATTTTATCAAATCTCACCATTTGTCTCTGTTCTGTGCAAGCAACTCTATCTCATTAAGGGAGCCGATTCCTGCTGCTCTTGCCTCTCTGATCAATGTTCTTCTCAGTGTCTCTCTGGGTCAGCCTCTTTAGTAAATGGGACAGTATTAAAACAGGTCAGTAGACTCAAATACCTGGGAACAATGTTAACTTGAGTTGGTAGATGTACAGTAGAGGTGAGTTGCAAAATAACTCAGGCTGCAGGTGCCTTTTTTTGTCAGTGGAAATGCGAAAAAAAAGTTCTCCAGTGTTACGTGGAACTAGTCTTGACATATGGGTGCGAATACTTGATAATCAGACAAAGACAAGAAAATCACTGGAGGCCACAGAAATGTGGTTTTACAGAAGAAGGTTGAGAATATCATGGACAACTAAAAAAGAGTAATGATGATAGTGTAAAAGAGACCAAAGAAAAAGAGAAAGCTCATTTCCAACATTAGAAGGAAACAATCAGCATGTTTTTTGACCATGTTGAGGTAGGAAACAACTGGGATATATTGCAACAGCAGGAAAAATCAAAGAAAGGAGAAATGGAGAAATGGAAGTGGGGAAAAAAAATACAAGACAGGTTAAGAGAATGGTTGTATAGAAAGTCAACAATAGAATTATTGAACATGTATAGAGATGGAAATTTGTGGAGAGACATGATCAACACCAGCAGACATGGCACTTGATATTAATGTAATCAATAAATTAATACAAAACCGAAGTAATGGCAATAGCGAGAAAGAAAGAAAAACTAAACATCATAATAGATAATACGACTCTGAAGCAAGTAGACAATTTTAAATATCTGGGTAGCACGTTAACACAAGACAATAACCAAGAGATCGAGATAGATATAAGGTGTAACAAAGCATGCCAAGTTATAGGCCAAGTATCAACACTATTGAAAATCAAAGCAA
The DNA here is from genome assembly GCA_032433765.1 of Megaustenia siamemsis. Classification (NCBI taxonomy): domain Eukaryota; kingdom Metazoa; phylum Mollusca; class Gastropoda; order Stylommatophora; family Ariophantidae; genus Megaustenia; species Megaustenia siamemsis. Next base: position 56,743,114 of record JAVIAB010000108.1, read on the forward strand.
TAACTACGGAAGCAAAAAGAGCAATATACAAATCAATAATTCTACCAACTCTGTGCTCTCAGTGCCAGAATTGGACGCTGGACTCTAGAACAATAAGAAAGATAACGACCACCGAAATGAAATGTGTCAGAAGAATGACAGGAAACAGCTTAAGGGACAGAGTAAGAAACACCGACCTGAGGAAGAAACTCGAAATTGAACCAGTCATCGAATACATAAAGAAACAACAGATAAATTGGTTCTGCAACATAACAAGACAAAAAGAACTAACAATGACTCTAAGAGCCATAAACAAACGCTACAAAAATGCCAGATTAAGAGGAAGACCGAGAAAGAGATGGATAAAGGGAATACTAGAGTCACTAGGAGGGATAACGCCAGAAGAGGTCAACAGAAGAGCAAAGAATCGCAGATTGTATCTCTCCTCGACGCCAACGGCAATGGAGGAAGGATAGAAGAAGAAGAATAAATTAATTTAATAAGTTGACACACTCACTCAAGGGAATTAACACACTGTGGCACAGCTGTTTTCCACCACTGTTTTTTAATTTAAAATAACAGCGTGAAAATAAATGAAAATTGATCTAATCAGCACAGTTTGTTCTGACTATTTACTTAAGAAATAAAAGAAAAAAGTGTTAAATAAAAGAATAACAAGGTTTTAGTGAAAATAATTGTGGAAATGTCAATAAATGAAAAATTGAAAAAAACTAGCTTCTGGGTATAAAGCCTAAGCAACTGGAGTAATTTTTGTTGTTGCCCGCAGTACGGAATCTATTAATGTGCAATATTTTATGGTGTAATCTAATTGTTGTATTTGTTCTTCAGTTGCGATGGAGAATTTGTTGATGCAATGAAGACTTATGTTGACGAAGGCCTTGAGAAAGATGCTCAGCATTACGGGGCTGAGGGAGGCAAATATCCCATGCCAGAGTTTCAGAAATTATTGGCTGTGGCAGGGAAAGGGCTTCAGAGGTAACCATTGTTGCCTGAGCTAGTCTTAGTTTATTATTTGTGTCCTGGTCCTGCTAGATTTTTACAAAATTAATTAGTTATAACCAAGGTTTTTTTTTTCTCAAATAAAAAAACAAGACATTTACTGGAACTCTTTATCACCCAGTCCCATAAAAAGAGAAAGGCCGAATTATATACCAGGTCTCTAAAGCTCTAATTTACTTATATTTGCCAAGAGAAGAATCAAAGGGCAGATTCAAGCTTTTATTGGTCAACACTCTTCTCCAAAGTCACTCCTTTAAAATTATAATTTTTAACTACTCCAAAAGGCTCACAGTTAAAAAGCCCACAGTTAATTTTCTTGCCTTCAAGTCGCCCACTATGTGAGCATCTGTGTCTTCAATAATGATAAACAGAGGTGACACAATTCTTTTGAAGGTTCAATAATTCAAGAAGATCAATTTTTTTTTTTTTTTTTTTTTAAGGGGGGAGGGGGTGGATAGTAAGTACTTCTGAAAAGGCACGGCTAGCACCCCCAGGAAGTGTCAATCACTGCAAACAGTAACTTATATTTTTTTATATATATATAAATTTGGCACCAATGCCAATTGGTAATTATATTATAATTATAGCAGTGAGCTTAAAAAAAAAAAAGAACAAAAGTTTATAGAATGCATTCCAGCAGGAAAAAAAATCTGATTAGAACTATCATTTCATTATTCATTCACTTATTTTATTAGTTATTTCTCTACTTTTATAAATTGTTTCCATTTTTGTTTATTAGTGTATTAACAAAAGACATTTAATCTTAAAGACCAGCTTGGTCAGCAGAGATGGGGTGTTTTGCTCCATTATATTCAGGTCGTCCAAGAAAATAAAATGTGGCAAAGTCAGGCTAAAAGGAGAAAACATCTCAACTTTTTTAAAAACTGTGCGCAGCATGTCTTTATAACCCAAGTTCTAGTAGTTGATATTACCGCTAGTTTTTTTGCTCTCTCATGTGCTAAGTTAGCTGATGGTTCCACTTTAAAGATTCTGCCCTGGTGCTACAATATTCAAAGATGCACCACAGAGATAAAAATCAGAATAGCTCAGGCCTAAATAGCATTTCAGAAAATGAGAAATGTCTAATGCAACAAGTCTAATTAATAGAAGTGAGAATGAGAGTTATTATGTAGAGCCAGTTCTTACCTATGGAAGCGAATAACGGACAGTAGACAAATAAATGAAAAGATGATTAGAGGCCACAGAGATGAATAAATGAAAAGATGATTAGAGGCCACAGAGATGGGATTTCTCAGAAGAATGTTGAAAGTTCCCTGGATAACTAGAAAGACCTATGAGAACATTCTCAAAGAGGTCAACACAGAAAGGGAGCCCCTAAAAACAACAGAAAGAAACAATCAACATTTTTCGGACACATCATGAGAAGAGGGAAGTTGAAATACTTGGCTACAGCTGGCAAAATAGAGGGAAAGAAAGATCATAAACAACAAAGAGAGGAGATACTAGATAGCTTGGTGTGGCATGGGGAAACAGTAGTCAACAACAGAATTGATAATATGAGCTGTGGATAGAAGATTGTGGAAGGACATGATCGCCTATGCCAACCTGTATGGCACATGATGATGATGCTACAATATTTATGCACCTGGCTGCAGTCATTTCAGTGAATCAAGTGCTGTGGGTGCATACATAGTTGTCAAGTGTTGTAGGTGCATACATAGTTGTCAAGTGTTGAGGGTGCATACATAGTTGTCAAGTGTTGAGGGTGCATACATAGTTGTCAAGTGTTGAGGGTGCATACATAGTTGTCAAGTGTTGTAGGTGCATACATAGTTGTCAAGTGTTGAGGGTGCATACATAGTTGTCAAGTGTTGTGGGTGCATACATAGTTGTCACGTGTTGTGCATACTATGTCATATTAATACCATGCAATAAAGCAGATCATTTATCCCCCAATGCTCTACAACGAGGAGGGTGAGATGAAGATTTTTATCATTTTCGTAAATCTGCAACCCAGGTGCAACTCCCGGACCTTTAAGTTAAGAGAGATGTTGCCTTGATTGAAGAAAGCTATGAGAGAACAGGCAAAGACTTGTGTACTATCATTGTTTTCAGTCGTTTCACCCTGCCACATTTGTTGAGGAGGAGATCTGAGTGCTTATGGACATTTGTTTAATGTGTGATGAAAATAATCCAATGACTTACTGTTTTTACAAAATTAAAGTGCATTTATCATTGAAGCGTTGAATGTGAGATACTGTAGACAAACCCCAGGCATCTCCTATGAGGACCATATTACAAATGAAGCGATATAAAACAGAATCAGTCAGGACAAAGGACCTTATTAAGATCTCCTGACCATAGTGAAGAAATCAAAACCGAAGTGGTTTGGCCATAACATTTGGTCTTGAACATCATACCTGGCAACAACTCATGCAGGAAAAGGTGGACAGGTGTAGAAATGTGGAGAGATGGGTAGACAACACCAGAGAATGGGCAGTCACTTAACAAGAAGCTACAGAAAAGTATATAGACAGTGTGCATTATGTGATAGGAAGTAATGAAGGAAAGATTTGTCAGTGATTTAATGTTCCTTTATAATTTTACCATTATATTTGTGTCTCATTAAATATGTCATTATCCCTTTCTTCTGTTTAGTACCACTCCGTTCATTAAAAATGTGGCATTAATGTGCTATTTGCTAAAGTATATATTTGTGCTAATGAATGCTCCATAAGAGTAAACGGATAAAACAAATTAGAAAAAGACAGTCCTGATTTGTGGTACTGCACTGGTAATAAAGGCATCGAATGGATACAAGGAGAACCATTTGGAGGACCTCGACTTTGCTGATGACATAGTTCTCATCAGCAGTCAGATAAAAACGATGCAGGAAAACACAAATGAACTATCATCAATAGCCAGCAAAATTGGGCTTGAGGTCAATCATGAAAAGACTAAAGGCATGAAAAGTTTAATTCCAACAAGTGACAAAATATATATGGAAAACAAACCAGTAGAAGAGATCAATCACTTTATCTATCTTGGAAGTCACATTGATCGAGAAGGGGATACGAGCAAAGAAATTAGAATCAGAATAGCTAAAGCAGCAATGTCTTTCAGAAGCCTTGAAAAGTTGTGGAAATCAAAACTCATTAGCACAAACACAAAACTTAGGCTATTCAAATCAAATGTACTATCAACCCTTACGTATGCGTGTGAAAGCTGGAAAACAACAAGAGATATAGAAACAAAGTTGAACGCATTCGAAAATAAATGTCTAAGGAAAATACTTGGTATAGCATGGAACGAATTCAAAACAAACGAGGAAATTAGAGAAATCGCCAATCAACCACTAATATCTTCAGTAATAAAGAAAAGACGATGGTCATACGTTGGACATGTGATGAGAAGAGATAATAATCGAATAGCAAAGCAAGCCCTCATGGGAAACAACAGGTAAAAGAAAAAGAGGAAGACCCAGGGAGACACTGAGAAGAACATTGATGAGAGAGGCAAGAGCAGCAGGAGTCGGCTCCCTCAATGAGATAGAACTGCTTGCACAGAACAGACAGATGGCGAGATTTGATAAAATATCTTTAAAAGAAAACTGCTAGAACAAAAATTCATATAGGAGAAGGTGTGTCTTGGTCTACGCCCTATGGGCCGGTTACAGCTCGAAAGGTCAATAGATAAATAGATTTGTGGAGCATGTGCTGAGAAGAGGAGGATTGGAATACTTAGTAACTTCTTCTTCTTTCCTTCCTCATCTGCCTTTCAGCGTTGCAGGAAGATATAATTTGCAGTCTTTTGCTCTTCTGTTCGCCTCTACTGCTGTTATGTTTTCTAATGCTTCTAATATTCCATCGATCCATCTTTTTCGTGATTGACCCTTGGGTCTGGTGTTCTCACAACGGTTGTTGAAGGCTCGTCGTGTTGTGTTTTGTTCTTTCTGCCTTGTCGCATGGCCAAACCATTTTATCTGTTGTTTCCTTATATATTCTATGGTGGGGCTATTCCTAGCTTTTTTTCAGTTCTTCATTTCTGATCTTATCTCTCAGACTGTTTCCTGTCATTCGTCTAACACATTTAATCTCAGTAGAGGTTATATTTCTTATTGTTCTTGCATCTAGCGTCCAGGTCTGGCATTGGTAGCACAATGTTGGGATGAAGATTGTATTGTGTAGTGCTCGTTTTGCCTCCAGAGTTATTTCCTTGTTGGACAATAGTGGTGATAACTGTCCAATTATTTGACAAGCTTTTTTGCATCTTGATTCTATCTCTGCTGTTTGAGAATAATCGTTTGTCACTAAACTAGTATTCCAGTTCCTAGGTATTTGAATTCCTCTACTTGTGTACCAACGGGTGTTTTTCTTAAGTTAAGCCCTTAACTTACGACTGACTCAGCAAGTCGGTAAGGGATAAATATTTGTTTATGTATATATATAATATATGTTTTATGCTCAGAGAAACACACAGAAGAATACTTAGTGACAACAGGAAAAATAGAAGGCTGGAGAGATAGAGGTAGACAAAGAAAACAAATGATGAATGATGTGACGACACATCACGGGAAAAGATATATAGGAGTGGAACTGTTACACATCAGGCAAGACCAAGGGTTATACAGGAGCATGATATCCAACACCTCTTGGTATGGACCATGAATGAATGAATACTATCAGAGTTCTACAATGATGGTCTATATACAAGATTCCATTCTATGTTTTTTTAACTTCTAACCCTCCATTAAAGTATAAGCCACTAACATAAACCATCCAATCAATTCTGTCCTTTGCTGTCTCTTATAGTTTTTCTCCAAGTGCAAATCATCATTATTTTATCTTTATATTACTCTTCTGACTTGTTTTTCTCTGCTTCCTTTTCCTCTATGAGTACCAGATAATTACTTTTTCCTGGTAAAGGTCGTGGTAGGTTTTCAAAGTTTGTGTCCTTTTTATCCACACCATCTTTAATTTATCATATCATCTACCATAGGTTCATTTATTTTCTGCAAAAGCTTAAATAAAAACATTTACTATATTTAAGTCTTCTAAATTATTTTTATAAATTCATTCTTGACTCAATAAATAGTAGGATTTCTGGTGTGTGAATTGAACTATGTGTTGTCTTTGCAGAGAGCTGGATGTCTTTTGCTGAAGTTGTCCATGTGTCAGGATATGCTGTCTCAGGAAGATGATGATAGGAGGAGAACGCTGACATCAAATCCAATGGACAGGGTTCGTTTTTTTCTTTGTTTCTATCAGAAAGGGTTTGTTTTTTCTTTGTTTCTTTCTATTGAACAGGGTTTGTTTTTTCTTTGTTTCTTTCTATTGGACAGAGTTTGTTTTTTCTTTGTTTCTTTCTATTGGACAGAGTTTGTTTTTTCTTTGTTTCTTTCTATTGGACAGGGTTTGTTTTTTCTTTGTTTCTTTCTATTGGACAGAGTTTGTTTTTTCTTTGTTTCTTTCTATTGGACAGGGTTTGTTTTTTCTTTGTTTCTTTCTATTGGACAGAGTTTGTTTTTTCTTTGTTTCTTTCTATTGGACAGGGTTTGTTTTTTCTTTGTTTCTTTCTATTGGACAGGGTTTGTTTTTTCTTTGTTTCTTTCTATTGGACAGGGTTTGTTTTTTCTTTGTTTCTTTCTATTGGACAGGGTTTGTTTTTTCTTTGTTTCTTTCTATTGGACAGAGTTTGTTTTTTCTTTGTTTCTTTCTATTGGACAGAGTTTGTTTTTTCTTTGTTTCTTTCTATTGGACAGAGTTTGTTTTTTCTTTGTTTCTTTCTATTGGACAGGGTTTGTTTTTTCTTTGTTTCTTTCTATTGGACAGAGTTTGTTTTTTCTTTGTTTCTTTCTATTGGACAGAGTTTGTTTTTTCTTTGTTTCTTTCTATTGGACAGAGTTTGTTTTTTCTTTGTTTCTTTCTATTGGACAGGGTTTGTTTTTTCTTTGTTTCTTTCTATTGGACAGAGTTTGTTTTTCTTTGTTTCTTTCTATTGAACAGGGTTTGTTTTTTCTTTGTTTCTTTCTATTGGACAGAGTTTGTTTTTTCTTTGTTTCTTTCTATTGGACAGAGTTTGTTTTTTCTTTGTTTCTTTCTATTGGACAGGGTTTGTTTTTTCTTTGTTTCTTTCTATTGGACAGGGTTTGTTTTTTCTTTGTTTCTTTCTATTGGACAGAGTTTGTTTTTTCTTTGTTTCTTTCTATTGGACAGGTTTTGTTTTTTCTGTGTTTCTATTGGACAGTGTTTGTTTTTTCTTTGTTTCTTTCTATTGGACAGGGTTTGTTTTTTCTTTGTTTCTTTCTATTGGACAGGGTTTGTTTTTTCTTTGTTTCTTTCTAATTGGACAGAGTTTGTTTTTTCTTTGTTTCTTTCTATTGGACAGGTTTTGTTTTTTCTGTGTTTCTATTGGACAGTGTTTGTTTTTTCTTTGTTTCTTTCTATTGGACAGGGTTTGTTTTTTCTTTGTTTCTTTCTATTGGACAGAGTTTGTTTTTTCTTTGTTTCTTTCTATTGGACAGGGTTTGTTTTTTCTTTGTTTCTTTCTATCAGACAGGGTTTGTTTTTTCAGGTTTCTTTCTATCAGACAGGGTTTGTTTTTTCTTTGTTTCTTTCTATTGGACAGGGTTTGTTTTTTTCTTTGTTTCTTTCTATTGGACAGGGTTTGTTTTTTCTTTGTTTCTTTCTATCAGACAGGGTTTGTTTTTTCAGGTTTCTTTCTATCGGACAGGGTTAGTTTATGCTTTGTTTCTTTTATTGGTCTGGGTTAGTTTGAGCAGTGTTTCTTTCTATTGGACAGGCTCTGTTTGTGCCTTGTTTCTTTTGTTTCCAAATCCCTGAGGCTACAAGCTCCCAATCAGAATAAAAATAGAAGATGATATCCTAAATAAAATATAAAATGTCTGCTATTCTGGTCTTTAGTTCCCAATCAGAACATATAGTTTCATAAAAATAGATGATATTCTAAACAAAATATAACATGTCTGCTATTCTGGTCTTTAGTTCCCAATCAGAGCATATAGTTTCATAAAAATAGATGATATTCTAAACAAACCAAACAATACATGCTTACTTAGTTCTTTAGTTCATGATGGAGCCCTCGGGACGTCAACATGATGGGTTATTTATAATTTATCTCCAATCTTCACTTTTGTGTTCCAGTTTCTGAATTTGTTTGAAAGTTGTGCCCATCTACTCCTTGATATCATCAACCCATTTTCTCTCTTGCTTACCTCTATACCTACACCTTAAGCTCCTGGTCTTGACATATTTTTTTGGTGAAGCTAGAGTCTGAACATGTTATTCATAAACACAAGATTTCTCATCAACACAGCAGTTAATTTATAATAAATTTCCTTAACAGAGTACCTAATTTTTTAATAAATATTGATTAATTCAGAAAAATATTAAATTTAATTGTAAACATACCTGAGTGTGTGTGTGCAGATGATGGCTGCACAGTTTCTTTAACGTGTGGTCTCCTTTTTCTCCATAGCTGGGATCTTACATAGATTACATGGCAGCAAAGCTGGAGACATGTCGGTCTCATATCCTGACACTGGAGAAGAGGGTAAGAATCTGTATCATGACCTAATTATTCCAAGATTTCCGCAGCTTTTTTTTTCAGATTTTCATTTTTTTAATGTTTAAATGGAGGCTTAGTGGTCAGTGTGCTCACTTCCTGACCAGAAGGGTACGGGTCCGATCCCCAGCAGTGGTGTATTTTTTTTTGGACTGACAAGGCTCCGGGGTCACCCAGCCTCTAAAAATGGGTACCAGAGATTTTTCTGGAAAGTAACGGCAGCCTGGTGTGATACCGACCACATCACCCAAAAATGTGCCGTAGTCATAGAAAAATATGGTCACTAACACCATTTCCCACACACCTAGAAAGACGTAAAGGGATCCCTTACTTTACCTTTTTTAATGTATAAATATTTTGACTTATTGATTGCACTAAAAAAAGACACATAATTCATACAATTTTAGAGCTCAAGGAATTAACTACTTTCAGACTTCATGTAATTTTTTTTTTAGGTTTGGACCAGATTTCAATTTCAGAAAATCCATCACATGCCTTTTTCATTTTACACATTTCACACAATAATATAATTAAATGTGGTAGATTTTATACATCACTGGAAAGGAAAATGATTGCAGAAAATGAAAATAGCAATATATTAATGATATCGGAAGAAAAAAATATATGTTATAAATAGTATAAAATATTGAAAGACAGAGAATTTTCATTTCAAAATATTGTACTTTATGTACCTTTTTTTCCTATGACTATGAAAATATAATTTTTATAATTTATGGCCAACTTTTTTCAAAATTCAGTTTAGTTGATGTATTTGTAAAAAAAAAAAAAGTAAAGTACCCCCGTCACGTCAAGTGGCGTATAGGGAAATATAGTGTTAGTGACCATATATTTTACAGACCTTCAGCACATGATTTGGGGGTAATGTGGTCAGTATTACGCCCATGCTGCTTTACTTTCCCAGAAAAAAATCTGGTACCCATTTAAGGCTGGGTGAACCCGGAAGCCATCGGTTGGGATCGAACCCTACCCCTTGTCCGTGGTAGTCCAGTTCACGAACCACTGAGCTATCGCGGCTCCCTTGATGCATTTTTGTCCACAAATAATTAAATTATGCACAAGAAGTAGAAGTAGGTGGCGTGTCCACTATTTGTCAGAAATGAACATAAATTTGAATGTTTATATTAATACCATGCTTGGTATCAATGGGAAGTACTTGTCAAACTTCTTCTAGTCTCTTGTTTGAGACTAGTGCAGAAGTAAGAGAAATGGTTGTGCAGGTATCAATATGTTCTACAATCAAGAAAAAAATGTGGGCATATATTGGCCTTGTAATGAGATGAGAACAAGAAAATTGCAAAGCCAGTCCTCAAATGGGAAATCACAGGAAAAATGAAAAGAGGTCAACCTAGAGAAACACTTTAAAGAGCACTGATAAAAGTGGCAAGAACAGGCAGCAGTGGCTCACTTTTTGAGACTGAGATGCTTAAGAAAGCAGGAAATGTGCAATATGCTGTTTCTGGCTCAAAAAGCGAAAGGAACTATTAATATTTTTCTTTGCCTCAAGAAATCAGGTACCAGTTTAAAACTGGGTGGGGGGGACTGGTTGGTCTCAAGGCAAGACGCTGGCCTCAAGACAGAGATCTTGTGAGTTCATATCTCGGCTCAACCAGTTGGGATTTTTATTTATGATTTCTCTATGCTGTAACCATCCCTGGTCTCAGCAACGAGGCCCGGCTTGAAACGTCAATTACTCATCGATGAATAAAATATGAGTACCTCCGAAGACTGAAGTATCTACCTGTACGATGAGGGACCCCTGTGCACATAGCAGCCAGGAACAAAATGGATTAACACGCAAAATTCTGTTCCTAGTCTCTAGGGACTTTGCCAGATGGCGAACGCAAAAACAAAATAAACTGGGTGAAACTATCAGCTATCACTCAAGATCAGTCTGTGTTGAAGTCGGTTGTGTTGCGACAAATATCACCGTTCTACCGTAAACCACAACACAACGCATTTACGCCCACCTAACGTCCTTTATAAGGGATGATGACAAAGAAGACTATTAATTTCTTTAATAGTCATCTGGTAAATGTCAGAAAAAAAAAGAAATCAAGATCAGAGCTTAACTATTGTCCTCATTTATTCTTTTCACTAATCACTGCTCTACCACAGCCTCCAGGACTAGACAGGGCTCCTCCTTATTGAGCTGGAATAAGTTGTCAGAATGTAATTAATTCTTCTTCTTCTTTCCTTCCTCATTTGCCTTTCAGCGTCGGGGAGATACAATTTGCAGTCTCTTGCCCTTCTGTTCGCCTCTGCTGCTGTTATATTTCCTAGTGCTTCTAATATTAATTATGTATATTATTTTATTATATTATATTAATTATATATATTAATAATGTAATTAATTGATGAAATATAATCATTATTTCTTGTTATTGTAGGCTCAAGAGGTGATAAAAGAGAGTGTGGATGTTAAAGACAATGAATATGCCTACCCAGATGTGTCTGATGTCTCTAAACTTGCCAACACACATTCCTACCTCCCAGTCTTGATGAGGAGACATAGTAGTATTAGCATTCCTCTTTCTACTTTTGAAGTAAGTTTTCCAGTTTCTGACTGTTAAATCATAATATATTCTCTCTCTCTCTCTCTCTCTCTCTCTCTCTCTCTCTCTCTCTTTCTCTCTCTCTCTCTCTCTGCAATCAAGACTCAATCAGAGTAGGATTCCAGACTCTCTTATAAAGGCAGCTGTCTGTTTAAGCGATTCGATTGCCCCATATAGTTTCTCTTCCGTGGAGGTGGGTGTGGATCACATTGCTCTTCTCAGGTTTGTGTACTGGGGGCAATCCTGTAGAACAAGTTTTGTAGTCATATTGTACAGTGGCATACGCTTGTTGAATCTATTTTGAATTTGCTAAACATGTGATTCCTCATTCTATTGTGGCCAGTACGTAGGCGAAGTATGATGACTTGATAATATATTTGAAGCTTTTCATACTTTTGCTTTATTTATACTATAGGACTTTCTTTACCTTTCTTCTTTAAATTTAATATTTCTTGTATATTTTACTCTCCATTTGTAACTGTTTCAGAAATTTATTTCATTCTTTCTCATCAACATTTATTCTTATAATTTTTATTCTTAGAATATTCCATGGAAGTTTTATTTTATTCTTTTGCATTTTTTTTTTTTGCAATGTTCTCTCTATATCTTCAAAGTATTGTTTATATATTTTTTCTCATAATTTTTAAAAATTAAATTGTTATTATATTTTTATTAACTTTATCATTTCTTCTTTGTTGTATTTCATTCTCCTGCTTTAACATGTTTTAAACTTCTATGATGTAGATGAAATATAGAAAATACTGGAGACAGCAAAACAAAGAGTTTCAGACTTATAACCTCTAGACACACTGTTGTTATTGTTATCAGTATTTAAATTTCTTATGACAAGCATGGTAGGCTTATCAGGTACAAATAATAATACATAAATATTATTATATGGGGAACTTCCGAGGCGATAATAGGGAATAATAGAACAAAGAAGTATGTGTTAGCACTCTGAAAAATTGACAGACAATTTAGGTAGGCTTACCAGCCTTGATCAGCATTCCATCTTACAAGAAGAAAATCTCCTGAGTGATACCAAGATCCAACATGCTAAAGATGGACTATATCAGACTTAGACAGGAAAAATCATAAAGGTAAAGTACAAGACTTGAATCTTTGGTTCTTTGGTTATGGATAGGCCCCAGTATCACTGTAAACGAATTAAAATCTATAATTGCTCAAACGCCCATGTCAGTGGAATCATACGAAATTACTATCTCATCTCCCAAAACAAAGAAAGCTAGCTGTAGTCCCCATCATAGCAGTCTCAGCACACGCCAAAAGACATAAGGCGAAACCGCACAGAAAGTGAACACCTCGGGACAGAGAGGTTGTGGGATCAAAACTTGGCTCCACCAGTTGGGAATTTTATTTATGATTTCTCTCTGCGACAATCACCCCTAGTCTCAGCAGCGAGGCCCGGCTTGAAACATCTGTTACTCATCAATGGAAAAAAACATGAGTACCTCCGAAGTCGGAGTTATCTGCCTGTGTGGCGAGGGACCCCTGTGCACACGGCTGCCAGGGAAAAATGGATTAACACGCAAAATTCAGTTCCTAGACTCTAGGGACTTTGTCAGATTTGAAAGCTGGCGAACGCAACAACAACAACATACATTGCCTTCAATGGTTCCTACCACCTATCCACCATATTGACCAGAAGTTCACGTACTCCTGAAAATGATGATCGTCATGTGTCTTAGCATGCAAGTTTTCACCCAAATGAGCTCTGCCACCTATCCAGAAGTATTCGGAGACTTTTGGATAATGTTGCATCAAAGCTCACGATGTGAGGCGGCATTCCTCACCTTCCCAGAGTACTACCCTAGTACCCATTTCTTCCACCTGTTGGGTCAACCACGGGGGTATATTTTTTTTCCAACCACGAGTACAACTCGCACTGCTTCCAGCGGGAATCGAACACAGGTTGTCTGTGATATGTAGCTCATAATAAATGCAAATATGAGCTTTGATCATGTGACTCATCCATCCAACATCATGGGTCATTACTATACCCTGTCTTCAGTGAACCTTTTCCACTTGTTCCTGCCCTGTGCTGATCTTTATAACTCTGTCCATTTTCCTTTTTTATGTTTCTAACTTGGGATTTGACTAAAGACAGAGATTCTTTCAGATGGACTGTGGTGAATACAACGTCCTGTGGGAGATCTGACTAAAGACAGAGATTCTTTCAGATGGACTTTGGTAAATACAACATTCAGTGGGAGATGTGACTGAAGACAGAGATTCTTTCAGATGGACTGTGGTGAATACAACGTCCTGTGGGAGATCTGACTAAAGACAGAGATTCTATCAGATGGACTTTGGTAAATACAACATTCAGTGGGAGATGTGACTGAAGACAGAGATTCTTTCAGATGGACTGTGGTGAATACATCATTCTGCGGGAGATCTGACTAAAGACAGAGATTCTAACAGATGGGCTGTGGTGAATACATCATTCTGCGGGAGATCTGACTAAAGACAGAGATTCTAACAGATGGGCTGTGGTGAATACATCATTCTGCGGGAGATCTGACTAAAGACAGAGATTCTATCAGATGGGCTGTGGTGAATACATCATTCTGCGGGAGATCTGACTAAAGACAGAGATTCTAACAGATGGGCTGTGGTGAATACAACGTCCTGTGGGAGATCTGACTAATGACAGAGATTCTTTCATATGGGCTGTAGTAAATACAACATTCTGCAAAGGATACATGGCCTGATGATGGTTCTGAATCTTTTTTGTAGTCCTCTATTGATATTAGTTAACTTTAAGGCATTTATTGCTATCTCATACAGTGAAATAATTTCAGTGTGTGGAAGACAGAAAATATTTTAGTTGCTTGGCTGTTGGAAATGATATTATTGTCTCAAAGTAATTTCAAAGTTATACAGTTCTCAGGCACATCATGAGAAGAGGAAAGTTGGAATAATTGGTTACAACTGGCAAAATAAAAGGAAAGAGAGATCACGGACGACAAAGAGAGAAAATACTGGATAGCTTGGTGTCATGGCATGAAAAACAATCAACAACAGAACTGATACTAAGTAAAAAAAAAAAAAAAAGTAAAGTACCCCCGTCACGCCAAGTGGCAGCGTATAGGGAATATGGTGTTAGTGACCATACATTTTACAGACCTTCGGCACATGATTTTCGGGGTAATGTGGTCGATATTATGCCCGTGCCGCTTTACTTTCCCAGAAAAGAATCCGGTACCCATTTAAGGCTGGGTGAACCCAGAAGCCGTCGGTTGGGATCGAACCCTACCCCTTGTCCGTTGTAGTCCAGTTCACTAACCACTGAGCTATCGCGGCTCCCAACTGATATTAAGCACTGTGGATAAAAGATTGTGGAAGGACATGATCGCCTATGCCAAACGGTATGGCACATGATGATGATGATACTGTTCTCCCCATCAAAGCTCTGAAAAGCATTCACTCTGATGGTTTCAGCAGTTCTCTCAACTACCTTCACAGTCACCTCCCCCATTTATGAAAATGTTTTATACTCTTTTGTAAATAAATGTTAATAAATAAATTGTTGTTCCAGGTAAAAGTGTTAAAGTATGGCAAAGCTAATTATAAACTGAAATTGACAGTGGATATTCATCAAGGGCGTTTCTTTGCCGTGAAACCTTCCAAAGATTTTCTGGATGCCAGCAACACCTTTCCCCATGATAAAAGTAAGTAGTTGACAAGCTTATATCTATTCCATATGTTCATATGGGAGCCACGATAGCTCAGATGGGGGCCACGATAGCTCAGATGGGAGCCATGATAGCTCAATGGTTAGTGAACTGGACTACAAAGGACAAGAGGTCGGGTTCGATTCTGACCTATATTTTTCTGGGAAAGTAACACAGCAAGGTGCTAGCTAATACCGACTACATTACCCCAAAAATCATGTGCCGAACGCCTGTAAAAATTTATGGTCACTAACACCATATTCTCTATGCGCCTCTTGGTGTGGTGGGCTCTTTATCTTTTACTTTTATATGTTCATATCTCTTCATTAATGCACCAACCTCCTTCAGACATTAACCTCTTAACAGTGAAATTAATTTTTTTATAAAACAAGTTATTTTTTTATTTCTTTATAAATTGTGCCTTATGCCAGTGGCCTAAACACAGCACATATGTATGTGACCTACTTTAAGTTACGCTATGAGTAGTAACACTTTGCCTGACTGGAAGTCATATAAATTAAGAACTCCATGATGAGTGAATGACATCAATTTGTTTGTTTGCATGCAGGGTCAAGGCAAAGAAATGCACATAAATGCATCAAAATGTGAAGCTGAAACGAAGCTAAAAGTGAGGAGAAATGAACCAAAAAAATATATATAGAGAAAAATATTTTAAAAACAGTATGGTTAAAACTTGATGTAACAAGTGGACAACACAAACCAGAACAACGTTTCGTCGCAATAGGCCTTCAACAGAAACAAACATACAACATACATACAAATATGTATTTAAAATAATAAATAAATTTATTTATTATTTATTTTAACTACATATTTGTACGTATGTTGTATGTTTGTTCCTGTTGAATGCCTATTGCGGCGAAACGTCATTCTGGTTTGTGTTGTTACATGAAGCTTTAACCATATCGGTTTTTTTTTTCTATTTTATTCTCTCTATATATATTATTTTCATTTCTCTTCTTGTTTGCATACACCAACTTTATATCTCTAGCGAAGTCCTGAGGGACTGAATTTTGCATGAATATCATTTTCTTTCCTATTTTTCACACACTGATGCTGAGTTCTCAAGTGTCCCTGTACAGTTACAGTCAGATATTCTCTGTTTGTTAACAGTTGTTCGCCAGTCTTAACATATGGATGTGAATCATGGAAAATAGGACAACAGACAAGAAAATCACTGGAGTCTGTAGAAATGTGGTTTTACAGAAGAATGTTGAGAATACCATGGACAGCTAAGAAGAGTAATGAACATGTTCTGAAAGAGGTCAAAGCAAAAAGATAGCTAATTTCCAATATTAGGAAGAAACAATCATCATTTTTTGGCCATGTAATGAGAAGAGAACAACTGGAATATATTGTAACAACTGGAAAAATTGAGGGACGAAGAGATAGAGGGAAACAAAGAGAAAAAATACCAGACAGCCTAAGAGAATGGCTTGGCACAAGGTCAACAACAGAAATGATAAATAACTGTCGAGATCGAAAGTTATGGAGAGACATGATCATCTACTCTACGCCAGCAGACCCGGTACTTGATGATGATGAACTTGTTATAGATCAAATGAAAGGAATGTTGCACTGTAGAAAACACAAAGAGCAGTAGACTAACCTAAGCCAGGATTAGAACGCGTGTCCATTGACACCATGACTTTTCACTTACATCGACCTGCACTTCAACACACTACCAGCTTGTCAACTCCAATAAAGGTCAACATTACTAAGAGATTATTCATTCACATCATCATCATGTAACTAGAGTATTGGATTACAACACCAGTTATAAATTAATTTATGATGAAATGTAAATGGACATTTCTTTCAAATCCTGCTTTGGGCTGTCTATTGTTCTCTCTGTTTTTTGTTTCTGTTTGTGGATTTCTCCAAGTGACATCAAATATGTTTATGGGATAAAAATCCACTGTTTTGGAGATAAATAAAACATTCTGCAATGTAGTAAAAATATAGAAGAATATCAAAGGTTCATATTTTACTTTCTTGGAGTATGTGTGATAGTATGTGAAAAAAGGGATATTTATGTTTGTATATCACCTCTGAGATTTTCTTCTGTAGTAAATATTAATTAATTAATTGTGATTGTCTTTTATTTTTATTTCAGTTGAACACCTCATTATACAGTATTGAGTTGTTAATGTCATAATGTTAATATGAGCTGTTAGTTAATGTCAAGCAACAATTGTGTTTTATACTTTTTCAGAAGATTTTTAATTTTCAAAATGCTTTAACTTCAACTATATACCAGATTGTGCCTCTTTGATTACTTTGTTCTTTTCCAAAATTGTATTTGTTTTTATAAACCCATAATTGTATAGTTGACCATTCAAACATGTATTTTGTTGTCCTTTTTCTGAAAGATTTATATATATTTTTGTTTTCAACATCATTATTTCAGTTGTACAGTTGGTGAAGAACACCACAGATAAAAGTCGCCTGCATGTTATCTTCAGCAACAAGAAAAAGTACACCTACCAGTTTCAGAGTGTGTTGGAAAGAGAGAGTTTTTGTCTCCAGATTCGACAGATGAAATCCTTGCACTCAGCAGAACAAGATGTTGATAATGTGTCCATATTTATAGGGACTTGGAATATGGGTGAGCTCTTTTGTTTTTGTCCATAGTTTGTGGAATCCATGATTTAATATCATTATTGTATTCTACTGCAGTTCTTTGTCATACATTGACTGAGTTACACTTGTCATAATTTCATTATATATTCTAGTCATCTGCTGACTGGTCTTAATTTAGAATAGCGCAAACTACAGCAGCAAAGTTAAGTTATTTTATTAACTTTAAAAATGAGTTTAATTTTCTTTTTACCTTTTTTATTTAGGCAAGTCAGCCCCAGTTGAGTCTCTGAAATACTGGCTAAAGTGTAATGGGGAAGGCAAGAGCAGAGACCGGACTCTATGTCGACTTCCGCATGACATTTATGTCATTGGAACACAAGAGAGTGGGATGACAGAGAAGGACTGGATCAACACAATCAAAGCAGCTCTAAAAGCTGCCCTCAACATGGATGTTGACTTGGTGAGAGAGTCAATACATTTGATTTTTTTTTTTCAAAGCTTAACAAGAGTTTACTTTTAGTGTTTTTCTTATAGTTATGCCAACATTTTGTTATTGGCCATGTTGGTCATTGATCCAATTAAAAGTAAAATCCCATACACCTCATAGAGTCATCATCATCATTAAGTAACAGGCCTGCTGGCATAGGGGATCATGTCTCTCCACAACTTTCAATCTCGACATTTATATATCATTTCTGTTGTTGACCTTCTGCCAAAACATTCTCTTAAGTTGTCTGGTATTTTTGCTCTTTGCTTCCCTCTATCTCTTCATCCCTCAATTTTCCCAGTTGTTACAATATATTCCAGTTGTTCTCTTCTCATTACATGGCCAAAAAATGATGATTGTTTCTTCCTAATTTTGGAAATTCGCTCTCGTTTTGCTTTGGCCTCTTTCAGAATGTTTTCATTACTCTTCTTAGCTGTCCATGGTATTCTCAACATTCTTCTGTAAAACCACATTTCTACAGACTCCAGTGATTTTCTTGTCTGTTGTCCTATTATCCATGATTCACATCCATATGTTAAGACTGGCTCTACATAACATTTAAGAACTCTTTTTCTTGTTTCTATTATCAAAAATGGATTGCATAGTATCTTCCTCATTTTGGAAAGCTGCTTTTGCCTGAGCCATTCTGCATCTCATCTCTTTACACTATCACATCAACAGGTTATACCCGATCATCATCAAGCTACTGTAAGCAAAATAAAATTTAAAAAAACATACTCTAAAGATAGGTACTTGGAATGTGAGAACACTCATGCAGAAGTGTAAATTGGAAAACATCATACAAGAAATGACAAGAATGGGTTTACATTTACTGGGACTTTGCGAAATGAGATACACCGGATCAGGGGAGATATATTCTGATAAACATAAAATAATCTATTCTGGAGGTACTGAACACCAAAGAGGAGTAGGTATCTTCTTGGATGCAGAAAGAGCAAGAACAGTGAAAGGCTTTCACCCAATATCTGACAGAGTCCTTTTAGTGAAATTGAATGTAAAACCTCATAGAGTATGAGAAATAAAGTGTTAAATGGATAATATGCTGTTAGGTCTGGGTAATGTTCTTTTTTAATTTGGATATTTCTGAACTTCCTGCCCACGTATGTCGGCCAAGGACTTCTGGTCAATATGATGGATAGGTGGCAGGAACCATTGAGGCTTAGTCTGAAAAGTGTTGCTTGTTGGCAGTTTCCTCATATTCCAAGTCTGGCTTGCTGCCGGAGCTATTAAATTTAGTGCTCCGTGCACGCCGTGAGCTGTGTTTTTCATCCAGATCGTGTTTCAATATTTTGATTGCTTATGATTGAATGATGATATCGTATAATGAAGGACAGTTCAACTGCATTCACTTTTGGTGCAGCTACAACTTATGTCTTTTGGCATGTGCTGTAGCTGCTATGATGGGAACTGCAGCTGCCTTTCTTTGTTTGGATCCTTCAGTGAGATGAGTTTTAATTAAGATGATTCCACTGGCATGGGTGGTTGAGCAATTATGGATTTTAATTTGTTTGCAGTGATACCAGGGCCTTCCATAACCATAACCACAACAGTAAACAGAAGACAGTTAAAAGGCCTGGAGACAGGAAAATGCCAAACTGAAATAAACAAAAGAATAGGAATGGCAGCGATTTTAATGCCATGAAAAATATACTAACATCAAGACAACAGGGCTAAAAATAAGAATAGGAAAATGTTATATTTTCTTAACATTCCTGTAAGGTACAGAAACATGGACATTAGACAAGAAAACAGAGCAGAAAACTGAAGCCTTTGAAATGTGATTTATATAGGAAGAATTAGATGAAAAGAAAAGAAACAATGAAGTCTTAAAACAACTAAAAGTGAAAATAGAACTACTAAACACAATTCAAACATGACAAATGAGATTTTTGAGGCATGTTAAAAGACACAGCAGCCTACTAAAAGTAATCCTGGAAGTGAAAATACAAGGTAAAAGAGGCAGAGGCAGACCAAGACTACCATGGATGAGTAACATTAAAAGATGGACAAGTCAGCCTATAACAACCTGCACCATCAAAGTAAGAGACAGAGCGGAATGGCGCTCCATGATAGCCAACCTTCGATGTAGAAATAGCATTCAATGGTGATAATTTCATTTGTGATCGTAATAGCACAATGGATAGTAATTCTTCTTATTCGCAAAAACTGTAAGCGAAATAGCACAAGAACGCTTGAATTTCTTTTACTATGGGCATTGAAATTCACTTATAATTTAAATTTGACTCCCATCGAAAATTGCATCGTGTTGCCAGCACAATCACACACCGGAAGTCAGTATGAAAATTAACGCAGCAAAAACAGAGGCTATGAGAATAAGCAAATTAAGATACCCATTAAACATTAAAATCAAAGGGGGGCCTCGGTAGCCTAGTTGGGAAAAGCACCCGACTGGACTACCGAGTTCGGACAACCCGTGTTCGATTCCTGCTGGGAGCAGCGTCAATTGTACTCGTGGTTGGAAAAAAAAAATAAATACCCCCACGGTCGACCCAGCCGTTGGCAGAAATGGGTACCAGGGTATTACCTTGGGAAGGTGAGGAATGTTGCCTTGCATCTGAGTTTCGATGCTTGAGGCGACACTATCCAGAAATCTCCTAACATTTCTGGATAGGCGGCCGAGCATATATGGGTGGAAACTCGCGTGCTAAGATGCCGATTCAAGTCTCATACTTTACCTTTACCTTTAAGATCAAAGATAAAGAAATAAAACAAGTAGAAGAATTCAAGTATTTGGGCACAATGTTCACAGAAGATGGAAAACTAGACAGAGAAATTTACATGAGAATACAAAAAGCAAATGCTGTTACATACCAGCTTTCACCATTGCTAAGACATCCAAACATTTCTATGCCAGCTAAACAACAAATGATAAATAGCATTTTCATACCGTGTGCAATGAAAGTCAAACATGGACCCTTTCTAAATCACAATTAAGAATGATCAATACATGTGAGATGTGATGCTTGAGAAAAGTAACAAACAACACAAGAAAAGATAGAATACCAAATGAAACCATAAGAAAAATGGTAGGAACAAAACCCTGCCAAGAATATATAGAACAACAACAACTTAAATGGTTGGGCCACCTGGTCAGAATGAATCCTCACCAATCACCATCAAGGGCGTTCTTCTCAAGAATGCATGGGAAAAGACTAAGAGGAAGACCCAGAAGAAGATGGATAGATGCAGTAACAGAGACATGTAACAACAAAGGAAAATCACTAATTCAGACAATTCGAGCAGCTCAAGAACAACAAATGATATAAACCACGACACCTTATAGGTATCAGTGAAAAGAGAAAACAAAGAAGAAAGAAAGAAAGGTGATGATTTATTTTCTATAAAATAAGTAAATAAATCCATGAAAGATTTATTGTTATTAAATATTTTGGTAATTTTTAAAATTATATTCATGCCTGATAGTCTTTTCTGTTATTAGTCAAAATGTGAACAGATTTATGAAAAGAAGTTTGTGAATTTATTATTATGCCTATTTATTAATTATGCCTGTTTTGTTTTTCATGACTTTCAGCTAGAGTCATGCTCTCTCTGGGGTCTCCGTATTTTAGTATTTATAACC
Source organism: Megaustenia siamemsis (assembly GCA_032433765.1). Classification (NCBI taxonomy): domain Eukaryota; kingdom Metazoa; phylum Mollusca; class Gastropoda; order Stylommatophora; family Ariophantidae; genus Megaustenia; species Megaustenia siamemsis. The sequence goes on from JAVIAB010000108.1 coordinate 56,764,642, forward strand.
CCAAAGCATCGGAACAAGATCAGTCACATTCAGAAGGCATCAGTTCGTACAGGGATAGCTAATGCTTTAGGTGAGTTAAAACAATACAGTAGTTTACAAGGTGCTCTTGATTTTTTCTTTCAGCTTTTCATTATGACTGGTACCAAGCTGTATCCACTTGTTCATTTCCTTGCATTTATAAACTGCTGTGAGAGAAAGAATCTGCTGTATAGGCAAAATTGGTCCTCCATATCTTTATGGGCAGCCGCAATAGCTCAGTGGTTAGTGAACTGGACTACAAAGGACAAGAGGTAGGGTTTGATCCCAACTGACGGCTTCCAGTTCACCCAGACTTTAATGGGTACCGGATTTTTTTCTGGGAGAGTAGAGCAGCACGGGCATAATACTGACCACATTACCCCAAAAATCATGTGCCAAAGGTCTGTAAAATTTATGGTAACTAACACCATATTCCCTATACGCCACTTGGTGTGACGGGGTACTTTACTTTTTTTTGTACTATATCATTATGCCCATGTTTAGCGTTCTGGACAGAACACTACATCTTCATTTCACAGTAATGACACAACATTAGAAGCAACAGTTTTAAGCCGTCTGCTTAGTTTGCAAGGTTTGGAGCCAGGGGTTGCTTCTAGTGAAATGTTGGATTATGCTGCGATTTTCATTATCCTGGAACCACGATAACATAGTGGTTAGTGTACTGACCTACTAAAGACAGAAGATCATGTTCAATCCTGATCTATAGCTTCCAGGTTTACCCAGCCTTAAATGTGTACCAGATTTGTTTCTGTTGAAAGAAAAGTGGCAAGTGTATAATACTTATTGCATCTCCTCAAAAATAATATGCCAGAGGTCTGTAAAAAATATTAGCACTAACGCCATTTTCTCTATAGGTTATGTAGATTGACAGGACACTCTTCTTTCTTTTCTTTTCTTCATTATATACTCAAGCTGATTCCAATAAAAAAAATGCTGGGTCACCTGTACCTAATGGATGATAGATGGTTCTCAAAAATATTCTAAATAGAAACCTAATTTCCGGCAAAAGAAGCAATGCAAGACTCTTTCCTTGATGTAAAGTTGTTTGTAAACATGGCTTGAGGAGGCTAGACAAAAAAAGTAGAAAGAGTTTGTTAAAACAGTTCAGATTTTGAGACAGACAATAAATGCTGACATGAAACAGGCTGCCAAATGAAGATGATCACAAGCAGCAACTAGTGACAAAACCTGCAGTTGGACATAAATCTGTTTTCTCCCAGGGATATTAAGATGTCTCCAATATCATGTCCATTGTGTGTACATGCATTTGCTATATCTTCCAGTGCATTGTAGGATCTTTCAGAATGCAACAGTGTGGCTCATTACTCTTATGATTATACCTACTTTAGAGGCAAGACACCTGACAACAGTATAGGGAGAATTGAAAAAAAAATTGTATGGTAAAAGCTTTACGTGATTGATAGACGGCACAGATTTGAACAACGTTTCGGCTCAATAGGCCTTCAGCAGGAACAAACAAACAACACGCACACACAGATATGTAAGTAAATAAAACAAATCCTACATAGCTAACTAGCAATGAGATATCCAAAACAAAATAATCAAAACTGGTTTAAGAAAAGAAAAATGACTTCCCTGTGTCGTGGACCGTGGTCAGAATGGGACCAACAACACTATAGCTGGAAGCTGCCAGCCACTCATAGCTGATGGCTTGTACAAGGATTGGTGAACCAGAACCAGCCAAACCCTACTCCACCTCTTCTTGGTGCCTCTAGAAACAGACTAAACTCTCTAGTCTGGCCAAGCTAGTAGGGATCATAGATGGAAGGCAACCTGGTACTCACAAATGCCGTGCTGAAGTTGAACTCATTTTAAAATAAATGTCTACGGAAAATACTCGGTACAGCGTGGAATGAATTCAAAACAAACTAGAAAATTACAGAAATTGCCAATCAACCACAAATATCATCAGTAAGACATATGTTGGACATGTGGTGAGAAGAGATAATAATCGAATAGCAAAGGAAGCCCTCATGTAGGAAACTACAGGTGAGAGGAAATGAGGCTGACCCAGAGAAACACTAAGAAGAACTTTAATCAGAGAGGCTAAGATGACAGAAATCTGCTCCCTCAATGAGATTGAGATGCTTGCCCAGAACAAAGACAAATTGCAAGATTTGCAAATGATCTTTGCAAGGATCGAGACTACTAGAAAGAAAATTTAGAAAAAGAGAAAGAGTATCTGGGTCTATGCCCTATGGGCCATTCACAACTTGAAAGGTCAATAGATAGATAGACTGATGTTGAATGTATTGGCTGAAAGGTGCAAATAAACTACAAAACACAACACAACTACACCCACTTAACGTCCTTCTAAGGACAGATGATGAAGAATGCAGTCAATTCCTTTAGTAGTCAACAAGTGGAGGACAGACCGAAGGAAAGAAAGGAAATACTTACTTTACTTTCCTCTGCTTCTGTTGTCCTATAGCTTCATAGGATAATGGAGTGTTCATGTCAAGGCTCTGTAGTGTCTCTTGCATAGTGTACATTGTGATGTCTGCTATTTCATTAATTCACAATCTTCTAAGTCAAATTTTTCTCCCCTTCGCATTGTATCTGCGTATTTAAGGTCTCTGAGATATGCTGTTTAGTGACTATGTCCCTCATTGCACATCGAATGAATCCATGAATGCTTATATTTCTAACTGGCCAAACAATCATGTGTCATGATGTTGTTCTTGCCCCTCCATCATAAAACAGGACAAAGAGTCAAGTTCGTATGATCACAAGACTTGAAAGCTTAAAATTAAATATTATATTCTTTCATCGATTATTGGAGAGGCCTTGACCTCAAATTTGCAGAGTCACAAAGGATGACTGAGGAAAGAAATAAATGGAGAAAGTTGACAAAGTCCGCCAGTAGTGTTCCAATGACCTAGTTGTGGGACAAAGAAGAAGATATTCTTTCACTCCCCCAAACTTGAAGGTGCCTCTGTCCCATCTATGAAGAAACTTGATTCATTCTCTTTCTCTATCTCTATTGACCTTTCGAACCGTAGCCGGCCCATAGGGCATAGACCAAGATACTCCTTCTCTTATCTGAATTTTCTGTTCTAGCAGTTTCATTCATAATATTTATTTTATATTCTTCAGGTAATAAAGGAGCAGTAGCCATATCATTTTTTCTGAGTGGAACATCATTTTGTTTCATCAACGCTCACCTGGCTTCAGGAGAGGAGAGGTTGGACAGGTGAGGCCCCTTCCCCCTCACTAGATGTTAGGTTGTGAGTGTAGCAGGTAATAAATTACAGTAATCAGGTCAAATTGCAGCCACAATAGCTCAGTGGTTAGTGAACTGGACTGCAAAGGACAAGAGTTCAGGTTTGATCCTGCTCCGGCTCCAGGGTTCACCCAGCTTTGAATGGGTACCAGATTTTTTTCTGGGAAAGTAAAGCGGCATGGGCATAATACCGATCACATTACCCCAAAAATCATGTACTGAAAGTCTGTAAAAATTATGGTCACTAACACCATATTCCCTATATACCACTTAGCGTGACAGGGCTCTTTAGATAGATTAGAATAAGGTCAAATGTGGGTTGATCAAAATAGCTTGGGGTTAAAATTAGCATTTTAAGATTAATCAAGATTATTTTTATGACATTAATCTCACTTACTCAAGACATAGAGAGATGACAATCCTTCCTATTTTTAGCGTTCAAGTATTACGTGAGAATGGATGTGTTGTGTCACTAGTTTATGGCAAAGTCTCAATATTTTGTGCCTTTAGACTCAGCACCATTAAAAGTAGCAAGAAAGACTGCAACCAATCTAGTGGTATATCACTTCTCAGCAATGTAGGAAAGTTATATGCCAAAATTGTGAAAAAAAAAGGCTGAGACCAATAATAGAACTACAGTTAAGCAATTCTCAAATAGGGTTCTGAAAAAAACAGAGGATGTACTGATGCTCTATTCAGCTTAAAACAGCCAGCAAAAGAAGATGACAATCAAAATTTGTACATAGCTTTTATTGACTAGGAAAAAGCATTCAACCAAGTAAACAGAGAATGCCTGGGTGAGATACTAAGAACATACAACAAGAAAGTAACCTCTACTGAGATGAAATATGTTAAATGAATGCCAGGAAACAACCTGAGAGATAAGATTAGAAACAAAGAACTGAGAAAAAAGCTAGGAATAACCCAGCTATAGAATACATAAAGAAACAACAGATATAAAATGGTTTGGCCACGTGACAAGGTAGAATGATCTAAACACAACACAGTGAGCTTTCAATAAATGTTGCGAGAACATCAGACCCAAGAGCCAACAATGAAAACTATGGATTGACGGAATATTAGAAACACTAGGAAACAACTGCGGCAGAGGTAAACAGAAGAGCAAAAGACCATAAACTATATCTCCCCTCGATGCTGAAAGGCAAATGAGGAAGGAAAGAAGATTCAATGCCGTCTTTGGCATCCACCAGGGTTTCAAGACAGACTGTTTGATGTGTGAGGCTATAAAATCAAAGTAAAATATCGATCATATTGAAGATATTATTCTTCACTCAGACTCCAATACCCATCTACTCTTCCCTGACCCCCCATTAGTTGCCTTTAAGTGTGATCACAATCTCCATGTCATGCTTGTCATGAGCCGCCTTCCTGCCGCCCTCCACAACCATCGGGACACTATCTGTTGCAATTTCAATCGATGTAATACTTGCAACCATGTCCTCCAGACATATAAGGTTCTCTTCCCTGATGGTCCTTTTGAGATGAGAGAATGTATTCACTTGTACATCGTACAACATTATCTATGCCATCTTATATAAGCTATGTAGGATGACCTACATAGGTGAATCAGGATGCCGTCTTTTGGAAAGATGCCGGGAACATCTGTATGACATCACTCAAGATGCAGGCACTCCAATAGCATCCCACATGAACTCTTAAGGGCCATCAGGGTAAGGTAGATGTCCAAGTTACTGGCCTGTTGTCTTATTCTTCTGACAGCTGCAGCTGATTAGCTTTAGAGAATCATCTGATCACCGGATGGGTTGCCTCACCCCTCAGGGCATCAATGTATCACTTTCTCACGGGTAATCTAGTACTCCTCTCTCTTCCTCCACTTCCCCTTCTCTTTTTCCATCATTCACTCCCACCTCCCGTTCTCCCCACCCATACTCTCTCCTTTATTCTTTTCCCTGCTCCTGTTTTGGACCCCTGCACCCTGGTGTAATCTCCCTGGGTGATATTTGATAATTCTCCCTATTACACCTCATTTATTGCCTTGTTTATCTGAGTTTGTTTGCTCTTTTTCACTCCATATCTACACTTCCCTGTCTCTAGTGATTACCTGTGTCACACAATCGACTGCCTCTCACACCGATTCTACTTCCAAGTTATTTCATCCAACTTCTTATCTAATCATGTGACTGATTTGCTAACACCCCTTCCCCCCCCTCTCTTTCTGCATCCCATTGGACTCACAGTAATCCATCCACTCGCCCAGAGCTTTCTGGATCTTACATTATCTAAGTCTGACTATAATTTTATATATATATATTAGCTTTCTAATTTTCACATATTATCTATTTTTACCCTCTCATATGTAGCACACCTTTCTTTCATTTCATCTCTTATCCCTCTGTTTATTTCACTTTGATTTAAGTGTCTCACTCATCCTAGGTATAGTAGTTATCTTTAGTTCGTTGTTCGTTTGTGTTGTTCTCGTTTTCTGAGGAAGGCCGCATGTAGGCCAAAACGTCAGTATTTTGTTGTGTTCCTTTTTTGTAAAGCTGTCACCATACCTTACAGGCGTATAAGTAAGACCCCACTACTTGCTTGTGCTATTAGCTTTACTGCAGCACTGCAATTATTTGCCTGTTCCCATCATATTTAAGATTTGTTTGATACATTGGTTTATCAGGATGAAAGTTAGAGATGTTAATGTACATATAGTTCCACATCATTACTTATTGTGCGTACTTTTTCATACGTCTTTGCAATTTCTTGAATGGAAAAGTTAACCTTCCTTATGAAATTCTAGGAGAAATGCCAACTTAATATTTTATAACTAACCTTCCTTATGAAATTCTAGGAGAAATGCCAACTTAATATTTTATAACTAACCTTCCTTATGAAATTCTAGTAGAAATGCCAACTTAATATTTTATAACTAACCTTCCTTATGAAATTCTAGTAGAAATGCCAACTTAATATTTTATAACTAACCTTCCTTATGAAATTCTAGGAGAAATGCCAACTTAATATTTTTTAACTAACTTTTCTTATGAAATTCTTGGAGAAATGCCAACTTAATATTTTATAACTAACCTTCCTTATGAAATTCTTGGAGAAATGCCAACTTAATATTTTTTGACTAACTTTCCTTATGAAATTCTAGGAGAAATGCCAACTTAATATTTTATAACTAACCTTCCTTATGAAATTCTAGGAGAAATGCCAACTTAATATTTTATAACTAACCTTCCTTATGAAATTCTAGGAGAAATGCCAACTTCCGGGACATTCTGAAGAGTCTTTCTATGGGACCCAAGAACTTGGAGTGCTATGACATCACACACAAGTTTCATCATGTGTTTTTCTTTGGAGACCTTAACTATAGGGTTACAGAACCAGTTGAGGTTGGTATTTTAATAATTGTATGATGACTATTAACTGCTTATATGCAAATAGTTATATGAACACAATAGTTTAATCTAAAAAAATAATCATATTTAGAGAATGCACAGCTGTAACAAAAATGTACTGTCATTTAATACAATTCGTGGGAATTTATTTCAAGATTCTGTGACTAGTGATTTTGTAAAACTGATTTTATTTTGATTTATATTTTTTCATATCTCTCGATAATATTAGATGTTGTGAAACAAAAATATGAGTTGAATCAAATGATAATTTTTGTATCAGTAAAACCAATAACCAATACTTTTGATAATAAAAGCATCCAAATATTGTGAATATTAATCAGAAAATAAGCAGAAATTAAAGTATGAAGGAACAATATTGTACACTTTAAACTATTACAAATTTTAATGGCTTTCTTGTGTTGTAGCACAACAAATATATTTACCAAAGCTTTAGAATAAACATTCTTTTTTCTTTAAACATTCTCTATTTTGTCAGAGAGAGAATTGAACAAAAATATAGAAAAAATGGTATGGTAAAAGCTTTATGTGATTGAAAGACAACATAAATTTGAACAACGTTTTGGCTCAATAGGCCTTCAGCAGGAACAAACAAACAACACACACAGATATCTAAGTAAATAAAACTAATCATACATAGCTAACTAGTAATGAAACATCCAAAACAAAATAATCAAAACCGGTTTAAGAAAAGAAAAGTTTCTTTCCTGTGTCGTGGACTGTCTATTTTGTCAGAATAGGTCAGCCATTGAGTTCTTCTTCAGAGTTCACCCATTAAGTGGGTAAAGGTAAAGGTAAAGGTAAAGGTAAAGGTAAACTACGAGACTTGAATCAGCATCTTAGCATGCAAGTTTTTCATCCATATGTGCTTGGCCACCAATCCAGAAGTATTCTGAGACTTCTGTATAGTGTTGCTTGAAGCATAAAAATCACGATGCAAGGTGGCATTCCTCACCTTCTCAAAGTATTACTACCCTGGTACCCATTTCTATCAGTGGCTGGGTCGACTGTGGGGGTATTTTTTTTCCAACCGCAAGTACAACTCACACTGCTTCCAACAGTAATTGAACACAGGTTGTCCGAACATCGGTAACCTAGTCAGGTGGTTTTCCCAGCTAGGCTACCGAGGCCCTCCTTTTAGTGGGTATTGATGCTTTGTGTCACTGGTTTAAGGCAAGCTGTAATACCTGCATCTTTCGGCCCATCATATCCATCTTCACCTTGGGCAGATTTTTTTAATTGACAATTTTGATTGGGCAGTGGCCATTTTGGGCTGCTCTTTTCTACATTTAACTAGCAAAGGTTCTTTATTGTGTACAAAGTGCACACATGGTGTCCTGTTTTTTCTCCAATATGCAAGAGGGCTAGACTTATCATCTCTCTATCTAGAGAATGGGAAAGTATAAAGGAGACAAATAATAATAAATTAATATAATTATAGAGGGAAACTTCTGAGGCAATAGATCAATGAATCATTTCAGAGGATGATATATGTTTACAACATTCAAAAATGACAAATAATCAACAACAGAAAAAAAAACAAAGAACAATATATAGTCTGAAGCAGGGTTAAACCCATACTCCTTGGCACAGCGCCTTACCACGAGAAACCAAACACTACAGAACATCACCAACTCAGCTGTCTAAAGCCATGGATTAAAAGAGAAAGTTCCCTCCATTTGTGGCAAGATTTTCACGCAGGACTTTCTTATACGGAGGCCAATTTTCAACCTTGAAGACCACCCACACCCCATTAAATGAGTTAAATCCTAGAGTGTTAATGTATTGCCTTTTGTTTTCTTCTGGTAGATGGTTCTGCATAAATTAGAGAAAAAGAACATATCACCCCTTCTAGAACAGGACCAGTTACGCAGGAGCCAGTTTGAGAAAAAAGCCTTCTTTGGGTTCAGTAAGTTGTCTGGTCATATTTTATGACTATTTTCGTGTATTTTTTTCTTCTTTTATTTTCTGCTGCTGCCAGTTCTTAACCTTTGAGATTCTTGTATGATGCTGTATTTTATGTACATTTTTGGGGGTTTTATTTGTGGTCACAATTTGTGTAATTTATTTTGTAATCTAAGCTGGTGCATTTTTACAGTCTTTTTTTTTTCTATTTATCGCATTCTTAACAACAAACAACATTCCTTGCTCAAACAAATTGGGTCATCAGAGAAGTTCCAACGATCAGGAAAATAAAGAAGGTACACACTTGTGTCATATGTATAATTAACACAAAATTATACCTATCTGTGACTGCCATGATTGCGTTACTGTAGTAAAATTCCTTGCCACTTAAATGTAACATTAGGTGCTCTAAAAATAATAATTTCTCTGAACTTTTGACACACAGCCGTGTGTTCACACTAGGCAAGACACTGGGACTTGGATTTCCTGGCTCAGGTTGATTTATGACCTGAGTTTAATCCCATGGACCTGAAGTGTTACAATATCTATTGGTACAGTCACCATAAGTTCATCAGTATGTTTGGCTACCTCAGAGTGCTATTTGCTGCATTTCCTAAATTACAAAGGGTCATTTTGATGTCAGCGATGACTAAGGAAATTTCCCTGTCACACCAAGAAAAAAAAAAAAAAGGAAAAAGTACAAATTTATTGAAAATTGGCCTTTTTTTTTTTTCTCATTATACAAGATCTTATCTCACAACTCAAGAATTGGGGGGGGGGGGGGGGGTTTTGTCCTACATCAATAGAAACAAATCCAACACTCAGGGTCACCGGAAGTAGTAATTAGAAAGGTTGGGGGGGGGGGGATGTTTGACAGCAGCAACATGGCAAAATGTCAAATTTTCGGGGGACTGGTTGGTCTCAAGGTAAGACGCCGGCCTTGAGACAGAGAGGTTGTGGGTTCAAATCCTGGTTGGGATTCATTTTTATGATTTCTCTCTGTGGCAAGCACCCCTGGTCTCAGCAGTGAGCCCCAGCTTGAAACGTCAATTACTCATCGACAGAAAAAATATGAGTACCTCCGAAGTCTGAGTTATCTGTCTGTGCGGCGAGGGACCCCTGTGCACACGGTTGCCAGGGAAAAATGGATTAACACACAAAATTCAGTTCCTAGTCTCTAGGGACTTCGTCAGAGCTGGCGAACGAAAAAAATTTTTTTTAAGAATTTGTGTATTGTTTGTAATTTTTATAACTGTATCGTAATCTAGCATTAAAAAGTTAATTTAATTAATGATTGTTAGAATTTTATATTTATATATAGTATTGAACATAAGCACAACATTATCATGTCCTCCTTCTTTGTCATATCAAGTGCCCTGCCTTTTCAGATAAATGGTCCTGCTTTTTTTAAATATTGATCTACCATTACTGAGTGACTTTAATGTCTCTCTTATCATTGATTCATATTCCCACTACAAATACTTTCAAAGCTAAACATCAAACTGTATTAGATCATCATCATCAAGTACCGAGCCTGCTGGTGTAAGTGATCATTTCTCTCCAAAACTTTCGATCACGACAATTATTTATCATTTCTGTTGTTGACCTTCTGCTAAGCCATTCTCTTAAGCTGTCTGGTATCTTTTCTCTTTGCTTCCCTCTATCTCTTCATCCCTCAATTTTCCCAGTTGGTTACAATATATTCCAGCTGTTCACTTCTCATTACATGGCCAAAAAATGATGATTGTTTCTTCCTAATATTCTATCTATCTATATATTGACCTTTCGAGCCGTTGCCGGCCCATAGGGCGTAAACCAAGATACACCTTCTCATATCTGAATTTTTGTTCTAGCAGTTTTCTTTTAAAGATATTTTATCAAATCTCGCCATTTGTCTCTGTTCTGTGCAAGCAGCTCTATCTCATTGAGGGAACCGAATCCTGTTGCTCTTGCCTCTCTCATCAATATATGATGTATTCATATATAGTTCAGTGTCTTCTCAGTGTCTCCCTGGGTCTTCCTCTTTTTCTCTTACCTGTTGTTTCCCATATGAGGGCCTGCTTTGCTATTCGGTTATTATCTCTTCTCATCACATGTCCAACATATGACCATCGTCTTTTCTTTATTACTGAAGATATTAGTGGTTGATTGGCGATTTCTCTAATTTCCTCGTTTGTTTTGAATTCGTTCCACGCTATACCAAGTATTTTCCTTAGACATTTATTTTCGAATGCGTTCAACTTTGTTTCTATATCTCTTGTTGTTTTCCAGCTTTCACACGCATAAGTAAGGGTTGATAGTACATTTGATTTGAATAGTCTAAGTTTTGTGTTTGTGCTGATGAGTTTTGATTTCCACAACTTTTCAAGGCTTCTGAAAGACATTGCTGCTTTAGCTATTCTGATTCTAATTTCTTTACTTGTATCCCCTTCTCTATCAATGTGACTTCCAAGATAGATAAAGTGATCGATCTCTTCTACTGGTTTGTTTTCCATGTATATTTTGTCATCTGTTGGAATTAAACTTTTCATGACTTTAGTCTTTTCATGATTGATCTCAAGCCCAATTTTGCTGGCTATTGCTGATAGTTCATTTGTGTTTTCCTGCATCATTTTTATCTGACTGCTGATGAGGACTATGTCATCAGCAAAGTCGAGGTCCTCCAAATGGTCTCCTTGTATCCATTCGATGCCTTTATTACCAGTGCAGCATTTCTTCATTATGAAGTCCACAACAATTCCAAATAACAAGGGCGATAAAATACATCCTTGTTTAACCCCAGTTTCTATTAGGAAACATTCGCTCAGTCCTTCCTCTGTTCGAACTGCACATGTGTAACCATCATACATGTCTTTGATAATATTTATGATTTTTTATGGTAAGCCATATTGCTTCAGAATTTTCCACAAAGAATCTCTATGAATACTATCAAATGCTTTTTTGAAATCGATGAAGTTAAGTACAAAAGGTTTTTGCTTTTCAATGTGTTCCTCCAATATAAGTCGTAGAATGAAAATATGGTCAAGGCAGCTTCTTCCTTTTCTAAACCCAGCCTGTTCTTCCCACATTACTGTATCTATTGAATCCTTTATTCTATTTAGGATGATTTTGCAGAATAACTTTGAGGCAACTGATAAAAGTGTCACGCCCCTCCAGTTGTTACAAACTCTAAGATTGCCCTTTTTTGGAATCTTAACAATGATTCCTTTTTTCCATTTATGAGGCGTCTTCTCTGTTTTCCAAATGATGTTGAACATTTTCTGGAGATGTATTAGATTATGGCTATCAATTGCCTTGAGGATCTCAGCTGTTAACTTATCCTCTCCAGCAGCCTTGTTATTGGTCATAAGCTTTAAGGTGGTTTCTATTTCACTCAAGGTGAAGTCATCTAAATTTACATCTAATTCTGCTGCTGGTGTTTCAGCTTCAAAATCTATTAAACTTTGGGGTAGTGGATGGTTAAGAATTTCTTTGAAGTGTTCCGCCCAACGGGCTTTTATGTCTGTGCTTGTTGTTAGCATTAATCCAGATTTGTCTAGAATTGGTGTTCCACTGGATGTTCCTAATATTAGATACCCATATAATAATAGACCCATATAAGTCACTCAGGACTTTAATCCTCTATCCGGTCAGTGATTCTAGTAAGTGGGAAATTCAAATATGCAATATAATGTTTAATTATCTTCTTTTATTGCAGGTGAATCTGAGATTTTATTTCTGCCCACATACAGACTGGAGAGAATGACACCTGGAAACAAATATGACTGGAAGAAGATTAAAACAACTGGGGTTAGTGTCAATTTGTTTTTCTTTCTGTTGTGTCTAGTATTTATTAACTGTAGGGTCATAGCTGTAAGTCACTTATGTCATGCATTTCACTTGATAGTAAGCACAATGTAACAACTACAACGGATCAGATTAAGCTTAAATGATTAATAAATATTTTTAGAGTGGTGGGAAAAGATAGTTTAGTTGTCCACAAATAAGTTAAACTTTAGTTGTTTTTTTTAATCTTATTCAACATGTACTCACAGCAGCTTGTGTTAATCTTAACCATAGATCATATTGACGAGGAGAGATAATAACCGAATAACAAAGCAAGCCCTCGGGTGGGAACAACAGGTAAGAGGATAAGAGGCCGACCCAGAGAAACACTGAGAAGAACATTGATCAGAGAGGCAAGAGCAGCAGGAATCAGCTCACTCAATGAGATAGAGTTGCTTGCACAGAACAGAGACAAATGGCGAGATTTGATAAAAGATCTTTACAAGGATTGCTAGACAGAACAGAGACAAATGGCGAGATTTGATAAAAGATCTTTACAAGGATTGCAAAATGCTAGAAGAAAATTTAGATAAGAGAAAGAGTATCTGACGCTATGCCCTATGGGCCGGCTACAGCTCAAAAGGTCAATAGATAGAGATAGATAGATAGATAGACATTGTTACTTATCTGTTACTAATATTTTTATGAGACCGTTGTCAAAATTACCACCACTTAAATGTTACATTTGAAGATCCAAAAATTGTATTTTCTTTGAACTTTTGCTACACAGCCGTGTGTTTATACTAAGAGAGACACAGGAATCAGATGTGGTAATCTTTTCCTGGCTTTTGTTCAATTTATGCAACAATAAAAAATTGAAATTTTCCCCATCTCGTCATGGCTACCAGAGGTGTTACGTTTGTCTATTCACAAATAAACTCACAGCCGTGAGTTCAGCCCGTATGTTTGGAGGCCTCTTCACATTGTTCACTGACTATCCTGTATTGCAAATGGTTTGTTTGATGTCTTGCCAACAGCCAAAGAGATTTCCTCCATCGTGAGGAAAAGAAATTGGGGGAAAAAATGATTTTCTTGATAATTTGCAAAATAAAATTTAAAAAACAAGTGCACTTTTGCGAGAGTGCAGTACTTTTTATGCATGATTTGAAAAAAAAACTCAATGTCAAAGGAAAGAAATAAAACACTCAGGAGTCACTGGAAGTAATAAGTAGGGAGGGGAATAATGTTTGTCCATGGCAAACTGTCAGATTCCCACCAAATTTATTTTGAGGTGATAATTGTTATGATGGTATCGTAATCAAATGTTAAAGTGGTTTTTAGCTGTAAACATTTTCCAGTATTTAAAAGTAAATCCACTACTTTCTGCTCATTCTTAAAATTGATATTTCATAAAAGTGGTTCCAACATGTCATACGTGAATTTTCTATCTTAATTAATTTGATTACGTTCATTATTTTAGTAGTTTAATGCTTGTAAGCATAAATGTTTCAAAGATTAGCAAATTTGATCATTTCTAAATCTTCTCTTTTCAATCACAAATGTTATTAAAATTGTGTAAATATCACAATTTCTAATCAATTTAAATGATCTATGGAAACATTATGTATGCCGATATTTTTTAAATATTTTTTTATCTTAAAAAAAAAAAAAAGCTACTAAAATATCATTGATAAATAGCTGCAGCAAGAGGGCTTCATACATTCTTTACCACAAGCATCAAAGGGAGGTGGAAACACGAATTTTATTTGCAGGAAAAATTAAAAAATGGTATGTAAGAAGCTTTACGTGACAAGTGGACGACACAGACCAAACAACGTTTCGGCTTGCACCTTAAACGTTTTGGTCTGTGTCGTCCACTTGTCACATAAAGCTTCTTACATACCATTTTTTTATTTTTTTATTTTTCCTTATATTCAGCTTTACTGCAGCTTTGCATTTTTATGCCTTAACCCTTTACTAATTTTATTTGCTAGTGACAGTTTATTCAACCATAGCCTCATTAGTAAACCATTAAGTTATCAGGGTTATCAGCTGTAAAATTTAATTTAACATCGTTTGCAATCTTGGTTTGGATCAGGTGGCAACAACCACGTCCCTTTTTGTTTTGTGTACGCCATCTATTAATCTCTAGTGAATTCCAGAGGGACTGTATCTTATGTGAGTATCAGTTGTTTCCCCCTTCTCATTCCAGCAGTCATGTGCTCAGGCTTCCCTTGCTATGAAAAAAGCCGTGAAAAAATCATGGATTCAAAAAGAAAATTCCTACCACCTGTGTCAAGATTCAAACCTGGAACCTTCCTGTCCAGAGATTGCCATCTTATATCTAAACCATCCAACTCCCCACAGTAATCACTAAAATTGAATATAAGTGAACTGTATTCATGTTATAATGTTGGTAACATTAGCATTCATGTATATTGAGTTATTAGCGGGTCATCATCATTGCACTCCGAACATGTCCATAGGTGTTCAGATCCCCTCCTCAGCAAGTCTCGCAGTGTCCAGCAACTGACGACTCCAGTTCTGTATTGGTTAATAAGTCTTTTTACACGGCCACTAAGTTTCTCGTTTCTCGCTGTGCGCATCTTAACTCCTATCTCTTTCATCCAAAGGAGCGATGTGGACTCACGGTTGTCGAAGTTCTGTGTTGTTCCCAGATCCCAGAGGGCATTAATGACATCCGCCCAATCCATTGGTTGACCATCCTCAACAATAGCGCAGCTAGCCAACCTGTATTCTTTCATTTCCCCATACTCCCGCATGTCCTGGGACGTAGACAAAAGTGACCTTATGTATTTTTGACTTCTGCAATGACTCTAACCATTGCATACGTACAGATCCCGCCTCCACTTTTCTTATCATGCTCATCTAATCACTCAGTATATAGGCATGTATATTCACATATATATCAGTAAACAGTGATATTGTTAAACATTATTTTTATACTTGATGACAATATTAAAGAAATATGGAGTCAATAATCATCCAGTTAACCTAATGCAAGGAAAAATTAAAAAATATAAAAAAATGGTATGTTAGAAGTTTATAGAACTGCTTGCACAGAACAGAGACAGATGGAGAGATTTGATAAAATATCTTTAAAAGAAAACTGCTAGAACAAAAATTCATATAGGAGAAGGTGTATCTTGGTCTACGCCCTATGGGCCGGTTACGGCTCGAAAGGTTATAAAGAAAGAAGAAGAAGAAGCTTTACGTGATTAGTGGACGACACAGATTAAATGACGTTTCGGCCCAATAGCCTTCAACCGGAACAAACAAACAAAAAAAACACACACACGGATATGTAAGTACTAAAGTAAACACTTAGGATGAAATACAAACATTAAGTAGCAGCAGTATTGTACTAGTAAGGGGTTAAGACAAAGAAATGCAAATGAATGCATAAAAATGTGAAGCTGCAGTAAAGCTGAATGTGAGGAAAAATTAAAAAATTGAAAAAAATGGTATGTTAGAAGCTTTACGTGATTAGTGGACGACACAGATTAAACGACATTTCGGCCCAATAGGCCTTCAGCAGGAACAAACAAAAAAAAACACACACACGGATAATCTAATGCAACAGTCTAAAGTTAACACAACAACAAAAAAAAGACCAAGGTTAATAGGAACCAGGCCACCTAACAGTACCTAGGCTGAAAGTAGTCAACAACTCATAACTGAAAGTTTGCTTCAGGATCTACTCTACCTCCCCATGATAGGCCTGGAAACACTACCAGTCTGGCCAGGCTAGTAGGGATAAAAAAGAAGGTAACTTGGTAACCTCAGATTGGATATGTTGGGCTGAAAGTGCAGATAGCACAGTTTACTATAAACCACAAGCAAGTGCTTCTGCTGTGTACGAAGCGCAATGAAGTTCGTATTCATTGCAGTTGTAGTAGTTGTAGTTAGTCGAAGGCCCTGGTATCACTGCAAAGAAACTAAAATTCAAACAATTGCTCAACCGCTCGTGCCAGTGGAATCATCCGAATTAACATCTCATCTCATTGAAGGATCCAAACAAAGAATGGTAGCTGCAGTCCCCATCATAGCAACCACAGCACATACCAAAAGACATAAGGCATAGCCACACCAAAAGTGAATGCAACGATCTGTCCTTCATCTTATGATATCATTCATCATAAGCAATTGGAATATCGAAACACGATCCGGATGAAAAACATAGCTCACGGCGTGCACAGAGCACTAAACTCAGTAGCTCCGGCAGCAAGCTGGACTTAGAATATGAGGAAACTGCAACAAGAAACACATTTCAGACAGAAATTCAATGATTCCTGCTGCCTATCCGCCATATTGTCCGGAAGTCCTCTTATTAATAGTCTTCCATTTTCTCTCAATGTTTTGAGACACGAGAAGTCACAATGAGGGAGAAAGATAATATTTCTGAGTTAAATTTGTTAATATATGAGTAAAATCATTCACTGTTTTGCTCATTCTTCTTATCACTGTAGATACATATGAACATATAGTGTTGCTAGATCCAACTGATTAACTGAATTATTCTGGACTTTTCAACAGGAGAGAATCAATGTTCCATCATGGTGTGACAGGATACTCTGGCACTCATTTCCTGGAACATTTATTGAGAACACTGCCTATGGTTAGTGATTTCTATCCTAATACCTAGTATCATAGTGGTATCATACCAAGTGTGTGAGGAGATATAGTGATAAGTAATTATGGAGGTGGTAATATGTGATGGCGACCCATGATTAAATAAAGAAGTTACGATGGTGTTTTCTGTTGCCTTCCATCATTTGTTTACAGTTGACTCCACTAGTCTTTGACTAAAAAGACTCACCCAGAAGGCAGTGGTGTTGTTTTACTTTAGGGTACCCTTCCTTAGCCTTTTACTGTCCCGAACATACCTGCAAGGTAGTAGGTCAGTCATCGCAGGTTGTACTATCTAGGAATAATTGAATTAGAAAGAAACAATCATCATTTTTTGGCCATGTAATGAGAAGAGAACACCTGGAATATATTGTGACAACTGGGAAAATTGAGGGATGAAGAGATAGAGGGAAGCAAAGAGATGATACCAGACAGCTTAAGAGAATGGCTTGGCAGAAGGTCAACAACAGAAATGATAAATAACTGTCGAGATTGAAAATTGTGGAGAGAATTGATCACTTACGCCAGTAGGCCCGGTACTTGGTGATGATGATATGTGGTGCATTTTTTTTCTGTAAAAAAAAAAAAAGGTTTACTAGAGTTCTTACCATCCCATAAAACAAGAAAACCATAATGTACCAAGATTCTGAAGCTCTATATTGTCTTTTTTTTTCATTTATTTTATTTTTGTCATCTACCAGAGAGTGAGAATGTCAACTTGTGGAAATTTAGTTGTTTATTGTTTATAAACGAAAAGGCATTTGATAGTTTAGACAGAAGAATGCTTTGGAAGTTGCTGAGTCATTATGGAATCCCCATAAAGTTTATTAACCTGATAAAAACAATGTATGAAGGAACAAAATGTAGTGTGGTGCATGAAGGACAGCTTACAGAAGCATTTGAAATAAGAACAGGAGTAAGGCAAGGATGCCTTCTGTCTCCATTTCTCTTTCTACTGGCCATAGATTGGATTATGAAAATAACTCAAAACAACAGAAATGGGATCCAGTGGTCACTGACCAAACAACTTGATGATTTAGACTTTGCTGATGACATAGCTCTCCTATCACACAGCCACCAACAGATGCAAGATAAAATGAGTATATTAGATGAGAGATCACAACAGCTAGGACTAAAGATTAATAGAGATAAGACCAACATTATGAGAATTAATGCAGTTGGCAATAACCAAATAAAACTAGGAGAAATACCTCTACTAGACGTACAATCTTATATATATCTGGGCAGTAATATAGATAAAGAGGGAGGAACAGAAAACGATACCAAAATAAGGATATCAAAAGCAAGAGGAGCTTTCATTGCACTGGGAAACATATGGAAATCCAAAGAAATTAGGCTAAATACAAAAATACAAATTTTCAACTCCAATGTTAAGTCGGTTCTATTATATGGCTGTGAAACATGGAGAATAACAAATTGACAATCACGAAGGTACAGACTTTCATTAATGGATGCTTGCGCAGAATAAAGGGATGGAAATGGCAGGACAAAGTCACAAACGTGGAATTATGGAAATGTACCGGTCAAATACCAGTGGATAAAGAAATACAGCGAAGACGATGGCGATGGATAGGACACACACTACGGAAACCAACTGAGAGTATTACACAACAGGCCCTTTTTGGAATCCCCAGGGGAAAAGACAAAGAGGAAGACCAAGGAATTCTTGGAGAAGACAGATTGAAGCAGAGATGAAGATGATGGGGAAGACATGGAATGATCTTAAAAGAATTGCAAAAAACAGAACGACTTGGAAAGTGTTTGTTGAAGACCTATGCTCCACTGGGAGCTAAAAGGTAGAAGAGATTGTTTATAAAATGTGTATTTTGGGACCATTTAAGTTATAGAAGTTTACTTGAATGTGTTCCAGATTGTTCCAGCTGAAAAGATGGCTTGTCATTTTATTATTTACTCTTAATTGTCTAGGCTTTATTGCTGTTATCATCTTGCACCATGTTCACATGTAAGGCTGGCTATTCTGATGCACCATTTCACTTACAAAAAGTAATAAATTGTAAGAAATAAATTGTTATAAATTTTTTATAATAAAGAACTTGTTATGCTATGTCAGGATCAGCATCATCATCATCACTCTGGACACATCCGTTGCCCCTTATTGGTGCTCTGATATTCTCTTTGATACTGAGAACCTCCAAGGAGGACCCTGTTACCCCAGTCAGTGTTCACTGTTCTGGAGATCAAGCTCCATTACAACTAACTAAAGCAATAACAATCAATTAGATTGATCACCCCTAGTTACCTTTTCATAGATAGAAATAATAATTACATTAGTTGATACAATTGTATCTCACATTTACTCACACTTCTACTCACATTTTACCCAGGTTCTGTAGACAACTTACTAAATAGTGACCACCGTCCAGTGTATGGCTCATTCACTGTGGGCATTGCCTCTCCATTTATTCAAAACAGGGCATCATTGCAGGACAACTTTAATGTCAAGTTTATCTTCAAGAATATTGAAGCAGTGGTGAGTCTTTTCTTATTGTGTTTTAGCCTCATGAAGGGATGTCAATACAGATATTTATAAATAATATGTACCAGCATTTCTTGCCTTTGAAAGTCAAATTTAGTTTTATATCATGAGACCAAGATTCCTGACAGCAGCAGAGTTGAAGTTATCAGCAACTCATAGTTGATGGCTTGTGCCAGGATTAGTGAACCACAACCATCCAGACCCTACTCCACCTCTTTGTAGAGCTTCTATTAACAAACTAACCAGTCTAATCTGGCCAAGTGAGTAGAGCTAGAAGAGGGATGACAACCCAGTACTTAAAAATGTCATGCTGAAGTCGGATGTGTTGGACTGAAAGCTGCATATAAACCACAATGAATCATAGAAGGAAGAGGTATGTTTTACAGCACTCAGAAAAAATGACAAATAAACAGCAACAGAAAAAAACAAAGAACAATATATGGTCCGAAGCAGGATCGAACCCGTACTCCTTGGCACTGCAACCACAACACAAGGCATCTATGTCCACAGCTAATTTCCAATATTAGGAAGAAACAATCATCATTTTTTGGTCGTGTAATGAGAAGAGAACAACTGGAATATATTGTAACAACTGGAAAATTGAGGGACGAAGAGATAGAGGGAAGCAAAGAGAGAAAATACCAGACAGCTTAAGAGAATGGCTTGGCAGAAGGTCAGCAACAGAAATGATAAAGAACTGTCGAGATTGAAGGTTGTGGAGAGACATGATCACCTACGCCAGTAGGCCCGGTACTTGATGATGATATGTCCACTTAATATCCTTTTTAAGGATGGGAAGGATCCATTCCTTTGGTAGTAAACAGGTGAAATTTAAAAATCATATTATTTTAGGCATTGGTGGTGTCAAAGTCAATGTAATCAACAAAAGTTCCCAGGTATGATGGCAGAATAAAGGTTTGACTTACATTGTTTGTACAGTAGGGCATTATACTATTTGATGGGGGAAATTCAAAATTGTATGTTTTTTTTTTTTATTTGTTAAAATGGGAATGTATTTTAAAGTCGTACAGAGAAAATGTATTTGATTTTATACAACTCATCTTCCTTCCTCATTTGCCTTTCAGAATCAAGGGAAATATAATTTTCTATCTTTCGCTCTTTTGTTTGCCTCTGCTACTGTAAAGTTTCCTAGTGTTTCTAATACTTTTAGAATAATCCATCTTTTTCATGGTTGGTTGGCTCTTGGGTCTGGTGTTCTTGTAATATTTATTGAAGGCTTGTTATGTTTTTTATATTTCTGCCTTATCATGTAGACAAACAATTTTATCTGTTGTTTCTTTATGTATTCTATCTTCTTCTTCTTCATTTCTCTTTCACTGATACCTAAAGGTGTTGTGGAATATATCAATATCAAAACATATGTATTCTATGACGGGGATTATTCCTAGTTTTTTCCTCAGGCTTTCATTTCAGATCTTATCTCTCTTTCATTTCAGATCTTATCTCTCAGATTGTTTCCTGTCATTCGTCAAACAGATTTCATCTCAGTGGTGGTTCTTTATCTTATTGTTCTTGCACCAAGGGCAAGGGCATCTGGCATTGATAATACAACGTTGAAATGAAGATTGTATTGTAGAGTGCCCATTTTGCCCCGCAAGTTATTTCCTTGTTGGACAATAGTGGTGATAAGGAAAAAAAAGTAAAGAGCCCCCGTCATGCCAAGTGGTGTATAGGGAATATGGTGTTGTTGACCATAAGTTTTACAGACCTTCAGCACACGATTTTTGGGTTAATGTGGTTGGTATTACGCCCATGCCGCTTTACTTTCCCCCCCAAAAAAAAATCTGTTACCCATTAAAGGCTGGGTGAACCCAGAAGCCGTCAGCTGGGATCGAACCCTACCTCTTGTCCTTTGTAGTCCAATTCACTAACCACTGAGCTATCGCGGCTCCCATAGTGGTGATAGCTGTCCAATAATTTGAAAAGTCTTGTTGCATATTGGGTCTATTTCTGCTGTTTGTGAATTGTCATTTGTCACTAGGCTTTTAAGGTATTTAAATTCCTCTACTTGTTTTAGTTGTCTGCCGTCTATAGTTATGCTGATGTTCTGTTTCTCTTTTGTGATATTCTTGACTTCTGTTTTGTTGATATTGATTTCCATGTTGTATTTTGTGCCTATGCTGTTGAGTCTATTTTAGTGTTCTTGAGATCTTCTATTTTTCCATATATTAGTGCCTGATCATCTGCAAATAGAAGCTCGTTGATCTCCTCTATCTCTGATGGGTTGGCTAACTTGAATATATAGTTCATGTATATAATAAACGGGGGGGGGGGGGGGGGGGGGGGGGGGTGTTTGTAGAAAGCACCCCTGTCTTACACCTGATCTAACTTCAAAGTGGTCTGTGCAGCGGAAGAGATTTCAGAGACAAAATTGTTCATGGTTTTAAAAATCAATCTACATATTTATTTTTAGCTAACATATAACATATTATATATGAATGTTTAGATAATTGAACAAGGTATTAGATTTCACCAATACCAAGATGATATACGACATGTAAAAAGAATATGGTTTGACAGCATTCACACTAATCAAATTGAGTGTGGCGTACTATGCAGCGAAACATACATTACCAAAATCAGCATGGCATACAGTGCGACAAAACGTATGGAAAGTTAGTTTATGTCTCTTGTAACATAACTGTAAATTTATAGAAAACTCTGAGAAAATGCTGAATCCCCCAAGAAGCTTCATAATGCAACTCTGTCATGATCACCATCATCAGGTGCCATGCCTGTTGGCATAGGTGATCATCTCTCTCCACATCACTTGGTTCTTCTTCCTTGTCAAAATTTCAGTTGGTAATCTTTTATTATGCCATTTAGACAAGCTGCTCAATATTTTTTTGGGGGTTTTCCTCAGCTCTTTTTTCTATTCATTCTGCCTGTTATTTTCCATGATAGATACTTTTAAAGGGGTTAAACACTTCATATCAAAGAGGGGTGTCCTAATTACAGTGATGCAGCTTATATAATCAGTTATACATTATTTTTGTATTTTATTGATTTTATGAACATTATATCTGTTATTGTTTTGGTTCCTTATATAACAACAAGGAATTAGAAGAAGAGTAAAGAAGAGCAATGCTGTGGCTACCAGACAGGTCAAAGAATGTGACTAAGAAGAATGGATTGAGCATAAGACCAGCTAAAAAAAAAATACATTAAAAAATTCATAAGTCACATAAACATCATACGCATGGACACATCAAATAAAGAAAATATATGGAATTACCATAAAAACATGATAAGATGGTTTGCAAAATTTTTTTTAAGACTTGTGCTCCAAAAGGAGTTGAAAGAAAAAAAGAAAATATAACAGAAGCTTCCTTTTTGAGTGTACTTTATAATTTTGAACTTTGTATTTTATATATCATCAGATCAAGACTAGCGCAAAACAGTTCTATTTTATCGAATTCTCATCGTCTTGTTTGCCTGGTATGTTATGATATATGTGTTTCACATACTGTTTTGTGTTCAAATAAATGATAAGTATAAATTTATTTCCTGTGTGTTACTGGGGTCTCATTATGAGTAAAGAATAGTGACACTGTGACCTTCCAAGTATGTCGTAAGAGGTGCATAGGAGGTTGATCGATGGCTTGACAAGCTGTCATTGTAAAAACTATTGTTATGGAAACAGAGCCATAGATTTTAGAGGCAGTGATCTCTGCAATATGTGCCATTTTGGCATGCAAGGTTTCTGTTTTTGAGATTGTGGTTCTGCCCTATGTGCCGTCTTCGGCTCGAAAGGACAATAGGTGGGTAGATAGATAAATTTATTCCAAAGACATCTGAGACAGTTATATTATGACTATCTATATATCTTTCATGACAATGCAATACAGTTTGAAAATATTGAGATCAAAGCTTAGAACACTGCTTTCCAGACTTGAGAAAATTACCCAGAACTAACAGATTGAAACATGTTATCATTATACACCTCAGAACTAGGTTACAATCATCTCCATAATTACATGTATACAAAATTCAAGATTGGCACCTCAGCCACATGTACATGTGGACAGGCGCCCCAGACTGCTGAAAATATACTTCAAGACTGTGCTAAATATAGTAAATTGAGAAAAACCCATTGACCTATAGATATAACACTGCTGGAAAAAAAATTATATGGGTCTCTGCAAGAGTTACAAAAAATATCAAAATTTATACAGGAAACGAAATTGCAGATATAGACATTACTTCAGGTGAATGAAAGATAGATAGACTGAGAACTAATTAAAGTTATGCTTTCACCACAAAAGTGAATTTAATTTGTAATAATATTCTTAAAATGTCACTGAATGCATTGACTGACATCCTAAAGTAATTGGCCATTTATAGTGTGTGAATAAACAGAACAGACAGCAAGGGTAAACACTATTTTATCAGAAGACACAATCAAGAATTTACAAATTGATCTATAACGTGAAATGTCTCTTTAATGTTAATTGTATAATTTTGTTCTTGGATGCTTTTTGTAGCAAATTATTCCTTATTTTATTGTTAGTATATCTATTGTGTGTATTTATTGTATTACTTGTTTCTTTATTTTCTTCGTCTATCTATTTTTCGGACTACATATGTAAGTTAGCCGCCCCAGAGGTGACAGAGGAGATTAGCTAGCTCTATTTACAGACTATCAGGCACTAATACATGGAAAAATAGAACACTTACAAGAACACTTAAATAGACTCAACAGCACAGGCACAAAATACAACATGAAAATCAACAAAACAGAAGTCATGAATATCACAAAAGAGAAACAGAACATCAACATAACTATAGACGGCAGACAAGTAAAATAAGAAGAGTAATTTAAATACCTAGGAAGTCTAGTGATAAACAACAATTCACAAACTGCAGAATTAAGCTCAAGATGCAACAAAGCTTGTCAAATCATTGGACAGCTGTCACCACTATTGTCCAACAGGAAATAATTCTAGAGGCAAAACAGGCTCTCTACAATACAATCTTCATCCCAACGTTTTGCTGTCAATGGACCCTAGATGCAAGAACAATAAGAAAAATAGCCATCATCGAGATAAATGTGTTAGACAAATGACAGGAAACAACATGAGAGATTAGATCAGAAATGAAGAACTGAGAAAAAGCTAGGAAGGATTCTTGCTATAGAATACATAAACAACAAATGAAATGGTTTTGCCACATGATAAAACAAAGATCTGAACACAACACAATAAGCCTTTAATAAATGTTGCAAGAACACCAGACTCAGTGAACGACCAAGAAAAAGATGGATTGATAGAATATTAGAAACACTAGGAAACATAATAACACGAGAGGCAAATAGAAGAGCAAAAGACTGAAAATTATATCTGCCCTTGACGCTGAAAAGCAAATGAGGAAGAAAAGAAGATTTATTTATGAATCTATTATCCTTTCAAGCTGAAAACAGCACATAAGGCAGAAATTCTAGACTCTTTGTGTCTGATGAGCTTTGCTATCAAGCATCAGACCTTGCAAAGTAACCCATATTGTATCTCACCACACATCTTTGTTCTGGACAAGTTATTCAATCTCAGCGAGAGAGATGTTGCCTACTATTTAAGAGCCGAGATTTATGTTTCAATAACAATGGATGTTTCATGATAGTGGCTTGTTAGGTCATCGATCAACCATTCATAACAAGATGAAGGAAAACAAATCTTCCAACTTGCATCAGAACCGGAAAAATTAGAGAATATTATGAAATCTCTTGTGTGAAGTTTTTTTTTTTTATTTGTTTTTAAGAATTTAATAAAGATATCATATTATGTTTTTGCCATGTAATGAGAAGAGAACAGCTGGAATATATTGTAACAACTAGGAAAATTGAGGGACGAAGAGATAGAGGGAAGCAAAGAGAAAAGATACCAGACAGCTTAAGAGAATGGCGTGGCTGAAGGTCAACAACAGAAATGATAAATAACTGTGAGATCGAGAGTTGTGGAGAGACATGATCACTTACGCCAGCAGGCCCGGTACTTGATGCTGATGATGATGATATTCTATTATATATATTCCATATTCTATCTATTGACTTTTCAAGCCATAGCTGGTCCATAGGGCATAGACCCAGATACTCTTTCTCTTATCTAAATTTTTATTCTAGCAGTTTTCAATCCTTCTAAAGATATTTTATCAAATATCGCCATTTATCTCTGTTCTGTGTAAGCAACTCTATCTCATTGAGGGAGCTGATTCCTGCTGCTCTTGCCTCTCTTATCAATGTTCTTTTCAGTGTCTCTCTGGGTCAGCCTCTTTTCCTCTTACCTGTTGTTTCCCACATGAGGGCTTGTTATTTGGTTATTATCTCTCTTCATCACATGACCAACATATGACTATCATTTTTTATTAATTACTGAAGATATTAGTGGTTGATTGGTGATTTCTCTAATTTCTTCATTTGTTTTTAATTCGTTCCATGCTATACCAAGTATTTTCCTTAGACATATATTCTCGAATGCGTTCAAATTTGTTTCTAAGTCTCTTGTTGTTTTCCAGCTCTCACATGCATTCGTAAGGGTAGATAGTACGTTTGATTTGAATAGTCTAAGTTTTATGTTTATGCTGATGAGTTTTGATTTCCACAACTTTTCAAGGCTTCTGAAAGACATTGCTGCTTTAACTATTCTGATTCTGATTTCTTTACTTGTATCCCCTTCCCGATCAATGTGACTTCCAAGATAGTTAAAGATGAGGCTGTAAGAATGAGGATACGGGGATCGCTGTCAGAATTGTGAAGGATGTAGTGCTGGAAGAAGATCTCACAATCACAACCGATACCATTCGCACGACACTTAAAAGGTCACACAACACTGGTCCAGATGGTGTTCGGTACAATGACATAGGCGATTTAGCTGACGACGACTTGACAAAACTGGCCAATGAGTTTAATGCCAGCATTTGGAGTGGCCAGATTAATGAGGAGTGGCTACACAGCTACTTACTACCGCTACCGAAGCCAAACAAGGACCATTCTCAGATCAGTGCCTATAGAATCATCATAATGCTGAACACTGCGGGCAAGCTGCTGGAGAAAATAGTTGCCCGTGTCCTCACCTGTCACCTTGAACAGAAACGCGCATTCCCACCCACACTAGGAGGTTATAGATATAACAAAGAGACATGGCTCAATGCGGCAGTTTGCCTATGACGTCTTCAAAGGCTTCCACAGACGAGAGGAGACATGTGCTGCTGCTATAGATCTGGAGGATGCATACAACGGTACCATTTGAATATCTCATGCATATGCGCCTCAAACTGGCGGTGCACCCCTTCCTCATTAGATGGATCGCCGCTGCACTGTTTCAGAGGAAGGTGATACTCAGATGTGGAAGTTGGTCTTCCGAGCCAACATCCATTTGTCCAGGGCCGTCACAAGGCTCACCATTGTCACCAGTTCTATTTAATGTGTACACAATAACGATCACGAAACAACAGCCGCATGGGAGGGGAAGAACTATGACTTTTGCTGATGATATTCTGGTATATTGACAGGGAAGAGACAGACGGGGGAATCGCCTCCACAATGCAAGACGAACTCGATCGCATTTCTTCCTGGTGTGGGGTTTCAAGTGCCTTGGTTAATCCTAATAAAGCATCAGTTTCATGGTTCTCCCTTAACAATCATATCGTTAATATGACCACACCGGTAGTACGAATGGGAGCTGATGAGGTGACCAGGGACAAGTTGATGACATACCTCGGAGTTAAGTTTGATTTCAGCCTGTGTTTTCGGGACCACGTCGACCATGTGATAACAAAATCCTGCAAAGGATTAGCCGCCTTGAAGGTCATGGCAGCTGCCAACATCGAGCAGAGGCTACTTACTCTTCTGTTCCAGGGATTAGTCCTCGCACCAATCGAGTATGCCCTGGCAATTCTTACTGTCAGTACGACTCAAATTGATAGGCTGGAGAAAATACAAAATGAAACCATGCGCATTATCCTGGGATGTACAAGGGACACTCCCTGTGTAGCAATGAGGTATCTTCTTGACTTTCCAACCATGGATGACAGAATCAAGATCTGGAGAGCACGAGCATACCTGAAGATTAGTACAGTTAAAGAGCATCCATTGCACCATGTGCTCAACACAGGGCAAGGTGCCAGGCTAAAAAGAGGCAAATCATGGGTTGGCCGAACAGAAGATGTCATCAAACAGGTCTGTGGGCTTACCAATATCAGCGTTGGTGAGGAGTGGATACCGGCGCCTACGTCGTTCAAGGGGACTTTCTTGTGTATTGTCACACTCGACACGAAAAGTAGGGAACAGAACCCGGTCGTGGTTAATGCTGAGGTCAACAGTCTCATGTGCGATAACACCGATGAGAAAAATGCAGTCATCTATACAGATTTTCTGTAAGACGACACAAAAGAAGTGCATGGACATTTACAGCACGCTCGGCAGGCAGAATTGTCTACGAAGACAGTGGTGCATACATCATGACCATGAGTAGCATGCCAATGGAGGTGATGGCAGTGACCAAGGCATTCAAATGGTTAGAGTCACAAGACTACACCCACGCATGTATACTGAGTGATTCGATGAGCATGATAAAAAAAGTGGAGGCAGGCTCTGTACGCATGCAATAGGTAGAGCCATTGCAGAAATCAAAAATATGTAAGGTCACCTCTGTGTATGTCCCTGGAAATGTGGGAGTACGGGGAAATGAAAAAGTGGACAGGTTGGCTAGCTGCGCTGTCGTTGAGGACGGGCAGCCAATGGATCAGGCGGACATCATCATTGCCCTCCGAGATGTGGGAAGAGCATGGGATTTCAACAAACACAGACCCACATCACTTCTTTGGATGATGGAAATGGGAGTTAAGATGGGCACAGCCAGAAATGAGAAACTTAGTTACCATGTAAGAAGACTTATCAACCAACATAGAACTGGAGTCGTCAGTCGCTGGACACTGCGGGAATTGCTGAGGAGGGGATCTGAGCACCTATGGACATGTTCGGAGTGCAATGATAATGATGACCCGCAAATAACTCAATAACTCAATAGATAAAGTTTCTGATCTCTTCCACTGGTTTATTTTCCATGTATATTCTGTCATCTGCTGGAATTAAGCTTTTCATGACTTTAGTCTTTTCATGATTGATCTCAAGCCCAATTTTACTGGCTATTGATGATAGTTTATTTGTGTTTTCCTGCATCATTTTTATCTGACTGCTGATGAGAACTATGTCATCAGCAAAGTCGAGGTCCTCCAAATGGTCTCCTTGTATCCATTTGATGCCTTTGTTACCAGTGCAGCATTTCTTCATTATGAAATCCATAACAATTCATGATGATCATATTATGACATTTTATTTTTCAGACATTATTTGTTGTGAGTCCAATAAAAAATTTGGTGACAGTCAGAAAGCTGGCTTCACTAACAATCCCATCTGGATGGCAGAGCAGTTGCCTCAGGTACTGTGAGTGTTGATAGTTTATTTGTAGTGTATAACCATTAAGCTACAGGACTCATCTGTATACGTATCATAGATTATGTTGTTAAAGAATCTGAGCACTTAAGTATCTGTCACATGTCATTTGATTTTACTGGCCAGTAATTATTATTTTTTTAGAGGGTTATACCATTCTACTGATTATTTTATATTCTTCTTATTTATTGTTGATGTTATGAATCCAGCAGCCTGTGAGCAGACACCCTTTGGTCCATATTCTTCTTCTCTAGCCATAGCTTCTGAAAAATGGAAAGTGACCAACAAAATGACTAGTGACGTATTATAGGGCAACAACAAAATCCATTATTATGGAATTCTTTGCAAGATGCTCCAAGTCTGACCCTCATTTTGCATTTTCCCCCCTATTGTTCTTTACCAGATCAATAGATCTGCTAACCCATCTATGGTACACTGTATTCTATGATTGATTGTGTATCATGAATTAACGAATACCTGTGCAGAATCAAAGAATGAAAATTGTGTGATAAAATGACTAGCATGGAAATCTGAGAAAGCACCAATATCATCACCATCATCATCATCGAGTGCCTTCTCCGCAACCATGGATCGCCATTCTACTCTTGTTTCTTGCTTTGATGGTGCAGGCTGTCATAGATTGACTTGTCCATCTTTTGATGTTACTCGTCCATGTTAGTCTTGGTCTGCCTCTGCCTCTTTTACCTTGTATTTCCCTTCCAATATTACTTTTATTAGGCTGTTGTGTCTTTTAACATGCCCCAAAAATTTCATTTGTCTTGTCTTAATTGTATTTAGTAGTTCTCTTTTTATTTTCAGTTGTTTTAAAACTTCATCGTTTGTTTTCTTTTCTTTCCATCCAATTCTACCTATTCTTCTATAAATCCACATTTCAAAGGCTTCAATTTTCTGTTATGTTTTCTTGTCTAATGTCCATGTTTCTGCACTATACAAGAATATTGAGAAGATGTAACATTTTGCCATTCTTAGTTTCAGCCCTGCTGATATTTGTTTTGTTATAAGTATATTTTTCATGGCATTAAAATTACTTTTTGCCATACCTATTCTTTTGTTTATTTCAATTTTACATTTTCCATCATTGGTTATAGTATGTCCCAGGTAGTTGTAGCTCTGGACTGTCTCCAGATGAGAAAGCACCAGGCAAACACAAATCAGAAAGGAAATATGACAAATATGATGCCACTGGATAAGACAAATTCTGCAGAGACCAGCTGAGAGTATTATATGACAGTTCCTTTTTAGAAATGAGAAGTGACAGAGAGGAGAAGAGAATAAAAATACTTGAAGAAGAGAAGTGGAAACAGAAAGATGGAAAGACTTGAAAGAGGAATGATCTTTAAAAAATGGCACGAAACAAGACAGCTTGGTAAATGTTCGTTTGAGACATGTACTTGAGTGCTTAGTAAATGTTTGAGACTTGTACTTGGGAGCTTTGTAAATGTTTATTTGAGACTTGTACTTGAGAGCTTGGTAAATGTTTGAGACTTGTACTTGAGAGCTTGGTAAATGTTTGAGACTTGTACTTGGGAGCTTTGTAAATGTTTGTTTGAGACTTGTACTTGAGAGCTTGGTAAATGTTTGAGACTTGTACTTGGGAGCTTTGTAAAGGTTTGTTTGAGACTTGTACTTGAGAGCTTTGTAAATGTTTGTTTGAGACTTGTACTTGAGAGCTTTGTAAATGTTTTTTTGAGACTTGTACTTGAGAGCTTTGTAAATGTTTTTTTGAGACTTGTACTTGAGAGCTTTGTAAATGTTTGTTTGAGACTTGTACTTGAGAGCTTTGTAAGTGTTTGTTTGAGACTTGTACTTGAGAGCTTTGTAAATGTTTGTTTGAGACCTGTACTTGAGAGCTTTGTAAATGTTTGTTTGAGACTTTAACTTGAGAGCTTTGTAAGTGTTTGTTTGAGACTTTAACTTGAGAGCTTTGTAAATGTTTGTTTGAGACTTTAACTTGAGAGCTTTGTAAGTGTTTGTTTGAGACTTGTACTTGAGAGCTTTGTAAGTGTTTGTTTGAGACTTTAACTTGAGAGCTTTGTAAATGTTTGTTTGAGACTTTAACTTGAGAGCTTTGTAAGTGTTTGTTTGAGACTTGTACTTGAGAGCTTTGTAAATGTTTGTTTGAGACTTGTACTTGAGAGCTTTGTAAATGTTTGTTTGAGACTTGTACTTGAGAGCTTTGTAAATGTTTGTTTGAGACTGGTACTTGGGAGCTTTGTAAATGTTTGTTTGAGACCTGTACTCTATAGGGAGTTTAAAGAGAGATGAAGATTGCTGTGAATAATTACATCTCTCCACTTCAATCAAACTCTTAGATGTTCACTTTCTTTACAACATAATCAAGGGTTCGCAGGCTGATAACACTTGTGACACACTGGTTGTACACACTACAATATATATTTATTGTTTATTGTTATAGCTAGTATGTCTCTTTAGAATACACAACCTGTCTATCTGCCTCAATTCATTTCCTCCTGGTTTTATCTGTTAGAGCAGATTTTGATTACTTGTTTTCTTTCACAAATAAATTTCTGATAACTTTTTCTATGTGGGAGCCTCAGGGCTGAGTGGTTAGTGTGCTCGCTTCCTGGTCAGAAGATTCGGGTTCAAATCTCAAAAGTGGTGGATTTTTTTTCTTTAGACCAACAAGGCTCTATGATTCACCCAGCCTTCAAAAATGGGTACCAGAGAATTTTCTGAGAAGTGGAGGCAGCCTGATGTGAATACCAACAACATCACCAAAAACTGGTCCATAGTCATGGAATAATATGGTCACTAACATCATATAATCCATATTTCTAGAGAGGTATAGAGGGAACCTTTACTTTTACTTTCCACATGCAGATTTTGCAAATGTTTCACTGATATGGTAGGAGGTAACAAATCACAGTCCACTGTTATCTGAATGTACATCCATGATGACCTTGGCAGTAAGAGTAATTTTTGTTGTGTCCTTTTCCAGTTAAGACCTCTATTTGGAGATGCTGATTACTTGGAAGACCAGCATCTATTGATAGCTGTGAAAGGTTCAGGAGATGACCATGAGTCTTATGGTAAGCTGAACCTCTTGTATCTTTAATTTCCCAATCCCAAAAATGCTGCAGTCAAAGTTTAAAACTGTCATACAAGATAATAAATCTTTTGATAAATTTAACTTCTACTTGGTTATTTGGTTATTTGGTTATGGAAGGCCCCGGTATCACTGCAAACGAATTAAAATCCATAATTGCTCAACCGCCCGTGCCAGCGTAATCATCCGAATTAATATCTCATCTCCCAAACAAAGAAAGGTAACTGTAGTCCCCATCGTAGCAGTCTCAGCACACGCCAAAAGACATAAGGCGAAACCGCGCAGAAAGTGAACACAGCCAACTGTTCCCTGTCATACGATATCATCATTCATCATTAACAATTGGAATATCGAAACATGATCAAAACGGATGAGACACACAGCTCACGGTGTGCACAGAGCACTTAACTCAGTAGCTCTTACAACAAGCCGGACTTGGAATATGAGGAAACTGCAACAAGGAATTTTCATGCATAGCCTTCAATTATTCCCGCTGCCTATCCACAATATACTGGAAGTTCACGTCCTCTTGAAAATGATGATCATCGTATTTTTAAATGTTTAATATCTCCTAGCATTTATATCATAGTCCAAAGATACAGCAACATTTAGCCACAATGTCAAGATGTAACAATGTATCATATGATAAATCATCATTCTTTTTTTTTTATACTACTAATGTCATCTTTCACCTGTGTTACCAGGGCTTTATTATGAGGGAAGTAAAGAAACGCTATGACCTTCCAGGCATGTCGTAAAAGGCGACTAATGAGGTTGATCGGTAGCTTGACATTACTAGTCATTGTAAAAAGTATTATTATGGAAACAGAACCATAGATTTTAGAAGCAGTGTTTTCTGCAATATGTGTCATTTTGGCACGCAAGGTTTCTGTTTTTTAGATAGCTATTCTGCCCTATGTGCCGTCTTCAGCTCGAAAAGACAATAGATAGATAGAATGTCATCTTTAACTAACCTTTCCTCAAATCATCTGGTTTTGCTACTTACCTATTCTTGTCATTATTTTCACAGGGGAGTGTGTGATCTCTCTAAAGGACATGTTCACAGGGGAACCTTGCTACTTTGAGACTACTATGACTCATTTTGGTGAGGAAACCGGAAAGTTAAAGTAAGCATTTTTGTTTTTGTTCATGTTAATATTGTTTTTCTGAGTTTTCTGCATCTGAATATATTGAGGTGAATCTCTGTTCTATGGATATTATGATGCAACAACCCAATATTGACTTTGTGTTACTGGGACCCAATAGGGAAGCATTGAATTGCCATATTATGTTCAAAAGGTTGGGTTCCTTATCTTGTAAAGTAGTCACATGACATATTCTATTGTGGCTGGGTGACCATATAAACTTTTACTGCACTAGACAAACACTGTATTCCACAACATTTGGAGGTCTTCCTCTCTGTCACTATTTTTACCCAAACTCTGTGAGCTATAGTTCATTCAGAAGTTCATGCCCACAGAGTTTATTAATTATCTCTGAAACTGTTTGATGAATTTCTGTAATTCTTTTTCATGAAATCTTATTTTTCCACCGTCCTTCAGTCTGATTTTTTGCCTTATT
This sequence comes from Megaustenia siamemsis, assembly GCA_032433765.1. Classification (NCBI taxonomy): domain Eukaryota; kingdom Metazoa; phylum Mollusca; class Gastropoda; order Stylommatophora; family Ariophantidae; genus Megaustenia; species Megaustenia siamemsis. Next base: position 56,798,296 of record JAVIAB010000108.1, read on the forward strand.
GTCATGCATTTAGGAAAGATTTTGGCTTATTTGAGGTATATAAAAATATTGTTTTCTTGCTTATCCTAAATGTTAGGATTTTACAATATCCATATTTGTCTCAACTCATCAATTAAAAAGGCAAATTTCACGTGCACACCACACAATTTTAGCACCGTTTTGCACTCTTAACTTGTTAGGCGCGCTCCACTCCGAGGTTGTTTTTTTTTTTTGGAATTTCATTTCCGGTTTCTTGTTAAATTGGTCCAGAGGCATATTTTGACAAAATATTTACTATTAATAAATATTCCTGTATGTGTGATAATTTGTAAGCTGTTGTGAAGTGACTACTTGATTTTTAAAACCATGAAGAGTTTAAAGTGTAAATTCATCACTATGCAAAAGGTAACTCTGTTATTGTACATGCACTTTTGCAAGGAATCGAAAAGGGGTCAGTTATATTACTATTCAATTTAATACGGATATGCCTTTGGCTTGCATTGTTTGATAATTAACATAATTTACAGTAAAATCTAATGTTTAGAGCACGCGGTTGGATATTTTCCTAAAATTATATAACAAAAAACAATTTGTGCAAAATTCAAACTACCTTTGTACTTAAATGTTATAAAATCTGAAGGTGGGTGAAAAAAATAAGATTTCATGAAAAATTACAGAAATTCATCAAACAGTTTCTGAGGTAATTGATCAACTCTGTGGGCACGAATTTGTGAATGAGGTAATGATAACAGATATGTTGAAAGATCTATGCTATATGATAGATGATAAGTTAAAAATGATTGTATTTTATTTTATTTGTTCATTTTTAACAGAACTATTTCATATATAGTGCCATAGTTGAGAGCAGAGCTGCAATATATACATCTTTAGTTCTCCTAAATTGCTTTTTAATGGACAGTTATTCATAATAATAATAATGCCAAGTCTAATGCATGCAACTTTGATTGTCTTACATGACAAGCAAGGAGTCACAGTTGAATATTTTCTGACCCAACTCACACAAGCAACTAATAACAACAGTTTTTTCTCTGAATGCTTGGTTAGCTATTTAAAATATCTCTAGTCTTAAAGTAAAAAAAAAGTAAAGTACCCCTGTCATGCCAAGTGGCGTATAGGGAAATATGGTGTTAGTGACCCTATATTTAACAGACCTTCAGCACATGATTTTTGGGGTAACGTGGTCAGTATTACGCCCATGCTGCTTTACTTTCCAGAAAAAAATCCAGTACCCATTTAAGGCTGGGTGAACCCAGAAGCCATCGGTTGGGATCGAACCCTACCCTTTGTCCTTTGTAGTCCAGTTCACTAACCACTGAGCTATCGCGGCTCCCCTCTCTAGACTTACTTCAAAATAAAATAATCTTATCTTTAAAAGCTATGTATCCTATTCTAGCCTATATTATTAGCCTTCCTGGTAGTTAATTCTGTCTCACATTTTATTTCATCTTATCCATCAGTAAATTGGTAGGAATAAAACCCTGCCAAGAATATATAGAACAACAAAACTTAAATGGTTGAGCCACCTGGTCAGAATGAATCCTCACCAATCACCATCAAGGGCGTTCTTCTCGAGAATGCATGGAAAAAGACCAAGAGGAAGACCTAGAAGAAGATGGATAGATGCAGTGATAGAGTCATGTAACAACAAAGGAAAATCACTAATTCAGACAGTTTGAGCAGCTCAAGAACGACAAATGATATAACCACGACACCTTTTCGGTATCAGTGAGAAATAGAAAAGAGAAAAAGAAGATCCATCAGTAAATTTTCCCCAGTGTTAAACCTTGATTTCCTGATAGTTCAAACAGTATTTACACTCAAAACATCATTCTTCCTTATTCCTTCTCCATCCTTCCACAGAGGTGAATGGTACATCTCCACAGGATCAGCAGTAGGTAGCAGATCAAAGTCTAGCAGGAAAACATATGGTGAGAATTTAAGTCCTGTTTCTCTCCTTCTGTAGCCATAGCTTTCCAAAAAATGAGGAAGATACTATGCAATCCATTTTTGACAATAGAAATAAGAAAAAGAGTTCTTAAATGTTATGTAGAGCCAGTCTTAACATATGGATGTGAATCATGGACAATAGGACAACAGACAAGAAAATCACTGGAGTCTGTAGAAATGTGGTTTTACAGAAAAATGTTGAGAATACCATGGACAGCTAAGAAGAGTAATGAAAACGTTCTGAAAGAGGCCAAAGCAAAAAGAGAGCAAATTTCCAATATTAGGAAGAAACAATCATCATTTTTGGCCATGTAATGAGAAGAGAACAACTGGAATATATTGTAACAACTGGAAAAACTGAGGGATGAAGAGATAGAGGGAAGTAAAGAGAAAAGATACCAGACAGCTTAAGAGAATGGCTTTGGCAGGAAGTCAACAAGATAAATGATAAATAACTGTCGAGATCGAAAGTTGTGGAGAGACATGATCTCCTACTCCAGCAGGCCCGGTAATTTATGATGATGATGATATAGCCATACGTCAAAAAATGTAATTCTTTTGTTACAGTGTCCAAACATTGACACATATATAAATGCTTCTGTGGTCAGTCTTGACGTTTTGTATCAGTTAGTTGTACCTGTGGACAAATGATTTTTTGTACAACTTGGGATATTGTAGCAAAGTTCATCATAAACCACATTTATCACAATAAAATTCATCATAAAACACCTTTGTTAAGAAACAAATATCATAATCCACCTTACTTATTAGTCATATTTGCTTATAAGCCACTTTGGTTAAAAAACAACTGTATTATTAACCACCTTCCCCACAAATAAATCAAATGCATCCCAAGCCTGATTCATTTAAAATTGAAATATTTTATGCTTCTTCTTCTTTCCTTCCTCATTTGTTTTTCAGTGGGGAAGATATAGTTTCCTGTATTTTGCTCTTCTGTTGGCTTCTCCTGCTGATATGTTTCTAATATTCCATTAGTCCATGTTTTTCATGGTCAGCCCTTGAGTTTGGTGTTCTTGCAGTGTTTATTGAAGGTTCGTTGTGTTTATTTTATTTTTTTTTTATCTTATCACATGGCCAAATCATTTTATCTGTTGTTTCTTAATGTATTCTATGGCAATAGTTATTCCTAGCATTTTTTTCTCAGTTCTTCATTTCTGATATTATCTCTCAGGTTGTCTCTTATCATTTATCTAACACATTTCAGTTTTGTAGTGGTTATGTTTTTTTTATTGGAATGAAGATTGTGTTAAGCCACCTTCCCCAAAAACAAATCCATTGCAAGTCAATTAATCATCTTATGCCTAATTAATTATAAATAAAAATACCCTTTTATGTATCTTGTCATAATATTCAATTCAATTATCAGCTTGCCATTCCTAACACAAGTCATCTTTTTCTTTGTAGAAATTGTTGCACTGGACACAGAGTATCATGACCCAGAAGAGTTTTTATCCTTGTCACCACCAGTGGACACAGGACACACAAACATATTCTCCACACTGTCACAGGCTTCCTCCACTCAACATAATCTAGATGGAGATCTAACCATTACAATCCCAACACATTACGTTAATCACAACATCATCAAGCGAGCACCTTCAGACCCTGTCCCAGACACACCAGAAGAAGACGTACTCGGGGTTATCATCCCTCCTCCTTTGCCTAACAAGCGTGGGAAAACACCTCATATGGGACAAGTTAGCCTGCAGACCTCCAAAATCTTAATCCCACCTGGAGCAAAATCTGGGGACGCATCTGGAGGGCTGATGACTTCAACCATTTCTGGTTCCCTAGACTCTGTGGCAGTATTTGATTTAGATGGTGCTTGTGGAACAAGTCGCACTTCTCAGGGAACTAAATTTAATGGCCAGCAGTTGATTGCAGCCTCAGCAGCTCTCCAAGCACAGCAGATGATGAAGAAGCTGGATAGTGGATCACCTTCTCCCCCAGGTAGGACAAACTTTAAAGGAAACATGTATCCCGCAATTAGTGCAAAACCTGCAGGCAAGAAGACAGATTCCAAATCTCCGTCACGAACATCTCCACTTGTATGGCAAGCACGGATAGAAGGAGATGAGTTTATCTCACCACCAACACCTTCTGATTTAATGATCATTCCTTCTGCACCTCCTTTACCTGAAGAGGTAAGTTGATTGTTTTGCAGATGTCCTTTGTATTATGCAAATGCAATTGTTTTATTAGAGGCTGTACTTCAACTGAATCTACTCAGGGCTTTAATTTTTCCAGCTACTACTCACAACTTACTAGATAGCTTGGTATCATGGCATGGAAAATAGCCAACAACAAAATTGAGAATGATTAACCTGGAGTGCATCAAAAGAAACAATGTACTGTCCACTATGTCATATTTTTTGTGAAACAAGAAATAAAAATCTATTTTAGCCAAAGAAGGATTTTTGCTTAGAAATAAAACTGAGAAAAAGCTGTATGATATTTTGCCTCCTCATGAAAATAATACTGTACATAAGAAACAATATTTGGCTTGGAAATTCCTTTTGCAATCATTAAAAAGACAGAATCCATAAAGACTTGTAGCTGCAAATTCAATGGGAGACAACTAAGTGGGGAGCACTTTTGTAATGGCTTGTTGATGTATGGTTTTTTTTATCACTTAGAGTCTTGCGCCATTGACACATATACACTGTAAAAATGTGTTGCTTCTATGTCCAGTAATTTGGACTGAGTGATAATAAGCAATGTAAATACATGGTTCCAATTTTAATTATCCTGGAATTCAAATTTAAAAAAAATTTTTTTTAATTCCGGATGTGTGTGTGTATCATGAAGACACAAATGTTCCAAAATTATTGTTTCTCTGTCTGGCAATTTGGGATGACCATCAGGCTGGAAAGCACTGCTTTATTGCATCATGCTGACCATGACTTTAGGGATGGGGGGGGGGGGGGGGCTGCCAAAGAACCTAGTCTGGGGGCCCGCTTCACGATGTGGGAACCATGGTGTAGACAGATTTGGTCAGACCACTTCTGAAGTAGAATATATAAAGTGATAACAGATTTAATTGTTTGACCATACAAAAAGACATAACAGAGCATGAACCACACAGATGTCAACAAACTCTACAAATACAACAGACTGAGGGTGCTCTATATGAAGATGGATAAAAGGAGTATTAGAAACACTTGAAAATATGGTGGCAGAAAGCTCAACCAAAGAGCAAAAGACAACAAACTATCTCTCCCTCAATTCTGAAAAGCAAGTGAAAAAAGAAAGAAGGAACCACAAGTGGTGCTCTGATCTCTCCTTGTGAAGTGAATAACATTTTCACTGTCATCAGAGTTATAATATGCTCGTGGACTTCTCTCCCTGTTTTTCATGTGCTCATATTCTTGTTACCATGCCTTATCCCTCATGCCATTTGGTGAGTTGTCCATCAAGAAGTCCTAATCTACCCGAGTTTTTCTTTGCATCTCATTGCAACCTGTGAGCTGATTAAGCTATCAAGCCCCCATTCTTTTCTTGATGTTATCATTCCAATTCTTTCTATGTATGATGTTTGTATCTCACCCTCTTTTATATGGGCTGTAGAGCTTCTGTGTGTCTGAAATGTAAGGAAACGGTACCAAATGAAAGGGACCCTGTGTTTTTCCTTACTTCTGGCCTGATCATCTAGTCCCTTATTTATTATCGCATAACTGCACGTAGTATGCACTCAACACTACCTCCTTATGATTATCTTTTGGTTTATGGCTGTTGGGGCATGACGGAACTCAAGTCCTAGTGATCTAGTGGGTAAGTAACTGATGTTATTACATGTAATGGAAAATACCAACATTGGGATTATTGTATTCGCTATCACTCTCTGACTATTTTCTTCCATAATATACGGCATGATATCTCATTCATCTCTAGAGTTTGTTAATACATATTTAATACATCACTAACTGTCAACACTTACACAAAGTACAAGTAGAGTTTTAAGATATTTCATTACCATTCAGGAATAGGTTCACATTTCACTTATGTCTCTCTACTGTTCACTGAGCAAGGCTTATCTCTCTAGTAAATGAGCCTGTTCAATACAACCTCTACTATCTTTCGTGGTAACATTTCTGTGGCTTTGCTAACTAAAGTCATTTCTCACTAAGCTCTCATGAGTCTCAAGCACACTATTCACTACATTATTCCTAACACGATATTCACTACATTAATCCTAAAACAATGTTCACTACATGGATCCTAACACACTATTCACTACATTAGTCCTAACACAATATTTGCTACATGAATCTTAACACAATATTTGCTACATCAATCCTAACACAATATTTGCTACATGAATCTTAACACAATATTTGCTACATCAATCCTAACACAATATTTGCTACATGAATCTTAACACAATATTTGCTACATCAATCCTAACACAATATTTGCTACATGAATCCTAACACAATATTTGCTACATCAATCCTAACACAATATTTGCTACATCAATCCTAACACAATATTTGCTACATCAATCCTAACACAATATTTGCTACATCAATCCTAACACACTATTTGCTACATGAATCTTAACACAATATTCGCTACATCAATCCTAACACAATATTTGCTACATCAATCCTAACACAATATTTGCTACATCAATCCTAACACAATATTCGCTACATCAATCCTAACACAATATTCGCTACATCAATCCTAACACACTATTCACTACATGAATCTTAATACAATATTCGCTACATCAATCCTAACACAATATTCACTACATCTTTACTTCTCCTCCTTCGGATCTTTCCATTACCATACTATCATCTTCAGACCTGATGGTGATAACTTCACTTCTGAACATCTCCTTCCTTACAACTCCACAGTCATCCCTCTGAAGCTCTGTCCACCTCTACAGTCAGTCGTCTGTCTTTGTTCGTTATATGTTGCCAGTGAACCTTGAAGATTCACATTTTCCACTTGACCGTTCTGAGTTCATACTCACAACATTTCTGTCACACTCAACAGAAATACTTACTCCAAAAATACTTCTATCTATAATCTTCCCTTCTTTTCATGTAAGATAACTATCCTTATTTTCTTACACATTAACACTCATAGTTCCCTGAATGATAGTTTTTTGCCTGACCTGATGAAATGATGTTGTAAATCCCTAATAATTATCTTATATATATATATATATATATATATATATATATATATATTTCACAACTTCAATAAACAACTGCCGATGTGATTGATTGATTGATTGATTGACATGAGTTGATACGAGCTTGCTGCTCTTTGACTCATTAGATGTGGCGGGTTGTAATTACTTTCTTGACATTCCCAGCTCTTACTAGAGAGGTTGGAGTTTGTCTGTCCCAGGCTATGCTGGGAAACTACTAGTCCAGCCCAGAGGTACTGCAATATTGAGTCCTCTATATCAGTAACAGCCACCACTACGGGGAACATGGCAATCCTAGTTTCTATTAGCCAGTCTGTTTTGACGCAGACTGTTACCAGGGGAGACCACGAGGAGGTAGAACTGCTAGGTTTTGGTTGGCTGATGGTGTGTCGACCCTGCTATTGCGACCGCAGGTCGCAGGCGCTTGTGCTCCCCCAACTGTCGATGTAGAATGTTGTGGAGACACGATTGCTTCTGCCATCCAGGCTGAAGGTGAATATGTTGGGTGAAGATGCACTGATAACATGACTTGCCATAAACTAGTGACACAAAGCATTCACACTCATTTAATGAACTCTAATAAAAGTAACAAGAAACCTACCCCAGCAGGCACTGTTCTTATTGGTCAAGACAAAAATATTATAAATGGCCAAACTACCTTGCTCTATCCAGTTTTTGTTTCCTCATTGTACGAGGAAGAATGTCATGCTGATCCCTTTTTTTTTTAGATGTTTTAAACCTTAACTTTTGACATTAAAAAATAAATTCAAGACTTGTGTAGGAGTGAGAGAAATGTCAGTTAAACAAGAAGTCTCTTCTATAATAAGGAAGAGAAGATGGGCCCATATCAGCCACTTGATGATGAGAAATTACTAAAGAATCACAAAGGAAGTCTTTAATTTGGAAACAGTAGGAAAGAGTATAAAGAAGGCACACATTTGAGTTTAGCTACCTCCTCCTTAGCAAGTGTACCCACATACTTATATCCAGTTATATCGCAGTGGACTAGAATTCATTATACTTTTGTTTTATTTAATTTAAAGCAGGCCTTCATTATTGTTCCTGACAGGTAAGATAACTCTGCTTCTGCTACATTCGCCCAACAACTACTCTGCTTCATTGTTCAAAAGCAGAAATTGCCTCTAAAATTGTTGTAGTTGTTAGTTTATTCATCTCTAAAATAATGCTTGCATTTACTAAAATCTATTAAAACTAACCAGACTCCCTGTCTCCCTTCTCCCTCCATTTTCTCTCTTCATTTCTTCTAAAACCATTTCAGGAGTCTAGAAAGATACAAAGTTCTAGTTGTTGCCATCCTTGCTGCCTCAACATTTGTCACTTGAAGTTGTAGCATTTCTTGGATGTTGTCAATCCATCTTATTCTGGATCTACCAAGGACTCTTCTTCTATTTCTTGTGTTAATATATATTTTGTACGGCATAGAATCTTTTGGCATCATTCTTTCCTGATCAGCAAACAATTTAATTTGTTGTTTTTGTACGTAGTTTACAGTTGATTCAGTGCTCAATCTCTCTCTTACAGCAGCATGTCTAACTCTGTCAGTCTGGTCATTCCAAGCAACTTTTTCAAACATCTCATCTCTGTGGTGACTCATCATCATCATGTACCCTGCCAATTGGCGTAGGCGATCATGTCCCTCCACAATCTTCTATCTACAGTGCATCGTATCAGTTCTGTTGTTGACTGTTTTCCATGCCATGACACCAAGCTATCCAGTATTTTCTCTCTTTGTCTTCCGCGATCTCTCTTTCCTTTTATTTTGCCAGTTGTAACCAAGTATTCCAACTTTCCTCTTCTCATGATGTGCCTGTGGTGACTAGCTTCCCTTTATATTTTTTCATGAATGATCGTCTTTGCCTCTGCTAGCACAAGGTGGGACTCAATATACTCTGTATAAGATGTTTCTTTGTGAAGATAGGTGGGTGCTGTCTTGTGTTGAGGTATAGGATCTAGCTGTCCTCATATTTGTTTTGCCTTGTTACATTGAGTCTATATTTTTTTTTATCCATTTTACCATCTTCAGGAAATTTTTTCAAAATATTTGAAGTCTGTCACTTACTTTATAATGTTGTGCTATATAGCTATGTTTAAAATCCATTTTTGTCTTCATTTTGTCTATTGTCATGACTTCTGCTCTACCAGTGCTATTTTCATGTTATTCAGTTTGCATACTTTATTCATGAACAACAGATGTTGTTGAAGATCTTTTTCATTGTAAGCTTTTAAAACTTGATGATCAGCAATGAGTAGTTCATTGATATCTTCATTTTAATTTGTTTCAATTAACAAGACTGCAGCTTTATTCATAAAAACACTGTCATTATAATGTTTTGGGGAAAAAAACTAGATATAACATGTTGTTATCATCCATGCATATTAGTTTTTTATTATTATTTCATATCACGGGGTGTTGTACTCAAAGACATACATAGAATATAATGTCCCTCTATATATAAATATCCTCAGTCTTCCTTATCAGTTTCAATGTTGAATTCTTTCAATGTCAGACTGTTAAGCTGTCTAGTGTTTTCTGTTCTTATCTTCCTATGTCTCTCTTTCCTTCCACCTTGCCTATTGTTACAACATTTTTAAGTTTTCCTCTTCCAAACACAACCAGAAAAGATAGATTGGCTTTGTTTCCTGCTAAAATGAATAAAAAGTTCTTGTCTTCATTTAAAACTAATTATTTTATCTATTCATTTTGATGTTATTTTCAACATTCTTCTGTAGAACCACATTAATAATGCTGTCAATGATATTCTTGGCTGTTAATTGTCCATGACCTACTTCCATATGATAGAATAGGATTTATCAGTAGATTAGACTGATGCTTAATAATACCCTCAACTGCTTGCTTTAATCTCATTTATGCATAAAAATACCCCAAGTCTACAACATTCCTCTCATTTATAAAGTATATGATGGCAGTGGCTCCAACTTGTGGCACTACATAAAAATGTAAATATTCAAGCTTAATTCATTTTTCTTAATGGAGAACTGGTTGGGCTCGAGGCAAGATGCCAGTCTCAAGACAAAGAGGTTGTGAGTTCAAATCTCAGCTGCACCAGTTGGGATTTTCATTTGTAATTTCTCTCTGCGGAGAAGCAACCACCCCTTGTCTCAGCAGCAAGGCCTGGCTTGAAACATCAATTACTCATTGGCAGAAAAAATATGAGTACCTCTGAAGAATAAGTTATTTGCTTGTGTTTACCCCTGTGCACTCAGCTGCCAGGGAAAAAAGGATTAACATGCAAAATTCAGTTTCAGGTCTCTAGGGACTTCACGAGAGGTGCAAACTGGTGAACACACACACAAAAATAAAGAACAAATTCTGAACATTCTGGTAGAGTCATGCTTCTGAGAAAAGATGTTTCAAACATTTGACATTTTTTGGTGTAAAATACAGCCATACCTTGACATATGATCATCTGAGTTACAATTTTTTTTTTTGGTTGTAATATGAGGACGTGCAGTGGGAATACACATATTAAGAGGAAATACTGTGATGTCTTTTTCTATATTTAGCATGTTTGTTAAATCTAGTTGGAAAATGAAACAAAATATTGGTGAGTTATAAAATTGTAAAGCAAGAAGTCTTTTTGAGACTTGAAGGCATATATAGCATATGTTACTATCGACTTATGATATTTCCAATTTGCAATGAGTTTTTCTAAAAATAACCCCATCATATGGCTGCATTTCACTTTTAACAACAAATATTTATTAAACTTAAGGTTTAAGTTTTTCTGAACAGATTGAGCGTGCTACAGAAAAATCATATCTAGATCATATTTCTGAAATGAAAAGTAAAAAAAAAGTAGTAAAGTACCCGCGTCACGCCAAGTGGCGTATAGGAATATGGTGTTGGTGACCATAAATTTTATAGACCTTCGGCATATGATTTTTAAGATAATGTGGTCGGTATTACACCCATGCCGCTTTACTTTCCCAGAAAAAAATCTGGTGCCCATTAAAGGCTGGGTGAACCGGAGGCCGTCGGTTGGGATCAAACCCTACCTCTTGTCCTTTGTTGTCCAGTTCACTAACCACTGTGCTATCGCGGCTCTTCTGAAATGAAAAGGACAATTACATTCATCATCATCATGTGTCATACCAGTTGGCGTAGGCGATCATGTCCTTCCACAATCTTCTATCTACAGTGTATCGTATCAGTTCTGTTGTTGACCGTTTTCCATGCCATGACACCAAGCTATCCAGTATTTTCTCTCTTTGTTGTCCACAATCTCTCTTTCCTTTTATTTTGCCACTTGTAACCAAGTATTCCAACTTTCCTCTTCTTATGATGTGCCCAAAAAATGTTGATTGTTTCTTTCTGATGTTTTTTAGGACTTCCCTTTTTGTGTTGGCCTCTTTGAGAATTTCTTCATTGGTCTTTTTAGCTGTCCAGGGAACTTCAACATTTTTCTGAGAAATCCCATCTCTGTGGCCTCTATCATCTTTTCATTTGTTTGTCTACTGTCCATGGTTCACTTCTATAGGTCAGAATTTGTTCTATATAGCACCGATGAACTCTCTTTCTCACTTCTATTGACATAGGTTTGTTGCATAAGATATTTTTCATTTTCTGAAATTCTATTTTGGCCTGAGCTATAGTGCTTTTTATTTCTGTGGTGCATCTTCCATCTGATGTTATTATTGTGCCCAAGCATTTGACATGTTGCACTTGTTTCAGATTTGTCCTGTTTATTTTTATGCTGCATGATGGTGATGTTTGTTTCTTTGATATGACTATTACTTCTGTTTTCATACCATTCAGACTGAGACCTTTTTTGTTTCAATTAAATTACCAATGATAAACTGCTGTGTACCATATATTTCATAAAACATGTAGTATTTCATGTACTTTCTGTTCCCAGAACATCTACCCCTCAATAGCAATACGTCCTTATGAAGAACTCAAAAAGCCAACAACAGTTCAGGAGTGGCTAACAGGGTTAGGCCTAGCAGAGTACATCAGTGTTTTCCTGCGCTGCGGCTGGGACTCCATGAGTACCCTTGCCGGTTTGAACATTGCTGGGATTATGAAAATGGGTATTCGAGATGGGGAACACCGCATGCGCATCTTAAACAGCATTCGTGAACTAAAAGGAGCATCAACATGACTACAATAAAATATTCATTTCAATGGGAGCCTTCAGTATTTGTAAAATTCAACCTTCCTGATATTTCCTTCAAAGATGGAGCTCTGTTACTTTTCTGCCACATTTAGATAAAACAGTGTCTGTTTGTGGTGGTCAGATATTTCATTTCAGGAGTCTTCGTTATTATCGGGAGAAGTTTACTTTTTCATTATGGAGGAAAGACAGATAACTCTGCCATGAAATTATCACAATTACAGTAATTATTTCAAGTGATATCCCATTTAACTGAAACTGAAGACGCCATATTTTGATGCATTTGCCAGAAAGCTGTGTTTCTCTGACATGTTGGCGATTGTTGGTGATGGTTGGCGATGGTCGGTGATGTTTACTGTGTTGCTGCATGGTTGTGATGAATACAAACAGTTCTGATAAGCATTAATCTGACAGTTCAAAAAGCATTAACTTGACAATAAGTGGAGATTTTCTGTGAAGCCTTTTTCCAGTATTCATAAAGATTTTCAGTTCTATTTTATTTTATTGTCAATAATTATGTTATGTTGTTCCTTAACTGCTTGGACTAAACATTTTAAATTGATTGATATATAAATGGATTAATAGCAGTGTACTTCTTCATCTTCATCTTTTTCTTGTTCTCTCTGATACATAACTGCTTTGATCTCACACACAAAATATATGGTTGTCTTATGCTTCTTGTCACCAATGATTCGTCATTTTTAGGGATATAGAAAGACAACAACAACACTTGGAAGCCCACGTGAAGCAGACAGGCCTGAAGAACATGTTCTTCTGATTGTTTCTACTCCCCCACACACACATAGACTGATGTCCATTGAATTACTTTTTTTTTAGTTTAATGTAGGTTCTCTGGTGTATTTTTTAATATGATGTAGACTCAAATCTGAATATCTTTGCTTAATCTCCCTTTCTGGAAGTTTATGTATGTCACTGTCGTATCATCCAATAGATGTTCTTTATGCTATTTTTCCTTTTAAACTTTTTATAATTAAAACTTTAATATTTTAAAAGATGCTGTGTCCTAAATCTGAGTTTAGCTACCTCCTTCTTAGTAAATGTCCCTGCTTATATCCGGTTATATTGCAGTGGACTAGGAGTCACTGTACACTTGTTTTGTTTAATTTAAAGCATTATTGTTCCTGACAGGTAAGATAACTCTGCTTCTGCTACATTCACCCAACAACTTCTCTGCTTCATTGTGCACTCTAATGGATGTTGAAATGTATTGTGGTTTACATTGAGCTGTGTTACTTGAACTGCTCAACCTAAAACACCTGGCATCCGCATAGCATTACTTGCTATTGGGTTACCTTTCCACATCTATTCCCACTTACTTTCCCAGACTGGATAGTCTATTGTCTATTTGTAGCCCCACCACAGAGAGGTGTAGTAGGATCTTGATCACTTCAGGTTCACTGATACAGAGAGAAGTCTAATAATTTTCATCAAATTTATTACCAACTTTGAACCAGAATCAGCTGTAATTTTTGTAAACACATTCACTACCAAGGGTTGTAACAAGCTGTAGCTGTGCCATTTTTTTGTTTTAATTTGAAATAACAGCAAAAATATAAATTACAATGATTCTAAAACATGTATTTTCATGGGACCATTTTTTCACGAAATCAGAAAATAAGAGAATTGTAAAGTTCTAGCGGAATTAATTTCCAAAAATGTTGATAAATTAAAAGCCACAGGCTTGGCGCGCTGGGTACAAAAGCCGCAGCTCATGGTACAGAATGCGTTAATTTAAGTTTGACACTAACAGGCACAATTATTGTTATATCCAAAAGGCTTTTACCATGAGCAGGACAAACAAAATGAAATTGTTTGGCCACCTATCTCAGTCATCTAGTGAAGAACATTCTGCGAAGAACTGTGAATAGAACAAGAAAGAGAGAAGTAGGCTGAGAAAGAGATTGGAAGGTAGCATTAAAGAATGGACAAGCCTCAGTATTGCAGAGTTTTAAAAAAATGACTGAAGATAGAGAGAAATGTTGATAAAGTCCGTCAGTGGTGCCCCAAGCACTATGGGATGAACAAGGACAAGTAAACTGAGAACACGATGTCTTGTGGATGTAAGAATAAGTAGGTATATTACTTGTTGTATATCTTCTCTCAATTGCTGTTTTATATAATATTTTTTTTTTATTTTAGGTTTAGTTTAACATCAGCTCTTAATAGAGATTTTGATCAAAACGTCAACTTTGACTCTTACTTCTTGTGATAGTAAGTTAAAAAACTGTAAAGAGCCCCATCACGCCAAGTGGCATATAAGGAATATAGTGTTAGTGACCATAATTTTCACAGCACATGACTTTTAAGGGTAATGTGGTCGGTTAAAAAAAAAAAAGTAAAGAGCCTCCGTCACACCAAGTGGCGTATAGGGAATATGGTGTTAGTGACCATAAATCTTACAGACCTTCAGCACATGATTTTTGGGGTAATGTGGTCGGTATTACACCTGTGCCGCTTTACTTTCCCAGAAAAAATCCAGTACCCATTTAAGGCTGGGTGAACCCGGAAGTCGTCGATTGGGATCGAACCCTACCTCTTGTCCTTTGTAGTCCAGTTGACTAACCACAGAGCTATTGTGGCTAATGTGGTCGATGTTATGCCCAAACTGCTTTTTCTTTACCAGAAAAAATCAGGTACCCATTTAAACCTAGGTGAACCTGGAAGCCGTTGATCAGGATCGAATTTGATTTCTTGTCCTTTGTAGCCCAGTTTACTAACCACCGAACTATCATGACTTCTTGTAATGGAAATAGGAAATTACTGCTATCTTCTGACCTCAATAAGACTAGGGATCATATATAGGCTTTGGATTGATAAAATTGACATGTACACAGTAACTACAGATCACATTCTGGAAGAAAGTCAGCTCACTAAAGACGACAGAATGCATGGCCTCTTAAGATGGTACAGCTTTCCAAATTTAAGGGATTTTGTTGAGAACCTGAAGCAAGCCACACAGTTTATCTAAAGTGCTGTTTTTTTCTTTTGTTGAGAACCTGAAGCAAACCACATACTTTCTCTAAAATGTTGGTGTTCTTTATTGAGAACCTAAAGCAAACCACATATTTTCTCTAAAATGTTGGTGTTCTTTATTGAGAACCTAAAGCAAACCACATATTTTCTCTAAAATGTTGGTGTTCTTTGTTGAGAACCTGAAGCAAACCACACAGTTCATATAAAGTGCTGTTTTTTTCTTTTGTTGAGAACCTAAAGCAAACCACATATTTTCTCTAAAATGTTGATTTTTGTGTGTGTCTGGAGAATTAGAAACAAACCACTCCAAAACAGACTGTGTTCTTAGATTAACCATCCACACAATTTGTTTGTTGAGAATTATGATTGGAATTTGGTTATTTGGTTACGGAAGGCCCCAGTATCATTGCAAACGAATTAAAATCCATAATTGCTCAACCGCCCGTGCCAGCGTAATCATCCGAATCTCATCTCCCAAACAAAGAAAGGTAACTGTAGTCCCCATCATAGAAGTCTCAGCACACACCAAAAGACATAAGACGAAACTGCACAGAAAGTGAACACAGCCAACTGTTCCCTGTCGTACAATATCATCATTCATCGTAAACAATTGGAATATCAAAACATGATCAAAACGGTGAGACACATAGTTCACGGTGTGCACAGAGCACTTAACTCAGTAGCCCCTGCAACAAGCCGGACTTTGAATATGAGGAAACTGCAACAAGGAACACTTTTTATGCATAGCCTTCAATTGTTCCCGCCGCCTATCCACCATATACCGAGAGTTCACGTCCTCTTGAAAATGATGATCGTCGTATTTTTTAAAATGTATAGCGCTTGATGATGTTAGGTCATCATTTTTGACTCCAGTTCCGAACATATAGACATACAATTAGTCATCAGATTATCTTTGTCGCTTATTAAACAACAGACCGTAAGATTAGCGTACGGCCGGTCTAGGGATCTATGATGAGCCATTACGATGACATAGCACACACCAATGTCATACACACAATTTCGCTCCCTTTAGATTTCTGATTACTCTAGTGAAAGCAGCCTATGATGAACAAAACATGGTGCAAATTCTCTAAAGAGATAAAATTGCGGCTGACAAAGGTTTTCACAGTAATTAGTAACATGTAAATAACTTGCGTCAAGCAATTCCAACAACGGTCATGAACAGCACCAATGTGACGTAAAGCGCAGAACAAGTCTAGATGGTGGAAGGTCGCATTCACAACACTTGATTTGTCAAAAAGGAACTGCTGCCGGTGTATGACTTCGCTTTAGCGGCGCAAATGTAATAAGTAGATCATCATTTTTACTTTAACGCAGAAAAGTGCAATGAAGAACTGAAATTAATCAGATCCCGAATGCACTTACAGTACATTCGGGATCTGAAACAGTACATCATTATTGTCAACTATGGCAATGTTAAACAGTACATCATTATTGCCAACTATGACAATGTTAAACAGTACATCACTATTGTCAACTATGACAATGTTAAACAGTACATCACTATTACCAACTATGACAGTGTTAGACAGTACATCACTATTGCCAAGTATGACAATGTTAGACAGTACATCACTATTGCCAAGTATGACAATGTTAAACAGTACATCACTATTGCCAAGTACGGCAATGTTAAACAGTACATCACTATTGCCAAGTACGGCAATGTTAGACAGTACATCACTATTGCCAAGTATGACAATATTAGACAGTACATCACTATTACCAACTATGACAGTGTTTACCAGTACATCACCATTGCCAAGTACGACAATGTTAGACAGTACATCACTATTACCAACTATGACAGTGTTTACCGTACATCACCATTGCCAAGTATGACATGTTAGACAGTACAGCACCATTGCCAGTACGACAATGTTAGACAGTACATCACTATTACCAACTATGACAGGACTTCCGTTTCCAAGATGGCGGAATTGAGTCACGTTCTCTCTATCGCTGCAGAAATTCCGTTGGATTCTTATCAACTTCGGGTTTCCGTTCCAATTTTCTGCATTCCAGTCGAAATGATGTTCTGCTTGTTATATCTGCGCCATTGAATTGGCGTTGCACGCACAGCAATGCTCCGTTTTGACAATTCAAGTGTTGTGAATGCGCCTCTTCCAACGTCTAATGTTGATCTGCATTTTACGCCACACAAAGTGCTGTTCAGTGACCGCTTGATGGAGATGGTTGCCGCAAGTTATTTACAAGTTACAACGCATTAATGTGGTGTGCTCCGTCAAGTCGGTCAAGTCAGCATCTTTGGGAAGTTTGTACCATGTTTCGTTCGTTGTAGACTGCATTCACTAGAGTAATCAAGAATACATGGGCGCAGACATTTGTGCGTGCTACGTCATCATATTGGATCATCGTGTGTCCCAAGACCGACCATGCGCTAATCTTGCGTTTGGTGTGCATCGGGGATAATCTGAAGACGAACTGTGTTTTGTATGTTCGGAGTTGGAGTTAAACATGATGTCATAACATCATCAAGCGCCATACATTTACTATGACGATCATCATTTTCAGGAGGACGTGATCTTCCGGGCAATGTGATGGATAGGCGGCAGGAACCATTGAAGGCTATGTCTGCAAAGTGTTCCTTGTTGCAGTTTCCTCATGTTCCAAGTCCGGCTTGTTGCAGGAGCTACTGAGTTAAGTGCTCTGTGCACACCGTGAGCTGTGTGTCTCATCCATTTTGATCATGTTTCGATACTCCAATTGTGTACGATGAATGATGATATCGTATGACAGGGAACAGTTGGCTGTGTTCACTTTCTGTGCGGTTTCGCCTTATGTCTTTTGGCGTGTGCTGAGACTGCTATGATGGGGACTACAGTTACCTTTCTTTGTTTGGAAGATGAGTTATAATTCAGATGATTCCACTGGCACGGGCGGTTGAGCAATTATGGATTTTAATTCGCTTGCAGTGATACCGAGGCCTTCCATAACCAATAACCAATAACTATGACAGTGTTTACCAGTACATCACCATTGCCAAGTATGACAATGTTAGACAGTACAGCACCATTGCCAAGTACGACAATGTTAGACAGTACATCACTATTACCAACTATGACAGTGTTTACCGGTACATCACCATTGCCAAGTATGACAATGTTAGACAGTACATCACCATTGCCAAGTATGACAATGTTAGACAGTACAGCACCATTGCCAAGTATGACAATGTTAGACAGTACATCACTATTACCAACTATGACAGTGTTTACCGGTACATCACCATTGCCAAGTATGACAATGTTAGACAGTACAGCACCATTGCCAAGTACGACAATGTTAGACAGTACATCACTATTACCAACTACGACAGTGTTTACCAGTACATCACCATTGCCAAGTATGACAATGTTAGACAGTATATCACTATTGCCAACTACGACAGTGTTTACCGGTACTTCACCATTGCCAAGTATGACAATGTTAGACAGTATATCACTATTGCCAACTACGACAGTGTTTACCGGTACATCACCATTGCCAAGTACTATGCATACTGGTTCTCCACAAATTTCTACTGTGAATTAACATTGTTTTTGGCTTCCTACCAAACCTTTCTCTTAAACTGTCTTGTATCTTTCCTCTCGGTTTCTTTCTATTTTTATTTATCCCCTCAGTTGGTCATGCTATCGTTTTATAAATCAGTTCTTCGTATCTCATTACATGGCCAAAAATTATACTTTGCACATCTCACCATTAACATGAACCTAGCCTGTCAAAACTGACAGACTAATGAAAGATATTACATCTCACATATAGATAGCAACATTGACAGGCTAATATAGGATATTACAGCTCACATATAGATATGGCAACATTGACAGGCTAATATAAGATATTACATCTCACATATAGATTTGGCAACATTGACAGGCTAATATAAGATATTATATCTCACATATAGATTTGGCAACATTGACAGGCGAATATAAGATATTACATCTTAAATATAGATATGGCAACATTGACAGGCTAATATAAGATATTACATCTCACATATAGATATGGCAACATTGACAGGCTAATATCACATCTCACATATAGATATGGCAACATTGACAGACTAATATAAGATATTACATCTCACATATAGATATGTCAACATTGACAGGCTAATATAAGATATTACATCTTAAATATAGATATGGCAACATTGACAGGCTAATATAAAATATTACATCTCACATATATTTATGGTATAAGATATTACATCTCATTCATGATTTTGAAATGACAACATATTGTGGTGGTAAAAGTATTAAAAAAAAGACACAATAACCTTAGCTGAAAGTCATATTGAAGGGTAAATTAAAAGGTAAATGAGGTAGAGGCAAACAAAGACTGAAAGCAAAAAGAGATGTAAAAGAGAACCTATAACATCAAAGCAAGAGACATAATGAAATGGCAGTCTATGGTAGCCAACCTTCAGTGCAGAGACAGCACAAGATGATACATTAGAAAATGTGAAAATCTGTGAAATGTAAATATTAGTGGAAACTGAAATAGTAGACAAAGTACAAGAGTATCTAGTAGTGCAAGTTGTCTCATTTCTGTTAGTTCAGATATTACAGGAATGTGAAATATACCTCATTGTTCCCCTGTTATTTGTTTTGTTGTGATTCACCAATTGTCTTGAATAAGAGTATTGGCTCATTTTAGGTGTCATTGTAGGTTGTGACCAGCTAGACACCAGGTTGATAAGTCTGCTTTGGCCTTCCATTTGATGAAAAATGGTTTACCCAGTAACTGACAATGCTTTAACCACTCCCATCTCTTTAACCCAATAACTAACAGTGCTTTTATCCACTCCCATCTCTCTAACCCAATAACTGACAGTTCTTTTATCCACTCCCATCTCTCTAACCCAATGACTGACAATGCTTTTATCCACTCCCATCTCTCTATTTCATATCCTTAATGTATCTGTGAATGTTTGTGACACTCATTTTCCACTAAGAGAAATTCATTGACTGCTCTTTGTTTTAACGTATGTCACTCACAGACTTCAGTTTGGAAAATAAGCACAAATATAAAATATATATAAAAAATTATGCAGGGCCGCAAGTAGAGTTACAGTAAAATAAGCATAAAGTTGTGTCTAACAACTAAATTAGGAAAAAGACAAGACAAACAACAAAATGTTGGCAAAAGTTCATTTTAAAAGCTGAATCACTACCAAATACTAGAGGATGATGGAATGGCATGAGGTTGTGAGGGGAGAATTCAAAGATGCTGTACATAAAGTATTTTTTTTTTATTATTAAATTAAGAGAAATGAAATGTCTTACATTTGCAGAGTGCAGAAACATTAACTTTAAATAAGAAAAAACAAAGCAGAAAATTGAAGTGTGGAACTATAGGAGAATTGGACGGAAGGTAAAGAAGGCAAACAAGGAAGTTCTGGATCTATTGAAAATTTAAAAAAACTACTTAACACAATTCAAAAAGACAACACAAATTTTTGGGGCATGTGAAGAGGCACAATACCCTTCCAAAAGCCATTTTAGAAAGAAAGGTACAAGGTTGACGAGGCAGAGACAAACCAAGACTAAAGTGGGCTGATAGCATCAAGAGGTGCACAGGTGGAATATTTGACAATGTGCACCATCAAGACAAGAAGCAGAGTAAAATAGCACTCCATGGTAGCCAACCTTCAATGTGGAGACAACACCCTATGAATGGAATTGTATTACTTATTTGGAATCCCTCGTATGAGGCACGTATGACATCCCCCTGATAACAACTAGAAATCATGGAGGCAAGTGATCTCTCTGTATTACCTTTTGAGCCTAGGAACCTTAATGTAAAAGAAAAACAATATTAATTGATTATTCTTTACGTGTACTTACAAAACAAATACTTAACTTTACTATAATTCCGTACATTGACATCATTTATATAACATTGCTGTATGTAAAGAGTAACATTGTTTGTGAAACTGAATGTGTTACTATTATTAATTTTGACACTGAATAATTATGTATAAATGTTCTGTACATAATTTACTCATTTAAACTAAATTTCTTTGTGTTTCCAATAAGTGCTTTTTTCAGTGTTTAAACAAAAGTGTTGATGGTAAATGAAATCTGATAATTTGTAAACCTGAATGGTGCTGTAGAGTTGAGTTATATGTAGCTAGCTGGGTAATTCTGTTTTTGGTTCTTTGTAATGTGTTTATGTATGTAATGTGTTTATGTATGGCTGCAGCCAACCTTTGATGTCAAGATGAAACGTGTTGAATGTTGTTCATTCTGTGTTGTAGAGCTGTAAATATTTTAATATCTGTCTCCGTGGACAGAATCAATCAGGGTTTTGTAAATGTCATATGTTGTTATTATCACTTATATGTAGTGCAATTAACACTGCATGGGTTGTTGAGACTTTGTGTAAGTTGTTGATATTTTTAATTTGGGGTACAGAAAAAGTCAAAGTGATCATTTCTTTTATTTTTATTCAAAATCATTGTTTATTTTTGTCCAATCTCACATCTTCTTTATTTACTTTATAAAAGGGTAACGTAATCACAAGTTATTACTGATAGGAAGCTGATATAAGGATCAATTTATTAATGTAATGCCACAACGTTGAATTGAGCTATTAGCTTCTTGACCCAGGAAGTGATCTGGCAATCTGCGGTGACTTTCTTGATTTCCCAGGTTCTGCTGGTTAGAGCCTGTCAATATTAGAGGTAAATGCATTATTAGGTCTTCTTAATCAACACGGCCCAGTGAACTGTAGCTGTCCTCATCTCATTGGTCAGCCTGTTTTGAGGCTGAATTTTTCTGGTAGGTGAAGTGAGGTTTTGGTCAGCTTTGTGCTGCTGACTTTGTTGCAGGATGTCCAGTTCATTCTCCCCCTCAAAAGGAAATGAAAATGAGGTAAGAACTTAAATAGTACACAAGCTGTGATTGGTTGTTTTTTGATCCTACCAATCCATAGTTGACCTTGACAGTTGACATAAAGTTATTGGAGCCTGCAGCTTAACTGACAAAGTTGAGAATAAAGAATAGATATGTTTTTTTTTTATAATTTGGCTCACAAAAATGGTTCCTTTTTTTTCGACATTTATGCTCCTGAAATAAATCAAATTATTTTTTTCTTTGGTTATTAAGTTTTGTACACGTTTATATGTATTAGTAAGGCCTTGTCATGTATGTTTCCTGTGGAAAGCTTTGGGCCTCTATGATCACTGTCTTGTATCATCAATTTACATCATAACACTGTAACCATATAATTTTTTACAGAGTTTTCTTTATTTCTGCCATGGACTCCTCCCCTTTGTACTAAAATATCAGTGAGAAATACCACAAATAAATAAAAGTGAAAATTAAGGCCCTTGATCTCTCATTATGAGTCAATTGATGCTGTCATTGGAGTTAGGATTATAGTCCTTTATTTGTACATCTTTGTAACTTCATTTTCAATATTCCACCTGTTTAGCCCCACCTGTTTAGCCAAACTTGTTTATCCAAACTTGTTTAACCAAACTTATTTTCCAAATTATATGTAATTCATACTGAGAACAAACAGCTATGATAAAATACAGCAATGATAATTCGGCACCTATTGATATAAAAAGGGGAGTTAGAGAGGGCTATAATATTCTATCATGTCAATTCAACTTATATACTGAGTATATCTTTAAAGAAATCATGGGAATGTCAGGCCTAATCATTAATGGATATATAATCAATAATCTACGATATGTTGCTGATACCGTATTAATGCCAGAACATCCAGGAGACTTACAACTAGTGAACAAAGTAAACAAGACAAGCTAAGAATATGGTTTGGAAATAAATATTTAAAAAACTAAAACTATGATTATAAGCAGAGAAAACACAAAATATACAAGTTGATATCAAAGTAGACAGAAAGAACCTAGAGTGAGTTCAAAAATATAGCTATCTTAGGACATACTGTGATAAATGATGGAAAATGTAAGACAGAAATAAACAAAAGAGTAAAAAAAAAAAAAAGGTAAAGTACCCCTGTCACGCCAAGTGGCGTATAGGGAATATGGTGTTCTATTCTATTGTCCTTTCGAGCCGAAGACGGCACATAGGGCAGAACCACAATCTCAAAAATAGAAACCTTGCGTGCCAAAATGGCACATATTGCAGAGATCACTGCTTCTAAAATCTATGGTCTGTTTCCATAACAATGCTTTTTACAATGACAGCTTGTCAAGCCATCGATCAACCTCCTTAGTCGCCTCATACGACATGCCTGGAAGGTGACAGTGTCACTATTCTTTACATCCCACATAATGGGGCCCAGTAACACACGGGCTAATATGGTGTTAGTGACCATAAATTTTACAGACCCTCGGCACATGATTTTTGGGTAATGTGGTCGCTATTACGCCCGTGCCGCTTTACTTTCCCACAAAAAAATCTGGTACCCACTAAAGGCTGGGTGAACCTGGAAGCCGCCGGTTGGTATCAAACCCTACCTCTTGTCCTTTGTAGTCCAGTTCACTAACCACTGAGCTATCGCGGCTCACAAACAAAAGAGTAGGAAGGGCAAAAAAGCAATTTTAACAACTTGAAAAATATAACCACATCAAAGCAAATAACATCAGAACTAAAACTACAAATTATAAAATGTTATATCTACTCAATATTCCTGTATGGTGCAGAAACATGGACATTAAATAAGAGAATAATGCAAAAAAATTGAAGCCTTTAAAATGTGGATCTGTGGCAAAATGGAGAGAATTTGGTGGCAGGAAAAGAAGATAAACTAAAGTTCTGAATCAACTGAAAATAAAACACAATTTGAAAAAGACAACTGAAATTTTTGGGACATGTGAAGAGGTGCAGCCCCCTAATAAAAGTCATCTTGGAAGGGAAGGTATAAGGTAGATGAGGCATAGGCACACCAAGACTTAATTGAACTGATAACTTAAAAAAGGACAGGTGATCCTATGACGAGAACCATCAAGACGAGAGACATAGAAAATGGCATTCCATAGTAGCCAACCTTCAATGTGGAGATGGCACCCAATGAATGATTTTCTAAAGCAGTACAACTTTCTTTATTTTTTTTTTGGTCTTTCTATCTTTTCCTTTGCTTCGTAAATGTTTGTTTTCAACAGACTGAATAAATAGTTGTTCTTTTATTATTTCATCACTGTCCTTATGAGATGAACAAATCATGTTATCTTGCATCCTCCTACATTTGATAAAACAGAAGAGTCAGAATGGGGTATTTTTGTTGTTTTTTGGTTTTGTTTTTTTGCATTGGGTAAGGTATGTTTCTTTATTAAATGATATACAGTATTAGTAATGGCTTTAAATTTACAAATCAGATTATACTCTATATTTCATCTCTGAATCAGAAATAATTTCACCTATGAAACACAATATGTCCCAAGTCTCTACCCAATCACTGATATATTCAATCTCTCAATCATATGTTATTTTGTATGCTAAAAAAATAGAGGTGGGGGGAGGGGATAAAGAGTTCCCTCCACACCATAAGGTTATAGGGATTGAGGTGCTATTGTCCATCAATATTTTTACAAAATGTAAATCACAACTCTGATTTTAGTCTTTCAGTCACACTTTATTTCATATGTGAATCATACATTTGTATATTCGTTCAGTCAAACTCTTTCTTTTATGTGAATCACATCTTTCCTTGATCTCTCAGAAACAACTTGTTTCAACTATATATTCCACTTTATTTCATCACTCAATCACAGAATTGTTCCAACTACAGATTCCACTTTCCTTTCATCTCTAAGTTACAGAATTGTTCCAATTATAGATTCTACTTTCTTTTATCACTTCATTTCAGAATTTACTCCAACTAAAGACTCCACTTTATTCATCTCCCATTTCCCCTTTATATTTTCCACTTTTCATGATTTCTTCAAATAGTCCATAGAAACATAAATAACTATAAAATAAAATTAATTATATCTTCTTCTTCTTATTTTCTCTTTTCACTGATACCTAAAAGGTGTCGTGGTTTATATCGTTTGTATGACAGCTTGTCATATTCATGTTTGTATCTTCAGCTGCTCGAACTGTCTGAATTAGTGATTTTCCTTTGTTGTTACATGTCTCTGTCACTGCATCTATCCATCTTCTGGGTCTTCCTCTTGGTCTTTTTCCAAACATTTCTCAAGAAGAACGCCCTTAATGGTGATTGGTAAGGGTTCATTCTGACCAGGTGGCCAAACCATTTAAGTTGTTGTTGTTCTATATATTCTTGGCAGGGTTTAGTTCCTACCATTTTTCTTATGGTTTCATTTGGTATTCTATCTCTTTTTGTGTTGTTTGTTACTTTTCACAAGCATCGCATCTCACATGTATTGATCTTTCTTAAAATTAATTATATAAAGTAAACAGTTATAAAAGGGTATTATGGTTTAACATGAATCATTAAAATATTTCTTGGAAGTGTAATTCACATCATTTTGCAGCAGAATATGTTGCTTCAACATACTATTGTACTACAACATACTACATTAATGTACACTTTCATTTTTGTAGCCACTGCAAAACTAACATATTGTTGGTGCCACATGTACGTATTTTAGTGTAAGCATTTTATCTCTAGCCTTTGTAACTATCACATACTGTCTTTACCATGAGTACTTAACTCATCAATTAGCCAATGCAGCTATCACATAGGCCTATACATTATGTTAGTGCTATATATATATATGTATGATTTATGACATCTGCATTTATTGTAGCCCTATTTCTGCTATACTTGTTATGTACTGAAAGTGGCGCAGGTACATATTATAGTGTCATTGGTTTTACTGTAGCCTTTGCTACTTTCATTCATTGTTAGTACTACATGTACATATTATTATTTCTGTTTACTGTAGCTTGAAGACTATCACAAATTCATTAGAACTACATTTACTTATTCCTTTAGCATGTGACTTATCACATAATGTTAGTTCCAAATGTAAGTATGTCATCAGTTTTACTATAAACTTTTGCATCTATTACATTGTTGGCACCATATATATGTTTTAACTGCTTTGCTCTAGCCATTGTTATCATTGCATAACAGTTAGTATCATATGTATGACGTATCACATCAATTTGATTATAACTACAGTTATCATAAACTGCTGGTGCCGTATGCATATTTGTCATTACATCTACTATAATCTTTGCAACTGTCTCGTATACCGACTTTAACATGCATCTATCCAATAATTGTTATGGTAGCTCTGATAACTGTCAGCATATTGGCTTTGTCATATATACTGCCAGATATTGTTAGTGCTGCTTGTATGCATCACATCAAATTTTACTGTAGCGCCCATCAACTGCTATGTGTTTGTACACTATCGCATTGTCTGTAGCATCGTTTATTGTTGATATAACAATTGTACTGGTAGAAGAAGCATAAGTTTTACAGTAGCACCTATTCAGTCACGTTGTTAGTGCTACGTGCATCACATCATTTTACTATAGCCATGACAACTGTCACACATCGTTAGTGCCACATGACTTGTAACACACCTGTTTTACTGTAGCCCTAACAGCTGTCATACATTGTTAGTGCCACATGACTTGTAACACACCTGTTTTACTGTAGCCCTAACAGCTGTCATACATTGTTAATGCCACATGGCTTGTAACACACCTGTTTTACTGTAGCCCTAACAGCTGTCATACATTGTTAATGCCACATGGCTTGTAACACACCTGTTTTACTGTTGCCCTAACAGCAGTCATACATTGTTAGTGCCACATGGCTTGTAACACACCTGTTTTACTGTAGCCCTAACAGCTGTAACACATTGTTAGTGCCACATGGCTTGTAACATACCTGTTTTACTGTAGCCGTAATAGCTGACATACATTGTTAGTGCCAGATGGCTTGTAACATACCTGTTTTACTGTAGCCCTAACAGCTGTCACACATTGTTAGTGCCACATGGCTTGTAACACACCTGTTTTACTGTTGCCCTAACAGCTGTCATACATTGTTAGTGCCACATGGCTTGTAACACACCTGTTTTACTGTAGCCCTAACAGCTGTCACACATTGTTAGTGCCACATGGCTTGTAACACACCTGTTTTACTGTAGCCCTAACAGCTGTCATACATTGTTAGTGCCACATGACTTGTAACACACCTGTTTTACTGTAGCCCTAACAGCTGTCATACATTGTTAGTGCCACATGGCTTGTAACACACCTGTTTTACTGTAGCCCTAACAGCTGTCATACATTGTTAGTGCCACATGGCTTGTAACATACCTGTTATACTGTAGCCCTAACAGCTGTCACACATAACTGGTGTATCCCACTAGTTTTACTGTAGCCGTGACATTATTAGTATGGTTTACACATATTGAAGTCACTATGAGTTGCTTTGCTAATTTCTATCATAAACCTGCAGTATTTTTAACATAATGGCAGCTTATAACATTTATTGTTTATTTTTGTTGAAGTCATACAAAGTTAATTCACAATAAGTTTGCAATTTCATTGTTCTCATATTATCTGGACACTGTGGCTATTATATTTTTCAATATAAAAGTAAAATATTAAAGACAAACTCATTATTCAGAGTATTCTCACACAATTTGGGAGTCCTTGGTATGATTGCTAACATCCCATGAGGGAGTGGCAGACAGTGGTTAGTATCTCAACTCAGTATGAAGTGCTTTGGTAATGAACATTTGATTACAGAGTGACATAATGGCTAGTATCTAATTATGAAGTAACATAATGGCTAGTATCTAATTATGAAGTAACATAGTGGTTAGTATCTAATTATGAAGTAACATAGTGGTTAGTATCTAATTATGAAGTAACATAGTGGTTAGTATCTAATTACAGAGTGACATAGTGGCTAGTATCTAATTATGAAGTAACATAGTGGTTAGTATCTAATTACAGAGTGACATAGTGGCTAGTATCTAATTACAGAGTGACATAGTGGCTAGTATCTAATTACAGAGTGACATAGTGGCTAGTATCTAATTATGAAGTAACATAGTGGCTAGTATCTAATTATGAAGTAACATAGTGGTTAGTATCTAATTATGAAGTAACATAGTGGTTAGTATCTAATTACAGAGTGACATAGTGGCTAGTATCTAATTACAGAGTGGCATAGTGGCTAGTATCTAATTACAGAGTGACATAGTGGCTAGTATCTAATTATGAAGTAACATAATGGCTAGTATCTAATTATGAAGTAACATAGTGGTTAGTATCTAATTACAGAGTGACATAGTGGTTAGTATCTAATTATGAAGTAACATAGTGGTTAGTATCTAATTACAGAGTGACATAGTGGCTAGTATCTAATTACAGAGTGACATAGTGGCTAGTATCTAATTACAGAATGACATAGTGGCTAGTATCTAATTATGAAGTAACATAGTGGCTAGTATCTAATTATGAAGTAACATAGTGGTTAGTATCTAATTACAGAGTGACATAGTGGCTAGTATCTAATTACAAAGTAACATAGTGGCTAGTATCTAATTATGAAGTAACATAGTGGTTAGTATCTAATTACAGAGTGACATAGTGGCTAGTATCTAATTACAGAGTGGCATAGTGGCTAGTATCTAATTACAGAGTGACATAGTGGCTAGTATCTAATTATGAAGTAACATAGTGGTTAGTATCTAATTATGAAGTAACATAGTGGCTAGTATCTAATTATGAAGTAACATAGTGGCTAGTATCTAATTATGAAGTAACATAGTGGCTAGTATCTAATTATGAAGTAACATAGTGGCTAGTATCTAATTATGAAGTAACATAGTGGCTAGTATCTAATTACAGAGTGATATAGTGGCTAGTATCTAATTATGAAGTAACATAGTGGCTAGTATCTAATTATGAAGTAACATAGTGGCTAGTATCTAATTACAAAGTGACATAATGGCTAGTATCTAATTACAGAGTGACATAGTGGCTAGTATCTAATTACAAAGTGACATAATGGCTAGTATCTAATTACAAAGTGACATAATGGCTAGTATCTAATTACAAAGTGACATAATGGCTAGTATCTAATTACAAAGTGACATAATGGCTAGTATCTAATTACAAAGTGACATAATGGCTAGTATCTAATTACAGAGTGACATAGTGGCTAGTATCTAATTACAGAGTGACATAGTGGCTAGTATCTAATTACAAAGTGACATAATGGCTAGTATCTAATTACAAAGTGACATAATGGCTAGTATCTAATTACAGAGTGACATAGTGGCTAGTATCTAATTACAAAGTAACATAATGGTTAGTATCTAATTACAGAGTGACATAGTGGCTAGTATCTAATTACAAAGTGACACAATGGCTAGTATCTAATTACAAAGTGACATAATGGCTAGTATCTAATTACAAAGTGACATAATGGCTAGTACCTAATTACAAAGTGACACAATGGCTAGTATCTAATTACAAAGTGACATAATGGATAGTATCTAATTACAGAGTGACATAATGGCTAGTATCTAATTACAGAGTGACATAGTGGCTAGTATCTAATTACAAAGTGACATAATGGCTAGTATCTAATTACAAAGTGACATAATGGCTAGTATCTAATTACAGAGTGACATAGTGGCTAGTATCTAATTACAAAGTGACATAATGGCTAGTATCTAATTACAAAGTGACATAATGGCTAGTATCTAATTACAAAGTGACATAATGGCTAGTATCTAATTACAAAGTGACATAATGGCTAGTATCTAATTACAAAGTGACATAATGGCTAGTATCTAATTACAAAGTGACATAATGGCTAGTATCTAATTACAAAGTGACATAATGGCTAGTATCTAATTACAAAGTGACATAATGGCTAGTATCTAATTACAATGTGACATAATGGCTAGTATCTAATTACAAAGTGACATAATGGCTAGTATCTAATTACAGAGTGACATAGTGGCTAGTATCTAATTACAAAGTGACATAATGGCTAGTATCTAATTAAAAAGTGACATAATGGCTGGTATCTAATTACAAAGTGACATAATGGCTAGTATCTAATTACAGAGTGACATAGTGGCTAGTATCTAATTACAAAGTGACATAATGGCTAGTATCTAATTACAGAGTGACATAGTGGCTAGTATCTAATTACAAAGTGACATAATGGCTAGTATCTAATTACAAAGTGACATAATGGCTAGTATCTAATTACAAAGTGACACAATGGCTAGTATCTAATTACAAAGTGACATAATGGCTAGTATCTAATTATGAAGTGACACAATGGCTAGTATCTAATTACATAGTGACACAATGGCTAGTATCTAATTACAGAGTGACATAGTGGTTAGTATCTAATTACAAAATGACATAGTGGCTAGTATCTAATTACAGAGTGACATAGTGGCTAGTATCTAATTACAAAGTGACATAATGGCTAGTATCTAAATATGAAGTGACATAATGGCTAGTATCTAATTATGAAGTGACACAATGGCTAGTATCTAATTACATAGTGACACAATGGCTAGTATCTAATTACAGAGTGACATAGTGGTTAGTATCTAATTACAAAATGACATAGTGGCTAGTATCTAATTACAGAGTGACATAGTGGCTAGTATCTAATTACAAAGTGACATAATGGCTAGTATCTAAATATGAAGTGACATAATGGCTAGTATCTAATTATGAAGTAACATAGTGGCTAGTATCTAATTACCAATAGAAACTGGGGTTAAACAAGGATGTATTTTATCGCCCTTGTTATTTGGAATTGTTATGGACTTCATAATGAAGAAATGCTGCACTGGTAATAAAGGCATCGAATGTATACAAGGAGACCATTTGGAGGACCTCGACTTTGCTGATGACATAGTTCTCATCAGCAGTCAGATAAAAACGATGCAGGAAAACACAAATGAACTATCATCAATAGCCAGCAAAATTGGGCTTGAGGTCAATCATGAAAAGACTAAAGTCATGAAAAGTTTAATTCCAACAAGTGACAAAATATACATGGAAAACAAACCAGTAGAAGAGATCGATCACTTTATCTATCTTGGAAGTCACATTGATCGAGAAGGGGATACGAGCAAAGAAATTAGAATCAGACTGGCTAAAGCAGCAATGTCTTTCAGAAGCCTTGAAAAGTTGTGGAAATCAAAACTCATTAGCACAAACACAAAACTTAGACTATTCAAATCAAATGTACTATCAACCCTTACGTATGCGTGTGAAAGCTGGAAAACAACAAGAGATATAGAAACAAAATTGAACGCATTCGAAAATAAATGTCTAAGGAAAATACTTGGTATAGAATGGAACGAATTCAAAACAAACGAGGAAATTAGAGAAATCGCCAATCAACCACTAATATCTTCAGTAATAAAGAAAAGACGATGGTCATACGTTGGACATGTGATGAGAAGAGATAATAATCGAATAGCAAAGCAAGCCCTCATATGGGAAACAACAGGTAAAAGAAAAAGAGGAAGACCCAGGGAGACACTGAGAAGAACATTGATGAGAGAGGCAAGAGCAGCAGGAATCGGCTCCCTCAATGAGATAGAACTGCTTGCACAGAACAGAGACAGATGGCGAGATTTGATAAAATATCTTTAAAAGAAAACTGCTAGAACAAAAATTCATATAGGAGAAGGTGTATCTTGGTCTACGCCCTATGGGCCGGTTACGGCTCGAAAGGTCAATAGATAGATCTAATTACAAAGTGACATAATGGCTAGTATATAATTACAAAGTGACATAATGGCTAGTATCTAATTACAAAATGACATAGTGGCTAGTATCTAATTACAAAGTGACATAGTGGCTAGTATCTAATTACAAAGTGACATAATGGCTAGTATCTAAATATGAAGTGACATAATGGCTAGTATCTAATTATGAAGTAACATAGTGGTTAGTATCTTATTATAGAGTGACATAATGATTCCACTCAGCCACCCACTCGCCTGAAAAAAGAAGTTTTATTATTATTTATCAAATGAGATGAATCAATATTTTAAATAGACAGGGAAAACTGTTGAGGATAATCCTGCAGACAAGAATGTCTGCAGTGAGTCTCATTTTTTGACAAATCGTGATCTCTTGTATTGTGCCTCCAATGCTTTGGACAGTAAATTGTGAACACTGCAAACTACCCAAAAGCTAGAAAAATACCTCATAAAAGAAGTAAATTCTGCAATAATTTACTTGATGCATAAATGACATAAATTTTAAAAGCAGTGATCTCTGCAATATGTGCCATTTTGGCACACAAGGTTTCTGTTTTTGAGATTGTGGATCTGCCCTATGTGCCGTCTTCGGCTCGAAAGGATGATAGATAGATAGATAGATAAATGACAAAAAATTGTCAGTTTGCACCAAATGTAACACAATAATTAATGTATTTCTCAAGTCCACCAGCTGTGTCAAGTGAGAATCTGCTATATGGGCAAAATTATCCTCCATATCATTAGGGGCATATGTCGGATATGTATGTGTTGAGAAGAAACAAGATAATTCCAAAACAGGAGGAGAAATGAAAAAATATAAAGAGAAAAAAATGTGTGTTGTTAAAGCTTCATGTAACAGGTGGACACCACAAATGAGAACAATGTTTCGGCACAAATCATTCTTATCTTACAAGGAACTTTTTATTAACATGAGAAGAAAGATTCTAATTAGATCTTACAGGGAACTTTTTATTAACATGAGAAGAAAGATTCTAATTAGATCTTACAGGGAACTTTTTATTAACATGAGAAGAAAGATTCTAATTAGATCTTACAGGGAACTTTTTATTAACATGAGAAGAAAGATTCTAATTAGATCTTACAGGGAACTTTTTATTAACATGAGAAGAAAGATTCTAATTAGATCTTACAGGGAACTTTTTATTAACATGAGAAGAAAGATTCGTCTTAGATCTTACAGGGAACTTTTTATTAACATGAGAAGAAAGATTCTAATTAGATCTTACAGGGAACTTTTTATTAACATGAGAAGAAAGATTCTAATTAGATCTTACAAGGAACTTTTTATTAACATGAGAAGAAAGATTCTAATTAGATCTTACAGGGAACTTTTTATTAACATGAGAAGAAAGATTCTAATTAGATCTTACAAGGAACTTTTTATTAACATGAGAAGAAAGATTCTAATTAGATCTTACAGGGAACTTTTTATTAACATGAGAAGAAAGATTCTAATTAGATCTTACAAGGAACTTTTTATTAACATGAGAAGAAAGATTCTAATTAGATCTTACAGGGAACTTTTTATTAACATGAGAAGAAAGATTCTAATTAGATCTTACAAGGAACTTTTTATTAACATGAGAAGAAAGATTCGTCTTAGATCTTACAGGGAACTTTTTATTAACATGAGAAGAAAGATTCTAATTAGATCTTACAAGGAACTTTTTATTAACATGAGAAGAAAGATTCTTATTAGATCTTACAGGGAACTTTTTATTAACATGAGAAGAAAGATTCGTCTTAGATCTTACAGGGAACTTTTTATTAACATGAGAAGAAAGATTCGTCTTAGATCTTAAAGGGAACTTTTTATTAACATTTTATTCTCCTTTACTTTTCATTTCTCTTTCCAGTTAAATTTTTTAATTATTTATTTTTTATTTTAAAAACATATTTGTACACGTGTTGTATGTTTGTTCCTGTTGAAGACCTTCACGCCAAAACGTTCTGATTTGTGGTGTCCACCTGTTACATGAAGCTTTAGCCATACATTTTTTGTCTGTATATTTTTTTTCCATTTCTCCTCACTGTTACCATCACTGCAGCTTCGCATTTTGATGCATTTATGTGCATTTCTTTGCCTTGACCCTACGAATTCCAAAACTGGCTCTTCTATGAGAAATATCAGGATACAGAAAAAGAGGAAGACCTAGAGAGACACCAAAAGAACACTTATAAGAGATGCAAAATAGGCAGGCTTAGACTCATTAGGTAAGATCGAACATTTTGCCAAGAATCGAGATGGATGGTGAAAAACACTACGAGCCCTATGTGATGTCTAGCGGCATGGAAAGGGTCATGATCAATGCATTATTATGCATACACAAGCACTCAGCCCCTACCAAGAATATATGGAGCAACAACAACTTAAATGGTTGGGCCACCTGGTCAGAATGAATCCTCACCAATCACCATCAAGGGCGTGCTTCTTGAGAATGCATGGAAAAAAGACCAAGAGGAAAACCTAAAAGAAGATGGATAAATACAGTGGTAGAGACATGTAACAACAAAGGAAAATCACTAATTCAGACAGTTCGAGCAGCTCAAGAACAACAAATGATATAAACCACGACACCTTTCGGTATCAGTGAAAAGAGAAAAGAATAAAGAAGCACTCAGAAGGATAAAATGGTAAATGATTGGAAAGAAACGACAGACTCAGCTTGACACAAGGTATAAACAAAAGGATGAGAAGTGGTAAAGCAAAACATTTAGTAGGTTGCTGATTCTTGAAATAAACAACTATTCCTGGCTGTTTTCACAGAGGTACTGAATCCATTGTAGTAAGGTAAAGTATGAGACTTTAATCGGCATAGTAGAGCACGAGTTTTCACCCATATATGCTCGGCCAGAAATGTTCCAAGACTTCTGGACAGTGTCACTTCAAGCATCAAAACTCACAATGCAAGGCGGCATTCCTCACCTTCCCAGAGTAATACCCTGGTACCCATTTCTACCAGTGGCTGGGTCGACTGCGGGGGTATTTTTTTTTTCCAACCACAAGTACAATTCACACTGCTTCTAGCGGGGATTGAACATGGGTTGTCCGAACATCAGTAGCCCAGTCGGGTGGTTTTCCCAACTAGGCTACTGAGGGCCCCCTATCCATTGTATTACTCTGCATAAATAGAAAGTACCATTTTCAAATACTGCTCAATTAAATAATCATCTGTACCACTAATTCTTGTCAGAAGTTGGAGGCTGTACCAGAGAATGATCAACATTTTGTCTATAGGGCTGGTCATTTCAGTGAAAAGCTGTTTGTTCATATGTTATTGTTCAGGCTCTAGGAAAAATCAAAAATATATTTTGCTTAATAATGTATGTTTTTTTTTTTTATGTATAATGTATGTGAACTTTGAGATAAATCATTTACATACATATATGGTTTCAGTATATTTATGTGTTTTTTTTTTTTTTTTTTTGGTTGTGTAAAACATAAATTTTAATTTTAATTTGTTTAATTCCAACAAGTGACAAAATATACATGGAAAACAAACCAGTAGAAGAGATCGATCACTTCATCTATCTTGGAAGTCACATTGATCGAGAAGGGGATACGAGCAAAAATTAGAATCAGACTGGCTAAAGCAGCAATGTCTTTCAGAAGCCTTGAAAAGTTGTGGAAATCAAACTCATTAGCACAAACACAAAACTTAGGCTATTCAAATCAAATGTACTATCAACCCTTACGTATGCGTGTGAAAGCTGGAAAACAACAAGAGATATAGAAACAAAGTTGAACGCATTCGAAAATAAATGTCTAAGGAAAATACTTGGTATAGAATGGAACGAATTCAAAACAAACGAGGAAATTAGAGAAATCGCCAATCAACCACTAATATCTTCAGTAATAAAGAAAAGACGATGGTCATACGTTGGACATGTGATGAGAAGAGATAATAATCGAATAGCAAAGCAAGCCCTCATATGGGAAACAACAGGTAAAAGAAAAAGAGGAAGACCCAGGGAGACACTGAGAAGAACATTGATGAGAGAGGCAAGAGCAGCAGGAATCGGCTCCCTCAATGAGATAGAACTGCTTGCACAGAACAGAGACAGATGGCGAGATTTGATAAAATATCTTTAAAAGAAAACTGCTAGAACAAAAATTCATATAGGAGAAGGTGTATCTTGGTCTACGCCCTATGGGCCGGTACGGCTCGAAAGGTCAATAGATAGATAGATAGAAAACATAAATATTTAAATTAAAAGTTATCTCACTTCTGGGGTCTATTGAGTTAATTGAGGGGTTAGGGTTCAAGGTTGCATGCAGTGGCCTCATAGTGTGCATTTGAATTATATTTCATATCCTACAGAAACAACAAAACAAACCCCTTGACATTACCAGGAATTGAACCCACATCCACCTGGTTGCAAAACAAACAATTCTATCTTTATATTTCTGGGATCTGCTGGCAGGAATTACAGGATCAGAGAATAAAGGCTGCTTGTCCAGTGCAGTTGTCACGAGGTTTCAGGTCTGAGTTTTTAATCTCATCCCCGAAAGAAAAAAACTTGTGACTCTACCATGATTCGAACTGAAATTCTTCTGGTTAGGAATATAAGAAGGTCTAGCCACCAGCTCTCCTAACAAACAATTCAATAAAAAAAAAATCAACAATTTTATCCCACTCTTGGGTATATTGGGGTGATGGGGGAGGTTTGCTACAGAATATAGGTAGCATGCTCTGGTATAATAAAAAAATCAATGATTTCAGGGTCATTTTTTTTTATTGTTGTCTTTCATTTTCTGCTGTACTTAAATATCATCTTCCAAAAGTAGATATCCTGATTTTATTAAAAACATATTAAAACATTTTTTTTCTTTATAACTGTTACTTCTAACCACATATAGTAGTAGCCAAAACATAAATATATATATCACACTGTGTCGTATGTGATCCAAGTATTTAATATTGTTTAGTATATTCACATCTTTTGTGGGGATAATAGGAGTTTTGTGTTTTTTATGTCAAGTAAAAAAAATATATTCATATATGTAACTTTATGACATTTACGTTTAAAACATAGTTGTATGAAATAATGTGAATCTGTGCTCTTGTTTATAGGACATTCATTAATGCACACAAATAAATATTAAATTGTATATATAGCAGCTTTAGTAAAAAGAAGACTACAAAATTGTCAGCATTTTGACCACAGGCCTCTGTCAGTTTAAGAAAACAAAAATATACAAGATAGTCACATAGACAGATTTCTTCTTTTTAGTAAAGCTGCTATATATTCTATCTATGTTTGTTGTCTTGTCATACTGATGAAGGCTTGTTGCTGAAACATTTATGATTTTGTGTTGTCTACTGCTGTATACAATTTTATATTTATTTTTCCATATTTCATCCAGCTACCCAGCAGCCTCTTATGATACTATTTGTGCCTATCACCATCATTAATGAACTTGAAAAGAGCCTCATTAGCATGTTTGATCTCTTGTCTGAATACAAAATAACTCTTCCGCATAGAAGTCAATTTAATCATAACACTAGTAAGGGCCCAGGACAATCTGAGAAAGTTAGTTTATATCATTTTTTTATGATGGTTGGAATTTTAGTTTTTGAATTTTTATCTGAGCAGCTGCATTAAGACTGTTGCTATTGTACTGTTGCTATTGTTTCTTTAAGCTGCCAATAGCTAATGTTTCTTTTACTCATGAATGCACAATTTGAACATAAAACATGTTACTCAGTACTTCTGCCAATATTGTGTTATCACCACCAGATATTGATGTTTATAGCAAATGAAAAATGAAAGATCAAAACTATTGAAATGAAAGACCTTTGTAGAAAGTTTAAAATGACAATAAAAGACAGAATAAGGAATGAAGAAAATAGGAAAAGTGTTGGGGTAGTATTACTAGTTCTGAGCTTTATCCAGAGACAGTAAATTAATGTGGTCATGTGTGGGCCTTATAGGGGAAAGAAGGGGAGCTCAAAGAAAAGTACATAATCACAATCTGCTACTTAACCCACTTTTACACTGAAGCCAGGGAGAACTCAGGCACTAAGAGTCAAAACCAAACTGTAGAGACCAGGTTGTTGGGATGTGTACACCTAATATCTTATTACTGCCACTATCAGACCATGGAAAATTTGATTTAGGAATAAGCATGAATATAAAATGTAATATCAGATATTTATAAGAAGTCTTATCAACCAACACAGAACTGGAGTCGTCAGTCACAGGGGGACTTGCTGAGGAGGGATCTGAAACCTATGGACCTGTTCGAAGTGCAATGATGATGACCCGCAAATAACTCAATAACAAAAACTCAATACAATGTAATGTCTAATCATACAAACATGTTAGACCAAAGTAAAGCTGAGTCAAAGGTAAAGGTAAAAATAATATCAAAATGTATGTTGCAGCTTTGCAGGTTAATCAAAATGGAACAAAGCAGAATTTGTCAACCTTAAGCCATCACCAGTAAACTCAACAAGACAAAACTAAAACTTGTTTTTCTTTGTTTTGTTGAGTTTGCTGATGAAGTTTGAAATTTACATTTTTAGGCAATGTGTCACTATTTAGTTCATGTGTGATAGTAGGTTGTAGAATTTGATGTTTGGTCAATCACATAAGGCATAGTTTATAAAAGATTTCAGACTAATCACATAAGGTATAGTTTATAAAAGGTTTCAGATTAATCACATAAGGTATAGTTTATAAAAGGTTTCAGATCAATCACATAACGCATAGTTTATAAAAGGTTTCAGATCAATCACATAAGGCATAGTTTAGAAAAGGTTTCAGATCAATCACAAAGGCATAGTTTGGAAAAGTTTCAGAAACAAATTCTACCATTAGAGATTTTTCAGAAATGTTTACTCCACTGTGATGGAATTATAGTCTAAATGTGTGTTTTAGAACAGAAATGTTGTGTCAATTTTGTAGTTTTCTTCACACGATTTAATTTAACAATTGTTTCCCAGTATTTGTGATTGTATGATTCTGTTAATAATAAGTTACATTTATGTTCTTTGCAATCAATCATTTTATGAGAGAACCAAAGATGTGTTGAGAATAGATTTATAGAATTAAGGGAGTAGTGAAGATGTAAAACAAAGAGAGTGATTTTCTACAATAGTTTGAGGATCATTGTTGTTCAATTGAGGGATCATTGTAGGGCAATTAAGAATAATTTTAGTCCAATAAGGGAAGTAGTTTGAGGAATCACTGTAGCTCAATTAAGAATCATTTTAGTTCAATAAGGGAAGTAGTTTGAGGATCACTGTAGCTCAATTAAGAATCATTTAGTTCAATAATGGAAGTAGTTTGAGGATCACTGTAGCTCAATTAAGAATCATTTTAGTTCAATAAGGGAAGTAGTTTGAGGATCATTGTACTTCAATTAATTAAGAATCATTTTTGTTCAATAAGGGAAGTAGTTTGAGGATCATTGTACTTCAATTAATTAAGAATCATTTTTGTTCAATAAGGAAGTAGCTTGAGGATCATTGTACTTCAATTAATTAAGAATCATTTTTGTTCAATAAGGGAAGTAGTTTGAGGAATCACTGTACTTCAATTAATTAAGAATCATTTTTGTTCAATAAGGGAAGTAGTTTGAGGATCATTGTACTTCAATTAATTAAGAATCATTTTTATTCAATAAGGGAAGTAGTTTGAGGAATCACTGTACTTCAATTAAGGATCATGTTAGTTCAATAAGGTAAGTAGTTGATCTTCTTCTTTTACCCCCGTCACACCAAGCAGCGTATAGGGAATATGGTGTTAGTAAAAGTAAAGTACCCCCGTCCCGCCAAGTGGCGCATAGGGAAATATGGTGTTAGTGACCCTATATTTTACAGACCTTCAGCACATGATTTTTGGGGTAATGTGGTCAGTATTACGCCTGTGCTGCTTTACTTTCCCAGAAAAAATCCGGTACCCATTTAAGGCTGGGTGAACCCGGAAGCCGTCGGTTGGGATCGAACCCTACCCCTTGTCCGTGGTAGTCCAGTTCACTAACCACTGAGCTATCGCGGCTCCGGAATATGGTATTAGTGACCATAAATTTTACAGACCTTGGGCACATGATTTTTGGGGTAATGTGGTAATTGTACTACTCCTGTGTCACTTTACTTTCCCAGAAAAAAAAATCCGGTACCCATTAAAGGCTGGGTGAACCAGAAGCCGTCGGTTGGGATCGAACCCTACCTCTTGTCCTTTGTAGTCCAGTTCACTAACCACTGAGCTATAGCGGCTCCAAGTAGTTGATCACTGTACTTAAAAAGGGAAGTAAGCTTTCAGTGTGTTTTTGGGATAACAGTCATTTCTGTGATGTTCAAGTGAAGTACTTAACATTTTTTTGCTTGAAAATTTGGAGTAGTGTGTTGTATCAGTGAATATAATCAACACAGCCTAGCTTATACCGCCTTCTTCAACTTTTGTGTTGTTTTCAGTATTTTGTACTGCAAATAGTGTAAATCAATTTTCAAAATTAATTTACCTAATGTAGTAGGCTCTTTCACATCATTCTTGTGTTATTAATTTACAAAGTTGTACATAAAATGCTTATATATTTGAGTCTATATTGCTGATAATAATGCCTGCAGCCTTTTATGATGCCATCATTCCAGATACTGTCATAAACCATCATCATAAGTGTGCACCATCTCAGTCTTTCTGTTCTATGCATGCATTTATATATGAAACTAGATTTTATTCATTGTCAATTTGAGAAAGACTAAAAAGTACACAATGAAGAGAGAATAGTAATGAGGGACGAGAACAACGTTATATAAAAGATTAGCTAGAACAACGTTATATAAAAGATTAGCTTACAGAAAACAAGATGTTTCTTGAAGTCTTCTACACCTCCAGTAGAGGAATAGGAACAGCTATTTTAGATTTGCATTTTAAAAATAAATTTCCTTTTCATTGCCAACAACTCTCCTGTTGTTTTAAAATTAACTTGAGACGAGAAGAAATAAAACTTGACAATCTCAATTTTCTGTTCCCTAAGCACTAATTCATTGCTTGCCAATGCTTAATTCCACATCTTTTATCTCAGATACATTTACATCTTTTATTCTGCACCTTTATCTTCATGCATTACTCTGTACCACTACAATCAACAGAAAGTGATTGTGTTGGAGACCGAGGATGAAAGTTTATTCAACTCAACATAACAACAGCATTTATGTTGTATCTGATCTCTTATAAGAACTGTCATGTACACGTTTTCAATATGAACAAAAGAGGAATAACTCTTATAATACC
Source organism: Megaustenia siamemsis (assembly GCA_032433765.1). Lineage (NCBI taxonomy): Eukaryota > Metazoa > Mollusca > Gastropoda > Stylommatophora > Ariophantidae > Megaustenia > Megaustenia siamemsis. Next base: position 56,839,580 of record JAVIAB010000108.1, read on the forward strand.
ACACTTTCTAGGACAATTTAATCTCAAACTCTCCCAGGCTGAAGTCTAAACACTTTCCTTATAAAAACTGTTATCTAAAATCTGTATTTTTTATATCAGTAGTTATAATCTTGTCTTGAAATGAGATCAGCTGCTAAAGATAATATTTTAATTCTGTTCTGCTGAAGACATATATCATTTTTTTAATGAGATATGCCGTGATATGTATTTTTTTTGTTATGTTAAAGTCATGAATTTTGTTTGAAACTTCAGCTTCAGCATCTCTGTGCCCATGTCAGTGTAATTTCTTATGGTTTTCTTGAGACAGATTTTCGCAATAACGGGGCTGTCAATGTGTGTGTTCACATTTTTGTTAACAAGGTATTTGAGCTTTGTGTTAACCATGCTATTACAGGCTTTGTAACAAAAGCGTTCCATTACGTGGCCAATAAAGACAAGACTACGGTGGCATTTGTTATATTTTTGTTTTTATTTTAAATATTTAGGATATTGTTTTGTTTATGTTTGTATGTTTATCTGTGCTGTCAGGAATATGTCACTATCTTCAGATTGTGTAGACAGATGTATATAATATAACCCAGTATGCAACTGCCCAAGGGAAATAGTCAAATATCATCCCTTTCAACCCCTTCCCACACTGACTTGAGCCAGAAATACCTTCCTTTACCTCCAAACTATCATTATCCATCTTGATTGCAATTAAATTACCTGTGATTGCAATAACTCACTATACGACTCTCTACATGTTGCATGCCTACACAAAACAAAAATCTCACACTTTGTTGCTCTTGCTTGCTGCGCTGTTGCAAGAGTGCCACCATCTTGTTAAACTGTTACCCACTGCCTATTTGGCACGCAGGCCTGCCAATGGATCTATAAGTAGCTCAAGACCACCAACCCCACAATGATATCGACTATACACACAATCTTTATACAATTTATCATTTCCAACAGAATGACCCTTGCATTTGTCACTTAATTCTACTAGTTCTATATTTCATTTGGGAGCCGCGATAGCTCAGTGGTTAGTGAACTGGACTACCACGGACAAGGGGTAGGGTTCGATCCCAACCGATGGCTTCCGGGTTCACCCAGCCTTAAATGGGTACCGGATTTTTTTCTGGGAAAGTAAAGCAGCACGGGCGTAATACTGACCACATTACCCCAAAAATCATGTGCTGAAGGTCTGTAAAATATAGGGTCACTAACACCATATTTCCCTATACGCCACTTGGCGTGACGGGGGTACTTTACTATATTTCATTTAATATTTATTTTCTTCTCAGAGCTGTATTATTTGTTATTTTTCAGAAATCCAATCCCCCCACCCCCATTTTTTTGTTTTATTCCCACAAATTATATCATGTATCCAAATGTCATCACAGATCACACACAGTGTACCATAGTCTACATATTTTTTGTGAGTTCCTCAATCTCATTAAGGGAAACTGATACCTGTTAATTTTTCCCTCTTGTTTGTGTTTTTTCTCAGTACCTTTCAGGCCTCTTTTTCCTTTTCCTTTTCAGGCTGTTTCCCTATCTCTTTTTCCCGTTCGCCAGCTTTTACTTCTGATGAAGTCCCTAGAGACTAGGAACTGAAATTTCTGTGTTAATCCATTTTTCCCTGGCAGCCGTGTGCACAAGGGTCCCTTGCCGTACAGGCAGATAACTCCGACTTCGGAGGTACACATATTTTTTCCGTCGATGAGTAATTAACGTTTCAAGCCGGTCCTCACTGCTGAGGTCACAGAGAGAAATCATAAATAAAAATCCCAACCGGTGTAGCCAGTATTTAAACCCACAACCTCTCTGTGCCAGTGTCTTGCCTCGAGACCAACCAGTCCTCTGATTTCCCATCTGAAGCCTTTTTATAAATAAACCAACTGCATACAAAACTTGTATACAATACAAAATAATATAAAAGAAAGACAAACAGGGAAGTTTTGAATCAGCTCAAAATTAAAATGAACTTATCAAGTCGCATGTCCTTTGTCAAAACTTTGCACTCACCACAGACTGTCAGAAAGAATCTGTCTCTAGACAGATGATCTACTCTTTCTGTTGTCATGTTCATTGTCTCCTTAATGTCTTGAAACCACCTTCTTCTTGGTGTGCCTCTGATGTGTCGTCCAGGAACCATGCCTTCCATAATTATTCTTTCATGTCTACTATGTCTTCTTATGTGGCCATAGTATTTTAATTTCCTCTGTAGAATGGTGTTTCAAAAAAAGAACTTCACACAATTAGAAAAAGACAACTAAGATTTTTTAGACACATGAAGAGACAATACCGAAGAGACAATACCCCACATGAAGAGACAATACCATACATGAAGAGACAATACCGAAGAGACAATACCGAAGAGACAATACCCCACATGAAGAGACAATACCATACATGAAGAGACAATACCCCACATGAAGAGACAATACCCTACATGAAGAGACAATACCATACATGAAGAGACAATACCGAAGAGACAATACCGAAGAGACAATACCCTACATGAAGAGACAATACCATACATGAAGAGACAATACCATACATGAAGAGACAATACCATACATGAAGAGACAATACCCCACATGAAGAGACAATACCCTACATGAAGAGACAATACCGAAGAGACAATACCCCTACATGAAGAGACAATACCCTACATGAAGAGACAATACCATACATGAAGAGACAATACCCCACATGAAGAGACAATACCCCACATGAAGAGACAATACCGAAGAGACAATACCCTACATGAAGAGACAATACCCTACATGAAGAGACAATACCATACATGAAGAGACAATACCCCACATGAAGAGACAATACCCTACATGAAGAGACAATACCATACATGAAGAGACAATACCGAAGAGAACAATACCGAAGAGACAATACCCCACATGAAGAGACAATACCCACATGAAGAGACAATACCCCACATGAAGAGACAATACCATACATGAAGAGACAATACCGAAGAGACAATACCGAAGAGACAATACCGAAGAGACAATACCGAAGAGACAATACCGAAGAGACAATACCCCACATGAAGAGACAATACCCCACATGAAGAGACAATACCCTACATGAAGAGACAATACCATACATGAAGAGACAATACCCCACATGAAGAGACAATACCCTACATGAAGAGACAATACCCCACATGAAGAGACAATACCCTACATGAAGAGACAATACCCCACATGAAGAGACAATACCATACATGAAGAGACAATACCATACATGAAGAGACAATACCATACATGAAGAGACAATACCCCACATGAAGAGACAATACCATACATGAAGAGACAATACCCTACATGAAAGAGACAATACCATACATGAAGAGACAATACCATACATGAAGAGACAATACCATACATGAAGAGACAATACCATACATGAAGAGACAATACCATACATGAAGAGGACAATACCCACATGAAGAGACAATACCATACATGAAGAGACAATACCCTACATGAAGAGACAATACCCCACATGAAGAGACAATACCCTACATGAAGAGACAATACCCCACATGAAGAGACAATACCCTACATGAAGAGACAATACCCCACATGAAGAGACAATACCCTACATGAAGAGACAATACCCCACATGAAGAGACAATACCCCACATGAAGAGACAATACCCCACATGAAGAGACAATACCCCACATGAAGAGACAATACCCCACATGAAGAGACAATACCCTACATGAAGAGACAATACCATACATGAAGAGACAATACCCCACATGAAGAGACAATACCATACATGAAAGAGACAATACCGAAGAGACAATACCGAAGAGACAATACCGAAGAGACAATACCGAAGAGACAATACCGAAGAGACAATACCCCACATGAAGAGACAATACCGAAGAGACAATACCGAAGAGACAATACCCCACATGAAGAGACAATACCATACATGAAGAGACAATACCGAAGAGACAATACCATACATGAAGAGACAATACCCCACATGAAGAGACAATACCGAAGAGACAATACCCCACATGAAGAGACAATACCATACATGAAGAGACAATACCCCACATGAAGAGACAATACCCCACATGAAGAGACAATACCCCACATGAAGATACAATACCATACATGAAGAGACAATACCCCACATGAAGAGACAATACCGAAGAGACAATACCGAAGAGACAATACCCCACATGAAGAGACAATACCATACATGAAGAGACAATACCGAAGAGACAATACCGAAGAGACAATACCCCACATGAAGAGACAATACCATACATGAAGAGACAATACCGAAGAGACAATACCATACATGAAGAGACAATACCCCACATGAAGAGACAATACCGAAGAGACAATACCCCACATGAAGAGACAATACCATACATGAAGAGACAATACCCCACATGAAGAGACAATACCCCACATGAAGAGACAATACCCCACATGAAGAGACAATACCATACATGAAGAGACAATACCATACATGAAGAGACAATACCGAAGAGACAATACCGAAGAGACAATACCGAAGAGACAATACCGAAGAGACAATACCATACATGACGAGACAATACCCCACATGAAGAGACAATACCATACATGAAGAGACAATACCCCACATGAAGAGACAATACCATACATGAAGAGACAATACCCCACATGAAGAGACAATACCATACATGAAGAGACAATACCATACATGAAGAGACAATACCCCACATGAAGAGACAATACCCCACATGAAGAGACAATACCATACATGAAGAGACAATACCCCACATGAAGAGACAATACCATACATGAAGAGACAATACCCCACATGAAGAGACAATACCATACATGAAGAGACAATACCATACATGAAGAGACAATACCCCACATGAAGAGACAATACCCCACATGAAGAGACAATACCATACATGAAGAGACAATACCCCACATGAAGAGACAATACCATACATGAAGAGACAATACCCACATGAAGAGACAATACCCCACATGAAGAGACAATACCATACATGAAGAGACAATACCCCACATGAAGAGACAATACCATACATGAAGAGACAATACCCCACATGAAGAGACAATACCCCACATGAAGAGACAATACCCCACATGAAGAGACAATACCATACATGAAGAGACAATACCCCACATGAAGAGACAATACCATACATGAAGAGACAATACCCCACATGAAGAGACAATACCCCACATGAAGAGACAATACCATACATGAAGAGACAATACCGAAGAGACAATACCCCACATGAAGAGACAATACCATACATGAAGAGACAATACCGAAGAGACAATACCGAAGAGACAATACCCCACATGAAGAGACAATACCGAAGAGACAATACCGAAGAGACAATACCCCACATGAAGAGACAATACCATACATGAAGAGACAATACCGAAGAGACAATACCATACATGAAGAGACAATACCATACATGAAGAGACAATACCGAAGAGACAATACCATACATGAAGAGACAATACCGAAGAGACAATACCGAAGAGACAATACCGAAGAGACAATACCGAAGAGACAATACCCCACATGAAGAGACAATACCATACATGAAGAGACAATACCGAAGAGACAATACCCCACATGAAGAGACAATACCATACATGAAGAGACAATACCGAAGAGACAATACCGAAGAGACAATACCGAAGAGACAATACCGAAGAGACAATACACGAAGAGACAATACCGAAGAGACAATACCCCACATGAAGAGACAATACCGAAGAGACAATACCCCACATGAAGAGACAATACCATACATGAAGAGACAATACCCCACATGAAGAGACAATACCCCACATGAAGAGACAATACCCCACATGAAGAGACAATACCATACATGAAGAGACAATACCCCACATGAAGAGACAATACCCCACATGAAGAGACAATACCATACATGAAGAGACAATACCCCACATGAAGAGACAATACCATACATGAAGAGACAATACCGAAGAGACAATACCCCACATGAAGAGACAATACCATACATGAAGAGACAATACCCCACATGAAGAGACAATACCGAAGAGACAATACCCCACATGAAGAGACAATACCATACATGAAGAGACAATACCCCACATGAAGAGACAATACCCCACATGAAGAGACAATACCCACATGAAGAGACAATACCATACATGAAGAGACAATACCCCACATGAAGAGACAATACCCCACATGAAGAGGACAATACCATACATGAAGAGACAATACCCCACATGAAGAGACAATACCCCACATGAAGAGACAATACCCCACATGAAGAGACAATACCCCACATGAAGAGACAATACCGAAGAGACAATACCCCACATGAAGAGACAATACCATACATGAAGAGACAATACCGAAGAGACAATACCATACATGAAGAGACAATACCCCACATGAAGAGACAATACCGAAGAGACAATACCCCACATGAAGAGACAATACCATACATGAAGAGACAATACCCCACATGAAGTGACAATACCCACATGAAGAGACAATACCCCACATGAAGAGACAATACCATACATGAAGAGACAATACCCCACATGAAGAGACAATACCATACATGAAGAGACAATACCATACATGAAGAGACAATACCCCACATGAAGAGACAATACCCCACATGAAGAGACAATACCCCACATGAAGAGACAATACCCCACATGAAGAGACAATACCCCACATGAAGAGACAATACCCACATGAAGAGACAATACCATACATGAAGAGACAATACCCCACATGAAGAGACATACCCCACATGAAGAGACAATACCCCACATGAAGAGACAATACCCCACATGAAGAGACAATACCCCACATGAAGAGACAATACCATACATGAAGAGACAATACCCCACATGAAGAGACAATACCATACATGAAGAGACAATACCCCACATGAAGAGACAATACCATACATGAAGAGACAATACCATACATGAAGAGACAATACCCCACATGAAGAGACAATACCATACATGAAGAGACAATACCATACATGAAGAGACAATACCATACATGAAGAGACAATACCATACATGAAGAGACAATACCCCACATGAAGAGACAATACCATACATGAAGAGACAATACCATACATGAAGAGACAATACCATACATGAAGAGACAATACCATACATGAAGAGACAATACCATACATGAAGAGACAATACCATACATGAAGAGACAATACCATATATGAAGAGACAATACCCCACATGAAGAGACAATACCCCACATGAAGAGACAATACCATACATGAAGAGACAATACCCCACATGAAGAGACAATACCATACATGAAGAGACAATACCATACATGAAGAGACAATACCCTACATGAAGAGACAATACCATACATGAAGAGACAATACCATACATGAAGAGACAATACCATACATGAAGAGACAATACCCTACATGAAGAGACAATACCATACATGAAGAGACAATACCATACATGAAGAGACAATACCATACATGAAGAGACAATACCCCACATGAAGAGACAATACCCTACATGAAGAGACAATACCATACATGAAGAGACAATACCCCACATGAAGAGACAATACCATACATGAAGAGACAATACCATACATGAAGAGACAATACCATACATGAAGAGACAATACCCCACATGAAGAGACAATACCCTACATGAAGAGACAATACCCTACATGAAGAGACAATACCCCACATGAAGAGACAATACCATACATGAAGAGACAATACCATACATGAAGAGACAATACCATACATGAAGAGACAATACCCCACATGAAGAGACAATACCCCACATGAAGAGACAATACCCCACATGAAGAGACAATACCCCACATGAAGAGACAATACCCACATGAAGAGACAATACCCCACATGAAGAGACAATACCCCACATGAAGAGACAATACCATACATGAAGAGACAATACCATACATGAAGAGACAATACCATACATGAAGAGACAATACCCCACATGAAGAGACAATACCCCACATGAAGAGACAATACCATACATGAAGAGACAATACCCCACATGAAGAGACAATACCATACATGAAGAGACAATACCATACATGAAGAGACAATACCCCACATGAAGAGACAATACCGAAGAGACAATACCCCACATGAAGAGACAATACCATACATGAAGAGACAATACCGAAGAGACAATACCGAAGAGACAATACCCCACATGAAGAGACAATACCATACATGAAGAGACAATACCCCACATGAAGAGACAATACCCTACATGAAGAGACAATACCATACATGAAGAGACAATACCCCACATGAAGAGACAATACCATACATGAAGAGACAATACCGAAGAGACAATACCGAAGAGACAATACCGAAGAGACAATACCGAAGAGACAATACCGAAGAGACAATACCCCACATGAAGAGACAATACCCCACATGAAGAGACAATACCCTACATGAAGAGACAATACCATACATGAAGAGACAATACCCCACATGAAGAGACAATACCCTACATGAAGAGACAATACCCCACATGAAGAGACAATACCCTACATGAAGAGACAATACCCCACATGAAGAGACAATACCATACATGAAGAGACAATACCATACATGAAGAGACAATACCATACATGAAGAGACAATACCCCACATGAAGAGACAATACCATACATGAAGAGACAATACCCTACATGAAGAGACAATACCATACATGAAGAGACAATACCATACATGAAGAGACAATACCATACATGAAGAGACAATACCATACATGAAGAGACAATACCATACATGAAGAGACAATACCCCACATGAAGAGACAATACCATACATGAAGAGACAATATCCCTACATGAAGAGACAATACCCCACATGAAGAGACAATACCCTACATGAAGAGACAATACCCCACATGAAGAGACAATACCCTACATGAAGAGACAATACCCCACATGAAGAGACAATACCCTACATGAAGAGACAATACCCACATGAAGAGACAATACCCCACATGAAGAGACAATACCCCACATGAAGAGACAATACCCCACATGAAGAGACAATACCCCACATGAAGAGACAATACCCTACATGAAGAGACAATACCATACATGAAGAGACAATACCCCACATGAAGAGACATACCATACATGAAGAGACAATACCGAAGAGACAATACCGAAGAGACAATACCGAAGAGACAATACCGAAGAGACAATACCGAAGAGACAATACCCCACATGAAGAGACAATACCGAAGAGACAATACCGAAGAGACAATACCCCACATGAAGAGACAATACCATACATGAAGAGACAATACCGAAGAGACAATACCATACATGAAGAGACAATACCCCACATGAAGAGACAATGCCGAAGAGACAATACCCCACATGAAGAGACAATACCATACATGAAGAGACAATACCCCACATGAAGAGACAATACCCCACATGAAGAGACAATACCCCACATGAAGATACAATACCATACATGAAGAGACAATACCCCACATGAAGAGACAATACCGAAGAGACAATACCGAAGAGACAATACCCCACATGAAGAGACAATACCATACATGAAGAGACAATACCGAAGAGACAATACCGAAGAGACAATACCCCACATGAAGAGACAATACCATACATGAAGAGACAATACCGAAGAGACAATACCATACATGAAGAGACAATACCCCACATGAAGAGACAATACCGAAGAGACAATACCCCACATGAAGAGACAATACCATACATGAAGAGACAATACCCACATGAAGAGACAATACCCCACATGAAGAGACAATACCCCACATGAAGAGACAATACCATACATGAAGAGACAATACCATACATGAAGAGACAATACCGAAGAGACAATACCGAAGAGACAATACCGAAGAGACAATACCGAAGAGACAATACCATACATGACGAGACAATACCCCACATGAAGAGACAATACCATACATGAAGAGACAATACCCCACATGAAGAGACAATACCATACATGAAGAGACAATACCCCACATGAAGAGACAATACCATACATGAAGAGACAATACCATACATGAAGAGACAATACCCCACATGAAGAGACAATACCCCACATGAAGAGACAATACCATACATGAAGAGACAATACCCCACATGAAGAGACAATACCATACATGAAGAGACAATACCCCACATGAAGAGACAATACCATACATGAAGAGACAATACCATACATGAAGAGACAATACCCCACATGAAGAGACAATACCCCACATGAAGAGACAATACCATACATGAAGAGACAATACCCCACATGAAGAGACAATACCATACATGAAGAGACAATACCCACATGAAGAGACAATACCCCACATGAAGAGACAATACCATACATGAAGAGACAATACCCCACATGAAGAGACAATACCATACATGAAGAGACAATACCCCACATGAAGAGACAATACCCCACATGAAGAGACAATACCCCACATGAAGAGACAATACCATACATGAAGAGACAATACCCCACATGAAGAGACAATACCATACATGAAGAGACAATACCCCACATGAAGAGACAATACCCCACATGAAGAGACAATACCATACATGAAGAGACAATACCGAAGAGACAATACCCCACATGAAGAGACAATACCATACATGAAGAGACAATACCGAAGAGACAATACCGAAGAGACAATACCCCACATGAAGAGACAATACCGAAGAGACAATACCGAAGAGACAATACCCCACATGAAGAGACAATACCATACATGAAGAGACAATACCGAAGAGACAATACCATACATGAAGAGACAATACCATACATGAAGAGACAATACCGAAGAGACAATACCATACATGAAGAGACAATACCGAAGAGACAATACCGAAGAGACAATACCGAAGAGACAATACCGAAGAGACAATACCCCACATGAAGAGACAATACCATACATGAAGAGACAATACCGAAGAGACAATACCGAAGAGACAATACCCCACATGAAGAGACAATACCATACATGAAGAGACAATACCGAAGAGACAATACCGAAGAGACAATACCGAAGAGACAATACCGAAGAGACAATACCGAAGAGACAATACCGAAGAGACAATACCCCACATGAAGAGACAATACCGAAGAGACAATACCCCACATGAAGAGACAATACCATACATGAAGAGACAATAACCCACATGAAGAGACAATACCCCACATGAAGAGACAATACCCCACATGAAGAGACAATACCCCACATGAAGAGACAATACCCCACATGAAGAGACAATACCCCACATGAAGAGACAATACCCCACATGAAGAGACAATACCCCACATGAAGAGACAATACCATACATGAAGAGACAATACCGAAGAGACAATACCCCACATGAAGAGACAATACCCCACATGAAGAGACAATACCATACATGAAGAGACAATACCCCACATGAAGAGACAATACCCCACATGAAGAGACAATACCATACATGAAGAGACAATACCCCACATGAAGAGACAATACCCCACATGAAGAGACAATACCATACATGAAGAGACAATACCCCACATGAAGAGACAATACCATACATGAAGAGACAATACCGAAGAGACAATACCCCACATGAAGAGACAATACCATACATGAAGAGACAATACCCCACATGAAGAGACAATACCGAAGAGACAATACCCCACATGAAGAGACAATACCATACATGAAGAGACAATACCCCACATGAAGAGACAATACCCCACATGAAGAGACAATACCCCACATGAAGAGACAATACCATACATGAAGAGACAATACCCCACATGAAGAGACAATACCCCACATGAAGAGACAATACCATACATGAAGAGACAATACCCCACATGAAGAGACAATACCCCACATGAAGAGACAATACCCCACATGAAGAGACAATACCCCACATGAAGAGACAATACCGAAGAGACAATACCCCACATGAAGAGACAATACCATACATGAAGAGACAATACCGAAGAGACAATACCATACATGAAGAGACAATACCCCACATGAAGAGACAATACCGAAGAGACAATACCCCACATGAAGAGACAATACCATACATGAAGAGACAATACCCCACATGAAGTGACAATACCCCACATGAAGAGACAATACCCCACATGAAGAGACAATACCATACATGAAGAGACAATACCCCACATGAAGAGACAATACCATACATGAAGAGACAATACCATACATGAAGAGACAATACCCCACATGAAGAGACAATACCCCACATGAAGAGACAATACCCACATGAAGAGACAATACCCCACATGAAGAGACAATACCCCACATGAAGAGACAATACCCCACATGAAGAGACAATACCATACATGAAGAGACAATACCCCACATGAAGAGACATACCCCACATGAAGAGACAATACCCCACATGAAGAGACAATACCCCACATGAAGAGACAATACCCCACATGAAGAGACAATACCATACATGAAGAGACAATACCCCACATGAAGAGACAATACCATACATGAAGAGACAATACCCCACATGAAGAGACAATACCATACATGAAGAGACAATACCATACATGAAGAGACAATACCCCACATGAAGAGACAATACCATACATGAAGAGACAATACCATACATGAAGAGACAATACCATACATGAAGAGACAATACCATACATGAAGAGACAATACCCCACATGAAGAGACAATACCATACATGAAGAGACAATACCATACATGAAGAGACAATACCATACATGAAGAGACAATACCATACATGAAGAGACAATACCATACATGAAGAGACAATACCATACATGAAGAGACAATACCATATATGAAGAGACAATACCCCACATGAAGAGACAATACCCCACATGAAGAGACAATACCATACATGAAGAGACAATACCCCACATGAAGAGACAATACCATACATGAAGAGACAATACCATACATGAAGAGACAATACCCTACATGAAGAGACAATACCATACATGAAGAGACAATACCATACATGAAGAGACAATACCATACATGAAGAGACAATACCCTACATGAAGAGACAATACCATACATGAAGAGACAATACCATACATGAAGAGACAATACCATACATGAAGAGACAATACCCCACATGAAGAGACAATACCCTACATGAAGAGACAATACCATACATGAAGAGACAATACCCCACATGAAGAGACAATACCATACATGAAGAGACAATACCATACATGAAGAGACAATACCATACATGAAGAGACAATACCATACATGAAGAGACAATACCATACATGAAGAGACAATACCATACATGAAGAGACAATACCATACATGAAGAGACAATACCATACATGAAGAGACAATACCCCACATGAAGAGACAATACCCCACATGAAGAGACAATACCATACATGAAGAGACAATACCCCACATGAAGAGACAATACCATACATGAAGAGACAATACCATACATGAAGAGACAATACCATACATGAAGAGACAATACCATACATGAAGAGACAATACCCTACATGAAGAGACAATACCCTACATGAAGAGACAATACCCTGCTAAAAGTCATCTTGGAAGGAAAGGTACAAGGTAAACGAGGCAGATGATGATTAATTTGGACTGATAACATCAAAGGGTGGACAGGTGAGCCTATGACAATGTGTACCATCAAAACAAGATACAGAGTAAAATGGCACTTTACGATGGTCAACCTTCTATACAGAGACAGCATCCAATGAATGAACTATATCTCATTACTTAAAGCTAAACAAATTTGAACAAGTTATATACCCTCATATATTAAGTATATTTTTCCTTTGAACATTCTTCTTCTCAACTTCTACCTAAACAAATCCTTTAAGCGTAACAGATTTTCAATATTATATCTATCTATCTATCTATTGACCTTTCGAGCCGTAACCGGCCCATAGGGCGTAGACCAAGATACACCTTCTCCTATATGAATTTTTGTTCTAGCAGTTTTCTTTTAAAGATATTTTATCAAATCTCGCCATCTGTCTCTGTTCTGTGCAAGCAGTTCTATCTCATTGAGGGAGCCGATTCCTGCTGCTCTTGCCTCTCTCATCAATGTTCTTCTCAGTGTCTCCCTGGGTCTTCCTCTTTTTCTTTTACCTGTTGTTTCCCATGAGGGCTTGCTTTGCTATTCGATTATTATCTCTTCTCATCACATGTCCAACGTATGACCATCGTCTTTTCTTTATTACTGAAGATATTAGTGGTTGATTGGCGATTTCTCTAATTTCCTCGTTTGTTTTGAATTCGTTCCATTCTATACCAAGTATTTTCCTTAGACATTTATTTTCGAATGCGTTCAACTTTGTTTCTATATCTCTTGTTGTTTTCCAGCTTTCACACGCATACGTAAGGGTTGATAGTACATTTGATTTGAATAGCCTAAGTTTTGTGTTTGTGCTAATGAGTTTTGATTTCCACAACTTTTCAAGGCTTCTGAAAGACATTGCTGCTTTAGCCAGTCTGATTCTAATTTCTTTGCTCGTATCCCCTTCTCGATCAATATGACTTCCAAGATAGATAAAGTGATCGATCTCTTCTACTGGTTTGTTTTCCATGTATATTTTGTCACTTGTTGGAATTAAACTTTTCATGACTTTAGTCTTTTCATGATTGACCTCAAGCCCAATTTTGCTGGCTATTGATAATAGTTCATTTGTGTTTTCCTGCATCGTTTTATCTGACTGCTGATGAGAACTATGTCATCAGCAAAGTCGAGGTCCTCCAAATGGTCTCCTTGTATCCATTCGATGCCTTTATTACCAGTGCAGCATTTCTTCATTATGAAGTCCATAACAACTCCAAATAACAAGGGCGATAAAATACATCCTTGTTTAACCCCAGTTTCTATTGAGAAACATTCGCTCAGTCCTTCCTCTGTTCGAACTGCACATGTGTAACCATCATACATGTCTTTGATAATATTTATGATTTTTGATGGTAAACCATATTGCTTCAGAATTTTCCACAAAGAATCTCTATGAATACTATCAAATGCTTTTTTGAAGTCGATGAAGTTAAGTACAAAAGGTTTTTGCTTTTCAATGTGTTCCTCCAATATAAGTCGTAGAGTAAAAATGTGGTCAAGACAGCTTCTCCCTTTTCTAAACCCAGCCTGTTCTTCACGCATTACTGTATCTATTGAATCCTTTATTCTATTTAGGATGATTTTACAGAATAATTTTGAGGCAACTGACAAAAGTGTCACGCCTCTCCAATTGTTACAATCTCTAAGATTGCCCTTTTTTGGGATCTTAACAATGATTCCTTTTTTCCATTTATGAGGCGTCTTCTCTGTTTTCCAAATGATGTTGAACATTTTTTGGAGATGTATTAAATTATGGCTATCAATTGCCTTGAGGATCTCAGCTGTTAACTTATCCTCTCCAGCAGCCTTGTTATTGGTCATTAGCTTTAAGGTGGTTTCTATTTCACTCAAGGTGAAGTCATCTAAATTTACATCTAATTCTGCTGCTGGTGTTTCAGCTTCAAAATCTATTAAACTGTGAGGTAGTGGACGGTTAAGAATTTCTTTGAAGTGTTCCGCCCAACGGGCTTTTATGTTTGTTAGCATTAATCCAGATTTGTCTAGAATTGGTGTTCCACTGTCTATAATTATATATATTATATATTATATAGTCTAATATTATATCCATGTGCATAACTGCTCAAGAACTGGTGTCAAATAACATACATCTATTACAATTATGTTCTTTTTATATGGTCCAATCTTTCTACTCAATTGATGACCCAAAACTCTTTATCAAAATTGTCATATCCCCAATACTGTACACCTAATACCTTAAATTACATGAAAAATAACAAAAGACAACTCAAATTTTTTGGACATGTGAAGAGACACAATACCCTATTAAAAGTCATCTTGGAAGGGAGCGTACAAAGGTAGACGAGGCAGAGGCAGACCAAAACTAAAGTGGACTGATAACATCAAAATGTGAACCTATGACTACATGCACCAGCAAGACAAGAAACAGTGAAAATGGTGCTCCATGGTAGCCAACCTTCGGTGGAGATTACTCAGTGAAATTATAAATCTACACAAAAGTTATAAGATTATTTTCTGCTAGTTATCTCTGTCTAGTTAAAAATAAAAGCAACACATTTGCTGGCTGTATATATGAGAAAAAATTAACTTTATTTACTGATTCTCTCCAGAGTGCCAGTTCAGATCACATTTGAACAGTAGGCCACTTTATCAGTTTTACAAGGTAATAAAAGAAAACAAAATGTTTCAGGCAATTATCACCATTTGTACAAATATTGCTAGAAAAAAAAATATTTCAGGCAATTATCACCATTTGTACAAATATTGCTAAAGTGTGGCAATAAATTTAATCATATTTAAATACAATTAAATATACTGTAATTCTTCTCAAATCTGTTACACTAAATTTGGTACATTATTTTTCTTCAACTTCAGAATTCACTTGTTAAGTGGGTGTGGATAAGTGTGTTACTAGTTTACAGTAAAATCCCCAATATCTCCACCCATCAGTCCAACATATCCATCTTTTACATGGCCAGATTTACTTACCAATTTTACTCAGACAGCAGCCATTTTGGCCTTTGGCAATTTTTACTGCGAAGGATTCTTTAACATGCACACACAGCCTCCTATTTTTCACGGTTACCCAAAAGTGCTTGATGTCAGATCTCACTACCTAAGACCAGGGGAGGGTAAAGCCACAGAGAAATCTGATTCAAAGTGAAAAATTCCCACCTGTTGCGGGGGCTTCAAACTGGTACCTTCCTGTACAATGTTCTAAATTTGTGGATTCAAAACAGCAGGAAAACTGCCAATAAAAACTCAATATTTAAAAATTATTTCACTTGATTAATTGAAACTATTATGAAACATTGTTTGTATATAATATAACATATTTCATTATTTTCTTTAAAAATCAACACTGATTAACAAAATTGATTAAGATGTACAACCAACCTATGCCACTGTACACTGAACAATATGACTGCAAAACATGTTCTACAGGATTGCCCCCAGTACACAGACCTGAGAAGAGCAATGTGGTCCACGCCCACCTCCCTGGAAGAAAAACTATATGGGGCAATCAATTCGCTTATACAGACAGCTGACTTCATGAGAGAGTCTGAAATCCAACTCTGATTGAGTCTTGATCGCAGAGAGAGAGAGAGAGAGAGAGAGAGAGAGAGAGAGAAAATTAATTTAGTGGAAAAATGAGATCGTGAATTAATTTCTTTCTAAGCAAAGACAAATTAATTCCTTATTTCATAATTAAGTAAAGAAGAGAGAATCTATTGATGAAAGAAAACCAAAAATCAAGAATTGTACAGACTGAAGACTATGAAAAGATCTGGGAACCACCTTATTGCTGCCTGTTAGGGTGACCTAAGATATGCTGATCAATGACTATTTCCTTGGTCAACTGCTTAAAAGAAAAGGGGAGAAACAAAGAGTATGCATTTATTATAGGTAATATAATTATAGGTGTGTCTATTATTTAATAAATAAAATAAAAGTTATTTAAAAAATTTATTTTGGAGCCCCCAAAATAAAATAAAAAACTTGTATTCAATACAAAATAATGTAAATTTCTGCAAAATGTTTGTTTATATAACTTAACATGTGATAAATTTGTGTCTATCGCATGGTGACAAGCTCCTCTGAAGATGTAGGATGAATAGCCACACAGTCATCAAATTGAGCCTTTGTAGCCCCCATTTTGATGGCCACACCAAACCCCTGAAGCATCTCATCACAGCCTTGTCCAACCATGTGAAGTCCAACTACCTGAAAGGTGGAAAACAAAGGCACATGCTGAACACACAAATTATTGTATTCTTGCGTTTTCTTCAGCAAAAACTATAAACTCCAGTACAATTTTAATTTAACCCTAAATTACGAGACTTTTCAGTGAGTCACGTTTTTACGAGACCACAGTAAAAATTACTTTCACTTAATTGTTTCTATTTGGATCATTTCCTGGCTTAGGTTTGATTAATTCGACCGCATGGTGCCATGGTTACTGGAGGTGTTACGTTGTCTATTGACATGTTAGCCATCTGTCCATCATTCCAGCCGTATGTTTGGCTTCCTCTTAGCATCATCCGCTACCTATCCCATGTTACAATGGTTTATTTGATGTTTCACTGACAGCTGAAGAGATTTCCCTCATTTTAAGAAAAAAAAAAACTAAATTCTTGAAAATTGGCAAAATTTATTTTTTTTTAAAAAAAACACAGTCCCATTTTTATGACAGTTTTATCATTGGTACAAAGCATATGTGGTGTTTGAAAAAAAAAAATTCAACATCAAAAGAAACAAATTCAACACTCAGGGGTTAATCAGAAGCAATAATTAGGAAGGTATAGGGAGGAAAGAAATGTTTGCCCTCTGCAAACTGTTGAATTCCAAGAATTTGTATTTTGAGGTTGAGGTCGTAATTTTTACGGTGTCGAAATTTAGTGTTAAATGTGCTATGGAGAGTGGGTGACCAATTTGATCATGTGTCATACTTCAAACTAGGAGGCAACTGCTCCAGATATGTGGCCTTTATTCTCTGGTCCTATATGTTCCCCTGATAGACTCCAGTAATGGGATAATGCTGTAAAGATAGTTGTTTTAATTGAGTTATTTGCGGGTCATCATCACTGCACTTCAAACATGTCCATAGGTGCTTAGATCCCCTCCTCAGCAAGTCCCGTAGTGTCCAGCGACTGACGACTCTAGTTCTGTGTTAGCTGATAAGTCTTCTGATACGTCCACTAAGTTTCTTGTTTCTGGGTGTGTCCATCTTAACTCCCATCTCTTTCATCCAAAGGAGTGACGTGGACTCATGGTTGTCGAAGTCCTGTACCCTTCCCACATCTCAGAGGATATTGATGGTGTCCACCAGATCCATTAGTTGGCCATCTTCAAAGACAGCGCAGCTACCCAACCTGTCCGCTCTTTCATTTCCCCGTACTCCCGCATGTCCAGGAGTGTAGAAAAAGTTGACCCTACATATTTTTTACTTCTGCAAAGACTCTTACTTTTGCATGCGTACAGAACCCGCTTCCGCCATTTTAACTATTGCATGTGTACAGAGCCCACTTCCACTATTTTAACATGCTCATTGAATCACTCAGTATGCAAGCATGGATGTAGTCTTGTGACTCTAACTAGATGAATGCCCTGGTCACTGCCTTCACCTCCATCGTCATTCTTCACATGGTCATAATGTATGCACCACATTTTTCTTTGACTATTCTGCCTGATGAACAAGCCGTAAATGCCCATGCACTTCTTTGGTGTTGTATTACAGATCCGTCTGTATAGATGACTGCATCTTTCTCATTAGTGAGATGAGACTGTTGACCTCCGCACTGACCACAACTGAGTTCTGTTCACTACATTTCCTGTCGAGTGTGACAATACACACTCGATATTGGTAAGCCCACAGACCTGTTTGCTGACATTGTCTGTTCGGCCCACCCATGATTTGCCTCTTTTTAGCCTGACACCTTCCCTGTGTTGAGCTCATGATGCAAAAAAAAAAGATACTCTAAAACTTTAAAAATGTGACAGCGTTTGTGGATGAATGAAAAAGTTCTGGATTTGAATTACTTTTTGGGTCTCATTTTTAAAACTATTTGTTTTGTGGAGAGTGTCTTCATCTTGTGACATAATTGAGGTATTTTAATGCAAATAGATTTGTATGACAAATCTTTTCGTAAATCATTGGCTGTGCGATGATGAAATTAAAAAAACGGAAGAACCCCACCACGTTCCATGGTGTATAGAGAATATAGTGTCAGTGCCAAGGTGTTTTATGACTTTTAATACGTTTTGGAGGGAATATGGTCACCATTATTACACTAGTGCTGTCTAACTTTTCCAGAAAAAATCTTGAACCCATTGTTGACTGGGTGAACCTAGAAGCCATCAGTTAGGATTGAACTTAACCTCATTCTCAGTAGTTGAGTAGGTTATCAAATGGAGTGGGATCTTGATCAGTCTATATATCAGTTCATCAATCCCCTGATGCAAGCAGCCAGCTATAAGTTACTGTCAGCCTTGGAGCTGTCATCTTGGGTCCTAGTAATCACTGGGGGACATTGTTTTGATGAGCACTTTCTTTCATAGCTGATTCTACCTTTTTCTTCTTCAGTATATTCTAGTCTTATGATCATGCAAAACTTGACTCTTTGTCCTGTTTCATGATGGAGAAGTAGGAACAACATCATGAAGTAAGATGAGCTGCTCTCATGGTTACTACTTGTATGTGTATGTGTGTTCTGATTTTTCCCCTGAACCTTGCTGATTCTACCAAAATATTTGAAAGACAATTTCAGCGGAAGAAAAAGAAGCATTTAAGTCATTTGATCACCTCTTTTCTCTTGTGTAGGGAGCCACGATAGCTCAGTGGTTAGTGAACTGGACTACAAAGGACAAGGGGTAGGGTTCGATCCGAACCGATGGCTTCCGGGTTCTATCTATCTATCTAATGTCCTTTCGAGCCGAAGATGGCACATAGGGCAGAACCACAATCTCAAAAACAGAAACCTTGCGTGCCAAAGTGGCACATATTGCAGAGATCACTGCTCTAAAATATATGGCGCTGTTTCCATAACAATACTTTTTACAATGACAGCTTGTCAAGCCATCGATCAATCTCCTTAGTCGCCTCTTACGACATGCCTGGAAGGTCACAGTGTCACTATTCTTTACTTCCCTCATAATGAGGCCCCGGTAACACACAGGAATTCACCCAGCCTTAAATGGGTACCGGATTTTTTTTCTGGGAAAGTAAAGTGGCATGGGCGTAATACTGACCACATTACCCCAAAAAGCATGTGCTGAAGGTCTGTAAAATTTATGGTCACTAACACCATATTCCCTATACGCCGCCACTTGGAGTGACGGGGGTACTTTACTTTTTACTTTTTTTTTCTCTTGTGTCTTACCCTTATCTTCTGATTTGAGGCGACCTATGGTTTCCTGTGTGTTACCGGGGCCTCATTATGAGGGAAGTAAAGAATAGTGACACTGTGACCTTCTAAGCATGTCGTAAGAGGCGACTAAGGAGGCTGATCGATGGCTCGACAAGCTGTCATTGTAAAAAGTATTGTTATGGAAACAGCGCCATATATTTTAGAGCAGTGATCTCTGCAATATGGGCCATTTTGGCACGCAAGGTTTCTGTTTTTGAGATTGTGGTTCTGCCCTATGTGCCGTCTTCGGCTCGAAAGGACAATAAATAGATAGATAGATGGTTTCCAAAGGTGGGTTAGCGGCCCCCAGCTGATCAAGACCTGATTTCACCTCTCTGTTGGTCTCCTGGTAAAAGTCTTTGGCAAAACAAACTGGCTAGTGAGATGAGGAGTGCCATAGTATTGAGGTTTGCTGATATAGAAGACCTAGTATTGCAACACCTCAAGAATAGACTAACTCCAATTTCTCTAGCAGAAAGCAGGAAAGCCATTACAACTGCTGCACCATTATCTATGGTCAAAAAACTAATGGCTCCTCTTGACCCCATCGACATTTGATCATCAGCTTCTGATTTTGACCACATTCCAATTTTGAATGTTGTATCATTTCTTAAATTTATTCTCTGTGTGCTATGATCTTATGTCAGATCTAAAACACAGTCACAGACAAAGTCAACAGACCTCTACAAAGTCAAAAGGCTACTTTAAATAAATGATAAAATGTAGATCTTAAGTTCAGTTCTTCAAAGATTCCTTGAAATAAATATAGAATATAGATATTGTATATAAACTAAAAATATAAACTAAATCAATTAATTAATAAAAAATATCAATGAACCTAGCTAACCCTAGATTATGAGACTGTCATAAAAATTACTACCTCATAATACAAATTCTTGGAATTTGACAGTTTCCCATGAGTAAATATCCCTTCCTAATTACTACTAATTACAGCAAAATTGGGCTTGAGGTCAATCATGAAAAGACTAAAGTCATGAAAAGTTTAATTCCAACAAGTGACAAAATATACATGGAAAACAAACCAGTAGAAGAGATCGATCACTTCATCTATCTTGGAAGTCACATTGATCGAGAAGGGGATACGAGCAAAGAAATTAGAATCAGACTGGCTAAAGCAGCAATGTCTTTCAGAAGCCTTGAAAAGTTGTGGAAATCAAAACTCATTAGCACAAACACAAAACTTAGGCTATTCAAATCAAATGTACTATCAACCCTTACGTATGCGTGTGAAAGCTGGAAAACAACAAGAGATATAGAAACAAAGTTGAACGCATTCGAAAATAAATGTCTAAGGAAAATACTTGGTATAGAATGGAACGAATTCAAAACAAACGAAGAAATTAGAGAAATCGCCAATCAACCACTAATATCTTCAGTAATAAAGAAAAGACGATGGTCATACGTTGGACATGTGATGAGAAGAGATAATAATCGAATAGCAAAGCAAGCCCTCATATGGGAAACAACAGGTAAAAGAAAAAGAGGAAGACCCAGGGAGACACTGAGAAGAACATTGATGAGAGAGGCAAGAGCAGCAGGAATCGGCTCCCTCAATGAGATAGAACTGCTTGCACAGAACAGAGACAGATGGCGAGATTTGATAAAATATCTTTAAAAGAAAACTGCTAGAACAAAAATTCATATAGGAGAAGGTGTATCTTGGTCTACGCCCTATGGGCCGGTTACGGCTCGAAAGGTCAATAGATAGATAGATAGAATTACTACTGGTGACCCCAGCGAGTGTTGAATTTGTTTCCTTTGATGTTGGATCAGATACAAACATGCGCATTGTAAAAAGTGCTGCACTATCGTACAACAGGGACTATTTTTTTTTATATAAATTTGGCCACTTTTCAAGAAATTCTTTTTTTCTTCTTTTTTTATGGAAATCTCCTTGGTTATTGATGCAGACATCAAACAAACCTTTGTAACATGGGATAGCCAGTGAACGACACTAAGAGGAAGCCAAACGTATAGCTTGAATGACGGACTAACAGCTGACGTGTGAATAGACAACATAACACCTCCGGTAGCCAGGGTGCCATGTGGTCGAATTTCAGGCCATAAATCGAACGTAACCCAGGAAATGATTGCCACATCTGATTACATGTTTCTCCTAGAGTAAACACACAGCTGTGTAGCAAAATTTCAAAGTAAACACTATTTTCCAAACTCCAAATGTAACATGTTGTGTTTGTAATTTTTATGAAGGTATTGTAAAACATGACTCACAGACAGAGATCGTAATCTAGCGTTAGAAAGAAAGTAACTGTGAACAAACATGCAAGTTGTGGTGTGTAATAAAGAGCAGAGTTGACAGGTCCGAGCTTTACCTTCTCATCAGGCAACACACATATAAGTTTCATGTTACATCGCATCTTGTGCTCCAGCACGGAGTAGTACATTGGAACAAAATTGGATGTGTAGAGCTTCAATTTTTCTTTCCCGTACTTCCTTGCGGCCTCCTCTGTTCAGAAGAATAAGATCTTACAATAACATTTAGTTTCACGGGTTTAAACTCTATATCTCCTCAATTTTAACAATAATTTTCTACCTCTTCTGACAAAACTATTGCTAACTAGATGATTCTATCTATTTGTGCCATAAAGAATTGTGGGTAAACAGCTTTTTACTCTACTGTGTCATGTGTGATATGCTGGCAGTTGTTAGCCCTGGCCATTGCAAGATTTCTGTAATAGTCTGTCTGTCTGTCCCTCTGTCTCTCTGTCTACCAGGCAGTATTGGTTCACAATGACCCAGTATGGTCTGCTGTGTAATTTAAAAGAGCTGTTTAGTTTTTTTGTAAAAAATGGATTGAAGTCAATGGTCACAACCTAAATAATTTGAGATATGCAGATGACACAGTCTTAATAGCAAAGACAGAGAATGAACTACAAGAACTGATATATATAATAGTAAAAGAAAGTAACAAGAAAGGTCTCAGTCTGAATAGTAAGAAAACAAAAGTAATGGTCATATTGAAGAAACAATCATCAGCATCATGCAGCATAAAAATAAACAGGACAAATCTGAAACAAGTGCAACACATCAAATACTTGGGCACAATAATAGCATCAGATGGAAGATGCACCACAGAAATAAAAAGCAGGATAGCTCAGGCCAAAATAGCATTTCAGAAAATGAAAAATATCTTATGCAACAAATATATGTCAATAGAAGTGAGAAAGAGAGTTCATCGGTGCTATATAGAACCAATTCTGACCTATAGAGGTGAATCATGGACAGTAGACAAACAAATGAAAAGACAACTAGAGGCCACAGAGGTGGGATTTCTCAGAAGAATGTTGAAAGTTTCCTAGACAGCATAAAAATACCAATGAGGAAATTCTCAAAGAGACCAACACAAAAAGGGAGCTGCTAAAAAACATCAGAAAGAAACAATCACCATTTTTCGGGTACATCATGAGAAAAGGAAAGTTGGAATACTTGGTAACAACTGGCAAAATAAAAGGAAACAGAGATCACAGACAACAAAGAGAGAGAATACTGGATAGCTTGGTGTCATGGCATGGAAAACAGTCAACAACAGAATTGATAAATGCATTGTAGACAGAAGATTTTGGAAGGATTTGATCGCCTACACCAACCAGGATGGCACATGATGATGATAATGATGTCTAATTTTATTCCAATGATGGCAGGAATTTTTTTTGTTTTTTTTTGTCCAGACAGTCAGTGGCATTCAACCTGTTTTATTTTCAACTGCAGAATCTACTGAATGCAAAAAAAATATCAACTTAAAAACATTTCATGTGTTAGGTTTTCATATGGCATTCAGTTTCAAACACTAAATCAAAGAGTCCTTAAATATATGTATTTTTTTTTAAACTGTCATTGTTCAGCATAAAACTACTCCACATTCAAAATTGTCCCACAATGATCAGTGAAAAACTGAGTCATTCTCAATGTACCGCTTCAACTAAGTATCTATCCATCTATTGACCTTTCGAGGATCTCCTTCTCTTATCTAAATTTTTATCCTAGCAGTTTTCAATATCCCGTGTGTTACCGTGGTCTCATTATGAGGGAGGTAAAGAATAGTGACACTGTGACCTTCCAGGCATGTCATAAGAGGTGACTAAGGAGATTGATCGATGGCTTGACAAGCTGTCATTGTAAAAAGTATTGTTATGAAAACAGCGCCATAGATTTTAGAGCAGCGATCTCTGCAATATGTGCCATTTTTGCACGCAAGGTTTCTGTTTTTGAGATTGTGGTTCTGCCCTATGTGCCATCTTCGGCTCGAAAGGACAATAGATAGATAGATAGTTTTCAATTCTTTTAAAGATATTTTATCAAATCTCGCCATTTGTCTATGTTCTGTGCAGGCAGCTCTATCTCATTGAGCGAGCCGATTCCTGCTGCTCTTAAACTAGGTATGGCAGTAGTAAAATGTTAAGTGACATATATTCTATATGACACCGCTAAAACAATACAACTGTTAATATTATTTGGTTATAAATTTAATATCAGAAATTTGTGCAATTTAACTTCACAATCATATCAAGATAATATATTAACTCTCTAAAACATTATGATAACATCAAGAAAATATATTAACTCTCTGAAACATTATGATAACTTCAATATAATATATTAAGTCTCTGAAACATTATGGTAACTTCAAGATAATATATTAAGTCTCTGAAACATTATGGTAACTTCAAGATAATATATTAACCCTACCAGACCTGAGGCCCTGAATCTAACTGTCCCATATACCTGGGCTCCTGAGCATTAAAGAGAAAAAAAACAACATGATATACAAAAATGTTAGTTACATGCAGACAAGTAGTTAGAATAAGATAGAACTTGGAGACATTGTAGAAAATAGGTCTACCTTTCATCTAGTGCCAATATTCCACCTTTGTGTGTCAATCCACCCAGCAGGATGAGCCATGTTTCACACTGAGGTACCTCCATCATCTATTTGAGGGACATGCCCAACATCTCTTACTATCGATCTAGCTCTAGATCTATAAGGTTCAAGATTCTTCTCATCACTTGAGCTCTCACTGTCTGTGTCACTTCTATCTATCTATCTTTCGTTCGCCTGAAGCATTGTCTATATCTGCAATGTCGTTTCCTGTATAAATGTTACTGTCTTTTGTAATTCTTGCAGTGGCCCATATAGTTTTGTCTGTAGTGTTGTATCTATGGGCCAATGGATTTTCCTCAGTCTACTATATTCAGTGCAGTCTTGAAGTATGTGTTCAGCAGTCTGGGGCGCCTGTCCACATGTACAAGTAGTTGAGGTGCCGATCTTGAATTTTGTATACATGTGACTATGGAGTCGATTGTGTCCTGTTCTGAGACGTATAATGATAACTTGTTCATATCTATTCATATTATAAAAGGCATCCTGATTTGGGGCTTGTGGTCCTCTGATTGATTTGATTATCTGTTTCTTATGATGGTATGTAACAGGTGTATCTAGTTGTGTGCCTGTTGAACCTTCCTTTGCCAACTGATCTGCTTTCTCATTTCCTGGTATTCCACAGTGAGATGGGATCCACTGCAGGGCAACCCTGTGGTGCTTGCAGAGTTCAGTCAATAAGGTCTGCAGATGTGGTAATTTTCTGGATTGTAGTGCCTGGAGTACTGATCTTGCATCTGTCAAAAACACTACAGGCTGCGGGCTAAGATTAATGTTCAGCAGTTTTTCTATTGCTAACTTTATTGCTTGTATTTCTGCATCATAATTGTGACAATATTTCCCTGTTGCTATTTTATTCATATCCCTAGTGTTATTTGGGTATTCTATATATGCACCTGCTCCCCCATTTTTTACTGCATTCTGTGCTGATCCATCTGTATACACACGAATCCATAGGTCTTGTGGGTATTCTTCATCCAGGAAACTGAGAGTTATTGTTTTTCGCTGTAGACTATTCTGTTCCTCTTTATCAACTATTCCTTTCACTTCTGTCCGTATTTGAACTGATAATCCAGATTCCTCTGTCCAGGGAGTCTGTTCTGGTATGGGCAGTAGGGGGTTAACAGCTCTTGGCATGTCTGGTGTTTGTCTACTAATACGCTTGGCTTGGTGGATAAAACTGCTTCTCTTAAGTCGTCCCAATGCAAGATTTTGGAATCGGTCCTTCATTGGATGTCTCGGCATGCAAGCAAATTTTTCTGCCTGTATCAGCACCTTTGTGTCCCTCCGTTCTCTCAGTGCTGGTATCCTCCACAATTTCTCCATCTCTAATATTGGTGTTGATTTCATTGCTCCTGTGATGACCCTAAGTGCCTGGTTTTGTACTTTATCCAGTTCTTGAAGTGTGGTGTTTGATGCTGAACACCATGCAGATGATCCATATTCTAAATGTGGGCGTATACTCTGTTGGTAAACTTTACTGAGTATTTTCCCACTCGCACCCCACGTAGTTCCACACAGCTTTCTTAGAATAGCCAATTTTCTCCTTGCTTTTTGGGTTGCCTTATTTATCTGCTGTTTCCAAGATAGTTTGTTATCAAATGTAACTCCGAGATACGTAGCCTGTATGTCTTCTTTCACAGGCTCATTGTTTATATAGATGGCTCCTGCTTTTTGTTTGGGGAAAGAGTGAAAAGTGTAGTACTGCATTTGTCTGTATTGATGCTGATACACCATCTATTTGTCCATGAATTCAGTGCATTCATAGCTCTTTGTAACAATTTGGAGGCCACTGTTGCATACTCCTCTGTGCACCACATTACCAAGTCATCTGCATACATTGCCACTTTGATACCATGTGGTAGTTCAGTAACTAGGTCATTGATGTAGATCAGAAAAAGTGTTGGAGATAGTACCCCTCCCTGTGGAACGCCCTGGCGCAGTAAGACCTTCTTACTCTTAAGACCATCCAGTTGCACTCTGGCTCTCCTGTTATGCAGGTATGCTTTGACCCATTTGTACATCCTGCCATTTACTCCATAATTTCTCAGTTTCTTCAAAAGCCCTTCCTTCCATACCTTATCAAATGCTTTCTTTAGGTCTATCCATGCTGCTAGTACCAGTTTCTTTTCTTGAAACGCATCCTCAATTTCCTGGGAAAGATAGGTTGCCTGATCTTCGGTAGAGTAACACTGTCTAAAGCCTGCTTGTTGTGGGACAAGGAGATTTTCACTTTCCAGGTACCACTGCAGTCTGAGATTGATTATACGTTCCATTGTTTTACACAAACAGCTTGTAAGGCTGATTGGTCTATAGCTGGATGTCATTGAACCATCTTTTCCTGGCTTTAGTAATGGTATCATAATTGCTTCTCTCCATGCCTGTGGCACTTTACCTGTGATCCAGCAAATGTTGTAGATCTGCAGTAGTTTTGCTTTAGCTGCAGTTCCCAAGTTCTTAATCATTTCATTAGACACTCCATCACTACCTGGTGACTTTTTCATTTTTAATTTGGATATTGCCAGCTCTAGCTCTCTTTGTGTAATGGGTATTTCCATGACTTCATGTGCAGTCTCTTCTTGTCTTGCATTTTGTTGTTTTAGACGGGTCTCTTGACGTTTCTCTAGGCTAATTTCAATATTGTTGTCATTTGCAAAGGAGTCTGCAAAGTGATTTGCTGCATGTTTACCTGTTAGAATGTTTCCATCCTTCTTCAGTGTAATTTTTGTGTTCCCTTCTGTACCCTCATCATTCAGCTGTTTTACAAGCTTCCACACTTTTCTTGTGTCTCGTTCTAGATTCATGTACTCTGTTTTCTCTTTCCAACTTCTCCGTCTGGCTTGTAGTTTAGCCCATTGAAATTTGGCTTTAGCATGCTGATAGTTATTGTGGTGTTCCTGGCAGGGGTTATTTTCTGCTTGTTTTCGAGATGTTTCCATGTCATTGTGCAGTTGCTCTAGTTCACTATTCCAGTATGGTTTGTAGTGTTTCCGTGCCCCTCTGGGTATTGTTTCACTGGCAGCTTGTATTATTAGTCTACTGAATTCATCAACTATTTTGTTGATGTCTCTGTCTGTATTTAGATCTTTAGTCAGTACACTGGTGTAATGTTGATACATTTTCCAGTCTGCCTTTTTGTAATTCCATCTGGAGAGAGTGCTGCTCTCCCTGACGGCCTCATTTTGCACCACTAAAAAGACAGGTCGGTGGTCGCTGCCTCCAAGTTGTTTCCCAACAATACGTGTGATATTCCAATCCAGGTCTGGTGAATGGAAAGCAAGGTCTGGTGTAGATGTGGTATGCCATGATCTGGAATAGAATGTTGGTGGATCTGTTGCCTGGTTTAATAGTATAAGCCCATTGTCATCCTGCCAATTTTCAAGTTCTTCACCTCTCTTGTCCATATCTTCATAGCCCCAGCTCTGTGAATGGCTGTTAAAGTCTCCACATACAATTATTCTTTCTTTTAATGTAATTGTGTCTAGTGCTAGTGGGCGGTCACTCGGACAGTAGTAGTTTAGTAGATGGAAGTCTGTATTTCCTGTCCTGAGGTGCAGTATTTGATATTCCGCCCCATCCATATACACTTCAATCTGACATGCATTAATGTTGTTCCTTACAAGAGTCAGTATTCCGCCCTTTTGTCTGTTTTTCCTGTCAGATCGGTAGCACTGGTATCCCCTAATCTTCAAGGCTATGTCGTTGTTTAGATGGGTTTCCTGCAAACAGCATATGCTTACTTGTTCTTCATGCAGGATATTTTCTAATTCTATCTTTTTACTGTACCCATCTCTTTTGCTGTTGATGCCTTCAGCATTCCAGTGCATTATTTTGAGTGGTCTTATTTTGGGTTGGCCAGTAACTCTATTCTCTCGCCCCCTGACTCCACAGAGCGATTGAGAAGGACATCCAGTAATATAGGTTGGGCCCTTTCGAGGCTGAGGGCCCGGCGCTGCACCTGCCTGAGTGTCCATCACAGGGCGAGTGCCATATCGATTTGCAGTTATAGGCATGCTTCCCATTGGCGTGAGTGCGTGGCATCCTGATTTTTGTAGTGCGCCTTTTGGCTGGTTGCCTCCGACTTCAGCACTTAAAATTGCTAGAGCAGACTGTGGTCTTGCACGGGTGTAGGAAGGCCTGGCCAGTCTTGGTTTTCAGTCCCTGGTGACTGTTAAGCCCCATCCCCACGACAAGGAGCTGGCCTTGATGGGGTCTGTGTCACTTGAACCGGAAACGTATTTTTTATGAAAATCTGACTCCTCAAAGTTTGAATCAACCAAACTATTGATCTCCTGTTGGAATGTGAAAAGCCTAGACCTACTACACTTTCCTGTTGAAGTGTTTAGTTCATCAGCCGCTCATTTCATTGTGAATTTTCATAATTTTTTCACATCAAACCACACAGAGTCAATTCAAACACATGAGGGCAGACATTTGCAATGGCTAACCATGAGGTTTGACCACGAATGGTTGGTTAATTTTAGTTTATGATGCATTTTTTCACGTACTAGGCAAAGTGCCGAAAATTAGGGATAGCGGCAGAGTAGGAAATTACCGAAAACTAGGTACAGCGGTTTGGTGGGGACAACTCGTACAAACCTACTGTTAAACAGATAATTCTACTGATATTGTGAATGTACAAACCTACAGCTAAACAGCTAATTCTACCAATATTGTGAATGTACAAACCTACAGCTAATTCTACCAATATTGTGAATGTACAAACCAACAGCTAAACAGCTAATTCTACCAATATTGTGAATGTACAAACAAACAGCTAAACAGCTAATTCTACCAATATTGTGAATGTACAAACTTACAGCTAATTCTACCAATATTGTGAATGTACAAACCTACAGCTAATTCTACCAATATTGTGAATGTACAAACCTACAGCTAAACAGCTAATTCTACCAATATTGTGAATGTACAAACCTACAGCTATACACCAGACATTAATGTGAGCACATCTATGTGCTAGGTTAACGCTAAGACGGTCGTGCGTGACTGAGTGTAGACAATAGATTCAATCAGGTAGTTATTTTATGCCAAATTTATCGTAAACCTTCGACTTTAATACAGCATAAGGTTGACACCTCGGAGTCATAACTCAGGTGGGCCCACCTCCCACAGAGTATCAAAAATCTAAAGAGCGGAAAGCATCACTTGTTCAGAGAGGCTCCTTCTGAAGATCAGATTGCATCCTGTTGTCAAGCTCTGTTTATAGAGTTTCCTATTACTGATATTATGAACATACATACAAACCTACAGTTTGTACTGATATCTATTGTACTGATATGTTGAACATATAAATATACAGATAAACATCTATTGTACTGATATATTGAACATACAAACCTACAGATAAACATCTATTGTATTGATATATTGAACATACAAACCTTCAGTTAAACCTATTGTCCCCACAGGTGGATGTGAAAAGACCACAGTTGGAATGTTGTTGTAGTCTAACTTCAGGCCTGTCTTGTTATCAAACAACCTATGAGCCAGCCTCCTTCCAGCAGCAATTGCAACTGTTAACATAAAGAAATCAGCAATTAATTAAAACATATTTAACACATATAATATATCTCTAATTTTGTTTGTGCAAAACTGACAAACACTTCATACTTTTCATTCTTATTTTTCTGCTGGGTTTAAGCCTATGATTATGTGAATGTTATCGGCTGTTCTGCTGCTATGATGGGAAAGGAATAAAAGGTAAAAGTAAAGTATGAGACTTCAATTGGCGTCTTAGCATGTGAGTTTTCACCCATATGTGCTCGCCGCCTATCCAGAAGTATCCGGAGACTTCTGGATAGTGTTGTTTCAAGCATCGAAACTCACGATGCGAGGTGGCATTCCTCATCTTCCCTGAGCACTACCCTGGTACCCATTTCTGCCAGCAGCTGGGTCGACTGCGGGGCTATTTTTTTTCCAACCATGAGTACAACTCACACTACTTCAATCGGGAATCGAACACAGGTTGTCCGAACGTTGGTAGCCTAGTTGGGTGGTTTTTCCAACGAAGCTACTGAGGCCCCAGTATAGGAATGACACCATGGAGGCCAGGGCATTTGACAGCAGTAGAGCTGAAGTTGCCACCGAATGATAACTGAAGGCTTTCATCAGGATCAGTGAACCAAAACCATCCAGTCCCTATCAACCTCCTCATGGTGCCTCTAGAGACAGACTAACCAGTCTATGTCATAGGTGCTATGATCCCCTCCTGCAGTGTCCAGCGACAGATGACTCCAGTACTGTGTTGGTTGATAAGTCCTTTTATACACCCACTAAGTTTCTTGTTTCAGGCTGTGCCCATCTTAACTCCCATATCTTTCATCCAAAAGAGTGACGTGGTTACACAGCTGTCAAAGTCGTGCCCTTCAATACATCTCAGAGGGCATTGATGACATCTGCCCAATCCATTAATTGACCATCTTCAACAACAACACAGCTAGCCAGCCTGTCCACTCTTTTATTTCCCTGTGCTCCCATATGTCCAGGGATGTAGACAAAGATGACTCTTACGTATTTTTGACTTGTGCAATACTCTATCCATTGCCTGCTATCCTGCCTCCACTTTTCTTATCATGTTCATTGAATCACTTAGTATGCAGGGATGGGTGTAGTCTTGTGATTCTAACCAGATGAATGCACTGGTCACTGCCATTACCTCCGATAATGAAATTCAATGACAAAGTTAAAGATTTAGGCAGATAAAGAAACCCAATGCCATCATTGTGCTACCAATACCAGTCCTGGACCAAAGATGCAAGAACAATAAAAACAACCTCTACTGAGATTAAATGTATTAGACGAATGACAGACAACAGCCTGTGAGATAATATCTGAAATGAAGAACAGAGGAAAAGCTACGAATAACCCTCACCATGTAATATATAC
This sequence comes from Megaustenia siamemsis, assembly GCA_032433765.1. NCBI lineage: Eukaryota > Metazoa > Mollusca > Gastropoda > Stylommatophora > Ariophantidae > Megaustenia > Megaustenia siamemsis. Next base: position 56,872,539 of record JAVIAB010000108.1, read on the forward strand.
AGAAACAACAGATAGATGGTTTAGCCACATGACAAGGCAGAAAGATCAAAACACAACACAATGAGCCTTCAATAAACATTGTGAGAACACCAGACCCAATGGCCAACCACGAAAAAGATGGATTGACGGAATATTGGAAACACTATGATACATAAAAGTAGCAGAGGCGAACAGAAAAGCAAAATACTGCAAATTATATCTCCCCTTGATGCTGAAAGGAAAAAGAAGGAAGGAAAGAAGAAGGAAAAGAAGAAAGACAAAGAAGAAGAATGACAAAGCTAAAGATTCAGGTAGATAAAGAAAATCAATGACAAAGCTAAAGATTCAAGTAGATAAAGACGCTCAAAGATCTCAAGGACATACCTGGTGTGAGCAGAGCCTTGCCAATTACATCTCCCACAGCATAGATTCCTTTGATATTGGTGTTCTGGTACTCATCCACTTCTATATTGCCATGTTTATCAACACTGATACCCTATCAAAGAATCAAGCAAAAAGACATTTCATTCATTATTTATCAAGCATCATACAAGGTGCTATCAGGCATTCATATGGAAACCATCTGGTAAAAGAAAACAATGCAGAATAAGAGAATTGCTACAGAGAACAATTACTAGGGAAAGCCCAACCATGGGCCTAGAAACAATCAAGACCTACAAGAACTAGTAAATCGTCAATCGGCTCTCAGGTGTGCTGAGACTGTGTGTCACGTTGACATCATTCGGTAGGATCATATAGTTGACTTCTACATGCTATTTTCCTACCTTGTGTGTGAGCAGCTCTGTAATCTGTACAATGGTTGACAAACTTGAGCAATATGTCTCTTCACGACAAGGCACTAGCCCACACCTCACTCAGAACACAGTTTGTTATAGAAACCAAAATGCCAGAGTCCTACACCCTCTGTTATCACTTGACCTAGCTCCCTGTGACTTTGCACTGTTCCCTAAAGTGAAATTGAAGCTGAAGGGGTGCCACTTTGACACAGATGCTGAGATCTCTCTGTACATTCTAAAGAGAACTATTTTGAAGATGAGTTATTGAATTATTTTCGAGTCATCTTTACTGCACTCTGGACATATCCATAGGTGCTCAGATCCCCTCTTCAGCAAGTCCATCGACTGACGATTCCATTTCTGTGTTGGTTGATAAGTCTTCTTATATGCCTACTACGTTTCTCATTTCTGGCTGTGCCCATCTTAACTCCCACCTCTTTCATCCGAATGAGTGACGTGCACTCATGGTTGTCAAAGTCCTGTGCCCTTCCCACATCTCGGAGGGCATTGATGACATCAGCTCCATCCACTGGTTGACCATTTTCAATGGCAGCACAGCTAGACAACCTGTCCACTCTTTCATTTTCCAGTACTCCTGCATGTCCAGGGACATAGACAAATGTGACCCTACATATTTTGAAGGTGATGATAGTTAAACTTAAATAAGGTAAGCCTGTAATTTTTTCTAAGTATAGTTTGTAAAATTTTGGATAGCCCCTCATCTATTACACCTCAACCCGGCAAAGAACAGTAAAAGTAAAGTACCCCCCGTCACGCCAAGTGGCGTATAGGGAAATATGGTGTTAGTGACCCTATATTTTACAGACCTTCAGCACATGATTTTTGGGGTAATGTGGTCGGTATTACGCCCGTGCTGCTTTTACTTTCCCAGAAAAAATCCGGTACCCATTTAAGGCTGGGTGAACCCGGAGCCGTCGGTTGGGATCGAACCCTACCCCTTGTCCGTAGTAGTCCAGTTCACTAACCACTGAGCTATCGCGGCTCCTACTAATTTTTAGGGAATTAGTAAAACCCAGGTGTCCTCGCCAGGATTACGAACCCCGGCTGTTGCCGTGGTAAGCCAACCGGGCAAAGAACAGGGGAAACAAATATAACAAGATTGAGGTAGACTTAAGACCCTGTAAAAAATGACCACAGATCAAACAAAATGGGTGAATTTTGTTGTTGCTCTACAAACATCACAAGATATGGATGATACTATTTTCAGACTATGATTCAGAAGAAGAGAAAGAACATATGTTACAATTTAATATGGAGGTTCTGTAATGGGAACACAATGGCTACAGATCTGCTCCAGTCAACCCATCTTTAAAAATGGATACTTAGCTCAGAGAGTTAGGAAATATACAATAAAGTGTTTACAAAGTTAAGGAAGATACAATTGAAGATGCTTTCAAAGTTAGGGAAACCATAACAGAATGTACTTACAAAGTTAGAGAAACCATAACAGAATGTACTTACAAAGTTAGGGAAACCATAACAGAATGTACTTACAAAGTTAGGGAAACCATAACAGAATGTACTTACAAAGTTAGGGAAACCATAACAGAATGTACTTACAAAGTTAGGGAAACCATAACAGAATGTACTTACAAAGTTAGGGAAACCATAACAGAATGTACTTACAAAGTTAGGGAAACCATAACAGAATGTACTTACAAAGTTAGGGAAACCATAACAGAATGTACTTACAAAGTTAGGGAAACCATAACAGAATGTACTTACAAAGTTAGGGAAACCATAACAGAATGTACTTACAAAGTTAGGGAAACCATAACAGAATGTACTTACAAAGTTAGGGAAACCATAACAGAATGTACTTACAAAGTTAGGGAAACCATAACAGAATGTACTTACAAAGTTAGGGAAACCATAACAGAATGTACTTACAAAGTTAGGGAAACCATAACAGAATGTACTTACAAAGTTAGGGAAACCATAACAGAATGTACTTACAAAGTTAGGGAAACCATAACAGAATGTACTTACAAAGTTAGGGAAACCATAACAGAATGTACTTACAAAGTTAGGGAAACCATAACAGAATGTACTTACAAAGTTAGGGAAACCATAACAGAATGTACTACAAAGTTAGGGAAACCATAACAGAATGTACTTACAAAGTTAGGGAAACCATAACAGAATGTACTTACAAAGTTAGGGAAACCATAACAGAATGTACTTACAAAGTTAGGGAAACCATAACAGAATGTACTTACAAAGTTAGGGAAACCATAACAGAATGTACTTACAAAGTTAGGGAAACCATAACAGAATGTACTTACAAAGTTAGGGAAACCATAACAGAATGTACTTACAAAGTTAGGGAAACCATAACAGAATGTACTTACAAAGTTAGGGAAACCATAACAGAATGTACTTACAAAGTTAGGGAAACCATAACAGAATGTACTTACAAAGTTAGGGAAACCATAACAGAATGTACTTACAAAGTTAGGGAAACCATAACAGAATGTACTTACAAAGTTAGGGAAACCATAACAGAATGTACTTACAAAGTAGGGAAACCATAACAGAATGTACTTACAAAGTTAGGGAAACCATAACAGAATGTACTTACAAAGTTAGAGAAACCATAACAGAATGTACTTACAAAGTTAGAGAAACCATAACAGAATGTACTTACAAAGTTAGAGAAACCATAACAGAATGTACTTACAAAGTTAGGGAAACCATAACAGAATGTACTTACAAAGTTAGGGAAACCATAACAGAATGTACTTACAAAGTTAGGGAAACCATAACAGAATGTACTTACAAAGTTAGGGAAACCATAACAGAATGTACTTACAAAGTTAGAGAAACCATAACAGAATGTACTTACAAAGTTAGGGAAACCATAACAGAATGTACTTACAAAGTTAGAGAAACCATAACAGAATGTACTTACAAAGTTAGGGAAACCATAACAGAATGTACTTACAAAGTTAGAGAAACCATAACAGAATGTACTTACAAAGTTAGAGAAACCATAACAGAATGTACTTATAAAGTTAGGGAAACCATAACAGAATGTACTTACAAAGTTAGGGAAACCATAACAGAATGTACTTACAAAGTTAGGGAAACCATAACAGAATGTACTTACAAAGTTAGGGAAACCATAACAGAATGTACTTACAAAGTTAGGGAAACCATAACAGAATGTACTTACAAAGTTAGGGAAACCATAACAGAATGTACTTACAAAGTTAGGGAAACCATAACAGAATGTACTTACAAAGTTAGAGAAACCATAACAGAATGTACTTACAAAGTTAGAGAAACCATAACAGAATGTACTTACAAAGTTAGGGAAACCATAACAGAATGTACTTACAAAGTTAGGGAAACCATAACAGAATGTACTTACAAAGTTAGGGAAACCATAACAGAATGTACTTACAAAGTTAGGGAAACCATAACAGAATGTACTTACAAAGTTAGAGAAACCATAACAGAATGTACTTACAAAGTTAGGGAAACCATAACAGAATGTACTTACAAAGTTAGAGAAACCATAACAGAATGTACTTACAAAGTTAGGGAAACCATAACAGAATGTACTTACAAAGTTAGAGAAACCATAACAGAATGTACTTACAAAGTTAGAGAAACCATAACAGAATGTACTTATAAAGTTAGGGAAACCATAACAGAATGTACTTACAAAGTTAGGGAAACCATAACAGAATGTACTTACAAAGTTAGGGAAACCATAACAGAATGTACTTACAAAGTTAGGGAAACCATAACAGAATGTACTTACAAAGTTAGGGAAACCATAACAGAATGTACTTACAAAGTTAGGGAAACCATAACAGAATGTACTTACAAAGTTAGGGAAACCATAACAGAATGTACTTACAAAGTTAGAGAAACCATAACAGAATGTACTTACAAAGTTAGAGAAACCATAACAGAATGTACTTACAAAGTTAGGGAATATACAACAGAACATACTTAAAGAGGTAGGAAAGATACAACAGAGCATACTTACAGAGTTAGGTAAGATATTTCAGAACATACTGACAGAGGGTAGGTACACAATTGAATATACTGACACAGGAAAGATAACCAACAAAATGTACTGACACAGTTAGAGTGTGAAGATACACAATAGAACACACTGACACAATTATAGAAGATATATAATAGAACATACTGACACAGAGAAGATACACAAAAGAACATAATGACAGAGAAGACACACATAAGAACATAATGACATGGAGAAGATACAAGATAGAACACACTGACACAGCTAGAGACCTTACATAATGGAACATACTGACACAGTTACAGAAGATACACAAAAGGACATACTGACACAGTTATAGAAGATACACAAAAGGACATACAGACTCAGAAAAGATACACAATAGGACATACTGATACAGTTATAGAAGATACACAAAAGGACATACAGACTCAGAAAAGATACACAATAGGACATACTGACACAGAAAAGGTACGCAATATAACATACTGACACAGAGAAGATACACAAAAGAACATACAAACTCAGAGAAGATACACAATAGAACATACTGACATAGTTGGAAAAGATATATAAAAGACAAAGTTTTAACAAGGTTAGGGGAGATACATATCAGGAGGTAGTTATACAGTTAGAGAAGACGCACAATAGATGGTACTTACATAGTTAAGGTAGATACATGATTTGATATAGATTACAAAGTGATTACCCACAATAATATGCTAGGAAAGCAAATATAAGTATATTTACTGCATTATCCAGTCCAATGGTCTCAGTGTTAGCAGTTCTGCCAACAGCCCACACAAGACAATTAACTTTATCTACAATGCCTGAGTCTGTAAGAACAGTTAGAGTTCCGTCTTGCTCCTTTATCACTTTTGTAACCTATTCAGAAATTATAAATGTGCTCAGACTCAATTACAATTTATACAAAAAAAAAGGAACATTGTCAAATAAATATGATTTGGCATGAGTCAGCTCTGATGGCCACAGGCGTGACTGATCCGATCTGACACTATGTAACATCATAACTTAATAGATGTTCTAAGATAAATTTTGTTGCATTAAAACCTTACTAGTAGAGAATATGTACAAATGACGTGTCTCCACCACAAAGTGGTATTCCTAAGAGCTTTTCTAACGGTAAAAATGCTATCCAGGAATCACCCAAGCTGGACCGGTCAAAGGGCAAGTACCAGCAAAAGCAAGACAAAAACATGTTGAAATAGGATGCACTTGGTTACATAGCTAACATAACAGTATCATACTCATACACATAGTTTCCTTTTGGTTGCTCCTTCCATTTTGCATAGCCTTCTCTACTGCACATATTTGGATTCTTTGGTCTACTTACTATGCCATGCTATTTATAGTTCTTCTCCTCGAGTCCCTAATGAGACACTTCGGTGTTCTCCTCTATACCTTTTTTTCTGTGCTCCTTACCCCTTATTTGTTTTTATTGTACCCCACTCTCGGACATCTCACTCTTGCTGCCTTTTGAGCACCTGTTGGTCTGCTGTTCCTTTCTTTCTCCTTTGTGTTTGCACACTGGCCCCTGTGTGAACTCCTCTGGTTCTGTGTGCATTTGCGCACATTTCTGCACGTTTCTGTATGTTCACGACAGCCGCACTTGGTTGCTATTTCCTTTTCGTTTTGACCTCTGTTTACACACAGGGTAGATAATTTTGTTTTCTTTAACACATTTCGATTGTTTTTGTTTTGGTTGTTTCGTTATTAGTTTTGTGTGTGTGTTTTTTTTTTTGTTCCTGCTGAAGGTCTATTGGGCCGAAATGTCGTTTAGTCCGTGTCGTCCACTTATCACGTAAAGCTTCTTACATACCATTTTTTTTCTATTTTTTAATTTTTCCTCACATTCAGCTTTACTGCAGCTTCGCATTTTTATGCCTTAACCATTTACTAACATAACAGTGCAATATGAATTCTCACCATGGTGATATCACAGTCAAGAAGAAGGTTATATGGTATTCATCCCGTGGAGTCTTGCCAGATGGTAGAGTGCCTGGCTCTCTGCCTCAAAAGGATACAATCAAAAGAAGATTCGTACCACCCGTACCCTAATGGGACAAGCTGTATGCAGATGTCACTTGAATGCTTTCTTCAAGCTCAATAATATCTATTTATGTCTAAAGATGTTTGCAGAAGAAGAAGCGAATGGGATTCACACTAGAAAGAGAGAAAGGAGAACACACCAACAGCAAAACATGTTATCTTGAATTGTGGGTTTCATGGAGAAGTTGTGTAATGATGTGTATCTTCCTAATCACATGAGAGACAAACTGTTTGTTGATGAGAGAAGTCTGTCAGGCCATACATTTAAATGAGAGAAATTGTGATAGTTATATAAAAACGAATGAAAAGAAAAAAGAAAAAAAGGACTGCAGACAGAAGAAAGGAAGAAGAAATGAAAGAAAGAATTAAATGAAAAACTAGAAAATAAAAAAGAATGAATTGGAATGAAGGAACAACCTAAAAATAAAATAAATATAAAAGGAGGGGGGAGAGAGAGAGAATGATTTTCCAAGCAACAATTATTGTAAAATAGTTTGTGAATTTAAACAAATTTACAACAACAACAACAAAATAGAGTTCCTTCCCCACCTTTAAATAGGATTCTAATTCTAATAAATAATTTTGGAAATTAATGTTTGCACCATTTATGGATGAAGATGTTCTGAGCTTGGTACATTGAACTCATTCTAACCATTGATATTTTATTGAAGTGCTCTCAGTGTGTGACACGACACACAAAATATACATTTTTTAGCTCAGTATTTGTGTAATCTCCAAAAAATGTTCAACATCATTTGGAAAACAGAGAAGACGCCTCATAAATGGAAAAAAGGAATCATTGTTAAGATCCCAAAAAAGGGCAATCTTAGAGATTGTAACAATTGGAGAGGCGTGACACTTTTGTCAGTTGCCTCAAAATTATTCTGTAAAATCATCCTAAATAGAATAAAGGATTCAATAGATACAGTAATGCGTGAAGAACAGGCTGGGTTTAGAAAAGGGAGAAGCTGTCTTGACCACATTTTCACTCTACGACTTATATTGGAGGAACACATTGAAAAGCAAAAACCTTTTGTACTTAACTTCATCGACTTCAAAAAAGCATTTGATAGTATTCATAGAGATTCTTTGTGGAAAATTCTGAAGCAATATGGCTTACCATCAAAAATCATAAATATTATCAAAGACATGTATGATGGTTACACATGTGCAGTTCGAACAGAGGAAGGACTGAGCGAATGTTTCCCAATAGAAACTGGGGTTAAACAAGGATGTATTTTATCGCCCTTGTTATTTGGAATTGTTATGGACTTCATAATGAAGAAATGCTGCACTGGTAATAAAGGCATCGAATGGATACAAGGAGACCATTTGGAGGACCTGGACTTTGCTGATGACATAGTTCTCATCAGCAATCAGATAAAAACGATGCAGGAAAACACAAATGAACTATCATCAATAGCCAGCAAAATTGGGCTTGAGGTCAATCATGAAAAGACTAAAGTCATGAAAAGTTTAATTCCAACAAGTGACAAAATATACATGGAAAACAAACCAGTAGAAGAGATCGATCACTTCATCTATCTTGGAAGTCACATTGATCGAGAAGGGGATACGAGCAAAGAAATTAGAATCAGACTGGCTAAGGCAGCAATGTCTTTCAGAAGCCTTGAAAAGTTGTGGAAATCAAAACTCATTAGCACAAACACAAAACTTAGGCTATTCAAATCAAATGTACTATCAACCCTTACGTATGCGTGTGAAAGCTGGAAAACAACAAGAGATATAGAAACAAAGTTGAACGCATTCGAAAATAAATGTCTAAGGAAAATACTTGGTATAGAATGGAACGAATTCAAAACAAACGAGGAAATTAGAGAAATCGCCAATCAACCACTAATATCTTCAGTAATAAAGAAAAGACGATGGTCATACGTTGGACATGTGATGAGAAGAGATAATAATCGAATAGCAAAGCAAGCCCTCATATGGGAAACAACAGGTAAAAGAAAAAGAGGAAGACCCAGGGAGACACTGAGAAGAACATTGATGAGAGAGGCAAGAGCAGCAGGAATCGGCTCCCTCAATGAGATAGAACTGCTTGCACAGAACAGAGACAGATGGCGAGATTTGATAAAATATCTTTAAAAGAAAACTGCTAGAACAAAAATTCATATAGGAGAAGGTGTATCTTGGTCTACGCCCTATGGGCCGGTTACGGCTCGAAAGGTCAATAGATAGATAGATTTGTGTAGCTAATGTTCATAACAAAAAGATCAAAAATGGTCAAATCTGAGATTTTCAGGAGTTATAAAATAAAATACACATACTTCTTCTATGCATTCAGAGTGTAGAAGAGGCTGTGTCTTAAAATTGAAAAGCTTTTGTGGTTACAAATTTAATATTACTTTTTTTTTTTTTTTAATTCGTCAGCTATCACCTCTGAGGAAGTCCATGGAGACTAGGAACTGAATTTTGCATGTTAATTTGTTTTTCCCTGGCAGCCGTGTGCACAGGGGTCCCTCACCAAACAGGCAGATAACTCTGTCTTCGGAGGTACTCAAAATTTTTCCATCAATGAGTAATTGATGTTTCAAGCAGGGCCTCGCTGCTGAGACCAGGGGTGGTTGCCGCAGAGAGAAATCATAGATAAAAATCCCAACTGGTTCAGCCGGGATTTGAACCTACAACCTCTCTTGTCTTGAGGTTCGGCATCTTGCCTCGAGACCAACCAGTCCCCCTTGTGTATTTTATCTTTCTAGAAAGACACAAATGAGCAAATCAACTAAAGCACCAATCACAAACAGCTGTGTATGTGGAACATAGAGTTAGTGTCCATATTCTTTAGTAACCGATGGCACATTTTATGGGTGATGTGATTGGTAATATGCCAGGCAACCAATTACCAGTACCCATTTAGGGCTAGGTGAACCTAGGAGTCAATAATCAGAATCAAACTGAACCTCTTGTTCTAAGTCATCCAGTACAGGATTTACACAATGAAAATATATAGGTATTTACAACATGAATCAAGTTGAAATGCTTGGTTACAACTGGCAAAATACAAGGAAAGAGAGATCGTGGACAACAAAGAGAGAAAATACTGGATAGCTTGGTGTCATGGCATGGAAAACAGTCAACATCAGAACTGATACGATGCACTGTAGATAGAAGATTGTGGAAGGACATGGTCACCTACGCCAACCACATATATAATGGTATGGCACATGATGATGATTGCATGATCAAGAACTACTAGTGGAAGGATTTACTATGTGAAAATGATTTACTAACTGTAAAAGATATAGGGTTTGAAATATGATAAAGAGAATTAACTGAACAAAAAGATTACTGACTGGATGAAAAGCTATCACCTTTGTGGAAGAAATATTTATACAGTGAAGAAAATATTGACAAAGTAAAAGGAATACAAAGTAAAAATGGTACAGACAAAGTAATTTAATGTTTGCAGCATTTATGGATGAAGCTTATCTTGACCAAAATACATTGAACTCATTCTTTAAATTGTTATTATACAAAGTAGAAAGAGTAAAAAGTAAAAAATAGAACATACAGTGTGGAAAGAGCACTGGGGAAAAAAAAAAGTGCAAAAGAGCACTGAAAAAAAAAAAGTGAAAAGTGTATTTACAAAATGGAAAAAGTATCAATAATATAAAAAGTGGATCAGTTAAGCAAAAATTATTTAATTAAGCAAACAAAATATCATTCATCATTTAAATAAATTCAAATATACATACAGGTCTCATTCTATTTCTTATTACTGTAAACAAATAACCTTACATTTGTATTTTTGACAACCTTGACACCTCCAGTCTCCAGGTTATCTGTCACAGCTTTGCTGATCATGCTGTCAAATGTACGCAGGACCTGTAGCAGATATATACATATTAATACTTGAAGTGTCATTTTAAAACGAGAAACAAAGATTAGACATTCTGTATCAAGCAAACCCTTAATCAACATCATATTGCCTGCCTTGTTGCATTAATGCTCAATTCTATTCACAACCTTCCTTCATATTATGAGCATTGTATTACTGCATATGGTTTTTGTTTTCCCAACCATTATTCCACTCCATCTTAAACTTATCTTGTCCTGTCTTTCTTCCATCTTCTCCTTGATTAGTTTTCCTGCTATCACTTTGTTTTTCATGCCTTTTGTTCTTCTATTTCCATGTTCCCACTCAGACCAAGATCTCTCAGGTAAAGTCTGTTGTCTCCTCAGGGTTTAAGTCCCTACATACAAATTCTCACTGAAGGTGGAGAACAAACACCATATTCTGCTACTCAAGTCTACCTATCTATCTATCTATCTATTATCCATTCAAGCCAAAGACAGCACATAGGGGTCAAATTCTAGAATCTCCATGACCAACGATCTTTGCTATCTAGTGTCAGACCTTGCACAGGCCCCTTATTGCATCTCGCCTCATATCCCTTTAAGGGCAAGCCACTCAACTTTAAGCCTGCTGCTGTTGCTTCTTGCACCAGTGTTCATTTGTAACGTTTTTCTAGGTCGGCCTCTTTTTCTCTTACCCTCTGGTCCTCTTCTGCTAGCCTTCTTTGAGATTCTCAAGTCTACATTATTTTTATTTTAATTCTATCTCCAGTGAGGCTCAGATTGATATGGACCACATCATCTATAAAATGTGCAACTGGTTATTGAAAAATATTGGCACAAACACAATATTCCAACAGTTGTCATTGATCTTGATGTCAGGTGTGAGTTGCTTACCACTTTCAGCCTAGTTGTTCTCTGCCCCAGCAGGGCATCTTAACTAATAGGCTAAAGATTTATTAATAAAACAGATTATCATGCATTGAACTGCAAGGTGCTAAACACAATAAAAATGCTATCCACTAATGTAAAAAGTAAAGTACCCCCGTCACGCCATGTGGCGTATAGGGAAATATGGTGTTAGTGACCCTATATTTTACAGACCTTCAGCACATGATTTTTGGGGTAATGTGGTCGGTATTACGCCCGTGCTGCTTTACTTTCCCAGAAAAAAATCCAGTACCCATTTAAGGCTGGGTGAACCCGGAAGCCGTCGGTTGGGATCGAACCCTACCCCTTGTCCTTTATAGTCTAGTTCACTAACCACTGAGCTATCGCGGCTCCAATCCACTAATGAGCAGATACAAATGCTGACAAAACTTCTAATAATAATATTTGAAAGTGTGTAAGGTAAATCTGAGAGAGAAAAAAAAAGTTTCATTGCAGCTTCTATCCATTTGAACAAAACTAACAAAAAAACTAAAACAGATACAAGATGTACAAGAGGACATGAAGTTTATTGCAAAAGTGGAACATAATGATAAGACTTTCTGAGAGACATGGGTAACCATGATTGAGAAGTGGTTGGCTAGAGTAATGATCTATTAAGGACAAGAAGTTGGGTTCGATCTCAAATTTGTATGTTCAGTAAGTCACGTATGTTCTCCAAGTCACATATGTTCATCAAATCGTGTATATTAACCAAGTCATGTATATTCACCAAGTCATGTATATTCACCAAGTCATGTACATTCTCCAAGTCATGTATGTTCACCAAGTCATGTGTATTCACCAAGTCAAGTATGTTCTCCAAGTAAAGCATGTTCTCCAAGTAAAGTACGACGGTTTTGCAAGTCACATATATTCACAGTCATGTATGTTCTCCATGTCATGTATGTTCACCAAGTCACATCATCAAGTACAGGGCCTGCTGGCATAGGTGATCATGTCTCTCCACAACTTTCGACCTCGACAGTTATTTATCATTTCTGTTGTTGACCTTCTGCCAAGCCATCAAATCACATATGTTCACCAAGTCATGTATGTTCTCCAAGTCACATAAGTTCACCAAGTCATGTATGTTCACCAAGGTCACATATAGGTACCACACCTTTTTTCTTGGAATAATAGTGGGCAATGATGCAATACTGACTACATTACCCAAACATTTGTTGATGTTCAAAATTTTAACAATTGCACTACCAACATATTCCTTATTAATATTGAGTTATTTGCGGGTCATCATCATTGCACTCCGAACATGTTCATAGGTGCTCAGATCCCCTCTTCAGCAAGTCCCGCAGTGTCCAGCGACTGACGACTCCAGTTCTATGTTGGTTGATAAGTCTTCTTATACGGCCACTAAGTTTCTCATTTCTGGCTATGCCCATCTTAACTTCCATTTCCATCATCCGAAGAAGTGACGTGGATCTATATTTGTCGAAGTCCTGTGCTCTTCCCACACCTCGGAGGGCATTGATGATGTCCGCCCGATCCATTGGTTGCCCGTCATCAACAACAGCGCAACTAGCCAACCTGTCCGCGCTTTCATTTCCCCGTACTCACACATGTCTAGGGACATAGACAAAGGTGACCGTACGTATTTTGGACTTCTGCAATGACTCTACCCATTGCATGCGTACAGAGCCTGCCTCCACACTTTTTATCATGCTCATCGAATCACTCAGTATACAAGCATGGGTGTAGGCTTGTGACTCTAACCATTTGAATGCTTTGGTCACTGCCATCACCTCCATTGTCATGCTACTCGTGGTCACGATGTGTGCACCACTGTCTTCTTTGAGCGTGCTGTAAATGCCCATGCACTTCTTTTGTGTCGTCTTACATATCCGTCTGTATAGATGACTACATCTTTCTTATCAGTGTTATCGCAGATGAGACCGTTGACCTCAGCATTAACCACGACCGGGTTCTGTTCCCTACTTTTCCTGTCGAGTGTGACAATACACGAGAAAGTCCCCTTAAACGACGTAGGCACCAGTATCCACTCCTCACCAACGCTGATATTGGTAAGCCCACAGACCTGTTTGATGACATCTTCTGCTCGGCCCACCCATGATTTGCCTCTTTATAGCCTGGCACCTTTCCCTGTGTTGAGCACGTGGTGCAATGGATGCTCTTTATCTGTACTAATCTTCAGGTATGCTCATGCTCTCCAAATCCTGATTCTGTCATCCATGGTTGGAAAGTCAAGAAGATATCTCATTGCTACACAGGGAGTGTCCCTTGTACATCCCAATATAATGCGCATGGCTTCATTTTGTATTTTCTCCAGCCTATCAATTTGAGTCGTACTGACAGTAAGAATTGCCAGGGCATACTCGATTGGTGCGAGGACTAATCCCTGGAACAGAAGAGTAAGTAGTCTCTGCTCGATGTTGGCAGCTGCCATGACCTTCAGGGCGGCTAATCCTTTGTGGGATTTTGTTATCACATGGTTGACGTGGTCCCGAAAACACAGGCTGCGATCAAACTTAACTCCGAGGTATGTCATCAACTTGTCCCTGGTCACCTCATCAGCTCCCATTCGTACTACCGATGTGATCGTATTAACGGTGTGATTGTTAAGGGAGAACCATGAAACTGATACTTTATTAGAATTAACCAAGGCACCTGAAACCCCACACCAGGAAGAAATGCGATCGAGTTCGTCTTGCATTGTGAAGGCGATTCCCCGTCTGTCTCTTCCCTGTCAATATACCAGAATATCATCAGCAAAAGTCATAGTTCTTTCCCTCCCATCCAGTTGTTGTTCCGTGATCGTTATGGTGTACACGTTAAATAGAACTGGTGACAATGGTGAACCTTGTGGCAGCCCTGGACAAATGGATGTTGGCTCGGAAGACCAACTTCCACATCTGAGTATCACCTTCCCCTGAAACAGTGCCGCAGCGATCCATCTAATGAGGAAGAAGTGCACCGCCAGTTTAAGGAGCATATGCATGAGGTATTCGAATGGTACCCTGTTGTATGCAATCTCCAGATCTATAGCAGCAGTACATGTCTCCTCTCATTGGTGGAAGCCTTCGAAGACGTCATAGACAAAGACTGCCGCATTGAGCCATGTCTCTTTGTTATATCTATAACCTCCAAGTGTGGGTGGGAATGCGCGTTTCTGTTCAAGGTGACAGGTGAGGACACGGGCAACTATTTTCTCCAGCAGCTTGCCTGCAGTGTTCTGCATTGTGATGATGCCACCTACGAGGGGCGCTCTGTTTCCTATGTCTGATTTTGCTAATGATGTCCTGGTCTGTTTTCTCGTAGTGGAATGTGTGGAGCTTTCTTGTCTGGCTTCTATTTCTGCTTTTCTCAATTAGGAGGACACATGGAAATTGATCACTTCTGTGGAACCCCAGTGCACTCCACCAGCAAACGAGTGCGAAGATGGAAGACACCAGTGCCAGGTCTATGACACAATCAGAGTCCCCTGTTCGAGTGGCCATTCTTGTTGTCCTTCCATCATTCAAGCACACTAAATCGACTGACACTAGTGCATTCTCTAGGTCTTCTCCCTGCTTGTTGGTTATGACATTACCCCACTGGTTGCTTCTAGCAATAAAGTCTCTGCAGAAAATGACGTTCTCTTCATCGAACTCAAAGAGATTCTGCCATTGTTGTGTGTCCACCTTCCCATTACAGGCATAAACATTTACAACCACGAAATGAACTGGGATCTGCACCCTAACCGCATGTACCTGCAATTCTGCACTGTCCCATGCAGACATATCAACCTCAGCTGCTACCATATTGTTACACACAAGGATGGCCTGCCCAACGTGTCGCCTATTGTAGAAACAATTAAATCCAGGAGTATTTACTGTCCTGTCACCAAGAAGAGTTTCTTGCAAAACCATTATATCGGCGCCATATAGTAGCTTATCAAGAATGGGCCGTCGATTTATGGACCCACAATTCCAATATGTAACGCTTTTTAAGATTACGGCAGGGTTTTGTCTTTCTTTCTTCTCCACCTTTCAGAAAACAGACATCAAGGAGGAAATAAAAGCCAAAAAGTGATGACAAATAGCATGCCTTACTTGATCATAGCGTATAAGAATTGAGGTATCCGCTCCAAGAGCACCAAAGATACCTGCCAACTCTACACCGATGTATCCAGCACCAACAACTACAACTTTTCTGTAATCAACAACATCAGTCAAAAGTCATAATTATACATCAGGCTAAATCAAATATTCATACATCAGGCTAAATCAAATATTCATACATCAGGCTAAATCAAATATTCATACATCAGACAAATCAAAAATTATATTTATACAATCAAACTTAGCTTATATATTTACTACTTTACATCATCAACAATTTAGTCTTTTATAAAGAATAAACTTTCAGCAAACAATTTCTATATGTTCCTGTCTTGGTTTAATTTACTTTTATATATGTCCTTTCTGTCCCTCTTATTCTCTGACCTCATTCTCTACAACACATCAGATCAACAACACTTTGTGCTAATTGCATCATTTATTTCCTGCTTATTTCAGTTTTTGCTATTTTTCTCCCTTGAAGTAGATATCTTATCACTATGTAATGGATAATTAGTAGAGCTTTTACAAACAATTAAGTAATTCTTGATCTTGATTTTTTTTAGTGCCACATTGGGCTAATAGTACTTTTTGCCATACATCACTTTTCTGAACGAGACGTTCGATCTTATCAAATGAGTAAATGTCAGCCAACTTTGCTTCTCTTATCAGTGTTCTATTCTCTCTCTCTCTGCGATCAGGACTCAATCAGAGTAGGATTCCAGACTCTCACATGAAGTCAGCTGTCAGGTTAAGTGTGTTGATCGCCCCCACAGACAAAACATCACAATTAGAGTCTGCCAGATCCACTCTGATTGAACACCCGTTAAAACGTTGCACTGTTTTTCTGCGCCAGTGGCCCAGTGCATCCGATTTCAGCCAGCATTTTATTCAGGTTAGCTTTCCTTAGCCTTTGATTGTCCCCAATCTTCCTGCAAGGCAACAGATGATCTTTTCTGTAGGGGGATTCTGCCCTTAGATGGTCAGCCCTCCCAGGTTTACGAGCACCATCTTCCTGAGTCACTAGAGGTAACTCTATTCAGCCGTGTTCTATTCAGGAAGCCAGTAAAGAGTTTATATAAGAAGAGTTACAAGCTTTTAGTGGAAATAACTGCAAAAATGTTAATAAATTAAAAGCCGCAAAAACAGGCTCCAGGAATCAAGGTGTCAGTAACTAGAGCCAGTTTTTGTGGCTCATGGTACAGAATGTGTTAACACATGTAGATAAAAGGTAACATTTTTCAGGATTAGTAAACATTCCACAGAAGCACAATTCAACCACAAACACAACCACGTATAAACATTCTCAACTCTTCTCCTTTAATTAATCTTTTAATTAAAATGCATCTCACTTTGGCAGATTCTCCAGTTCAAAAAAGCCATCACTAGATATTCCAAATTCAGCACCTGAAGAATACACAACATGCACACATAAATTATTAGGCAAATTCCACATAAACAAGCTGGAAGTTTAAAGTAGTTAGTTTATATCAGAGGTGGGCAACCTAACAAGACAGAACCAGCCTGCCAAGCTATTTTGACCGACCCTTGTGCTTAATATGAAAAATACTTTACATTCCATTCCCTGAGCTTAAAAAAAATTAATTAATAAAAAATAACACACAAATGCAAAAAAATACAACTCCTTTTAAAAAAAAAAAAATAACAGTAATTTGATTAACAAATTCGCCAAAACAAAATAATTTGTATCATATCTTTGAGCTATTATTATCACAAGCCAAGACTGCAAAGTTCATGGTTTTTGATGATGGACACTACACCACTGGGCAGTCCTTTTAATGTCATTGATTAGTAGACATCACTGAAGTGGAAGAGTCTTTGTTGTTAGTGTTGAAATGGATAAAAGATTGTGGTTTTGGAAGTAGATGGCATGACACTGTAATACACTAGTTGACGCCATTAATGATATTTATTGCAAGTTCATGGAATGTTTCAAAGATTTTTCTGCACAGCAAGGTTAGAATGTTTTTCAGCACCATTTGATATCAAATTAAATGTTGTTCCCACAGAGATACAAATGGAAGTTATTGACTGACAAGAACAAAATATTCTGAAAAAGTGGAGTTTCTCGAGGATATTGGACTTCTATACAACTTATTTCCCATATGAATAATATCTAATGATCCCATAAAATGCACAAAAGTTATTTCATTGTTTGGTGGGCACTTTTATTTGTGAACAAATTTTTTTAAAAACTTAAATGGACTAATCAAAAACAAGAAATCTATGAACTGGCACAAATTTGGAAAACATACAACACAATGCTGTTAGTAGAATACCACCAAACATGGACAACTTTGTACATGAAGTTTAGGCACAACCTTCTCATTAAATCTGTAAGATTTCTATTTATAATTTATTGTTGAATTCCCCCCCCCCACCCAACCCCTTTTCTGTCTCACACCTCTCCCATTCATTTCCACTCTTTTTTCCCTGCCTTCAGCTCCCCATCATTAATAATATTTTTACATTACAATAGCTTGTGAATGAAAATTAGGTAATTTATATAATGGCTTCGTTAGGTGATCGTATCTGGCCCTCAGCATCTTCATAGTTTTGAGATGGCTCTCAGAAAATAAAATGATGTCCAGCCCTAGTTTATATGCTAACAACAAGCTCTCATGTTTAATTTGGTTTCAATTTTTTTTTTCAGATTTGCTTTGATTTAGGACGCCAAGGCTAGGTTATTGCAAACTGCTTATAAGAGATATAATATATGGCCCTTTTCGTTTTGCCAGACGGTCAAGTGGAGGCTATTGTGTATTTTTTTTGTTTTTGAGGTTTTGTTTTTGTCAAACAGCTTCTCTTATGGCTAATTCTACCAATATTTGACAAACACACACAGCCACAGAATGAACAAGTCAGGCCCACTGATCCATAGGGTTTTCCATCCCTTTTTATGAGTCTTTTCTCTTCTAAGTTTTGTTTTAGCACAGTCTCAAAAGATGTTATACCGTTCCTTATACATGCTCTCCATTATGTGCAATCACTTGCCAGATGTTCCCAGTCATTTTCAGATGAAGAAGTCATTCAGAGATGATTTACAGATATCTCTATATCGTAGTTGAGGTCTGCCGATACGGGATATAATGTGATGTTAATATTGTACAGAATCTTTTAAATCCATCCCTGTCCCACCCCTTCTGTCATTATGATACAAATGATATAAATATACCAGGTATGTCTGGAATGACCGGACGTCCACCTGTAGATATCACAATGTGGTCAGCTGTGTAAGTCTGACCATTCACTTCCACAATTTTATCTTCGACGAAAGTGGCATGTCCAATGATTCTTTCAACACTAGACTGTTGTGAAAGGAATAAAAAGAAAGAAAAAAAATTAGGCAATCCACTAAATAAAAAGTTTTATCACAAAATTGTAGAGAAGTAAAGTCTTTACATTGTCAACTCTGAGCACTGATAGATCTAAGAGATCAAACCAAAAAGGAATCAATGTTTCTCTTTTGTTGTTTTTTTTTAATTTGGAGAAGTATAGAACTACTTTGCTCACTATCTTAATACAAGGAAGGACTAATCTGTTCATTATTCTACTACAGCACTGGCGTGGCATGCTTTTTTCATTATTTTACTGCAATATTGGACTGATTTGTTCAGTATCTTACCACAATATTGGCTCACTTTTTTTATTATTTTACTGCAATATTGGACTGATTTGTTCAGTAGGCCTCCCGAACATCTACACAATGCTCAAACAACTTAGGTTATGCTGGCTTGACCACGTATACCATATGATAGATGGCCACATGCCAAAAGATATACTCTATGGGCAACTAGCAGATGGCAAAAGGACTAGAACTTCAATTTGTGTAAACATGTGTGTGTAAACATGACATGAGGACTCTGAACTTAAACCCTGCACTGTAGCCTGGGAAGAAAAAGCTGCATACCGTAATCTCTGGAAACAAACACACTCTAAAGCTCCAACTCAAACAAGAAGTAGACAGATTCATAGAATAAGAGAACACACAACGAAAGATAAGAAAAAATAACACTTCTAGGGTCAATGAAAAATCCACAGTCAACTATGACTGGTGGAGGCTACTAATACTACTATGTTCTGCAGAAATTAAAGAAGTGTGTTACTATTGGAAAAAAACAAATAACTTGGTGAAAAAATGGCATCCTAATATTGTTGTGGTCAGTAGGATCATCAACCTGTTCAGTGACAATGTTGTTGACCATTCTAGATAAATTTTGAAAAATCAGCAAAAGTAGACAATAAAGATGTTTTTAAGTAACAGATCACAAGCCCAAGAATCTACTCAATCCCAGACATCTTCAGTGCAAAGAAATAGTGAGGAGAAATAGAAAATACACTGGAAAGGTTACCTGATGTTGCTTATGAAAGGGGACTCCCCTATCAAACGATAACATCCTTCTCCTCTTCATCATTATCATAAATCCCATGACCTTGATGATCATTACAGCACTCTTGACAATGATTTCATTCCAATATTCATGATTAAAAGAAGCTTTGTGGGATGTGATGAAGTTTATTCCTGACCATTTTCTGATGACGTCTTCCCACCTTTTCTTCTTTACCTTCCACTGCTTTTTGGTACAGGTAAAATATAGTTATATTTTTCTTTTTCAGCTTATATTGTTATGTATGACCTTTGGCGTCTTGATAGATGGTTGGTAGCAAACAATCATAAGTCAGTAGTTTGGTAAAATATTAGTATCTTATGCTGGATTTTGCTGAACAGCTTCTTTTGTGGCTGAATCTGCCAATATTTGACAAACAGATCCATCCACAGAACGTTAAAAATGTGTTTGTGATGCCCGGCCTCGTCTCCTTTCTCCTGCACCTTTTGTATTCTGAATTTGATATCAGCACTGTCTTGAAAGTTGCTGTGAATTTTTTTTTTCCCATGTGCTACAGATCTGCAGCCAGATTTTCCCAGTTTCTTTCATTGATAGAGAATTCCCTCAAGGAAGCCCTGCAAACATACTTTTATCTCAGCACTGGTCTGCCTTTTGGTCTCTTTCCATCCTTAACTCTTTCCATATGTTTCGATGCACTATGTGTCACGCCGATTTCGGTCATGTACATTTCGCCACATAGTGCATCACTCTCAATTTGATTAGTGTAAACTATCATCAAACCATATTCTTGTTACTTGTCTTGTATCATCTTGATGTTGGTGAAATATAATTCTTTGTTAAGTATCTAAAAACTTATATATAATATGTTAAGTGTTAGATAAATATAAACATGTAGGTTGATATTTAAAACCATGAACAATTTTGTCTCTGAAATCTCTACCATTAAATTGATAAAAACCTTCCATACTGAAAGAGTTAAGTTTGCCATACAATATTTGTTTGGAAATACTAATGTCTGCCATTCTTCTTACATGACCCAGCCACCTTAATCTACAACTCCTAAGTGTCGCTATGATGTTTATCATGTACATTTACTGTTTTTATTATTTTTATGTATATTTTTTAAATATCATACATCTATTATTACAGAAGTTAAAATAAATAATCATCATCAGTATTTAATGGATTAATACAATTTACATTATTTCTGCAGGAAAAACTTATTTGCTATTCGCACAAATCGCAATTAGAATATATTCCTAAAACAAATTTCTTTCTACTGTACTACATATCTTTTTGCTGTTGTTTACAAACTTACATACTCTCATAAATACAAGTGCAATGTGGTCTCTCCTGTGCCTGACAAGTTTGTTCAAACATGAAGCAAAAATGTATATTCGCCTTGTCTTACTAAAAACAAAGGTCATAATAAAGACACATACTTACGTTGTCTAGATTTGACTTGTATATATCATTGAGTCTCTTGATATAGGCATCCCTGCTCTGTTTGATGGTCCTTCAAATAATTTCATAGAAAAACAAACAATTGTACTTCAATCTCAAAATACCATTTGGGTAGTGAAAAAAAATCCCATGATTGTGCCAGGGCTTATGAAATAATGTCGATAGTAACACAAACTTTGTGCACACACTTCTAACAGGTAGCTTTACTTATTTCTTCTTATTCTTTCCTTGATATAGACTGACAAAGCAGTCAGTGGTTGGTACTGGACTGGTTGTGTGATATAATAACAAAATATTCAGAGAAATTATCTGAAGTAGGTTGTGTGATATAATAACAAAATATTCAAAGAAATTATCTGAAGTAGGTTGTGTGATATAATAACAAAATATTCAAAGAAATGTTCTGTTATATTCTGAGAGCTTATCTGTTATATTCTGAGAGCTTATCTGAGGTATGTAAGTTGTTTGAAACAATAACAAAATAGTCAGAGAAATTATCTGAGGTAGGTTGTGTGAAACAATAACAACATTTTCAGAGAAATTATCTGAGGTAGGTTTGTAATCGTGTTTCATGATACAAATACATTTAGATCATATTTAAGTAAATACATATAACAAAAATAATGACTAGACAAATTTATAAAATATTTAAAATAGCAGCAACTAAAGAAACAATTTCAAAGTATAAACCACTGTGACTTCACAGAACATTGACAAAAAGGTTGCAAACTGAACATTGACTACAACAACGTTGCAAACCGAACACTGACTACTATAAGGTTGCAAACCAAACATTGACAACAAGGTTGCAAACCGAACATTGACAACAAGGTTGCAAACCAAACATTGACAACCACAAGGTTGCAAACCAAACATTGAATACAAGGTTGCAAACTGAACATTTACTACAAGGTAGCAAACTGAACATTTACTACAACAAGGTTGCAAACCGAACATTAACTACAAGGTTGCAAACCAAACATTGACTACAAGGTTGCAAACTGAACATTTACTACAAGGTAGCAAACTGAACATTAACTACAAGGTTGCAAACCAAATATTGACTACAAGGTTGCAAACTGAACATTTACTACAAGGTTGCAAACCAAACATTGACTACAAGGTTGCAAACTGAACATTTACTACAACAAGGTTGCAAACTGAACATTTACTACAAAGTTGCAAATTGAACATTTACTACAACAAGGTTGCAAACTGAACATTTACTACAACAAGGTTGCAAACTGAACATTAACTACAAGGTTGCAAATTGAACATTTACTACAAGGTTGCAAACCAAACATTAACTACAAGGTTGCAAATTGAACATTTACTACAAGGTTGCAAACTGAACATATACTACAACAAGGTTGCAAACCAAACATTAACTACAAGGTTGCAAACCAAACATTAACTACAAGTTGCAAATTGAACATTTACTACAAGGTTGCAAACCAAACATTAACTACAAGGTTGCAAATTGAACATTTACTACAAGGTTGCAAACTGAACATATACTACAACAAGGTTGCAAACTAAACATTAACTACAAGGTTGCAAATTGAACATTTACTACAACAAGGTTGCAAACCAAACATTAACTACAAGGTTGCAAATTGAACATTTACTACAAGGTTGCAAATTGAACATTTACTACAAGGTTGCAAACTGAACATATACTACAACAAGGTTGCAAACCAAACATTAACTACAAGGTTGCAAACCAAACATTAACTACAAGGTTGCAAATTGAACATTTACTACAAGGTTGCAAACCAAACATTAACTACAAGGTTGCAAATTGAACATTTACTACAAGGTTGCAAACTGAACATATACTACAACAAGGTTGCAAACTAAACATTAACTACAAGGTTGCAAATTGAACATTTACTACAACAAGGTTGCAAACCAAACATTAACTACAAGGTTGCAAATTGAACATTTACTACAAGGTTGCAAACTGAACATATAACTACAACAAGGTTGCAAACCAAACATTAACTACAAGGTTGCAAATTGAACATTTACTACAACAAGGTTGCAAACCAAACATTAACTACAAGGTTGCAAATTGAACATTTACTACAACAAGGTTGCAAACCAAACATTAACTACAAGGTTGCAAATTGAACATTTACTACAAGGTTGCAAACTGAACATATAACTACAACAAGGTTGCAAACCAAACATTAACTACAAGGTTGCAAATTGAACATTTACTACAACAAGGTTGCAAACCAAACATTAACTACAAGGTTGCAAATTGAACATTTACTACAAGGTTGCAAACTGAACATATACTACAACAAGGTTGCAAACTGAACATTTACTACAACAAGGTTGCAAACTGAACATTAACTACAAGGTTGCAAATTGAACATTTACTACAAGGTTGCAAACCAAACATTAACTACAAGGTTGCAAATTGAACATTTACTACAAGGTTGCAAACTGAACATATACTACAACAAGGTTGCAAACCAAACATTAACTACAAGGTTGAAAACAAACATGACCGTAGCTTTTTTTAGGAAATGTTGAACTCAACCTAAAGGCAGGTCACATAAGTTCAAGCCCTTGTTTTAGACCAGGACCAGACAGAAGGGCATTTTAGTCATACAACACCTTAAAAGCACATACTAAGAAACAGAAAAACTGAGACTTTAACCTTCAGAGTTCAGGAGAAGATGGTAGTCTTAGATTCACTTATCTGGGAAAAAGGCCAGTCACCCTGGAAAAAGAGAGAGATTAACTAAAATGCAAATGAACAGGGACTATTGTGGACTCTTCCGAGGGGAGTACACTAAGTTCAGGTAACCAAGGAAATCAAAAAGGCAAGTAATTTAATTATTAAGAGTCTTTGTTAAAGAAGGTCAATGTTTCAAGCTCAGGTAGGAGTTGATTTTTAACCTAACTGAACTATGGAAGTTCTCAGATCTTTGTTCTGAAGTTCGGTTACAATAAGGGTACAATGAGAATTCAGGTTATTGGCCGGTCAAATTGTTGGGAGTCTAAATGTTAAAAATTAAAATCCCAGCACAATTTGTTAGAGCATGATAGCACTAGGAAGATCAGAGTCAGTTAGCTTGGCAGATAGTGCTAGGAAGACCAGAGTCAGTTAGCTTGGCAGATAGCTCTTAGAAGACCAAAGTCAGCTAGCTTGTCAGATAGTACTAGGAAGACCAGAGTCAGTTAGCTTGTCAGATAGTACTAGGAAGATCAGAGTCAGTTAGCTTGGCAGATAGTGCTAAGAAGACCAGAGTCAGTTAGGTTGTCAGAAAGTACTAGGAAGACCAGAGTCAGTTAGCTTGGCATATAGCTCTTAGAAGACCAAAGTCAGCTTGTCAGATAGTACTAGGAAGATCAGAGTCAGTTAGCTTGTCAGATAGTACTAGGAAGACCAGAGTCAGTTAGCTTGTCAGATAGCACTAGGAAGACCAGAGTCAGTTAGCATGGCATATAGCTCTTAGAAGACCAAAGTCAGTTAGCTTGTCAGATAGTACTAGGAAGACCAGAGTCAGTTAGCTTGTCAGATAGTACTAGGAAGATCAGAGTCAGTTAGCTTGTCAGATAGTACTAGGAAGACCAGAGTCAGTTAGCTTGTCAGATAGCACTAGGAAGACTAGAGTCAGTTAGCTTGGCAGATAGCACTAGGAAGACCAGAGTCAGTTAGCTTGGCAGATAGCGCTAGGAAGACAAGAATCAGTTAGCTTGGCAGATAGCACTAGGAAGACCAGAGTCAGTTAGCTTGGCAGATAGCGCTAGGAAGACAAGAGTCAGTTAGCTTGGCAGATAGCACTAGGAAGACCAGAGTCAGTTAGCTTGGCAGATAGCTCTAGGACGACCAGAGTCAGTTAGCTTGGCAGATAGCGCTAGGAATATAGATTGACAAGTGATCCATACTATACATAGTATTATAAGAAGAGGAGTAGGAAACAAAGACTGAGACACTAACATGAAGGAGATCAAGCAAACTCTACAACAATATGACTATCAAATGTCAATGGTTGAAGCTGCTAGAGGTGCAAGAACTTTGTATCTCTCTTGACACTTCACTCTTTCCATACTGAAGCTTTTTATTGATGCAACGGAAGAGATTTCAGAGACAAAATTTCTCATGGGTTTAAGAATCTTCTACATATTTATATTTATCTAACATATAACATATTATATTTGCATTTTTAGATAATTGAAACAGGTATTACATTTCACTGTAACCAAGATGATACAAGACATGTAAAAAGAATATGGTTTGATGATGGTTCATACTGCTCAAATTGAGAGTGGCACACTATGCAGCGAAACATACATGACTAAAATCGGCATGGTGTACAGTGTGGAAAACGTAAGAAAAGGGTTAAGGGGAAAGAAAGAGGAGCAAAAGGTGAAAAATTAAACACAAAAAACAAAACAAAAAATAACCAAGCAGATTTTCCCACCAGCTTTTAACATCTGGCAAAGCCTCTAAAGGCTTGTAGCACTTTGTGAGGATACCTGTTCTATTCCTAGTGCACACAGGCTTCTATAGCGCTTAGATGAGAGTATCCTCTGTGTGAGTGAGCCCTCACCTTACAGGTAGATATTCTCCATTTCAATAGTTACACAAGACCATAGATAAAATACATTCATGTAGGACTGATATGACTTAAGTACTGACCCCCAGTTAAAACTCTTCACATCAACATCAAAGCCATAGCCCTTGTGGTCTTTAATGAACTCTGCATGCAAAGCTGTGTTAAACATCACTTTTTTGGGCACACAACCAACATTAACCTGAAATCATAATTATTTAATGTAATGTAATCTAATGTAATACTATAATGATATGACATGACGTGACATGACATGATATTATATGATATGAATAGAAATACAGTACAGCATAGCAGAGTACAGTACTTTTCAGTACAGTAGAAGAAATAAATTCCTGAATCGGAAAGGCAGCTTCCACATTTGGTAAACTTAAAGATAGAGCATGGGCCAACACCAATTTAACACTCAGGACTAAGATTCAAATTTACCAAAGTTGTGTGGTTAGTACACTTCTATACGGATCAGAAACTTGGACTTCCTAGCAGGGCAGGAGAAAAGTTTAAACCGCTTTCATGTACGTTGCCTTTGCAAGATTATGAACATCAAATGGCAGAACAAAGTAACTAACTCTAATGTCTTACAACGAGCCAAACTCTCATCAATCATGGCAACACTTAGCATTCGTAGACTAAGGTGGTTGGGCCATGTAAGAAGAATGGCAAACAATCGAATTCCCAAAAAAATATTGTATGGCGAACTTAAGGATGGAAAGAGACCAAAGAGCAGACCAGTGTTGAGATATAAGGATGTTTGCAGGTCTTCCTTGAGGGAATTTTCTGTAAGTGAAAGAAACTGGGAAAAGGTGGCTGCGGATCGTAGCCACATGGAGATCAAAAATAAAAAATGGCACAGTAACTTTCGAGACAGTAAAAAAAAAGTAAAGTACCCCCGTCATGCCAAGTGGCGTATAGGGAAATATGGTGTTAGTGACCCTATATTTTACAGACCTTCAGCACATGATTTTTGGGGTAATGTGGCCAGTATTACGCCCGTGCTGCTTTACTTTCCCAGAAAAAAATCCGGTTAAGGCTGGGTGAACCCGGAAGCCGTCGGTTGGGATCGAACCCTACCCCTTGTCCGTGGTAGTCCAGTTCACTAACCACTGAGCTATCACGGCTCCCTTTCGAGACAGTGCTGATATCAAATTCAGAAGACAAAAGACACAAGAGAAAAGAGACAATTCCAGGTACCACAAATACACCTTACTTGTTCTGTGGATGGATCTGTCTGTCCAGGATTGGCAAATTCAGCCACGAGAGATGTTCAGTAAAGCAGCACCCAGTATGAGACACTAATACTTTACCAAACTACTGACTTATCATGATTGCTTACTACCAACTGTCTGTCAAGACTCCAAAGGCCATATCCATACAGTACAGTACAGTATCTTTTTCTTCTTCTTTTCTACCTCATTTGCCTTTCAGCATCAAGGAGAGATATAATTTGTGGTCTTTTGCTCTGCTGCTGTTATGTTTCCTAGTGTTTCTAACATTCTGTCAATCCATCTTTTTCGTGGTCAGCCCTTGAGTCTGCTGGTCTTGCAATGTTTATTGAAGGCTCATAGTGTTGAGTTTTGATCTTTCTGCCTTGTCACGTGGCCAGGCATATTATCTATTGTTTCTTTATATATTCTATGGCGGGGGTTATTCCTAGACTTTTTCTCAGTTCTTCATTTCTGATCTTATCTCTCAGGCTGTTTCCTGTCATTCGTCTAATACATTTCATCTCAGCAGAGGTTATTTTTCTTGCATCTAGGGTCTAGGACTGGCATTGGTAGCACAACGTTGGGATGAAGACTGTATTGTAGAGTGCCCATTTTGCCTCTAGAGTTATTTCCTTGTTGGACAATAGTGGTGATAGCTGTCCAATGATTTGACAAGCTTTGTTGCATCTTGAATCTATTTCTGCTGTTTGTGAATTGTCATTTGTCACTAGACTTCCTAGGTATTATTTTTATTATACTAAATTCCTCTACTTCTGTTTTGTTCATGTTGATTTTCATGTTGTATTTTGTGCCTGTGCTGTTGAGTCTATTTAAGTGTTCTTGTAGGTCTTCTATTTTTCCATTTATTAGTGCCTGATTATCTGCAAATAAAAGCTCACTGATCTATGTCTCTGATGGGTTGGCTAACTTGTGTATATAGTCCAATAATATAAAATAACATTACATTATGTTGCACCGCATTGATATAAAAAAAAATAATAAAAACACCAACATAAAGATAGATGGCAATATTCTAAAACAAGTGAAGGAATTCAAATACTTAGGCAGCACCTTGACATATAACAACATGCAAGCAACAGAAATAGACTCAAGCTGTAACAAAGGTTGTCAAATTATGGGAAGATTTCACCAATCTGTCCAACAAAGAAGTAACATTAGAAGTGAAACAAGCTATTTATAAGACACTTTTATCCCAACATTGAGCTACCAGTGCTAGACATGGATCTTAGACTCAAGAACTATTTTTTAAAAAAACCATCACAGAAATGAAGTGTGACAGACACATGACAAGAAACAGCTTGAGAAATAAGATCAGAAATGAAGAATTACAAAAAAAAAGACTAAGAAAGGAACTAGCTATTGAATATATAATGCAGATCAAGTGCTTCAAGCATGTGATAAGACATAAAGACCTCAATCTAATACAATGAGTGACCAGCAAACAATACAAGAACACCAGACTAAAAGACTGACTAAGAAAAAGGTGGATAAATGGAATACTAGAAATACACAGAGGTATAACTGCAGAAGAGGCCAATAGAAAAGCCATAATCTGAGAACCATATCTCTTCTCCATGACAAAAGACAAATGAGGAAGGAAGAAAGAAAAAATATTATATTATTTTCCCATCCCTTCTAACCAAGTCCATTAAAAATCATCATTTTATGGCCACTGATATGATCAGTTTTTTCATGACATTAATGAACACTGGCTTCATACAATTTTCATCTGACAGTAATCTATAAACTTTATCATCTTTTATTATTAAGACCAAGGCATGAACTTAAAAATAAAGTTTCGTGGTCTAGTTTTTTTTCTATGCTGATGGCTTATGTACAAATAAAACTATTTAAATGTCAACCATTTTAAGAATAAATTACACTTCATTTTTGATATAAATGACTCTATTATTAAATCAGTTTTTAAAAAGTCTAAAAAGTGCATTTTTAGATAGCATACTTGATGTTACAAACATATGGAGTGAACTACATATAAATGCAGTTACAATTCTTAATATTATTTACACTATAATATTTAACAAATAATAATTCTCTTGTTTGTAATTACAATTACAATATATTTATAACTTGCTTTTGTTGTCTCTTTACAGAACATTGAGAAAATTTACAGCACAGAAAATATAAAGATCTTATCCAGGTTAAACAATTATAAAGACTACCAGATTACCCACTGCACCAAAAATTAAAAGACTGAACAAAAAACAAACTCCAATGGAAGAATCCAAACCATATTGCAGGGGAAACCTTCAGACAACATGCATATTCTTTAGACCCAAAAAAAAAGGACTATGCGAAGCACTCATACCCAAACTATGGTCCAACTATAAAAAATTTAACAAAAATAATCTCAGATGTTCCGGAAATAGTCTCCATAAAATGGGCAATCCGAGACCAAAATGAGAGCCTTATCACTCATCATGTTCCAGGAAAAATACTCCAGAGATACATGGACACGGGTTTTCACCAATGGATCCGCAACTGAAGCCTCAAAGAAGGGAAGCAGTGGCATCTATATAATCTACACGTGTGGAAAGACAGAAAGAAACATACTCTCTTCCAGCTGGAGAAAGGTGCACAAATTTTAGAGCAGAGGCAATGGTACTCAACATAGCCATACAAACTCTCAACACACAAGAGGTCCCAAGTCCAAAAATTATAATTTTCACCGAAGCAAAGTCAGTCATATATATATATATAAACAATTGAAAACTGCTAGAACAAAAATTCAGATAAGAGAAGGAGTATCTTGGTCTACGCCCTATGGGCCGGCTATGGCTTGAAAGGTCAATAGATAGATAGAAAGTCAGTCATACAAGCAATGTCAAGCCAAAACAGGACAGACTCATCCATGAAATAAAGAACAACATATGTTCACTTTCAGAAAAGACAGAACT
This sequence comes from Megaustenia siamemsis, assembly GCA_032433765.1. Classification (NCBI taxonomy): domain Eukaryota; kingdom Metazoa; phylum Mollusca; class Gastropoda; order Stylommatophora; family Ariophantidae; genus Megaustenia; species Megaustenia siamemsis. The sequence continues at coordinate 56,902,798 of JAVIAB010000108.1, forward strand.
AGTCATGCAGTAGATACTATCACATTGCGGCATCCCTGGAAATGAGAAAGCAGATGAACTGGCAAAAGCAGATAAAAGTCATCAACAGTCCAACCAACCCCAACCCAAGATCCTCAAAGAAATAAAACAATCCTGAAGCAAGCCAGGAAAACAGGAGGGAGTTGCATGGAAAATATGAGCCAGAACATGACATCCTAAACAAAATTATCAGACATAAGCAGACCAATGATTCAGAATCAGAACAAGTCATTGTGGCCTCAGAGCACACCTACACAAGATAGGGCTCAGTGATGTTGCACCACGTGACTGAGAGGCAGCCAAAAAAAAACCTCCAGAGCATACACTATAGAACGGCAACACTCTAAATAAGCTAAGAACACAAATATGGCCCACAGAAACAACCTTATATGACAAACTATGGGGTACCAGTGATTATCTAAAACACACTGTCGTGTTTGTGACCCAAGCTGGTCTAAATGTTTAAATACATAGCAACAGCTGATCGCTGAAGAAGTAGAACTGAGAAAATTGAAAGAAAAAAAAAATCATGAATAATTTCATTTTTGTAAAACTTCATTAAAAAATTATTTGAAATAGAATATAAAAATTGATAATTATTGTACAGTTCAGGATGAATTGGTTAACTTAATTTATTGTCTGAAAGTTGACAGTTTTCAAATACAATATTGGAGTTGGCTACACATACACACTCTTTACACATACACACTGGGCTGAAAGGAGCCAATCACAGCTTCCTGTAAACTACAACACACCTACAAAAATAAAAGGGCACATAAGGAAGAGGCGTAATCATTCAAGAAATTTAGAAAAAATATATGAACGTACCAGTAGATATGTTAAGTAGTAAACTAACATACCAGTAGCGATGCAGAAGAAGCATATATCAGTAGAAATGCAGAAATCATGATCATCATGTGCCATACCGGTTGGCGTAGGCGATCATGTCCTTCCACAATGTTCTGTCTACAGTGCATCGTATCAGTTCTGTTGTTGACTGTTTTCCATGCCATGACACCAAGCAATCCAGTATTTTCTCTCTTTGTCGTCCACGATCTCTCTTTCCTTTTATTTTGCCAGTTGTAACCAAGTATTCCAACTTTCCTCTTCTCATGATGTGCCCGGAAAATTTTGATTGTTTCTTTCTGATGTTTTTTAGGAGCTCCCTTTTTGTGTTGGCCTCTTTGGGAACTTCCTCATTGGTCTTTTCAGCTGTCTAGGAAATTTTCAACATTCTTCTGAGAAATCCCATCTCTGTGGCCTCTAATCGTCTTTTCATTTGTTTGTCTACTGTCCATGAGGATGTTTGTCTACAGCCATAGGTCAGAATTGGTTCTATATACCACCGATGAACTCTCTTTCTCATTTCTATTGGCATAGATTTGTTGCATTATATATTTTTCATTTTCTGAAATGCTATTTTGGCCTGAGCTATTCTGATTTTTATTTCCGTGCTGCATCTTCCATGCAGAAATGCATACCAGTAGAAATGCAGAAATATTAAATTAACATACCATTTTGGGTTTGGAATAGTCTACAACTAACCCTAATCCTTGTTGAAAAACAAATTAAATTAGATGCACAAAAATTAAAAACAGTTGATAATTCAAGTATGTCCAGCAAATGAGGGGAGATCGGTCGCTTAGCAGAAATAATTAGGGACATTAAACTCATAAATTACCCTGAATTAATTAAATTAATAATAAATTTAAATATTAATAAAATTATATATTATATACTTTGTGACTTTATCTTTTTATACATGTACTTAGTTTTAACATTACTACTGTTAAAACTATAATTGATTATTACTACTCAAACTATTACTAAGTAAAAAGTTAACTTTTTAAGTTTAAGAAGCATACAATTATGATTCATTGTCATCAACATCGAGTGCCGTCTCCACAACGAAGGTTGGTTACCATGGAGCGCCATTCTGCTCTGTCTCTTGCTTTGATGGTGCAGGTTGTCATAGACTGATTTGTCCATCTTTTGATGTTACTCGTCCATGCTAGTCTTGGTCTGCCTCTGCCTCTTTTTTACCTTGTATTTTTCCCTCCAGGATTACTTTTAGTAGGCTGTTGTGTCTTTTAACATGCCCCAAAAATCACATTTGTCTTGTTTGAATTGTGCTTAGTAGTTCTCTTTTCATTTTTAGTTGTTTTAAGACTTCATCATTTGTTTTCTTTTCTTTCCATCCAATTCTATCTATTCTTCTATATATCCACATTTCAAAGGCTTCAATTCTCTGTTCTGTTTGTTTTCTTGTCTAATATCCATGTTTCTGCATCATGTAGGAATATTGAGAAGATGTAACATTTTGCTATTCCTTAGTTTTAGCCCTGGTGTTATTTGTTTTGATGTTAGTACAATTATGATTAGAATTGATTATTGTTATTGAGTTATTTGCGGGTCATCATCATTGCACTCCGAACATGTCCATAGGTGCTCAGATCCCCTCCTCAGCAATTCCCGCAGTGTCCATGGACTGACGACTCCAGTTCTATGTTGGTTGATAAGTCTTCTTACACGGCCACTAAGTTTCTCATTTCTGGCTGTGCCCAACTTAACTCCCATTTCCATCATCCGAAGAAGTGACGTGGATCTGTGTTTGTCGAAGTCATGTGCTCTTCCCACATCTCTGAGGGCATGATGATGTCCGCTCGATCCATTGGTTGCCCGTCCTCAACGACAACGCAGCTAGCCAATCTGTCCGCCCTTTCATTTCCCCGTACTCCCGCATGTCCAGGGACATAGACAAAGGTGACCTTACGTATTTTGGATTTCTGCAACGACTCTACCCATTGCATGCGTACAGAGCCCGCCTCCACTTTTTTTATCATGCTCATCGAATCACTCAGTATACATGCGTGGGTGTAGTCTTGTGACTCTAACCATTTGAATGCCTTGGTCACTGCCATCGCCTCCATTGTCATGCTACTTGTGGTCACGACGTAAGCACCACTGTCTTCGTAGACTATTCTGCCTGCCGAGCGTGCTGTAAATGCCCATGCACTTCTTTGGTGTCGTCTTACAGATCCGTCTGTATAGATGACTGCATCTTTCTCATCGGTGTTATTGCAGATGAGACCGTTGACCTCAGCATTAACCACGACCGGGTTCTGTTCCCTACTTTTCCTGTCGAGTGTGACAATACACAAGAAAGTCCCCTTGAATGACGTAGGCACCGGTATCCACTCCTCACCAACGCTGATATTGGTAAGCCCACAGACCTGTTTGATGACATCTTCTGCTCAGCCCACCCATGATTTGCCTCTTTTTAGCCTGTCACCTTTCTCTGTGTTGAGCATGTGGTGCAATGGATGCTCTGTATCTGTACTAATCTTCAGGTATGCTCATGCTCTCCAGATCTTGATTCTGTCATCCATAGTTGGAAAGTCAAGAAGATACCTCATTGCTACACAGGGAGTGTCCCTCGTACATCCCAGGATAATGCACATGGCTTCATTTTGTATTTTCTCCAGCCTATCATTTTGAGTCGTACTGACAGTAAGAATTGCCAGGGCATATTCGATAGGTGCGAGGACTAATCCTGGAACAGAAGAGTAAGTAGCCTCTGCTCGATGTTGGCAGCTGCCATGACCTTCAAGGCAGCTAATCCTTTGCGGGATTTTGTTATCACATGGTCGACGTGGTCCCGAAAACACAGGCTGCGATCAAACTTAACTCCAAGGTATGTCATCAACTTGTCCCTGGTCACCTCATCAGCTCCCATTCGTACTACCGGTGTGGTCATATGAACGATATGATTGTTAAGGGAGAACCATGAAACTGATGCTTTATTAGGATTAACCACGGCACCTGATACCCCACACCAGGAAGAAATGCGATCGAGTTCGTCTTGCATTGTGGAAGCGATTCCCCGTCTGTCTCTTCCCTGTCGATATACCAGAATATGATCAGCAAAAGTCATAGTTCTTCCCCTCCCATCCAGCTGTTGTTCCGTGATCGTTAATGTGTTCACGTTAAATAGAACTGGTGACAATGGTGAGCCTTGTGGCAGCCCTGGGCAAATGGATATTGGCTCGGAAGACCAACTTCCACATCTGAGTATCACCTTCCTCTGAAACAGTGCCGCGGCGATCCATCTAATGAGGAAGGGGTGCACCGCCAGTTTGAGGAGCATATGCATGAGATATTCAAATGGTACCCTGTTGTATGCATCCTCCAGATCTATAGCAGCAGCACATGCCTCCTTTCGTCTGTGGAAGCCTTTGAAGACGTCATAGGCAAATACTGCCGCATTGAGCCATGTCTCTTTGTTATATCTATAACCTCCAAGTGTGGGTGGGAATACACGTTTCTGCTCATGGTGACAGGTGAGGAAACGGGCAACTATTTTCTCCAGCAGCTTGCCGCAGTGTTCTGCATTGTGATGATTCTGTAGGCACTGATCTGAGAATGGTCCTTGTTTGGCTTTGGTAGCGGTAGTAAGTAGCTGTGTAGCCACTCCTCCTTAATCTGGCCACTCCGAATACTGGCATTAAACTCATTGGCCAGTTTTGTCAAGTCGTCGTCAGCTAAATTGCCTATGTCATCGTACCGAACACCATCTGGACCAGGAGCAGTGTTGTGTGACCTTTTAAGTGTCGTGCGAATGGTATCGGTTGTAATTGTGAGATCTTCTTCCAGCCCTACATCCTTACACAATTTTGACAGCGATCCCCGTATCCTCATTCTTACAGCCTCATTTCTTTGGTCTGTCTGCTCAATGTAGCGGGCAAGCAGGGTCTTCCCTTTGCTCTCATCAGATTTGTGCCATATCCGGCCTGTGCTCTGATTGTCTGGTATGCCTCTGCGTCGTGGTGTGCCACTCATGCACTAATGAAGGCGCCAGAATGTGGCTAGCGATTTTTCTGAGCACACTTTTTTTACAGAAGTCATCCCATTTGGCATCCTTAGCCTGCTTAGCGCATAGTTTAAAGTGCATCATTTTTTGGTTGACCTCTACTTTCAGACGCTTCAAGAGCTCAGGTTGTGTTCTTCCATTCCTTCTAGCTTTCTGCCATGTCTTGACCGTTTGTCTCTTGCTCCGCCAAGTTTCCTCGACATCTACGTTCCACCAAGGTGGCTGCGTCCATCGCTCCTGCCTCCTACGAGGGGCGCTCTGTTTCCTATGTCTGATTTTGCTAATGACGTCCTGGTCTGTTTTCTCGTAGTTGAATGTGTGGAGCTTTCTTTTCTGGCTTTTATTTCTGATTTTCTCAATTAGGAGGACACATGGATAGTGATCACTTCCATAATTAGAATTGATTATAATAACTTATAAGTATAAGTATAAGCAGTATCATTATTATAATCATAATGATAAATTATTATGTAATTAATTTAATATTATATTATAAATTATTATCAAAAATCTTCTACGATTGTCTGATTGTGATTTTGGCTGGCTAATAATAATGTCATTGTTGTCTGTCTGTTATTAAAATGAAATGATGATGATGATGATGATAGAGTAAATCATAAATCAAATATTTTTTTATATTTTTGTTTGTGCAAGTGCAAGTTAAAAATTTACAATTCATACGCAAGTTCCGCCCCATCTGCCTTCCTCGACTATCGCAGCCTTGATTCCAAATTCTGCAGCTCGTCTTGCGCAAGCAATACCTCCCGATCCAGCTCCTAGAACTAGCAGATTGAACTTCTTCACGACTGGAGCCATTCTTGAGTAGAAACGCAAAGTCATTCAGCAGCAGGTCGAACCGGTGTTTGAAACGCTCCAAGTACACACTGGATGTTGAATGTGTGCAGACTTGACCTCTAACCTTAGCCCTTTGTGAAACAGCATCCGGTTCACGCCTTCATCACCATCATCATCACCATCCTCCTAAACACAGAGTGTCGTCTCCGCATCATCGAAGGTTGACTACCATGGATGGAGTGCCATTCCCCGCTCTGTCTCTTGCTTTGATGGTGCAGGTTGTCATAGGCTGACTTGTCTATCTTTTGATGTTACTCGTTCATGGTAGTCGTGTTTCGCGGCAAGACGCTGTGCCAAGGAGTACGGGTTAGATCCTGCTTCGGACCATATATTGTTATAATATTGTTCTTTTTTTCTGTTGTTAATTATTTGTCATTTTTCTCCGAGTGCTGTAAACATACTGAATTGATTCGCGATTCATTAATCGTGGTCTGCCTCTTTTAAAGGGTTAAGGCATAAAAATGCGAAGCTGCAGTAAAGCTGAATATGAGGAAAAATTAAAAAATAAAAAAAGGTATGTAAGAAGCTTTACGTGACAAGTGGACGACACAGACTAAACAACGTTTCGGCTCAATAGGCCTTCATCAGGAACAAACAATAAAAACACACACACACACAAATAATAACGAAACAACCAAAACAAAAACAATCGAAATGTGTTAAAGAAAACAACAACAAAAAGTAAAACTATCCTGTCAAATCCAAAATAAAATCGTAACCAAGTGCGGCTGTCGTGAACGTCGAAAATCGTGCGAAAAAGTGCGTAAATGTAAAAAGAACCAGATGAGTAAACACAGGGGTCAGTGTGCAAACACAAAGGAGAAAGAATCGAATAGTAGTCTGACAGGTGTAAAAAGACGCTAAGAGTGAGATGTCTGAGAGTGGGGTACAGTAAAAATAAATGAGGGGTAAGAAGCACAAAAAAAATTTTTTATAGAGGAGAAAACCGAAGTGTCTCATAAGGGACTAGAGGAGAAGAACTATAAAAAGTATGGCATAGTAAGTAGACCAAAGAACCCAAATATGTGTAGTAGAGAAGGCTATGCAAAAGGGAAGGAGCAAGCAAAAAGAAACTATGCGTATGAGTGTGATACATTCATAATGAATTTATCACACTCATACGCATAGTTTCTTTTTGCTTGCTCCTTCCCTTTTGCATAGCCTTCTCTACTACACATATTTGGGTTCTTTGGTCTACTTACTATGCCATACTTTTTATAGTTCTTCTCCTCTAGTCCCTTATGAGACACTTCGGTTTTCTCCTCTATAAAAAATTTTTTTTCTGTGCTTCTTACCCCTCATTTATTTTTACTGTACCCCACTCTCAGACATCTCACTCTTAGCGTCTTTTTACACCTGTCAGACTACTATTCGATTCTTTCTCCTTTGTGTTTGCACACTGACCCCTGTGTTTACTCATCTGGTTCTGTTTACATTTACGCACTTTTTCGCACGATTTTCGACGTTCACGACAGCCGCACTTGGTTACGATTTTATTTTGGATTTGACAGGATAGTTTTACTTTTTGTTGTTGTTTTCTTTAACACATTTCGATTGTTTTTGTTTTGGTTGTTTCGTTATTAATTTGTGTGTGTGTGTTTTTATTGTTTGTTCCTGATGAAGGCCTATTGAGCCGAAACGTTGTTTAGTCTGTGTCGTCCACTTGTCACGTAAAGCTTCTTACATACCTTTTTTTATTTTTTAATTTTTCCTCTGCCTCTTTTACCCTGTACTTTCCCTTCCACGATTACTTTTAGTAGGCTGCGATGTCTTTTAACATGCCCCAAAAATCTTATTTGTCATGTTTGAATTGTGTTTAGTTTTTTTCTTTTCATTTTTAGTTGTTTTAAAACTTCATCGTTTGTTTTCTTTTCTTTCAATCAAATCCGACCCATTCTTCTATAGATCCACATTTCAAAGGCTTCAATTTTCTTTTCTGTTTTCTTGCCTAATGTCCGTGTTTTTGCACCATACATGAATATTGAGAAGATGTAACATTTTGTTATTCTTAGTTTTAGCCCTGGTGTTATTTTTTTTTTCTATGTTAGTATATTTTTCATTGGGCTTGAGACCAATCATGAAAAGACAAATGGTCATGAACAGCTAAATTCCAACAGACGACAAAATATACATGGAAAACAAACCATTGGAAGAGATCGATCACTTTATCTATCTTGTAAGTCACATGATCGAGAAGGGGATACAAGTAAAGAAATTAGAATCAGAATAGGTGCGCGTGGTCGTGCGGCTAAAACCACTGTTCCGCTGGCTGAAAAGCTGACGTACGGTGTTCGAAGCCCGCGGTAGACAGAAAAGAAATAAAAATCCTGAGTCGCACACTTCGTGGCGACTGCTTGACCAAGCGGCCTTTATCCCTCTGGTTCTATCGTTGCCCCCCGACATACACCAGCAATAGTACTATGTGTCGTAAAGATAGTTTTATAGCTAAAGCAGCAATGTCTTTCAAAAGCCTTGAAAAGTTGTGGAAACTAAAACCCATCAGCACAAACACAAAACTTAGACTATTCAAATCAAATGTGCTATCAACCTTTACGTATGTATGTGAAAGCTGGAAAACAACAAGATACATAGAAACAAAGTTGAACGCATTCGAAAATAAATGTCTAAGGAAAATACTTGGTATAACGTGGAACGAATTCAAAACAAACGAGGAAATTAGAGAAATCGACAATCAACCACTAATATCTTCAGTAATAAAGAAAAGACGATGGTCATATGTTGGAGATGTGATGAGAAGAGATAATAACCGAATAGCAAAGCAAGCCCTCATGTGTGAAACAACAGGTAAGAGAAAAAGAGGAAGACCCAAGAGACACTGAGAAGAACATTGATGAGAGAGGCAAGAGCAGCAGAAATCGGCTCCCTCACCGAGATAGAGCTGCTTGCACAGAACAGAGATAAATGGCGAGATTTGATAAAATATCTTTAAAAGAATCGAAAACTGCTATAGTCCGTTCAGAAATTCATAATCAATTAATTCATAAATTTTGCATGCAATCTTAATATATTGATGACGCAAAGATTTTGGTATTTTTTATTCCACAAACACAACAGATTTTGCACATCAGCAAATTCCTTTGATCTTTTATTAGTTGATTCAAATTTTAGAGTTTACAGTAATCGTGTTAAATGTTCCAGTTTACTGCAATTCTTGTCAGAGGCGTATCTACATAGTGCTTAATTGTGGGTGTTGTTCGTTATGTGTATTTGCAAACATTAATTCAATTGGTTACAATTAGTCTTGTCCTTCGGTCACCATTAGACCCCAGGACGTCCTAACTGCAGCTGGAATTGAATTCATCTTAATTTTAATCATTCCGAATCTGACGATTCCAAGAGGTTGATAATCATTACTGGCTGGACAAGTAGTAATCCATCTCGTTTCCAGTACTCATCTTCCACCCGCAGCACATGTTCAACACACTTCTTCCAGAACGGAATGTCTATTTTTGAGAGAGACTCGCGTGTCAGAACTTCAACATCACACATTTACACATTTTAAACGTCCTGTTCTGTTCTGCAACTTGTCCTTTGACGTGAGCCCAGACAAGTTCGAGTGGATTAAGGTGCGCATGATATGCAGGGAGTCGAAGAGAGGTGTGGCCGTATTTCTCAATGATTTTGTCAACATGGTACACCTTTTTCTTATTCGTATTCTTCACAAGTTGTAACAATTTGGGTTTTAAATATGTGTCGTCAAATTTGACATTTTCATTCGCAAGGCATGTCCTAATTTGCTCTTTTGTATTTGATGCAGTAGGCACTTTGTCTTCCTCTGATACGACATTGTGGTATGATGCATTATCCATGACTATTCATGAAGGTCTCTCCAGGATTGGTAAAAGATCGTTCTCCAACCAGTGCCTGAAAATGTTTCCATTCATTTCAGTATGGTAGTCCCTACCGTCGGTACTTTTTGATTGGAAAATAAGTCCCACATCATGGACAAGGCCGTTTTCAGTGCTTCCAGCATGCGTTAATATAATGCGTTGGCCTTTTCTGCTCGGAATTGTTCTTTTGAGTTTGCCATTTACTGACTGCCATTCTTTAGCATAGGTGTGGTGTGCGTTGACCCATGATTCGTCCAAATATACAATATCATACCTTTCACTCCGCCGCTCACGGATCTGTCTCAGGTATTTGCTTCGAGCAATGACCAAGTGTGGTTTTTCACAAATAATATTCCTGCCCCCAACAGTTTTTCTGAAAGTGAAGCCGGCTCCTCGCACAATCTTCCATAGAGTACTTTTAGAAATTTCAATATTGCAGTCTGCATGCAATTTTAATTTCAAATTCCTGAGAGTAACAAGTACATTATAGGCAAACATTTTCAATATCTCACGTTTTATGACATCCATTCCTTGTCGACTTTCCTTTTCCTTCCTTGATTGACTCGAGTGCACTCTGAGTCTTGTTTAATCCAACGAGAAAATGACGATCTATTAAGACCAAGCGCGAGTTGCGTTCGTCTCTCTGGGTCATGAATATCACAATATAAATGCCCCATCTTGGATTCTCTAAGGAAGTTCTGATATAGTAAAACAGTAACCTTTTGCATAGTTATAAATTTGCATTTCAAACTCTTTGTAATTTAGATATAAATGTTGGTATTTAAAGTCAACAAATTGTCTACTGAGTCTTCACAAAATTAATAAAGATACGCCTTCCCTTCGGTAATTAATGCCAAGGCCGTGGTGCGTCATGTCGTTCAATAACAATTAAGTTTTGTGCACGGGATTCTCCTGAAGTTAGTGTTTCTGCAATAGCCAAACTATTTTACGTGAACAACCGCACCAAATTAATGTATATATCCTAAAATGGTGTCAAATTCGAACAGGGTGAATTTAGTATAGCCTAAAGAAGAAAACTTTTAAACTAGATCAAATTTCTCAGAGCAAAAATATTTCTATAACGTCATCAATATTCTAAGATTGCATGCAAATTTGAAAGCAAAATAACAAACGGTTATCACGCAAAACTAATTCAGGTGTGATTATGAATTTTTGAACGGACTATAGAATAAAAATGTAGATATGAGAATGAGTGCCTTGGTCTACTACGCCTATGGGCCGGCTACGGCTAGACAGACAGACAGACAGACAGACAGACAGACAGGCAGGCAGGCAGACAGACAGACAGACAGACAGATAGATAGATAGATAGATATTTTTCATGGCATTATAATTCGATTCGATGTACGATGTACTTCTGTTCAATTCCAGCGTCTTCTCAATAAATATATTGACACGTCTTTTTGAAAGTGCTCTTCTCTTATTGTTTCATTTAGTGTAACGTCACTCCAATGTAGCATGTCTTTAAAAGTCTTCAGATGTTCTTATTTTCAAAGGCAATAAATACTGGTGCTTGTAGAAATGAAACGTAAATAAGCCGGCATGGCACACAATGATGCTGAAGTTCCCCCATCGAGAAAATTGGTGCGCTCTCATTGGCTGCTTCAGTGCAAGGTAACTATGTACACAACATGGCGGTCAACAAAATTCTAGAATTGCCAACTTATTTTAACGTTATATGATCGTCCTTATTCATTTTTTTATATATAAGAATTTTCTCCAGTGACAGGTGATCAGCAGTAGTTTATTATTATCAGTATATTATATTATACTTATATTATAATTATTAGGACGCACCAAAATGGCAGCTTATTTATATTCGAGCTATGGACCAAGCAATGTTTACATTGAACAACACGATAAATTGATAAATGATATTGCTGCGAGTTGCCAGATTTTTCAAAATGTTTTCAAGGGTTTGAACATAAATGTTTGTTCAAAGTTCGTTAACCTTCGCTGTAGATAAAGTCGTTAATTGGATGGCTTCGTTTCAGGCATTTTTGACGTTGGTAGCTAAGGACCTAACTTGTGCAAACCGGGCATTGGCAAGGATCATTTTGAATCTATGAAGTGGGCTCATTGTGTGTTTAACTCAAACGCATATGTGCTTTTTAACCAAAGACCTTTTTTGGGGGACTCAATGCAGATATCCCCGATGGAAGAATAACTTGTACTATTAGTCCCATAAATGATTCGCTTCCAGAGGTTTATGATGTAAACAAAGCAGTTTTGTCATTGCAAGTGAATAATGTCCACACCTATAATTGGTCAGGATTGTGTAGCAGCAGCAGCTTTATAGCGAACACAGAAAACATCACACGATTGTGCTGTTCTGAAACAGCTATGCCATGCTACCCTAGAATTGCCTTTAATGGGATTACTGTGACCACAAACCACTCTCCATGTGTGTGCCACATATTTACACCCCAGAAAGAAATACTGAATATAACAACACCATGTGCCGTCTGTGATATTAATGACCACAAACCAGTAGCCTCCAGTATGATTGATACAACTGTTGCACCAAGCACTTCATCAGCAGAGCCATATCTATGGAATGTTAATCTGACATTGTTCTTGAATGATGTCCAAGTTAATGAGACATCAGAATCGTGTGGCAGCAGCTACAAGAAGGGAGCGGAGAACATCAAGTTCTGCTGCTATAAAGGAGACTTGCCTTGCTATCCCAGAATTGCCTTAAATGGAATCACTGTAGTTGAAAACTTCTCCTCTTGTGTAAACTACACATTCACATCTAAGAGTGAATCAGTGAAGGTCACAAAATCATATTCTTTCTGTGGTTTTACTAACTACAGGTCATGTGGCTTCTGTTGGATTGGAAATGACAAATTACCACCACTGTGTGTCTATATGTTTGGAATTGGAGTCATCAATGACGGCCTAACATCATCAAGTGCTATGACGATCATCATTTTCGGAAGGACGTGAACTCCCATGGTATATGGTGGATAGGCGGCAGGAACCATTGAAGGCTATGTCTGAAAAGTGTTCCTTCTTGCAGTTCCTCATATTCCAAGTCCGGCTTGTTGCAGGAGCTACTGAGTTAAGTGCTCTGTGCACACCGTGAGCAGTGTGTCTCATCCGTTTTGATCCTGCTTCGATATCCCGCTTGTTTACGATGAATGATGATATCGTATGACAGGGAACAGTTGGCTGTGTTCACTTTCTGCGCGGTTTCGCCTTATGTCTTTTGGCGTGTGCTGAGACTGCTACGATGGGGACTACAGTTACCTTTCTTTGTTTGGGAGATGAGTTGGTAATTCGGATGATTCCACTGGCACGGGCGGTTGAGCAATTATGGATTTTAATTCGTTTGCTGTGAGACCGAGGCCTTCCATAACCAATAACCAATAATAACCAATATTATATTATTAAATAAAGCATCTTCTTCTTCTTCTTTCCTTCCTTCCCTATCTGACTATCCTCATTTGCCTTTCAGCGTCGAGAGGAGATATATAAATTAAAATAATATTAATATATAATATAATAATATGATGATAATTTGCGGTCTTTTGCTCTTCTCTGTTTGCTTCTGCTGTTATGTTTCCTAGTGCTTATAATATTCCATCGATCCATCTTTTTTCGTGGTCGACCACGAATTTAAGAATCTAATTTTTTGAAATAGTAACTTACACTTTCTTTAGTGAGTGACTGTTACTGTATAGGCCTACTGTATAGTAGTGTGTATAGTGTATTAAGTGTATAGACAGTGTATATATATGGCCCTTTTCGTCTTGTCAGACGGTCTAGTGGAGGCTATTGTGTATTTTTTTGAGGTTTTGTTTTTTGTCAAACAGCTTCTCTCATGGCTAATTCTACCAATGTTTCACAAACACATGCGGCCACAGAGTGAACAATTCAGGCCCACTGGTCCCCATGGTTTTCCATCCTTTCTCATGAGTCTTTTCTCTTCTAAGTTTTGCCTTAGCACAGTCTCAAATGATGTTATACCATTCCTTATACATGCTGTCCATGATGTGCGATCACTTGCCAGATGTTCCCAGTCATTTTCACATATGGAGAAGTCTTTTAGAGATGATTTACATATATCTCTATATCATAGATTAGGTCTGCCGATTTGTCTTTTTCCGTGTATTGGTTCACCATATAGTATTTGCTTGGGGATGTGTTTTTCTTCCATTCACTGGACATGCCCCAGCCATCTTAGTCTCTGATATCTGAGCATCAACATGATTGTTAGGGTCTTAGCACGTTGCAGGACAGTTAAGTTGGTTATTTTGTCCTGCCATTTGATGTGCATTATTCTGCTGAGACATCACATGTGGAAGACATTTTGTCTTTTTTCCTGGTTTGAGTATGTTGTCCATGCTTTAGACCTATATAATAGTGTGCTAAGCACACAAGTTTGATATATTAAGAGTTTAGTCTTCAGTGTTAGTTGATATATTAAGAATTTAGTCTTCAGTGTTAGTTTCGTGTTGTTCCATGCCCTTTCTGTGAGTTTGCCGAAGGTCGTAGCTGCCTTACCAATTCAACTGTTTATTTCATCATCAAGAGAAATGGTTTGCATAATTGTGGATCCAAGATATGTAAATTTCTGAACTGATTCTAGTGGGCAATCTTTTAGAGTGATTAACAGAGGATTGATGTTGCCTTGACTTAGTATTACTGTTTTCTGAACATTAATTGACAGTGAAAAAAGATAGCATGTTTTGTCCAGGTTTGTTGATCAGCGATTGTAGGGTGGCTTCACTATGAGCGACTAGGACTGCATTGTCAGCAAATAAAAGTTCTTTAAGTAGGGCAACATTTGTTTTTATTTTTGCTCTTAGTCATGCTAAGTTGAACAGTGAGCCATCTGATCTTGTGTGAATGTAAATATCTCCTGAGCTGTTTTCGAAGGCGTAGTTTAGGAGGGCAGAAAAAATATACCAAAAAGAGTGGGGGCGAGGACACATCCCTGTTTCACTCCGTTGTTGACTTTGAAACTCTTTGATGAACTCCAATCAAAGTGGATTTTAGCATTCATGTCTTCATGAAAGGACATAATCAGCTTAAGTAATTTAGGAGGGCAGCCTATGCTTTCTAACACCCTGTAGAGCCCATCTCTGTTTACTGAGTCAAAGGCCTTTGTGAGATCCACAAAGGCAATATAGAGTGGCATATTTTGTTCGTCACATTTTTCTTGTCTAAGTGTGAAAATCATGTCTATAGTTGATCTCTCGGCTCTGAAACCGCATTGAGACTCAGGAAGAACATGCTCTGCAAGTCTATGCAGGCGTCTTAATATTACTCTCGCAAAAGCATTGCCGGCTGTGCTAAGGAGAGAAATGCCTCTGTAATTATTGCAATCGCCCCTGTCTCCTTTTTTTAACAAATACCCATAGGTGAACCTCAAAAGCATATTAGTTTTTTTTAAAATCTCAAAATCTGACTTTAGATATTCTGGAGCCTCTGTGGCTGAGTGATTAGAGTGCTCATTTCATAATCAGTAAGGTCCAGGTTTGATTCCCAGAAGTGGTGGATATTTTTTCAGACTGACAAGGCTCCAGGGTTTACCCAACCCTAAAAAATGATACTAGAGATTTTTCTCAGAAGTAGAGGTGGTCAACTTGATATTCGACCACACCATCCAAAAATGTGCCAAGTCATAAAAAAATATGGTCACTAACATCATACTCTCCATACACCAAGCAAGGCATGAAGAGAACCTTCACTTACTTTACTTTACTTGATATATCCATGAGTATTTATATTTAAGTTTAAAATTGCAATTTATGTTTTGTATTTTAATATTCTCTTCATTGTTCAAATTATAGACATCATGGAGGACATGTACATGAATGAAGCCAAAGCAATGGTCAATGGGTTCATTGACATGGCCTTCCGTAGATTGGAAACAAGTATGTCAGATCGGGAAAAGTCACTCGAGTCCATCAGGCAACTAAACACATCACGAGAAAGTGCACTGAGAAAAGAAGATACATATGAAGTTGAAAATATTCAGTGGTTGACAATTGAAGAATTTACCAAAGAGCAAGGACAAGCAAAAATTCATGAGTTTATACAGGTTTGTTAATTTCTGTGTAAATAATCTATTTTATCATTTTTACTTATTAGGTCATTGAGAGTAAAAAAGTACAATGAAGAGAATTGTAGCATGACTATATTTTATAAAACAATGTTTGACTTCTTTCAGCATTTGCCTTTCAAGGGGAGACACATTTTACAGTATTTTGTTCTTCTGTTGGCCTCTTCTGCTATGTTTCCTAGCATTTCTAAAATTCCATCAACCTATTTTTTTCTTAGTCAGCAATTGGGTCTAGTGTTCTTGCAACATTTATTGAAGGCTCGTTGTGTTGTATTTCGATCTTTCTGTCTTATTATGTGACCAAACCATTTATCTATTGTTTCTTTATGTTTTCAGTGGCAGGAATTACACTTAGCTTTTCCCAGTTTTTCATTTCTAATCATTTCTCTCTCTCTCAGGCTGATACGTGCCATGCATCTAACACATTACATTTCTGTAGTGGTTATTTTCTAATAATTTTTAGGTCTAGTGTCCAAGTCTTGCATTGTATTACTGTTCTGTGAAGTTTTTTTTATATGTAACATATGTCATGGGCCAGGTTTTTATTTTCTTCTTCTCTTGATCGTTAAGAGATCAAATTTAATATTCAAAAGAAAATAACCAAAATTAATCAGTCACATACTTCTCATAAATTGTCTGGACAAATAGGTGACATTATGAAAGTTCAAAGGAAAGTTGAATTGAGAGTGAAAGATCTTAGATTGCATTAACAAAATTTGCTAAAAAGACAAAAAGAAAACAGCATTGAGCACTAAAATATTCAATATACAGATTATTGTGAAATAAATCTTTGTCAATGGCACAACCTAATAATATTTTGATTATAATAAGCAAACAATGTTAATTTTAAATAGGTGTCTTTCTTTTCTTGGTTACCTCCTTGTTACTTCCTGAGAGGGAACCAAGACGCCCATCCAGCAGCTAAACTGAGAGTAGACAGATATCCATCCACAGCTGACTGTATATCTCATAATCAATGAACAGCACAGCTGATTTAGACCCTACTCCACTTCCATGTGGTGCTCATGGAAACTGTCTAACTAGTCTGGCCAAGCAAGTCTGAATCAAAGAGGAAAGGCAGCCCAATACTGTTGTTCTTATGGATTCAGAAGGTTATGAGCTGACACCCTTCAGCCCAATGCCATGTATTGATATCTGCAAGTATATGTTCCCTTGCAGTTCCATACAAGGGTATCCTATTTATCAGGTCTTTGACGTAGAGTTGCTCTATGTCAGTGAACACAACTCAGTACTCAAAACTGTCTTGCTGAAGTCAGATGTGTTGGACTGAAAGGCATAAATATCTCAGCCTAGAAAACCACAACACAATATATCTACACCAACTTAATGTTCTTTTAAGAGTGGATAATGAAGAGCACTATTCATTCCTTTAGTGCCCATAAGGTGAATGCTAGACAGAAAGAAAGATACTCCTGAGTGTCTAGGAAGTTACAAAGTTCTATTTCTTACTACTTTGACAGCCTCAGTCTTTGTATTTGATACTTTTCGAGAATTTCTCTGATGTTTGTCTCTGTATCTTATTCTGATAGTCTGACCCAGACTGTGCTTTCTTTTCCTTCTTATATATAATGTCCTGGTGAGAATTTTTCTTTATTTTTTTGACCAACACATACAAATCAACAACTCAGAACTGTTTAGCAGGTGCAGCAAAAAGAAAATGAATACAGTGAAAAGAAGTAGATACTAGAACTGTGTAGGCCATGTAATCAAAAGAGATTAATAAGCCTTCATAAAAGTTGCTGTTAGTGGATTCCAGAAGGAAAACACTTTAGAGGTAAACCAAACAGTTGGATGAGAAAAATGAGGCAGAGATACACAGTGTGAGCCAGACTTGAAGAACTCTGCAAAGGCGGCCAAGCACATGTGGGTGAAAACTCGCATGCTAAGACGCCAATTCAAGTCTCGTACTTTACCTTTACCTTTAATTAAAAATATAGTTTTTAAAAAATTATTTTCTCTTGAACAGACATGGAAGTATGAAAACTCATGGTTATACTGTGTGGACTTCCTTACTGAAGAGGATTGTGAGTTTGACAAGCGTTACTTTTATCGTGTTCGCTGGAGCATTCCAACACGTCGAAGGCCCATCCCTAGAGCAACAGCTTCTGTCTACTTTACATACGTGGTATCAAAGATTAGACCACCAGTAAGTCTTGAAAGTTCTTTTTTCCTCATTCTTTTCCCTCTTCCTCTTCTACATTTAACTTCCTGTGCAGCATTCGTCTTCAACAAGCACTTTCCAAGCTGTTCTGTTTGGTGAGCTCTCTTAAAATCACTCTGTCTTCCTCATCTTCTTTATCGACACTTCCACTTATTTTCTCTCCTTTTCTCTAAGTATATTTTGGCCTTCCCCTTGGTCTCCTCTCTTGGAGTTTCCAAGAAAGGGTCATTTGACTGCCACAGTATGTGTCCTACCAAGTGTCATCATTTTTCTCATATCTCATGTTCACTGGTGTTTATTTGGTACTTTTCTTATAGTTCTAAATTAGTAATTTTGTTCTGTCATTTCCATCAGTTTATTCTGCACAAGCACTAGTGATGAAAGGCTTTCTCTTTGTGTCTGTCATTTTTGTTGTTCTCCATGTTTCATAGCCATATAATAGGACTGATTTAACATTAGGATTGAAAATTACTCCCAGTAAGTGCTGCTGTTAAAGAACTTCTTTATAAATGAATAAAAATATATAATTATTTTGATTGTTACATATTTATTTTTACAAAGAAATACAATCATCAATAGATACTGTTATTGAAGAAAGTGAGAAAAAGGGACTCAGTGTAAATAAAAAAGAAAACAAAAGTTGTAATGGTCTCAAAAAATAAGATTTTACCCAAGTGCATTATGTATAGGCCCTATATAAATATGTGGAAATGTTAAGAAACTAACACAAGTAAATTGTTTTAAATATCTGGGAATAGCATCAACATTAGATGGAATATGTTTTACTGTAATAAAAAATAGAATCGTACAGGCCAAGAATATTTTTTTTAGAATGAGAAATATATTATGCAATTAGTCATTATCACAGAAAGTTAAAAAAGAAAGTTTTACAGTCCCTAAAAACCAGTGCTGCTTTGTTGTTGCAAATCACGGACAGTAAACAAAGAGATACAATGCTGGGTAGAATCAGTTGAGGTGTGGTATTTTATAGGGATATATAAGGTACTGTGGACAGCAAAAATTCCAGTGAAGTTGTACCAAAAGAGTCAGATGAAGAGAGGACAGTTATAAAACAAATTAGGAAAAATCAGGTTCTGATTCATGGAACATAATTTGAGAAGAGGTGGGTTGGAATCCATAGTAACAAAAGAAAAGATAAAAAACCGGGGGAGGTAGACAAAGGGAAATTATGCTGGATGGTTTGATCACATGGCATTGAAAAAAAATAATGGTGGAACTGTTGCATAGCACACAAGATAGAGGGTTGTGGACGAACATAATGTCCAATGCCTCTCTGTATCAACCATGAATGAATAAAGGTAAAGGTAAAGTACGAGACTTGAACCGGTATCTTAGCACATGAGTTTACACCCATATGTCGGCCGCCTATCCAGAAATGTTAGGAGATTTCTGTATAGTGTCACCTCAAGCATCGAAACTCAGATGCGAGGCGACATTCCTCACCTTCCCAGGGTAATACCCTGGTACCCATTTCTGCCAACGGCTGGGTCGACCGCGGGGGTATTTTTTTTTTCCAACCACGAGTACAATTCACACTGCTCCCAGCGGGAATCGAACACGGGTTGTCTGAACGTCGGTAGTCCAGTTGGGTGGTTTTCCCAACTAGGCTACCGAGGCCCCCCACCATGAATGAATGCGAAATTGAAAAGAATATTGTAGCCAAATTTTGTTCTCTCACTTTTCACTTCATTAAGCTGTATTTAGCCATTAGTAGAGAGCCATGATAGCTCAGTAGTTAGTGAACAGGACTACAAAGTACATGTTGGTCAGGTTCGATCATGATCGATGGCTTCTAGGTTCACCCAGCCTTAAATGGGTATAGGATTTTTTTTCTGGGAAAGTAAACCGGTATGGACGTAATACCAACCACATTATCCCAAAAATCATGTGCTGATGGTCTATAAAAATTATTGTCACTAACACCATATTCCCTATACGCCACTTGGCGTGATGGGGGTACTTTACTTTTTTTATTTAAGCTGTAATTTGGTTAAAAATATATTCTTATGAATTATATTTAATCTAAAATCTATTATGAATGCGGTATTACAAATCTTGAAAGAATAAGACACTTTAAAATTTCTTTCACTTTAAAGACATAATTATTTTAAAACTGTTCATCTACATTTAAAAACCTTTCATTCGTTTATATTCAAATATCACAGTTATACTGCAAACAAGAACTGAACTACAAAGGACAAGGGGTAGGGTTCAATCCCAACCGACGGCTTCCGGGTTCACCCAGCCTTAAATGGGTACCGGATTTTTTTCTGAGAAAGTAAAGCAGCACGGGCGTAATACCGACCACATTACCCCAAAAATCATGTGCTGAATGTCTGTAAAATATAGGGTCACTAACACCATATTTCCCTATACGCCACTTGGCGTGATAGGGGTACTTTACTTACTATACTGCAAACAACAACACAACGCTGACACACCCTCTTAACATTCTATTAAGGGCGGATGACGAGGAGGTGTACTCCTTTATTTATCGGATGAACGCAAGCAAGTAAGCAAGCATTCGTATATATTGAATTTTATTCAGAGACTACAAAATATATTTTATCATAGAACATGATAACTAATAATTTATTATATATATATATATATATATATATATATATATATATATATATATATATAATTATTATATATTTCATTCATCTTTGGCAGACAAGTCCTGTGGAAGTATTTTATGTCTTTGAGACCAACCGGCTAATCCATCAGTAAGTAATTAAATTTTAGTAGAATTACTACTTAGTTTTTTTTTTTACTTAGAATTTAGTAGAATTTTAACTCTTTCTGTATGTTTCGCTGCACAGTGCACCATGCTGATTTCGGTCACATATGTTTCAACACATAGTGCGCCACTCTCAATTTTATTAGTGTGAACCGTCATCAAACCATATTCTTTTTATATGTCTTGTATTATCTTGGTATTGGTGAAATCTAATACCCTGTTAAATTATCTAAAAATTCATATATAATATGTTATATGTTAGATAAATATAAATATGTAGATTGATTCTTAAAAACTAAATAAAAGAAAGCTTGTTCATTAAATCCTACAAATAATTGGAAAAGTAATAGAAACGTGAAAGACGTCAAGCAATGTACATGTATATGCTTTACTGTCCAAGAGATGCATTTTTTAGAAAATTGATCAAAGGTGTCTGTTATGCGTCAAATATGAAAAGTCAATGCAGCAATAGATAATTATTTTATATATATATATTATATATCTTTCACCTTGAGTGAAATAGAAACCACCTTAAAGCTAATGACCAATAACAAGGCTGCTGGAGAGGATAAGTTAACAGCTGAGATCCTCAAGGCAATTGATAGCCATAATTTAATACATCTCCAAAAAATGTTCAACATCATTTGGAAAACAGAGAAGACGCCTCATAAATGGAAAAAAGGAATCATTGTTAAGATCCCAAAAAAGGGCAATCTTAGAGATTGTAACAATTGGAGAGGCGTGACACTTTTGTCAGTTGCCTCAAAATTATTCTGTAAAATCATCCTAAATAGAATAAAGGATTCAATAGATACAGTAATGCGTGAAGAACAGGCTGGGTTTAGAAAAGGGAGAAGCTGTCTTGACCACATTTTCACTCTACGACTTATATTGGAGGAACACATTGAAAAGCAAAAACCTTTTGTACTTAACTTCATCGACTTCAAAAAAGCATTTGATAGTATTCATAGAGATTCTTTGTGGAAAATTCTGAAGCAATATGGCTTACCATCAAAAATCATAAATATTATCAAAGACATGTATGATGGTTACACATGTGCAGTTCGAACAGAGGAAGGACTGAGCGAATGTTTCCCAATAGAAACTGGGGTTAAACAAGGATGTATTTTATCGCCCTTGTTATTTGGAATTGTTATGGACTTCATAATGAAGAAATGCTGCACTGGTAATAAAGGCATCGAATGGATACAAGGAGACCATTTGGAGGACCTGGACTTTGCTGATGACATAGTTCTCATCAGCAATCAGATAAAAACGATGCAGGAAAACACAAATGAACTATCATCAATAGCCAGCAAAATTGGGCTTGAGGTCAATCATGAAAAGACTAAAGTCATGAAAAGTTTAATTCCAACAAGTGACAAAATATACATGGAAAACAAACCAGTAGAAGAGATCGATCACTTCATCTATCTTGGAAGTCACATTGATCGAGAAGGGGATACGAGCAAAGAAATTAGAATCAGACTGGCTAAAGCAGCAATGTCTTTCAGAAGCCTTGAAAAGTTGTGGAAATCAAAACTCATTAGCACAAACACAAAACTTAGGCTATTCAAATCAAATGTACTATCAACCCTTACGTATGCGTGTGAAAGCTGGAAAACAACAAGAGATATAGAAACAAAGTTGAACGCATTCGAAAATAAATGTCTAAGGAAAATACTTGGTATAGAATGGAACGAATTCAAAACAAACGAGGAAATTAGAGAAATCGCCAATCAACCACTAATATCTTCAGTAATAAAGAAAAGACGATGGTCATACGTTGGACATGTGATGAGAAGAGATAATAATCGAATAGCAAAGCAAGCCCTCATATGGGAAACAACAGGTAAAAGAAAAAGAGGAAGACCCAGGGAGACACTGAGAAGAACATTGATGAGAGAGGCAAGAGCAGCAGGAATCGGCTCCCTCAATGAGATAGAACTGCTTGCACAGAACAGAGACAGATGGCGAGATTTGATAAAATATCTTTAAAAGAAAACTGCTAGAACAAAAATTCATATAGGAGAAGGTGTATCTTGGTCTACGCCCTATGGGCCGGTTACGGCTCGAAAGGTCAATAGATAGATATATATATATATATATATATATATATATATATATATATATATATATATATATATATATATATATATATATATATGACTTATTACATTTTATAGGAAAATGAATATTTTGTTTTTCATTTTTGGCTTTCATTTTGTGCATTATTTATAATTTGGTTAATAAGATCTATAATTTGCTTTTACCACATTATTTTTGTCCTTAGGCCTGGTAAATCACGCTTCAGGGAGATGTGGCTGAAAGACATCATTGAAAGTAAGGTTAAGGTGATCAATGGAGTGACTTTTTGAGGTCCGACTTACCTGCTTGCAATTCACGTTTGGTTTGACCTAAACAACTCTCCTGTGATTGTCATTATTTAAAGTTCAATTTTGTAGAAGGCTGTTATTTTCCAAACATGGCTGACCATATATATTGTAATTTTATTCACATTATTATCTTTTGGAAGCATGAATTAAATTGTGTAAATCTTGTAAACATTTGTATCAAAACTAGCAATAAAAATGTATGTATTTTTACATAATCGTGCAAGCATTAAATGTATCATTCCTTTATTGCAGTCACAAAATGTGTATTTTTTTCGGTATTGTTATGTGTATGTCTGGTTATAAGGTGCTGTTTAATAAAAGAAAGAGTTTTTATAACTGGTGAATTATTAATTTGATATTACTATACAGAAATGTGATAACAATTAATGTTATATTTATGTATTGAAAATCATAATAAAACTGCTTTACAATGCATGAAACAGAATGAGACAAATAAGTGTTCTGTAAGTGAATCTGGAAAAATAGGTGTTATGCATGATCAGTCATGGTAAGCAAGTTAAGTTAGTGAGCACAATCAACAAGCTACAGAAATTATCAACATGTACATGCTTCATAATTTGCTGAAAGTACTGGACACCTTTGAGTTTGCCTAGAGTGTTATAATGCTGTCTCTACCAGTAAATTTTTCTTCAGCAATCAGCTACTGCTGTGTACTTAAATGTTTAGACTAGCATCTGTCAAAAACAATATGGTGTGTTTGAGGTCTTCACCTATTCCCCAAATTTATCATGCAGGGTTGTATCTGTGGGCCATATTTATGTTCTTTGGGTGTTGAGAATGATGCAGCCCTGGAGTTTGTCTAGATGCTCCGCAGTCACATACTAGTAAGATGATTATTATAGGTTCTTTGTTATGTTTACAGATCTGTGTGTGCTGACATTTGACTTCCAAGATATACCTTCCATCTGTTATTCATCTTCCTACCACTCTCCTTCCTAATCTTGTCACTCAGTCAGTTAATTCCCTTTGAGCACTTTGCTATATAAGCTGCATTTTTTCTTATCATTATCTTTTCGGTTTTCACCTGATAACTCCTGAAGGAATTGATAGCCCTTTTCAATCTCCATCCTTAAAGGGACATTAAGTGGGTATGTTGTGTTGTGGTTTATCTGCACTTTTCAGCACATCTGACTTCAGCACATAATTTTTTAGTACTAGGTTTCTTTCTATCTTTGATCCTTACTTGCTTGGTCAGACTAAACTGGTTAGTCTGTTTCTAGAAGCACTGTGAAAAGGTGGAGTAGGGTCTGGTTCACCGATCCTGGCACAAGCCATCAAATATGTGTCACTGACAGCTTTCAGCTCTGTTGTTATAAGGTGCCTTGCCTCCTTTTATAATTTCGACTGGAGTGAATCAACATATGCTATGATATCATTTTGTTTCCCTGTGTTTCTGTCAAATTACATCACTTAATCCTACAATGTTGATGCTGTATTTTATTTTGTTCATAACTGAGCCAGGTTACCAATCTTGTATAATTTATGTACATCTATCTATCTATTGACCTTTCGAGCCATAGCCAGCCCATAGAGTATAGACCCAGATACTCTTTCTCTTATCTAAATTTTTATTCTAGCAGTTTTCAATCCTTGTAAAGATCTTTTATAAAATCTCACCATTTGTCTCTGTTCTGTGCAAGCAACTCTATCTCATTGAGGGAGCCGATTCCTGCTGCTTTTGCCTCTCTGATCAATGTTCTTCTTAGTGATTTATGTACATCATAGCATCCAAATTTCATTTTCACTATTGGTTAAATATTCATTAACCAGATTATAGTTGGTTCAAATCCCGGTTGCACCAGTTGGGATTTTTATTTATGATTTCCCTCTGCGGTAACCACCCCTGGACTCAGCAGCGAGGCCCGGCTTGAAGCGTCAATTACTCATGGATGGAAAAATTATGAGTACCTCTGAAGACGGAGTTATCTACCTGTGCAGTGAGGGACACCTGTGCACATGACTGCCAGAGACAAATGGATTAACGTACAGAATTCAGTTCCTAGTCTCTGGGGACTTCATCAGGGGTCAAAGCTGGTGAACGAAAAAAAAAAATATAGTTGCATTATAAGTTTGGTCATATCCTTCATTATTCAAGTTTTCCAGTCTGCTGAATCTTGTTGCCACAGTAGACATCTTCTTTATTATTGATTTCTGCAACAATGTTATTTTTCTAATGAGACATGATTGTCTGCCTTATTTTCAATTCCTTCATTTTTCCTGTTTTGGGACAGATTGTATCCTTACATAATACAACCTTACAAAATTGTTGTAATTGTAACTTCAAAAAATGTCATGTAAAATAAATTAAATAAATTACTTTATTATACCTCTCTTATCTATGAAGTTTTGTTATTACCAGCAAAGTGGCTGCTTTTTATTTATTTCTGTTTTAGCTCCCACCATCATCATCATCAAGTACCGGGCCTGCTGGCGTAGGTGATCATGTCTCTCCACAACTTTTGATCACAACAGTTATTTATCATTTCTGTTGTCGACCTTCTGCCAAGCTATTCTCTTAAGCTGTCTGGTATCTTTTCTTCCCTCTATCTCTTCATCCTTCAAGTTTCCCAGTTGTTACAATAGATTCCTGCTATTCTCTTCTCATTACATGGCCAAAAATTGATGATTATTTTTTCCTAATATTGGAAATTAGTTCTCTTTTTGCTTTGGCCTCTTTCAGAACGTTTTCATTACTCTTCTTAGCATGGTATTTATGGTATTCTCAACATTCTTCTGTAAAACCACATTTTTACAGCATCCAGTGATTTTCTTGTCTGTTGTCCATGATTCACATCCATATGTTAAGACTGGCTCTACATAACATTTAAGAACTCTTTTTCTTAGCTCCCACCAGAAAAATAATTTTCTTGTTTCAACTAATACAAGCCTCTCAACGCTAAAAGGCAAATGAGGGAGGAAGGAAAGAAGAAGAATTTATAAAAATTGCTAGATAAATCACCACTGGATGTGAATAAAAAGAAAATTTAGTACGTGTTAATGGTTTTAATCAGCAAAGTATACATATATATATACTAATATACAAAATATACATACTAACATCAAAATAAATAACACCAGGGCTAAAACTAAGAATAGCAAAATATTGTCTTCTCAACATTCCTATATGGTGCAGAAACATGGACATTAGACAAGAAAACAGAACAGAGAATTAAAGCCTTTGAAATGTGGATACATAATAGGATACAGCCTATTAAAAGTAATCCTGGAGGGGAAAATACAAGGTAAAAGAGGCAGACCAAGACTAACATGGACAAGTAACATCAAAAGATGGACAAACCAGCCTATGACAACCTGCACCATCAAAGCAAGAGACATAGCAGAATGGCGCTCCATGGTAGCCAACCTTCGATGCGGAGATAGCACTTGATGATGATGATGAATGGTTTTAATAACCTACTGTCATACTAGTCAGCTTGTATGAGCTAGTGCAATTTGTACCGCCTGTTGTAAAATATAAGTGTCAGGCAGAATAATTCAGAATTTTAGATATAGTAAAGTGTACTTTTTTTCTCATAAAATTAGGCTAATTATTTAACAAATGTATTAAAAAAAAAAGCATGAAAAATTTCACTTATAATAATTTATTTTTAAAAGATGAATGAAGTAAAGTTCAGTAGATCATTAAACATAAACTGATTCAAACAGCAGGGATGTAATGGGAGAACAGTTAGGATTGTTCATTGTTTCGAAATAGGTGGACCTGATGCAGAATTTTTCATAAATTGTATCAGAATATTCTTTCCTACATTTTAAAAATAATTTAATTTTAAAAATATAATTACAAATTGACCTCTAAATAAATTGGAAGCATTTGAAAAGAAATCTATCTATCTCTATTGACCTTCCGAGCCGTAGCCGGCCCATAGGGCACAGACCAAGATACTCCTTCTCTTATCTAAATTTTTGTTCTAGCAGTTTTCAATTCTTTTAAAGATATTTTATCAAATCTCGCCATTTGTCTCTGTTCTGTGCAAGCAGCTCTATCTCATTGAGGGAGCCGATTCCTGCTGCTTTTGTCTCTATCATCAATGTTCTTCTCAGTGTCTCTCTGGGTCTTCCTCTTTTTCTCTTACCTGTTGTTTCCCACATGAGCGCTTGCTTCGCTATTAGAGTTTTATCTCTTCTCATCACATGTCACCTTTGTCTATGTCCCTGGACATGCGGGAGTACAGAGAAATGAAAAAGAGGATAGGTTGACCAGCTGCGCTGTCGTTAAAGATGATCAACCAATAGATCAGGGGGACATCATCAATGCTCTCCGAGATGTGGGAAGGGCACAGAACTTCGACAACCATGTCACTCCTTTGGATGAAAAAGATGGAAGTTAAGGTGGGCACAGCCAGAAACGAGAAACATAGTGGGTGAATAAGAAACTTATTAACCAACACAGAACTAGAGTCGTCAGTCGCTGGACACTGCAGGACTTGCTGAGGAGGGTATCTGAGCACCTATGGACTTGTTTGGAGTGCAATGATGATGACCCGCAAATAACTCAATATGCGGTGGTCATGTGATCAGAGCAGATGATGGAGTTTCTCAAAGCAAGGCCTCTAGCAGAAACAAGAGAATAAAAGAAAGAGAGGCCGACCTAGAGAAACACTGAAAAGAACATTGGGGTGAAAAGCAACAGCTCCCCTGGTGAGGTTGAGAGGCTCGCCCAGAACAGTAATGTGTGGCGAGATATGACATTTTATAGCAAACATCATTGAACATGGTGAGTCCAGGATTTCTGCTCCCTGTGCCATCTTCAGCTCAAAGGAACAATAGATAAGACAGAATCTCAAAATAAGCTATTTTCTCACAACAGCATGGTAATAATTTTGGTAGGGAACGAGATTTGATAGTATTTGGAAAGTGTGTGTGCGTGCGCGATGCGATGGCTTTTGGGTTCACCCAGCTTTAAATGGGTACCTTATTTTTTTTTTCTGGGAAAGTAAAGTGGCATGGGCATAATACCAACCACATTAACCCAAAAATCATGCGCCGAAGGTCAATAAAAATTATGGTCACTAACACCATATTTACTATACGCCACTTGGCAAGACGGGCTCTTTACTTTTACTTTTTTTTACTTATATTTTAATAAAGCAGTTTAACTAGTGCCCTCTGCAGTTGAATTAATAAAATATTTGAACTAATAGTTGAATGAACTATCATTGAGACTTTTAACATTTTTGGTTAGATCTTTTGCTATCAATTTTGCTGCAGCTATTAATTAGGCAACTCTTTTCGATTTCCAGCTGCCAAGGGTTCTTTAACTTGTACAGAATGTACACGTGACGCCTGTTTTTTCTTTCCCGGTATCCTAGTGGGCTAGACATCTGATCTAATTACCCAGAGACCAGGGAGAGAAAACCATAAAGAAACCATGGATTGAAAGAGAAAAATTCATATCAATATGGAAATAAGAAAAGACATGCATTTTGATTAATAAAGTCGTTATCAGTAAACAGGTGCAATGACAAGAACAACTATTTCAAGGATAAATCACTGATTAAAGTCAACAGATACTTAGTAATACTTAACCACCCTCCATTGATCCAATAATTAATTAGTGTTCCCATGCGCTTTACAATAGGATTGAAAATACAAACCTACTGTAGCCACAGTGTTGAAGTTAGAGTGTTTATATTTATATCATGTACAGAAGTAACTGATATGTTTCCAGCGTTATCTGGCCAAAAATTATATGTGTCAGCTGTGGTGCAGGTTTTCATCATCATGTGCCATACCGGTTGGCGTAGGCGATCATGTCCTTCCACAATCTTCTATCTACAGTGCATCGTATCAGTTCTGTTGTTGACGTTTTCCATGCCATGACGCCAAGCTATCCAGTATTTTCTCTCTTTGTCATCCACGATCTCTCTTTTTGTGTTGGCCTCTTTGAGAACTTCCTCATTGGTCTTTTTAGCTGTCCAGGGAATTTCCAACATTCTTCTGAGAAATCCCATATCTGTGGCCTCTAATCGTCTTTTCATTTGTTTGTCTACTGTTCATGATTCGCTTCCATAAGTCAGAATTGGTTCTATATAGCACCAATGAACTCTCTTTCTCATTTCTATTGACAGATTTGTTGCACAAGATATTTTTCATTTTCTGAAATGCTATTTTGGCCTGAGCTATTCTGCTTTTTATTTCTTTGGTGCATCTTCCATCTAATGTTATTATTGTGCTCAAGTATTTCAGACGTTGCACTTGTTTCAAGGTTTTCAGGAAAAAAATATCGACACACATGCAAACACAAGTATTGATCATGTGACTGATTTGTCTTACGTTCCAGCATTGTTCTTATCTCTAAAATTATAACAAGACAGCAGATCAAATTGATGTCATCAAAATACTTGAACATGGAGAAGACAAATCCTATGTGAGCCATCATGTTTGTTTTTTTTTCTAGTGACCCTGGTATCAAAATGAGGTAAAGTGGGTACTTTGTCTTGTCAAAAACTAATGATAAGATATCACTTATATATTCAGATTGAGCTAGAGAATTCTTGACAGTGGAGAAGTGAAAATTTCAAGCTGGGGAGAATGCAAATATTTGTTTAAATTTCAAAAAGTAACAGTCCATTTATCATCATCATCAAGTGACCTAGTGTTCTTCTGAAGTGACCTGAGTGCTCCGTGACCTAGAGCTAACTGCTTACATCAGGATCAGTGAAAATTGAGCTGAGAGTGCTCAGTGACCTAGAGCTAACTGCTTACATCAGGATCAGTTAACAACTGAGCTGAGAGTGACCCATTACTAACTGCTTACATCAAGATCAGTGAACAACTGAGCTGAGAGTGCTCAGTGACCTAGAGCTAACTGCTTACATCAAGATCAGTGAACAATTGAGCTGAGAGTGACCCATTACTAACTGCTTACATCAAGATCAGTGAACAACTGAGCTGAGAGTGCTCAGTAACCTGAGCTAACTGCTTACATCAGTCATCATCATCGTGTGCCTTCTCCGCAACGAAGGTTGGCTACCATGGATCGCCATTCTACTCTGTTTCTTGCTTTGATGGTGCAGGCTGTCATAGATTGACTTGACCATCTTTTGATGTTACTCGTCCATGTTAGTCTTGGCCTGCCTCTGCCTCTTTTACCTTGTATTTTTCCTTTCAATATTACTTTTAGTAGGCTGTTGTGTCTTTTAACATGCCCCAAGAATTTCATTTGTCTTGTCTTAATTGTATTTAATAGTTCTCATTTTATTTTCAGTTGTTTTAAAACTTCATCGTTTATCTTTTGTTTACATCAAGATCAGTGAACAATTGAGCTGAGAGTGACCCATTACTAACTGCTTACATCAAGATCAGTGAACAACTGAGCTAAGAGTGGTCAGTGACCCAGAGCTAACTGCTTACATCAGGATCGCTGAACCATTGAGCTGAGAGTGACCCAGAGCCAACTGCTTACATCAAGATCAGTGAACAACTGAGCTTAGAGTGGTCAGTGACCCAGAGCTAACTGCTTACATCAGGATCACTGAACCATTGAGCTGAGAGTGGTCAGTAACCCAGAGCTAACTGCTTACATCAGGATCACTGAACCATGGAGCTGAGAGTGGTCAGTAACCCAGAGCTAACTGCTTACATCAGGATCACTGAACCATTGATCTGAGAGTGGTCAGTAACCCAGAGCCAACTGCTTACATCAGAATCATTGAACCATTGAGCTGAGAGTGACCCAGAGCCAACTGCTTACATCAGAATCAGTGAACAATTGAGCTGAGAGTGACCCAGAGCCAACTGCTTACATCAGGATCACTGAACCATTGAGCTGAGAGTGACCCAGAACTAACTGCTTACATCAGGATCAGGGAATTTATTTTACTTTTTATATGGTCAAAAATTGATTATTATTTCCGTCTGGGGGGACGGGTGATCCAAGGGAAAAACATCAGACCCTTGCCAGGAAGGCCTCATTTCTAATCTCCACCTTAGGCAGTGGGAATTTTTCAAAAATTGAATCAGTGGCTTCCTAGAACATGGCTTTACCCTTCCCTTCTTTCTGGGTAGTGAGATCTGATGTCTAGCCCTCTCGGAAAACGGTATAAAACAAGAGTCCCATGTGCACTTGCACATGTTAAAAAAACTCTTGGTAGTTTAAAGTCAAAAAGTGTAGGCCTAAAATGGCTGCTGTCCAGACAAAAATTGTTAAGCAAATCTACCTATGTTGAAGACAGATTTGTCGGCCGAATGTGCTGATATTACAGCTTTACTGTAAAACTAGCATCACAATGCATCCACACCTACTTAGTGGGTGATTGCTAAGAAGACAATCTCCTCCAGATGTTGGCAATAAGTTTTTTTTTTGCTTTGAAATTTTTTTTTAACCTCTTCATTACTCTTTTTTTAGTTGTCCATGGTATTCTGAAGATGATTCTGCAAAATCACATTTCTATGGCATCCAATAACTTCTAGTCCATTATCTAATTGTTCACGATTCACTTCCATAAATCAAGACCAGCTCTACATAACACCTGAAAACTCCTTTCTTATCTCTATTTTCCAACCATCATTGAAATGATGTTAACTAATTTTCTTGGAGTTACACCAAGGACCATTGGTGGTGCTAAGGAAATCATTCACTGTGATGAGATATTTGTGTGTGATTATAAAACAGACTGATGTACTATTGAGCACTGTCTAAATTATGTAATGATAAGTAAAGTAAAGGTTCCCTTCACGCCTTGCTAGGCGTATAGAGAAAATGGTGTTAGTGACCATATTTTTCTATAACAACGGCACATTTTTGGGTGATGTGGTCGTTATCACGCCAGGCCGCCTTTACTTCCCAGAAAAATCTCTGGTGCCCATTTTTAGAGGCTGGGTGAACCCCGGAGCCATGTCAGTCCGAAAAAAAAAATCCGCCATTGCTGGGGATTGAACCACTCAGCCACCGAGGCTCCAATGGCAATGATAGCCCAATGTACAAAAACAAGAAAATAAAATAAAATCATAAGTCTATGTAATATCAGACAAACAAAATAAAAGTAAATAACACAAGAATATACCCAATGAAGAAAGCTTTGATTTATGTATCTGTGATAGTAACCATAAATAATTAAGTATGTTTCAAGATTCATAAAGCTGTCATTCTCTTGCCTTAATTATATAATTTGCTATTATTATTTGATATCCATAGCATTGCTGTTGTTGGGGAGTGCAATGTAGGGACTCTAGGCCACATCCTTTTGGCAAGTGTGGCCTATTGGTTTGTATCCAGAGGCCCATTCTTCCGTGACTGAAAGTCACTAACCATTTCTTTTTTCTTCAACTAGAAAAACTGAAGGACATGTTTCAAACTCCAGTTTTATGCATGAAAAGCAAGGCCATATATATGATGCTTCAGTGAAAAAAAAAATTATGTTTAAACATACATAAAAATGCATTAGCTCTTTTATGTTACAAACCATAACTCTAAATGCATTACATAAATACAATAACATAACTAAAAATAGGATGTTTCAGCTTTGAAGATAAGACAAGACTATACAGACTAATGTTTTAACTCTAAAACATTATTATATTATGTCTTCAACATAAAACTTTTTTTTCATCTCATAATCTCAGGTGCACTACTGATTGACATCATCAACCTATCCATTTAACTTTATCTTCAGTCATTCTTTGGAACTTTGCTAAGTCGAAGCCTCTCCATGAGCTTCCCATCTCTTTCTCTGCGTACCTCTTTGAGCTCCTTCCTTTCACAGTTTCTTACAGAATGGTTTTTGCTAGGCTAGATCATTGAGATATGTGGCCAAACAATTTCATTATGTTGTTTTTGAACAACATTGGACAAACACAAACAAAACAGATCCACATAATAAAATCCTTACAAAAGAAAGAGGTCAAAATAGATACTGGCTGAATATGCCACTGAATGTATTTTAATAATGTTTTATGGAAAACTATGATACTCTGAAGAGCATTTTTTTTAAATAAAAAAAGAGAGAGAGAAGGGACCTGATATGTGTCGCTGAAAAATACGAAAAACAAAATGGAGTTATAGAGAAAAAAGTGAAAGAATTAATCTCCTTTTCTGCAGTTGTCCTCCTACCTCTCAGAATATAAAAAACATCAGACTATGTATGGCACAGTTCTCCAGGGCAAGCTAACTCTGTTAATCCATGGAGCATGAGATCAGGCAGGAAACTTGAATGGCTTGGTGGCCACTGTCATCATCATCATCAGGTGCCATGCCAGTTGGTATAGGAGATCATCTCTCTCCACCTCTCTTGGTCCTTCATGCATGTCTTAATTTCATTTGGTAATCTTTTGTTATGCAATTTAAATAAGCAGTTCAATATTTTTTCTTTTGGTTTTCCTCTGCTCTTCTTTCCATTCATTATGGCTGTTATAGTATTTTCAGTGCCTTCATTTCACATGACATTGCCAATAAATGTAGATTGTCTCTTCCTTATAATTTTGATGATATTTCTGGTTTCTCAAGCTTGTTTTAAACATTCTTCATTTGTTGGAACTTGCGGTCAATATAGTGGAAAGGCAGCAGGAACCATTAAAAGCTATGTCTGAAAAGTGTTCCTTGTTGCAGTTTCCTTATATTCCAAGCTTGTTGCAGGAGCTACTGAGTTAAGTGCTCTGTGCACACAGTGAGCTGTGCGTTTCATCTGTTTTAATCGTGTTTCAATATTCCTATTGTTTACGATGAATGATGATGATATCATATGACAGGGAACAGACAGGTGTGTTCACTTTCTGTGCAGTTTCACCTTATGTCTTTTGGAGTGTGCTGAGATTGCTATGATGGGGACTACAGCTACCTTTCTTTGTTTGGGAGATGAGATAGTAATTCAGGTGATTCCACTGACACGGGTGGTTGAGCATTTTTGGATTTTAATTCGTTTGCAGTGATACTGGGGCCTTCCATAACCATACCCATTCTTCATTTGTATTTTTTTCTAATCATGGAATTCAAAGCATTCTGACCTTATCAGGAGAATTGAAGTGGATTATCACAGGACAGTTTGTTTTTTCCATTTGAAAGCCTTTTGGAGTTTTAAAGTTGGTTTGTTTAGACTTTCAAACGGAATGGCATCACTGCAGGTGAGACATTCCCATATGTGCTCATTCCAGCAACCAATAAAGTGTTTCATCCCAATCGTGTAGACTTTTCTACTTCTAGTAGTATTTCTACGTTTTAAATAGAGGCAAGTGGCTACAAGGGAGCTGTGATAGCTCAGTGGTTAGTGAACTGGACTACAAAGGACAAGAGATAGGGTTCAATCTCAACCGATGGCTTCCGGGTTCACCCAGCCTTAAATGGGTACCGGATATTTTTCTGGAAAAGTAAAGTGGCACGGGCGTAATACCGACCACATTGCCTCAAAAATCATGTGCCGGAAGGTCTGTAAAATTGATGGTCACTATAACCAATTTCCCTATACGCCACTTGGCGTGGCGGGGGCTCTTTACTTTACTTTTTTAAGTGGCTACAAGCCACTTCATCACTGTAGTTTGATTGTGATACTGATAAGTTTCACCAAATATATTGATTTTAAAAAGTGGAGATTTTATCAAATTTGTTAATCTGATTTAATATTAAACTTTTCAAGTATTATCAAATCAGAGAATTAACATTGATTCAGACGGTTCAGATTCAGATTTTTCAAATGACATTTTTTTTTCAAACTGGCAAGACTTTACAAAGCTTTTGAAAATGGATGCCACAGATTTTCTGTAGGAAAGTAGGACAGTACGGTATGGTTCTGTCCACATGACCAACAAATATGTCACTGGTTATAAAAAAAGAAATAATATTGTCATTAACACTATATTCCATGTAACTGTTAATGCCTTTTTTTTTAACCTTACATTAAATTCATAGTAAAAGTAAATTACAAGACTTGAATCAGTCTTAGCGTGTGAGTTTTCACCCATCTGTGCTCGGCCGCCTATCCAGAAGTGTTTGGAAACTTCTGAATGGTGTTGCTTCAAGCATCGAAACTCACGATGTAAGGCGACATTCCTCACCTTCCCAGAGTACTACCCTGGTACCCATTTCTGCCAGCGGCTGGGTTGACCATGGGGGTATTTGTTTTTTTCCAACAAAAGTACAATTTACACTGCTTCCAGCGGGAATGGAACACAGGTTGTCCAAACATGGGCAGTCTAGTCAGGTGGTTTTCCCAATTAGGCTACCGAGGCCCCCAAATTCATAGTGTTTAACTTTAATTAGGTAGATTATAAATTTTTATTAAAATGCACAAACTATAGATGTCACATAGTAGACAGTATGACAAATGGGAATATAGAGATAAGCTATTTCTGTACAATCTACATGTTACGGAACCATGTACAGCCTACATAAACTAATGAGTAAACATTAACTATCTATCTATCTATTGTCCTTTCGAGCTGGAGACGGCACATAGGGCAGAACCACAATCTTAAAAACAGAAACCTTGCATGCCAAAATGTCACATATTGCAGAGATCACTGCTTCCAAAATCTATGGCTTTGTTTCCATAACAATACTTTTTACAGTGACAGCTTGTCAAGCCATCGATCAACCCCCTTAGTCGCCTCTTACGACATGCCTGGAAGGTCACAGTGTCACTATTCTTTACTTCCCTCATGAGGCCCCGGTAACACACGGGGTAACATTATAATAAACAATTTTAAAATCAATTGTTGTGATAATTTCATACATACATCAACAACTATTATGATTATCTATTATTTCCTCTTCCTTATTTACAAATTATTTATTTAATAAACAATTTTAAAACCAAAATTATTGTGATAATTTCATACATACATCAACAACTATTATGATTATCTATTATTTCCTCTTCCTTATTTACTTTCAAATAATTTGTTATGATTAACAAACACTTATGTGGCAATACAGTAAAGCTGGCAATAGGAAGGATAAAACTAAAAATATATTTTAAAGTTGTATGGTGTAGGATGTCCATACAGTCTCAACATTGCATCCAAAGGTAATCCTTATGGAAAGCAAATGATACAGATCTGCAAATGTTCTGCTGTCATTTCATTTTATTTCACACCAGCTTTTGGAACTATATGCCATTTTGAAGTTTCAGCAAAAATATTACTAATGCTGCCTCGATTTTGTGTAATATTTCTCCTTGCAGCTACAGAACTAGGTCGTGAATGTGGTTTGCGGCTGGAAGGAAGAATTTCAATTTCATGTATTAATCTGGACATTCTAAATCCTTTATCCATTTGTGCCATTTCCTTTCCATCCCTAACTTTTGGTTGTGGCTGAGGCGTTGGTTGTTGCTTTCCATACTGATGAAATAAACTTTCCATTTGAATGCCTCTATCCAGCATTGCAGTATCTTCAGCTTCAGGTTTCACACGAGGTGCTACTCTAGATGAAGCTGGAATTTCCCCATAACGTGAAAATATTTTATTCATGGTTCCTGCTGTACCTTGCTGGGCTATTTCTTCTGCTTCTGGCCTTACTCTGGGAACATTTCTTGGTGTGTCAGGAATGGAGTTGGGATTATGTAGTAAAGCACTCATTCTCCCACCTTTGGCAATGCCTGCATTATCCTCTGCCTCCAACTTCACTCTAGGATTAGGACGAGGTGTTGGTTCACATTTCCCATAACAAGTGAATAAGTTGTTCATTTGCAGACCTTTGTGTGTTTCTGCAATGCTCATACTTTCTGCTTTCAGCCTTGCAACAGGTATAGACTCTTTTGGAGGAGGCTGCCCTTTGCCTCCAAGCAAGTTCCCTATGTGCCCAGTTCTTGATATTTCATAATTTTGCCAGGCTTCTTTTGTCTGAAGCCTTGGTGATGGAGGAGGAGCAATAACATGAGTGTGTTTCTCTGAAATAAACAAATCTATGCATCCTTTGCTTCGGCTGGCATATTCTTCTCCTTCAGGCCTCACACGTGCAGCTGGACAAGGTTCATAATAATGTCCAGTCTCATCAAAGCCTGGATAAGGATTGGCACTTATTTTTTGCATTGTATACAGTCGTTCTGTTAAAATGATCTGAAATGTGAAAAAGAATAAGTAATTGCACAGGAACATAAAACATAGTATTATGGTAAACTAAAATGGCATGTTGGGAGTTGTGTATCTATAAAAAATGTTTTCCACACCAACATAGAAGTGCATAGTTTAGTATTGATGTTTTATAATGGATTACCATACAGTGTAGCATTGGTGATGTTTTATAATGGATTACCATATGGTATAGTATTGAGGATGCTTCATAATGGAAATCCATTTAAGAACAGGATAAATTTGGTTTTAGTACTATCTTGTTAACAATACATGCACTTTAAAAAAAACTTTTACTTTTACTTAAACTTTAAAAACTTAAAGGTCTTTTTAAGTCATTGAACTTAAAACATTATGTTAAAAATAAAGTTTTATATTTTTAAAAAAAAATAACTTTCTTAAAAAATATTCTTCTCCTTCAGAATATATCTGGATGTCACACCACTAATAAACACAGGCTTGTGGATGCAGACAGAACTATTTGAAACCATGTATTAACTATTTTTCTATTTCTTCGTTGTTGATTTTCACTATATTTTGTATAAGTGGTCTAGAGTGTCAATATAGCACAGTGTGGTCCAACCTTTTATTACCCTGAGAGCCAAACACAATAACCGCAAGGGGTGCGGGCCATTATATATATATATATATATATATATATATATATATATATATATATATAATTCATGTATATATCATATTCATTGTGTGTTCATCTTCTTCTTCTACCTTTCAGCTCCCTGTGGAGCATAGGTCTTCAACAAACACTTTCCAAGTCATTCTATTTCTTGCCATTCTATTAAGATCATTCCATGTCTTCACCATCATCTTCATCTCTGCTTCTGTCTGTCTTTTCCAAGAATTTCTTGGTCTTCCTCTTTGACTTTTCCCCTGGGGATTCCAAAAAAGGGCTTGTTGTGTAATACTCTCAGTTGGCTTCTGCAGTGTGTGTCCTATCCAGCGCCATCGTCTTCGATGTATCTCTTTATCCACTGGTATCTGACTGGTACATTTCCATAATTCTATGTTAGTGATTTTGTCCTGCCATTTCCATCCTTTTATTCTGCATAAGCATCCATTAATGAAAGTCAGCTTTCACAGCCATATAATAGGACTGACTCAACATTGGAGTTGAACATTTTATTTTTGTATTTAACCTAATTTCTTTCGACTTCCATTTGTTTCCCAGTGCAACAAAAGCTCCTCTTGCTTTTTATATCCTTATTTTGGTATCATTTTCTGTTCCTCCCTCTTTATCTATATTACTGCCCTGATATATGTAAGATTGTACATCTAGTAGAGGTATTTCTCCTCAATTTATTTGGTTATTGCCAACTGCATTAATTCTCATAATGTTGGTCTTATCTCTATTAATATTCAGTCCTAGCTGTTGTGATCTCTCATCAAGTATGCTCATTTTGTCTTGTATCTATTGATGTTTATGTGATAGGAGAGTTATGTCATCAGTAAAAGTCTTAAGTCATTAAGTTCATTGTGTGTTAATATTCATTTGTATTTTCAAATGTGAGCGTGTGCACGCACAGATAAAGATAATCTTGTAGGTAAATGATAACAGAAGTTTACAAGTAGCAGTCAAGTAATTTATTAGTAAAAAATGAAAACATCAAAGAATTTACAATTTATTCACTGTGCGTATAAAACTCCAGCTCTGAACTTTAAAACTGGCTGTGAACTTTCAAGCTAAAATTTAAAAATCTGCTGTTTACAATTCATTTTTAAAAGCTCTAACTCAAAACTGAATGCTTGAAGATTAATTTAAGAACCATTTGACAACTCTCATTAAATTTGCTTTTGTATATTTTTTTTCTGTTATCACCTAAACTCAAGTATAAAATCTGATGGTGATCAGTCTTACTGGTCAATCTTATCAAAACCTTCAGATAGGCCCCTCCAAGGCTTTGTTCTGGTGTCAGGCATTCTATCAAAAGCTATCAATCAACCTTTTCTTGTTGTCTTTGAAGTTGTAAGGGATCAATGGTCAGTGTGACCAATAGTTGAAATTTCTTTGCACTTACCCACCAATGATAGATTATTCAGTTGTTAGGACTTTGCAGCAGTGTGAGAATTTATCAACTATGGATCTGATTCATATCATCTGTTGATCGCCTTAATCTAAATTCACACAAGAATAAAGTTACTGGACAGATCTAAAGACTTTCTCAGAAAGTGGTTGTAAAAGCCTTTTTAATCTCTGGTGTAATCAAAAGTATTATCACCTGTTAAATTTTATGAAGCAGGGACCACACTGTTACACGTTTCCAGGCATTTTGAACTGCAGAAACTACATAACTTGCAGAAAAAATTGACTTATTTTCCCAAAAACCACAGTTTAAAAATTATGGTATTGATTTATCTTCTATTAATGAAAACGTTGAAGAGGACACACATGAGCCATGGGTTGGACCACGTTGTTTTAGCACGAAATTGTTTTGAGCTGCTTCTTTAGCCTTTAATTTTTCTTGACCTTTCTGCAAAGCAGCAGTTGCTTATATAAGAGCTGCTTCTCTCAGATCCAGTTATTACCAGATTGACAATCACTTCCTACCTGCATTTATATCACCAAGTTACTTCTATTATGTTAATTGTGTGCTAGGACTATCAAAAAAGAAAAAAAGAAAGAGTCACATCATGCTATATGGTGGTTAGGAAAAATAGTGTTAGTTTCTATATTTTGTATAGACCCTCTGCACATTATTTTTTTGATTATGTGTTCAGTTTTAATTGACTTCCATCATTTTTTCACAGAAAAATCTGAAATCCACTTAAAGCTAATTTAATTTAGTTGACAAATAATTTTAGTTTCACAATGGACAACTATGTAATGTCCAGATTCTCTCCCAAATACATGCCTTAGTGTGCAGTTGCTGACAACCCCAATAAATGCAATTCACAATCATGTGCTATTGGAAGTACTGAAGATTGATTCATCACAAACTTCAAAGCACTGATGAAGACCTCTGAAAATGATTTTAAAACCCTCACTTCCAAATGCTATGGCTTAGTATATTATGACATATTATATAGCCATCTAACTTTCTTTTATTTTACTGCTGCCATGTAGCGGTGAATAACAATCAGAGGTTATAATATCAATAATGTAAGGTATGCTGGTGATACAGTCTTAATCGCTAAGAGCGAAAATCAGTTACAAGAAATGTTGGACATTATAGTGAAAGAAATCAAAAATAAAGGACCCAGCCTTAATAGCAAAAAGACAAAAATAATGGTAACAACAAAGAGAAAGACATCACCTCAGTGCAAAATAAAGACAAGTGGAACAATATTAAAACAGGTAAATGAATTTAAATATCTGGGAACATTGTTAATCTCAGATGGTAGATGTACAAAAGAGGTGAGATGCAGAATGGTTCAGGCAAAGGCAGCTTTCCAAAAAATGAGGAAGATGCTGTGCAATCCATTTTTGTCAATAGAAACAAGAAAAAGAGTTCTTAAATGTTATGTAGAGCCAGTCTTAAACATATGGATAGTGAATCATGGACAATAGGACAACGGACAAGAAAATCATTGGAGGCTGTAGAAATGTTGTTTTACAGAAGAATGTTAAGAATACCATGGGCAGCTAAGAAGAGTAATGAAAACATTCTGAAAGAAGCCAAAGCAAAATGACAGCTAATATCCAATATTAGGAAGAAACAGTCATAATTTTTTTGCCATGTAATGAGAAGGAACCGCTGGAATATATTGTAACAAGTGGAAACATCGAGGGCCGCAAAAAGAAAAGATACCAGACAGCATAAGAGAATGGTTTGGCAGAAGGTCAACAATGGATATGATAAACAATGGATATGATAAATAACAGTCGAGATCGAAAGTTGTGGCGAGACATGATCACCTATGCCAGCACATGATCACCTGTGCCAGCAGGCACGGTACTTGATGATGATGATGTAGTGTTGCTGAGACGGGTAATATGCAGTTTTCTAGTCTTTGCTTGTTGTGTAGCTTGATGAGTTGTTGTCATGTTGAGGTTTCCTAATGTTTCTTTGCTTTCATCTCATCTTTCCATCTCTTTTTGTTTTGTGTTTCCCTTTTGCTTTGTAAATGAATTTTTTCATGCAATAATTTAATAATTACACTAAGTAATAGTAATTGTTGAGAAAAATAGCTTTGGGTGGAATTTCGAATTACTGCCGTTTCCGGGTTTTTTTTAAAACATGTTTTATAATATGTAATTTTACTATTACTAGACAGACAACCATATTACGTTACTTAAATTTTGAAAAGTGAATTTCTTTTTTCATACCAAATCAAAATAAAGGATGTAATTAATAAATATTATTTTTGTAATAATTGCACGCAATATGATTCCTGCGTGTGTGAACCGAACTGTACTGTAGTCCTCGCTACTAGCTAAGTATGCGTACTTAATTATACTGATATAATTTGTTTTTATTCTCTTTTTTGTGAAGTATTTAATTATATAATTATTTCAATTGACTAAATTATTTGTAATAATTATTTTATTTAATTATGTTAATAATAAAATAATAATTACTAAGTAATAAATAAATCTCCCGT
Source organism: Megaustenia siamemsis (assembly GCA_032433765.1). NCBI lineage: Eukaryota > Metazoa > Mollusca > Gastropoda > Stylommatophora > Ariophantidae > Megaustenia > Megaustenia siamemsis. The sequence continues at coordinate 56,944,428 of JAVIAB010000108.1, forward strand.
GTGTTACCGGGGCCTCATTATGTAGGAAGTAAAGAATAGTAGTGACACTGTGACCTTCCAGGCATGTCGTAAGAGGCGACTAAGGAGATTGATCGATGGCTTGACGTCATTGTAAAAAACATTGTTATGGAAACAGAACCATAGATTTTATAAAGTAGCGATCTCTGCAATATGTGCCATTTTGGCATGCAAGGTTTCTGTTTTTGAGATTGTGGTTCTGCCCTATGTGCCCGAGTCTTCGGCTCGAAAGGACAATAGATTAGAAGATAGAATAAATAAGTAGCAAATTTATAATCACAAATGAGATAGACAAGAGATAATCTTTAAAAAAATATAAGTAATTTTACTTTACTCTTAAATATATAGTGCATATGTGTGTTACAAAGATTCATTAATGTTAATGTCGAAAGTGGTATTATTATGCTTCAGTTACCAGTCTTCTATAATTTTTGAATACTCACGAAATTATTTCCGTAGTGTCTCCCGTATCTATGGTAAACAATGTCTTATGTACAGCCTCGTTTCCACAACCCTGGCTAACGCCCAACAAAGCAAGGTTGCCAGATTGACTTTTTCTGCGGTAAATTTAGAAATCTGGCTTTACAGTCTATTTAGCTGACGTCAGATAACTAATTTGTGTGTGCATGTCTGTGTTAGTCACCTCTAGTGACTCGGGCAGATGGTGCTCGTAAACCTGGGAGGGCCGACCATCTAAGGGCAGAATCCCCCTACAGAAAAGACAATCTGCTGCCTTGCAGGAATATTGGGGACAATCAAAGGCTAGGGAAAGCAAACCCGAATAAAATGCTGGCTGAAATCGGATGCACTGGGCCACTGGCGCAGAACACAGTGCAACGTTTTAACGGGTGTTCAATCAGAGTGGATCTGGCGAACTCTACTTGTGATGTTCTGTCTGTGGGGGCGATCAACACACTTAGCCTGACAGCTGACTTCATGTGAGAGTCTGGAATCCTTACTCTGTTTGAGTACTGATCGCAGAAAGAGAGAGAGAGATACATAACTAATTTCATCATCATCATTGCGATGAAAATTACATATACAATTTTCAGCCTATCAAGAAACAAACTCTCTGCAGACTTGAAGATAAAAGACCATACTCTCCCTATTGACCAAACCCCAACATATCTTGGCGTAACCATGAATCGCAGAATGACTTGGAAAAATCAGATATACAGAGCAAGGAAAAAAAGCCAGAAAACGAACAAATATTATGAAGAAATTGGCAGGAACGGACTGGGGTGCAGACAGCAATATTTTGAAAAGACTACACGTAGGAAGAGTCAGACCAGTTCTAGAGTATGGAGTCACAGCCTGGGCTATGGCTTCCAAATCACACCTTAGCAAAATTAACAGAACACAGAACCAAGCGGCCCGTATCATCACTGGTGCTAAGAAATCTACACCTATCAAGACTCTAGAAACAGTAACAGGTTTACAACCTTTATATAACAGACGGGTCACTAAAGTATTGCAACAAGCGGAGAAATATAGAAGGCTCTTTAGCCACCCCATGCACCAAAGAATAACTGGTCCCGGAATTGTATGACTAAAGAGGAGCAACTTCGCTGCAATTGCCAATGAACTAACTACTGGAGACCCAGTACTTTCCCAAACAATATCGAAACCCTTGGGCCCATCTGATATGTCTCCTCATGGAAAGCATAAAATACAAGAACTTAAGGAAAATATAACAGGAAGCATGAAAAAAGGCACCTAATCAGACACAGAAAGAAAACACGTAGCAGAAAAACACATACACGATACCTACCCACAGGACTCTTGGTCCCACATTTACACAGATGGCTCTGCTACAAATGCCACCAGAAATGGAGGGGGATGTGTGTTCTTGACGCTGAATAATCAGGACGAGATCACCAAGTCAATAGCTACTGCAAAATTCTCAAACAACTTTAAAGCAGAAACTGAGGCCATCAGAGATGCTGCAACACTGGCTACTCAACACAAAAATAATATGCACAATAAATTGGTGATTCTGACTTATGCCCTGACAATACTATCAGCTCTAAAAAGCCACCAAGATAATGAGCTAGATGACTTGAGAACAACCCTAGACCAACTATGCAATAACTTTCAGAGAGTAGTCATTCAGTGGATACCATCACACTGTAATATACATGGGAACGAACGTGCAGACAAATTAGCTAGAGGGAGGGAGATTACCACAAGAGAACCATCCGCTCAGTTATGATGAAGCCAAATCCATCCTCAAGGGTCAGTTCCATGAAAAATGGAAACGAGAACACCCAAAGCATAACGAGAGTTACGGATACCACCAACTATCAAGGAGAGATCAAGTCATCATACTTCGCCTACGCACTGGCCACAATAGAATGAGAAATCACATGTTCACCAAACTCAAAATAGGTATGTCACTGTACATTGGACAATATGACTACAAAACATGTTCTACAGGATTGCCCGCAGTACACAAACCTGAGAAGAGGAATGTGGCCCACATCCACCTCCCTGGAAGAAAAACTGTATGGGGCAATCGATTCGCTTAAACAGACAGCTGACTTCATGAGAGAGTCTGGAATCCTGCTCTGATTGAGTCTTGATCGCAGCGAAAGAGATATCGCAAAACGAGCACTATACAATACAATCTTCATCCCAACGTTGTGCTATCAATGCCAGACCTGGACCCTAGATGCAAGAACAATAATAAAAATAACCTCTACAGAGATGAAATGTGTTAGACGAATGACAGGAAACAGTCTGAGAGATAAGATCAGAAATGAAGAACTGAGAAAAAAAGCTAGGAATAGCCCCCGCCATATAATATATAAGGAAACAACAGATAAAATGATTTTGCCACGTGACAAGGCAGAAAGAACAAAACACAACACAACGAGCCTTCAACAAACGTTGTGAGAACACCAGACCCAAGGGTCGACCACGAAAAAAATGGGTCGATGGAATATTAGAAGTACTAGGAAACATAACAGCAGCAGAGGCGAAAAGAAGAGCAAAAGACCACAAATTATATCTCCACTCGTCGCTGAAAGGCAGATGAGGAAGGAAAGAAGAAGATATATATATATATATATATATATATATATATATATATATAGAGAGAGAGAGAGAGAGAGAGAGAGAGAGGGAGGGAGAGAGAGAGATAGAGAAAGAGCTGTTTTATAAACAAAGTTTACTGTGACTATATTTTCTCTTCCCATAAAATACGAAAAACGTAATATACCATGATTTTGAAACACTGATGTCTTGAACAGAATAGAGAATATATTACAGAATAGCCGCTGTTATGAATTTGCAGGACGATTTTGGAAAGGCACAAACATCCGCAGAAATTGCGTGGAGCAAACTGTGTTTTGCGTCTCACATCTCTGTTGGTTTTATCTTCGAATCATTTCGGTAATTTTTCTCTTATATAGCCTACAGTAGAGGGGAGATTCTTCCAAACGAGTTGTGGTGAATGCAACGTTCTGTAAGGGACTTGTGACCTGATGATGATGATTTCTCTTATATACAAATGAAAGCAATAAAAACAAGGATTTGATTCTAAAATGTATGGAAACGTGTCTTCTTCTTCTTCCTTTCAACTCTCAATGGTACATTAGTCTTCTACAAACACCTTCCAAGCCGTCTTGCTTTATACAATTCATTTATGATCATTCCATGACTTCTTATCTTCTTCAACTCTGCTTCCGCCTGTCCTCTCCACATATCGTTTGGCGTTCCTCTTTGTCTCGTCCCCTGGGGATTCCAAAAAAAGGACGTGTCTTGTAATATTCTCATTTGGTTTCCGCATTGTGTGCCCTTTCCAGCGCCATCATCTTTGTCATGTCTTTTCGTCCACTGGTATTTGTCTGGTACCTCCCCATAATGTGGACCCCATTGTGTGGAAGAGCATGCCGAACGAAACTATCTTCTTTCAGGTCACAAAATGGCTCCCTAGCAATACAGCGTATAGGGGTCGTTAAGATCGATCAGTGTGCGACCACGTAAAAGCTAGTAATATATTAACTTTTATCTGGAAACTTTTACTTTGCAAGAGTAAAGAGTTATCAGTTTGTTGTTTTTTGTTTTGTTTTTATCGGTGAATGTGAAACCCTCAGAAATCTACAGAAGAACGAAGACCCAATATTGGGACAATTGTTTGATTCAGGGGAGAGTGTATATCTGGCAAGTCGTCTATTGTCACGTATTCACTGCTCATTCTGTTGTTTTACGGTTTTACTTGCCACACTAGGTGGTCTCCCACTCGGCTGTTCATCACTAGTATTCTATCTCTTTTGTTCTCTTTTGATATTCCTCTTTGTTTTCTCCCCTGGGGATTCAAAAAAAAAAAAAAAAGAGGCAGAGGCAGACCATGACTAACATCAAAAGATGGACAAGCCAGCCTATGACAATCTGCACCATCATAGCAATAGACAGAGTAGAATGGCGCTCCATGGTAGCCAACCTTCGATGCGGAGACGGCACCCAATGATGATTTTGTCTTCCATGCACATCATTATTATATAGTTAGTGACTTTCCCCCGTCTATCATAGTGACTGCATAAAACTGATCTCATTCATTCCTTTCAGTGCAATTAATGTGCAATCTTTAGTATTAAAACTTGTTGTAGTGACGTTTCCACTTAGACATGCACACTTTTTTTTAATGTAAAGAACATTTTGTGTTAATCTGTGGTCCAAACAATGACAGTTGTCAGCACGAATATTTCGGACCCCAGTGTCAGTACTTGGATCACGTGTACAAATACGCCCAAAAATCTGAACCTACTTTCCAGTTTGATAACAACGACACCACATGTAATCCGGACACAAATTTTACATCAGTTGAGGCAACTCTCAATCAATCTTTGCCGTTCTCCTGGTTTAGGATTTATGTGAATGACTTAACAATCCGGACAGTTTCACGGTAAAACTAAATGGATCTGCCTCATGTAACAATGAATCAAGGTTTGTAGTTAGTCCGCACGAGATTGATGTCTTTTGGGACTGGTCTGATCAACAAGTTACGGATTGTAGGGGCGATAGTTGCAAATATCTGCTCCATCTACATTGGCGGGGGTCGGAATGTGGCTCTCAAACAGAACACAAACCAGACCGACACATTTAATGCTTGTTATACAGGAGACGGATATGGACCAGAGGCCGCAGTTAATGGCAAAACAAAGACCAATTTCTATGACAATGACTGCACACACACACACAATTGAGAAGTGGAACCAATCCTGTTTACTGGTATCTGAACTTTGCCACTCCCCAGAAGATTCATACCATTCGAATCTATCATCGAGCTAGTACTATGATTCGGGTAAAGAATGCCACTCTAAAGGCTTTCTCTGACAGTGGCGGCGTTATGTTCCAGTATAATGATATATAATGCCCTAATGTTTCTGTGAACACTATTGTAGTCACCACACAAACGCCAATGGCACACATAAAGATTGAATTCTCACCGACCATTTCGCAGGCCGACAGTGCACTGACGGTGTGTGAGGTGCAAACATTTACAGACACCTATTGTCTGGACGGGCATTCTGTGTCGTTTTGTGATGTGTGTAGTGGGTGTAACAAAGGCTGCAACGTCATCATCGGTACGTGTCACGGCAAATGCTCACATGGGATCTATGGACACGACTGCTCCAGGTCTTGTCTCAGTGTCTGTCCTTTATGTGAGAAAAAATCAGGAAAATGACTACAATGTAAACATCCTGGCTATACCTGTAATGACACTTGTCCCAGTGGTAATTTTGGGCTACAGTGCAAACAGACGTGTTATGATGGCTGTGACATCATATGTGACCTGGAAAGTGCAAACTGTACGTGCAAGGAAACGTACTACGGGTCAAACGGCACTCTCAAATGTCCGGACAACTGTTTCAACGACACCTGTGAACAGTTAACCGGGGCCTGCGTCTCGTATGTCGATGATTCCATGTTAAGAAGAGTACTACAACAAACCCAAGCACATGGATACCTTAATGTGTTTCTGTGCTGGACATGGTTCATTTCTTGGTGTTTTTCCGTGAGGCCATGGTTCATATCTTGATGCGTTTCTGTGCGAGCCATGACTCATATCTTGATTTGTTTCTGTGCTAACCATGGCTCATATCTTAGCTTGTGAGTGTGTGTGAGTGTGTGTGTGTGTGTGTGTGTGTGTGTGTGCGTGCGCTGGCCATGGCTCATATCTTGGTGTGTGTCATGTTAGTCATATCTAATATCTTGGTGTGTCCGTGTTAATCATGTCTCATATCTTTATGTGTGTATGTGTTTAGTCATATCTCATATCTTAGTGTGTATCTGTGTTAGTCATGTGTCATATCTTTGTGTGTGCATGTTTGGGTTAGATATCTCATATTTTTGTGTGCATGTTTATGTTAGTCATATCTCATATCTTTGTGTGTGCATGTCTGTGTATGTCACATCTCATATCCTTGTGTTTGCATGGCTATGTTAGTCCCATCTCATATCTTTGTGTGAATGTCTATGTTATGCATGTGTCATATCTTTGTGTGTACATGTCTATGTCAGTCATATCTCATATCTTTATGTGCATGTTTATGTTAGTCATGTGTCATATATCTTGATGTGTGTCAGTGTTAGTCATGCCTCGTATCGCTGTGTGCATGTCTGTGTTGGTCACATCTCCTATCTTTGTGTGTGCATGTCTGTGTTAGTCACCTCTAGTGACTCTGGCAGATGGTGCTCGTAAACCTGGGAGGGCCGACCATCTAAGGGCAGAATCCCCATACAGAAAAGATCATCTGCTGCCTTGCAGGAAGATTGGGGACAATCAAAGGCTAAGGAATGCAAACCTGAATAAAATGCTGGCTGAAATCGGATGCACTTGGCCAGTGGCGCAGAACACAGTGCAACGTTTTAACGGGTGTTCAATCAGAGGGGGTCTGACAGACTCTAATTGTGATGCTCTGTCTGTGGGGGCGATCAACACACTTAACCTGACAGCTGACTTCATGTGAGAGTCTGGGATCCTACTCTGATTGAGTCATGATCGCAGAGAGAGAGAGAGAGAGAGAGAGAGAGAGAGAGAGAGTCAATTAGAACGATAGACTTCTGTAAGATTGTTCTGGAGTCAATTAGAGCGATACACTTCTGTAAAATTGTTCTGGAGTCAATTAGAACGATACACTTCTGTAAAATTGTTCTGGAATCAATTAGAACGATACACTTCTGTAAGATTGCTCTGGAGTCAATTAGAGCGATACACTTCTGTAAAATTGTTCTGGAGTCAATTAGAACGATACTTCTGTAAAATTGTTCTGGAGTCAGTTAGAACGATACACTTCTGTAAGATTGTTCTGGAGTCAATTAGAGTGATACACTTCTGTAAGATTGTTCTGGAGTCAATTAGAACGATACACTTCGGTAAGATTGTTCTGGAGTCAATTAGAAGGAAACACTTATGTAAGATTGTTCTGGAGTCAATTAGAGCGATACACTTCTGTAAAATTGTTCTGGAGTCAATTAGAACGATACACTTCTGTAAGATTGTTCTGGAGTCAATTAGAACGATACACTTCTGTAAGATTGTTCTGGAGTCAATTAGAGCGATACACTTCTGTAAGATTGTTCTGGAGTCAATTAGAAGGAAACACTTATGTAAGATTGTTCTGGTGTCAATTAGAGTGATACACTTCTGTAAGATTGTTCTGGAGTCAATTAGAACGATACACTTCGGTAAGATTGTTCTGGAGTCAATTAGAAGGAAACACTTATGTAAGATTGTTCTGGAGTCAATTAGAGCGATACACTTCTGTAAAATTGTTCTGGAGTCAATTAGAACGATACACTTCTGTAAGATTGTTCTGGAGTCAATTAGAACGATACACTTCTGTAAGATTGTTCTGGAGTCAATTAGAGCGATACACTTCTGTAAGATTGTTCTGGAGTTAATTTAGGTGCTACAAAATCGCACGGCAGTGTTACTGTACGATATTTTGTGTAAGTGTGACGTGAGGATCATCGCAGCGACCTGTTCTGGGTGAAAATACTGGTTTTTACATGTTTACTGAGATTATAATCATCATTTTTTGGCCATGTAATGAGAAGAGAACAACTGGAATATATTGTAACAACTGGAAAAAATTAGGGACGAAAAGATAGAGGGAAGCAAAGAGAAAAAAATAACAGACAGCTTATGAGAATGGCTTGGCAGAAGGTCAACAACAGAAATAATAAATAGCTGCCGAGATCGAAAGTTGTGGAGAGACATGATCACCTACGCCAGTAGGCCCGGTACTTGATGATGATGATGACTGAGATTATTTGTGACTTGTTCTATTCTTCGTCTCTCTCTCTCTCTCTCTCTTTCTCTCTCTCTCTCTCTCTCTCGCTCTCTTTGTACACTTATCTCAATCCTGTATTACTGGCTTGTTTCATGCAAGTATTTACTTCATTGTGGCTCTGAGGTTGTTTGTCCATCGCCATCTATAGAAGAAAGCCTGAGGGCTGAAAGGGGCCCTCCCTCCCCCAACACATGTGACGTTATCAGCTTTGCGAACAAGAATGGTTGTTGGTTGCATGATGTCAGTCATCTATAGCTACATTTATCTGAAAACTTCACGCTCTAAAGGGTCTTTTGGATTTTTCTTATATTATTGTTTTTCCTTTAATGATTTTTACGTGGATACCTTTGTTTGGTGATGGGGTGAGTAGACCTCGCATAAAGTGAGGTATTCTGGTTTTCAGCTGGTACATATATATTCTGCGTCGTTCAGTTGCGGTCTTTGAATTTTCAAGGTTTGTGCCTGTACTTTTTTTTAATATAACAGTTGTTAACGGATTGCCACGAGTTGATGCGATCATGTTGCCCTTTGACTCGTAAGATGTGGCGGGTCGTAATGGCTTTCTTGACATCCCCGACTCTTACAGGAGAGGTTGGATTTCGTCTGTCCCAGGCTATGCTGGGAAACTACTAGTCCAGCCCAGAGGTACTGCAATACTGGGTCCTCTATATCAGTAACAGCCACCACTACAGGGATCACGGCGGTCCTAGCTTCTGTTAGCCAGTCTGGTTTAACGCAGACTGTTTCCAGGGGAGACCACGAGGAGGTAGAACTGCTAAGTCTTGGTCAGCTGATGGTGCGCCGACCCTGCTATTGCGTCCGCAGGTCGCAGGCGCTTCTGCTCCCCCATATAACAGTTAAAACTCCTCTAATAGATCGATCTTTCTGCTCGTATCTGTTTCATAACCTTTAATGAAGAATATGTGTGCACTTGTGAGTTGAGTGCTTTGAATGCAGCCCACCACGTTGTTCTATATATTTAATACTCTTATTGTCATTGTTGATTTTGTCGCTGAAAGTCATCGCTGTGGATGGTCTAGACTCACGTGCACTCACTCAGTCGCAAGGCCCAGAACCAGTTTCCACATTATAGACTTGGAACTCAATAACTTAATTTATTACGTTTAGTTTTATGTTTAATCAGATGTTGGATAGATCCAGCCTGCATAAGTCAAGTGTGTCAGTCACGGCGCAGATTTAGAGGAGAAATTAGGTCATATATACATATACGAGTATTGACATTGGGACCAGCTCATCGTGTGTCATGATATTGTTCTTAACCATCCATCGTGAAACAGGTCAAAGAGTCAACTTTATATGAAGACAAGACTTGAACGCTGAAGAAGACAAATACTTTATTATTATGTAGAACATTTATGCAGAATAACAACAGTACTGGCATTTAAGGATCATCTTCATTTTAAAATATACAAATAGATTGAATGTCTTGGCTAATACAGTATTTTCGTCAGGGTGACTTAACGTGACAAGATCAGACATATTTGTTTGGAGTGACGAGCACCCCCACACATTTAAAATAAACTCGACATGTCTGTTTTTAATTTAAAACAAACATTCTTTTAGTTGCTGGCTTCTACACAGAAAATGCTATTATAAAGTATATTTTTATGAACTGGGGCGAGCTAAATTTACTAGTGCAATGTTATTGAGTTTTTAAGTTATTTGCGGGTTATCATCATTGCACTCCGAACGTCCATAGGTGCTCAGATTCCTTCCTTAGCAAGTCCCGAAATGTCCAGCGACTGACGACTCTAGTTCTATGTTGGTTGGTAAGTCTTCCTATACACCCACTAAGTTTCTCGTTTCTGCCAATGCCCATCTTAGCCCCCCATCTCTTTCATCCGAAGGAGTGACGTGGGCTCATGGTTATCGAAGTCCCGATAATAACGGGTGATAGTAAAAAAAGACAACAAACTTATCATATTATCGTATTTTTCCTTTACAGATATAAATAAGCGTTTACGTTAGAATAGCTGTAACTAGTGTAACAATGGTGCAGTTGAATGCATTGACTTTAGAACAATAAGCCTAATGAGCCATGTTACAAAAATCTTGCTAAAAGTTATACAAGGAAGGATTCAGAATAAAATCAATACTGAATTAGGTGAGCAGCAATTTGGATTTAGGAAAAATAGCGTACAATGCCTAATATACGAGGATGAAAACCTGCTACAACAGCATTTAACATCTCTAGATAAAGCTGCACAAACTACAGTATGAAAATTAACACAGCAAAAACAGAGGCTATAAGAATAAGCAAATTAAGACACCCATTAAACATCAAAGACAAAGATATAAAACAAGTAGAGGAATCAAGTATTTAGGCACAATATTCAAGAAGATGGAAAATTAGACAGAGAAATGACATGAGAATACAAAAGCAAATGCTGTCACATACCAGCTTCACCATTGTTAAGACATCCAAACATTCTATGCCAGCTAAACAACAAATGATAAATAGCATCTTCATACCAACTTTGTGCTATGAAAGTCAAACATGGACCCTTTCTAAATCACATTTAAGAAAGATCAATACATGTGAGATGCGATGCTTGAGAAAAGTAGATAGAATACCAAATGAAACCATAAGAAAAAGGTAGGACCTGCCAAGATAGAACAACAACAACTTAAATGGTTTGGCCACCTGGTCAGAATGAATCCTCACCAATCACCATCAACTCGAGAATGCATGGGAAAAGACAAGAGGAAGACCCAGAAGAAGATGGATAGATGCAGTGACAGAGTAACAACAAAGGGACAATTCGAGCAGCACAAGACGACAAATGATATAAACCACGACACCTTTTAGGTATCAGTGTATTCTGCATGAGAACATTAATCGAAAAGTACACAGAAGTAAACAAACCAATATATGCCTGCTTCATAGACTACACCAAAGCTTTTGATAGAGTACACTCCAAACAACTTATCATCATCATCATCATGTGCCATACCGGTTGGCGTAGGTGATCATGTCCCTCCACAACCATTTTATCTGTTGTTTCCTTATATATTCTATGGCTGGGGCTATTCCTAGCTTTTTCTCAGTCTCAGTAACCTCATTTAAAACAAAATTAAGAAATAATATGCTTTTGAATTGTTTTAAGTTTTTGTCAGGTTTTGAGCAAAGCTATTCCTTTCAATTGAATATTGCAAGGACTTATTTTCAACACGTTTAGTTTAGTTTGTTCGACAGGTCATTTTCATTGCACGACGGACAACTCCAAAGCTCTCCCTTTCCCAGCACTTTCACCAATTGAAGCACGCCTGCCTCACAATTTGAGAAAGAACTGAAGATGGTTTCAACCCAGATACGCATCTCCGTAGAAACGACGACGACCTTCTCCCCAACATGCTTTGTCGTCTCTTACCTTACAATATGCGTGGCATGTAGCAGTGTCTTTATTCTTTTCTCTCCTCAACAGCAATAAATGCGATGAGACTACATCTGATAAAGTGTTTGCCAATAGTTAAATTCTTTCTTCAAACTGAGGACAATGTCGTACGCCGGCAATATTTCATTTTCGACAAATCAAGTGTTGTGAATGCGACCTACCATCGTCTAGGCTTGTTCTGCGCTTTACGTCACATTGATGCTGTTCATGACTGTTGATGGATTTGCTTGCCGCAAGTTATTTACATGTTCTCATTAATGTGAACTGCTTCGTCAGGAGCAGTTTTATCTCTTTAGGGAATTTGCACCGTGTTCTGTTCGTCGTAGGCTACATTCACTAGAGTAATCAAGATTATAAAGGGCGCGTCATTGCAGTGCGTCCGACATTATTATGTGTGCTACGTCATCGTAAATACCTAGACCAGCCGTACGCTAATCTTACGGTCTGTTGTTTGATGTGCGACGCGGATAATCTGACGATTAACTGTGTGTTTATATGTTCGAAATTGGAGTCAACAATGATGGCCTAACATCATCAAGCGCTATACATTTTTAAAGAAATATGATGATCATCACTTTCGGGATGACGTGAACTTCTGGTATATGGTGGATAGGCGGCAGGAACCATTGCAGGCTCTGCATGAAAAGTGTTCCTTGTTGCAGTTTCCTCATATTCCAAGTCCATGGGGGACTGGTTGGTCTCGAGGCAAGACGCCGGCCTCGGGATAGAGAGGTTGTGGGTTCATATCTCGGCTACACCGGTTGGGATTTTTATTTATGATTGCTCTCTGCGACAACCACCCCCTGGTCTCAGCAGCGAGGCCCGGCTTGATACGTCAGTTACTCATCGACAGAAAAAAACATAAGTACCTCCGAAGTCGGAGTTATCTGCCTGTGCGGCGAGGGACCCCTGTGCACACGGCTGCCATGGAAAAATGGATTAACACGCAAAATTAAATTCCTACTCTCTAGGGACTTCGTCAGAGTTGAAAGCTGGCGAATGCAACAATAACAAACTGAGGACAATAATAACGTGATGCTTTTACAGCATTTCTGGTGATGAGAAAATCATCATCATTGTCATCATCATCATCATTGGGTGCCGTCTCCGTATCGAGGGTTGGCTACCACGAGCGCCATTCCACTCTGTCTCTTGCTATGATGTTGCAGATAGTCATCTTCTGATGTTACTCGCCCATGTTAGTCTTGGACTGCCTCTGCCTCTTTTACCTTGTATTTTATTATGATGAGAAAATCATCATCAAGAACCGAACCTGCTGGCGTAGGTGAACATGTCTCTCCACAACTTTCGATCTCGACAGTTATTTATCATTCCTGTTGTTGACTTTCTGCCAAGCCATTCTCTTAAGCTGTTTTGTATCTTTTCTCTCTGCTTCCCTCTATCTCTTCATCCCTCAAATTCCCTGTTGTTACAATATATTCCAGATGTCCTCTAATGATGAGAAAATAGCAAACCTATTTGGCTTTTTTTCCTGACATAAATATTATTTGGCTCAAAAGTGCAATCTGACAACCCTGGCAGCGAACGATCAATTAAAGGGAGCCGAGAAAAGTTGGCGGGTAGGACGTATTTGATAATTAAGTTGCTGGATTCTGTTTTCATGTTACTACTGCTTAATGTTCAGCTTTTTATTTTATGTAATCTAAATTACAAGCTGCGGTATGTATCTGATTTGTTATATTTGAAGTTATCATACTCCTCAATTGTTTTAATGCATAATTATTTTGTATTTGTTATTAACGACAACAAACATGCGACAAAACGTTGTGACAGAAGTGAGTCACCGGCATGATCGTCGACTGTGGCGACGAGATTTAAACATGTAAAGTACAGTAAAGACATCACTTTACAATAAATATAATGTTCAGGTTAACTGCACGAATATTATTAACACAATTATATTTTTAAGAACTGAATAAAAGGTCCTATTATAATTAGTTTAGTTTAGCCGACGCGACGAGGATGGTTGCAATTTTAGTTAAGTTCACTTGTCGGTTTTCCGACTTCTTTAACTTCTTCTTAGTCACCTAGTCTTAGAAGAGACTACTCCTAAGGAGTTTAGGCAGACATAAAATTGATAAACAAAAAGTAGCTCAGATTTATTCTCCCGTTTGAGTATTATCATCATGATGTCCGTGTGTGGACACTGATGAATCCTGGTTCTGTGAGTTGTTTTGATTTTATTTTGTATCAGAATTTACTTTTAAACTTTTAGTGCCGTGGAAGTGGAAGTTGCTGTTGATTTTAATAGTTTTATTATAACCTTACCTTTAGTGAGTTGATGGTTTATCATTATGAATACTATTTTATACATTAAAAAGTTATTTATTTAACTCCTGACTAAGCTGAAAAGGAATTCCCAGGAACATCGTCACTCGTCACTTTACTTTGTCAAGACTCACATTGAATTGATTGGAGACAACATGCTTTGCTAACTTAATTTATTATGTAGTGAATTGTGAATCTTTTGGTTTATTCATTATCATATATATATATGTGTGTGTATGTATATCATCATCATATACTATAAATACTATATAGATATTATATACTATACTATAATGACTTTCATTATTAATTAGTAATTACAGAGTAAAGTAAAAGTTATAGGGAATCAATATCATAATCAGATCATACATAGTTTAGTTAAGTATAGTTACACACTAACACTGTTAGCCTGTTAGTGACCATATTTTTCCAAGAACAGTACATTTCATTACACATTTTTGATGTGTATTGTGGTCTGTAGACCGGATTTTCTTTTAGGACATTATCAAAATTTGTGTATTCATTATTATAAATATAAAGTATAAAGACTTAAATTGTAATGTATGTCTATAGAAATAACAAAATAATAATATAAATAATGATAAATTAAAGTTATTGATAATAATAATTAATTAATTATGCATCATTCTGTCCTTCCTCAATTGCCTTTCAACATTGAGGAAATTATAAAACATTAGAATTATTATATTATTGCAGCTAAAATATAAGCTGAAAACTAGCCACTTTAATAAATAGTAAATGGGTTATCTTTATGAAGAATGATTCATATCCTGTGCTGACATACACACAGGTGTGACAGTTTAAATTTACGCTCTGGGTGCTTTTATTACTTTCTGGGTTGTTGTATTCATGTCTTTGTCAACTTGTGAAGTGTTTTTACTTTTGTTTTCTCATATTTTATGCATGCTTGGCTAACCTCTCAATAATCACGAGTAATAAATTGTTAATTTTGGTCTATAATATTTACTATTCTCACACACATGTGGTCAGGTTACAAGTCTAGTACTTAAGTATCTGCCTTACACTGTCTACTCCATTCACTTTATTCTGAAGCAGTTCACTTATGCTTATTTGTTTATTTAGGCCACACTTCCCCACCCCATCTTTTATTTTTAGCGTTATCATTATTAAAAACTATATTCTAAGTATTCTGTTCTTTCTAAACTCTATGGTACATATTGAGAATTATCATGTTTATGTTTAGTGCAATGTTTATTTTTTCCAAGTTATTCTTTAAACTGAATTTTGCTGTCTTACTTTTAGCAGACATTGAAACCTGAATACTCATTTTAATTATTTGCTTACAATTTAATATAATTTATTGAAAAGAACTTATGAGCTTTTAACGAGCTGTATCACAGAAATTTATTCGTGCTTGGCTATGCATGTAGTGTG
Organism: Megaustenia siamemsis; assembly: GCA_032433765.1. Classification (NCBI taxonomy): domain Eukaryota; kingdom Metazoa; phylum Mollusca; class Gastropoda; order Stylommatophora; family Ariophantidae; genus Megaustenia; species Megaustenia siamemsis. The sequence continues at coordinate 56,959,867 of JAVIAB010000108.1, forward strand.
TTCTATAAATGTGTTAAGTAGTTGATATGTTAAGCGAACTCTTTATCTTCTAGAGATTTTGAGACTATCACTATCTTAGTTCAAGTCTTAATGTGAAGTGGTTATTGAAGCGTGTGCTTTTTTAAAACTTTTTTTATCAGAGGACAATTTTGCTTGGGTGTTTGCACAGGCTTTGGGGAAAGTGGTTCTCAAAATTTGATAATTTTGTTCCATGTAAATTATACCAACATTTGGAGGTGTATGTTTTTAAAAAAATTAATTGTAAGTGGCAGTGATGTATGTTTATATTAACACCTGAGACCGAAGACCACACACACTTGATCAGTGATTAAAAAATTATGAAAGATTACATATTTGTGGTTATTAGAATTACCAAGTACTTGAGTTATGTGAAATTTAGTGTTAACATTTGTTAAAATGCACTTTTGTAAGTTAATATTGTTTTTCAATTTTCTGTCATACATTTAAAAAAATCTTCTTTGTTGTACGTTGAACCTTTGTTTGTAACTCCAAATACTTTTCACAGTTGTATATTAGTGTTTGTAGTGGACTACCTCCATCAAAATATTCCTGAGAAATTAGGTGTATTTCTTTATCACTGGTCTACTTTTACTGTAAAAATTATCTTGAGTTGAGTAGATGGTGATCATGAGTTCATGTATATGTTGCTGGTGGCCTGGTGTTTGGGAACCATTGACTAAGATGTATTTCATTACGCCCAATCTTTCTAGCAGGCTGCATTCATTTATTTCCATTAAAGGCTTTACAGCTGGATTTATTCATTACTGCCAATAATAAATTTCTAATATATTTCTGAGATTTAGAAGTAGTGAACTCTGTAACTCTGTTTCACATCCTTGCATTCTGGGGAACGAGTCCTCTGAGCACAGTTTTTAAAGAAATGACGACTCGTGGGATTACCGTCCTCAGGACTGTGCCTACTGCCAGAAGACAATGGCAAACCACTGACGTATAATGCCTAGACAATTACACTGCCAGAAAATGCTGGGGTAATAGCAACGTTCTGTAAAGGATATGTTACGTACTCATCATCATCAAGTACCATGCCTGCTGGCGTGGATGATCATGTCTCTACAACTTTCGATCTTGACAGTTATTTCTCATTTCTGTTGTTGACCTTCTGCCAAGCGATTCTCTTAAACTATCTGGTATTTTTTCTCTTTGCTTCCTACTATCTCTTCGTCTCTCAATTTTCCCAGTTGTGTCAATATATTTCAGCTGTTCCCTTCTCATTGCATAGCCAAAGAATAATGATTGTTACTTACACTTACTTACTAATCTATTTCTAAACAAATTAAAAGTATTTTATAAATTCACCTTGTTTGATCAGATATTTGGTATAAAGGAATAGTTGATAAAGTTCTGAGACTAAGCTTTTTCTCAGGAAACTATAATTTGGAACAAATCAGCACAAAGGTATGAGTAGTGGTAACCATACTTGAGTGAACATAAAAAATTTGAACTTATATTCTTCAGTCTTACACACTTCACAAGTATCCAAGTGAAACCTGCCAATTTCCACAGATATCGTCTTGGATGAAAAAATGTAGGTGCATGTGTGCTTTGAATTTTGCGCTCGCCTCTGGAAAACTAGTCTCGAAAATTAAGAAATGTGACAATCAGCCAGATATGATTGAAGTTATTTGAATGTTTTCCCACTGTAAAAGTGGATACTGATTTTTTTTTAAGATAACTAACCATCCTGGGCATCCACCTCTCCAATGATGAGATCATAGTATGTATGCACTAAATCTTTCACATTAACTAACATCTAACAGTCAGAGAGGTAGAAGACAATGTATGAATAGCAGTTGTTACTTAAAATACAATTCTGTGCGAAAATTCCATGAGACTTGTGTCAGCAGAATTCTCCCTCTCTCCTCTCTCTCTCTCTTTTCATTCAAGAAGTTTTTGGTCATGCTATGTCCTTTTTTTTCCCCCCCCTGTTGCCAGAATGATTCTTGCTGTCCCCCAAGTCTTTGCAGCATCCTTGCAATTTTTGTTGTATTGTTGGACCAGGTTTGATACCATAGTAGTTGCACAACTGAAGAATGTATTCTTGGTTCTGGGTCCATTTTCTGCAATGGCATACAGCAGTATGGGTTATTCCTAAGTGGTAACGGTTGCTTACAGGTAACACTGAGACAGGAGGCAACAACAGCAGACATCAGCTTCCTCACTGATATTTAGCAACTTGCCTAAAATAAAATTGTGTGGCAAGATACAATGCCCTATGTGCCAGTTTTGGCTCGAAAGGACAATAAATAGATAAAAGGTTGCTCAGGAGTCTGCTGTGTCCTGCTCTGTGTTTCATTCAGAGGCAGTGGCCCAGGCTGTTATGCCCTATTTAAGTACGGATCATTTGGTGTCGAGGATGTCTATGTTTGAACCCCTAGGTGATGTAAGCCAGCTTTTTCATTATTGCAAGTTTACTTATGGCTTTCTTTTTCATATTTTGTATGTGTAACTACTGTGTCAGTTTGTCTAGTGTCATTCCAGTGTATGTGGGCTGCTCTACATATGAGTTCTCTATCTGATGGTTTCTGGTTTGTTGGACAAGCACTTGCTTTAGATATATGTGTACTACCCAGTAGAGGCCTATTTTTATATCATGTTTAGTAATTTGTATGCTCTGAGATTTGCTATGGATATGTTCATTGTAGAGTGCCAGGTGGTGAGATCATCTACATGCAGGGCACTGGAAGTTTGATTGAGCAATTCTTTTATGATGGCATTGATGTGTATCAGATAGAGGTTATTTGGTTATGGAAGGCCCCGGTATCACTGCAAACAAATTAAAATCCATAATTGCTCAACCGCCTGTGCCAGCGTAATCATCTGAATTAATATCTCATCTCCCAAACAAAGAAAGGTAACTGTAGTCCCCATCATAGCAGTCTCAGCACACGCCAAAAGACATAAGGCGAAACCGTGCTGAAAGTGAACACAGCCAACTGTTCCCTGTCATATGATATCATCATTCATCGTAAACAATTGGAATATCAAAACATGATCAAAACGGATGAGACACACAGCTCACGGTATTAGAAAGAGGATAGGTGAGAAGACATCATCATGGAGAACACCCTGGCTGATGTGGACTCTGGGGCTATGATTTCAGTCTACCTTTGACTCTTGATGTTCTGGAGTTAACGAAGTATTGAATCCACCAGAACATCTTTCTCTAAACTCAAGAAGATTATTTTTCCACACTTTATTGAGAGCTTTTGTTAGGTCTACAAATACTGCTAGTACCTTTTTCATTTTTGTGAAGCATTTTCAATCTCTTGGGCCAGGAAGACAAGTTTGTCTTCTGTTTTGCATTTTTACAAGAAGGCTGACTAAGTTTGGTACTGGCCATTCTATCCATCACCCTACCCAGACAGTTTATAAGGCTGAATGGTCTGTAGCTTGATTTGTTGGATTTAGCTTTTCCTTTCTTTATGATGAGTGGGGTGATTGTCTCTCCATTGATCTGGTTATTTGCTGGAGTTCTGGTTGTAAATAAGAAGGAGCTTTCTGGTTATTTGCTGGAGAAACTGGTTGTAAATAAGAAGGAGCTTTCCTTTAGCATTTCCCATGTTGTTCTGAGGATCGAAGTTGACACTCCCATCTTCAATAGGCTTGGGATTCCAGTCCCAGCACCACAGCATGTGGGCTGCCGTCCACTGAGGGTTCAAGAATGGGTTACCTAGTGGCATTTATAATTGTCAGAATAGCTAAAGCAGCAATGTCTTTCAGAAGCCTTGAAAAGTTGTGGAAATCAAAACTTATCAGCACAAACACAAAACTTAGGCTATTCAAATCAAATGTACTATCAACCCTTACGTATGCGTGTGAAAGCTGGAAAACAACAAGAGATATAGAAACAAAGTTGAACGCATTTGAAAATAAATGTCTAAGGAAAATACTTGGTATAGCATGGAACGAATTCAAAACAAATGAGGAAATTAGAGAAATCGCCAATCAACCACTAATATCTTCAGTAATAAAGAAAAGACGATGGTCATACGTTGGACATGTGATGAGAAGAGATAATAACCGAATAGCAAAGCAAGCCCTCATATGGGAAACAACAGGTAAAAGAAAAAGAGGAAGACCCAGGGAGACACTGAGAAGAACATTGATGAGAGAGGCAAGAGCAGCAGGAGTCGGCTCCCTCAATGAGATAGAACTGCTTGCACAGAACAGAGACAGATGGCGAGATTTGATAAAATATCTTTAAAAGAAAACTGCTAGAACAAAAAAAAAAAAAAAAAAAAATCCATATAGGAGAAGGTGTATCTTGGTCTACGCCCTATGGGCCGGTTACGGCTCGAAAGGTCAATAGATAGATAGATAGATTTATAATTGTAGAAACTATTTTATTTTGATTTCATTACAAATGTACATAACAGTGCACACCATTTACAAAAACCAAGTAGAATCATGAACACTTGATTGCACTGACTTACATTTGTCAGTTTACACATTACATCATGAAAAAGAAACTTTAAATTCCCTGACAGGGAATGCATTCTTATGCTGCCATCATGTCCCATTACCAGACTTCTGTTTCCTGACTGCAGAACTAAAGGATGTTTGCATGTTGGTTTGCACTGATCTATAGCATTGGCAACTTCATGTCATCGGTTGTCACTGGTGATGAAACCTTGGAATGACTTAAGAAAAAGTGAACATTATCCCAGTGGAGAACAAACTCACCTCCTCAACTGTAAAAGGCACGTCAAGTCCAATATCAAAACCATGTCTGTGTCCTTCGACATTGGTGGACTAATTCATCATGAAAATGTTTGTACAAGGCAGACAGTTAATACAGAATTCTACACAGCTGTCTTACAATGCCCCTGCTATACCTAGCACAGACTTTGTGCTAATAAGTGGCATAACCAACAATTGGTCCTTCACAAATTGTTATTTATTGTACTCTATCATACTCCAGATAAAGGCCCTTTGGCTGAAGGTTATTTCTGTTATAGTGTGGTTGTTTATAGCTGAAGAACGCTTCATTTATTTATTCAATCACAGTTGGTAATCTCTTTACTGAACTTGAGATTAACAGTTTTGCTGTATATAGTTTTCTATTGTTCTTCCTCTGTGTCTCTGCTGTAAGTTATCCTTTTAAATCTGCCTTTGTTAAGGTGTAGAGAGGATTATTTGTTCCTGTTGTGTTCTGTGCATAATTCCTACTCTGTTTATAATTTCCCCCAGCTCACCTTTGTTGATATTAGTTGTCCTGGGAGTATGAGCATTGTGTGTGCAGGATGGTTATAACCTTTTGTCCTCAATTTTAGACCTTTTGAATGAAATTGTAGTTTATTCTTTTTTTTTTTTGTCTCCGGTATTTGCTTTATGATACAGTTTTAGTCTTGTCCATACCATACTTTTTATCTTCTAACTGTTCAAAGCAGTACTGTCGGTTTTCTACTCCATATTCATCTCTTATCTTCTAACTGTTCAAAGCAGTACTGTCGGTTTTCTACTCCATATTCATCTCTTATCTTCTAACTGTTCAAAGCAGTACTGTCGGTTTTCTACTCCATATTCATCTCTGTTTAAATAGATAATTTGCAGAATATTATGGTCTGTGGGGAAGGGGGGTTGGTCTTGAGATAAGATGTCGACCACTAGACAAGAATGTCTCTGGTTCGAATACTCCAAAACCCATTAGCCCATCTGGCATGACTCACCATGGGAAACATAAAATACCAGAACTTAAGGAAGACATAATAGGAATCATGAAAAAAAGACACCCAAACAGACACAGAGAGAAAGTACATAGCAGAAAAACCACATAGTGACAACTACTCACAGAACTCCTGGTCACACGTATACATGGATAGCTCTGCTACAAACACCACCAGAAATGGAGGAGGAGGTGTGTTCTTGAGGCTAAATAATCAGGAAGAGATCAGGTCAATAACTACTGGGAAATTCTCAAACAACTATAAAGCAGAAACTGAAGCCCTCAAAGACGCTGCAAAACTGGCAATCCAATACAAAAATAACGTGCACAAGAAATTGGTGATACTGACCAAAGTACTTTCAGTCCTAACAGCTTCTAAAACCCCCAGGAACAGTGAGCAAAATGACTTGAGAACAACCTTAGACCAACTGTGCAATAACTTCCAGAGAATGGTCATCCAGTGGATACTACCACACTGTAATATACAAGGAAACGAATACCTAGACAACCTAACTAAGGAGGGAGGGAGATTACCACAAGAGAACCATCTGGTCAGTTACAATGAAGCCAAATCCCATCATCAAAGGCCAATATCATGAAAAATGGAAACAAGAACACTCAAAGTATAAAGAGAGGGACGGATACCTTCAACTATCTAGGAGGGATCAAGTCATCATACTTCGCCTACGCTCTGGTCACAACAGAATGAGAAACCACGTTTACCAAACTCAAAATAGGAAATACCAGCCAATACCACTGTACCCTGGATAACATGACAACAAAACACGTTCTACTAGGTTGCCTACAGTGCACAGGCCTGAGGAGGACAATGTTGTTCACACCCACCTCCCGGGAAGAGAAAGTTTATGGGAAAGAGTCTGGAGTCCCAGTCTGAATGAGCCATGCTCACAGAATAATAAGAAGAATACTCTTCTATAGTAGCAATAGTTTTTTTTTAAACATTCAATCCTTAGTCTCTTCATGGCTTGCCCCTCCCCCATTTTCTTGGGTAGTGGCGAAAAATAGGAGGTGCTGTATGCACTCGCGCACGTTAAGGAACCATCGGGAGTGAAAATGGGCGTTGCCCGGCAAAAAATGTTTACGCGAATCTTCCGTACCGACGACGGATATGTCGGGGCGAAAGGCAGTGATCATGGCTTTGCCGTAAAGTATCAATATAGCACGTCCATTTGATGGGTTCACACTGGGGAGAGTTAATATAGTCAGCGTTTGTCATTGTTTTATTTTGTAGCTTCATCTCTGTTAAACATTTTTCAAGTGAATCAGCTGTTAAAGGTGGATGACTTCAGGAAGGTACGGATATTGAGGATGACCACTAAACCCTGCTCAGGATGCATGTTTATGTGTTGTAAAGTTGATAGGAATAAATACGTACTTATTACTGTAGGATTAGAGGCCTCAGAGATGAGATTCCTCAGAAGAATGTTGAAAGTTCCTTTATTCTTCTTTCCTACCTCATTTGCCTTTCAGCGTCGAGGGGAGATATAATTTGCGGGTCTTTTGCTCTTCTGTTCGCCTCTGCTGCTGTTATGTTTCCTAGTGTTTCTAATGACCCATCCATCTTTTTCGTGGTCGACCATTGGGTCTGGTATTCTCACAAGGTTTATTGAAGTCCCATTGTGTTGTGTTTTGATCTTTCTGCCGTGTCACGTGGCCAATCCATTTTATCTGTTGTTTCTTTATATATCCTATGGCAGGGGCTGTTCCTAGCTTTTTTTCTCAGTTCTTCATTTCTGATCTTATCTCTCAGACTGTTTTGTGTAATTCGTCTAACACATTTCATCCCAGTAGATGTTACTTTTCGTATTGTTCTTGCATCTAGGGTCCAGGGCTGGCATTGGTAGCACAACGTTGGGATGAAGATTGTATTGTATAGTGCTCGTTTTGCCTCTAGTGTTATTTTCTTGTTGGACAATAGTGGCAATAACTGTCCAATAATTTGACAAGCTTTGTTGTATCTTGATTCTAGTTCTGCTATTTGTGAATTATCGTTTGTTACTAAACTCCCTAGGTATTTGAATTCCTCTACTTGTTGCCTGCCTTCTATAGTTACATTGGTGTTCTGTTTATTTTTGGCGACATTCATGACTTCTGTTTTGTTGATGTTGATTTTCATGTTATATTTTGTGCCTAAGCTGTTCAGTTGTTTAAGTGTTCTTGTAGGTCTTCTATTGTTTCACGTATTAGTGGTCTGATCATCTGCAAATAAAAGTTCGTTAATCTCTGTCTCTGATGGGCTGGCTAACTTGCATATATAGTCCAAGTATGTAATAAACATTTTGGGGGATGTCATGCACCCCTGTCTTACACCTGATCTAATCTAACTTCGAAGTGGCCCGTGTAGCCAGCTACACAAAAAGTTCCCTGAACAGCTGATAAGACCAATGAGGACATTAACACAAAAAGGGAGTTCTTAAAAAAAATGAAAAACACAGAACGAAACAGTGAACATTTTTCGGGCACATCATGAGAAGAGGAAAGTTGGAATACTTGGTTACAATTTGTAAAATACAGGGATATAGAGATCACTGACAACAATGAGAGAAGCTACTAGATAGCTTGGTGTCATGGCACGGGAAACAGTCAACAACAAAATTATTACGATACACCGTGGATAGAAAACTGTGGAAGGACTTGATCACCTACGCCAAACGCTACGCCACATGATGATTATGTAGAGCTCAGTAGAAATTAGAATAAGAAAAAAACATACGCGCCAATTAGTGAAAAGACTAAAGGCTGTGGAGAGACATGATCACCTATATCAATAGCCATACTACTAGATGGTGCATGTGGCGTTAACACTTTGTTTTTCATGACTATCAGCACACGCATAGGTAATGTATGCATCCCGGTTTAAGGATATCTTTTTCTCCCTTCCTTGTTAGATGCAGGTGACCTTTGAATCGTGTCGGTCTAAGTGGGGAAAAAAATGATCCATATTTGGTGTCAGTCCCCAACCATCTTTTCAGCATCTTAGCCACCATGTTTCAGATCAGTGTTACTGTTCAGCTTGCGTGTTTAAAATTATGTTTCTTTTAGAATAGTTTGTGTTTTGTACCTGATGCATGAAGGCTTTTTGCCGAAACGTTTTCTCGTCTCTCTATTCGTTTTGCTGCTTTATACCACTTTGTGATTATTGTATACATGAACAATTTCACCAGCACAGCTTGATCAGCCACAAATAAGTCATATCTAGAAGAGTGAAACTTAGACATTATGTATGGTTTTAAAGTCCACACTTTAGATTTAAAAAAAAAGTATAAAGAGCCCCCATTTCGCCAAGTGGTATAAGGAATATTGAGTTAGTGCTCATAATGTTTACTTACCTTCGACACATGATTTCTGGGGTAATGTGGTCGGTATTACGCCAGTGCCGCTTTACTTTCCCAGATAAAATCCGGTACCCATTTAAGGCTGGGTGAACCCAGAATCCATCGATCAAGATCGAACCCGACCTCTTGTCCTTTTAGTTAGTCCAGTTAACTAACCTCTGAGCTATCGCGGCTCTCAAAAGTAAAGAGCCACTTCGTTCGTTCGCTCTCGTCAGCTTTGACCTCTGACGAAGTCCCACCCACTCAATTTTGTAGGACTGAATTTTGCGTGTAAAGTCTGTTTTATCCCATTACAGGATGCCCCTCGCCATGCAGGCAGATTTACTCCGACTTCAGAGGTACTAATTTTTAGGGAATTAGTAAAACCCAGGTGTCCTCGCCAGGGTACGAACCCCGGCTGTTGCCGTGGTAAGCCAACCGCCTATCGATTGCGCTAACCGGACACCCTAAGAGCCACTTCATGTCAAGTGGCGTTTAGGGAATATGGAGTCAGTGCCCATCAATATTTACAGACCTTCAGCACATGATTTTTGTGGTAATGTGGTCAGTATCATGCCCATGGCGCTTTACTTTCCCAGAAATAAAAATCAGGCACCCACACTTTAGGTAGCTACTCTAAAAGAAAGGCTGCCATTACTGTTGACACATAACTAAGCACTAATGATGTTTTTTCCACTGTGATTGTTGCCGAGAACACCCCGGTACTGTTTTATTTATTATTTTTGTTGTTGTTGCTATTTCTTTGTGTTGATATAGTGAAAATAAAAAGGAAAGTTAGGATACTTAATTACAACTACAAAAATAGAGGAAAAAAGAGATCGCGGACGACAAAGAGAGAAGATACTGGATAGCTTGGTGTCATGGCACAGAAAACAGTCCACTGAATTGATACGATGCACTGTGCATACAAAATTGTGGAAGGACATAATCGCCTACTGGTATGGCACATGATGATGATGACAGCCCAGTGTCAGAATATCAGCAATTACGTATACAACAAATCTTATACACAACATTAATTCCGATTCAGCGAATCTTTTTATATTATTATAGCATTTTTATATCTTTGATTTTTGTTTAAAATAAAAATAATAATGTTCTACGTTTCTATTTTATTATGTGTTAGTAAATAATGTACTTAGTCACTAGTAGTGACACCATGTATTTTGGATGTATATATGAGTTGCCCAAGATTGGCTTGTGACGACAAGTTGCTGTTCAACGATTGTGGACATTGCTGATTGAATAGAATCAGACATTGCTGATTGAATAGAATCAGACATTGCTGATTGAATAGAATCAGACATTGCTGATTGAATAGAATCAGACATTGCTGATTGAATAGAATCAGAAAGTTATGTGCCTGCTACGTCTGAACTGATGTAGACTAGTTGTACTTTCACTTGAATTGTTTTGTGAGTACAATGGAGGAAAAACAGGTGTGGATAAAACGATGGACTTGCGGTCACGAGGTGGAAGCTTCTCCTGGTCTGGAACTTAAAGCTATATTCTCTCTCTCTCTCTCTCCCCCCCCCCCCCATCATTGCGAGGATTCATTGACGGGGTAATTTAGTGTTTGAAATTCTGTTTGGATTTGATAAACGGTATGTTATGTTGTGTAGATTTGTCTTTACGTCTCAATGACATAGCCGATGTAAACACCGTTAGCAAATCCCTTCTGGGTGGTAGCATTCCGAGGGTGACTGGGTGGTAGCATTCCGAGGGTGACTGGGTGGTAGCATTCCGAGGGTGACTGGGTGGTAGCATTCCGAGGGTGACTGGGTGGTAGCATTCCGAGGGTGACTGGGTGGTAGCATTCCGAGGGTGACTGGGTGGTAGCATTCCGAGGGTGACTGGGTGGTAGCATTCCGAGGGTGACTGGGTGGCCTAAGGTAAGACGTCAGCCTCTGTACAAGAAGGTCGGGGATAGGAGGAGGACAAGACCCGAGAAACAAATGGGTCACACAACAGCCAAACATCCTGGTAGGATCGCAGCTCTCACAAAACGTGAGCCGCGAAGACCTGGAGATGACGGCAAGGCTTCGTACTGACGGCATTTGAAAAGATGTTACTTGACCAAAAACTTCTCCAACACAGAGGTTGGGAGGAGATGTTCTGCGTGGATGGTCGCCTTAAGTATCATGATGCTAAAAGTTAAAGACATTAGAGATGCTAACAGTTTAAACAGTTAAAAGTCGTGAGATATTAATCGAAGTCATAGCTAGGTCATAAATGCCTTTTAGTACGTTACGGTCAAGCCAGTGGTTGATCGGAAATTTCCAGATGGTATCACCTTGGCGTGAGCTTCCTAAAGAAAATTTGACGCTCCTCGATCTTTCCAGAACGCTAATTCCTTATTTTACTGGTGGCTGAGTAAACCACTGGAGATTTTGTTAGTTGTTCACTCGGCGACTACCTATTTCTTACCTGACATTAACGGGGCGTTATGGGTAACAGATGCGCTGTGCTGTAATATTTGCGCTTCTCGACCAAACACTCCCGACTTCAGCACGGCGTTTTGAGTACCAGGTTGTAATCCCTCTTTCCTTTTCGCTTGGCCAGACTAGACCGGTTAGTATAGTGGCACATTGAAGAGGTAGAGTGTCCTGGTAGCTGTCCTTGACCTATCCTGGCGCAAGCTATTAGCTATGAGTCGCTGACAGCTTTCAGTCCCGTTATTGACATGCGCCCACTTCTCCGCTTGTGTCATTTGACTCCCTGATATGCCGAGATTGCTTTTCACCCCAACACTATAGTTTATGTGAGAGTGTCACGTCTCCTACACGAACCAATTAAAAAAAAATTATAGCTTCAGTAAAGGTATGTATTCCATAGGATAACGTATTGTATACATACCGATGACAATGAGGGAAAAAAAAGTTTTATAATCTGTCTTGACATATTTTCTTCTTTCCTTCCTCATTTCCCTTTCAGCCCCGAGAGCAGATTTCATGTGTGGTTCTTTGCTCTTCTGCTTCTGCTGGCCTCTCTTAGTGTTTCTAATACTTCATCAATCCATATTTTTCGTGGTTGGCCCTAGGTTCAGGTGTACTCGCAACGTTTATTGAAGGCTCCTTTATGGTGTTTTGATCCTCTTCTCAGACTGTTATTCGTCTAACACATTGCATCTCAGTGGTATTTGTTATTCTTCTTATTGTTTTTGCATGTAGGGTCAAGATCTGGCGTTTCTTGCACAACGTTGGAATGAAGAGAATATTGTAGAGTGCCAGTTTTGCCTCTAGAACAGTGGTGGTCAAAATGGCGGCCCACGGACCAGATCCGACCCGCCAGTCTATTTTTCTTGGCCCTTGAAGCGTCCACATTAGCTGCCATCTTCTTCTTCTTTTCTCTTTCACTGATACCTAAAAGGTGTCGTGGTTTATATCATATCATTTGTCGTTCTTGTGCTGCTCGAAATGTCTGAATTAGTGATTTCCCTTTGTTGTTACATGTCTCTGTCACTGCATCTATCCATCTTCTTCTGTGTCTTTCTCTTGGTCTTTTTCCATGCGTTCTCGAGAAGAACGCCCTTGATGGTGATTGGTGAGGATTCATTCTGACCAGGTGGCCAAACCACTTAAATTGTTGTTGTTCTATATATTCTTGGCAGGGTTTTGTTCCTACTATTTTTCTTATGGTTTCATTTGGTGTTCTATCTCTTTTCTATCTCTTCTTGTGTTGTTTGTTACTTTTCTCAAGCAACGCATCTCACATGTATGTAGGCGTCCACATTAGCTGCCATCTTCAATATCTATAAATCAAAACCCCAATTCCTGTAGGTTGAAAAAAAAAATATTGATACCGACAATAATCAAAGGCTTTGTTTGTAGTTGGCGCTGCAAAGTCGCTTTTCTGTCAGTGTCACGTGATAGCGTGAAAGCATTATTATACGATGACTAAATCAATTCATGTAATTTGTAACTACCACTGCTCTAGAGTTATTTCCCTGTTGGACAAAAGTGATTGCTGTCCGATATAATCTGACCAGCTTTGTTGCATCTCTGTTTTTTTGTTAACTGTCGTTTGTCACTAGACTTCCTAGATATTATTCCTCCACTTGTTTTAGTTGTCTGCGTCCATCGTTATGTTTATATTCTGTTTCTTTTTTGCGATATTTATGACCTTTGTTCTGTTGATGTTGTGTTGATAGCTTGTTCGGTTAAATGGTCATGTAGGTCGTTTTTCCCATGTATTAGAGCCTGATTCTCTGCAAACAAAAGCTTGTTAACTTCCTCGTGTCTCAGATGGGCTGGCTAACTTACATACGTAATCTATGTAAATAACGAACAATAGGAGCGATATTACGCACCCCAGTTTTACTCCTGATCTAGCTTCAAAGTTGTATGTGTAGCCTGCTGCTGTTCTGACTGCTGTTGATGTAGAGGTAGAGACTTTTAATTAGTTTGTTTAGAAATTGATTTACTCCGTATGTAGTTGTTAGTATCACCCATAGTTCTGTTTTCTCGGTCTAATGCTTTTTCGTTGTCAATGAAAGCTATGTACATTTTGTTTGTGTTCTGTCGTCTCTTTAGCTTGCTGTTTTAATGTGAATATTGCATAAGTACATCCTTTTTTTTTTTTTTTTTTCCTGAACCCTTTTTGAAAGTCGCTTAACTGTAGTTCTATTATTGTCTTGAACCTCTTTCCCCCCCTTAATTTTGGCGTATAACTTTCCCCATATGGTTGAAAAGGGAGATAACTCTATATTGATTGCAGTCTTTCTTGCTCTTTTTAAATATTGGTACAATGGTTGCCTATTACCAGTCTTCTGTGGGTTTCTGTTGGTGCCATGCTGCATTTCCCCTTTCATGATTTTGGGTTCAGTGTTTGCGATTTTTGTTGTTATTGATTGTTGGTGCCGTGTTCAATAGGTCTTCGAATTATTCTTTCCATCTCTCTTGCATATGTTGGTTATTTCGTATTGGCTGTCCGTCTTTGTCATTAATGAGTTTAGTGTCATCGTGGTTCTATTTTCTCGGTCTTGTTGCTATTACTGCCTTGTAGAAGTCTTTTGTGGCTGCTTTGAAGTCCCTGCTCATATTTTACACTAATTCTGTCCTGGTGTTTTGCTTAACTTCTTTGGTAAAATTTTCACTTTTTTTCCTGACTAAGGCACATTTTTTTGGTTCTTATTCTCTCTTCAATTTTAAATAGTTTCTTCTTTTCTTCCCTTCTTTTGTCCTTAGTTTTGTTCCACAGACTGTTGTTGGTCATTTTGTCGCCCGTATTATTAGGGCTATCTCTACTATCAGTTACTCTTTACATGTTCTGTTTTCTCGTTAGTATAAAATCTTTTGGATATCTACATGTCGTGCCATTTCACTTTTTACCAGGTGTATATTTGCGACTCTCTGTGTTTGAAGAATGTGTAGGTAATAAATCGTTTTGGGTACAACATTCCAGCAACCTGCTTCCATTTTTATTTCTTTCGGGTGTCTTATTGCCAAAATGTCCAGGATATCTCTGTTCTCACTGTTGCGTTTCCCAAGCCTTCCATTAAAATATCCTATCATTAACATGTCGCCGCTTTTATCAGTCTTGTTGCCCATTTCATTTAGTGTCCATTAGAATTGTTCACTGTCTTTTTCATTATTGTTACATGTTCATAGATCTATGTACTCTGGTTGTGATTTTCTTTCTGAGTAGTATTTTATTTCTAGAATACTCTGCGTATTTTGGATCACTAATAAAGCCCACTCCGTTTTTGCTTTTTCCTGTGTTGTCGACTCCTGAGAATATTATTATTATCGTGCAGTTCATGTGTGATTTCTTGTTGTCCTTTTAGTCTAGTGACCGCTAATACGAGTATTTTTATTTTTCTATTTATCATTTCGTCTATAAGTTCAATTTTTTTTCTTCTCTATTCTGCATATATTGATTATTGCTACTTTACATTTGTTGTCTATCTCCGTGTGCTGTAGTTTCTCTGTGCATAAAATGTGTATCCCTTACCGACCTGTTGAGTTTATCGTAAGTTATGGACTTAATTTAAAATAAAAACGCACGTTGGGGGGGGGGGGGGGGGCGAGGAAGAGCTGCTCGACAGATGTTTACTCCACGAGCGTGATCGCTAGGTGTCACATGCGATCTTTTTTTACACAGTCTCATTGTCTTGACATATAGTGGGAGTAAATCCTAGACAACAGACAAGAAAAGGAGGCCACATAAATGTTAAGAATAAGGACGGCCAAATATAGTAACGCGGACGTTCTAAAAGAAGCCAATACAACACAAAGAAGAAAACACCATCAGGATGAAACCGTCATCATCTAGTAGCCACGCAGCGAGATTGGACGGGTTGCAAGTAATATTGTAATGGCTGAGGAAACTTGCGAGATAATGCATAAAACAGTTTAAGAAGGGTGTTTTTTTTTTGGGGGGGGGGGGAGTCAACATCAGAACTGATAAATGAATGTAAAAATAAAGTTGGGGAGAGACGTGATCAGTTACGTCAGCATGCACAGTACTTGATGTGTGTGAGAGTTGTCACCCTCAGCATCATTAAACGGAAATCGGCATTTGGTTTCATCAACTTTATGTTCCCTCACTGCCGATGGTAATGGTAGTCGGGCATTAGCTAACTGCGAACACACACGTGCTATTATGTTGTATTCAAGTTTACGCAGTACAATCTAGGCTATCACAGAGGCGCGCTTAAATGTCTTCCCGCTGGATTATGCCTTGGATTACGCCTGTGTCATTTCTGGTGTTTGTGGTAGGCTTTGGTGGTCCACACCAGGCAAATATTGTGTTAGGATCTTCACAAACTGGTCTCACGATTTGTTTAGGATGTCTCGAGCATTGCCTGAAGGTTGAAGTGCCTGTGAGGTTTAGTTTGTGCCCTGGCGTGTTTCCTGTGCAAATTTGTTCCTGCTGCGTGCTTCTTGTGCTATCCCAACCTCGTTAAACAAGACAATAAATTACATAACTGTTTTATGTGTTAAAGGAGTGAGAACTGATGCGGACGAAGGTCTCGTGACCTCCCCTTTATTGCTTTTGTCCTTCATTAAAGCTTCATTCAGTGCCACAGTTGTGAGCTCCTTGGCTTGCTGATAAGAATGCTTCCGGTTCGATCCTGGCAGGCGGTGTTCGATCACATCCAAGTGCATGCGACGTCAATGGTTGAGGCTGCCAAGTACTAAAAATCGAAAGCAAGAACTCTACCTCTCGCGATATGTAATACTAGAAGAGCAAGAAGAAATGCGCAGCACGTGATCTAATCAGCGACTCGTGGCAGACTGCATTCGTCAGACCAGTAAACCAGAGTCGACAAAGACTATTCAATTCAACCTGGAGACAAATAATAATAAATGAATATTATTATAGAGGGAAACTTCCGAGGCGATAATCGGCGAATCAATTCAGAGGAAGAGGTATGTTTACAACAATCGGAAAAAAATGACAAATAATCAACAACAGAAAAAAAAAAAACAAGGAATAATATATGGACCGAAGCAGGATCGAACCCGTGCTCAGTGGCACAGCGTCTTGCCACGAAAAGCCAAACGCTAGGGAACACTGCCGTGGTCTCCCATAGTCGGTCCCAAAACACGTAGCCCCAAATCAAAGTAGAAAATATCGCAACAGGTGCCATTTCATGACGAACAGCGAAGTGTGTGTCTGGTTCATTATTGCGTCACTTCCTTTCATTTCAGTTCTTCATGAATTTCATCTCTACTATTGTTTCACACACCAGGTACTTATAATTTTATTCTTCTTCTTCCTTTCAACTCGCTGTGGAGCATACATTCTGGGCCGGCTTAACTGTTCAAGTATAGAAAGTCTTATCCACTGACTAGTCTGTGTCGGTCATTGACCTGATGTGTTCTTTATACCACCCGTATCCCATTCCCAACATTACTCCCGTCCGACCGTCCCAACTCACTACTTAACCCTCCCATTGTTGTACTTCAGGTATCTGCTTTCTAAACAAAACGATACGTTATGGTCTCGATACCAAAACATCCTGTCGGTACTTCACTGGGAAACTGGAAGTGCCAGATTTCTGTAATTTACGGTTGAAGACAAACTATGTAGGAATTATAGAACTTAAGATGCGATTTAAAGCTCCACGTGTTCTTAATGTTGTATATTATTTCGTCCCCGATGTATTTTCTCATTATATCTATAGTTGTATGCAACAAGTCAGACTTTCAGTTCTCGTTTTATCTCGCTTTCTGATCAGGAGGTCTGGGTTCGAACCCCAGAAGTGGTATTTTTTTCGGATTGACAAAGGTTCTGGGTTCACACAACCTCTAAAAAAAGTAGGTACGAGAGATTTTTCTGGGAAGTAAAGGCGGCCTGGCGTGATACCGACCACTCTAGTCAAAAATGTGCCGTGGTTATGGAAAAATAAGGTCATTAACCATATTTTTCATACGCCTAGCAAGGCGTGGAGGGAACTTTTACCAATTATTCTTGATCCTTGATCTTCCAGAGGCGTTAGGCGAACATAGGGCTCGTAGTTTCCCCGCCAGTTGTCTCTATTCTGGGCAAGCTGTTCAATTATATAGAGCGAGTCTGTACATGCCAACCTTACTTCTTTTGTTCTTTTCAGTTTTCCCTAGGTCGTCCTCTTTTCCTCTGTTTTGACGTTTCCCACTTGAGAGCTGCTTAGTAATCCTCTGATTGTTTATTCTAAAATCATACCCGACATATGTACATCTTCTTTTCTAATAGACGCGATAAATGGTTGCATGACCGTTTCTCTTATTTCAGCTTTAGTCATGAATTCATTCCATTTAGTGCAAATTCGTATCTGTTCTTGGTACTAAATAATTAACGTTTCCTTTTTTAACTCATTTATTGAGAAATTCCTGATTATCCTGATATCAAAGTATATCACTTGTTTGAAGATATCAGTGCTAGAGGCGAGGTATGATAACCTTTCCTCCTCTCTCTCTCTCTCTCTCTCTCCCCCCCCCCCCCCATTTGATGATCCTCCACATTACATTTGAGAGCGGCTTATTTCCTCTTTACGCTGTAGTACTCTTTTTGTGATGGCTTTTCCGTAACTGCCGTTGTTCAGTAGCCAGTACCCGCCCTATTAGTTCCGGGTTCGATTCCCGGATGAGGCTTTTTTTTTCCTCTCTGGCTGGTGAGGCTTTTTGAGTTCTTCTGAGTGCTTCTTAAAACTTGCTTTTTCTCTGGTCTATGAGGTTTTGCGATTTACCCAGCTTCTGAAAACTTGCTTCTTTTTCTGTCTGATGAGGTTTTGTGATTTACCCAGCTTCTGAAAACTTGCTTTTTTCTCTGGCTGATGAGGCTTTGGGATTTACCCAGCTTCTGAAAATTTGCATTTTTTTCCGGCAGATGCGGCTTAAGTACATATCGTTTGGAGTCCTTTTAATGTTCATTGCCGATAGGACTATCAGTTCCTTCTGTAGTCATCGGTTGAACGTCAGATTCGGAGACTGGGCATATCTTGACAGTGGAGACAAATAATAAATGAATATTATTATAGAGGGGAAACTTCCGATATCTTGACAGTGCAGCACGTTGTCATAAGAGAAAGCTAATGCTAGAATTTATAGCAAAACTATGGGAAAGAACTGCACGCCTATAATCGCATTAGCGTGGTAGATTAATATAATAACATTCTTTCATTACTTTCACACAATCACCTCCCCCTTCCCTAATCGTTGCCCCTCATTGTTCGCGGGCTGTCTATCACTGGACACACCTCGACGGTGCCTCCTACCGTTTCCGTCAGTTCAACAATGGACATTCTGTCCAGGTAACAACTATAGAACTCCTTGTTTGACTGCGGGCCAGTTTGTATTGTGTTTGTGGATGCCAGGGTTTAATGTGGCTTTCATTTCGTGTCTGGCCAGGGAAGGATACATAAGGTTGGTGTGATGCGACCCTATCGTTTGTCCAGGTGTTCATTTCTAATTGTGTGTATTTTAAAAACCAACATTTGCGCTGTGATTTCAACGACATTTTATCATTGGCTGTGTTAAATATCTCCATGTGCATCCATACTTGGCTTGAATTATGATTATATTGATCATTGTCATTGAACTCGCCCTGTGTTCAAATGGTATTTGCTATTCGGTTCAATCAAATCTCAAATGATATGATTAGTGTTTTATTTCCTTCTTTAACGATGTATAATCTCAAAGGTAGGTAAGATCGAGTACCTACTCTCCCTAATCTCAAGATAGGTAAGATTGAATGCCTACTCTCCCTATTCTCAAGATAGGTAAGATTGAATGCCTACTCTCCCTATTCTCAAGATAGGTAAGATTGAATGCCTACTCTCCCTATTCTCAAGATAGGTAAGATTGAATGCCTACTCTCCCTATTCTCAAGATAGGTAAGATTGAATGCCTACTCTCCCTATTCTCAAGATAGGTAAGATTGAATGCCTACTCTCCCTATTCTCAAGATAGGTAAGATTGAATGCCTACTCTTCCTATTCTCAAGATAGGTAAGATTGAATGCCTACTCTCCCTATTCTCAAGATAGGTAAGATTGAATGCCTACTCTCCCTATTCTCAAGATAGGTAAGATTGAATGCCTACTCTCCCTATTCTCAAGATAGGTAAGATTGAATGCCTACTCTCCCTATTCTCAAGATAGGTAAGATTGAATGCCTACTCTCCCTATTCTCAAGATAGGTAAGATTGAATGCCTATTCTCAAGATAGGTAAGATCCAGTGTCTACTTTGCCTATTATCAAAGTAGGTAAGGTGGGCTGGTTGGTTGGTCTCAAGGCAGGACGCCGGTTTTGAGACAGATGTTGCGAGTTAAAGTCCCAGCTACATATTTGTATGTGTGATTTCTCTCTGCGCCAACCACCACTGGTCTCTGCAGCGAGGCCGGGCTTGAAACGTCAATTACTCATCGACGGGGAAAATATATAAGTACCTCCGAAGAGTTAATCTGCCTGCACAGCGAGGGACCCCTGTGCACAGGGCTCTAGGGAGAAACAAGATTAACACTCATAACTCAGTTCCTTGTGTCTAGGGTCTTCGCCAGAGGTGAAAGCTGGCAGACGCAATAAAGGAAAAAAAAATGGTAGGCAGGTAGATGGATCGAATGCCTACTTTGTCTATTCTCAAGATAGGTAAGATCGAGTTGTTTACTGACCTGATTCTGCCGATTTCGAATGGTAAATCGTAGATCCCATGTTGATGTCGAACACGGTAGAGATGGAAAAAAAAAACAACAGTTCAACATCAAACGAGAAAATAGTATGCCGCCCTCCGTTACATTTCAAACAGTAGAATTTCTTTCATTGGCTGCCGTGTCCGCACAGAAAGTTCGCTACAATGGAAGCCATTTTACTGATGCTCTTGTCTTGATAGTGCATTCATTCTGTCATACGTTCACCTGCCGATCGTTTGATGTTGCTGTCCTCTTTAGCTTTGATAATATCTACCATCATCTTAATATCAAGAAGCTCTGAAATACCATAGAAGCCATCTCCAGCACTATTGAGTTAGAACAGATTGTCAGGATCTTCCCGCGTAGTCAGGAAAGAGATTTGGGTGCCCGAAGGCAATGTCTGATTGTTATTATGATGATTCTATGTGCAAATAAATAATAGATAGTGATTTCTTCATTGTTGTTTTGTCCCTGCCGGTCATACGGGATAATTAACAATTAAGGAGCAAGCAAAGGTCATTGTCGACAAAAGGGATCTTAATCTATAGTCCATTTAGAAATTGTTGCCCAAACTCAAAATCTTTTTTCTCGGAATCTATTTTGTGAATTGTTGTGAAATTGTGATTGCAGTCTTATATTTTCTCGGACCTTAAAACAATTTGTAAAAAAAATATTAATAAAGTGATCTAGTGTTGGATTTTGCTTACAAAGCGTATTAAAAAAAAAAAACCCTACTAAATGCTTTAAGGACAAACACTTAAAGGTTTTACAGTCAATCCCCCTCTCCTTTAAATAATTGGCACACTTTTAAATTTTCATTGAAAAAACAATCACGTTGTCTCACAGAGTGCGGGGATAGTCGGGCCGAAGACAAAATTGACTTTGCCAGAATATATAATAGAGCCTGTCATCCTAATGTGTGATGTATAGTACTATTAAAAATACTGTTTCGTGCACACAATTTATATAAGAAATACTCATATTCGCAAAATATGCGTTGCCTTTCGACTAATGTTTACACATTTTAAAGGTCCAGAAAAATCTGAGACTGCATGCCAAAATGACGACATTATACAAAATATTTTCTGAGAAAACTGATGTTGAGTTCGGGTATACGGTTGTGAATGGACTTTACGTAAGACTGTAAGAATCAGTGAACGTAACTAGTGTACACAGAGAACAAGTGGTGGGGTGTAACGTACACTACTACAAAGTATGATGACAGCTTTGCAATAAAGGAACAAAACAAAATCATGACGTTTTGGCTTACATGCGGCCATCTTGAGAAAACGAGAACACAAGCGGCAGTGGAATCCTATAAACTCTACTAGTTGTTCTAGAATGAACGGAACTAGTAGATCAAGGAGAAATGAAAATGGAATATGAAATTATAAAACGAAAGAGAAATATGCTACATCATAAGTGAATTTTTTTTTTAAATTAATAAAAAAAATGTAATTAAATAATGCAAGACTTAGCAGATAATCGATCCTGGAGCTCCCAATCAGTATGTAGACTCCAACCACTTGTTCCTTGATACCACCTATACCAAGCTCTTTAATTATTAGCCTTTAAGAAAAGAGAACGTTTGAAGTGCATTAGTTTAATTTTATCATTTTGTGGAAGTGTAAACATTGGTCAGATATTGTGTAGCATATAAGAATTATAAGGAAAGATATTGATGATGACAGTGAGCATTTATTAGACGATCTAACAATCTAGCATGGAAAGAGATAGCGATAGAGGAGGATAAAAAGGGGCATAACTAATGTCTGTTGTCACGATCACATTACCAATTAAAATCCAAACAATGTTAAATGAACACCCCAGACTGTTAGAAATATTCGCTTGTAAAGTGATTCTTGTGTGGTACATACTTTGATTTGATATTTACTTCGTGATAAGAAAACGAGAGAACAATGTCATTACTGGTGATCACCTCAAAGGTGATCAGTGGTTAGTGAACTGGACTGCAAAGGACAAGGTGTAGGGTTCGATCCCAACCGACGGCTTCCGGGTTCACCCAGCCTTAAATGGGTACCGGATTTTTTTCTGGGAAAGTAGAGCGGCACGGGCGTAATACCGACCACATTACCTCAAAAATCATGTGCCGGAGGTCTGTAAAATGTATGGTCACTAACACCATATTCCCTATACGCCACTTGGCGTGGCGAGGGATGCGATCTCTCTTTTCCTGTATTTTGCAAGTTGTTACCAAGTATTCCAACTTTCCTCTTCTTATGATGTGCCCGAGAAATGTTGATTGTTTCTTTCTGATGGTTTATAGGAGCTCCCTTTTTGTGTTGGCCTCTTTGAGAATTTCCTCGTTGGTCTGTTTTTAGCTGTCTACGAAACTTTCAACATTCTTCTGAGAAATCCCATCTCTGTGGCCTCTAATCGTCCTTTCATTTGTTTGTCTACTGTCCATGATTCGCTTCCATAGGTCAGAATTGGCTCTATACAGCACCGATGAACTTTCTTCCTCACTTCTACTGACATAGACATGTTGGACAAGATATTTTTCATTTTCTGAAATGCTATTTTGGCCTGAGCTATTCTGCTTTTTATTTCTGTGGCGCATCTTCCATCTGATGTTATTATTGTACCCAAGTATTTGCCGCGTTGCACTTGTTTCAGATTTGTCCTGTTTATTTTTATGCTGCATGATGGTAATGATTGTTTCCTCGATATGATAATTACTATTGTTTTCTTACTATTCAGACTGAGACCTTTCTTGTTGCTTTCTTTTACTATTATGTCTATCATTTTGTGTAGTTTATTCTCTGTCTTTGCTATTAAGACTGCCATCCGCATATCGCAAATTGTTTGTGACTGTGACTTACGTTGTGACTAAATTTCTTTCATATCTACTATTCGCATCTCATAATTTCCAATATTAGGAGAAACGGTCATCATTTTTTGGCCATGTAGTGAAAAGATAACTGCTGGAATATATTGTAACAACTAGGAAAATTGAGGAACGAAGAGATAGAGAGAAGCAAAGATGAAAAATACCAGATAGCTTAAGAGAATGGGGTTAAGGCATAAAAATGCGAAGCTGCAGTAAAGCTGAATGTGAGGAAAAATAAAAAAAATTGTATGTAAGAAGCTTTACGTGATAAGTGGACGACACAGACTAAACAACGTTTCGGCTCAATAGGCCTTCATCAGGAACAAACAAAAACATACACACACAAAACTAATAACAAAACAACCAAAACAAAGAGAATGGGCTTGGCAGAAAGTCAACAACAAAATGATAAATAACTGTCGAGATCGAAGGTTGTGGAGAGACATGATCACCTAAGCCAGCAGGCCCGGTACTTGATGATGTTGATGGCTCATCTCATAATATTTTCGCTGTGTGAAAACAAATCCGGCGACAGATTGTCTTCTATGCCTACTCTTCTACACGCTTCTCAAATCAAATAATACTCCTGGTTAATTTTGCTAATCGTGATACCCGACGATCTCTCTCTCTCTCTCTCTCTCTCTCTCTCTCTCTCTCTCTCTCTCTCTCTCTCTCTCTCTCTCTTTTGCCTCTTCCCCCCCCCCCAAAAAAAAAAAAAACCAGTTGAAAAAAATTGTACAAGTGGACTTGTATTTTAAAGCAGGACTAATGAAAATGATTGGTGGTAAGAGTGGATCACGTGATTTAGCTTAGTCTAGTCGGCAGATGGAACATTGCACTACGAACTACTTCATTGTGATCAGATCACGTTCTTCTCTGTATGAAGCACGCCCACCTTAAACTAGAGAAATCACTGAAGATAGTTTTAGTTCAGATGCACACATTTTGTACCACTGGCGAAGACCTAGTCGCCTCTTACCATAAGCGTGATGGTAGCTCTTGTCTTTTCTCTCTTGACCTAGTCGCCTCTTACCATAAGCGTGATGGTAGCTCTTGTCTTTTCTCTCTTGACCTAGTCACCTCTTACCACAAGCGTCACGGTAGCTCTAGTCTTTTCTCCCCTGACATAGTCGCCTCTTACCACAAGCGTCACGGTAGCTCTAGTCTTTTCTCCCCTGACATAGTCGCCTCTTACCACAAGAGTCACGGTAGCTCTAGTCTTTTCTCTCCTCACCCTAGTTACAAGCGTCACGGTAGCTCTAGTCTTTTCTCTCCTCACCCTAGTAGCCTCCTACCACAATCGTCACGGTAGCTCTAGTCTTTTGTCTCCTGCCCCTAGTCACCTCATACCACAATCGTGACTGTAGCGCTAGTCTTTTCTCACCTTACCCAGTCGCCTCTTACCACAATCGTGACGATAACTCTAGTCTTTTCTCACCTCACCCAGCCGCCTCTTACCACAATCGTGACGATAACTCTAGTCTTTTCTATCCTGGCCCTAGTCGCCTCATACACAATCGTGACGGTAGCGCTAGTCTTTTCTCACCTTACCCAGTCGCCTCATACCACAATCGTGACGATAACTCTAGTCTTTTCTATCCTGACCCTAGTCGCCTCTTACCACAAGTGTGACGGTAGCTCTAGTCCTTTTCTCTCCTGCCCCTAGTCAGGGCCCCGGTATCCACACGAGCGAACTCTGTGAGCATACGAGTAAGCAACAAAACCGTTAGAATAGTTATGCCCACAACAAGAAATTAAGATAAGCACAAATATAAATATATAAAATATTAAATACTTTACATGACCGCGAGATAATCTGCAGGGAACATGTAAAATAAACATATAACGACATGGAACTGCTAAACTAATAGAAAGACAAGACAAGCTACAACGATTGGGTAAAATCATTCATCAGGTACAACACACACACTATTAAAATTAATGAAATAAATTCAAGAAAACGATTGAGCAACAATTAAAACTAATGAGACCAGTTGAATAACTAATAATAAAAGTATTGATTTATTTTGAGCTTGTATATTTATTCAACTGTATTGATTAGCTGGGACACCAAGACGCCCATTCAGCGGCCAGCGAGTGACTGCTTGCATCAGAATTGGAGAATACCACAGCTGATCAAGATTCTGCACCCCACCTGCTTGCGGTGCCCCAGGAAACAAACTATCCAAGCTGGCCAAGCGAGTATGGATTAAAGAGAGAAGGCAACTCGGTATTCAAAAATGCTGCGCTGAAGTCGGATCTGTTGGGCCGAAAGGCGCAAGTAATCCAAAAAATAACGCTTCTACGCCCAATTAACGTCATTTAAGCGGGTATGAGGAAAAGGGATTACACATTCCTTTAGTAGTCATCGGATAAACGCCAGAGAGAGAATAGATGGAAAGTATGGCGGACAGGCGTTATACTGACTACACCGTCCTGAAATATTCCGATGTTCACTAAAACTGTCAACACTAACACCATATATCCGTAACGCCTCCCTAACTTATATTGTTTGTATACGTCACAGTATACTATCTCAATTGCTGGTTTTTCCAGATTATTTTATTTCCGATTGTTCTGACAGCGACTGTCACTTAAATGGATTCTAGCAAGAGTTGGCCTGCAAGTGGCAGCAAGCATATCGAATTACTCTCCGTGTTTTTGAAGCGCATGTATTTTTGACACGGAGATATACGATTGCATACGTGTGGTACTTGGTGGAATGAATATTTTTTGATTTTATTATTTTCTTGATTGTGACACTCATGTAACGTTGCGAGTAGATTTAATAATTTCAGATTTAATTATTTGAAATACATTTTTGATGTGAAGGAAAAGGCATTGCGTGGTTGAATTAATCTATTGCTTGCTTTCGCTCGCCCGATGACTAAAGGAGTACACCTTTGTCATCCGCCCTTAAAAGGACGTTAAGTGGGCGTATCTGATTTTGTGTTGTGGTTTGCACTGTAACTGTGATATTTGCATCTTTCGGCCCAACACATCCGACTTCAGCACGATTAATTGTTGAAGGCACAGTGTGACAATCTTCGCTCTAACTTTGGAAACCTATCATCATAAGTATTTATCTGATGGCGTAGGTGATCATGTCTCGCCACAACTTTCTATCTCAACTATTTTCGTATCAACTCTTTTGTTGACTTCGCTCCGAACCACTCTTTTAAATTCTTGTAATTTTTATTTTTTCCTTAACTTCTCTTTATCTCTTCTCCCCTCAATTGTTTTCCTGTTATAACTATGTATTTCAGTTGTTCTGTTCTCGTAACATGACTCAATATGGTGATGGTTTCATCCTGATATTGGGTGTAATTTTTTTAAAAATGTGTTTTGGTCTCTTTTAGAACGTCTTCATTACTCTTTAAGCTGTCCTCTGTCTTCTCAACATTCTTCCGTAAAACAACATTTATGTGGCCTCTTATAATTTTCTTTGTCTTCTGTTCGATTGTCCAAATTTCGCTTCCATAATTGACTGGTCCATACAATAAGAATAACTTATATTGACAAAGGGTTGTTGCGTAATGTTGTTTTAATCAGGCATTGGAAAACAAATACTTGGTATATTAATTTGTTCGCATTCGTTCTTATTGGGGCTTAATGACTAATTCTGTCGCCATTTCTATTCTACCTTTCACCAGTGAGGTCACTAATGATTTTTGTCAGATTCCAGATTCGTCGCCAAAAGATTTTTTCATCTCCCGATAATTTCTTCCATTTTTATTTTATGTTTGGAACTCTCTCTCTCTCTCTCTCTCTCTCTCTCTCTCTATCTCTCTCTCTATCTCTCTCTCTCTCTCTCTATATATATATATATATATATATACATGTATATATATATATATATATATATATATATATATATATATATATATATATATATACCCATATTTCGTCTTCTCCTGTTTCCTCTTTTTTTTTCCCGCCGGCCCCTTCTTCTTTCCCCTTCCTCCTTTTTTTTTCTTTCTTCCCCCTTGCTAGTTTATTTAACCTCATATGCTATGACATAATATTAAAGCCATAATAATTTCGAGAATTAGGAAGATTGGTAAATCTTGTATGTATTTTGAAAAGAGTAAATAGGGGACTGGTTGGTCTCGAGGCAAGACGCCGGCCGAGAGAGAGAGAGAGAGAGAGGTTGTGGGTTCAAATCTCGGCTTCATCAGTTGGGATTTAAATATATGATTTCTCTCTGCGGCAACCACTCCTAGGTCTCAGCAGCGAGGCCCGGCTTGAAACGTCAATTACTCATCGACAGAAAAAATATGAGTACCTCCGAAGACGGAGCTTGTGCGGCGAGGGACCCCACAGCACACAGCTGCCAGGGAAAAAAAAACGGATTAACACGCAAAATTCAGTTCTTAGTATCTAGGGACTTCGTCAGAGGTAATAAGTAAGAATTGACCATTGGCTTCTTCCATACTTTTGGACTTCGCGCTAAAATCAGAGCAGTAACATGAGTCTACTGCGACATGTTAACTGTCATTGTATGATGTAATGTGGCTAAACTAAAGTAAGCAATGGTATATGTGAACGAACACTTCACACAATTACGCCATGATGTATGCTGTTGGGCAGTCTTTACCCTTTTTAGTTTCGTAGCAAATAAATTCATTCACGGTCATCACAGGTAACATGTTAGATTTGATGACATTTGAACCCCACCTCTCGCTACCGCCTCGGAAATAGAATCCTGATCACACATGTAAGTTGAAGCGTGTTGAGTGTTGACATTTCCTCGTATCGAGTTTATATAGAAATGGGTAACAGCGGATGAAATTACCTACACATTTGTCATGTGACATCCCCAGAGTGTGTGTGACGTAACTTATAATAATTGTTCGGGCAAATGTCGAATGTTGGAATAATTGGTGCATATTTTTCCAACTGTTACAAGCGTTCGTATAACAACGATTTCGTGAAGTATGGTTTCCATTTGTTTGACCGGTTGTACAGCCTTGGATAACGCATGGGCTAAGATCGTTCAGTCGACCCATAGCTATCATCATCATGTGCCATATCGGTTGGCATATGCGATATTGTTATTCCATAATTCTCTATTGACAGTGCCTCGTATTAATTATGTTGTTGATTGTTTCCTCTGCCATGACAAAGCAGTCTAGTATTTTCTCTCTATGTCGTCCGCGATCTCTCTTTCCCTGTACTTTGCCAGTTGTAACCGAGTATTCCAACTCTCCTCTTCTCATGATGTGCCCGGAAAATGTTGCTTGTTACTTTCTGTTTACAGTAGTTTAAAGGAGCTCCCTATTTGTGTTGAATTTTCTCATTGGTCTGTTTAGCTGTCCAGCAACTTTCAAAATTCTTGTGAGAAATCCCATCTCTGTGGCCTCTAACTGTCTTTTCGTTTGTTTGTCTACTCTCCACGATATAGCTATGGTCCGTTCTTACTTACTCTACCTACAAACGATGGGTGTAGAAACAATTGTCTGGCAAAGTAGGACGGAATCACAGTAGGACGGCAAACCTTAAGGCATCGTGCTGAGTCGGATGTGTTTGATCGGAAGGCGCAAATATCTTTGCTTGCAGTAAATCACTACGCAACTTAATTTACACACACGTAACACCAACAATTTTCAATGGAGCATTTCTTGATGCCGTGTTGCTTTCCTTCGATCTCTGCCTCGCTTGGCCAGACTTGTTACGGTAATGGCAAGGGAGGGAACAGTGGTTCCCAGGCCCGATCCATTTATTGATAGCTTCTTACGGTCACTGGATACTAAAAATCAGTACCTGTCCTGTTGAGTTCAGGAGGGGTCAGGAACCGTTATAAGTAGTCTGTTTTGTAAATAAAGTGTTACATTTCTCATTGTATGTAGACTCAATTCCTCTTGTTACATTTCTCATTGTATGTAGACTCAATTCCTCTTGTTACATTTCTCATTGTATGTAGTCTCAATTCCTCTTGTTACATTTCTCATTGTATGTAGACTCAATCCCTCTTGTTACATTTCTCATTGTATGTAGACTCAATCCCTCTTGTTACATTTCTCATTGTATGTAGACTCAATCCCTCTTGTTACATTTCTCATTGCATGTAGACTCAATTAAATTTTCATTACAGAAATATAGAATATAGGTCTAAATAAAACGTCTTTTGAAACAACGTTTTTTCCATATTTTTTTAGTAAACTAAAGATAGTTAGATCGTAAAGATCGCATGTGAGACCTTAGCGATCAAACACTATCTCTTCTTCCTCTCCCCCCATTCCTACATTCTCTCTCTCTTCTCCCCCTACATTCTCTATCTCTTCTTCCCCCCCCCCATTCTACATTCTCTATCTCACCTCCCTCCCTCCATTCCAATATTCTCTTTCTCTTCTATCTCTCACCCCCCCCCCCATTCCCACCCACAACCACCTCCTCTCTCGCTATCTACAAATGTGCTACACTATATCTCCTCGTCTCGGGACGGCATTCTCCACTCCAATCTCTAATATTTATCTTCGTGGCCAAGGTGTGCGAGTGCAGGTAAAACTAAATTAGATTTCTAGTATTGGCTCTGTTTTGTTGATATTTCTTGGAGTATATCAGACGCTTTACAAGATCGCTCGACCGGATTCCTTGCATGCACCTATTCCTGTATCGCGTATTCAATACTGCAAATGTTTGTATTTGTGTGTCTTTCTTTCTATTTGACAAGTCACACGAGATTATTGTATCTAATTTCCACCATACATCGTGACATATAATTTTGATATTGTCCAGACCGGTGGTTACCAACCTGTTGTATACGTTACCTCCAAGGGTACGAACCAGGACTTTTAGGGAACGTGGAAAGGTCCCAATGGTGTGGGTAAAGACTTATAAATGCAGTGTAAACAAGACACAGTAATTAGCCTAGTATTATGGCATATAAATGTATTAATTAGTAGCTATGAGTTAGGGTTATATCCATGCCTTAAGCCATATGCGTAATCATCACCACCTACGTCTTAAGCCTGCCCGCTGAGGGGGTTTTCCCGACAGCGCCCAATCCATGTGACGTCGTGAGCTATGCGAGCTGTAGACACCTGACGTCGTTTTATCCACAGTTCGCAATGCTGAAAACGTCACAAGCATTGGGCGTTTTCGAGAAATCCCTTTCCGCTGGCAGGTTTTTTAGGTGACGATGACGTAATAAAGTGGTGTTTGTTTAGTGACCTGCGGCACATCGATGGAATGAGTAGCCGTCTATAAAAGAATGAGTAGTCGTCTGCAGAGGGATGAGTAGTCGTCTACAGAGGGATGAGTAGTCGTCTACAGAGGGATGAGTAGTCGTCTACAGAGGATGAGTAGTCGTCTACAGAGGGATGAGTAGTCGTCCTTAGAGGGATGAGTAGTCGTCTACAGAGTAATGAGTAGTCGTCTACAGAGGGATGAGTAGTCGTCTACAGAGGGATGAGTAGTCGTCTACAGAGGGATGAGTAGTCGTCTATAAAGGAATGAGTAGTCGTCTACAGAGGGATGAGTAGTCGTCTATAAAGGGATGAGTAGTCGTCTACAGAGGGATGAGTAGTCGTCTATAAAGGAATGAGTAGTCGTCTACAGAGGGATGAGTTGTCGTCTACAGAGGGATGAGTAGTCGTCTATAGAGGGATGAGTAGTCGTCTACAGAGGGATGAGTAGTCGTCTACACAGGGATGAGTAGTCGTCTACACAGGGGATGAGTAGTCGTCTACACAGGGATGAGTAGTCGTCTACACAGGGATGAGTAGTCGTTTACACAGGGATGAGTAGTCGTCTACACAGGGATGAGTAGTCGTCTACACAGGGATGAGTAGTCGTCTACACAGGGATGAGTAGTCGTCTACACAGGGATGAGTAGTCGTCTACACAGGGATGAGTAGTCGTCAATAAAGAATGAGTAGTCTATAGAGGAATGAGTAGTCGTCTACAGAGGGATGAGTAGTCTTCTACACAGGGATGAGTAGTCGTCTACAGAGAATGAGTAGTCGTCAATAAAGGAATGAGTAGTCGTCTACAGAGGGATGAGTAGTCAATAAACGAATGAGTAGTCTATAGAGGAATGAGTAGTCGTCAATAAAGGAATGAGTAGTCTATAGAGGAATGAGTAGTCGTCTACAGAGGGATGAGTAGTCGTCTACAGAGGGATGAGTAGTCGTCTACAGAGGGATGAGTAGTCGTCTACACAGGGATGAGTAGTCGTCTACAGAGGAATGAGTAGTCGTCAATAAAGGAATGGGTAGTCTATAGAGGAATGAGTAGCCGTCTACAGAGGGATGAGTAGTCGTCTACAGAGGGATGAGTAGTCGTCAATAAAGGAATGAGTAGTCTATAGAGGAATGAGTAGTCGTCAATAAAGGAATGAGTAGTCTATAGAGGAATGAGTAGTCGTCTACAGAGGGATGAGTAGTCTTCTACAGAGGGATAAGTAGTCGTCAATACCGGAATGAGTAGTCGTCTACAGAGGGATGAGTAGTCGTCTAAGAGGATGAGTAGTCGTCAATAAATGAATGAGTAGTCCTATAGAGGAATGAGTAGTCGTCAATAATGAATGAGTAGTCTATAGAGGAATGAGAAGTCGTCTACAGAGGGATGAGTAGTCGTCAATAAAGGAATGAGTAGTCTATAGAGGAATGAGTAGTCGTCAATAAAGGAATGAGTAGTCTATAGAGGAATGAGTAGTCGTCTTCACCATCCACCATTAAAAGGACGTTCCGAATGCGTAGATGCCGTGGGCTGTGGTTTGCAGCTAGGCTGTGTGATATTTGCGCCTTTCGGCCCAACACTTCCGACCGACTTCGGCGTGTAATTTTTGAGCACCGGTTGCCAACCCTCGTTGATTGCTTGACCAGACTGGATAGTCTGTTATCAGGAGTACCGGTGAGAGGTGTAGCAGGCAGGGTCTTGATCAGCTGTGAAAGCCGCTGACCACACACAGTTCAATTGCTGAGTGGGCGTGTACGTCCTCACACCCCGAACCCCCCCCCCCCCCCCCAAAAAAAAAAAAAAAAAAAAAAAAAATCAAAATTGGGCTACTTATTTGCGGTTACAAAATATAATCTTCAAATAACTAAGACTATTTTAATTACAAACAACTAATAGGCAGAATAATGTTAATTGGAGTCAAGTGAACACAATGTGATGAGAACCACTTTCCCATCCAGTTTGTAGTATTTTATTAGTTAGTAGAATCAACGCTCATTAACTTTTGGGTAACCTAACGTGCCCAGTCTTTTTCAATAGAGAGCGGGAAATGTGCAAATTGTTGGTTTCGTTAGCTCACTGGTGAGGCACGCCCTATCTTCTAGTCAGTTGTTCAAGTTTTCATTCTACATATACTGTGGTTGTCATCACTTAAGTACACGTTCACCAGCGTGTGGGTCTCCACCGTATAGGGGTCGCCAAGTGTGTGTGGGGTGGGGGGTTAATTAATTGTCATTATTTTGTACATGAAATTTCACCATGAAATATTGACTATTATTTGAACAGAAGGTCGCAGGTTACTTGACTGTTATAGACAGGTAAAGTGGTTTGAAAAATGTTGAGGAAACACGGGAATGCCGTGTTTGTTTTAGATTGTTCATTTATGAGTGGCCTCATTGTGTCTTCTCTCTGTCCGCTGTACATGTATCCACTATGGTAGAGATGCCAGATTTTTGTCAGGAAAAAAAATAAAAGAAGATTTCCCGGTTTTCTTTTATTTAGGAAAAAATAGGAAGATTTTCACGATTTATTATCTTAAACAAGTTATGGTACTTTATGTTATGGCTCTAGAACTTTACTTGATTGTAATGTTCTACTTCTACTAGTGCTTCTGCTAGTACTCTGCTGCTACTACTACTACTACCACCGCCGCTGCTGCCACCACATTAATAACTAATTAATGCTATCCGCTACCAGATCCTATTGAAACCGATTAAGAAAGGCATTGTGATAATATTTTAAAAAATACACTTTCTGATTTTGTAACAGCGAATAGAGCATTGTCAGTTTTACATTAATTACATGTCACTTCTTATTATTAGAAATTGAAATTTCCGAGCGAGACAAAAACAAATGGTATGTGAGGAATAGGCAAATAATTGCAGTGCTGTGGTAAAGCTAGTAGCAGGGAGAAGGTGGTTTGTAACATACACTCCTACAAAGTATGGTGACAGCTTTATATACAAGAAATAATACACATTATTGATGTTTCGGCCTACATGCGGCCATCTTCAGAAAACAAGGACACAAAATGAAGGTATACTCTTCTACGTGTAATGAATGAAGTAGTAGAGTATATCTTCATTTCCATGTCTAATTGTGTTGTCCTTTTTTCGGAAGAATGCGTATAGGCCGAAACGTCATATATTTTGTATTGTCTTTTTTGTAGTTGTTGTAAAGCTGTCACCATACTTGGTAGGAGTGTATGCTACACCCACCACTTGCTTCCCACAATGGTTTACGTTTACAGAACTGTGAGAGAATCCACAATCAAAGAGCAGAAACAAATAGAGAACAGTAGACAGCCCGAACTAGGATCAAATCCGTACTCGACGAAACAACGCCATGCCACTGGAAGCCTGCATTGCAACTCACTGCCAAGTAAACAACCGGAAAAGATTGCTATCACTTGCGATGACAGTTCTCAGCAAAACGTTGCGTTGAGGAGAACGGGTTTGATCCTTGTTTTTGCTGTCTATTGTTCTTTGTATTTGTTGCTGTTTATGGAGTTTTCCCCCTCACTAAGTACTATAAGTATGAGGGAAGTAAGGAAGAATAGTGACACTGTGACCTTCCAGGCATGTCGTAAGAGGCGACTAAGGAGGTTGATCGATGGCTTGACAAGCTATCATTGTAAAAAAAAGTATTGTTATGGAAACAGAGCCATAGATTTTAGAAGCAGTGATTTCTGCAATATGTGCCATTTTGGCACGCAAGGTTTCTGTTTTTGACATTGTGGTTCTGTCCTATGTGCCGTCTTCGGCTGGAAAGGACAATAGATAGATAAGTACTGTAAACATACCATTGTCCCTTATTTGTTTGTCTGAACTATCTTCATTATTTCCTTGTATTGGAAGCGTAGTTAGGACAGTAGATCCCATACAACTGTCTTTCACGCAATCCTACAAGCCCCACTCTGATCTCTCGCTCCCCCTCACCAGCAATTAATGCCGGTCTGTCTAAATTCTTTCCTAAAATTCCTTGTGTATGTGTGGCTGCTTTGTCTGTGCCTGTATAGAATGTAACAGGATATTATTAAAACTGATTATGCAAGTTATTATCATAATGGGATCACAGTTTACTTGGCTATTAACAAGTGGGTCGCTACTCAAAAAAGAGTTGGCAAGAATCGACAGTTTTGATTTGTTTTATTTTATTATCTGTGTATTTATATCTGTAAATCATCTCTGAAAGACTTCTCCGTATGTAAAAATGACTGGGAACATCTGGCAAGTAATCGCACATCATGGAGAACTTGTATAAGGAACGGTATAACATCATTTGAGACTGTGCCAAGGCAAAACTTAGAAGAGAATAAACTCATGAAAAGGATGGAAAACCCTGTGGATCAGCGAGCCTGACTTGTTCATTATGTGACCGCGTGTGTTTGTTAAACATTGGTAGAATTAGCCACGAGAGAAGCTGTTCGGCAAAAACAAAACCTCAAAAAATACACAATAGCTTCCACTAGACCGCCTGACAAGACGAAAAGGGCCATATATATATATATATATTATCTATGTTTATTTCTTCTGACATTGGTGAAAAATAATTAAAAAATATACTAAGATCTAGACGAATAATCATCATCATCAAGTACCAAGTCTGCTGGCGTAGTTGAAAATGTCTCTCCACAACTTTCGATCACATTTATTTATCATTTCTGTTGTTGACCTTCTGCCAAGCCATTCTTTTAGACGAATAACACCAGGGCTAACAACTAAGAGTAGCAAAATTTTATATTTTCTCAACATTTCCGTATGATGCAAAAACATGAGCATTCGACAATAAAACAACAGAAAATTGAAGCTCTTGAAATTTGAATCTATATTAGTATAGGAAGAAGTGGATGAAAAGAAAAGAAAACAAAACAAAT
Source organism: Megaustenia siamemsis (assembly GCA_032433765.1). NCBI lineage: Eukaryota > Metazoa > Mollusca > Gastropoda > Stylommatophora > Ariophantidae > Megaustenia > Megaustenia siamemsis. The sequence continues at coordinate 56,994,948 of JAVIAB010000108.1, forward strand.
GATGAAGTCTTAAATCAACTAAAAATCAAAAGAGAGCAATTAAACACAATTCAAACAAGACAAATGAGATTTTTGGGGCATGTTAAAAGACACATCAAACTACTAAAAGTAATCTTGGAAGGGAAAATACAAGGTAAAGTGGAAGTCTAAGACTAACTTGGATAATTAACATCAAAAGATGGACAAGTCATCGTATGACAACCTGAACTATTAAGCCAAAGACAGCGGAATGTCGCTCCAAGGTAGCCAACCTTCGATGCGGAGACGACACTCAGTGATGATGTTTATTAACTAATTATTAAAAAAAAAAAAAAAAAAGTAAAGACGAGTGAATTTGAGATCTGTCGACCTTTCTTCTTTGGTTTTGCTTCTCCCTTGCATGCTATGTGACAACGTTAACCTGTTCCCATGAATATGGTATATTCATTTTTTACTACATCGAAATCCCTGGATTAGCATTTGCCTTAATCCTTCTTTTAACCTATCATGTTAACACGAGCTACAAGCCTTCCTGATGTGCTGGCGAATTTTGATTCCCCCTTTCAAAAGGCCTGCCTGTCATAGTTTTACGTTCTCGCACTGGAAGACACGACAGTATTATAAATGACTTTAAACACAGACCTGTCTAGGTGTCTTTTTACAATATTTAACGTTTGACACATTTTACCTGTGTAGCTAGCTAGGTAAGGCACGATTACGGCCGGTGCGTTTGCTCAGATGTAGTCAGACAGGTTGGTGTTTATGCAGTGTCCACGTAAGCGTTTATTGTGATTTATGTGTGTTTAGTACAAGCCGGATTAGGAATTAGTAGTAGTCACTTTCGTTGATAGAAGGGAGTACTTGTGTAGCACATCGTTGACAGTTTGAAGTACTTGTGTAGCACATAGTTGACAGTTTGAAGTACTTGTGTAGCACATCGTTCACAGTTTGAAGTACTTGTGTAGCACATCGTTGACAGTTTGAAGAGTACTTGTGTAGCACATCGTTGACAGTTTGAAGTACTTGTGCAGCACATCGTTGACAGTTTGAAGTACTTGTGTAGCACATCGTTGACAGTTTGAAGTACTTGTGTAGCATATCGTTCACAGTTTAAAGTACTTATGTAGTAAGCACAGCAGTTAAGAATAAACAATTAACTCGATAAGCATACTACATGTAGCCATCTGTTTAAGAGGTGGCATAAATACTTATGGGCCTGTCTGGATTGCTATATCATTTATTTCAAACAGTAAACTTCTACTGAGTGCTGCTAAATACTGTTTTAATTGTAGTTCTTCCTGTGATTTTTATTTATGCCCCCCCACCCCGCCCTTGTGTGAGTAAGTGTTGGTCAATCACTCACCAGTTTGTGTTGCATTATCTATCATGTTTCCATTCAAAGAGTGGATTCGACCAAACCATATTACTCAAGTGTATTCAACAACAAAAATGTAAACTCGTATTGTAATACATTCCACCAAATGTAATTTGGGTGCTTTACATTACATTACTTAGTGCTTGCTATTTATAGCGGTGCACGAACGCAGTTGTGTGTAGAGGAATTTTATTATTTTGTTTTTGGCCGGGTTTTTTTTTTTGGGGGGGGGGCAAGGGGTGTTTAAAGGCTAAATAATTAAAATTGATAATATGTTGGCCATGTGCTGAGACAACAAAAGAAAGGAACATGGTAATGTGCTGAGACAACAAAAGAAAGGAACATGGTAATGTGCTGAGACAACAAAAGAAAGGAACATGGTAATGTGCTGAGACAACAAAAGAAAGGAACATGGTAATGTGCTGAGACAACAAAAGATAGGAACATGGTAATGTGCTGAGATAACAAAAGAAAGGAACATGGTAATGTGCTGAGATAACAAAAGAAAGGAACATGGTCATGTGCTGAGACAACAAAAGAAAGGAACATGGTCATGTGCTGAGACAAAAGAAGGCGATCATATATTGGTAATGTGCTGGGACAACAAGAAAAGAACATGGTCATATGTTGGTCATGTGCTGAGACAACAAGAAAATTACATGGTCATATATTGGCAATGTGCTGAGACAACAAGAAAATTACATGGTCATATGTTGGCAATGTGCTGAGACAACAAGAAAAGAAAAGGTCATATGTTGGTCATGTACTGAGACAAGAGAAGAAGGTGGTCAAATGTTGGTCATGTGGTGAAAATAGACAACAAGAGTATCTCAAAGCTGGCCCTCAAATGGATACTAGAGGGTAACAGAAAAAAGAGTTCGACCTAGAAAAACACTAACAAGAATACGAGCGACAGGCAACAACAGCAGGCATCAGCTCCCTCGCCAAAATTGAGCTCGCCCAGAACAGAAAAGTGTACTTAAACCTATGCTCGATTATAAAAAAACAGAAGAAGTTTAGAATTTCAGCACTAGTCTTCTGCTCGAATGCACGAGATAGACAGACAGACAAATAAACAGACCGGATTTTTTGTTGTTTTTTTGTTGGGGGGGGGGGTTGCAGGGCTGTTTAGGGGTTAAAATCAGACAGAGTAGAACTAACGTTCCGTTGATAGTGTTAACTCCAGTAACCTAATACTGTCGATTTGTTCCCCGTTGATAGTGTTAACTCCAGTAACCTAATACTGTCGATTTGTTCCCCGTTGATAGTGTTAACTCCAGTAACCTAATACTGTCGATTTGTTCCCCGTTGATAGTGTTAACTCCAGTAACCTAATACTGTCGATTTGTTCCCCGTTGATAGTGTTAACTCCAGTAACCTAATACTGTCGATTTGTTCCCCGTTGGACTTCAGTTACCACTGTAGTAAATATAAGCGGGTAGGGCGAATTTAAGAAGGTGAAATAAATGCACAGCAAAGAATCCCATTGGTTCCGAAACTTGAGCATATACGTTTACTTAAGTGAGCAAGCGCTACCAAAAGTAAAACAAACAAATATTAGCCCAAAGTCCCTTGATAATAGAACAGATGATAATTTATAATGCTGATGTTGTTGTGCTACCAATATCAGTCCTGCGCCCTAGATGCAGGAACAATAAGAAAAATAACCTCTACTGAGATGAAATGCGTTAGACGAATGACAAGAAACAGTCTGAGAGATAAGATCAGAAATGAAGAACTGAGAAAAAGCTAGGAATACCCCCGCCGTAGAATATATATATATGTATATAAGAAACAACAGATACGATGGCATGGCCACGTGACAAGGCAGAAAGATCAAAACACAACACAACAGCTTTCATAAACGTTGCGAGGACACAAAGGGGCGAAAAAAGATGCGATGGACACGAAACATAACGCAGGAGAGGCCGAAAGAGAGCAAAAGATCGATGGAAATATTAGAAGCACTAGGAAACATAACAGCAGGAGAGGCCGGAACAGAAGAGCAAAAGACCGCAAATTATATCTCCCCTCGACGCTGAAAGGTAATGAGGAGGACGCAACGAAGAAGATGTCAGAAAATAGCCACAAATTGAAAGCTTATGTTAGTTTCACAGTTCTGGTAATGAAAGATATAACACTTGTGGAAAGAATGCTTCTTCCCATCCAGGCTTGCCTTACTGGAAGAGGCGACATATACAGAAACCCTTTTAATCGATAGGGGAGATGCAAATCATCCTCAGGATATGCAGTTTATATTATGTCCTGTCTCTCTGTCTGTCTTATTTATTTTTCTATCCATCTGACTGTCTGTCTAACTATCTTGAGTTTGGGAGTATAAAAATAGATATATTCATCTGACTGCCTGTCTAACTATCTTGAGTTTGGGAGCATAAAAATAGATATATTCATCTGACTGCCTGTCTAACTATCTTGAGTTTGGGAGCATAAAAATAGATATATTCATCTGACTGCCTGTCTAACTATCTTGAGTTTGGGAGCATAAAAATAGATATATCCATCTGACTGCCTGTCTAACTATCTTGAGTTTGGGAGCATAAAAATAGATAGTCCTTGAGTTTGACAGTACATGAGATTTGACTTTGAGTGGAAGGTAGAAGAATTATGGAGTCTTGAGTCGACAGTGCTTGTAGTTTATTTTTATTATTATTACTTTTTAACCGATGCCTGGTACTTGTAAAAATGCGGAGTTTATTAAGTTCTCTCTGGCAACAGAGTTGAGAGCTCTCGTTGACCCACAGTTGACTACGTGAGGCTAGATTGGCAGCAGCTGATCCAGGACCTACTCATCTCTTAGGGGTGATCCTGGAAACAGACTAACCAGTCTGGCAAAGCGAGTAGTGATCAAAGATGAAAGTCAACCCGATAGTCAAAATGCACGGCTGAAGTCGGATGTTTGGGCGATAGACGCAAATATCACAGCCTAGCTGTAAGCCACGACACGACGCATCTATTGCCACCCAATGCCCTTTTAAGGCGGATGACGACGACGACAATTCATTCCTTTAGTAGTCATCAGGTTGATGTCAGAAATAAGGGAAAGAAAAAAAGAAAGAATTATGAAGGAAGGAGGGAAAAAAGAAAGAGAGAGAGAGAGAGAAAGAAAAGAAACAAAGATGTGTAATGCATAGAAATGTAAGGTTGAGTCAGACACAAGAAATCCGATGGTCCCAGCCCCACACATGTAGGTAATATATACAAAGTGGGTGACATTCATATCTGTACGTTCTATATACTCGTAGTTTCATTTGAGATCAGCTGCAAGCTAACTCGAGCCCTCGTCTAAACATAGTGACTACACATGTCTGTGTCATCGATGTAAAGGACTTTAATCAAGGTGCAGCGTGTGTTGTGTTGCGTATCCCACACCATCAGTTATCTTTATTTCATATAACTTACCATTTTGTGTTATCTACGAAGTGTTTTGTTATCTCAAGCTTTGCAAAACAGATTGCTGATTATATATCACAGCTGTTTGTCACTGAGATTTTAGTTGATATGTTAATGTATGTCTTTCCGGAAATCTAAAATACACATCTCTCTCTCTCTATATATTATACTATTTATTAGAATAATCTTTATCTTAACATCTACAAACTTTTTAAATTGAAAATTTCGTCCATTAAAACGCTGAAAATTGACCAATCTCTTTTAGTTACGAGCATTACTCTCCTAAAAATAATATTCATTCAGAAATGTTGACTTTAGCTAAAACAATTACAGTCGAGTCTGGATAAGTAGAACTCGCAGGGCCTAATGAAATTGTTTCTACTTATCAGAATTCTACTTATCCAGACTGCACATAATATGTATACACTGCGTGTAGTACTGTACATGGACATTGATTAAAACAAATGTACTGCCTAGGAAATACCTTCACTGCGACTCTTAACATTATCAGCAATGTGGATACAAGAAAGGCAAAAAAGAGAACAGAACATTTTAACTAATGAAAATTCACAACTTAATTAAGAAAAAGCAAGTAAAAAAGCTTCATAATATCAAAACAAATAACACCAGAGCTAAAACTAAGAACAGCAAAATGTTACATCTTCTCAATATTCCTATATGGTGCTGAAACATGGACATTAGACAAGAAAACAGAACAGAGAATTGAAGCCTTGAAATGTGGATATATAGAAGAATAGGTAGAATTGATCGAAGGAAAAGAAAACAAACGACAAAGTCTTAAAACAACTAAAAATGAAAAGAGAACTTCTGAACACAATTAGAACAAGACAATGCGATTCTTAGGCCATGTTAAAAGACACAACAGCTACTGAAAGTGATCCTGGAGGGGAAAATACAAGGTAAAAGAGGTAGAGGCAGACCAAGATTAACATGGACGAGTAACATCAAAAGATGGACAAATCAACCGATGACAACCTGCACCATCAAAGCAAGAGATAGAGCAAAAATGGCGCTCCATGTAGCCAACTTCGTTGCGGAGACGGCACTCAATGATGATGATGAATATCAGGGCTTGAAAGAGTGGCACTGGTAAAAACATCATTATCAATGTTCACAAACTCCCCTGGTTCAACTCTTGAAAATTCACAAATTATTTAAAGAAAAAGTCTGTGATTTCCTTTGCTTCTTGGCTTGTAAAAAACGTCTATTCATTGGCCTGTTGAAGGGCAAAAAATGGTGTGTTAAATCATCTGGACATCAGTTTGCATCATGTAAATGTTAATTTTGTCGATACATGCCAAAACATCTGACTGTGATACAGGTTGTGTTTGTAGCCCACAGTCATCCTCATCATCAGAGTCGAGGTTCGAATTGGTCTGTTGATTGAATGGTTGCATGCATAGCTTCATAATATCAGAGCTTTAAAGAGGGGCACTGGTAAAAACATCATTATCAATGTTCACAAACTCCTCTGGTTCAATATTTAGCTCTTTATACAACCTAGCAAGTAATGGCTCCACTGAAATATCAGTACATGTATCATGACTCTCATTGCTCGTTAATGAACTCTCATTTACTGGGACATCTACTGCAGGTAAGAAGCCAGCTTGTCTAAAGCAGTTTGCAATAGTTGCAGGCAAAACTCTGTCCATGAAGATTGCAATAGTTGCAGGCAAAACTCTGTCCCATGAAGATTTTAACATTCAAATAGCATCAAGGAGGGTGATCTTGAAACCATCAGAACTGAGGTCAGTATCCATATGACCTACAAGTTTTGACAACATTGTAGATTTATAATACACTTTAAGGTTTTAAATTATACCTTGATCACACGGCTGAAGTGTTGATGTGGCATTAGGCGGTAGAAACAAAAGTTCTGTTGCTTTCAATTGTTTATTCTTGTGTGGGCTGAACAATTGTCAACAACTCAAAGAACTTTCTTTGTTACGGAACATTGAAGAATCAAATTCCTGTAGCCACTCACTGGAAAAGTTCTGATGTCATCCATGACTTACAATTGGCTCTGTAGTCCACACACAGAAAATGTTTTATCAGGTAACAGTCTCCAAAATAAGCCGGTTTCATCAGCATTAAACACATCAGCACAATTGTATTTAGCCAATGCAGGTTTAAGCACATTTCTGTCCATGAATGAGTTGCTTCATCAACTGATTGTCTCTCTCCACACATACTTTTGTATGTTATAGAATGTCGCTTTTTGAAAACGATCCAGCCAGCCAGCACTACATTTCCAGTCTGTCTGACCTCCAAGACGTGAAAACTCCTCTGCTTTTGCCATCATTAATGGCCCATTTATGGGTACATTTGGCGACCTTAGCACAGTGAACCATTTTAAAAGAGCAGTGTCTATACAATCATTTAGTAGCTGTTCTAGCACGTTGTCTGTCACTATTGATTTTATTTTCGGAAAAACATTTTCTATAGCGGTCTTTATTTTTTTTAAATGCCCGACAGTGTTGATTTAGGAATGCCATATTCTCTAGCTATATCTACTTTTTTCTTCCCACTATGTTCGACCACTTCTAATAGCTCAATCTTTCTTTTTAAAGATACAGAGGTAAGCTTTTTACTGCAAGTCGCCATTGCTGTTATTTAGGAAGTTATTGTAGGTGCGGGATTTCACGTTGTTTTCCGGGGTGAATACAATTAATTATTTCACAATTTTTTTTTTTTTTTTAATTAGTCAAAATGAACAGTTCGACTTAAACATCAACTTTTATATAGACGGTATTAATTTTAGGTTTTGACTTATCCGAAAATTCGGGTTATCCGAGTTCGACTTAACAGAAGTATTAATACAAGGTAAAGAAGGAAAATTGCCGGGACTCAGCCATCAGTTCGGCTTAAGCGAAATTCGTCTTATCCGAGGTCGTCTTAAGTGGACTCGACTGTATACGAGTACTTATTTTTGTTTATTGACTGAAACACATTGAAACCACTTCCATAAAAATCTCGTTTAAAATAATGGGGGGAATGTACTATGCTCCGGACATAAGCACTCTAATTTGCTGCAACATTTACAAGATTATAACTGTAATGATACTTTTATGTTAACAGACTGAAGGCTTAAAAAAAATATAACTTGTTCATTTTCAATAATTTTTTTTTTATAAGGCTAAGGAGCATCCCTAAAAAGAATCCATAATTCTATTTCCAATAGAATTCAAAAGAATACAAAATTAAAACAACAAGTGTTTGTACATTTATATTTTATGTCATTCACTACTTCAGTAAGTAAAAAAAAAAAATTTAAAAAAGCTCCGTCACGTCAAGTGGCGTATAGATGGTGTTAGTGACCATAATTTTTACAGACCTTCAGCACATGATTGTTGGGTAATGTGTTCGGTATTACGCCCGTGCCCCTTTACTTTCCAAGAAAAAAAAATCCGTTACCCATTTAAGGCTGGGTGAACCTGGAAGCCGTCGATCAGGATCGAAACCGACCTCTTGTCCTTAGTAGTCCAGTTCACTAACCATTGAGCTATTGCGGCTCCCACCCTTTCAGCTTGACAATCACAGCAAGTTAGCAAGCAGTTCAGATTCTTGACAAATTTATGTATGTATTAGTCACTTTTAAGCTGAACATATCGCCCTTACATATGCCGTTGGTCGCTTGAAAAATTAAGGACACTGACACCATTCTTGCCATGCATAATATACAATATATGGCGGTTATCCGTTTTATATAGGACTATAGTATTTGTATATAGTAAGTAGTAAAGTACCCCCGTCACGCTAAGTGACGTATAGGGAAATATGGTGTTAGTGACCCTATATTTTACAGACCTTCAGCACATGCTTTTTGGGGGTAATGTTGTCGGTATTACGCCCGTGCTGCTTTACTTTCCCAGAAAAAAATCCGGTACCCATTTAATGCTGGGTGAACCCGGAAGCCGTCGGTTGGGATCGAACCCTACCCCTTGTTCTTTGTAGTCCAGTTCACTAACCACTGAGCTATCGCGGCTCCCTAGTCTTTGTATATAACCTGGACAAAAAATATGGAATAAAACTTAAAATATCCAACGCAAACGTATTATCAACACTTACCTATGTATGTAAATACATGAAACATAGAAGACCTACAAGAACACTTAAACAAACTCAACAGTTCAGGCACAAAATACAACATGAAAATCATCAACAAAACAGAAGTCATGAATGTCGCCAAAAATAAACAGAACATCAACATAACTATAGAAGGCAGACAACTAAAACAAGTAGAGGCATTCAAATACCTAGGAAGTGTAATGACAGACGATAATTCTCAAACAGCAGAGATAGAATCAAGATGCAACAAAGCTTGTCAAATCATCGGACAGTTATCACCACTATTGTCCAACAAGGAAATAACTCTGGAGACAAAACGAGCACTATACAATACAATTTTCATCCCAACGTTGTGCTACCAATGCCAGACCTGGACCCTAGATGCAAGAACAATAAGAAAAATAACCTATACAGAGATTAAATGTGTTAGACGAATGACAGGAAACAGTCTGAGAGATAAGATCAGAAATGAAGAACTGAGAAAAAAGCTAGGAATAGCCCCCGCCATAGAATATATAAGGAGCAACAGATAAAATGGTTTGGCCACGTGACAAGGCAGAAAGAACAAAACACAACACAACGAGCCTTCAACAAACGTTGTGAGAATGCCAGACCCAAGGGTCGACCACGAAAAAGATGGATCGATGGAATATTAGAAGCACTAGGAACATAACAGAAGAGCAAAAGACCGCAAATTATATCTTCCCTCGACGCTGAAAGGCAGATGAGGAAGGAAAGGAGAAGAAGAGGAAGACCTATGTATGCGAAAGCTGGAAACATCAACGGCGATTGAGAAAAAAACTAAACGCTTTTGAAGACAAATGTCTAGGAAGAATGCCATGTGTACAATGTATTGAATTCAAGACTAATATTGAAATAAGAGAAATAGACATGCAACCAAAGATCTCATATACTATTAAGGAAAGAAGATGTATATGTCGGACGTGTACTGAGAGGAGACAGCATGAAAATTCTAAAACTGGCTCCTCTGTAGAAACCCATCAGGGTACAGAAAAATAGGAAGAACTTAAGAGACACTAAAAAGACCACTTATAAGAGAAGCAAAGTAGCAGGCATAGACTCAGTATATAAGATCGAACATCTCGCCCAAAATAGAGAAGGGTGGTGACTACAAACCCTATGCGACGTCTAACGGCGGGGAAGGATAAAGATAATCTTTGTATTTGGACATTGTCTAGAGTCCATATTTCAGATTACAGTGGCCTATCTCAGCACAGTGTGCGTACTCCATAGCACCGGTGATGTTCTGTGTAGCAGTTTTATAAAAGTTGTCAGTTTCGTTGTGATAGAATTTACTACTGGTTAAGTTTTGCACTGACAGCGGCATACCCCATACTTTCTTTTAGATTTGTATCTACCAATAGTTCCTAGAATATGCTCAATGTGACACTTATCCCACATGTTATCGTCCGTTTGCGATAGGACTTAGCTCTCAGTCTCGCCTTTCATTGTATTTTGAATTACTGAGAGAAAAAAAAGGAAAGTTCAATAGTTTGACATGGAATCCAACAAGGCACTGCCGAGGCGGACACCTTAACATCACCACTAAAACACCCCTCAATAAACAAATAATTAACTTCAGAGACAATAGTCAACATTTAGAAAATGCATACGGTATATTACCTAAATTTTTAACTCTTTGAACCCGGAATTATTTTGTTGGTTTGGACAAAACTATCTGGCGTCAAATTGTAAACTACATAAATCAAATAAGAAGGCACAGAACCAAGCTGCCCGTACCATCACTGGTGCTATGAAATCTACACTTATCAAGACTCTAGAAACAGTAACAGGTTTACAACCCTTAGATGACAGACGGGTCATTAAAGTATTGCAACAAGCGGAGAAATATAGAAGGCTCCTTAGCCACCCCGTGCACCAAAGAATAACTGGTTCCGGAATTGTACGACTAAAGAGGAGCAACTGCGCTGCAATTGCCAATGAACTAACTACTGGAGACCCAGTACTTTCCCAAACAATATCGAAACCCTTGGGCCCATCTGATATGTCTCCTCGTGGAAAACATAAAATACCAGAACTTCAGGAAAACGTAACAGGAATCATGAAAAAAGGCACCCAATCAGACACACAAAGAAAACACGTAGCAGAAAAACACATACACGATACCTACCCACAGGACTCTTGGTCCCACATATACACAGATGGCTCTGCTACAAATGCCACCAGGAATGGAGGGGGAGGTGTGTTCTTGACGCGTTGAATAATCAGGACGAGATCACCAAGTCAATAGCTACTGAAAAATTCTCAAACAACTTTAAAGCAGAAACTGATGCCATCAGAGATGCTGCAACACTGGTTACTCAACACAAAAAATAATATGCACAATAAATTGGTGATTCTGACTGATGCACTGTCAGTACTATCAGCTCTAAAAAGCCCCAAGAACAATGAACTAGATGACTTGAGAACAACCCTAGACCAACTATGCAATAACTTCCAGAGAGTAGTCATTCAGTGAATACCATCACACTGTAATATACGGGGACGAACGCGCAGACAAATTTGCTAAAGAGGGAGAGAGATTACCGCAAGAGAACCATCCGCTCAGCTATGATGAAGCCAAATCCATCTTCAAAGGTCAGTTCATGAAAAATTGAACCGAGAACACCCAAAGCATAACGAGAGTGATGGATACCACCAACTATCAAGGAGGGATCAAGTCATCATACTTCGCCTACGCACTGGCCACAATAGAATGAGAAATTACATTTCACCAAATTCAAAATAGGTACAACCAGCCTATGTCACTATACACTGGACAATATGACTACAAAACATGTTCTACAGGATTGCCCCCAGTACACAAACCCGAGAAGAGCAATTTGGTCCACACCCACCTCCCTGGAAAAGAATCTATAGGGGGCAATCGATTCACTTATACAGACAGCTGACTTCATGAGAGAGTCTGGAATCCTACTCTGATTGAGTCTTGATCGCAGAGAGAGAGAGAGAGAGAGAGAGAGAGAGAGAGAGAGATTATGGTATCTTGATTTGTGGCTTGTAATAAATCTACCCATACTGATGGAGGATGTGTCTGGCTGAAAGGCGCAGATAATGCTGTTGTGGTCACAGCTGTTTGTTTTCATCACAAAGTGACATTTTAGTTCTAATCTTGAACATTTTGAAGCATTTATGGATGATGTTTTGAGTTTAGTATATTCTACTCATTCTTAAAATTGATATTTTTATGCAAGTGGTTTCAATTTTGACACCAGACAAAACGTACATTTTATATTTAGCTGGATCAAAATGTAATTGATATTCTAGTAGTTAATGCTTGCTACAGAAAATCAAAGATTGATAAATGTGAGAGTTCGAGGGATGCATTATTCAAATGTTAACAACAAAAAGTGTTTTTAATGTTAAGATAAGCTTCCTTCTAAAATCACGTTGAATGTTTAATAGAAGTGTTGTGTATTTTATCTTCTTATGTTTAAATAGAAGTATGTGTATTTAATAGTGAAAGAAAGCAACAAAAAGGGTCTCAATCTGAATAGTAAGAAAACAAGTAATGGTCATATCAAAGAAACATTCATCACCATCATACAGCATAAAATAAACAGGACAAATCTTAAACAAGTGCAACGCGGCAAATACTTGGCACAATAATAACATCGGATGGAAGATTCGCCACTGAAATAAAAAGCAGAATAGCTCAGGCCAAAATAGCATTTCAGAAAATGAAAAAATCTTATGCAACAAGTCTATGTCAGTAGAAGTGAGAAAGATAGTTCATCGTGCTATATATAACCAATTCTGACCTATGGAAGCGAATCATGGGCAGTAAACAAACAAATGAAAAGACGATTAGAGGCCACAGAAATGGGATTTCTCAGAAGAATGTTGAAAGTTACCTCTAAAAACACCAATGAAGAAATTCTCGAGAGGCCAACACAAAAAGGAACTCCTATAAAACATTTGAAAGAAACAATCAACATTTGTTGGGCACATCATGAGAAGAGGAAAGTTAGAATACTTGGTTACAACTGGCAAGATAAAAGGAAGAGAGATCGCGGACGACAAAGAGAGAAAATACTGGATAGCTTGGTGTCATGGCATGGAAAACAGTAAACAACAGAACTGATACGATACACTGTAGATCGAAGATTGTGGAAGGACATGGTCGCCTACGCCAACCTTTATGGCACATGATGATGATGCGTATATTATCTTCTTATGTTTAATAGAAGTATGTGTATATTATCTTCTTATGTTTAATAGAAGTATGCGTATATTATCTTCTTATGTTTAATACAAGTATGTGTATATTATCATCTTATGTTTAATAGAAGTATGCGTATATTATCTTCTTATGTTTAATACAAGTATGTGTATATTATCTTCTTATGTTTAATACAAGTATGTGTATATTATCATCTTGGAAAGACGTAAGTGAGCAAATCAACTAAAGTATCAGCGATAAACAACCGTGTGCCGTAAACTAGCGACACAACGCACAGGCGCCCACTTAACCGATGAACATTAAGTAGAAGAAGAAGAAGAACAAAAAGCTGTAATACCATTTAACTGTTGAATCGTCAGGAACGTTGATCCGACATTAAAAGAGTTAATTTGTTTCCCCCCCACTCCGCGACAGGGGTAATTCAATCGGACGTGCTCGTTTAATTTCTCCATTTATATCAAACAGCACAAACTCCATATTCACATTCTATTTCCCCCTTTAACAACCAAGCATCATACTTGCTGCAAGGATTGTGTTTATCTGCTGTCTACTTTTATTGGGGGGAGTGAAGGATCCTGTTTAGGGCGCGGGCCAAAAGTGAAGTTATAAATAACGCCAGAAGGGCCATGTTGAGAATCAAACGGGACCTACGTTTTTTTTTAGCACGGCAGTTGTGTTCTCGTGTGTGTTGGCGTCCACAGAAAGGTAAGTAAATATTTATTTGATGTAAACACCAGTGCACAATGATGGCAGATCTGGCATGTTGGTTTGATAACTAGGACTTTCGAGTTTGGGTCCTCTTACCGATGCAGATATTTATTTATTTTGTGCGCAGAGGTCAAACAGGGCATCTACGCGAGCCATAATAGCTGTATTATTATTAATACGGCACGACAGCACCAGAGTTGAAGTTGTCAGTGAATCATATCTAACTGATGGCTTGCGTCAAGTTCCGGTGAACCGGAACTACCAGACCCTACTTCACCTCTTCGTGGTTCCTCGAGTAACAGACTGGGATCCGGTTGGTCTCGTGGCAAGACGCCGGCCTCGAGACAAAGGGGTTGTGAGTTCAAAACTCGGCTGCACCAGATTGGGATCTTTATTTGCGATTTCTCTCTGCGGCAACCACCCCTGATCTCAGTAGCGAGGCCCAGCTTGAAACGTCAAGTACTAATCGACGGAGAAAAGAGAGAGAGAGAGAGAGAAAAGTAAGACTAACTAGTCTGATCTGGCCAAGTGAGTGGGGATTGAGAGGGAAAGCAACCTGGTCCTCAAAAATTATAAGCTTAAGTCGGATGTGTTGGGCCGAAAGGCCCAAATATGATAGCTCTGTAAACCACAACGCATAAACGCCAACTTAACGTCATTTTAAGGGCGGATGACGAAGATATGCATTCGTTTAGCCATTGGTGAACGGAAGCATATTATGAATTAAATTATTTATTACGAGTATATTCAATTTCCGAGGGTCTGCTTTTTGGTTATGGGGGAGGAGGGGAGTGTCAACTGAGAGATTGGTAATAAACCTCGCGTCGCTGCATATCCGTGCAGTCGCCACGTAGTGTGTATGTTAGGGTTATTAATTTCATATTCGAAAACCCCTGATTCAACGTGAATGCAGAATTCCACTCAATATCTTGGTCTCCTTCGTGTAGATTTTCTTCCGTGCTCAAGTCTTTATTTCGCTATTCACATTTGCGGCCATGACGAGTTCACGGTCATTTGCTGGTCGTGACCTCTGACACTTTACCCTAGCCTCAGATCCTTACCCTTTGGCCTGGCTACTGTCTCGGGTCATTTTTGTTCAGGACAAAATTAGAGAACGTGACCTTTTATTCCAGTTGTGCACTATAAGACTATTGATGTGTCTTAGTCTTCATGGCGAGAATTACCTTGTACTGTTATATTTAGCATGTAGGTCAGTGTATCTCTGAGTTTAAAAATAATGGTTTGCCATATAAAAATGAAAGCAAGAGGAGCTTTTGTTGCACTGGGAAAAACATATGGAAGTCCAAAGAAATTAGGTTAAATGCAAAAATAAATTGTGTCATCTCCAATGTTATGTCAGTCCTGTTATATGGCTGTGAAACACGGAGAATAACAAAATTGACAATCATGAAGATACAGACTTTCATTATGGATGCTTACGCAGAATAAAAGGATGGAAATGGCAGGGCAAAATCACTAACATAGAATTCTGGAAATGTACACCAGTCAAATACCAGTGGATAAAAAGATACAGCGAAGACGATGGCGCTGGATAGGACACACACTGCGGAAGTCAAATGAGAGTATTACACAACAAGCCCTTTTTTGGAAGCCCCAGGGGAAAAGACAAAGAGGAAGACCAAGACATTCTTGGAGAAGGCAGACAGAAGCAGAGATGAAGATCATGGGGAAGACATGGAATGATCTGAAAAGAATGTCAAGAAACAGAACGACTTGGAAAGTGTTTGTTGAAGACTTATGCTCCACAGGGAGCTGAAAGCTAAAAGAAGATATAAAAATGACATCTCTCTCATAAAGTTAACTTGCCCCTTTCCTCAGTTCTAAGTGTGTTTATCAACCTGAATTCTGGACTTCCAGCGACCTTTTGGGGAGAAAGTCAAGTCCAGTTTAATTCTATTTTTCTACCTTTTTCATAATGGCTAAAATTTGCCACTGTTCTTAGGTTTCTGTTACTGCTTTCTATTAATGTTACAACCTGCACCATCAAAGCAAGAGGCAGCAGCATGACGCTCCACGATAGCCAACTTTCGTTGCGGAGATGGCATTCGGTGATGATGATGATTAATGCTACTGCCTTCTCATACTCCTATATGGGTTATCCTAATATATTCAGCCACAAGCTATATATATATATATATATATATATATATATATATATATATATATATATATATATATATATATATATATAATGCTATGATTCTGTTCTATTCCTAATCTATATATATTATTGCACAAATGCACACAGACTCATTTTATAGTAGAACATCTATTGAGTTATAATGTTGCATATTGTCAGATGTTAACCTCAGACGGAAGATGTACAAAAGAGGTGAGGTGCAGAATGGCTCAGACAAAAGTAGATTTCCAAAAAATGAGGAAGATACTATGCAATCCATTTTTGACAATAGAAACAAGTAAAAGAGTTCTTAAATGTTATGTAGAGCCATTCTTAACATATGGATGTGAATCATGGACAATAGGACAACAGACAAGACAATCTCTGGAGTCTGTAGAAATGTGGTTTTATAGAAGAAAGTTGAGAATACCATGGACAGCTAAGAATAGTAATGAAAACGTTCTGAAAGAGGCCAAAGCAAAAAGAGAGCTAATTTCCAATATTAGGAAGAAACAATCATCATTTTTTTGGCATATAATGAGAAGAGAACAACTGGAATATATTGTTACAACTGGGAAAATTGAGGGACGAAGAGACAGAAGGAAGCAAAGAGAACAGATATCAGACAGCTTAAGAGAATGGCTTGGCAGAAGGTCAACAACAGAAATGATAAATAACTCGAGATCGGAAGTGGTGGAGAGACATGATCACCTACGCTAGCATGCTTGATACTTTGAAAGACAAAGAGGAAGACCAAAGAATTCTTGGTGAAGACAGATAGAAGCAGAGATGAAGATGATGGGGAAGACATGGAATGATCTTAAAAGAATGGCAAAAAAACAGAACGACTTGGAAAGTGTTTGTTGAATGTTGGACCTATGCCCCAAAAGATGAATAAAAAGAAAGAGAAAAGATACCAGACAGCTTAAGAGAATGGCTTGGCAGAAGGTCTACAACAGAAATGATAAATAACTCGTGATCGAAAGTTGTGGAGAGACATGATCACCTACGCCAGCAGGCGCGGTAATTAATGGTGATGATGATTGTCAAATGTGATCGACTATAGTTGAGGCCGTCAGAGCTGACTAATGCCACATTTTCTAACGTCTGCTCTAGTCAGGATGCTTAATATTCTAGACTGCTGGAATCTCGGCATTGGATGTTACTCACAGTTTGATGTCACTGATGGTGATCAGCCTCTTCCTCCATCATTATTTGTTTTTGTGGAAATGTGGCATTCATTATGTCACGATATCAAAATGCTAACACGGCATTCATTATGTCATGATATCAAATGCTAACACGGCATTCATTATGTCATGATATCAAAATACTAACACGACATTCATTGTCACGATATCAAAATGCTAACACGGCATTCATTATGTCACGATATCAAAATGCTAACACGACATTCATTGTCACGATATCAAAATGCTAACACGGCATTCATTATGTCACGATATCAAAATGCTAACACGACATTCATTGTCACGATATCAATGCTAACACGGCATTCATTATGTCACGATATCAAAATACTAACACGACATTCATTGTCACGATATCAAAATGCTAACACGGCATTCATTATGTCACGATATCAAAATGCTAACACGACATTCATTGTCACGATATCAAAATGCTAACACGGCATTCATTATGTCACGATATCAAAATACTAACACGACATTCATTGTCACGATATCAAAATGCTAACACGGCATTCATTATGTCACGATATCAAAATGCTAACACGGCATTCATTATATCATATCAAAATGCTAACACGGCATTCATTATGTCACGATATCAAAATGCTAACACGACATTCATTGTCACGATATCAAAATGCTAACACGGCATTCATTATGTCACGATATGAAAATGCTAACACGGCATTCATTATGTCACGATATCAAAATGCTAACACGACATTCATTGTCACGATATCAAAATGCTAACACGGCATTCATTATGTCACGATATCAAAATGCTAACACGACATTCATTGTCACGATATCAAAATGCTAACACGGCATTCTTTATGTCACGATATCAAAATGCTAACACGACATTCATTGTCACGATATCAAAATGCTAACACGGCATTCTTTATGTCACGATATCAAAGTGCCACACGGCATTCATTATGTCACAATATCAAAGTGCTACACGGCATTTACTATGTTACGATATCAAAATGCGTCACGACTTTCATTATATAACAATATCAAAGTACTACATACCATTCATTATGTCACGATATCAAAGTGATACACACCATTCATTATGTCACGATATCAAGGTACTACACACTATTCTTTATGTCGCGACATCAAAATGCTACACGGCATTCATTATATCACGATATCAAAGTACTATACACCATTCATTATGTCACGATATCAAAGCCCTGCACGGCATTCATTATATCACGATATCAAAGTACTACACACCATTCATTATATAACGATATCAAAGTACTACACACCATTCATTATGTCCCGATATCAAAGTACTACACACCATTCATTATGTCACGATATCAAAGTGCTATCAGGCATTCTTCTATATTTGCCCGACGACGATTAGTTCCCTATACCTGTCCGCTTTTACAATGGCTTTAAATGGACGTAGGTGCGTTGTCTCGATGTTTACGGCAAGATTTCGACCTAATGATTCCAACTTTTACATTTCATTCTTAAAATTGTGTGTTCCGGTTTCCTTTTCTCTGTCTCAACACACCTGGCCAGACTTGTTTCAATTTCCAGATCTACTGCAATGAGATCTCGTTCAATTGTTCTGTTGTTCGTTTATCTTGATGCAGATAGTGAGCTTAGAGTCACTAACAGCCCAAGTGTTGTATGTCGCCTTGCCCCAAATAATTAATGATACACGTTCTCAAACTAATCGTACATTCAATCGGAAGTTAAGATGAGTTAAATATCATCATTGCACAGTGGACATGTAAGTAAAAAAAAAAGTAAAGTACCCCCGTCACGCCAAGTGGCGTATAGGGAATATGGTGTTAGTGACCTATATTTTTACAGACCTTCAGCGCATGATTTTTGGGGTAATGTGGTCAGTATTTCGCTCGTGGGACATGTAAGTGCTCAGAGCCAATTCTCGAGCGTTTAGTGGCTGACAGACAACTATTTTCCTGTGCTGGTTTACCAGTCTTTTTTGGCTTCCCGCACAGTGCTCCTGTCTGGCATCTCACCCCTTTTGATATATCATGTTCATATTCCATGCCGTCATTTATGGCTATATATATACATTCATTGCATGAATAATTTACTTCTCTGTGTGTTTTGCTGAATTCGTTTTCAAAGCTTACGCTAGCGTGTGGCGGCTATTTGGTCAGCAAGAATTAACTTGAACCAAGCAATAGGCGTGAGGCGACAGGACATCATACTCGTGTCTTTATTGCATCTGTAATAAAATTGTGAATTCTCCACCAACATATAATTGTCAAGTATGATTTCTGCTCCTTCTTAGTACCCGTTAAGTGCGCGTATGTGCGGTGAGTAGCCAATTACTGGCAAAGGTCGCGTACTTGCACCTTTCGCCCCAACACATCCGTCGGTAGATTTGTTAAGAAATTTTTCCCGGGCGGTTGCCATTTTTGGCCTACTCTTTTCGACTGCCAAGGGTTTTTAACTTATGCAGTATGTACACGTCACGTACTTTTGGCCGTTATCTGTGAGGGCTAGACATCATATTTCACTACCCAGAGAGGGCCTGACGTCGGATCTCACTACCCAGTGAGGGCTAGACATCAGATCTCACTACCCAGAGAGGGCCTGACGTCGGATCTCACTACCCAGTGAGGGCTAGACATCAGATCTCACTACCCAGAGAGGGCCTGACGTCGGATCTCACTACCCAGTGAGGGCTAGACATCAGATCTCACTACCCAGAGAGGGCCTGACGTCGGATCTCACTACCCAGTGAGGGCTAGACATCAGATCTCACTACCCAGAGAGGGCTAGACATCAGATCTCACTACCCAGAGAGGGCTAGATATCGGATCTCATTACCAGAGACCTGGGGAGGGTAAAACCACGAAGAAACCACAGATTCGAAGTGAAAAATTCCCACCTCCTGTGGGTGGGATTCGAACCCGGGACCGTCTTGTCCAGACGTCGGCGTCTTACCTCTAGACCACCCATCCGGATGAAGCTGGAAAAGCCTGGAATCCCAGCACGATCCAGGAGTTCATTGTTTGTCTTGTTATCTCAGCCGAAGACCCCAAGTATTAGCCCCAGGCTGCGCACCTGAAACACATTTCTTCTGTTGTTTTTATCTTCGTGTGAGGTGTATATAGCCTGCATTGGCTGGCATGGATTAACTGCCCAACACGTACGCTTTTGTTTTTTATTCATGGTGTACTTATTAAATATTTACTAGTTAACAATTGACATTGTCTCACTATTCTCTATTTAATGTCATCATCATGTGCCATACCGTTGGCGTAGGCGATCAACCCCTCCACAATCTTCTATCTACAGTGCATCGTATCAGTTCTGTTGTTGACTGTTTTCCATGCCATGACAATATCTATCCAGTATTTTCTCTCTTTGTCGTCCGCGATCTCTCTTTCCTTCTATTTAGCCAGTTGTAACCAAGTATTCATCTATCTTGGAAGTCACATTGATCGAGAGGGGATACGAGCAAAGAAATTAGAATCAGACTGGCTAAAGCAGCAATGTCTTTCAGAAGCCTTGAAAGTTGTGGAAATCAAAACTCATTAGCAAAACACAAAACTTAGGCTATTCAATCAAATGTACTATCAACCCTTACGTATGCGTGTGAAAGCTGGAAAACAACAAGAGATATAGAACAAAGTTGAACGCATTCGAAAATAAATGTCTAGGAAAATACTTTGTTAGAATGGAACGAATTCAAAACAACGAGGAAATTAGAGAAATCGCCAATCAACCACTAATATCTTCAGTAATAAAGAAAAGACGATGGTCATACGTTGGACATGTGATGAGAAGAGATAATATCGAATAGCAAAGCAAGCCTCATATGGGAAACAACAGGTAAAAGAAAAAGAGAAGACCCAGGGAGACACTGAGAAGAACATTGATGAGAGAGGCAAGAGCAGCAGGAATCGGCTCCCTCAATGAGATACTGCTTGCACAGAACAGAGACAGATGGCGAGATTTGATAAAATATCTTTAAAAGAAAACTGCTAGAACAAAATTCATATAGGAGAAGGTGTATCTTGGTCTACGCCCTATGGGCCGGTTACGGCTCGAAAGTCAATAGATAGATAGAACCAAGTATTCCAACTTTCCTCTTCTCATGATATGCCCGGAAAATGTTTCTTTCTGATGTTTTTTAGGAGTTCCCTTTTTTGTTGGCCTCTGTGAGAACTTCCTCATTGGTCTTTTTAGCTATCCAGAGAACTTTCAACATTCTTCTGAGAAATCCCATCTCTGTGGCCTCTAATCGTCTTTTCATTTGTTTTAATTAAATGTCAGCTTGCGAGTATGATTTTCGAGGTTTCTTTATTTCTTGTGTTTATCCTATTACTAAAGGAATTGACAGGTACTCTTCGTCATCCGTTCTTAGAAACGGTCGTGGTTGCGTTGTGTTGTGTTATTTGTATCTTCCAGCCCAACACATCTGAGTACACCCCGGCATTTTGGAGTATCAGGATGCCTTCCATCTTCGCTCCCTACTCACTTGGCCATGGTTAGTCTGTTGCTAGAGGCATCGCGAAGAGGGGGAGTAGGGTCTGGATGGTTCTGGTTCATCGATCCTGGCGCGAGACATCAGCTGTTAGTCGCTGACAGCTTTTACTCTGTTGCCTTCATGGCGCCGGATTCCATTTTCGAGCTCTTTTTATTTTTAAAACTAGTGCTCGTTTCATTTTTTTAAATGGACTTATCATAATGATTTACATTTGAGTACTTCCTAATTTGTTAAACATTTTTTTTGTTTTATTGTGTCTTCTACAGCAAAATTATGTTACGTAACTAAATCTAAGGACTCCCTACCACGCCTGAAGTCGTAGGCCCATTAATATAGTATATATGGTGCTAATGCCAATGTTTTTTCAGTGAGATGTGACACGTTATATATCGGTTGTGGTCGATATTACGCCAAGCCGCCCTGCTTTCCCCTGAAAAAAATATCAGTTGTTAATCGTGATAGTAATTTTTCATAATTTGTTTGAACCTCGCATGACGTCGAACTAACAAGAAAGGAAGGGAGGGAGGCGTACGACATGTGGAAATTGAACTCTGATCTTCATGTCAATACTGCGAGCACGCTAACCACTCAGCCATCGCGCTCCCAGTATGTATTGTGGAAACATAAATTAACGTTCTTGAAAGATAGAATGAACAAGATAAGGCTTTCAGTAAAATTAAAGTATGTGTTGTGGGATCGACCGGAAATTTCATTTAAAAACCTTCAGTGAGAATTTTCTTTGTGGAGATAAAGAAAGGGTTGGGGCTTCGATTTGATCGTCTATAAATAAATCAGTGATTAAACAGCAGTAGTTGAATATTCGATTTGATCGTCTATAAATAAATCAGTGATTAAACAGCAGTAGTTGAATATTCGATTTGATCATCTATAAATAAATCAGTGATTAAACAGCAGTAGTTGAATATTCGATTTGATCGTCTATAAATAAATCAGTTGATTAAACAGCTGTAGTTGAATATTCGATTTGATCGTCTATAAATAAATCAGTTGATTAAACAGCAGTAGTTGAATATTCGATTTGATCGTCTATAAATAAATCAGTTGATTAAACAGTTGTAGTTGAATATTCGATTTCTCTCTCTCTCTCTCTCTCTCTCTCTCTCTCTCTCTCTCTCTCTCTCTCTCTCTCTCTCTCTCTGCGATCAAGACTCAGAGTATGATTCCAGACTCTCTCATTGAGTCAGCTGTCTGTTTAAGTGATTCGATTGCCCCATATAATTTCTCTTCCAGGGAGGTGGGTGTGGACCACATTGCTCTTTATTCGATTTGATCGTCTATAAATAAATCAGTGATTAAACAGGAGTAATAAAAAAAAAAGTAAAGTCACGCCAAGTGGCGCATATGGAAATATTGTGTTAGTGACCCTATATTTTACAGACCTTCAGCACATGATTTTTGGGGTAATGTGGTCGGTATTACGCCCGTGCTGTTTTACTTTCCCAGAAAAAAATCCGGTACCCATTTAAGGCTGGGTGAACCCGGAAGCCGTCGGTTGGGATCGAACCTTAGCCCTTGTCCTTTGTAGTCCAGTTCACTAACCACTGAGCTATCGCGGCTCCATTAAACAGTAGTAGTATATAGACGATTTGATGGTCTATAAATAAATCAGTGATTAAACAGTTGTAGTTGAATATTCTATTTGATAGTTTGTAAATAAATCATTGATCAATCAGAAGTGGTTAAATATCTGCATTAAAAAAAAAAAGGTTTTCATTGTTCAGTAACTGCATCCATTCGACTGTACTCAGTACTATAGATGTAAACACTGATGATTAAAACTTGCCACTGAAGCTACGGAAAGCGTGCTCTATCTTTCGACACTTTCAGCAGAAGTTTTGCTTAATGGAATTATTGGCGTACGAGGGAAGTCCACGTGCAGAAACACCGATGCTAAAATTAGACGAGAGCGTGTTATTGTTTGTTGAGTTGCCAGCATGGCACATCTGACAGTGTGCAGGCGGCTTATAAATACCCACTTACGCCATCATCTGTAGCATCTAATAATCACTGTCGGGCAAGTGTTGGCACATCCAATCCATTCTTGTATCAGTCTCTGAACACAGCGGTTCTCAGAGCTCCTGAATCAACATTTAATAGCATGTCTCCTTTCAGCCGTAATGCATGGGGCGTAATTTGAGTCTTTTCTAACAGATTGAGAGCACCGCGCGAATGCTAACCTTAGTGTAGATTATTGTGCATGATTTTATCTTTTCATCATATCGCAGTTTTCTCTAAAAAGACAATGTCTTGGACGTTTTTGCAATTTTGACAGTTTTAAGTATAGATTTGTTTTTTAATTGACAGGAACATCTCAATCCAAACTTCTGTCAAGATAATGTTGTTATATCCAGATGTATGTGTAATTACGTCAAGATAATGTTACTATATCCAGACGTATGTGTCATTCTTCTTCCTCTTCTTTTCAGCTCCCTGTGGAACATTGGGCTTCAACAAACATTTTCCAAGCCGGTGTGTTTCTTGCCTTTCTTTTAAGATATTCCATGTCTTCCCCATCATCTTCATATCTGCTTCCATCTATCTTCTCCAAGAATTCCTTGGTCTTCCTCTTTGTCTTTTTCCCCGGGGATTCTAAAAAAGGGTCTGTCGTGTAATATTCTCAGTTGGGCTGTCTCCGGATTGCGTCATACATCTCTTAGAGTGTCATTACGTCAAAATAGTGTTGTTATATCCATATGTATGTGTCATTACATCAAGATAATGTTGTTATATCAAGACGTATGTGTCATTACGTCAAGATAATATTGTTATATCCATACGTATGTGAAATTACGTCAAGATAATGTTGTTATATCCATACGTATGTGAAATTACCTCAAGATAATATTGTTATATCCATACGTATGTGAAATTACCTCAAGATAATGTTGTTATATCCAAACATATGTGTCATTACGTGCAGTCTGTTTTTCCTTATGGGCTTGTGATTTGTCTTCCACTTCTGCGTGTACCTCTAGACGTCAATATTAACAAGTTCGAAGAAAGCGGTTGCCAGTTCAAGGCTGGTGACATCACCATGCAGCTATGAACTGTCTAATGTTTATCTGCGTGGTTTTGGCAAAATTTGTCTATCTTGTAATTAGTTATTGTGTTTATTTGTGGATTATCATCTTTGCACTCCGAACACATCCGTAGGTGCTCAAACCCCCCTCGTCAGCATGTCCCGCATCGTCCATCGGCTGACGATTGGCAGCTCTGTGTTGGTTGATAAGTCCTCTTGTAACTAGTGATAACATCCTAGATGTAGTAGAATTGTATCTGTATTTCGCTTGTGTTCTCGTTGTTCTCGTTTTCTGAAGAGTGCCTCATGTAGGACGACGCGTCAGTATTTTGTTGTGTTCCTTTTTTGTAAAGCTGTCACAATAGCTTGTAGGAGTGTGCGTTACATCCACTACTGGCTTCTTGCTACCAGCTTTACCGCAGCACTGCAATTATTTGCCTATTCCCCTCTTGTAACTAGCATAGTTCCTTAGTTAATGGCTTTGTAGGAAAAACGGAGTTGGGAAGAAAACGGGGTAATTTACACGAGTATCTGTCTGTCTGTTCGTCTGTCCGTCTCGTCCCGTCCCGTCCATCCATCCATGCATCCATCCATCCATCCATCCATCTATTGTCCTTTCAAGCCGAAAACGGCACATAGGGTAGAACCACAATCTCAAAAACAGAAACCTTGCGTGCCAAAATGGCACATATTGCAGAGATCACTGCTTCTAAAATCTATGGCTCTGTTTCCATAACAATACTTTTTACAATGACAGCTTGTCAAGCCATCGATCAACCTCCCTAGTCGCCTCTTACGACATGTCTGGAAGGTCACAGTGTCACTATTTTTTTTTTTTTTTTACTTCCCTCATAATGAGGCCCCAGTAACACACGGAAATTACAAGAGTTTAGCGACATAAATTATTAAAGTGATCTCCCCTAACTGTAGATATAAGAAACAAGGCAAGGGTAAAGTTATGTTTCCTAATCCAATACTAACCCAATAATAAAATAAAATGCGTTAGTTATGAACATTGATGAAGATAACGATAATTTTTAGTATTTGAGATGCACTAAAGTTTTGTTGTGACGCCAACTAAAGTGAGATCACTTTAATTTATGTCGTTAAACTTGTAAAAAAAAAATTGTATTTCGCCCATGAATATACATGGTCAGAAAAAATATATATTTTATTTTACTTTTATCTCATTTTCAGGACTTAATTGTGGATAGTTACATAAACAAAATAAGTGCCGTACCACACGGTTCTCAAAATTGACTACTCCGCCCACGAGCACATATTCGTGCGCGCGCACACACGCACGCGCAGTAAAACGAATCGCTCCATGCATTCTAGTTTCGAAATACCAAAAAAAGGGACTGGTTGGTCTCGAGAGTGAGGTTGTGGGTTCAAATCCAGGCTTTCACTGGTTGGGATTTTATGATTTCTCTCTGCGGCAACCACCCCTGTTCTCATCAGCGAGGCCCGGCTTAAAACGTCAATTACTCATCGACTGAAAAAATATGAGTACCTTCGAAGTCGGAGTTATCTGCCTGTGCGGCGAGGGACCCCTGTGCACACGGCTGTCAGGGAAAACGGATTAACACGAAAAATTCAGTTCCTAGTCACTAGGGACTTCGTCAAAGGTAAAAGCTGGCGAACGAAAATAAAATATAAAAATAAAATCCTTACGACACTCTAGTCCACTTGATACATCCAGTTCTCTGTGCTCCATCTAGTTCTCTGTACCCCATTTAGTTCTCTCTGTCTTTTCCTTCACTTTTGTTTTTAAACTCCTTTCGCGATCCCACTATAGCTCCTTTCTAATCCTCTCTTCATTTATTTTACTCACTCCATTACAGCGACCGTGCCTACTCAGCTCTCTCTCTCTCTCTCTGTCTCTCTCTCTGTCTCTCTCTCTGTATTCTTTCTCCTATCACTCATTTATTCTCCCTAACATCCCACCACATCTTCCTTCCTTTCGATATTATCTATACCTCCTAGTTCTTCTTATTGTCTGTCCCCCCCCCCCTCTTTTTCTCCCTCCAATATACCCTCTTCTGTCCACCTCCCCCCCCCCAAAAAAAAAAAAAATAAGTAAATAAATAAATAAAATAAATAAAACAATACGTTGTACAGTAAACACAACTGACATTTCTATCCATGAAGTATATACATTCTGTGACCAGGCACTGGCAACTAACTTACTCCTCCTTTAGTACCTGTGAACGGCCGGCGTAAAGCCCATTAACCAAGCTTAGTCGCCATCTGTCTAGCTGTTGTCAGCTCGCCCTCTCACCCCAGCTCATATATAGGGTGTTTATAAATCTCACACTACACTTGGTATCTAGGTCAATTTGAAAAAAATGTTTATGACGTCATCACAATATGTGCTCCAATGGTAAGTTCACTTGTTGCGACAGTTTTCTTAATGACTTGTCTGGACTTTTAAGGATTCTGTCTTGGATTATCTAAACGTATTTCATCATTCACAGCAGGCCTACCAGATCGTGGAGCATCTTCCACATTTTCCAGTAGAATAAACTTATTCAACAATTTCATTGACAGTGGAGTAACATATTGTGATGACGTCATAAACATTTTTTTTTCAAATTGACTAGATAACAAGTGTAGTGAGACTTTATAAACACCCTGTAAACCATGCCCAGGCTTTGAAGGATCTTCTTCAGAAGCACGAACCGACGATATATGCTGACGTCAGCGGCGCGATATACTAGATAGAATGTCACGGTGGATCGTAATCTCCGAGGGCGTAGCATCCCCAACATCTTGGCTGAGCTGATCGTTACGTCGCTATTTTTTATTTTATTAGTGACCTCAATGTCATGGCGAAGGGAAAAGAGCATCGTTTTTAATATACCATAACTGAGAACGTGGATAGAACAAAAAGACAAAGGCTTTGTCCAACTTTTGAGACAACTAATAATAAATTAATATTATTATAGAGGGAAACTTCCGAGGCGGTAATCAGAGAATCAATTCAGAGGGAGAGGATGTTTACAGCACTGTTTGAGTGCTGTTGTTTTTCAACATACCTCTCCCTCTGAATTGATTCGTTTACCCCCGACTTACGTGATCTGAATTACGTGACTCAGGAATTCCTCGTCTTAGATAAACAAAACCCACAAGTGGATATCAAAATTGAAGGAATAGACCTTGAGACAGTTCGGAACTATAACTACCTGGACATACTATAACCAGTGATGGAAAATGTCACAACTGAATAACAAAAGAATAGGAATGGCAAAAGTAATTTTAATGTCATTAAGGGCATATAACATCAAAACAAATAACATCAGAGCTAAAACTAAGAATAGCAAATGTTTACATCTTCTCAATTTCCTATTGGTGCTGAAGCATGGACATTTAGACAAGAAACACAGAACAGAGAATTGAAGCCTTTGAAATGTGGATATATAGAAGAATAGGTAAATTGGATGGAAGGAAAAGAAAACAAACGACAAAGTCTTAAAACAACTAAAAATGAAAAGAGAACTTCTGAACACAATTTCTATCTATCTATTACCCTTTCGAGCCGTAACGGCCCATAGGGCGTAGACGATACACCTTCTCCTATATGAATTTTTGTTCTAGCAGTTTTTCTTTAAAGATAGTCTATTCAAATCTCGCCATCTGTCTCTGTTCTGTGAAGCATTTCTATTCTCATTGAGGGAGCCGATCCTGCTGCTCTTTGCCTCTCTCATCAATGTTCTTCTCAGTGTCTCCGGTCTTCCTCTTTTCTTTTACCTGTTGTTTCCCATATGAGGCTTGCTTTGCTATTCGATTATTATCTCTTCTCATCACATGTCCACGTATGACCATCGTCTTTTCTTTATTACTGAAGATATTATTGGTTGATTGGCGATTTCTCTAATTTCCATCGTTTGTTTTGAATTCGTTCCATTCTATACCAATATTTTCCTTAACATTTATTTTCGAATGCGTTCAACTTTGTTTCTATATCTCTTGTTGTTTTCCAGCTTTCACACGCATAACGTAAGGTTTGATAGTACATTTGATTTGAATAGCCTAATTTTGTGTTTGTGCTAAATGAGTTTTTGATTTCCACAACTTTTCAATGCTCTGAAAGACATTGCTGCTTTTAGCCAGTCTGATTCTAATTTCTTTGCTCGTATCCTCCCCTTCTCGATCAATGTGACTTCCAAGAATAGATGAAGTGATCAATCTCTTCTACTGGTTTGTTTTCCTGTGTATTTTGTCACTGTTTGGAATTAACTTTTCATGATATTTAGTCTTTTCATGATTGACCTCAATATATAATTTTACTGGCTTTGATGAAAGTTCAATTTGTGTTTTCCTGCATCGTTTTATCTGATTGCTGAAAACTATGTCATCAAACAAAGTCCAGGTCCTCCAAATGGTCTCCTTGTATCCATTCGATGCCTTATTACCAGTGCAGCAATTTCTTCATTATGAAGTCCATAAGCAATTCCAATAAAAGGGCGATAAAATACATCCTTGTTTTAAAACCAGTTTCTATTGAACACAATTAGAACAAGACAAATGCGATTCTTGGGCCATGTTAAAAGACACAACAGCCTTTCTAAAAGTAATATTGGAAGGGAAAATACAAGGTAAAAGAGGCAGAGGCAGACCAAGACTAACATGGACGAGTAGCATCAAAAGATGGACAAGTCAATCTATGACAGCCTGCACCATCAAAGCAAGAACAGAGTAGAATGGTGATCCATGGTAGCCAATCTTCGTTGCGGAGAAGGCACTCAATGATGATGATGATGATTTAGAAAAATGGCAATAAAAAAAATAGCAAAACGTCTTGGTTACAGATACTACCGAAACATTTAATTATGTCGGTGTCTATCATTCACGTGAAGATGCAATACACAGTCCGCTTATAACACAACACATGCAATATAATCCCACCCCTATTTATCCAGCGACTTAACACATTTAAAGAAAGATCTACAGATAACCTTACAGCGCTCATTACGATGTGGTAGCACCGCGTTGGCGTGGCAGTAAAGAGAATCTGGTTCGATCACAGCCGGAAAGGGAATGAGAGTACGTGATTCACTAATTTGGGAAAAGTAATGACAGGGAGGGAGCGCACTGTTCTCCTCACCTCCAAATGATCCGGCATAATATACTGATCAGTTATCTTTCACTCCACTACATTTGTTATGAGTCATACTTTATAGTAGTAAGCCTTACAATTATTTATATTTTTTAAAAAGAGGACTTAGAGACCAGGAACTGAATTCTGCTTGTTAATCCGTTTTTCCCTGGTAGCCGTGTGTGCACAGGGGTCCCTCGCCGCACAGGCAGATAACTCCGTCTTCGGAGGTATCATATTTGTTCCGTCCATGAGTAATTGACGTTTCAAGCCGGGCCTCGCTACTGAGACCAGGGGTGGTTGCCGCAGAGAGAAATCATTAATAAAAATCGAAACTGGCGCAGACAGGATTTGAATCCACAACCTCTCTGTATCGATGCCGGCGTCTTGCCTGGAGACCAACCAGTCCCCCATTTCCAGGTATGAAGCATGCCCGCCACACACATACGACAGCCCTGAATGTGGCTTCCGTTCAGGTGCTCTAACTCTCCTAACACCGAAGACATTGTTCCCAGTAGTAGGAAACTCTTTGTACAGAGCTTTGCATCAGAAGGCAATCTGATCATCAGAAGGAGGCCCCCCACCCACCCCCGTCGAGCAAGTGTTACGGCCCTTTAGCTTCTGGGGAGGTGGGCCCCCTGGGTCGTGACTCTCAGGCGACGACCTCCTGCTGCATTGTCTCTAAGAAAAAGTAAAGAGCCTCCGTCACGCCAAGTGTCCTATAGGGAATATGGTGTTAGCGACCATACATTTTACAGACCTTCAGCACATGATTTGTGGGGTAATGTGGTCGGTATTACGCCCGTGCCGCTTTACTTTCCCAGAAAAAAAACCTGGTACCCATTAAAGGTTGGGTGAACCCGGAAGCCGTCGGTTGGGATCGAGCCCTACATCTTGTCCTTTGTAGTCCAGTTCACTAACTACTGAGCTATCGCGGCTCCCATTGCCTCTAAGGCTTACATAATGTGTTTGGAAAGAGAAAGCCAGGAAAGTCCAGGAATACGCAGAGAAAAGTCATAGAAAACCTTAAGAACATTGGTCTAGATTGGAGGGAGGTAGAGAAAATGTCCGATGAAACAGGTGGTTGGAGATACCTTGTCCATTTGCTGTGCTCCAAAAAGGGTCTAAAGGGCTTTGATTGATGTCAAAACCTTTCAGTGGATTGTTTCTATATGCACGCCTACACTTCTTTTGATATCTCCATCCCTAATTTTCAATTTTCTTGTTTCATTCGGGCCCTCTGTGGCTAAGTGGTTAATGTGTTTGCTTCTTTATCTCCATTCCTAATTTTCAATTTTCTTGCTTCATTCGGGCCCTCTGTAGCTAAGTGGTTAATGTGCTTGCTTCTTTATCTCCATTCCTAATTTTCAATTTTCTTGTTTCATTCGGGCCCTCTGTGGCTAAGTGGTTAATGTGTTTGCTTCCTTATCTCCATTCCTAATTTTCAATTTTCTTGTTTCATTCGGGCCCTCTGTAGCTAAGTGGTTAATGTGTTTGCTTCTTTATCTCCATTCCTAATTTTCAATTTTCTTGCTTCATTCGGGCCCTCTGTAGCTAAGTGGTTAATGTGTTTGCTTCTTTATCTCCATTCCTAATTTCAATTTTCTTGTTTCATTCGGGCCCTCTGTGGCTAAGTGGTTAATGTGCTTGCTTCTTTATCTCCATTCCTAATTTTCAATTTTCTTGTTTCATTCGGACCCTCTGTGGCTAAGTGGTTAATGTACTTGCTTCCTGATCAGAAGGGTCCCCCTGTTCAATTCCCAGAAATGGCAGATGTTTTTTTAGACCGAGAAGGCTGCAAGGTTCACCCAGCCTCTAAAAATAGTTATCGGAGAAATTTCTAGGAAGTCAGGGCGGACTAGCTTATAACCAACAATGTCACCCAAAAAATGTGCTGTCATCATGGTAAAATATGGTCACTAATACAGTGTTCCTGTAGGCCTAGCAAGCCATAATGGGATCGTTACTTTTATTGCAATCACTTCTTTTCTGAAATATTTTGCAGTTATTATCTTACTGTTGTCTTTTGTTGCTAATCTTACTGTTTTCTTTGTTGCTAATCTTACTGTTGTCTTTTGTTGCTAATCTTACTGTTGTCTTTTGTTGCTAATCTTATTGTTGTCTTTTGTTGCTAATCTTACTGTTGTCTTTTGTTGCTAATGTTACTGTTGTCTTTTGTTGCTAATCTTACTGTTGTCTTTTGTTGCTAATCTTACTGTTGTCTTTTGTTGCTAATCTTACTGTTGTCTTTTGTTGCTAATCTTACTGTTGTCTTTTGTTGCTAATCTTACTGTTGCCTTTTGTTGCTAATCTTACTGTTGTCTTTTGTTGCTAATCTTACTGTTGTCTTTTGTTGCTGTTTTTCAATATGTCATGGGATTCTATATAATTTTTTTTATCATTTCAGAGTGACTTATTTAAAGAAGAATATAATGATAGAGAGGACACACAAATTTATACAGAAGTTTCTATTTCCTAATAGTAGCTGGGCAGCCAAGTGAAGTTTGTGCTTTAAAAGTGAGTATTTAACTTTCATGACTGCTATTATTTGTCATACAAACTGGTATGAGTGATCATAATACTTTTCCAATATACTGTCGGTCCATCCGCTCTTTTGTTGAGTATCTTCAATGTGGCAATGTTACTACATCTTAGGATCTTATTTAATACATCCCTTATTAAAGTCCCAATGATCAGGTTTCTAACTGTATTGAACAAATATGTATCTAATTAATATCACAATTGGTACATTTCTCATTATTAATAAAATAAATACATTTCTGTTTATGTTTTAAATTAATATAATTATTAATTGTATATTTAATTAATACATTACTAATTATGATGAAATTATGGCTTTCATGTTTTAAATTATGTTAGCAGTGAGTCTCTTTATTAAATGGGCTACATGATGCCTACCTTTAGAAGTGACTATATGTGAACAATTGTACTTATTTCACTTTGGAAAAGTTTGTTAAATTGTGGAAAATGTAAAGGATCGACAGGCAGGGTGGCAGGGACGAGTCAGCTTCAAACCCTGGTGCTCGGTGGGAAAGCGAGACCTCTATGACTGCGCTAATCAGTCCCCCTTATAAAAATGTAACATTCTTCATACATATGTCAAGTTTATGTTCTGTTTACTTCAAACTTTCTACATGTTTGTTATTGTTTTTAAAACATGGTAGCTATTGCCATTGAATACATAAAGATCAAACAAATAATATGGTTTTCCCACGTGATAAAACAGAGGGATCAAAGCACAACACAGCAAGCCTTCAATAAACGTTAGGAGAAAACGATACCCAAGGGCCAAGCAGGAAAAAGATAAATTGATTTAATATTAGAAACGCTAGGAAATTAGCAACAGAAGAGCAAATAATCCAAAATTATATCTCTTGTTGGCAATGAAATACAAGTGAGAAGTGAATGGAAAGAAGAAAAGGAAGAAGACACATATGAGTGTATCTTAACCACTGAAGATTTACTTGTGTCAGTAAATCAATCTATGACTTTTGAGCCGTGGCCGGCCCATAGGGCATAGACCCAGATACTCTTTCTCTTTTCTAAATTTTCTTTCTAGCAGTCTCAATCCTTGCAAAGATCTTTTATCAAATCCTGCCATTTGTCTCTGTTCTGTGCAAGCATCTGGATCTCATCGAGGGAGCCGATTCCTGCTGCTTTTGCCTCTCTGATCTTCTCAGTGTCTCTCTGAGTCAGTTAATATATTTGGTTTATTCCCATAATTACATCTGATTGTTCCTTAAGTTTCAGTATTAGGTCGACAATATTTTTTTTATTAGCAAAAGGCAAATAAATAAAATATAAAATGGCTCTCAAGGCTGACTTGAAGCTGTCATAAACATTGAAATAAAGAGTTTAACATAAAATATGATTAACACACTAACCATGATATTCTCGTCAAACATGCTGAGAATTTCAAGAGGCGTGGTGGGTTGGTGGGTGTTTGACATTGCAGACCACAAACCCCCCCCCCCCCCCCCCCCCCCCCACACACAACACCACAAACCCCCCCCCCCAAAAAAAAAAACAACAACAAGATTTCACTGATTTAACGAATAGAATCAAGTGACAGAGGATTGTGTATTAATCACAACATGAAATACCATAAATGGCTTCTTCTTCACTTTCTCTTGTTCCCATTGTGGTGTTATATTCTCACTCTTCTGGCAACTTCACCATTGTCAATTGATGTTGCTGTAGAACTTCTTTGATGTTTTTTGGTCCATCTTACTCTGGGTCTGCCTTTTGCGCTTCTCTTCATTTTAAACAATATGTGCTTTGTATGGTAAGGAATCCGGGAGCCGAAATAGCTCAGTGGTTAGTGAACTGGACTACAAAGGACAAGAGGTCAGGTTCGATTCTGATCTGCGGCTTCCGGGTTCACCCTGCATTAAATGGGTACAAAATTTTTTTCTGGGAAAGTAAAGCGGAACAGGCGTAATACCAACCTCATTACTTCAAAAATTATGTGCTGAAGGTCTATAAAAATTATGGTCACTAGCACCATATTCCCTATACGCCACTTAGCGTGATGGGGCTCTTTACTTTACTTATGGTAAGGAATCACATGGCATTCTAACATTCTTTTTAGATGGGCAAATCATTTTATTTGTTGTTTCTGTATGTTGTTAGGATTGATTCGATGCATACTCTTTCTCTTATGTCATCATTTTTTATTCTGTATTTTCTAGTCACTTTAAGTGCTTTACCATAAATTTCACCCCTATAAATGCAGTACGTTTAGATTTATAATGTTCACATATATGTGTTGTAGAGAGCATGTGATGCAAAAAAAAAAAAAGGCATTTAGAATACTATAACAACAGGCATGATGAATGGAAAGAGGAGCAGAAGGAAATCAAGAGAAAAAAATATTGAACAATTTATCCAAATAGTATAATAAAATATCATCATCATGTGCCATACCGGTTGGCGTAGGTGATCATGTCCCTCCACAATCTTCTATCTACAGTGCATCGTATCAGTTCTGTTGTTGACTGTTTTCCATGCCATGACACCAAGCTATCCAGTATTTTCTCTCTTTGTCGCCCGCGATCTCTCTTTCCTTTTATTTTGTCAGTTGTAACCAAGTATTCCAACTTTCTTCTTCTCATGATGTGCCCGAAAAATGTTGATTGCTTCTTTCTGATGTTTTTTAAGAGCTCCCTTTTTGTGTTGGCCTCTTTGAGAACTTCCTCATTGGTCTTTTTAGCTGTACAGGTAACTTTCAACATTCTTCTGAGAAATCCCATCTCTGTGATGAATATCACCAGTAAAATATCACCAGACTGAAATTATGACATGCATGAAGGACCGAGAGATGTCGAGAGAGATGATTGCCTATGCCAACTGACATGGCTCATGATGATGATATGTGAATAATCTATGACCATCCTGTAACGTATTGTTCTCCATATTTATTTGTTCTAATGTTTACAGCATTCCAGAGCTCTTTATTTATCAGCAAGAGGACACAAAGGTCAAGCAAAAATGGATAACGGTTTCAACTCACCAACTACAGATGAACCATTGACTGGAAACCCTCGGATTCACGAAGAAGGGAGACAAAACTATGAACGTAACAACAAATCATCTGACTGGTTTGCCCACAACAGTGAAGTCATTGATGTAGTACCAGAAGTTCGCCGCAGATCGGAAGCTGCCAGAGCCAATGCCCGGAAGAGCCGTGGATCTGTGGAAGAAGATCTGAGACAGAACCATGCAACTTCTCCTTCTCCAGTGAAGCCAGAAACTCATGAGGATGTTAACATAGTTAGCAAGGAGGTTGTTAACAATCATGTTGAGAACCACTCTCACATTGAGGTCATACCAGTGCCTAAGGTAAGGGGATTAAAAAACACTTTTAAGATTTACAGTAATGACACTTCTCATTTAACAATATTCACACTAGTCATTTTACAAGATTCACACCCTACATTTTATAACATTCAAATTCATCATTTTACAACATTCATGCTCCTCATTTTACAACAACCACACTCCTGATTTACAACACTAGTCATCATTTTACACTCCTCATTTTACAACATTCACACTAGTCATTTTACAATGTTCACACTCCTCTTTACAACATTCACACTTATCATGCTTCTCCCTCTTCTGTGATCATCATTCATTTATATTAGGATTATGTGATGAAGTCTGACTCTATGGTGAAGGGCTTGGGCTACCTTCTTCTCCTTGAGTGTGATGTCAGTTTTAGTTCTACCACACAGTTTCTGCTCTAAGATGATGACTGTGGGTCACATACTCCTCCTTGAGTGTGATGTTAGTTTTAGTTCTACCACACAGTTTCTGCTCTAAGGTGATGACTGTGGGCCACATACTCCTCCTTGAGTGTGATGTCAAGTTTTAGTTCTACCACACAGTTTCTGCTCTAAGGTGATGACTGTGGGCCACATACTCCTCCTTGAGTGTGATGTCAAGTTTTAGTTCTACCACACAGTTTCTGCTCTAAGGTGATGACTGTGGGCCACATACTCCTCCTTGAGTGTGATGTTAGTTTTAGTTCTACCACACAGTTTCTGCTCTAAGGTGATGACTGTGGGTCACATACTCCTCCTTGAGTGTGATGTTAGTTTTAGTTCTACCACACAGTTTCTGCTCTAAGGTGATGACTGTGGGT
The DNA here is from genome assembly GCA_032433765.1 of Megaustenia siamemsis. Classification (NCBI taxonomy): domain Eukaryota; kingdom Metazoa; phylum Mollusca; class Gastropoda; order Stylommatophora; family Ariophantidae; genus Megaustenia; species Megaustenia siamemsis. The sequence goes on from JAVIAB010000108.1 coordinate 57,031,389, forward strand.
CACATACTCCTCCTTGAGTGTGATGTTAGTTTTAGTTCTACCACACAGTTTCTGCTCTAAGGTGATGACTGTGGGCCACATACTCCTCCTTGAGTGTGATGTTAGTTTTAGTTCTACCACACAGTTTCTGCTCTAAGGTGATGACTGTGGGCCACATACTAATCCTTGAGTGTGATGTCAAGTTTTAGTTCTACCACACAGTTTCTGCTCTAAGGTGATGACTGTGGGCCACATACTCCTCCTTGAGTGTGATGTCAAGTTTTAGTTCTACCACACAGTTTCTGCTCTAAGGTGATGACTGTGGGCCACATACTCCTCCTTGAGTGTGATGTCAAGTTTTAGTTCTACCACACAGTTTCTGCTCTAAGGTGATGACTGTGGGCCACATACTCCTCCTTGAGTGTGATGTTAGTTTTAGTTCTACCACACAGTTTCTGCTCTAAGGTGATGACTGTGGGTCACATACTCCTCCTTGAGTGTGATGTTAGTTTTAGTTCTACCACACAGTTTCTGCTCTAAGGTGATGACTGTGGGCACATACTCCTCCTTGAGTGTGATGTTAGTTTTAGTTCTACCACACAGTTTCTGCTCTAAGGTGATGACTGTGGGCCACATACTCCTCCTTGAGTGTGATGTCAAGTTTTAGTTCTACCACACAGTTTCTGCTCTAAGGTGATGACTGTGGGCCACATACTCCTCCTTGAGTGTGATGTCAAGTTTTAGTTCTACCACACAGTTTCTGCTCTGAGGTGAAGGGCTTGGGTTACCTTCTTCTCCTTGAGTGTGATGTCAAGTTTTAGTTCTACCACACAGTTTCTGCTCTAAGGTGAAGGGCTTGTGCTACCTTCTCCTCCTTGAGTGTGATGTCAGTTTTAGTTCTACCACACAGTTTCTGCTCTAAGGTGAAGGGCTTGGCTACCTTCTCCTCCTTGAGTATGATGTTAGTTTTAGTTCTACCACACAGTTTCTGCTCTAAGGTGAAGGGCTTGGCTACCTACTCCTCCTTGAGTATGATGTTAGTTTTAGTTCTACCACACAGTTTCTGCTCTAAGGTGATGACTGTGGGCCACATACTCCTCCTTGAGTATGATGTTAGTTTTAGTTCTACCACATAGTTTTTGCTCTAAGGTGATGACTGTGGGCCACATACTACTCCTCGAGTGTGATGTCAGTTTTAGTTCTACCACACAGTTTCTGCTCTAAGGTGATGACTGTGGGCCACACACTCCTCCTTGAGTGTGATGTCAGTTTTAGTTCTACCACACAGTTTTCTGCTCTAAGGTGATGACTGTGGGCCACATACTCCTCCTTGAGTGTGATGTCAAGTTGTATTTCTACCACACAGTTTCTGCTCTAAGGTGATGGCTGTGGGCCACATACTCCTCCTTGAGTATGATGTCAGTTTTAGTTCTACCTCACAGAACTGACAACTAGTCATCCAGTACTGTCCCAAACAATGCCGAAACCCATAAGCCCATCTGATATGACTCCTCATGGGAAACATAAAATACCAGAACTTAAGGAAAATATAATAGGAATCATGAAAAATGACACCCAAAACAGACACAGAGAAAAAGTACATAGCAGAAAAACACATAAATGACAACTACCCACAGGACTCCTGGTCACACATATACACAGATGGGTCTGCTACAAACGCCACCAGAAATGGAGGAGGAGGTGTGTTCTTGAGGCTGAATAACCAGGAAAAGATCACCAAGTCAATAGCTACAGGGAAATTCTCAAACAACTATAAAGCAGAAACTGAAGCCCTCAAAGACGCTGCAAAACTCGCCATCCAACACAAAAATAACATGCACAAGAAATTGGTGATACTGACTGATGCACTGTCAGTCCCTGACAGCTCTAAAAAAACCCAGGAATAGTGAGTCATATGACTTGAGGACAACCCTAGACCAACTATACAATAACTTCCAGAGATTGGTCATCCAGTGGATACCATCACACTGTAATATACATGGAAAGAGTGTGCAGAAAAATTAGCTAAGGAGGGAGGGAGATTACCACAAGAGAACCATCTGGTCAGCTGCGATGAAGCCAAATCCATCATCAAAGGCCAGTATCATGAAAAATGGAAACAAAACTCCAAAGTATAATGAGAGGGACGGATACCTCCATCTATCTAGGAGGGATCATCATCAAACTTCGCCTATGCACTGGCCACAACAGAATGAGAAACCACATGTTCACCAAACTCAAAATAGGAACTACCAGCCAATGTAACTGTCCCCTGGATAACATGACAACAAAACATGTTCTACAGGATTGCACCAGTACACAGGCCTGAGGACAATGTGGTCCACACCCACCTCCCTGGAAGAGAAACTATACGGGGCAACCGAATCACTTAAACAGACAGCTGCCTTCATAACAGAGTCTGGAGTCCCTAGTCTGAATGGACCATGATCGCAGAAGTTATACCACACAGTTTCTGCTCTAAGGTGATGGCTGTGGGCCACATACTCCTCCTTGAGTGTAATGTCAGTTTTAGTTCTATCACACAGTTTCTGCTCTAAGGTGATGGCAGTGGGCCACATACTCCTCCTTGAGTGTGATGTCAGTTTTAGTTCTATCACACTGTTTCTGCTCTAAGGTGATGACTGTGGGCCACATACTCCTCCTTGAGTATGATGTTAGTTTTATTTCTACCACACAGTTTCTGCTCTAAGGTGATGACTGTGGGCCACATACTCCTCCTTGAGTGTGATGTCAGTTTTAGTTCTACCACACAGTTTCTGCTCTAAGGTGATGACTGTGGGCCACATACTCCTCTTCGAGTCTGCATACTGAAGGTTGTCTCTTGTATGTCATTTGTTGTCATATCTGCTAGAAGCTACGATACAGTGACACCAGCTATTTTGAGTTTCAGCTACAGGTGGCGTCTCATTCTATTATGGCCAGCTCAGAGCTTGATATGTGCCCTCTTCTAAACGGTTACTAATATCCACCATCACCACCACCCCCCCCCCCTATTTTGTTTGTTCGTTGGTTTTGCTTATTCTCTGCATAAAACCAAGGAATGATAGAATTTCCTTCAGCATAGCGGACAAAATAGTCTTCTGTATTAATTTACCTCCTTCTTTGGCAAGTTTCATTTCCTGGTATGTTGCAGTATGAGGAAACCCACTGGATCACAATTGTTTGAAAATCATAACAGTCACACAAGAATGGTCGTCAGTTCCCGAATTTCTGTTCTTGTTGAGTGATTAGCATTTCTGTCAGTAGTACTAGTTTCTTGGGCACATATTTTTTGTCTTGAAGAGCCATTTCTGCTGTGGTTTTGAGTGGTTTGATTTTAACCTTGCAATTGCGTGAGAATATACCTGTGATTTTTGCAGAAAAAATAAGTTATCAGTTTGACATAAGTATCCAAATCAAACACTTTAAACCTAACACGGGAACTAAACCAACCATTGGTTTGAAGAGCAGTTCACCTTTCACGTTTGGAATGCACAGGCAAGAATGGCATTGGTGGTGGAATAGATTGTACCATTTTTTGTTTGTTTGCACCTTTATCAAGTTTGAGGTCAGCAGAGTATAATGAAACAGTTTGTTTGGATCAAGGAATTCCGCATCAGGTTTTGTCTGGAGATGATATATTAATTACATTCTTCTTCTGTTGCAATCATGGCTCATTCAGACTAGGATCCCTGACTCTCTTATGAAGGCTGCTCTCTGTTTAAGTGATTCGGTTGCTCCGTAAAGTTTCTCTTCCAGGGAGATTGGTGTAGGCCACATTGATCTCTTCAGGTCTGTTGACTTAGGAGCAGCAATACTCTAAGATGTGGTTTGTTTTCATATCATCTGGGGTACAGACTGGTATCTTCTCTTTTAAGTTAGTTTGGTGAGCATGTGCTTTCTCATTCTATTCTGATTAAATGACTGTTTTATACAACTGCTGGAAGACGTACAACAGTGGTGAGATGACTCAGGCAAAAGCAGCTTTCCAAAAATGAGAAAGATACTGTGCTATCAATTTTTGACAATCAAAACAAGTAAAATGGTTCTTAAATGTTATGCAGAGCCAGTGTTAACATATGGATGTGAATCATGGACAATAGGACAACAGACAAGAAAATCACTGAAGGCTGTAGAAATGTGGTTTACAGAAGAATGTTGAGAATGCCGTGGACAGCTAAGAAGAGTAATGAAAACGTTCTGAAAGAGCTAAAGTTCTTTTAAAGGGCCAGAACAAAAGGGGAGCTAATATACAATAGTAGGAAGAAACAGTCATCATTTTTAAGCCATTTAATGAGAAGGGAACAGCTGTAATATATTGTAACAACTGGAAAAGTTGAGGGACGAAGAGATAGATGAAAGAAAAGAGAAAAGATACTATAGCTCGTTTCAAATCACTTGCCCAAGTTCAAAACGCTATTACTCAGAAACCGTTTGTTAAATACTGTTGAAATTTTCCAAATGTTATTAGAATGCAAAAGACCCTTTAAATGTATATTTAACAAATATCTTGCAGCTGCAGTTTTCTTAAAGCGGCGAATTTCTTTGATGTTTGTCAAAATTGTAAATTGTGAACCCCTAAATAATAGAAATTACCGTAGTTGCTGGTCTATGATTAATTTTCACTAGGTAAAGGCGTGGCCGTAATGGGGAAATAACTGAATAAGGAAAAACACCAGGAGAATTATTGTCTTCTCAGTTCGAGGACGGACGATAATATCAAGGTATACCTGTATGTCCAATTTTCATAGTTGTGTGGTCCTGAAAAGGACCGTTTGTTGAACTAATTTAAGGTAATATAGGGGCCAACATTGTGGGGGCTATATACTTTCATTCTGAATCAGACGAGTCTAAAAGATTAATAACTGTTTGGGGTTGAACATTCCACAAACCATTATTTTTCCAATATTCCTCTTCCTGTTTTAAGACGTGGTCTTCACATTCAGCCCAATAATCTTTGTCTATATTTAATAAAGCGAGATTAGCAAGAGTCTTTACATCGCATATTTTGAATGTTGTATTTTCATCTGCCACTTGTCCTTTTAATTTTGCCCAGATTAGTTCTATTGGAATTAAATGAGCATGGTAAGGTGGCAGCCTCAAACTTATATGACCGTGCTCTTGGATAATCTTATCTATTTGAAAAATCTTTGTCCTTTGTTTTTGCTTTACTAGAGATAGTAATTCAGGTTTTAAGTACATGTTATTAAATTGTATGTGCTCTTTTGTGAGCCATATCTTAATAGCATCTTTTGTACTGGATGACGTCGGGACTTTATCTTCAAGTGCAACAATGTTGTGGTACGCTGCATTGTCCATTATTAGGCAAGATGGTCGATCTAGTGATGGGAGAACAGAATTTTCAATCCAATGTCTAAATATGTGACCATTCATCTCAGAGTGATAATCCTGATTGACTATGGATTTTGAAAGAAAAATGAGCTCTGCATTCTGTATTAGTCCATGTTGTCGACTACCTGCATGAGCAATTATCAAGCGCTGTCCTTTGCTGCTAGGTATTAATCTCTTAATCTTTCCATCTGATGACTGCCATTCCCTTTGGTTAGTGTGGTGAGCATTGATCCATGTTTTATCCAAGTACACAATATCATAACCTTGCTTGCGCACCTCTTTTACTTCACGTAAGTACTTGCTTCTCATGACTACTATATGTGGCTTCTCACAGATGATGTTTCGTCCATTGGAATACTTTCTGAATGTAAAGCCTGCAGCTCTCACATTCCTTTCATAATGTAGACTTTGATATTTCAATACTGTTGTTCTTTTTCAGCGAAATTTTTAATTTTCTTATTGTAACAGTTTCATTCATACCCAACATTTTGCGAATTTCACTTCTAATAAGTTCACTGTCGAAATTATCCAACATTTTGCTCTTCCTTGTGATTTTGTATATTTTGAACATTGACGGTCACGTGCTTGAATCCAGCGACTAAATGACCGTTTAGATAAATCCAAAATGTGTCTTGTCCTATTCTCAGGGTTTTCTAAAGAATGAAATAATCTTCCTCGTTTAGCCTCTTTGAAAAAAATAGTCATACATTTTTATTGCGATGTTTTGTAAACTGCAGAATTTCATTTTAAGACTCATGATAAATGTTATTGTTCCACGTCTACACCTATGAATGAACCACCGGAAATGGAACACACAATTTCTCAAGTGTCTAATTGTGTCAAAAAAACCACGGAAAGCGTGCAAATACGTCAATTCTACCGTGTATGGATTTGTACTCGCTATTTTTAGTTTAAAATACTGTAAACATTAAGTTTTGACTACATCAATGGGTCGTTATAAATTTATATAAATCAAATAAGCAACAATAATAACCAAATGTTTTTTTTAAATGAAATTAATTCCCTGTTGGGTTCTAATCATTATAACTTTACATGCAAATTTTGAATATCTTACAACAAGCGGTTAAAAAGCTATCGATTTTAAAAGTTGGGCACTAGTTATGAAACAAGCTATAGACGGCTTAAGAGAATGGCTTGGCAGAAGGTCAACAACAGAAATGATAAATAACTGTTGAGATCAAAAGTTGTGGAGAGACATGATCACCTACGCCAGCAGGCATGGTACTTGATGATGATACAACTGCACCTTTGAGTCATGGAATTTGACTCTCGTTCTCATTACTCGCTTTCTCTTTTCACGTCTATTGATGAAGTTTTGTCTTATTTTATGGGATGATCTGGGTGATGATCTTATGCAGTTAAGCGGGCGGTGAGAATAATGTTATGACGCAATATGTGGGCGCCTTGAACGTTTATAACCAGGCGTTAGTGAGAGTTAAATTGTTACGTCAAAAGTCACTGTTGGAGAGTTTATGACGTCAGTTGGGTGTTGACAAGGAAATGTTCACATCATTGGTGATATGAACGAGTTTGTGACGTCATCGTGGCGATGGGAGTGAGGGTTTGTGACGTGAGTGGGGCGATGGGAGTCGTGGTTTGTGATTTGCGTGGGGCGATGCGAGTCGTGGTTTGTGATATGCGTGTGGCGATGGGAGTGAGGGTTTGTGATATGCGTGAGGCGATGGGAGTGAGGGTTGGTGAAATGCATGGGACGATGGGAGTGAGGGTTGGTGAAATGCATGGGACGATGGGAGTGAGGGTTTGTGGCATCAATGTGAGGATGAAAATAAAATGCTCCCATCATGATGAGAACAAGTTTGTGACTTCAATTGGGGCTATGAGAACGAGGTTTTCACACCAAAGTGACGCGGAGAGCGAGTTTATGACACGAATGTGAACTTAAGAATGAGTTTATGACACTAAAATGACGACGTGGACGTACTTATAATCAAGTGAGAAGAAATTGATGAGACGAACGTGATGACGAGAGAGAGTTATGACACCAACAAAGTCACAATCTATCTTCTTAGCGTCCACTCGTAAAGTGGGCGTGGATGCGTCTTGTCGCTAGCTTATGACAATGCCACACGGTATCTGCACCTTACGGCCCGACACAACCGTCTTCGGCATGTGTAGATTTGCTTAGCAATTTTTCCCCAGACAGCGGTCATATTTGGCCTATTCTTTTTATTTATCATTGCCAATGACTATTTAACGTGCTCTAGTGTGCTTCATGATATTGCTTTATTTCACTATTGTTTCTAGAGTGCTAGACATTGGATTTTTCCTAGAGATCAGGGAAGGGAAGAACCATAGGGAATAGTGGAAAAAAAATGCATGATTCGAACCAGAACCCTTTCTGTTCATAAGCCGTTGTTTTACATCTAGACCACACAGTCCGTTGTTTTACATCTAGACCACACAGTCCGTTGTTTTACATCTAGACCACACAGTCCGTTGTTTTACATCTAGACCACACAGTCCGTTGTTTTACATCTAGACCACACAGTCCGTTGTTTTACATCTAGACCACACAGTCCGTTGTTTTACATCTAGACCACACAGTCCGTTGTTTTACATCTAGACCACACAGTCCGTTGTTTTACATCTAGACCACACAGTCCGTTGTTTTACATCTAGACCACACAGTCCGTTGTTTTACATCTAGACCACACAATCCTCTCAAAGTGACAATGAAAGCCAATTTTCTTCTTTTTTTTTTCCTTCAACAAAGTGACGTTGAGATGAATGTTTTTTATGATAGCAACAGTTCAACAACTGGGCAAAAAAGGAAGGTTCTGGAACAGCTTTAGCCACTCCTCGCGGTGTGTGTGTGTAACACGTTAATTTATTCATGAAATGAAAGGTCAGTTTTGCCGATTTAACAACAGTGATAGCTAATAACCGCCTGCAACAGCCTGTGTGTCTAACATTCTGTGCACACAACAAAAGGGCTATTCCAATGGCGTTAGTTATTTATCAGCGTCATTTAGTTCAATGAAATAATCATGACATGACAAGATGACTGCTAATTATTGCTCTTTGAATTGTTGTAGAACGTTTTTAGAGATGACTCATTGTATTAGAAAGTTGTGGGTAGGGGAGGAATGGTTGATCTAGTATGGTACCAGGAAGACGGAACCAAAGAGAGAGCAAGCAGACAAACACGATCAATGTCATGTCTAGTATTTTATGGACTCCTCCTTGTTATGTTAGGTTGCTGTTGATATTGATGTTGTTAGGAGAGATGGCCGAATCGATAACATGTCATGTTCTAAACCGGTAGAGTGCGGGTTCGAGTCCCCGACAAAGTCGGGTTTTTTTTTGTACCATGGGGTATGTGTTCATGTTATGTAGAGCCATTCTTAACATATGGATGTGAATCATGGCACAATATGACAACAAACAAGAAAATCGCTGGAGGCTGTGGAAATGTGGTTTTACAGAAAAATGTTCAGAATACCATGGACAGCTAAGAAGAGATAATGAAAATGGAATGAAAACTTTCTGAAAGAGACCAAAGCAAAAAGAGAGCTAATTTTCAATATTAGTAAGAAACAATCATCATTTTTTGGCCATGTAATGAGAAGGGAACACCTGGAATATATTGTAACAACTGTAAAAATCGAGGGACATAGAGATAGAGGGAAGCAAAGAGAAAAGATTCCAGACAGCTTAAGGGAACGGCTTGACGGAAGGTCAACAACAGAAATGATAAATAACTGTCGTGATCGAAACTTGGTGAGAGACGTGCTACCTACGCCAGCAGGCACATTACTTGATTATATATATATATATATATATATATATATATATATATATATATATATATATATATAGTTGAGCCTTATGTTTTTTCTTTTTTATACTTCCTTTCTCCACCAAGGTAGTACTCAGGGAAGGTGAGGAATGCCGACACTATCCAGAAGTCCCTGAAAACTTCTGGATAGGCAGCCGAGTACACATGGGTGAAAGCTCGCGGGCTAAGACGCCGGTTGAAGTCTCCTACTTTTACCGTGACAGAATTCTATCTGTCTTCTAACCCCTTCATCTATTTGGGGCTGTTTTAAAGCCAGTTCTAAAACTGTTTCATTAGTTAACATATTCCCCCATACACTCGAATGCGTGGAGGAAACCCCCTGATAAAACGTAGTAGGTGTATTTACATATTTGTTTATGGGGGAAAAAAAACAAGGAAATGGGATGTACACATTTATACATCCGCTCCCAATATACACCTCTGATAGTTGGATCCAGATGTTTCTGTCTAGGGTAATTAAAGACAGTTTAAAGTCGCTGTTTCATCCATTAATCGAAGGAATGAGTCTCAAAATGTTTCTTTTAGTCAAAGGAAGGAATACTTTCTTTGAAGAGCTGCTAATGTGGTTCAGGTCTGTCACTTTAAAGGGCAACCACGGTTTCATTCCATTTAAGTACAGCCCCTCTCTCCCTCCTCTTCGTTTTTACTGCTACACCTTCGTCGTCTGTCTAAAAAAAAGACACACACACACATTAAGTGGGAATAGATGTGTTTTCTTGTGGTTTACAGCAAGCTGAGTATCTGCACATTTTTGCCCAATACATCCGACTTCAGCGTGTATTTTTTCTACCGGGTTGCCTTTCCTCATCATTACCTTCTCGTTTGCCATGTTGGTTAACCCACCAGAAGGAGGATTTCCGGCTCACTGATCCAGACGCAAAGATTGAGCTATGAGTCGCTGTCGATTTTCAGTTCAGTACAATTTAGCTGTTGTGAATGACTTTTTAGGGAAACATTGATCAAGTAGCAGGAAACAAGAAGCCAGACGTAATAGAGATGGCATCGACTCATAGCTGATGGCTTACGCCGAGATCGGTGAACCAGAGCCACCCAGACCTTACTCCACATCTTCACGGTGCCTCTAGAAACAGATTAACCAGTCTAGTCTGGCCAAGCGATTATAGCTCGTTTCAAATCACTTGCCCAAATTCAAAACGCTATTACGCAGTAAACATTTGTTAAAAACTCTTGAAATTTTCCAAATGTTATTAGAATGCAAAAGACCCTTTAAATGTATATTTAACAAATATCTTGCAGCTGCAGTTTTCTTAAAGCGGCGAATTTCTTTGATGTTTGTCAAAATTGTAAATTGTGAACCCCTAAATAATAGAAATTACCGTAGTTGCTGGTCTATGATTAATTTTCACTAGGTAAAGGCGTGGCCGTAATGGGGAAATACCAGGAGAATTATTGTCTTCTCAGTTCGAGGACGGACGATAATATCAAGGTATACCCATATGTCCAATTTTCATAGTTGTGTGGTCCTGAAAAGGACCGTTTGTTGAACTAATTTAAGGTAATATAGGGGCCAACATTGTGGGGGCTATATACTTTCATTCTGAATCAGACGAGTCTAAAAGATTAATAACTGTTTGGGGTTGAACATTCCACAAACCATTATTTTTCCAATATTCCTCTTCCTGTTTTAAGACGTGGTCTTCACATTCAGCCCAATAATCTTTGTCTATATTTAATAAAGCGAGATTAGCAAGAGTCTTTACATCGCATATTTTGAATGTTGTATTTTCATCTGCCACTTGTCCTTTTAATTTTGCCCAGATTAGTTCTATTGGATTTAAATGAGCATTGTAAGGTGGCAGCCTCAAACTTATATGACCGTGCTCTTGGATAATCTTATCTATTTGAAAAATCTTTGTCCTTTGTTTTTGCTTTACTAGAGATAGTAATTCAGGTTTTAAGTACATGTTATTAAATTGTATGTGCTCCTTTGTGAGCCATATCTTAATAGCATCTTTTGTACTGGATGACGTCGGGACTTTATCCTCAAGTGCAACAATGTTGTGGTACGCTGCATTGTCCATTATTAGGCAAAATGGTCGATCTAGTGATGGGAGAACAGAATTTTCAATCCAATGTCTAAATATGTGACCATTCATCTCAGAGTGATAATCCTGATTGACTATGGATTTTGAAAGAAAAATGAGCTCTGCATTCTGTATTAGTCCATGTTGTCGACTACCTGCATGAGCAATTATCAAGCGCTGTCCTTTGCTGCTAGGTATTAATCTCTTAATATTTCCATCTGATGACTGCCATTCCCTTTGGTTAGTGTGGTGAGCATTGATCCATGTTTCATCCAAGTACACAATATCATAACCTTGCTTGCGCACCTCTTTTACTTCACGTAAGTACTTGCTTCTCATGACTACTATATGTGGCTTCTCACAGATGATGTTTCGTCCATTGGAATACTTTCTGAATGTAAAGCCTGCAGCTCTCACATTCCTCCATAATGTAGACTTTGATATTTCAATACTGTTGTTCTTTTTCAGCGAAACTTTTAATTTTCTTATTGTAACAGTTTAATTCATATCCAACATTTTGCGAATTTCACGTCTACACTTCTGAATGAACGGAAATGGAACACACAATTTCTCAAGTGTCTAATTGTGTCAAAAAAACCACGGGAAAGCGTGCAAACACGTCAATTTTACCGTGTATGGATTTTTACTCGCTATTTTGAACTTAAAATACTGTAAACATTAAGTTTTGACTACATCAATGGGTCGTTATAAATTTATATAAATCAAATAAGCAACAATAATAACCAAATGTTTTTTTTTTTATTTAATTAATTCCCTGTTGGGTTCTAATCATTATAACTTTACATGCAAATTTTGAACAACTTACAACAAGCGGTTAAAAAGCTATCGATTTTAAAAGTTGGGCACGAGTTATGAAACAAGCTATAGATATCGAAGAGTGAAGGCAACCCGGTACACTAATATACCATATGGAGAATGGAGAGTTCGGTAGCCTAGTTGGGAAAACCACCCCGAATGGCCTACCGACGTTCGGACAGCCCATGTTCGATTCTCACTGGAAGTAATGTGAGTTGTACTCGTGGTTGTTAAAAAAAAATATCCCAGCAGTCAACCCAGCCGCTGGCAGAAATGGGTACCAGGGGAGCACCGTGGTAAGGTGAGGAATGTCGCCTCGCATCGTGGGTTTCGATGCTTAAAGCGACACTATCCAGATGTTTACGTACATTTTTGGATAAGCGGCCGAGCACATTTGGGTGAAAACTCGCGTGCTAAGACGCCGATTCAAGTCTCGTATTTTACTTTTACATTTACTCTACTTATATACATGGCTGAAGTCGAATGTGTTGGGCCAAAAGGCGCAAAAATCTCAGTTTTTGTACAAACTACAACACAACGCATCTACGACCACTTGATCGTTCTTGTAAAGGCGGGCGATGAAGAGGGTTATCCATTCCGTTAGTTATTGTCTGGCGAACACTAGAAAGAAAGAACAAGTACCAATGCGGACAGTGCGCTTGCTTTTTTTTGGCCATGGAACAATTGTGGTCCCATCAGTGCATTCTCAATCGGCGCAGCTGGAAATGTAAATAGTACATGGTGAGCTATGTTGGTGGAAGGTATTAACATCGAGGAAGAACTTTCGCTACCCCCACCTTCAATTAGTGGAGCCTCGGTGGCTGAATGGTTAGTGTGATGACAGGGATGGGAGTTAAGATGGGCACATCCAGAAACGAGAAACTTGGTGGACGTATAAGAAGACTTATCAACCAACACAGAGCTGGATTCGTCAGTCCCTGGACACTGCATGACTTGTTGAGGTGGGGATCTGAGCACCTATGGGGACATGCTGCTTGCTTGCGTTCGCCCAAACACTAAAGAAATACACCCCTTCATCATCCGCCCTTAAATGGACGTTAAATGGCGTGTACACGTTGTGTTGTGGTTTGCAGTAAAACTGTGATATGTGCGTCTTTCGGCCCTAAACATCCGACTTCAGCATGTTATTTTTGAATCCCGGGTTATCTTCCCTCTTCGATCCATACTTGCTTGACCAGACTATACAGGTTAGTCCATTTCCAGGGGTACCGCGATGAGGTGAAGTAGGGTCTGGATGGTTCTGGTTCACCGATCCTGGCGCAAGTCATCAGCTGTGGGTAGCAGACAGCTCTCAGCTCTGCTGCTGTTAGGCGCCTTACCTTCATATGGGATCCGGATTCAATATTTTTTTTTCGGACTGACAAGTCTCCGGGGTTCACCCAGCCTCTGAAAATGGGTATAATGATTCTTCTGGAAAGTAAAAGCGGCTTGGCGTGATGCCGACCACATCACCCAAAAATATACCATAACTAAAAGAAAAGTAAAGTACCCCATTACACCACGTGAAGGGAATATAGTGTTAGTGACCATAATTTTTACAGACCCACAGCACATGATTTTTGTGGATCATGTGGTCAGTATTACGCCCGTGCCGCTTTACTTTCTCATTTTAAAAAATCCGTTACCCATTTAAGGCTGGGTGAACCTGGAAGCCGTCGATTATGATCTCTAACCTGACCTCTTGTCCTTAGTAGTCCAGTTTATTAACCACTGAGCTATCGCGGCTCCCAAAAATATGGTCATGGACAAATATGATCTCTAAACGCCAAATGCCTTGCAGAGCGAGGAGGGAACCTTTACTGACCTCCAATTGTTGTGGCCTAGTACAGTGTAATACCGCCCTCCTCCGTGAATGATATTCTACACTGCTTTCGTTGTCTTGATTGTAGTAGTGCATTATTATAGTGTGTTGATATGTTGTGTCAGATTTTTTTCTATAGGCGGAGAAGGTTGTGTGGTCTAGTCTAGAGGTGAGATGTCGGCATCTGGATAGTGACATCCGACATCTAGCTCTCTCGGACGACGGCGACGACCAAAAAAAAACAAACAAAAACTCGTGTGCACTATGGGCACGTTAAAAACCCTTGACAGTTGAAAATCGAAGAGTAGATCAAAAATGACGTCTGGCCAGACAAAACTTATAGGGAAAATGTTAAACCCCCCCCCCCCCCCAAAAAAAAAAAAAAAAAAGTAAACTCTTGATGATAAAATATGAGAGTACTTCTGAAGTCGGAGAATATCTGCCCGTAGGGCGAGGGACACTTAAGCACACGGTTGCCGCGGTTAAAAAAAAATTGGTATACAATTGATTCACGCAAAATCCAATACATTGGGACTTCGCTAGGCGATCTGATGATTAGAAAGGTTTGTCCAATCCCATGGGACTTCGCTAGGCGATCTGATGATTAGAAAGGTTTGTCCAATCCTTTGAGACTTCGCTAGGCGATCTGATGAGTAGAAAGGTTTGTCCAATCCTTTGAGACTTCGCTAGGTGATCTGATGATTAGAAAGGTTTGTCCAATCCTTTGAGACTTCGCTAGGTGATCTGATGATTAGAAAGGTTTGTCCAATCCTTTGAGACTTCGCTAGGCGATCTGATGAGTAGAAAGGTTTGTCCAATCCTTTGAGACTTCGCTAGGCGATCTGATGATTAGAAAGGTTTGTTCAATCCTTTGAGACTTCGCTAGGTGATCTGATGAGTAGAAAGGTTTGTCCAATCCTTTGAGACTTCGCTAGGTGATCTGATGATTAGAAAGGTTTGTTCAATCCTTTGAGACTTCGCTAGGTGATCTGATGATTAGAAAGGTTTGTTCAATCTTTTGAGACTTCGCTAGGTGATCTGATGATTAGAAAGGTTTGTTCAATCCTTTGAGACTTCGCTAGGCGATCTGATTAGTAGATAGGTTTGCGGCTCCACCCTCCTCCCCACAATCCCTCACTCAAAACTCCCTCTGCCGAGCAATGTTTCTGTCCTATAGCTTGTTAAACACAAGGGAGGAAGGAGACCACTTGATTATGGCTCTCTAACATCGGTCCCCCAATACTATTATTTTTGTTGTTGAGACATGGGTATGCAGCATGTAGGTTAGCAGGGATTACGAAACTGTGTTCATTTGTCCCCTTCGAGGCGTAGTCATCCAGAAACTAAAGTGTCCACATATCCAGTCTCTTGACTCCTACCCACCCCACAACCGATAGTGAGCATAAGTAGCTTCCCTTTGTGGTGGCTATGACGACTGTGAGTGCGCGTGAAAATACCTTGTTTAAATGTGATTACCGTTTTATGTAGAGAGACTGGCCTCGATTTTCTCCCCCCCCCCCCCCCAATTTGCTTCACATCTCGTACATCAGAGGGGGAGTTTGAAACAGCATAACAGGAAGGCGAGCTTTGGCATCAGCCCGGGGTGCCAAAGGTAAGAGCTGATAACAACTAATAAATTAAATTTATTAATAGACGCTGGAGACAAGAAAAATATAAGCGGGAGAAAAACGCGTTTTCTGTGTTTTTAATCAAGCGTAACTCTATCTGTTTGTTATCATATAGATATTCCTTGCCTAGTGTAAGAGGTTTAATATTTTTATGCCTTTATTAAGTGTGAAAAGACTCAGATCTCTAAAAGTATAACGCGTCATATCAGCATGTTCCCATTCGGGCCAAATCAGAAAGAATTGCTGCCTCTAGTGTCACTCTGATACGTTTTACAACTAGTTCTCTTTGATATATTGACTTACGTAACTAATGCTTTGCAGCACCTCATGGAGCAAAGGGCAGCTTCCACACTCTGCCAACGGACCCGTTCTGTGCTGTCTTCTCCAAGTCTGTACATTTGAACTTTTGTGGCATTTTGTGCACGCACACGCAACCCTTGCGCACTTCCGCTCTTTACGCATATGTACACACACACATTTTATTCTTATTTTCATTTAATTTCTCCTTGTAGTTTTGTTGTTGTTGTTGTTATTATTATTGATTTTTTATTTTAAATACAAATCTGTGTGTGTGTGTTGTAGGTTTGTTCCTATTGAAGGCCTATTGTGCCGAAACGTCGTTCTGATTTGTGTTGTCCATTTGTTTCGTGAAGTGATCGATATATATATTTCGATATATATTCGTATAGTCATTTCTCTTGTCTTCTCTAGGTGAGCCCACGTTCATCATCCAGAATTTGCTTCAGTTTCCATGGTTTTTCTCAGGGTCTGCTTCCAACATTAATAGGTCTTTGTGTATTAATTTCATTGACTGCCCTACAATATTGTTTGATGGTTGTTTTCACTGCCAATCCATCCTTATTTCCTCTGCTTTATCTCTGTTCCTACTGGTATCGAGGCAGTTCTTTCCAAAAATTTTCATTTGTAATTTTAGTAAAATTTACATAAGAAGCAATATATATAAAAATTTATATATATATATATCATCAAGTACTGGGCCTGCTGGCGTAGGTGATCATGTCTTTCTACAACTTTCGATCACGACAGTTATTTATCATTTCTGTTGTTGACCTTCTGCCAAGCCATTCTCTTAAGCTGTCTGGTATCTTTTGTCTTTGCTTCCCTCTATCTGTTCGTCTCTCAATTTTCCCAGTTGTCACAATATATTCCAGCTGTGTCCTTCTCATTGCATAGCCAAAAAATGATGATTGTTTTTTTCCTAATTTTGGAAATTAGCTCTCTTTTTGCTTTGGCCTCTTTCAGAATGTTTACATTAGTCTTCTTAGCTGTCCATGGTATTCTAAACATTGTTCTGTAAAACCACATTTCTACAGCCTCCAGTGATTTTCTTGTCTGTTGTCCTATTGTCCATGATTCACATCCATATGTTAAGACTGGTTCTACATAACATTTAAGAACTTGTTTTTTTTTTTTCCATTGTCAAAATTGAACTGTACAATAACTTTCTCATTTGTTGGAAAGCTGCTTTTGCCTGACCTATTCTGTATCTCACCTCTGTTGTAGATCTACCATCTGAGGTTAACATTCTTCCCAAATATTTAAATTCATTTACCTGTTTCAATATTGTTCCACTTGTCTTTATTGTGCATTGAGGTGGTGTCTTTTTCTTTGTTGCTACCATTACTTCTGTCTTTTTATTAATTAAATTAGCAGTTATTATAACATTAAGTTAGGTCGCAGGTATACGTGTTCTTAACTGCACCCATACAAATATAGATAACAAATATGTTTATTATTTTATTGAACTTGTCTACTTGTGCAGCAGGAGAAAAGTGCTGAGACAGTGGCACACAGGGAGAAAGAGCAAGACTCATTAAGTGTGTCAGTGAGTAATGGCAGTTCAACTACAACCCCTGACTTTGAACAGCCACCAACACCACCTTCTAGGCTAGTACTGAGTGGAGGAGAGGTTAGTCAGTACGAGTTTGTGTGTGTAGATGTTTAGTGTATGAGGATGTGTATATAACCAAAAGTTATTGTGTAACACTATTTAAATTGACAAAAGTATGTTTGTTGATAGGTTTTGATATAGTTTATAAGAAGATTTAAATAGATAAAAGTGTATATGCAGGTAGATGTATTTTATGTAAGATTTAAATAGATAAAAGTTTAGTCTTTAGGTAGATGTATTGTATGTGAGAAGATTTAAATAGAAAAAAGTTTAGTTTGTAGGTAGATGCATTACGTGTACAAATTATATGGACAAAGGTTAGTGTGTTACATGTATGTAGGTTTATGTATAGTGCATGAACAAATGTATATGAATAGATTTATATAAATATGTGTGCGTGCATACAAACAAATATTATTTAAATTTTGCCTATTCTTCTTTCTGTTACAAAGAAAAAACATATTTGTAATAAGTAGGGCTCGGATTTTCATGAAATGTCATATTTTTTTCCTGAAGCATATTTTCAGTTTTAAGTTAATTTCTATATGTTTCAAGCATTTCTGAACAATTTTAAGCTGTTTTTATTTGTCATATAAATGCATATTTTGACCATAATTTTGATGAGGTCATATTTTGCCTGAAATTGGAGATTTAGGTCATATTTTGGTCATATTTTGCATATTTTCTGGTGTACTCAACTTTCTGGTGTACTCCGTTTGCTTATCAATGTTAGCACATCTTAAACTATGTTTAGAGACAAATTGTGAGGATTGCCTATATTTCTGAATGTGTGTATTAGTGAATATGCATGTGTGTCTTTCATGCGACTGTAGGGAGGGGAAGACATCAGTCAACTCTTTGATGTCAGTCGGCATCTGAGAATAAAAAAGGGAGTGACATCCGCTCAATACTTCAAAAGAATTTTCTGGGTTTTGTTTCAAAAGTAAATTGTAGGAAACAATTTCAAATGTTTCAACGTCAGGAGCGAATATTCCTGGATTTGTTAAATCTTCCAGTTTCATTTTAAACCGTTTGGCGCCCATTTGTATGTTACAATTATTAATTTGCCATTTGCAACAGTGACTGACTACATGATCTTGTGCTCTAGCTCATAGTTATATAATAGTTATATTGTTTATGGTTGATTCACTGGAATAACTTTGCTTTACAATGCCTAAAGTGTCTAATTCTAATGGTGCAAAGTTGCGTAAATTTGTGCAGGAATTTGGTTCAAAAGTATTTAGTACCGATGGAGAAATATTGTACTGTACACTGTGTGAGGTCAAGGTTACAGCTGGAAAACGGTTTAATGTGCAACAACATTGCAATACTTCTAAACATATGAAATGTTTAAGTAGACTTTCTGAAATGGAAGGAAGACAAAGTTTATTACTTGAAAAATGTTCTGCTACTTCCTCTTCTTCTTCGGGAAACACAGAGACCGGTTTTTATAAAGATTTGTGTCATATGATGGTTTCATCAAATATCCCTTTAAATAAATTGCAAAATCAATATTTCCGACAATTTCTGGAGAAATACACTAGCCATCCTATCCCAGATGAATCTACTTTAAGGAAAAATTATCTCTCCAAATGTTATGAGGACATGTTAAATAAAATTAGAAATTCTATTGCAGATAACAAGATAGGTACTATGACTACTATGTAATGCGTAAAACATGCAAACAATAATAATTTGCGTTTTTTTTTTTTTTTGGTTCATAAATGAGAAAAACCTTATGGTCATACTTCGGCATATTTAGCATATTTTAGGTCATATTTTGCCTTTTTTAGGTCATATTTGCATGTCATATTTCAGGATTTTTAGGTCATAAAAATCCGAGCCCTAGTAATAAGTGAACATGCTACACATAAATAAAATAAAAATGTGGCTACATTTTACATTCTTAAAATGACTATGCTATAGAAGATTAGCTTTCAAGCCCAAATCTATTAGCAATGCCCTATGTCAGCGGTCGTCAAACTTTTTCAGCCCTAACTCTTAACCACAGATCACTGTGGCAGCACTTTATATCAATAATTTAAAAAAAACAGCAACCTTTATTTTAATAGCATTATAGCAGCACGTTATATTGATTGTGGCGGTAAATAAACTATTATTTTGGTTATTAATTAAATAGATCAGGGTCATTTTTGTAATTGAAATTTAAAAAAATAACTGAATCAACTTACATTGTGATATTTTTATCAGGAATAAAGTCAGTGGGTAGAATTAGCTTGTTTCATTCTCTTTACATCTTCAAATCTGGGCACAAGTTTTGAAATCACTATTCTCATCTTTTTCTCAGCATCTAAATGTGATCTGTATTTGGTTTTGCCAATGCAGAAGACCCAGTCTCACATAAGTAGGTCATCGCAAAAGGAATAAAAACTCAAAGGCCTTTTTACTTACTTCTGGGTATTTTTATTTTACCAAAGCACCAATTAAAAGAAGGAAAGAGAGATCTCAGGTGACATAGAGAAATAATATTAACATAACATTTGTGATACAACAGCGGTGAAGTTGATGAGTTGCACTGTGGGTAGAGGTTTGTGGAGAAACATCACCTATATGACACTTTATGATTATGATAATAATGTCCTTGGAGTTCCTAGCATGCGCTTGCAGAGTATCCGTGGAACACACGTTTGATGACTACTGTCCTATGTGGTTAACAGGCTATTTTGTATCCTTTTGGCTTCATGGATTATGCCTTGTCTCATTCTGTAGTCTTCTGAGCATTGGAAGCTGAACGTAGAGGGAACGGCAATTATAGGTGGCAGAATTGCAAGGACAGAAGTGGGAATGGAAACAAAAGTGCAGTAGATGGTGGGGTGACCTCGAGATGTTAGAAAGTCTTGGCATTGATAGACATGACAGCATTTCATCATTTGCATGCAGCAAAGGGATCATTGGTGACTGAGTAGTTAGTTCACCAGATGGTTCACAGTTCAATGCCCAGACATAGTGAATTTTTTTTTTTTTTTGCACACAGAATGACATGATTTCAGGGTTCACTCAACAGTTGAAAATGGGTACCAAAGATTTTTTTCTGAGAAAGTAAAGTATCCAGGCGGGATATAACCATATCATCTATATAATGTGATGTTGAAAATATATGGCCACAGACACAGTATTCACTATACACCTTATAGTGTGAAAGGAGCTCTGTACTTTACCTTTTTTAAATTTATCTCTTTGATGCAAAGAGGGCACATTATCATGAAGACAATAATAACAAATAAATATTTATTGTGGATGAAAATGTCTAAGTTTGGAAACAAACAATTGACATCAAGACAATGGTATATAAAAGATACCAATATACTAGGATCGAAACTATACTGCTCAACACAACACACCAACAATATTTCAAGATAAAATAGAACTCATGTTTCTGATGTCCGTTCACCATTATGAAGACATTAATTCATTGGGTGCCGTCTCCAATTTGAAGGTTGGCTACCATGGAACACTGTTTTACTGTCTCTTGTCTTGATGATGCACATTGTCATAGGTTTACCTGTTCACTTTTTGATGCTGTCAATCCACTTTAGACTTGGTCTGCATCTGCTACCCTGATTTCTACCAAGATATACCTTTTAAAAAAATACAAAAGAAAAAAAAAGTATTTGTCATACTTTTCAGAACACTGAAAAAAACAAAGGAGAATCTGTGGTGAAGTCTAATGGAAACAAAACACCAAGGGAGTCCAAACAGGGTCGTTTGCACCAAGAGTCCACAGGAAGGTAACATACTAGTTTTAAATTACTTGTACGTACTAATGTTAAATTACTTGTACATACTAATGTTAAATTACTTGTACATACTAATGTTAAATTTCTTGTACATACTAATGTTAAATTACTTGTACATACTAATGTTAAATTTCTTGTACATACTAATTGTTGACATGTTCAAATCAGAATCTTAATCTTCAGGTGAATTTGTTACAAAGGGTGTGGCTAATTCTAAAAATGTCTTTGCTGCTTGAAATGGAGACAACTAAAAGAGAATGGTATCCTGTGCCCAAAAGTATCTTGTTGAAGGGAATGTGTTGTACTGAAAATCACAATTATTAACACTTGTCATAAACAACGACATATCTACATTCACTTAATATCCTTTTATGGGCAAGCGATTATAAGAAGGGTTGTCTTCAAATGAATACAGAAAAGGAACATAATATTGAACTAGCTTATTACCAAATGTCAACCTCATTTTTACGTTTGATTAGGAAAACAATTTGTTCAAGTTTCCCCCCGTACTATCATAAAGTTTGCTATTAAAAGAGAACATTCAAGTTTCTCCATACTATCATAAAGTTTGCTATTAAAAGAGAACATTGAAGTTTCTCCATACTATCATAAAGTTTGCTATTAAACGAGAACATTCAAGTTTCTCCATACTATCATAAAGTTTGCTATTAAAATAGAACATTCAAGTTTCTCCATACTATCATAAAGTTTGCTATTAAAAGAGAACATTCAAGTTTCTCCATACTATCATAAAGTTTGCTATTAAAATAGAACATTCAAGTTTCTCCATACTATCATAAAGTTTGCTATTAAAGGAGAAAATTCATTATTCCCCATACTACCATAAAGTTTGGGAGAAAGAATATTCAAGTTTCTTCATACAATCATAATTTGCTATGAAAGGAGAGAGTATTCTGTAACGGGAAGAGAGCGCCGAATGAACGGGACACCAATGGTCCTATTTATAGTGTTCCAGAGTCAAGTCATATCAAAGCTCTCTCAGCAATAAGCGCAGCAGATCAGCACAGCGAGCGAGAACATATTTAAACAACGTTGATCGAAACAGCCACCGGTCAAGCAATATGGCGTGTCACCACGACCTGTGTGGCACAATCAATGAATATTACATTACACCGTACGCAAAGCAAACCTTCAATATTACATTGGTGCTGACTGCAACAACAGCACGCAAGTTGACCAAATGATTAAGGTCGCTGAGATCAGCTGAAATGTCCAATGCAAATCACGAGACAACTTACAAACAGTGAGTACACGAAATGAAAGTGTTGAAAGTAGGCTGAAATATTTGTTGTGGTGTAGAAGGAAATTCATTTTAAGAATAGGTAGACAATAACTAGAACTGTTAATTTATCTGACAGAGGATTTCATACATAGAGTGCGTTTAAGTTGTAGACATCGCGAATAAGTTAGACTGTGACGTTACAATCGAAAAACGTGAAGCGGGATGTATTGTTGGACAGTGGTAGTCACATGAGCGTGTACAGTGGAATGGGGATTGTCATTCATAAACATTGCTGATGGAACAAATTTGAAGGATCTTCAAACAGGGATTTATAAGACAGACTTAGATATTAATGGTCATTCGTTAAATGAATTTAAGTTGTATTAGGAGATAAATTGATAAGTTTGTTAAGTGAATAGAATTGACAAGTAGAAAATTGGAAGTTTTTTTGTTTCAACGGGAGGGAATCCAAGGAGACGTGAGAAAGATTATATTGTACAATTTACATGTGGAATGATAGATTGTTGTCAAAAGTGGATTGTGAATTATAACAACATCATGTGTGTCCAGTAGTTTTTTTAATAGGAATAGGCATATTGAACCAGGTAGATAGGTTGAGATTGGGGAGGTAGTCGTAAGAGGTGTAGAGTAGAGTAGATGTAGTTTTAAAGAAGGGACACACATGGTGGTGGTATAAGGAATATATATGTGGGTTGCATTTCATGTACAACATGTTGAAGTAAAAAATTATGTAAAATTTTGACAAAATTGTGTTGTATGAAAATTGCTGAAACTTTAATAGAAGGAGACAGAGTATTTAATGGACAAAGAAACGGTACAACAGAAGAATTGGAAGGAGTAGGGCAAGAGGTATTATGGGGGGAGGCTTTAGAAAAGTTAAGAAGCAACTTACAAATTCAGGAAGTGACAAGAAGGATTCAAGTATTTACATGGGAAGTAGACCATTTTAGTAGATGCCATAGAACATTTGGGTAGATTTAGGAATAACACACAGACAGAGTTGAAGGGCATAGCATTAGTGACTAGCCAGGGGGGTGTGGCAAACTGTATTAGGAGAAGAATAGAGGAAGTAAAGGAGGAAACATGGCAAGATTTTAAGGCATATTTGGCAAAGAGATATGCAAAATATAAAAGATCCACAGCATGAAATAATGAGATTAAAATTGATGCAGCAACAGAGAAACGAGGCAGTCCATACGATCAGGTGTGGAGCTAAGTGTCGAGTCGCTCTAAGCCTAATTACCATGGGAGAAACGAAGAAAGACCAGACGGTGTAACGGGAAGATAGCGCTGAATGAACAGGACGCCAATGGTCCTGTTCATAGTGTTCCAGAATAAGTCATATCAAGGCTCTCTCAGCAATAATCGCAGCAGATCAGCAAAGCGAGTGAGTACAAATTTAAACGAAGTCGATAAAACAGCCACCGGTCAAGCAATATGACGCACCACGACCATTGTGGCACAATCAAGGAATATTACATTACACCGTACACAAAGCAAACCTTCAATATTACATTTTTTTTTTAAACACAAAACTTAATTTGCTTTATTTACAAGGTGCTGCTGATAACAAGCTATATACATGTGCTGGGTGGTCTGACTATCCGCTCCAGTCTATCCAGTAGGTCTAATAAAGTTTTGGCTTACTACCGCCTTATGCCTCCTGCTTCTGTGTTCTAAATGCTCTTAGATCGTTATGCTTCCTTCTACCGCTCTACACTTACAAGTGACTTATCTAGACTTTCTCTAACTCACATCTGATCTATATTTGTGTTTGGAACCTCCACCTAAACTCCTATTTAAGAAAGAGCATTGTGCTCTGTTCCCATTGAACGAGCCAGCGCCTAGAAGCGCGGCAGTCCCCTAGCTAGCTCTCTCCAAGTCATGGATCTGTTCCCACTGAACGAGCCAGTGCCTAGAAGCGCGGCAGCCTCCTAGCTAGCTCTCTCCAAGTCTTGGATCTGTTCCCACTGAACGAGCCAGCGCCTAGAAGCGCGGCAGCCCCCTAGCTAGCTCTCTCCAAGTCTTGGATCTGTTCCCACTGAATGAGCCAGTGCCTAGAAGCGCGGCAGCCTCCTAGCTAGCTCTCTCCAAGTCTTGGATCTGTTCCCACTGAACGAGCCAGTGCCTAGAAGCGTGGCAGCCCCCTAGCTAGCTCTCTCCAAGTCTTGGATCTGTTCCCACTGAACGAGTCGTTCGTTCGTTCGTTCGTTCGCTTTCGTCAGCTTTGACCTCTGACGAAGTCCCACCCACTCAATTTTGTGGGACTGAATTTTGCGTGTAAAGTCTGTTTTTATCCCATTACAGGATGTCCCTCGCCATGCAGGCAGATTTACTCCGACTTCAGAGGTACTAATTTTTAGGGAATTAGTAAAACCCAGGTGTCCTCGCCAGGGTACGAACCCCGGCTGTTGCCGTGGTAAGCCAACCGCCTATCGATTGCGCTAACCGGACACCCACTGAACGAGTCAATGCCTAGAAGTGCGGCAGCCCCCTAGCTAGCTCTCTCCAAGTCTTGGATCTGTTCCCACTGAACGAGTCAATGCCTAGAAGCGCGGCAGCCCCCTAGCTAGCTCTCTCCAAGTCTTGGATCTGTTCCCACTGAACGAGCCAGTGCCTAGAAGCGCGGCAGCCCCCTAGCTAGCTCTCTCCAAGTCTTGGATCTGTTCCCACTGAACGAGCCAGTGCCTAGAAGCGCGGCAGCCCCCTAGCTAGCTCTCTCCAAGTCTTGGATCTGTTCCCACTGAACGAGTCAATGCCTAGAAGTGCGGCAGCCCCCTAGCTAGCTCTCTCCAAGTCTTGGATCTGTTCCCACTGAACGAGTCAATGCCTAGAAGTGCGGCAGCCCCCTAGCTAGCTCTCTCCAAGTCTTGGATCTGTTCCCACTGAACGAGTCAATGCCTAGAAGTGCGGCAGCCCCCTAGCTAGCTCTCTCCATGTCTTGGATCTGTTCCCACTGAACGAGCCAGTGCCTAGAAGCACGGCAGCCCCCTAGCTAGCTCTCTCCAAGTCTTGGATCTGTTCCCACTGAACGAGTCAATGCCTAGAAGTGCGGCAGCCCCCTAGCTAGCTCTCTCCAAGTCTTGGATCTGTTCCCACTGAACGAGTCAATGCCTAGAAGTGCGGCAGCCCCCTAGCTAGCTCTCTCCAAGTCTTGGATCTGTTCCCACTGAACGAGTCAATGCCTAGAAGTGCGGCAGCCTCCTAGCTAGCTCTCTCCAAGTCTTGGATCACTCCATCTATCTAAACTCCTGTTGAAGAAAGAGCATTGTGCTCTGTTCCCACTGAACGGGCCGGCGCCTAGTTTTGCTGCAGCCTCCTTGCTAGCTCTCTCCAAGTCTTGTATCACTCCATCTATTTAAACTCCTATAAATTACCTACGCCATTACTCAGCGAATGAAAATCAATCTCACCATCTTAAGACAACTCGCTCTAGAGTTTCATCATTCACTTATAGCACAACAACCATAAAGTTTGCTGTGATAGGAGAACATTCAACTTTCCCCATACAACCATAAAGTTTGCTATGAAAGGAAAACATTCAACTTCCCCATACTACCATAAAGTTTGCTATGAAAGGAAAACATTCAAGTTTCCCCATACAACCATAAAGTTTGCTATGAAAGGAAAACATTCAAGTTTCCCCATACAACCATAAAGTTTGCTATGAAAGGAAAACATTCAAGTTTCCCCATAAAACCATAAAGTTTGCTATGAAAGGAAAACATTCAAGTTTCCCCATACAACCATAAAGTTTGCTATGAAAGGAAAACATTCAACTTTCCCCATACAGCCATAAAGTTTGCTATGAAAGTAAAACATTCAAGTTTCCCCATACTACCATAAAGTTTGCTATGAAAGGAGAACATTCAACTTTCCCCATACAACCATAAAGTTTGCTATGAATGGGAAGAAACAACGGCATGGAAAGTGTTTGTTGAAGACCTATGCTTCACAGGGAGCTGAAAGGTAGAAGAATGTGCTATTAATATTCTAAAGTAACAACCTTATTAACGTAACCTGTTTCTTTTATTTCAGTGGTTGGGACCAAAGTCCACCCCACCATCGTTTACGAGCTGATGGTGAAGGAATTGCCAGGAAGAACAAATTAGATTCTGTAAATGATATCTTCTTGCAAAAGAATAACACACCAGAGGTAAAGAGGTCACCCAGGGTCATAAAAAATGTACCAGAGACTACATACACTCCGTAAGTTTATTTGCTACATCAACATTTATTAGCCTGCTGGCATAAGGTGATCATGTCTCTCCATAATTTTTTGCCTCTACAGCTGTTTATTAATTTTGATCTTTCTTTGGGCTTTCTTGCCTATGTGGTTCCTGGGAAAGTATAAAGCCACAGTGGTCTGTCATAAAAGGCAACTGAGGAAGTTATGGTCAAGATTTTCACTGATGCTGCAGAGTTTGTGTATCTGAGGATATGGTCAAGATCTTCACTGATGCTGCAGAGTTTGTGTATCTGAGGTTATGGTCAAGATCTTCACTGATGCTGCAGAGTTTGTGTATCTGAGGATATGGTCAAGATCTTCACTGATGCTGCAGAGTTTGTGTATCTGAGGATATGGTCAAGATCTTCACTGATGCTGCAGAGTTTGTGTATCTGAGGATATGGTCAAGATCTTCACTGATGCTGCAGAGTTTGTGTATCTGAGATTATGGTCAAGATCTTCACTGATGCTGCAGAGTTTGTGTATCTGAGATTATGGTCAAGATCTTCACTGATGCTGCAGAGTTTGTGTTTCTGAGCTTAAGCCATCTTTAGTGTGTGGCAAGCATGGCTCTTACTGGGGAAGGTGCTGAGTAGAGAATCTGAGCGCTATGAATTGTTTATTGTGGAATGAAGAGGATCTGTCAACTGGGGTAGACTAGACTAGGGAAGGCATAAAATGTGAGGCCATTTTTATTCTGGGCCTGGTCAAGGCAGCTAGAAGTTGAGTTCTTTCATTCTAATTTCTTAATATTATTGTTATTATATTTTGTTTTAATACCTTATTATTAGTTAGCTATGTAGTGTTCACTTTACTTACTTAAATGTGTATGGGTTGTTTATTGTTCCTGCTGAAGGCCTTCAATGAGCTGCAACCTTGTTCGATTTTGTGTTGTCCATTACTTACATAGACACTGAGAAGAACATTGATCAGAGAGGCAAGAGCAGCAGGAATCGGCTCCCTCAAAGAGATAAAGTTGCTTGCACAGAACAGAAACAAATGGCGAGATTTGATAAAATATCTTTAGAAGGATTGAAAACTGCTAGAATAAAAATTTAGATAAGAGAAAGAGTATCTGGGTCTATGCCCGATGGGCCGGCTACGGCTCGAAAGTTCAATAGATAGATAGCTTACTTACATAAAGCTGTAAACATACAATTTTAATTTTTAAAATTTAATTTTTTATTTCCCGAGTCACAAAGGATTGTTTGATGTCAGCAGATGACCAAGGAAATTACCCTGGTCACAGCAAAAAAAAAAAAAAAAATGGAAAACCAACTTGAAGATTTTTTTTTTTTTTTTGCTTTAAGCAATGCATCTCACGATTTAAAAAAAAAAAAAAAAAATTCCAACAGCAATGAAAACAAATTAAACACTCAGGGGTCACCAGAAGTAGTAATTTTGGGAAAGGTACACAGAGGAGAGGGGGTAATGTTTGAACACAGGAAAATTTAAAATTTTAAGGAATTTGTTTTTTGATGCGGTAATATATATTATTATAATATAGTATTATTATCTATAGTATTATAATCAAGGGTTAAAGAACCCTTGACATTGAAAAATAGAAAATAGTAGGCCACAAAATTGCTGCTGTTTGGGCACAATTGTCAGCAAAAATCTAACCACATCCGTGGATCCCAGGCCTTGCTACAGAGGTTGTACACATGGGTCAGGGTTTTCTTATGAGATTCTTGATATTTTGAGAGAAAAATCGGTGAACCTATTCTTTCGTCTTCTCAGTGCAAAATAAAGACAAGTGGAACAATATTAAAACAGGTAAATGAATTTAAATATTTGGGAACTTTGTTAACCTTAGACGGAAGATGTACAAAAGAGGTGAGATGCAGAATGGCTCAAGCAAAAGCAGCTTTCCAAAAAATGAGGAAGATACTATACAATCCATTTTTGACAATAGAAACAAGAAAAAGAGTTCTGAAATGTTATGTAGAGCCAGTCTTAACGTATGGATGTGAATCATGGACAATAGAACAACAGACAAGAAAATCACTGGAGTCTGTAGAAATGTGGTTTTACAGACGAATGTTGAGAGTACCATGGACAGCCAAAAAGAGTAATGAAGATGCTATGAGAGAAGTCAAAGCAAAAAGAGAGCTAATTTTCAATATTAGGAAGAAACAATCATCATTTTGTGGCCATGTAATGAGAAGAGATTAACTGGAATATATTGTAACAACTGGAAAAATTTAGGGACGAAGAGGTAGAGGGAAGCAAAGAGAAAAAATAACAGACAGCTTAAGATAATGGCTTGGCAAAAGGTCAACAACAGAAATGATAAATAGCTGCTGAGATCGAAAGTTGTGGAGAGACATGATCACCTACGTCAGTAGGCCCGGTACTTGATGATGATGATGATGATGATTCTTTCATCCAGTGTGAGGTGGTGGTGATCATAACAGAACATAACTCTGTTGTGACTTGCAAATTCAAGTTAATTATTTTCTTTTTAATGGTCCAGACGTAAGCCACCTCAACCAAGGGTTCGACCAGAGGGACTTCAGAACTTGCAGAAAGCTATGAACCACAGTGAGATGTCAGCCATCATGCATGGAAGTCCTGTCGAGTCTACACCGCCTCGGCCCAGCAGTGGCAGGAAGGCGTTGCCTCACTTGCAGCGATCAGAATTGTGGTAGAACGTCCGCTGTCTACCACCATATATTTGTGTCAGTGGCCATGCTGGATGTTTTTGAAGTTGACTTACTAGTATGCCTGTTTGAGTTTTATCATTTTTAATCTTCTCATAGAGTTTGTTAGATGGAGATAGAAACAAATATAAATATTGTGCATGGCCATGAGTAAAGCTGAAGAAACTTAGTAAAAATAAACATAACAAAAATTGTAGCTAAACTTAGCAGCTAAACAGGGCAAAATATAACATTTTGTCCTCAGGTCTTCATCATCATCATGAGCCATACAGGTTGGCGTAGGCGATCATGTCCTTCCACAATCTTCTATCTACCATGCATCCTATCAATTCTGTTGTTGACTGTTTTTCATGCCATGACACCAAGATATCCAGTATTTTCTTTCTTTGTTGTCCGCGATCTCTCTTTCCCTGTATTTTGCCAGCTGTAACCAAGTATTCCAACTTTCCTCTTCTCATGATGTGTCTGAAAAATGTTGATTGTTTTTTTCTGTTTCTTAGGAGCTCTCTTTTGTGTTGACCTCTGGGAATTTCCTCATTGTCTTTTTAGCTGTCCAGGAAACTTTCAACACTCCTCTGAGAAATCCCATCCCTGTGGCCTCTGATTGTTTTTTTTTCTTTCTTTTCTCGTTCACCAGCTTTTTGACCTTCTGACGAAGTCCCTAGATACTAGGAACTGAATTTTTGCGTGTTAATCCATTTTTCCCTGGCAGCCATGTGCACAGGGGTCCCTCACTGCACAGGCAGATAACTCCGACTTCGGAGGTACTCATATTTTTTTTCGTCGATGAGTAATTGACATTACAAGCCAGGCCTCGCTGCTGAGACCAGGGGTGGTTGCCGCAGAGAGAAATCATAAATAAAAATCCCAACCTGTGTAGCCGGGATTTGAACCCACAACCTCTCTGTCTCAAAGCCGGCATCTTGCCTCGAGACCAACCAGTTCCCCCTGATTGTCTTTTCATTTGTTTGTTTACTGTCCATGATTCACTTCCATAGGTCAGAATTGGCTCTATATAGCACCAATGAATTCTCTTTCTCACTTCTATTGATATAGATTTATTGCATAAGATATTTTTCATCTTCTGAAATGCTATTTTGGCCTGAGCTATCCTGCTTTTTATTTCTGTGGTGCATCTTCCATCTGATGTTATTATTGTGCCCAAGTATTTGATGCGTTGCACTTGTTTCAGATTTGTCCTGTTTATTTTTATGCTGCATGATGGTGATGATTGTTTCTTCAATATGACAATTACTTTGGTTTTCTTACTATTCAGAATATTCAGGACTTCATTAGTAACAGGAAAACAAACAATTCTTGTTTGTGATGAACAAGAAGCACATCAAGTTTATTTGTTTTCCTGTTTCTCATGAAGTCTGAAACTGAAATGTTATATTTTGTTCTGTTTCTCTATAAGTTTAGCTGTCCTATACAATTTTACGTTTATTTTTTTATATAGTTTGTTAATATTTCTCCAACCCTTTTTTATGTTAAAAGTAATGACACAATATTGATTAACTTGCTTGAGAATATCATATTTCTTCAATCATGACTCAAGTAGTAATCAACAAAATTACAAATAATATGAAGTTGATTGAATGATTTCTGTAATTATTTTTTTTTTAATACCATGTTCAAGTAGATGTCCTCAAAATGGACCCATTTTGCATCTTACCTATAAAAAGGTTGTGCCGATTTAAAAAAAACAAAAAAAAAACACACACACCCATAAATTATACATGATAATTTAAAGTTATACTGATCATTCATATTTTTCAGCGACAATTAAGTTGCAATGTTTTGTTACACACAAAAAGATCTGTTTATGATTTATTTTCCTCACACTCAAGTATAGTTAAAGAACTGACTTTTATGTTTATTTGTTGATGGAAAGTGATACCGTCTGCATACATTTAAAGTGAAACTGTCCCTCTTTCTGTCACTCTGTGTGAATATGTATGCACATACTCTCTCAAATAAATATACTCTTACATAATCAAAGTAAAAATATTTTTTTAAATCCCGTAATGATTTGTTGCCAGAAAATGTCATTGTCTTCACACATTTAAAGATCTAAACATTAGCACTGTTGTCTCTAAGAAAAAGTAATTATTTAATCAGATATAAATAAAAAACTTACACTAATGTTTAAAGAAAGCAGTGATTTAATCAAATGTCCATAAAGCTTAAGTGCTAATCAAAAAGTACATTTTTTTAAACAACACTCAACAGATTAAATTTTCACTTTTCTTGTGGGGAAAAATAGGTCAGAATAATGCAGCATAATTGACCGTGCTCAAAGGGAAACCAATTTAAGTATATTTTATTCTTCCCTCAGAAAATGCCTAGATAAGAATGACAAGAAGTGTTAATTGCTAACATCTCAAAAAGACAGATCTCTGATAGAACAGCCAAGTCAGTCCAGGCATTTGATGGACTTTGAAATATTTGACGTTCAACTAGTCTCCATCCCAGAACCAAATTTAGAATTTACAAGTCAAATGTATGATCCATACTCTTATAAGCAGCAGAAAAATGAACCATAAGATAGAAAGCTGACTTAGGGAATTTGAAAGTTGCTGTCTTACGAAGATTCTAAACATCCATTGGAATTAGCACATCACAAAGAAGTTGCCAGAAGATCAGGCATTAAGAACATCAATCAAGGAGTGAAAAGAAGACATTGGAAATGGCTAGGCCATGTTCAACGAATGGAACAAACCAGGCATCCGCACCTAGCAATAACATGGACGCCACCTGACAAACAAAGAAAACAAAAGAAGAGGCAGACCATTGGAGACATGGCAATGAACCATACTTGATGAAATGAAAGTTGCTGACATGAGTTATGCTTGTTCTAGACCAGATTGGGTGAAGATCTATTGTGAGTGTCCTATGGTCCAATCGGAGTTCAGAGAATTAAGAAGAAGAAAAAAAGACTTAATATTTATATTTGAAGAACTTGGGGAAAGACAACATCAAAAAGCACTTGTGTGTGTTCATGAAGTTTATTAGACAAGAAATCTTTTCATTTTGTTATTTAATTATCTGGTTTTTTTTTTTTTTTAATATAATAACAGAAATAAAAACTTGAACCCAAGCGCCCTTTATACTTGAGTTTATGTTCCTCCAACATATCCCACCCACTAATAGGATAATGCCATAATGATTCCTCCCCCCCCCACCCCACCCACTCGCTTGCTCCTCCAGAGTATACCAGTGCATTTTCCAGTTATCCTGTGTGAACTCATAAACACTGTACACTAACAGTCACAAACAACAACTGTATTGTATAGCCACTCTTACACAAATGACAGCAGTTCAGTAGAGATGGCACATCAGTAGGATAGGCTACTCAGTGTTGCAGCATTTAACCCTTGATAACAATACCTATCTGTAACTCTCCCAGTTATGATACTGTAGTAAAGATTACTACCACTTAAATGTAACATTAAGTGCTCCAAAAATAGTAATTTTTCTGAACTTTTGACATATAGCCGTGTGTTCACACTAGGCAAAACACAGTGACTCGAAATTCCTGGCTCAGATTGATTTATTACCTCAGTTTCACCGCATGGACAAGACGCGTTACAATGTCTATCGGTACGGTCGCAGTAAGTCCGTCAGTATGTTTGGTGACCCCCTAGCGTTATTCATTGAGTTTCCTGAGTCACAAAGGGTTGTTTCATGTCTGCCAACAGCCAAGAAAATTTCCCTTGTCAGCGAAAAAAAAGGAAAAACTACGAATTTCTTGAAAATTTGTGTTTTATTTTTTTCACATTACATTAACTCTTAATGTCCAGTGTTTTTCTATCCAGTCATGAGTGTTTTGCCATACTTTTTCTTCATAAAAAATACTTCTTTCACTAAATCTTTCATATTTTCACTATAACAAGTCATAGACATATATATTGGGTATTAAATTGAAGGGAAAAGGACACAGATTCAAAATCAGAAACAATATTTTGAAGAAAAAAAATGGAGGATAAGAATTTAAGCAATTAAGAATCAAAATTTTTGCTTAAAAAAAAAAAATTTCCAACAGCAATGCAAACAAATTTAAAATTCAGGGGTCACCGAAAGTGGTAATTAGGAAGGTACACAGAGTGAGGTAATGTTTGAACACGGAAAAAATGTCTAATTTTGAGGAATTTGTGTTTTGGTGCTGTAAATTTTATGTCGATATCGTAATCTAGGGCCAAGCAACACACACAGCATACAAATTTCTTTTAATTTCTCACACGATGAACACACTCCTGTTCAGATTTCGTAATGTCTTCACTGGTGTTATAATTAATGAGGAAATGCTGGGTTTGATTTAGCAAGTGAGAGTATTCAGCTTGTTTCTGAACCAGGTTTGAAACGCTTGGTTTGGTTTAATGAGTTTTGTTTCCGATATACTTTCAACCAGATGTTTGGTGTTTGTACAAATTAAGCTGTAGTTTGATCCACTGTAGGATGGTTATATAAATAAATATATAAAAATATAAATGTCATGGTTGCAGATAAATAAATGCACATCACTAGAGATATTTTATTTATTTTCTTTTATTTGTGACGCAACGAGTTATTAATCTCTTCACAAGCTGGTAAATGTTCGGCTATACTCTGGAGGAGCAAGCGAGTGTTTAAAGACGATTGCCATGAAACAGCCTGAGAAATGAGATCAGAAATAAAGAACTGAGAAAAAGCTGGGACTAACCCCTGCCATAGAATATATACAGAAACAACAGATAAAATGGTTTGACCATGTGACAAGGCAGAAAGATTACAACATAACGAGCCTTCAGGTAAATGTTGCGAGAACACCAAACCCAAGGGCCGACCACAAAAAAGATGGATAGATGGAATATTAGAAACATTAGGAAACAACAGCAGCAGAGGCGAACACAACAGCAAAATACTGCAAATTATACCACCCCTTGTCACTGGAAGACAAATGAGGAAGGAAAGAAGAAGAAAACAGTGGAGTCACATTTATGAAAGATCTCTAGCTGGAATTGACTCAGGACTCCATTGTTATTATTATTATCTTCTTGCACTGTTTCCACATCAAAGATTGGCTAACATGGAGTGCCATTTCTCTGTCGCTTTCCTTGAAGGTGGTTGCTGTCAATGGTTTTCCTGTCCATCTCTTGATATTGTTAGTCCACTCTAATCTTTGTGTGCCACATTTATATGTGTTTTTCGCTCCAAGATGACTTTCAGTAAGTTACTGCCTCTTCTTATGTGTACAAAAAATTATTTTATTATTCTTGTTTGAACCATGATAGCTGTTTGATAACTTATCTTCCCACCTTAAAAGGATTTTTAATTCCTTAATAATTCAGGAGATATTTGATTTCATTTTGTTCCATTGAGTATTCTCTTGGCACACATTTAAAATTTACATTTTTGATTTCCTTACAGCTATCTTGCGTGGATACATTCAGATATATTTTTTTAAATTTAGTTTTATATGTGCTGTCATGGTTATTTTTGTTTCTATTATTTGCCTCCCTTTATTAAATGGAGAGATAGACGGATACCTGATAAACTTCTCATTCTATACCAAATTTATTACAATGTAGGTTTTGGCTAAAATGTAGTTCACTACTTTAGCTTTTGACAGTTAGTGTGCAGAATACTTTGACACTTTTTTTTTCCCACTACATTTTAACAAAGGAGATATAATTTTCATGATAATGAATGCACTGTTATCACTGATATGACAAAGATATTCATATCTGATGGAAGGTGTGGTACTTGGTATCTAATGGTTGATAATTTTGAGAGATGTTTGATGAATGCTTGGACTTTGGTGATTTTTAGCAAATGGTGACTGATGTTTATATTTTAATATTGGTTGTGAATTAGTTGCAACTATTTTTATTTATTTAAAATGATATAATCTCTCAGATGTGATGTAAAATAAATCAAATATGTTAGTGTTTTGAATTATTTTTCTTTTTATTGATTTTAAATATCTTGAATACATTTTTGTGGGTCTAATAGAATTGACCTCACTACATTCATGACAGACCTATATGTGCTCACTCTTTCCCAATAAATACCTTAAGTATGCATGCTGGTATTTTATGTATGTAGCAAGTTTTACATCCTCTACGTCACTGACGGTTGTTTGCACCTTACAGCATTGTATTGTCATCTTACACCATAAAAGTGTAAGTTAGCTCCTCTTGGTCCAAGGATGATGGTAAGTAGAACAAAAATCACAGCTGTCCATGTCTGACGATTCACTGCCAGGTCTCATTTACATTTTAATCCCAAGGTTGAGCCCTCTCTATTAATTGTTTTATAGAGAGTGTTTCAGTCTTCCTTGTTTTATTTTGCCACATTCAAGTCTCATCATGAAAGCCTGGCATGGAAGTCTTTCATCCATTCTGAGCACATGTTAGATATATACTTGCAGTGTCTTCTTTTTTTATATAATTTTACCCATAACCTTGATTGATTTAATCGTTTAGGTCTCATTTAACGTTTAATCGCTCTATGTTTAAGAGTTCTTTTAAGACATTTGTTTTCAATGGCAAATTTAACTCTTTCAGTACGTTTCGACGCACCATGCGCCATATCGATTTCGGTCGTGTACGTTTAGCCACACAGTACGTTACTCTCAATTTGATTAGTGTAAACTGTCATCAAAACATATTCTTTGTACATGTCTTGTATCATCTTGGTATTGGTGAAATCTAATTCCTTGTTTAATGATCTAAAACCTCAATTATAATATTTTAAGTGTTAGATAAATATAAACATGTAGATTAATATTTAAAGACATGGAAAATTTTGTCTCTGAAATCTCTACCGCTAAATTGATAATAACCTTCCGTATTGAAAGAGTTAAACGTCTGTAACCATTTTTTTTTTTTATTCTAATTATTTTTTCTACCTTCATCCAACATACAACATTAACTACCACTCATTGAAGAGATGTGCCGCACTACTTAATTGTTGCGTGTTGAAAATATTTCTTGAGCTGTGCCTATGTGGATGAAAGTTGAAAAGTGAAATTATAAAACATTAAAAAAATAACAGACAAAACCAAATAAACACTGATGTAACAAAAGTCAAACTGTGTGTTTACATGTATTTGATCTAGTTTAGTTTGCTGTATATTTAATACATAGCATGTTTTACAAGATTGTTGGCTATATTTGACATGTTTTTGCTTTTGTCCACATATGTTTTACAGTGTCAGTGAGATTTTTATCTAAAATATCTATAGGGTTTCCAATTTTTCCTTATGGCTTATGGGGATTTTTATAATTCTAGTAACTACATATTTTTTTTACATAACGATCAGCACATTTGTGGTTGATGAATGTCAGTATCACGGCAGGGTGACTTACTTTCCTTTAAAAAAAAAATGTATTGACACCCATTTTCAGAGGCTAATTTTTATCTTCAGCTTTATCATGATCATCTTAGCTGTGTGCAATTAGTGGCACACACACTATTAGCATCTTGAAGAGGAACAACAGAACCTATCACCTTGCTTATCTTAGCTGTGTGCATTCAGTGGCAAACACACTATTAGCATCTTGAAGAGGAACAACAGAACCTCTCACCTTGCTTATCTTAGCTGTGTGCATTCAGTGGCAAACACACTATTAGAATCTTGAAGAGGAATAACAGAACCTCTTACCTTGCTTATCTTAGCTGTGTGCATTCAGTGGCAAACACACTATTAGAATCTTGAAGAGGAACAACAGAACCTATCACCTTGCTCATCTTATTCCCATTCTTTGTAGAAGCCTTAAATATGTGTGGCCATTATTATCTCCATCATTCTCCAAGTTGTTCTTTCATCTCCATCTCTTTCGTCTTCTTTTCCAAGTCCACAATTAGCATTTTTCTATTATTGTTTCTGGATTTTTTCTGAGTCTACTGCCTATCCAGTTCCAGTACCTTCCTACTAACATTGTGTGTATTTTCCTTTTCTTGTACTTGCTGAACAATTCTTAGCTGAGGATATGTGTTTGATCAAAATACTCTTGAGAATTGTCATTTATTGGGTTGTGTTATACAATAACAAACGTAGAAATGTTCTGAAGCATAAAATTAAAATGTATGTGTATATGTGAAAGTTATGAGCAAGAATGTTAAGAAGTATATGTAATGGAAAGCTTATTTGCCAAATAAATTACACAATGAACAAGTCTAGTTGTCTTGTTGTCATTCCAAGAGAGTAACAGGGGACTGGGTGGTCTAGAGGTCAAGTGTCAGTCTCTGTAAATGAAGGCCCTGGTCTAAACCCCACCTCAGGTGGTGGAATTTTTTTGCTTTCAATATGTGGTTTTTTTCATGGCTTTACCCTCCCCTGACCTCTGGTTAATGAGACCCGATGTCTAGATCTCATTCCTGGATAACAGTGAAAAACAGGAGAACTCTTGTATGTTAGAGAACTCTTGTACGTTAGAGAACTCTTGTACGTTAGAGAACTCTTGTACGTTAAAGAACTCTTGTATGTTAGAGAACTCTTGTACGTTAGAGAACTCTTGTACGTTAGAGAACTCTTGTACGTTAAAGAACTCTTGTACGTTAGAGAACTCTTGTACGTTAGAGAACTCTTGTACGTTAGAGAACTCTTGTACGTTAAAGAACTCTTGTACGTTAAAGAACTCTTGTACGTTAGAGAACTCTTGTACGTTAGAGAACTCTTGTACGTTAGAGAACTCTTGTACGTTAGAGAACTCTTGTATGTTAGAGAACTCTTGTACGTTAAAGAACTCTTGTATGTTAGAGAACTCTTGTACGTTAGAGAACTCTTGTACGTTAGAGAACTCTTGTACGTTAAAGAACTCTTGTACGTTAGAGAACTCTTGTACGTTAAAGAACTCTTGTACGTTAGAGAACTCTTGTACGTTAGAGAACTCTTGTACGTTAGAGAACTCTTGTACGTTAGAGAACTCTTGTACGTTAGAGAACTCTTGTACGTTAGAGAACTCTTGTACGTTAGAGAACTCTTGTATGTTAAAGAACTCTTGTACGTTAGAGAACTCTTGTATGTTAGAGAACTCTTGTATGTTAGAGAACTCTTGTATGTTAGAGAACTCTTGTATGTTAAAGAACTCTTGTATGTTAGAGAACTCTTGTATGTTAAAGAACTCTTGTATGTTAAAGAACTCTTGTATGTTAGAGAACTCTTGTATGTTAGAGAACTCTTGTATGTTAGAGAACTCTTGTATGTTAGAGAACTCTTGTATGTTAAAGAACTCTTGTATGTTAGAGAACTCTTGTATGTTAGAGAACTCTTGTATGTTAGAGAACTCTTGTATGTTAGAGAACTCTTGTATGTTAAAGAACTCTTGTATGTTAGAGAACTCTTGTATGTTAAAGAACTCTTGTATGTTAGAGAACTCTTGTATGTTAAAGAACTCTTGTATGTTAAAGAACTCTTGTATGTTAAAGAACTCTTGTATGTTAGAGAACTCTTGTATGTTAGAGAACTCTTGTATGTTAAAGAACTCTTGTATGTTAAAGAACTCTTGTATGTTAAAGAACTCTTGTATGTTAAAGAACTCTTGTATGTTAGAGAACTCTTGTATGTTAAAGAACTCTTGTATGTTAAAGAACTCTTGTATGTTAAAGAACTCTTGTATGTTAAAGAACTCTTGTATGTTAGAGAACTCTTGTATGTTAGAGAACTCTTGTACGTTAGAGAACTCTTGTACGTTAGAGAACTCTTGTACGTTAGAGAACTCTTGTACGTTAGAGAACTCTTGTATGTTAGAGAACTCTTGTACGTTAAAGAACTCTTGTACGTTAGAGAACTCTTGTATGTTAAAGAACTCTTGTATGTTAAAGAACTCTTGTACGTTAGAGAACTCTTGTACGTTAAAGAACTCTTGTATGTTAGAGAACTCTTGTATGTTAGAGAACTCTTGTATGTTAGAGAACTCTTGTATGTTAGAGAACTCTTGTATGTTAAAGAACTCTTGTATGTTAGAGAACTCTTGTATGTTAGAGAACTCTTGTATGTTAAAGAACTCTTGTATGTTAGAGAACTCTTGTATGTTAGAGAACTCTTGTATGTTAAAGAACTCTTGTATGTTAGAGAACTCTTGTATGTTAGAGAACTCTTGTACGTTAGAGAACTCTTGTACGTTAGAGAACTCTTGTACGTTAGAGAACTCTTGTACGTTAGAGAACTCTTGTACGTTAGAGAACTCTTGTATGTTAGAGAACTCTTGTATGTTAGAGAACTCTTGTATGTTAGAGAACTCTTGTACGTTAGAGAACTCTTGTACGTTAGAGAACTCTTGTACGTTAAAGAACTCTTGTATGTTAGAGAACTCTTGTATGTTAGAGAACTCTTGTATGTTAGAGAACTCTTGTACGTTAGAGAACTCTTGTACGTTAGAGAACTCTTGTATGTTAGAGAACTCTTGTATGTTAGAGAACTCTTGTATGTTAAAGAACTCTTGTACGTTAGAGAACTCTTGTACGTTAGAGAACTCTTGTATGTTAGAGAACTCTTGTATGTTAGAGAACTCTTGTATGTTAGAGAACTCTTGTACGTTAGAGAACTCTTGTACGTTAGAGAACTCTTGTACGTTAGAGAACTCTTGTACGTTAGAGAACTCTTGTACGTTAGAGAACTCTTGTACGTTAGAGAACTCTTGTACGTTAGAGAACTCTTGTACGTTAGAGAACTCTTGTACGTTAGAGAACTCTTGTACGTT
Organism: Megaustenia siamemsis; assembly: GCA_032433765.1. Classification (NCBI taxonomy): domain Eukaryota; kingdom Metazoa; phylum Mollusca; class Gastropoda; order Stylommatophora; family Ariophantidae; genus Megaustenia; species Megaustenia siamemsis. The sequence continues at coordinate 57,071,385 of JAVIAB010000108.1, forward strand.
AGAGAACTCTTGTACGTTAGAGAACTCTTGTACGTTAGAGAACTCTTGTACGTTAGAGAACTCTTGTATGTTAGAGAACTCTTGTATGTTAGAGAACTCTTGTATGTTAGAGAACTCTTGTACGTTAGAGAACTCTTGTATGTTAGAGAACTCTTGTATGTTAGAGAACTCTTGTATGTTAGAGAACTCTTGTATGTTAGAGAACTCTTGTATGTTAAAGAACTCTTGTATGTTAAAGAACTCTTGTATGTTAAAGAACTCTTGTATGTTAAAGAACTCTTGTATGTTAGAGAACTCTTGTACGTTAGAGAACTCTTGTATGTTAGAGAACTCTTGTATGTTAGAGAACTCTTGTATGTTAGAGAACTCTTGTATGTTAGAGAACTCTTGTATGTTAGAGAACTCTTGTATGTTAAAGAACTCTTGTAGGTTAAAGAACTCTTGTATGTTAGAGAACTCTTGTATGTTAGAGAACTCTTGTACGTTAGAGAACTCTTGTACGTTAGAGAACTCTTGTATGTTAGAGAACTCTTGTATGTTAGAGAACTCTTGTACGTTAGAGAACTCTTGTACGTTAGAGAACTCTTGTATGTTAGAGAACTCTTGTATGTTAGAGAACTCTTGTATGTTAGAGAACTCTTGTATGTTAAAGAACTCTTGTACGTTAGAGAACTCTTGTATGTTAAAGAACTCTTGTAGGTTAAAGAACTCTTGTATGTTAGAGAACTCTTGTATGTTAAAGAACTCTTGTATGTTAGAGAACTCTTGTATGTTAAAGAACTCTTGTATGTTAAAGAACTCTTGTATGTTAGAGAACTCTTGTATGTTAAAGAACTCTTGTATGTTAAAGAACTCTTGTATGTTAGAGAACTCTTGTATGTTAGAGAACTCTTGTATGTTAGAGAACTCTTGTATGTTAAAGAACTCTTGTACGTTAAAGAACTCTTGTATGTTAGAGAACTCTTGTATGTTAAAGAACTCTTGTACGTTAAAGAACTCTTGTATGTTAGAGAACTCTTGTACGTTAAAGAACTCTTGTATGTTAGAGAACTCTTGTATGTTAAAGAACTCTTGTACGTTAAAGAACTCTTGTATGTTAGAGAACTCTTGTATGTTAGAGAACTCTTGTATGTTAAAGAACTCTTGTACGTTAAAGAACTCTTGTATGTTAGAGAACTCTTGTATGTTAGAGAACTCTTGTATGTTAAAGAACTCTTGTATGTTAGAGAACTCTTGTACGTTAAAGAACTCTTGTATGTTAGAGAACTCTTGTATGTTAGAGAACTCTTGTATGTTAAAGAACTCTTGTATGTTAGAGAACTCTTGTATGTTAGAGAACTCTTGTACGTTAGAGAACTCTTGTATGTTAAAGAACTCTTGTATGTTAGAGAACTCTTGTATGTTAGAGAACTCTTGTATGTTAGAGAACTCTTGTATGTTAGAGAACTCTTGTATGTTAGAGAACTCTTGTATGTTAGAGAACTCTTGTATGTTAGAGAACTCTTGTATGTTAAAGAACTCTTGTATGTTAAAGAACTCTTGTATGTTAGAGAACTCTTGTATGTTAGAGAACTCTTGTATGTTAAAGAACTCTTGTACGTTAGAGAACTCTTGTAGGTTAAAGAACTCTTGTATGTTAAAGAACTCTTGTAGGTTAAAGAACTCTTGTAGGTTAAAGAACTCTTGTATGTTAAAGAACTCTTGTATGTTAAAGAACTCTTGTAGGTTAAAGAACTCTTGTATGTTAAAGAACTCTTGTATGTTAGAGAACTCTTGTATGTTAGAGAACTCTTGTATGTTAAAGAACTCTTGTACGTTAGAGAACTCTTGTAGGTTAAAGAACTCTTGTATGTTAAAGAACTCTTGTAGGTTAAAGAACTCTTGTAGGTTAAAGAACTCTTGTATGTTAAAGAACTCTTGTATGTTAAAGAACTCTTGTAGGTTAAAGAACTCTTGTATGTTAGAGAACTCTTGTATGTTAAAGAACTCTTGTATGTTAAAGAACTCTTGTAGGTTAAAGAACTCTTGTATGTTAGAGAACTCTTGTATGTTAAAGAACTCTTGTATGTTAAAGAACTCTTGTAGGTTAAAGAACTCTTGTATGTTAAAGAACTCTTGTATGTTAAAGAACTCTTGTAGGTTAAAGAACTCTTGTATGTTAGAGAACTCTTGTATGTTAAAGAACTCTTGTAGGTTAAAGAACTCTTGTATGTTAGAGAACTCTTGTATGTTAAAGAACTCTTGTATGTTAAAGAACTCTTGTATGTTAAAGAACTCTTGTATGTTAAAGAACTCTTGTATGTTAAAGAACTCTTGTACGTTAGAGAATTCAAGGAATTTTAGGAATAAAAATCCAAAGTCTCACACGTGTCGACTGCTTTGACCAACAGCCATTATTTCTCTGGTCCCGTCGTGAGCCCCTTGGCATGCACTATCAGATATAGATGTGTTGTAGCACTAGTTACACCGAAGCTGATTAAAGGTGTGATAATATAATGGGTACTTCATCCACAAGTCATGTTTCAAGAAACTTATCAAACTTTTGTCTAATTCACTTTTCTCAGTATTGAGAGTAGGTGCCTTTAAAAGGGCTCTGGCTTCATTTTATTTTTTAGTGTCAAATTGTTTTAATTGGTCTTGTAGAAGTTTTTCCTTTCCCTCTTGTTGTTATGTCTAATTGTCATTGCTTGCCATGGGTTGCTATTTACTATTAGATATGTCAAAACTATTTGATTTAATCTTTTTGTAAGTAACTCACAGTTGGTGTTACTCTCATCTTTTTAACTCAAAATTGGAGTTTCTCTTACTTTTTAAACTCACAGTTGGTGTTACTCTTATCTTTTTAACTCAGTTGGTGTTACTCTTATCTTTTTAACTCAAAATTGGTGTTACTCTTACTTTTTAACTCACAGTTGGCTTTACTATTACTTTTTAACCCACAGTTGGTATTACTCTTATCTTTTTAACTCATAGTTGGCGTTACTCTTACTTTTTAACTTACAGTTGGTATTACTCTTATCTACATTTGGTGTTACTCTTACTTTTGACTCACTGTTGATGTTACGAGTCGCAAGTATGCACCTGGTACAAATGGAATGACACAACATGCAGAAGCCAGATAGATTTTATACTAACAAGACAACAGAACAAGAAAAGAGTAACTGACAGTAGAGCAATCCCTAATATTACAGATGACACGGACCACAAGATGGTTATGAGCACACTAAGACAGCCAAAAATAAAGAGAATATACGAAAACAAACAAAAGAAGCGAAAAGAACAGACAATAAAAATAAAACAATTAAAAGATCAAGAAACCAGGAAAACCCTAGAAGAAAAACTAACACAAGAATTCAAGAAACTCCCTAACGAAGTATGCACAGTAGAAGAAGAGTGGAAACAATTTAAGGAAACAGTAACCAACATCTCTAAAACAGTTTGTGGAACGAAGCTAAGAACAAAAGAAGGGAAAAAGAGCACCCCGTGGTGGAACGAAACAATCAGAGAAGCAATTAAAGAAAGGAAGAAACTGTTTAAAAATTGGAGGGAGGACAAGAACCATGAAAAATATGCCTTAGTCCGAAAAAGAGTTAAAATTTTGATCAAAGAGGCTAAGCAAACGAATTGGACAGAATTCACTCAAAACGTGAGCAGGGACTTCAAGACAGCCACAAGAGATGTCTACAAAGCAATAAAAGCCACAAGAGCGAGAAAAGAAAACTATGATCCTACTGAGCTCATAAATGACAAAGGCGGACAGCCAATATCAAATAACCAATGTATGCAACAGAGATGGAAAGAATATTTTGAATACCTGTTAAACATAACAACTACCAATAAGACAACAAAAACCACGCTAGAATTCACAAATACTGAACCCAACATCATGAAAGAGGAAATCGAAGAAGTAATCAAATATGCTCCAAGAAACAAAGCAGCGGGGATAGATAACATACCAATAGAAATAATAGCAGCAGCAGGAAAAACAGGAGTGACTTGGCTGCACAGAATATTTAATGCAGCATGGCACCAACAACAAGCCTCAGAAGACTGGCAACAGGCAATCATTGTACCAATATGGAAAAAGAAAGGTAGCAAAAGAGACTGCAATCAATATAGAGGAATATCTCTTCTCGGCCATGTAGGAAAGCTATACGCCAAAATCTTGGAAAAAAGGCTGAGACCAGTAATAGAACTGAAGTTAAGCGAAATGGGGTTCCGAAAAAAAAACAGAGGATGTACTGACGCTCTATTCACATTAAAACAGCTTGCACAAAAAACGACAGAACACAATCAAAACGTATACATAGCCTTCATTGACCAGGAAAAAGCATTCGACAGAGTAAACAGAGAACGACTGCGGGAGATACTAACAACATACGGAGTAAGCCAACATCTAACCAACCTTATTAAAAGCCTCTACAGCAGCTGCAGGGTCAGAACAGCAGCAGGCTACACAGACCACTTTGAAGTCAGATCAGGTATAAGACAGGGGTGCGTACTATCCCCCCCCCCCTACTGTTTATTACATACATGGACCATATATGCAAGCTATCCAACCCATCAGAGACAGAGGAGATCAACGAGCTTTTATTTGCAGACGATCAGGCACTAATACATGAAACAATAGAACACCTAGAAGAACACTTAAACAAACTCAACACCTCAGCACAAAATCTTTCTTCTTTCTTTCTTTTCTCTTTTCACTGATACCTAAAAGGTGTTGTGGTTTATATCATTTGTCGTTCTTGAGCTGCTCGAATTGTCTGAAATAGTCATTTTCCTTTGTTGTTACATGTCTCTGTCACTGCATCTATCCATCTTCTTCTGGGTCTTCCTCTTAGTCTTTTTCGAGAATGCAAGGCACAAAATACAACATGAAAATCAACATCAACAAAACAGAAGTCGTGAATGTCGCCAAAAATAAACAGGACATCAACATAACTATAGAAGGCAGACAATTAAACAAGTAGAGGAATTCAAATGCCTAGGAGGTTTAGTGACCTACGACAAATCTCAAACAGCAGAGATAGACTCAAGATGCAACAAAGCTTGTCAAATCATTGGACAGTTGTCACCACTATTGTCCAACAAAGAAATAACTGGAGACAAAACGAGCATGATACAATACAATCTTCATCCCAACGTTGCGCTACCAATGCCAGCTCTGGACCCTAGATGCAAGAACAATAAGAAAAATAACCTCTACTGAGATTAAATGTGTTAGACGAATGACAGGAAACAGTCTGAGAGATAAGATCAGAAATGAAGAACTGAGAAAAAAGCTAGGAATAGCCCCCGCCATAGAATATATAAGGAAACAACAGATAAAATGGTTTGATCACGTGACAAGGCAGAGTAATCAAAACACAACACAACGAGCCTTCAACAAACGTTGTGAGAACACCAGACCCAAGGGTCGACCACGAAAAAGATGGATCGATGGAATATTGGAAGCTCTAGGAAACAACAGCAGCAGAGGCGAACAGAAGAGCAAAAGACCGCAAATTATTATCCTCGACGCTGAAAGGCAAATGAGAAAAGAAAGAAGACATCTCTACCCACAATGGCCGATAGTTCACAAAACTGAAAAAAGTCACGCTAGTTGAAATGTTTTCCAGGAAATTATAGTCAGCCAGTAGGCCTGTCCGGCCGTATGGCTACGCACTGACCATCATTGTATGTCACAGGACCTGCCTGCCCAGAGCCGCCTCCATCCTCTGGGAATAGCTCAAACTGATGATTGCCATCACAAATAAGGGAGGACACTCCAAAATAGAACCGACTTAACATTGGAGTTGAAAATTTGTATTTTTGTATTTAGCCTAATTTCTTTGGATTTCCATATGTTTCCCAGTGCAATGAAAGCTCCTTTTGCTTTTGATATCCTTATTTTGGTATCGTTTTCTGTTCCTCCCTCTTTATCTATATTACTGCCCAGATATATATAAGATTGTACGTCTAGTAGAGGTATTTCTCCTAGTTTTATTTGGTTATTGCCAACTGCATTAATTCTCATAATGTTGGTCTTATCTCTATTAATCTTTAGTCCTAGCTGTTGTGATCTCTCATCTAATATACTCATTTTATCTTGCATCTGTTGGTGGCTGTGTGATAGGAGAGCTATGTCATCAGCAAAGTCTAAATCATCAAGTTGTTTGGTCAGTGACCACTGGATCCCATTTCTGTTGTTTTGAGTTATTTTCATAATCCAATCTATGGCCAGTAGAATGAGAAATGGAGACAGAAGGCATCCTTGCCTTACTCCTGTTCTTATTTCAAATGCTTCTGTAAGCTGTCCTTCATGCACCACACTACATTTTGTTCCTTCATACATTGTTTTTATCAGGTTAATAAACTTTATGGGGATTCCATAATGACTCAGCAACTTCCAAAGCATTCTTCTGTCTAAACTATCAAATGCCTTTTCGTAATCTATGAATCGAATATAAAGTGGGGATTTTAGTTCTAAACTTTGTTCAACTATTATACGTAGAGTAGTTATTTGATCAGCACATGATCTGTTCTTCCTAAAACCTGCTTGTTCATCTCTCAAGTGTTTCTCTATAGCCTCTTTTAGTCTCTCCAGAATGATTCTGCCTAATATTTTTCCTGGCACTGATAGTAGCATAATTCCCCTATAATTTGTGCACTCCTGTAAACTTCCTTTCTTTGGTAGTTTGATCATATAACCTTCTCTCCAGTCTTTAGGTATTTCTTCCCTCTCCCAAATTTTATCCAATAGATTATGTAACATCTTGGTAGAGGTGATAATATCTGCTTTGATGGCTTCCGAAGGAATTTCATCTGGTCCTGTGGCTTTACCATCTTTTAACAGTTTGATGGCTTTCATTATTTCTTCTTTGCTTGGTTTTCCGCAGTTAACGTGTAATTCTTCTTCTGCTGGTAGTATATCTGGAGGATTATTTGAGCCAGGTCTGTTCAAAAGTTCTTCAAAGTGCTCCTTCCATCTCTCCATTTGTTCCTTTATATTACTAAGCAGATTTCCTTTCTTATCTTTGATAAAGGCGTTGATCTGTTTGTATTTTCCACCTAATTTCTTTGTGCTGTTGTACAGTTCTTTCATATTCCCTTTATTTGCTGCTTCTTCTGCCTCTTTAGCTAATTCATCTATATATTTCCTCTTATCCCTTTTAATGCATCTTCTCACTTCTTTGTTCACCTCTGTGTAAGCTTCCTGTGTCTTGGCTTTATTACTTCTTGTTTTGCTTTTATTTATGTCTGCTTTCTTGTTCTTTCTTTCTTTAATTTTATCCAGGGTCTCTGCTGTCATCCATGCCTTATTCTGGCGTTCTCTTTTCCCCAGTGTTTCTTCGCATGTCTCTTTCCATATATTTTTTACCTGTTTCCAATGATCTTCTATATTTATTGTATTTTCTAGTTGTTGGAGGACTTGGTATTTGTTTGATATTGTGACTGCGAATTTATCTTTAATTCCTTGTTCTTTAAGAAACCCTACATTGAAATACGTTCTGCCCTTATTCGTTGTAGTATACCTTTTTAATTTAATTTTAAGTTTGGCTAACAGAAGATGATGATCAGAAGCTATATCTGCCCCTCTATATACTTTTACATCCTGTAAGGATGACTTAAACTTATTATTAATACATATGTGATCAATTTGATTTTCCGTTCTATGATCTGGTGACACCCATGTAGCTTTGTGTATTCTTTTATGTTGGAATATTGTTCCTCCTAGGCTCATTTGATTAAGGGCGCAGAAATTCACAAATATCTCTCCATTCTCGTTTATATCTCCAAGTCCATGTTTTCCCATAATCTCTTCAAAGCCTCTGTTGTCTGATCCTACCTTAGCATTTAGGTCTCCCATCAAGATTATAATATCCTTGGCTCGTCTTGCATCCATCTGGCATTGTAGCTGTTTATAAAAATCATCTTTAACTGAGTCATCTTTATCGTTGGTTGGTGCATAGCATTGTATAATGTGTAATTTTATTTTGTTTTTGGTTGTTCTAAATGTTGCTCTCACCAGTCTTGGTCCCACTGCCTCCCATTCTATTAGTGTCTTCTGTGCATTCTTTGATAGCATTATAGCTACCCCTTCGCTATGTTGTGCTCCTGGTTCCTGGTGTCCTGATGATAAAATCATCTCCCCTGTATTCAATTTTATTCTCTCCGCTCCCAGCCATCTTGTTTCACACATTCCCAGAATATCTATCTTGTAGTTGTTCATTTCTGCTGCCACTTGTGCCGCTTTTCCCTGTTCGTAGAATAAAGGGATGGAAATGGCAGGACAAAGTCACAAACGTGGAATTATGGAAATGTACCGGTCAAATACCAGTGGATAAAGAAATACAGCGAAGACGATGGCGATGGATAGGACACACACTACGGAAACCAACTGAGAGTATTACACAACAGGCCCTTTTTTGGAATCCCCAGGGGAAAAGACAAAGAGGAAGACCAAGGAATTCTTGGAGAAGACAGATTGAAGCAGAGATGAAGATGATGGGGAAGACATGGAATGATCTTAAAAGAATTGCAAAAAACAGAACGACTTGGAAAGTGTTTGTTGAAGACCTATGCTCCACTGGGAGCTAAAAGGTAGAAGAAGAAGAAGACTCCAAAATAGCTTTTCTAGGAAGAGTGTACTACCCGTGCCAAACTTCGACTGTCTATAAATAGGGAGGAACTTACAGCAAAAACTGTAAGTTACTGCGAGAAATGGAGACTGCGAGATTTGTCCTGACGACTTGGAAAAGATATAGCAAAACCAAATGTAATTTATAAGACGGAGATAGAGAAAGAAAGAAAGAAAGAGAGAGAGAGAGAGAGAGAGAGAGAGAGAGACCAGGAGAGAGAGAGATAGATAGATAGATAGAGAGAGAGAGAGAGAGAGAGAGAGAGAGAGAATTCTGACAAGAACATCAAAAGATGAAATAGGGATTCAGTCACAGTTTAACTTCTTCGTTTGCCACACGACTGTTCCTCTTCATTATTAAAAGGACATTGAGTGGACGTGAATGTATTGATTTGTAGTTTACAGTATGACAGGGTATCTGCTCTGTTCGACCCAATACACCCGACTTCAGTACGACAACTTTGGGTTCCAGGTTACCTTCCCTCTCACATCTGCTCGTTTGACAAGACCGTTTTCAGAGCCACCTCGAGGAGGCCAACTTGGTTCTTGATTAGTTGTTGTCCAGTCCTATTCTGACGCAATCACTCAGTCAGAAATAAGTCGCTGACCTTTTCCAACAAGAACCGATTCAAATGGCTCTCTTGACAAAGGAATCATGCTGTAACCGTCGTTAAGAAAACGTTATACAAAAATAAAGGGGACAATGGCGATTCCAATAACTATAGGGGTATATTCCTCTCGAGTATACATGGAAAGGCATTCATAAGAATTCAAATTTACCAAAGTTGTGTGCTTAGTACACTGCTATACGGATCAGAAACTTTAACTACCTATGCAGGGCAGGAGACAAATGTTAAACAGCTTTCATGTACGTTACCTTCGAATGATTATTAACACCATATGGCAGGACAAAGTAACCAAGTATAATGTCTTACAACGAGCCAAACTCCCATCCATCATGGCAACACTTAGGATTCGTAGACTAAGGTGGCTGAGTCATGTAAGAAAAATGGCAAACATTCGTATTCCCAAACAAACATTGTATGGAGAACTTAAGGACGGAAAGAGACCAAAGGGCAGCCAGTGCTGAGACATAAGGATGTTTGCAGGGCTTCCATGAGGGAATTCTCTATCAGTAAAAGAAATTGGGAAAATCTGGCTGCAGATCGTAGCACATAGAGAACAAAAATACACAAAATGGCACATCAACTTTCGAGGCAGTGCTGATATCAATTCTGAAGACAAAAGGCGCAAGAGAAAGGAGACAAGGCCAGGCACCATGAATACATCTTGTTCATTCTGCGGATGGATCTGTTTATCCAATATTGGCAGATTCAGCCACGGGAGAAGCTGTTCAGCAAAGCAGAATCCAGCATATTTTTTGTTGTTAGCAAACTACTAACTTATGATTGCTTGCTACCGACCGTATGTCAAGACGCCAAAGGCCATATATATATATATATATATATATATAACATACGGAAAGGAATCACGGACAGCGGACAAATAGATGAAAAAAAAGGATTAGAGGCCACAGAGATGGGATTTCTCAGAAGAATGATGAGACTTCTCGGGACAGCTAAAAAGACCAACGAGGAAATTCTGAGGCCAACAACAAAAAAGGGAGCCCATAAGAAACATCAAAAAGATACATTTTCTGGCACATCATGAGAAGAGGAAAGTTGGAATACTTTGTAGCAACTGGAAAAACAAAGGGAAAGAGATATCGTGGACGACGAAGAGAGAAGATACCAGATAGCTTGGTATCATAGCATGGAAAACAGTCAACAATAGAATTGATACGATGCACTGTGGGTAGAAGATTCTGGAAATACAAAATGTCTGCGTCTACGCCAACCGGTGTGCACATAATGATGATGATATCAAGTCACATACAATAACAATAATTACTACTTCGAAATTATTAAAAAAACATGCACTAAAATAGCTATTAGATTTAATATTTGCGATCAATTACATGTTTTCAAGCAACAGAAACTCTTATAATAACATGTATTTAGTGCTGAACTTCCATTTACTGCGATCACTTCTGGCTAGTAACGAGAATCTGTAAACAATAACTCAACTCGTTTTATTTATTTTTATTTCTGGATTTTCGCTTCTAGAAATTAACGATGCCTGGTAAATAATGAAAATATATTTCTTGTCAGTATGCATTTACTTGTGTAAAATATAGTCAATTTAAAATTAAGTATTTACGTTTAACATAAGTATTAAAATAAATGAAACTAACACTAGTGAGTGACTAACTCACTAACTCAACTTATAAAAAACAAACGAAACAGCCACTAACTCACTTTCACTGGACTTCTTTCAATAAAATCTACTTAAAATACGTTTTTAAAAATATTTTATATTACTTTTACTCTAGGTATTTTGATATTTTTTGAGAAAATTGTGTTTTAAATCATAAACTTATCATATAGTGCACTTCATTCTGTAAGGAAGAGCTTTTTAACTTTTTAACATGTGATCAACATTTGGTTTGGCAATGGCCACTTTTGGCCTACTCTTTTCTATTTCCAAATAACAAATGTTTATGCTTAGATTCTAAAATGCACATGCCAAATAGTCCAAATGGACCTCTTGTTTTTTATTGTTGTTGTTGTTTTGTGTGTGTTTTGTTATCCCAGAGAGTTAGCATCGGATTTCAGTACTTGGAGACCAAGGGAGGGTAAAGCCTCAAAGAATTCATGGGTTAAATTAAAAAAAAAAAATTAAATTCTCACCACCTGTGGTAGGAACTGGACCTGAGACCTGCTTGTCCAGAGGCTGATGTCTTACAACTCAGCCCCCAGGACCATTTTATTTGATTTTAACCACAGTAAACTGTTGTTTCAAAAAGAGAGATCCTAAGAAACATCAGAAAGAAACAATCAACATTTTTTGGGCACATGATGAGAAGAGGAAAGTTGGAATACTTGGTTACAACTGGCAAAATCCAGGGAAGGAGAGTTTGCGGATGACAAAGAGAGAAAATACTAGATAGCTTGGCATGGAAAATAGTCAACAACAACATTGATACAATGCACAGACGATAGAAGATTGTGGAAGGACATGATCGCCTATGCCAACCTGTATGGCACATGTTGATGATGCTGTTGTTAAACATATATATTTTATTATAGTTCGATATATTGTAGGTAAATACTATAATTTTGATGCAGGGAACACTACAACCATTGTTATTTGTACTAAATTCTAACCAGGAATAATTAATTTAACCCTAGCTTATGATACTGTTTAAAAATTATTCCATTAAAGCACAAATTCTTCAAAATTTGACATTTTTCCAGGTTCAAATATTGTCCCCCTCCATGTACCTTCATAATTATCACTTCCATTGACCCCTGAGTGTTTGATTTGTTTCCATTTTTGTATTGTTTTTTTTTTTTTTTTTTTTTTTTTTTTTTTTTTTTTTTTTTTTTCCCAATTCCCGATTTTGTAAGATGTGATCACATATAATGATTTAAAAAAAAAAATTATGATAGGTCAAAAGTTTTTTTTTTTTTTTTTTTTTTTTTTCTTTCATGGGATAAAATCCTCATCAAGGCCAGCTCCTTGTCGTGGGGATGGGGCTTAACAGTCACCAGGGACTGAAAACTAAGACTGGCCAGGCCTTCCTACAACCGAGCAAGACCACAGTCTGCTCTAGCAAGTTCAAGTGCTGAAGTCAGAGGCAACCAGCCAAAAGGCGCACGACAATCAGGATGCCACGCACTCAACGCAAATGGAAGTATGTCTATAACCGCAAATCGATATGGCACTCGCCCTGTGATGGGCACTCAGGCAGGAGCAGCGCCGGGCCCTCAGCCTCGAAAGGGCCCAACCTCTATTACTGGATGTCCTTCTCAACCGCTCTGTGGAGTCAGGGGGCGAGAGAATAGAGCTACTGGCCAATCCAAAATAAGACCACTAAAAATAATGCACTGGAATGCTGAAGGCATCAACAGCAAAAGAGATGGGTACAGTAAAAAGATAGAATTAGAAAATATCCTGCATGAAGAACAAGTAAGCATATGCTGTTTGCAGGAAACCCATCTAAACAACGACATAGCCTTGAAGATTAGAGGATACCAGTGCTACCGATCTGACAGAATAAATAGACAAAAGGGCGGAATACTGACTCTTGTAAGGAACAACATTAATGCATGTCAGATTGAAGTGTATATGGATGGGGCGGAATATCAAATAATGCACCTCAGGACAGGAAATACAGACTTCCATCTACTTAACTACTACTGTCCGAGTGACCGCCCACTAGCACTAGACACAATTACATTAAAAGAAAGAATAATTGTATGTGGAGACTTTAACAGCCACTCACAGAGCTGGGGCTATGAACATATGGACAAGAGAGGTGAAGAGCTTGAAAATTGGCAGGATGACAATGGGCTTATACTATTAAACCAGGCAACAGATCCACCAACATTCTACTCCAGATCATGGCATACCACATCTACACCAGACCTTGCTTTCCATTCACCAGACCTGGATTGGAATATCACACGAATTGTTGGGAAACAACTTGGAGGCAGCGACCACCGACCAGTCTTTTTAGTGGTACAAAATAAGGCCATCAGGGAGAGCAGCACTCTCTCCAGATGGAATTACAAAAAGGCAGACTGGAAAATGTATCAACACTACACCAGTGTACTGACTAAAGATATAAATACAGATAGAGACATCAACAAAATAGTTGATGAATTCAGTAGACTAATAATACAAGCTGCCAGTGAAACAATACCTAGAGGGGCACGGAAACACTACAAACCATACTGGAGTAGTGAGCTAGAGCAATTGCACAATGACATGGAAACATCTCGAAAGCAAGCAGAAAATAACCCTTGCCAAGAACACCACAACAACTACCAGCATGCTAAAGCCAAATTTCAACGGGCTAAACTACAAGCCAGACGGAGAAGCTGGAAAGAGAAAACAGAGTCCTTGAATCTTGAACGAGACACAAGAAAAGTGTGGAAGCTTGTAAAACAGCTGAATGATGAGGGTACAGAAAGGAACACCAAAATTACACTGAAGAAGGATGGAAACATTCTAACAGGTAAACATGCAGCAAATTACTTTGCAGACTCCTTTGCAAATGACAATAATATTGAAATTAGTCTAGAAAAACGACAAGAGACCCGTTTAAAACAACAAAATGCAAGACAAGAAGAGACCACACATGAAGTAATGGAAACACCCATTACACAAAGAGAGCTAGAGCTGGCAATATCCAAATTAAAAATGAAAAAGTCACCAGGCAATGATGGAGTGTCCAATGAAATGATTAAGAACTTGGGAACTGCAGCTAAAGCAAAACTACTGCAGATCTACAACATTTGCTGGATCACAGGTAGAGTGCCACAGGCATGGAGAGAAGCAATTATGATACCATTACTAAAGCCAGGAAAAGATGGTTCAATGACATCCAGCTATAGACCAATCAGCCTTACAAGCTGTTTGTGTAAAACAATGGAACGTATAATCAATCTCAGACTGCAGTGGTACCTGGAAAGTGAAAATCTCCTTGTCCCACAACAAGCAGGCTTTAGACAGTGTTACTCTACCGAAGATCAAGCAACCTATCTTTCCCAGGAAATTGAAGATGCGTTTCAAGAAAAGAAACTGGTACTAGCAGCATGGATAGACCTAAAGAAAGCATTTGATAAGGTATGGAAGGAAGGGCTTTTGAAGAAACTGAGAAATTATGGAGTAAATGGCAGGATGTACAAATGGGTCAAAGCATACCTGCATAACAGGAGAGCCAGAGTGCAACTGGATGGTCTTAAGAGTAAGAAGGTCTTATTGCGCCAGGGCGTTCCACAAGGAGGGGTACTATCTCCAACACTTTTTCTGATCTACATCAATGACCTAGTTACTGAACTACCACATGGCATCAAAGTGGCAATGTATGCAGATGACTTGGTAATGTGGTGCACAGAGGAGTATGCAACAGTGGCCTCCAAATTGCTACAAAGAGCTATGAATGCACTGAATTCATGGACAAATAGATGGTGTATCAGCATCAATACAGACAAATGCAGCACTACACTTTTCACACTCTCCCCAAAACAAAAAGCAGGAGCCATCTACATAAACAATGAGCCTGTGAAAGAAGACATACAAGCTACATATCTCGGAGTTACATTTGATAACAAACTATCTTGGAAACAGCAGATAAATAAGGCAACCCAAAAAGCAAGGAGGAAATTGGCTATTCTAAGAAAGTTGTGTGGAACCACATGGGGTGCGAGTGGGAAAATACTCAGTAAAGTTTACCAACAGAGTATACGCCCACATTTAGAATATGGATCATCCGCATGGTGCTCAGCATCAAACACCACATTGCAAGAACTGGATAAAGTACAAAACCAGGCACTTAGGGTCATCACAAGAGCAATGAAATCAACACCAATATTGGAGATGGAGAAATTGTGGAGGATACCAGCACTGAGAGAACGGAGAGACACAAAGGTGCTGATACAGGCAGAAAAATGTGTATGCATGCCGAGACATCCAATGAAGGACAGATTCCAAAATCTTGCATTGGGACGACTTAAGAGAAGCAGCTTTATCCACCAAGCCAAGCGTATTAGTAGACAAACACCAGACATGCCAAGAGTTGTTAAACCCCTTCTGCCCATACCAGAACAGACTCCCTGGACAGATGAATCAGGATTATCAGTTCAAATACGGACAGAAGTGAAAGGATTAGTTGACAAAGAGGAACAAAATAGTCTACAGCGAAAAACAATAACTCTCAGTTTCCTGGATGAAGAATACCCACAAGACCTATGGATCCGTGTGTACACGGATGGATCAGCACAGAATGCAGTAAAGAATGGGGGAGCAGGTGCATATATAGAGTACCCAAATAACACTAGGGATATGAATAAAATAGCAACAGGGAAATATTGTCACAATTATGATGCAGAAATACAAGCAATAAAGTTGGCAATAGAAAAACTGCTGAACAGTAATCTTAGCCCACAGCCTGTAGTGTTTTTGACAGATGCAAGATCAGTACTCCAGGCACTACAATCCAGAAAATTACCACATCTGCAGACCTTATTGACTGAACTCTGCAAGCACCACAGGGTTGCCCTGCAGTGGATCCCGTCTCACTGTGGAATACCAGGAAATGAGAAAGCAGATCAGTTGGCAAAGGAAGGTTCAACAGGCACACAACTAGATACACCAGTTACATACCATCATAAGAAACAGATAATCAAATCAATCAGAGGACCACAAGCCCCAAATCAGGATGCCTTTCATAATATGAATAGATATGAACAAGTTATCATTATACGCCTAAGAACAGGACACAATCGACTCCATAGTCACATGCATACAAAATTCAAGATCGGCACATCAACTACTTGTACATGTGGACAGGCACCCCAGACTGCTGAACACATACTTCAAGACTGCACTGAATATAGTAGACTGAGGAAAATCCATTGGCCCATAGATACAACACTACAGACAAAACTATATGGGCCACTGCAAGAATTACAACAGACAGTAAAATTTATACAAGAAACGACATTGCTGATATAGACAATACTTCAGGCGAACGAAAGATAGATAGATGGGATAAAATAAAACCTCAGACCCGAATACCTTGTGAATACTGCACTGGACATGGAACCTTTATTCTCCAGGCCTATTTTACCCCTGGAAGACCTCACCAATTGGATAAATGCAGTAGATAGTTGTTTTTTTGTTGTTCTTAAACTCATGTCTTAGTCATTTATTTCAGAATTATTAGTATTATGAAATACTTTCGGGAGCTGCGATAGCTCAGTGGTTAGTGAACTGGACTACAAAGGACAAGAGGTAGGGTTCAATCCCAACCGACGGCTTCTTGGTTCACCCAGCCTTTAATGGGTACCGGATTTTTTTCTGGGAAAGTAAAGTGGCACGGGCATAATACTGACCACATTACCCCAAAAATCATGTTGTGAAGGTCTGTAAAATTTATGGTCACTAACACCATATTCCCTATATGCCACTTGGCGTGACAGGGGTACTTTACTTTTTTTTTATGAAATACTTTCAGGGGCATCTTCTAATGGAGTGAACTATCACTCAATTCATGATGCAGTCAGAAATTCTGATGTTCTGAGGCTGGAGATGATGGTTAAAAATGGTGCAAGCATCAATGAAGTCGAGCCAAAAGATAAATTTACTCCTCTACACACTGCTTGCAATGTGGGAGCATTAGAGGTCTCTTTATTGTCCATTGTCTCAACATTTTAAGTTTTTTTTTTTAATTTTGCAATTTTGTGTTATTTGTTTAAAAAAAAAATTATCTCTATGGCAATTTCCTATTACTGGGCTCTGACTGTGGGACCTATAAGAGGATATAGTGTTATTTGTGACTGCTTTTATTCTACCTACCTACCTACCTACCTACCTACCTACCTACCTACCTACCTACCTACCTACCTACCTACCTACCTACCTACCTACCTACCTACCTACCACCCACCCACCCACCCACCCACCCACCCCCACCCACCCAAACCCACCCACCCAAACCCACCCACCCACCCACCCAACCACCCACCCATCCATCCATCCCATCCATCCATCCATCCATCCATCCATCCATCTATCTATCTATCTATCTATCTATTTATTGACCTTTTGAGCTGTAGCCGGCCCATAGGGCATAGACCAAGATACTCCTTCTCTTATCTGAATTTTTGTTCTAGCCGTTTTCAATTCTTTTAAAGATATTTTATCAAATCTCGCCATTTGTCTCTGTTCTGTGCAAGCAGCGGTATCTCATTGAAGGAGCCGATTCCTGCTGCTCTTGCCTCTCTCATCAATGTTCTTCTCAGTGTCTCTCTGGGTCTTCCTTTTTTTCTGTTACCTGTTGTTTCCCACATGAGGGCTATCTTTGCTATTCGGTTATTATCTCTTCTCATCACATGTCCAACATATGACCATCGTCTTTTCTTTATTACTGAAGATATTAGTGGTTGATTGGCGATTTCTCTAATTTCTCTTGTTTGTTTTGAATTCGTTCCATGCTATACCAAGTATTTTCCTTAGACATTTATTTTTAAATGTGTTCAACTTTGTTTCTATAAACAAATTATAATAATTTACAATAATAAATTACAATAATAAACTGCTTTTATTACCTTCAGTTAATTCAAAGATGATAATTAGGCTGTTTACTGAAATTAATTTGTTTGGATCTTTTCTTATTCTTAACATATATTATTGTTCATGTAATTGTAATTATTAGGTATGACCTATATAAAGAAATTTTAGAAATAATTTTCTGTTTGACAAATTATATTATTCAGACACTGTCAAAGGAATGAAATTTCAAGATGAGATATTTTGTAACTAACAAATATGCCATTAAAATTTGATGTGATGAGACTCACCTGGAACTGTCATGTTTTAATATTTATTTGTGAACTGTTTTTTTTTTGTCCTTTGGTGCGTGTGTCTGTTATTGCTTCAATGATGGATGGTGGATTTGAAACCTGATGAGGTCGGGAAGTGAGACCGAAATTAGGTTGACCTTTAGCCTGTTAATTTGTGACATTACTGCAATTTACACGATGTAAAATAGTTCCATCAATTATTACCCTAAATTAACATAATTATAAGTATATCATAATGTCTTAGTTATTTGCAACATAAGTTATGTGAAGAAACATGGCTTTGTTGTTAATAAACATATCTTACAGTTTTGTTTAAGTTTTTTATATAAAGACTCAATGCAGTGATCTTACAGAGGCTCTAGTTAATGCTGCCTCCTATTGGCTCTACTTCTATATGTTTCAAGAAAGAGATAAATGTCATTTTATTAATCAATCATCTATTGTCATGGCAACAAGGAGCTGTTTGCAGAAATTGCCTACCTAGTTTTCATACACATTGCAAGGTCAACAGATGTCGTTGTACGGTTGTAGTAGGTTTGACATCCATAGACACTGAAGCTTATAATTAGTAATAGTTGGAATTGCTTGAACTCTGTCATGGCTGTACTAAGGAAAACATTGGCTGGTTGTACACTGACATTTAACTCATTGAGCTGGAATATGATTGTGCTATGTATTGTGTTAAAATATTACAGGAGTCGTGGCCTCCGTAGCCTCTTCTGAATATCCACTACTGTAATGCATTAATATTATCCACTTTGGTATTGGGAAGTATTTAATTTTAACTAATTTTATCAAAACAATTACTGGGTTTTTTTGTTTTTTTTTTTGCATTCGCCAGCTTTCACCTCTGATGAAGTTTATAGAGACTAGGAACTAAATTTTGCTTGTTAATCCGTTTTTCCCTGGCAGCCATGTGTACAGGAGTCCCTTGCCATACAGGCAGATAACTCCGTCTTTGGAGGTACTCATATTTTTTTCGTCGATGAGTAATTGACGTTTCAAGCCGGGCTTCGCTGCTGAGACAAGGGGTGGTTGCCACAACGAGAAATCACAAATAAAAATCTCAACTGGTGGAGCCGGGATTTGAACCCACAACCTCTCTGTCTCGAGGCCGGGGTCTTGTCTTGAGACCAAACAGTCCCCCTACCAGTTTTTTGATGGGAAAAGATTCTCTGACAATTTGATTTTGTGTTTAAATATTGTCTTTTTTGGCTTTAGCTAAGTTGTAGCTGTTACCTTATGGCATCATGTTAGCACAGTAGTATCATGCAAGTGATTAAGTGTTGAAATATTTTTAACAGACAAAAGTTTCTGGAAACACTGGCTTTGTGTAATCAGTCAGAGAACATGGATTGGCCTCACAAAACTATAGTCATAATTAAATGGCTGCTTTGATTCAAAGTTATGCATTTTTGTGAAAGATTTTGCTTTGTATTAAAAGGAAATGGAGCAGAGGATGCCAGACAATGAAGGAGCTGAAATTGGTCAACATCTCATAGCTGATTGAAGGCATACAGATCAAAACAACTTAATTTATCAAGATTCAACTTTACCATCTTTTCTTTCATTAAGGAGAAGTAGAATTAGAAGTATATCTATTCCTTGTCCAAGGTACTTTGAAGGAAAATGGTTCAGTTTTGTAACTGGTTTATCCATTACTTTTGTTCCTTGTTTAGTGTGCATGTGTTCTGAATGATATTGAAATAATTGCTCTTTCCTTCAGCTATTTATTTGTGTGCAAATACTATTGAACAATGTTTGTTTCCCTGTACAGATTGTATTTAGAAAGTCTTCACTTGTTTATTTCAGTGTGTACATTGGTTGCTATGGCACCAGGCAGATGCAACTGTAACAACACCACGAGGCTGGACCCCAACTCACATTGCTGCCATTAGGGGTTTTGAAAATTGCATGGAGGTTTGCCAGTTTGTCATTTTCTTGTACATATCATGTACACAATTTCTATAAAACATAGATTCAGAGTTGATGAAAATCTTCCTGTTTGTTTAGTAAACATAATATTGGCAGCTACAGTATTGAAACATTGTAAGAATAAGGAACAATTGTTCAGATAGCAGGAGAAATGAGGTGTTCATAATAACCATGGAAATGGAAACACATGCCAGCACATGTGAAGTAACCAATTCTTTATACCATCTCCTTATGGTGGTTGCAGGCTTCTCATTCTAACAAAGTGGTTAGGGATCAAAGAGGGAAAACAAAAATCAGTCCCAACAGTCCAGTATGATGAAGTTGGGTGTTTCAGTCTGAAAGATGCAGTTATTGCACCTTTCCTGTAAATTTCTGCCAAAAATCCAGTTTATGGCCAATCAAACAGAAGATAAAGATGGATAGGAAAAAAATGGTACAGTTGGAAAGGTTGGTCCAAGACATAAAGAGGTGAAGAAAATATTTGTAATACCTGTGATGCATGAAAAGCTGAAAATTCAGTGATATGTTGATGTACACACATCTGATTGAACCGTGAGGATCACAAAGATAAAAAAATGTATTAGTACTTTGAACTACCACTTAATCAAATCATATCTCAAAGATGATTTTGTGTAATGGGCTGCAGAATATTAAATCAGAAAAGAAGAAGATAAGAACTCTGTCATACCTGAAACATGGAATACAGGTAATAGTGTGCTAGTGCCCAATATGTGCTAAGCCAGTACCATCTTTTTTCTCCAAAGAAAAAAATTCTTCAGTACTCGTGTAAGGTAGAGTGAACCAAGAAGCCGTTGATCAAAATCAGATCTAAGGTTTTATCCTCAGCAGACCTGATGCTCATCTATCTAATCATCATCATTATCATCTTTTTCTTCTTGGCCATAGATTTGGCTTTATATCAAAATATTTATATTTTTCTGTTTTATTTTTCAAAGTTTTCATTTGTGTTCCCTATAAAAGGAATGTGACTGGAATGTCATATATTGCTGTTTGCTGTTCTTTTTACATCATAAAGATGTAACCATACATCATCTTCACTTTTTTCCTCACCATAATTTATTCGTCATTTCACCAGCTGTACTACAGTCCTCGGCAGCTGAGTGGTTAGTGTGCTCGGTGGCTGAGTGGTTAGTGTGCTCGCTTTCTGATCAGAAGGGTCTGGGTTTGAACCCCGGCAGTGGCAGATTTTTTTTTCAGTTTGACAAGGCTCCAGGGTTCACCCAGCCTCTAAAAATGGGTACCAGAGATTTTTCTGGGAAGTAAAGGCGGCCTGGCGTGATACTGACCACATCACCCAAAAATATGCCGTGGTTATAGAAAAATATGGTTACTAACACCATATTTCCCATACGCCTAGCAAGGCAGGGGAGAAAACCTTTACATTTTTACCGCAGTCAACATAATTCTAAGGTTCATTTAAGACTGGACAAATCTAGAAGTTAGTTGGTTGGAATAGAAGCTAGTTGGTTGTCTTCACTAGACCAGTTTACTAAACACTGGTCTACTATAGCTTCCGATATTTAAAAAAAAGGCTTTAACATAATTAATTTACATAACAAGCCATATTCTGAAATTTATAATTCAATTAGAGTGGAGGATTGTATGAAAATGCAAAGTAAAAGAAGTTAAAATAGCTAGATTGGAATCAAGAAGACATAGATTTAATTGGAATGGTTAGCTCTGTACAAGAAAACAATGGAATAGGTTTATTGAGATGCTGTGATGTATGAGAAGTTGAATGTTTTATAAAATGATGGTTCCAGTAACTTTATGATTATTTTATTGATGTTTATTATAGAGAAAACCATAATTTATATGCAAGGAAGGTAATGCTTCTGGTATGCAAAATTTGCATAAATATTGAATGTTATAAATATTATATATTAAAATATCAACAACAACGTCAAGGGAGATTCCAATGGAAAACCCTTGTTCGGTAGGGGACATCATGTGCTACAGGTGATACCCGATCGTCATCAAGCTACTGTAAGCAAAATAAAGATAAAACAAACTCTAAAGATAAGCACTTGGAATGTGAGAACACTCATGTAGAAGGGTAAATACGAAAACATCATACAAGAAATGAAAAAATGGGTTTACATTTACTGGGTTTTTGTGAAATGAGATTCACTGGAATCTGTAGAAATTTTTACAGAAGAATGTTTAGAATACCATGGGCAGCTAAGAAGAGTAATGAAAATGTTCTGAAAGAGGCCAAAGCAAAAAGAGAGCTAATTTCCAATATTAGGAAGAAACAATCATCATTTTTTAGCCATGTAATGAGAAGAGAACAGGAATATATAGTAACAACTGGGAAAATTGAGGGACGAAGAGATAGAGGAAAGCAAAGAGAAAAATAACAGACAGCTTAAGAGAATGGCTTGGCAGAAGGTCAACAACAGAAATGATAAATAACTGTCGAGATTGAAAATTGTGGAGAGACATGATCACCTACACCAGCAGGCCTGGTACTTGATGATGATGATGATATTGAAATATGTTGACTCTAGACATTTATAAGTTATTCATCATGTTATTGTGTAATTTGTTCTATTAAGTTCTTTTTACCTTTTTTCATGATTTTAATACTTTATTCAATTTTGATAAAGACCATTAGAATTATAATTTATTCTCTCAATGCATTCAGTGTAATAAATGAGGTTTCAATAACTTGTTTTGGCAGCACAATGTTTTGTGCACATCTGTTTACCCTGCTGGTGTGTTTACAAAACTAGGGTGTTTTTAAAAAAAAGTTATATTAGTATTAGACATTTCGCTTTGAAGGTAAATGGTTATACTATTTATAAAAAAAAAACCTGATAGAATCAATATTTTGATATCTATTAGATATTAACAATAATGTGACATACTGTAATTGATATACAAAATGATAATTAATAATTGTCCATATTAAAATCAAATTTCATTTTTCCTATGCACATACTAAAATATATGTTAGGATATACAATATCAACATATCTACATTAGATTGTCTAATGCCATCTACATCAAATTTTAAGATTTGAGAAGTAATTTATTGAATATTTTCCTTATCATTATCGCTGTCTAAATGCTACAATGATGAGTATAATTATAATTTAATTTATCCAAATGCCCACAGGCTCTTGCAAATAATGGAGTCAATCTTTCACCACAAGATGTTTCTGGCCAGACTCCTCTTCATCTTGCTGCTGCTCATGGACACTCATTTTGCCTTGGCACCATCCTCCGATCGGGAGCAGTAAGTAACAACTTTGAAAATGATTACTATCTAATGCAGCTGTTCTCAAAATGATAAAATAAATAAAATATTGACATACTTATGCTATGTCGTTTGAAGTCAGGAAACAATTACATTCAAATTTCAGCTTCTTGGAGGTTTTAAAGAAATGAGCAGGAAAAGTATATGTCATTGTAATTAGAAGTGAAATGAAATATACAAACCCAATGCTGATGAGAGGCCTGTGGTGTTGTGATTGTGCACTTGCTTGCTGCCCTGAAGGATTAATTTTCTTCAAACTCCAAAGGTTCCTGGGGTCCACTCAGTCTCATTAAATCGGTACCAGAGAAATTCTCCAGAAAAGAGAGGCAGTAAAAAAAGGCCACTCTGCCTCTTGAAGCTAAGACTTAGTATGATAAAGTCGCTAACATCTTCATTAACCAAAGACAATTGTTATATAACCACCTTTACCTTTCTACAATGTAGGTATACAGTGTGGGAATATTTTAAATAGAAATAGTGACAATACCTTTGAGTGACATCTATGTGTCAAATAAACATAAACTGGTAAAGAGCAGCTAAACCCATGGAGATATGAGACAAACTATGAAGTTTCAGAAAGGCAAGCACTTATCTCAAAATGGCGATAGACTTGTGGGGTCCACATGTGGATATATTTGTGCCAGTGACATATACAGTTGTGGATATATTTGTGCCAGTGACATATACAGTTGTGGATATATTTGTACCAGTGACATATACAGTTGTGGATATATTTGTGCCAGTGACATATACAGTTGTGGATATATTTGTACCAATTTCATGTACAGTTGTGGATATATTTGTGCCAGTGACATATACAGTTGTGGATATATTTGTGCCAGTGACATATACAGTTGTGGATATATTTGTGCCAGTGACATGTACAGTTGTGGATATATTTGTGCCAGTGACATATACAGTTGTGGATCTATTTGTGCCAGTGACATATACAGTTGTGGATATATTTGTACCAATTATATGTACAGTTGTGGATATATTTGTACCAATTACATGTACAGTTGTGGATATATTTGTATCAGTGACATGTACAGTTGTGGATATATTTGTACCAGTGACATGTACAGTTGTGGATATATTTGTGCCAGTGACATGTACAGTTGTGGATATATTTGTACCAATTACATGTACAGTTGTGGATATATTTGTGTCAGTGACATGTACAGTTGTGGGTATATTTGTACCAGTGACATGTACAGTTGTGGATATATTTGTGCCAGTGACATGTACAGTTGTGGATATATTTGTACCAATTACTGTACAGTTGTGGATATATTTGTACCAATTACTGTACAGTTGTGGATATATTTGTGCCAATTACTGTACAGTTGTGGATATATTTGTGCCAATGACATGTACAGTTGTGGATATATTTGTGCCAGTGACATGTACAGTTGTGGATATATTTGTGCCAATGACATGTACAGTTGTAGATATATTTGTGCCAATGACATGTACAGTTGTGGATATATTTGTACCAGTGATATGTACAGTTGTGGATATATTTGTACCAGTGACATGTACAGCTGTGGATATATTTGTACCAGTGACATGTACAGTTCTTCTTGGCAAGACATAATCAGTCCAGCCCTAACTACATTTCTTCTTTCTTCTTCTTCTACCTTTTTAGCTCCCAGTGGAGCATAGGTCTTCAACAAACACTTTCCAAGTCGTTCTGTTTTTTGCCATTCTTTTAAGATCATTCCATGTCTTCCCCATCATCTTCATCTCTGCTTCTATCTGTCTTCTCCCTCCGGCTTGCGTCATATGTCTCTTAGACAGAGAGCCCTTCTCTTTCCTGGATGGCGGATTTACTTTTTCTCTCTTTGACTTGTCCATGTTTGTGAAGTTTTTTTGGCTTATTTTTTTTACAGTTTGGGATAGCCAGTCCCATGCCCAACCCTCCTTTCTCGCCTCTTACGAATATGCCTCCTAACTACATTTAGGTTATACTAAACCACAGTTGCCATTAATCAATTTTAGTTGAACCTACAATTTTATTGGTTATGTGTATTCATGTAGCATGTTGTTATCTCAGCATACATTTATAGTCCTTTCAAAATATAGGTTTGTTATGATTTGAATAGTTTACACTTGTATGACCAGAGCTATTTTTACACCTCAACATACAGATTTTAAATAAGGATAGATACAGACAAGTCACACAATTGGTCTTTTTTCACTAACAAATAACCCTGTAAGGATTACAAGTCCAATATTTAGAAAAAACCTTACAAATTAAGAAAGCTCTTACAATATGGAATGCATGATCTTTTGTCTTGTGAACTGGCTATATTATTATTATTGTTATTGTTATTATCAAGGACAAAAAAATGCCCATCCTACATGTGGCAATACAGTGCAGACAAGCAACATATCATCAAAGAAGCTCTGTAAATAATCTCATCCCACTTGAGACATGCATCAAAGAGGAGAATTCCCATCATCCATTCATTTCTCTAGCTGTGGTGGTGTTAAACCTATTGCAATTCATTAAAAATTGTGGCTGGAATGCAGTGAAGCATATATGTCATGCATGCAGTGAAGTTTATTTGTCATGCATGCAATGAAGCATATTTGTCATGCATGCAGTGAAACATATTTGTCATGCACGCATTGAAGCATATTTGTCATGCATGTAGTGAAGTATATTTGTCATGCATTAGTGAAGTATATTTGTCATGCATGTAGTGAAGCATATTTGTCATGCATGCATGCAGTGAAGTATATTTGTCATGCATGCAGTGAAGCACATTTGTCATGCATGCAGTGAAGCATATTTGTCATGCATGCAGTGAAGCATATTTATATTTGTCATGCATGCAGTGAAGCATATTTATATTTGTCACGCATGCAGTGAAGTATATTTGTCATGCATGCAGTGAAGTATATTTGTCATGCATGCAGTGAAGCATATTTGTCATGCATGCAATGATTATAATTTACTAAGCCTTGAACTATTGCAATGGATTTTGCTATCAATGTTTGGTGTGCCTGACCCTCTAAAAAAGCATTGTCACAGAAGTCATGCCATTTTTTGACTCCTAATAAACTGTTTTTGCATGCTTGTATGCTTCATTCAATTAATAGATTAATTATTTGTGCTATCAGTCAAAGAAACTTTGAATAAAACTTAATTTTCTAACTAGACACAGAGTAACTTTGTATAATTTATATTTTCCAAAATAATTATTCTTCTTTCCTTCCTCATTTGTCTTTCAGCATTAAGGGGAGATATAATTTTTGGTCTTTTGCTCTTCTGTTCGCCTCTGCTGCTGTTATGTTTCCTAGTGTTTCTAATATTCCATCGACCCATCTTTTTCATGGTTGGCCCTTGGGCTGGTGTTTTTGCAAAGTTCTTTGAAGGCTCATTGTGTTGCGGTTTGATCTTTCTGCCTTGTCATGTGGCCAAAACATTTTATCTGTTGTTTCTTTATATATTTTATGGTGGTGGTTATTCCTAGCCTTTTTCTTAGTTCTTCATTTCTGATCTTATCTTTCAGACTGTTTCCTGTCATTTGTTTAACACATTTAATCTCAGAAGAGGTTATTTTTCTTATTGTCCTTGCATCTAGGGTCCAGGACTGGGATTGGTAGCACAATGTTGGGATGAAAATTGTATTGTAGAGTGCCTGTTTTGCCTCCAGAGTTATTTCCTTGTTGGACAATAGTGGTGATAGCTGTCCAATGATTTGACAAGCCTTGTTGCATTTTAGTCTATCTCTGCTGTCTGTGAAATGTCGTTTGTCAATAGACTTCCTAGATATTTGAATTCCTCTACTTGTTTTAGTTTCCTGCCTTCTATAGTTATATTGATGTTCAGTTTATCTTTGGCAACATTTATGACTTCTGTTTTGTTGATGTTGATTTTTGTGTTGTATTTTGTGCTATTAAGTCTATTTAAGTGTTCTTCTAGGTCTTATATTTTTCCATGTATTATTGCATGATCGTCTGCAAATAGAAGCTCATTGACCTCCTCTGTCTCTGATGGGTTGGCTAACTTTCATATATAGTCCATTAATGTAACAAACAGTAGGGGGATAGTATGCACCCCTGTCTTATACTTGATATAACTTTGAAGTGGTCTGAGTAACCTGCTGCTGTTCTGACTGTGCAGCTGCTGTTGATGTAGAGACTTTTAATTAAGTTGGTTAGATGTTGGCTTACTCCGTATGTTGTTAGTATCTCCTACAGTTGTTCTCTGTTTACTCGGTTGAATGCCTTTTCCTGGTCAATGAAAGCCTTTTACAAATTTTAATTGTGTTCTGTCATGTTTTCTGCTAGCTGTTTTAAGGTGAATAGAGCATCAGTACATCCTCTGTTTTTTTGTTTGGAACTCAATTTGAGAATCACTTAACTGTAGCTCTATTATTGGTCTCAGCCTTTTTTCCAAAATTTTGGTGCATAACTTTCCTACATGGCTGAGAAGCAATGTACCTCCATATAAAAACAATTAGTTATACTAAAATAATTAATAAATACAGCAAAATAATTGATTTTCATAATTTATTGACAACAATATTTTGACCAGTTTTTCTATGAAACTGTTTCAGAATTTGACTTGTAAAGATAAGTTAGGCTGGTCTCCAGTCCATTCTGCTGCTTATCATGGAAGACTTGGTTGTATTCAGCTTCTGCTTAAATGGGGAGGCTTGCCAGATGAGGAAGATAAGAATGGAAACACACCAGGCACGTTACTCCCAACTAACCCTTTAGTTTGACTTTCACAGTTTTAAATCTCTTTGTATGCCCAGGAGATTTCATTGTTTAATCTTCACCTTTTTTGTGTTTCTTCAAAATGCCTTACTGAAGTTGGACATGTCGAACTAAAAGGTTAAAAATTTATCACAGTTTGAACACTTGTTAATGTTTGTGAACAAGAAGTAGGAAAATGAAGCAAAAACCAGATCACACTTCAAAGTTAACATTCCTGAAGACACAACAATTAATAAAAGACAGTGTTAAAATTATATGACAAAAGACACAGAGAAAGGAAATGAAGCCAGATAACACAAATGCACTTTGCTCATTCTGTGGTTCAATATTGGTAGATTCAGCCTCGATAGAGGCTACTCAATAAATAATATTCAACATAATGCACACATATATCACCAGACTACTTACAAATTAATATTTCTTGATACCAATCATCTGTCAAAACACCAAAGACCATATTATAAAAGCATACTATACTTCTTTATTTTGCTAAATATCCTAGTTTTATTTTTTAATATATTCATATCCAACTGGAGGGCAAAGCGTCATCGTCAGTCAACAGCAGAGCAAAAGTTAGCCAGCAAATTACAAGTGATGACTTGTGCCAGGATTGGTGAACCAGAACCATCCAGACTTTACTCCATGTCTTTGCAATGCCTCTTGTAACAGACTAATGAGTCTAGTCTGGCCAAGTGGGTAGGGATCAAGAGGGAAAACAACCCAGTACTTAAAAGTGCTGTGATGAAATTGGATGTCTTGGGCTCTTCTTTTTTCCTTCCTCATTTCCCTTTCAGCATTGAGGGGAGATATAATTTGCAGTCTTTTGCTGTTCTGTTCACCTCTGTTGCCATTATGTTTCCATGTGTTTCTAATATTCCATCGATCCATCTTTTTCGTGGTCGACCTTTGGCTCTGGTATTCTTGCAACAATTATTGAGGGCATTTTGTGTTGTGTTTTGATTACTCTGCCTTGTTACACGGCCAAACCATTTTATCTGTTGTTTCATTATATATTCTATGACTGGGGCTATTCCTAGCTTTTTTCTCAATTCTTCATTTCTGATCTTATCTCTCAGGCTGTTTCCTGTGATTTGTCTGACACATTTCATCTCAGTGGAGGTTATTTTTCTTATTGTTCTTGCATCTAGGATCCAGGACTGGGATTGGTAGCACAACATTAGGATGAAGATTGTATTGTAGAGTGCCTGTTTTGGCTCTAGTGTTATTTCCTTGTTGGACAATAGTGGTGATAGCTGTCCAATGATTTGACAAGCTTTGATGCATCTTGAGACTATTTCTGCCTTTTGTGAATTGTTATTTGTCTCTAAACTACAGAAAGTGTTGTTTTATACCTACCTTTCTATACCAACCAGATGTCATGGACTGAAAGCTGCATATATCCACAGTTCTACTACAAACCACAGCATGGCACTGACACACCCACTTAATGTCCTTTAAAGGGCAGATGATGAAGAGATGTATTCCTTTAGTCATCGGGTAAACACAAGCAGGCATATCCAACCATATTTATTGCTCCTGCTGTTGACTTCATTTATCAATTCTTTCAATTCTTATTCACTTTCAGTTATTATGATTGTATCATTTTCATATCTGAGATTATTTTTTTTCTTTATCAATTTGATGTTTGGTTCTGATACCCTTCACTCTGTGATTTTTTTCTTTCTGTACTGATGTTGAGCAGGCAGGGTAACAACACAAATGCTTCTTACTTGGGGGCAAAGATGCCTATCAGCACCAGAGCTAAAAATGGTTAGCAACCCATAGCTAACTGCTTGTGTCAGGATCAGTGAAACAGAACTGTTCATATCCTACTCCATCTCCATGCAGAGTCCCTAGAAGATTACTGACCTATCTATTCTGCCCAAGCAAGAAAATAGGGATTGAAAGGGTAGTCAACCCAGTACTCAAAAATGCCTTACTGAAGTCGGATGTGTTTGACATTCACAAAAATCACAGTTTTGCTGAAAACAATAACACAACACCACTTAACATCCTTTTAAGGATGAATGATAAAGATGACAGTTACTTCCTTTAGTTGTTATCAGGTTAATTAGTTGACAAATTATCTTCGTCGCACATCAAACAAGTAAGGGAGCCGTGATAGCTCAGTGGTTAGTGAACTGGACTACAAAGGACAAGGGGTAGGGTTCGATCCCAACCGACGGCTTCCGGGTTCACCCAGCCTTAAATGGGTACCGGATTTTTTTCTGGGAAAGTAAAGCAGCACGGGCGTAATACAGACCACATTACCCTAAAAATCATGTGCTGAAGGTCTGTAAAATTTATGGTCACTAACACCATATTTCCCTTTATGCCACTTGGCATGACGGGGGTGTTTACTTTTTTACATCAAACAAGTGTCTGTAAGTGCAGTTATCAAGTAAATGATAGAAAGAAAGAAGAAATACTTCTTACTAAAATAAAACAAAAATTACATTGTAATAAATGTTTCCAATACTTCTAACAGCACATTTGGCAGCATCCGAAGGCCATCTGCCTTGCTTGAAATTCCTAGTCTGCCATAATGGTAACGCAAAAACTGTTCTGTCGGCTCGAAATGATCACGGTGAAACACCTAAAGATTTGGCACAGAGATTTTACAAGGACAACATCTTGGAGTATGTTTCACACATTGAGTATCAGGAAGATCATCCAGAGGAAGAAGAGAGTGAGTGTTTTCCTTAAGCAATTCTCACTTTAAGAGTTTGTGTTTTTTCGTGAACTTCTAGTTAAAGATGTGCTTTTTTTTGTAACTTTTTAGTTACAAACCTGTTTTTCTTAAAGATGCGAGTGTACAGTTTACTTTCTTTTATAATTTTGTAGCTGAAGTTTTTATTTAGTGCTTTCTAGTTTAATTTGTGTGTGTGTAAACAAAAAGTTTTAATACTTTAATAAATATAACTATTTTATCCTGTTTTATTTTTCTTATCTTCTTGTTTTCTTGTGAAGTATGTTAGTTTGTGTACTAGTACAAGTAAAAGGTTATTATTCTCTTCTGTAGTTTAAGTGCTTTTTTTTAAAGCAGCTTTCTATTCCATGTTTTAGCATCTTTTTTTTTCTAGCTATTATTTTTTTGGATTAAAACAAGTTCTAAAAACATATATTTATCTCCTTGTTGCTTGAGTCATGTCTAGCTTTGTTTGCTCGTTTTCACTCCATAGTACACACTTATCTATCTCCTGCTGATACCCATGTTATTCTTGACTGCCTCTCACACTTCATACTATCACCTTCCAATCTCATCTGACCTCTTGTCTAATCATGTGACTTATATTTTTTCCTCTCTCCCTCTCACATCTCATCACATTTGACTCATAGCCATCTACTCGCTAGAAACTTTTTGACTGTGCCACAGTCAAGTCTCAGTTTAATTTTAAATATGTTTTAGCTTACTAATTTTTACCTATATCAATTTTTATCCTCCTATATGTAATGTAGCACATCTGCCTCTTGTTTTATCATTCTATCTCTTATTCCTCTTTTTACTTCACCTTGATTTACATATTCCACTCATTCGAGATATAGTAGAGTTTATTTTCATCTGAATGTAAGCCGAAACGTCAGTATTTTGTTGTGTTCCTTTTTTGTAAAGCTGTCATCACACCTTGTAGGAGTGTACATTAAACCCCACTACTAGCTCCTGCTACCAGCTTTACAGCAGTACTGCAATTATTTGCCTGTTATATAACCAATTTAGTTGAGCAGTATAGCAAAGTTAGTTGAGCGATATAACCAAACCAAGTTAGTTGAGCGATATAACCAAACCAAGTTAGTTGAGCAGTATAACCACTATTTCATGTTATGTTCATTGTCTCAAAAAATTGAGGTGGGTGGTGTGGGATCAATGTCCCATGAATGAAAGGGAACTGCGGCTTCTAGTAGGGACATCAGTGGTTGATAGTAATGTTTCTCTATGGATGAAAATATTCAATGGTTGGAGCGAAGGGATTAATGAATGATGTGAAGCTTCATATGGTGTTTGGATGGTCATGGTTGTGCAATCTGCCATAGTGTGATACAAAGTTATATGGTACAAAGTTATATGGTACAAAGTTATACACATTTTAAAATGATTACAGATTTGTTTTAATCAAACCTGTCTCTTGGAGATGAAGGTGCATGTCAGCACAAGGTTCAATGTGGCCAACCAACTCATAACTGACTGCTTGTGTCTGGATTAGTGAACCAGACAGAGCAATAATTAGTGAACTGATCTACTGAGGAAAAGCAATTTAGCTTGATCAATGCTTCTTGCTACACCCGGCTTTAAATGAGTACCAAATGTTTCTGGGATAGAAAGATAAAACTAGTATCTTTTCATATCATAATATCATAGACCACAGTACCCAAAAAATATGTTGATGATCAGAAAAAATATGAACATTAGCACTAGACCATATTCCCTATACTCCTGTGTGTTACCGGAGCCTCATTATGAGGAAAGTAAAGAGTAGTGACTCTGTGACCTTCCAGGCATGTCGTAAGAGGCGACTAAGGAGGTTGATCGATGGCTTGACAAACTGTCATTGTAAAAAGTATCGTTATGGAAACAGAGCCATAGATTTTAGAAGCAGTGATCTCTGCAAAATGTGTCATTTTGGTACGCAAGGCTTCTGGTTTTGAGATTGTGGTTCTGCCCTATGTGCTGTCTTCGGCTCGAAAGGACAATAGATAGATATTCCCTATAACAACAGGTAGGAGGGAAAGAGGCCGACCCAGAGAGACACTGAGAAGAACACTGATCAGAGAGACAAAAGAGCAGGAATTGACTCTCTCAATAAGATTGAGTTGCTTGCACAGAACAGAGACAAATGGCGAGATTTGATAAAAGATCTTTGCAAGGATAAAATTTAGACTGCTAGAAATAAAATTTAGAGAAGGGGAAGGGTACCTGGGTCTATGCCCTATGGGCCAGCCATGGCTTGAACGGTCAATCGATAGATATTCCCTACACGTCATGGTCTGTGATCCAGCTCTTTGTTTCTTTACATGAATTCAGGTGCTATCACAGCTGTCCTACAGAATATAGACAAGTTTAAGACGTTATCTTCTGTATAAAGGGAGTTAAGTATATTGATTAAATGATTGATTGCCCACATACTGCTCAGTTCTACAAGAAAAAGGAGCCGCAATAGCTCAGTGGTTAGTGAACTGGACTACAAAGGACAAGTGGCAGGGTTCGATCCCAACCGACGACTTCCGGTTCACCCAGCTTTTAATGGTTACTGGATTTTTTTCTGGGGAAGTAAAGCGGCACGGGCGTAATACCGACTACATTACCTCAAAAATCATGTGCAGAAGGTCTGTAAAATTTATGGTCACTAACACCATATTCCCTATATGCCACTTGGCACGATGGGGGTACTTTACTTTTTTTTTACTCTACAAGAAAAGATAAAAAACTTATTAAGATTTTACAACAAAAAGCAATCTGATCATCAGAACTTAACTAGGCAACAAGAATATTTAAACTGCTGTTATTTTTTATTTCTTTCAGATTTCTCTTTCCCTGCCCATGTGGCTGCATATAATGGTGATC
This sequence comes from Megaustenia siamemsis, assembly GCA_032433765.1. NCBI lineage: Eukaryota > Metazoa > Mollusca > Gastropoda > Stylommatophora > Ariophantidae > Megaustenia > Megaustenia siamemsis. The sequence continues at coordinate 57,104,954 of JAVIAB010000108.1, forward strand.
TTGAACATGTTAAAACACTGGTGGAAAATGGTGTGGTCAACATAAATGAGCGAGATGACAAGGGTATGACGCTTGCTCACAAAGGTATGATGATCTGTTGATGTGTTTATGTTTCAGATGAAATGTGTAAACACACAGAGTCTGGAAGACTTAATCTGAGGTTGAATGGATCATGCCTTGCCGGGAAGTAGGCAAATTTCCCTGAGTACACTGATTACTTACAAGACAAGGATAATTCTTTTCAAAGTTCAGACAATCATTTAACCTTAACCCCTTCTCTACCGGACCTTAAAAGAAAATGTACCACAATGTACTGAACAAAACTTAATGACCATAATATGTCTTATTTAAGGAGGCATATCCACTGACCTACTGCACCTACTTGCTTAATTTATTTAAGTTTTTTTAAGCAAAATGGATGAGGAATTTGAATATGTAAACATTAAGTGTGTGTGTGATGATTTATAGATAAGTAAATGAAAAAAAAGTGTTTTTTTTGTTCATTTGTCACAAGGGAAGAAAATTTTAAAATCTTTAGATGGTTTTGTCCTAATAGATGTTACTTATGTCTAAAAAAAAAAAGTCAAAGCAACAGAAGAATATAACAAAGACAAAATTATTTTTAATTGTTATATTTAACAATTTACTAACTTAATTTACTGTTTTATTTATTATATTGTTATTTCAAGTAGTTCAGTTTTGTAAGGCACAGTTCAAATTAAAAAATTACTACTTTTTTCAGTACATTGCAGTAAAGGGGTGCATATTATCCCCCTACTGTTTATTACATACTTGGACTATATATGTAAGTTAGCCAACCCATCAGAGACAGAGGAGATCAGCGAGCTTTTATTTGCAGATGATCAGGCACTAATACATGAAACAATAGAAGACCTACAAGAACACTTAAACAAACTCAACAGCTCAGGCACAAAATACAACATGAAAATCAACATCAACAAAACAGAAGTCATGAATGTCGCCAAAGATAAACAGAACATCAATGTAACTATAGAAGGCAGGCAACTAAAACAAGTAGAGGAATTTAAATATCTAGGAAGTCTATTGACAAATGACATTTCACAAACAGCAGGGATAGACTAAAGATACAACAAACCTTGTCAAATCATTGCACAGCTATCACCACTATTGTCCAACAAGGAAATAACTCTGGATGCAAAACGAGCACTATACAATACAATCTTCATCCCAATGTTGTGATACCAATGCCAGACCTGGACCCTAAATGCAAGAACAATAAGAAAAATAACCTCTACTGATTTGAAATGTGTCAGACGAATGACAGGAAACAGTCTGAGAGATAAGATCAGAAATGAAAAACTGAGGAAAAAGCTAGGAATAGCCCCTGCCATAGAATATATAAGGAAACAACAGATAAAATGGTTTGGCCACGTGACAAGGCAGAAAGATCAAAACACCACAAAGGGAGCCTTCTGCAAACGTTGTGAGAACACCAGACCCAAGGGTCGACCATGAAAAATATAGATCAATGAAATATTAGAAGCATTAGGAAACATAACAGCAGCAGAGGTGAACAGAAGAGCGAAAGACTGCAAATTATATCTCCCCTCGATGCTGAAAGGCAGATGAGGAAGGAAAGAAGAAGAAGATTGCAGTAAAAAAACTGAAAGAAGAAAATAAATGGAAGGGAACCAAGTAATAATATTGGTTACATCCCTTACAAAGTAAACTGGATGGTTTTTTAGGACTTATGTATATACTTATCAGTTGTTGATAGTAATGTTTCTCTGTGGATGAAAATATTCATCGGTTGGAGCGAAGGGATTAATGAATGATGTGGAGCTTCATATGGAGTTTGGATGGTCTGTGCAATCTACCATAGTGTGGTACAAAGTTATATGGTACAAAGTTATACACATTTTAAAATAATCACAGATTTGTTTTAATCAAACCTGTCTCTTAGGAGATGAAGGTGCATGTCAGCACAGGGTTCAAAGTGGCCAACCAACTCGTAGCTGACTGCTTGTGTCTGGATTAGTGAACCAGAATTATCAAGATCTTTTCACAGTGCCCCACAGAACAAAGTAACCCGTCTTATCTGGTCAAGTGAATAGAAATGAAAAGGGAAAGCAACCCTGTACAAAAAAGAACCTTGTTAAAATTAGATGTCATGGCCGAAAGGCTGCAAATCACATAACCCAATGCAATTATGTCTACAGAATGGTTTTCTAAGGCTTTGAGGATGAAGAAAACTATTCATTTCTTTAGAAAGTTCACAACTGACTTGCAGATTGGTAATCATGTAATTTAGAAATGTATGATGAGTTTAATTTGTCTTGTTTATAGAGAATTTTGTTGCACTCAGAGGTATCCATGTTTGTTGTTGTTGTGAAATGTTGATTCAGTTGAACTTATTATTTCAGCTGCAGGTCAAGGCCATGTACACATTCTCCAATGGCTAATGGAAATGGGTGGCAATATGAAAATCACAAACCAGGCTGGAGAGACTGCGGAGGATGTGGCCAGTAGGTTTGCCCATTTGGCCTGTGTGAAGCTTTTGGGTGGTTCAGACCCAGGTAAGTCATAATCCTCAAAGAAATAAAATCATATATGAATTATGCCCTATATGTTACATCTTGAAAAAGAGTTCTAAATTGTTATGTAGAGCCAGTCTTAACATATGGATGTGAATCATGGACAATAGGACAACAGACAAGAAAAGGGAGGCTGTAGAAATGTGGTTTTACAGAAAAATTTTGAGAATACCATGAATAGCTAAGAAGAGTAATAAAAACGTTCTGAAGGAGGCCAAAGCAAAAAGAGAGCTAATATCCAATATTAGGAAGCAACAATCATCATTTTTAAGCCATGTAAACAGAAGGGAACAGCTGGAATATCTTGTGATAACTGGGAACATTGAGAGACAGAGAGATAGAGGGAAGCAAAGAGAAAAGATACCAGACATTTTAAGAGAATGGCTTGGCTGAAGGTAACAACAGAAATGATAAATAACTATCGAGATTGAGAGTTGTGGAGAGACATGATCACCTACGCCGGCAGGCATGGTACTTGATGATGATGATGATACATCTTACAGATATAAAACAGGATCCAATAACAAAGTTCTGACTATAAAGTCCTCAGAGACAGAGACAAAGGCAGAAAAACAACAAGGATTAAAAAAGAAGACAATATAATACTTTTATCTCAAACATGTTGAGTGGAGCATCTTTATGCTTATTCTTAAGCCACAATTGGAGTGCATGAATTGAATTATGTAAAGCTGAAGTTCTCAATCATCACCATCATGCAGCATAAAAATAAATGAGACAAATCTGAAACAAGTGCAATGTTTCAAAAACTTGGGCACAATAATAACATCATATGGGAGATGCACCACAGAAATAGAAAGCAGAATAGCTCAGGCCAAAATAGCATTTCAGAAAATGAAAAATATCTTATGGAACAAATCTATGTAAATAAAAATGAGAAAGAGTTCATCGGTGATATATAGAACCAATTCTGACCTATGGAAGCGAATCATGGACAGTAGACAAACAAATGAAAAGACGATTAGAGGCCACAGAGATGGGATTTCTCAGAAGAGTGTTGAAAGTTCCCTGGACAGCTAAAAAGACCAATGAGGAAGTTCTCAAAGAGGCCAACACAAAAAGGGAGCTCTTAAAAAACATCAGAAAGAAGCAATCAACATTTTTCGGGCACATCATGAGAAGAGGAAAGTTGGAATACTTGGTTACAACTGGCAAAATAAAAGGAAAGAGAGATCACTGACGACAAAGAGAGAAAATACTGGATAGCTTGGTGTCATGGCATGGAACACAGTCAACAACAGAACTGATACGATGCACTGTAGATAGAAGATTGTGGAGGGACATGATCACCTATGCCAACCGGTATGGCACATGATGTGATGATGATGAAGTTCTCAAGGATTCATGTAAATCTGCTGCCATGGACATTCTAGAATTGAAAGCTGTGGGAGGAATGACCTATTGATTTCAAAGACATCAACAATCTAGGAGACATTTGTTCTAGTACATGGGAGGCTACTAAAGATACTCAATGATTTATCTTTTGAATGACTCAAGAGACAAGAATCCTGAGTAGGAATGTTTTTTTGTTTCTTTTTCTTTTGTTTTCTGTAATTTCTTTGCAAATTCACCATTTTCTACAAAAATGGCTTATCCTAGGCCCAGCCAGTGGGTGATATGGTCAAACCACCTGAGTTAAGAGCGCTATGGTCAAACCACCCAGGCTCGGCCACATTTTAGTTAGGCAGACAAGACTTCTAAGAGACATAATAAGATAATATATATATAGTATAGAACAATACCTAGAGGAACACGGAAACACTACATACCATACTGGAGTAGTGAACTAGAGAATCTGCACAATGACATGGAAATATCTCGAAAGCAAGCAGAAAATAACCCCTGTCAGGAACACCATAATAACTATCAGCATGCTACAGCCAAATTTCAATGGACTAAACTACAAGCCAGACGGAGAAGCTGGAAAGAGAAAACAGAGTCTTTGAATCTTGAACGAGACACAAGAAAAGTGTGGAAACTTGTAAAACAGCTGAATGATGAGGGTACAGAAAGGAACACCAAAATTACACTGAAGAAGGATGGAGACATCCTAACAGGTAAGCAGGCAGCAAATCACTTTGCAGACTCCTTTTGCAAATGACAATAATATTGAAATTAGCCTAGAGAAATGACAAGAGACCCATTTAACACAACAAAATGCAAGACAAGAAGAGACCACTCATGAAATCATGGAAATACCCATTGGGATGGTCACTAGCACCATATTCCCTATGACCCTTAAACATCACTAAGTTTGTTTGTCCACTAGACCACCTGTTTGACAAATATCTCTAGTCCTAACTAATAACCCAGGGAGCTGCAATAACACAGTGGTTGGTGAACTGGTAAAAAAGTAAAGTAAAGTACCCCCCGTCACGCCAAGTGGCGTATAGGGAAATATGGTGTTAGTGACCCTATATTTTACAGACCTTCAGCACATGATTTTTGGGGTAATGTGGTCGGTATTACGCCCGTGCTGCTTTACTTTCCCAGAAAAAATCCGGTACCCATTTAAGGCTGGGTGAACCCGGAGCCGTCGGTTGGGATCGAACCCTACCCCTTGTCCGTAGTAGTCCAGTTCACTAACCACTGAGCTATCACGGCTCCCACTAATTTTTTTTAGGGAATTAGTAAAACCCAGGTGTCCTCGCCAGGGTACGAACCCCGGCTGTTGCCGTGGTAAGCCAACCGCCTATCGATTGCGCTAACCGGACACCCCTTGGTGAACTGGACCACAAAGAAAAAGAGGTCAGGTTCAATCCTGATCGACGACTTCCGAGTTCACTCAGCCTTAAATGGGTACCAGATTTTTTTCTGGGAAATTAAAGTGACACAGACGTAATACCAACCACATTACCCCAAAAATCATGTGCCAGAGGTCTATAAAAATTATGGTCACTGACACCATATTCTCTATATGCCACTTAGCGTGACGGGGCTCTTTACTTTTACTTAACTTATAACCCAGTCAGCTACATGTTACTGTTTTACAAGATCTTGTTTGGAACTTAAGTGCTCCCTGATTCTGTGTGAATCATATCATTTGTAATATGGTAGGAGATGTATTAAATTTTCCTATAGCAACTCATTTACATCCACCTGAGGAGATAACATGTTGTAATTTTGTAATACAAGACATATTCAAATGAAATCCGTCCAAACTGTGCTAATGTGGATATACGTAGGAGGCAGCGTAGGAGGATATGATGTGATATGCACACAACAATGTACAGTTGTGTATGTGTTCATTCTCCATGTAGTTGTTATTGGTTTTGCTGAAAACTGTTGGAAAAATGGCCAGTGCAATACAGAATCCGTCCGCATTTTTTTACTGTGAAGGGCTTTTATTGGCAGACTTTAACAAGCCATTCTAGAGAGTTTCGTCCTGTCTGTTGTGATGTAAGACCAGATCTCTCCAGACAGAATACCTCTCCTAGACTTTTAATATAGATGTTACAGACTTGGACAAACAGTCATAGATATCAAATGCTTATGGTGACTTTTTCTAAAGAACCCTGGTGAGTACTTGCTTCATAACAATTGCTTTATTTTAATTCTGCCACACCTATTGATGTACCATACATGTATGGCCTTTGGTGTCTTGACAGACGGTTGGTAGTAAGCAATCACGATAAGTCAGTAGTTTGGTAAAGCATTAGTGTCTCATACTGGGTGCTGCTTTATTGAACATCTTCACTCATGGCTGAATTTGCCAATCCTGGACAGACAGATCCATCCACAGAACAAGCAATGTGTATTTTGCGGTACCTGGCCTTGTCTCTTTTCTCTTGTGCCTTTTGTATTCTGAATTTGATATCAGCACTGTCTCGAAAGTTGCTGTGCCATTTTTTATTTTTGCTCTCCATGTGCAACAATCCGCAGCCACATTTTCCCAGCTCCTATCACTTATAGAAAATTCCCTCAAGGAAGCCCTGCAAACATCCTTTTTTCTCAGCACTGGTCTGCCCTTTGGTCTCTTTCTGTCCTTAAGTTCTCCATACAATGTTTGTTTTGGAATAGAATAGTTTGCCATTCTTCTTATATGGCACAGCCACCTTAGCCTATGAATCCTAAGTGTTGCCATGATGGATGGGAGTTTGGCTTGTTGTAAGACATTAGATTTGGTTACTTTGTCCTGCCATTTGATGTTCATAATTTTGCGAAGGCAACGTACATGAAAGCTGTTTAACCTTTTCTCCTGCCCTGCATAGGTATCAAAGTTTCTGATCCATATAGCAGTGTTCTAAGCACACAACTTTGGTAAATTTGAAACTTAATTCTGAGTGTTAAATTGGTGTTGGCCCATGCTCTATCTTTAAGTTTACCAACTGTGGAATCTGTCTTTCCGATTCGGGAATTTATTTCTTCTTCAAGGGAGACATTGGTTGTGACCATAGAACCGAGATAAGTGAACTTTCTCACAGGTTCAAGGGGTATGTTATTTCATGATATACCTTACAGATGTTTGTAATAAATCCACTGAAACAAATTTCATTTGAACACGCCTCATATTAATTGTAGATACAGTGTCAGTGTAGAATTAGTAATGACTTGGTGATGGAGTAAATGTTGGTTTGATCACAGCTTGACCCTCTCCAGTCAATCCAGCTTTTAAAAAAATGAATATCTGGCTCAATAATTTAGGGAAGGTAAATTAGAGCCAGGAAATCACTGGCCTCATCACTTTCAAACTTTGTGGCCTAGTATAATGAAATTTAATACTTCACTTCCTGTTGACATTTTTAGCTATGGTTTCAATATATTTTGATTTTGTTAATATTGTTGTTGTTATTATGGTTGTTTTTGTTATTGTTGTTGTTATTGTTCTTCTTCCTATTATTATTGTTGTTATTATTATTGTTGATGTTATTATTATTGTTGTTATTATTATTGTTGATGTTATTATTATTGTTGTTATTATTATTGTTGTTAGTATTTTTCTTGTTATTATTGTTATTGTTGTTGTTATTATTATTATTATTGTTATTGCTGTTATCATAGTTCTTGTTGTTGTTGTTTTTGCTGTTGCTGCTATTGTTGTTACTATTGTTGTTACTATTATTATTATTATTATTGTTATTGTTTTTATTATTATTGTTGTTGTTATATTGTTATTATGTTTCTTATTGTTTTTATTACTTTTCTTGTTTTTATCTTTGTTGTTATTATTCAGTTTGTTGTTATTGTTGTTATTTTTCTTGTTGTTATTTTTCTTGTTGTTATTATTATTGTTGTTGTTATGTTTGCAGATCAGATAGAGGAGAGACCTAGTGATTCAAGCAGTGAGGAGGAAGATGGTAATGGGGTGAGAAGATCTAGAAGGTCCAAGAAGTCTGAGGCTAAGGCCAGAGGTATTATGGTAGAAAAGTCTTTCAAGTTATTTAGATGTTTTTGTGTATGTTTGTGTTTCAATGTTTGTGTATCAATATTTGTGTATCAATGTTTGTGTTTCAATGTTTGTGTTTCAATGTTTGTGTATCAATGTTTGTGTTTCAATGTTTGTGTTTCAATGTTTGTGTATCAATGTTTGTGTCTGCATGATTTAAATCATGATGTTTTTGCGCTTCTGTTTCATTTCACTTTTTTCTCTCCCATTGTCATCTTTAGAAGTAAATCTGAGGGAAACCCCAGAATACCCAGCATGATATTTTCAGTTATAGGAGCTATAGGAGGCTGATGTTATTGTACCAACAACTGCCCTGCTCGCAATGCTGAAAACATCTCACTAGTTGTGGTTCTTCAGGGTTTCTCTTTCAGCCCTCAGGCTTACTTCTGTAGATGGCTATGTTTTGCCCATATTCCAGCTTGCTTTTTTGTATTTTTGGTAACATGAGCTATTAACAGACCAGATAGATTTGTCATAAATACAATGACAGGACAAAATTTAGTGATAATAATGAAATTTATCCATGATTATCATCAGCTTTACAGCAGCTTCGCATTTCTATGCATTTCGAAGCATCTAGCCCTTTACAAAATTTAGTGGGTGTTCAGAATGTTATGTATGAGTACTTTTTAAAATTTAGTGGGTGTTCAGAATGTTATATATGAGTATTTCAAAATTTATTGGGTGTTCAGAATGTTATATATGAGTACTTCAAAATTTAGCGGTTGTTCAGAATGTTATATATGAGTACTTCAAAATTTAGTGGGTGTTCAGAATGTTATATATGAGTATTTCAAAATTTAGTGGGTGTTCAGAATGTTATATATGAGTACTTCAAAATTTAGTGGGTGTTCAGAATGTTATATATGAGTACTTCAAAATTTAGTGGGTGTTCAGAATGTTATATATGAGTACTTCAAAATTTAGTGGGTGTTCAGAATGTTATATATGAGTACTTCAAAATTTAGTGAGTGTTCAGAATGTTATATATGAGTACTTCAAAATTTAGTGGGTGTTCAGAATGTTATATATGAGTACTTCTTACCTTGGGAGTCACAATACCTCAGTTATTAGTGAACTGGATTATAAAGGACGAGAGGTCGGGTTTAATCCTGATCGACGGCTTCCAGGTTCACCCAGCCTTAGAATCTGGGTACCAGATTTTTCTGGAAAAGTAAAGCGGCACAGGCATAATGCCAACCACATTTTCCCAAAAATCGTGTGCCAGAGATCTATAAAAATTATGGTCACTAACACCATATTCCCATTACACCACTTTGTGTGATGGGGCTCTTTACTTTTCTTTCCTTTACTTCTTATCTTTAAGGGCATTGGAAGAGAGTTTGTAATCCAAAATATTTTTTTGCAGGACGAGCCAAAGTGAAGATGGATGAGCTGTCAAGACTCTTAGAAGTGGCCAGAAGAAACTATGTGCAGCTGGGAGGTAGCATTGAGGAGGATAGAAAGAGATTGAAGGAGTTGAAAGATAAAGACGAGTAAGTCAATATGTTCATCTGATCACAATTTATTTGCAATGAATCATTATGATTTTTACTAATACTTTTTACTTTAAGTATTAACTTTACTAATGAGGGATAAGTGAAGGTATCTCTTCTTTTTAGCATTTGTCCATTAAATGGGCATGAATGCGTTGTGTCACTAATTTATAATGAAACTGTGATGTCTGTGTTTTTCAGCCTGACACATCCAGATCTTCCGTCTGGGTAGATTTGCTTAACAATTTGTGCCAGAGAAGTGGTCATTTATGACCTACTCTTTTCAACTTTAAACTGCTAATGGTTCTGTCCTTTAATGTGTGTGAGCACACAAGGGGACCTCTTGGTTTTTACCATTTTCCGAGCGAGCCAAACATCGGATCTCACTGCCCAGAAACTAGGGGGAGGTAAAGCCACAAGGAAACCACAGGTTTGGTTCTTGAACAATTCCCATCGCTTGTGGAAGGATTAAAAAAACCCAGGACTTTCTTGTCCAGAGGCCGACATCTTAGCTCAGAACCACTCAGTCCTTTGTGAAGGTGTCTGATACTGTTGATTAAAGAAAAAAGAGATATCTTCCTCACACCTCATAGTGTAGTGGCTAAATTCGCACACCATAACAATATATGTAATCAGTGGTCTGGATAGTATGTAAAGTATGATTTTTTGTAAAAAATACAATTTCAGACTCATTCTTTCTGTTAAGTTCGTGAATACTTTTTGGATATCTTTGATACACAACAGACTTTAAATATCCCCACAGGAAGAATTCTAAATTCATCCTAAACCCTTATAAAACGTAAAGTACCCCCGTCACGTCAAGTGGCGTATAGGGAATATGGTGTTAGTGACCATAAATTTTACAGACCTTCAACACATGATTTTTGGGGTAATGTGGTTGGTATTATGCCCATGCCGCTTTACTTTCCCAGAAAAAAAAATCTGGTACCCATTACAGACTGGGTGAACGAACTGGTGCCGTCGGTTGGGAATGAATCCTACCTCTTGTCCTTTGTAGTCCAGTTCACTAACCACTGAGCTATCACGGCTCCCTAAACCCATATGGTTCATGACTTTTACCTTACCCTGTTATCTATTTATTTATAATTTGTGTTAGTGTCAATATGCTTTCACTATCAGCATTTTTTTTAATGGGTAATATGGGTTATCAGCACTAATTCAAAGCTGTATTCCTATCTCAGAAAAAAATCCAGTAGCCATTTAAGGCCGGGTGAACCTAGAAGTTATCACATGGGATAGAAACTAGCTTCCTGTACTCAGCAGATATGTTCAATTATCATTTCTCTATCATAGCTCCTTGTCTGATGATTGGAAACCGTAACATCAATATTCAAATTTTTTTGAAACAAAAGAAATATAATTTTAATTTGAGATATGTATATTTTGTTCGGAGCCGTGATAGCTCAACGGTTAGTGAGCTGGACTACAAAGGGCAAGAGGTAGGGTTCAATCTCAACCGATGGCTTCCGGGTTCACCCAACTTTAATGGGTACCATATTTTTTTCTGCGAATGTAAAGCGGCACGGGCGTAATACCGGCCACATTACCCCAAAAATCATGCGCTGAAGGTATGTAAAATTTATGGTCACTAACACCATATTCCCTATAAGCCACTTGGCATAATGGGGGCAATTTACTTTTTTTAAAAATATTTTGTTCACTTTCATCTTGAGCCAAAAGTAGAAAATGTTGAAGGAGGCAACAGAGCTGAAAGCTGTCAGTGAATCATAGTTGATAGCTTGCGCCAGGATTGGTGAACCAGAACCATCCAGACCCTACTCCACATATTTTCGGTGCCTCTAGAAACAGACTAATCAGTCTAGTCTGGCTAAGTGAGTAGGGAATGAAGAGGAAAGGAAAGTCAGCAACCAAAAATGCTATTAAGATGTGTTGGGCTACAAGGAGCAAATATCCCATTCTACTGCTAACCTCAGCACAATGCATCTACACCCGCTTCTTAACATCCTTTTAAGGGGAGATAACAAAGAGGTCAATCAATTCCTTTAGTAATCAGGTAACTGCCAGAAAGTGAGAGAGAACATGTTTATGTTATTTTTTGTTTAAATGTAGATTGTATGTTACGAGGTATTCTCACCCTTTTTCTTTCTAGAACAATAACTGAACTTGAGGCTCAGCTGGAGTATGAGAAGCTGAAAAGAGAGAAGTTGGAAGCTCAGTTGGACGAATACAGGCGAGAGATTGGGGAACTAAACACTGCCATAGAGGACCTGCAAGTTCAGTTGGTAGGTTATGGCCAATTCTTGATCTGGGAAGGTTTGTTGATGAAAAGGTGGTGCAGTTTATCCATGATCAAAACCAAAAAGAGGAGGGATGGGCAAACAGTATTTACAATTCATAACCTCTGTCTGGTTATGCCTTTCATGAAACTGTTAGTTCTTTGAGTTGTCATTTCATTCAGCTTCTATAACAAGTTTCTTCTTTGGTTGTGTTCACCAGCTTTCACCTCTGGCGAAGTCCCTAGAAACTAGGAGCTGAATTTTTGCATGTTAATCCATTTTTCCCTGGCAGCCGTGAGCACAGGATTCCGTCACCATATAGGAAGATAACTCTGTCTTCGGAGGTGCTTATATTTTTTCTGTTGATGAGTAATTGACATTTCTTGTCAGGCCTTGCTTCTGAGACCAGGGGTAGTTACCACAGAGAGAAATCATAAATAAAAATCCCAACTGGTTCAGCTGGGACTTGAACTCACAAGTGCTATTCTTTTTTTTTTCAAGTATTTAACAATTCAGTAATAAAGAAAAGACGATGGTCATATGTTGGACATGTGATGAGAAGAGATAATAACCGAACAGCAAAGCAGGCCCTCATATGGGAAACAACAGGTAAGAGAAAAAGAGGAAGACCCAGGGAGACACTGAGAAGAACATTGATGCGAGAGACAAGAGCAGCAGGATTCAGCTCCCTCAATGAGATAGAGCTGCTTGCACAGAACAGAGACAGATGACAAGATTTGATAAAATATCTTTAAAAGAAAACTGCTAGAACAAAAATTCAGATAGGAGAAGGTGTATTTTGGTCTACGCCCTATGGGCCGGCTACGGCTCAAAAGGTCAATAGATAGATAGATTTAACAATTGTTTTGTTTGCTTGTTTGTTTGCTCTCATCCAATGACTAAAGGAGTTTTCTCTTGGTCCACCCTTAAATTAAAATTAGATGGGAGTAGATGTATTATGTGTCATTTAATCTTCACCTTTCAGCCAAGCACATCCGTCTTCAGCACAGAATTTGTTGGCACCAGGTTTCCTTCCTTCTCAATCCCTTCTCACATGGCCAGAATAAACTGGTTAGTCTTTTTCTAGGGGCAACGTAAAGAGGTAGAGTAGAATCTTAATAGTACTGATTCACCAATCCAGGTGCAAGCAGTCATCTATGCATTGCTGATCACTTTCAGACCTGCTGTCGACAGGAGTTAAAAAAAAAGTAAAGTACCCCTGTCACGCCAAGTGGCATATAGGGAATATGGTGTTAGTGACCATACATTTTACAGACCTTCGGCGCATGATTTTTTGGGTAATGTGGTCGGTATTACGCCCTGCCGCTTTATTTTCCCAGAAAAAAATCCGGTACCCATTAAAGGCTGTGTGAACTGGAAGCCGTCGGTTGCGATCGAAACCCTACCTCTTGTCCTTTGTAGTCCAGTTCACTAACCACTGAGCTATTGCGGCTTGTTGACAGGAGGCTTTGCCCTAAACTGTATTACGTATCTACCACAAATATAATTTAAAATTTATACTCACAAAGGAAACAATTACATACCCACAACAAGTGGTTAGTGAACTGGACTACTAAGGAAAAGAGGTCGGGTTCGATCCTGATTGGCAAGTCCCAGGTTCCCCCAGCCTTAAATGAGTACTGGAATTTTCAGGTAAAGTAATGTGGCACGGACATAATACCAACCACATTACACCAAAAATCATGTGCCGGAGGTCTGTCAAAATTATGGTCACAGGCACCATATTCACTATATGCCACATGGAGTGACAAGGCTCTTTACATTAAAAAAAAAAATATTCATGGCTCTTTAGATCTAAACAATTACTACACAAAATCACTAACATAGAATTATGGAAATGTACCAGTCAAATACCAGTGGATAAAGAGATACAGCAAAGACGATGGCGCTGGATAGGACACACATTGTGGAAGCCAACTGAGAGTATTACACAACAGGCCCTTTTTTGGAATCCCCAGGTGAAAAGACAAAGAGGAAGACCAAGAAATTCTTGGAGAAGACAGACAAAAGCAGAGATGAAGATGATGAGGAAGACATGGAATGATCTTAAAAGAACGGCAAGAAACAGAACCACTTGGAAAGTGTTTGTTGAAGACCTATGCTCCACAGGGAGCTGAAAGCTAGAAGAAGAAGAATTACTACGCATCAAAGATGATCCTAAACTTGGCATTAGCTGCAGAAAAGCAAATAAGGTTACAGACTAGTTAAAGAGTATCAGCTTTGTTCTGCTTTACCCAGTTAAGTACAAATTATTTCTAACCTCACTAAGATGAACACAGACAACAAGGACAGTTTGCAATGACTTCCCTACTGAAGTTAGGAAGCTTGCTCTGAACAGGTACTTATGACAAGGTACACTCAAAACTTTGCATGACATTTGACTGCACTGGAGTTGTAAGACGTAATAGTTCAGTTATATCATTACAGGGTGATGATGATGATTTCTTATCTTGCTGATAATAAAGAACTAGAAAGAACCCTATCACACTTAAAGCGTGGTATATGTAAAATGGCAATTCAAGATTGTACAAAGAAATTATGACGGTGGTTTTCTGTTGCCCTCCATCGGTTTGTTTACGGTTGGCTCCACTAGCCTTTGACTAAAATGTCTCACCCACAAGGCAGAGGGGTTGTTTTACTTTGGGGTACCCTCCCGTAGCCTTTTACTCTCCCGAGCTCACCTGCAGGGCATCAACTGGATGTTTAAAATCAAAGGAAGGAAAACTGTTGATTGAACAAGAAAGCATAATGGAATGATGGACAGAATATAAGATCTTTATAATGATGAACAAACAAAAGTAAATATTAAGGATAATGGAGAAGGACCAGAAATACTCAAAGAAGAAGTGGAAGACACCTTGCGCACTATGAAAGCAGGAAAATCTCTTGGACCAAATAATATAACTAAAGAAGAGGTTGAAGCCCTGGGTGATTTTGGAATAGAAATAATAACAAAAATATTGAATGATATCTACAACACTGGATATATACCAGTGACCAGGCGATCTGCTCAAATCAATATTCATAGCCCTTCCAAAGAAATCGGGTGCGATTGAATGCGATAATCATTGCACAATGAGCCTTATGAGTCACATGACTAAGATATTACTAAGAATCATCATGCGAAGAGTGCGAAACAAAATCAGTCCAGAAATTAGTGATGGACAGTGTAGTTTTGTTAGAGATAAAGGAATAAGCAATGAATACATCATAAGATCTTTAGTAGAAAGAGCCATAGAGGTGGAAACAGATTTATACCTGTGTTTCATAGATTACCAAAGCATTTGACAAAGTAGAAAGTGGCTTGGCAGAAGGTCAACAACAGAAATGATAAATAACTGTCGTGATCGAAAGTTGTGGAGAGACATGATCACCTACGCCAGCAAGTCCGGTACTTGATGATGATGATATGTGAAATAAGGTGTTGCTGCCCATAATATTTTGACTATCGACACATTTCTGAGTCATGTGATCAACACTACACCAGTGCTGTTACTTTTCCCCATAAAAACATATATGGTGCCCATTTACAGCAGGATGAACCCAGAGGCATTCATTTGGTTTTGAATCCAACTTCTTCTCCTCAGTAGCACCTTTCATCTTGCATCATCATCATCAGGTACCGGGCCTGCTGGCGTAGGTGATCATGTCTCTACACAACTTTCGATCTCGATAGTTATTTATCATTTCTGTTGTTGACTTTCTGCCAAGCCATACTTTTAAGCTGTCTGGTATCTTTTCTCTTTGCTTCTCTTTATCTCTTCGTCCCTCAATTTTCCCAGTTGTTACAATATACTCCAATTGTTCTCTTCTCATTACATGGCCAAAAAATGGTGATTGTTTCTTCCTAATATTGGAAATTAGCTCTCTTTTTGCTTTGGCCTCTTTCAGAACGTTTTCATTACTCTTCTTAGCTGTCCATGGTCTTCTGAACATTTTTCTGTAAAGGTTTCTCATAATTTGTATGAGATTTTTTTGTATGGGCTCGGAAGCCCTACAGAGCAATGTGAAAGAGAAAACAGACCAATTTGTAACAGCTCTCTACATGCTGTTTTGTTTTTCAAATTAAAATAAAAATATACACATAACATTTTATGAAAATAACATTTGTGTAGAATTGAGAAAAAGAGCCCTGTTTGTAACTTCTTCTTCTTCTTTTCTCTTTTCACTGATATCTAAAAGGTATCATGGTTTATATCATTTGTCGTTCTTGAGCTGCTCGAATTGTCTGAATTAGTGATTTTCCTTTGTTGTTACATGTCTCAGTCACTGCATCTATCCATCTTCTTCTGGGTCTTCCTCTTGGTCTTTTTCCATGCACTCCCAGGAAGAACGCCTTTGATGGTGATTGGTCAGGATTAATTCTGACCAGGTGGCCAAACCATTTAAGTTGTTGTTGTTCTATATATTCTTGGCAGGGTTTTGTAACTACTTGTCAATAAAATTGTACCAAACCTATATTTGAAGCAGATAATAAATGCTGAAATCAACCGACAATGCTACATGGATTGTTTAGTTTAGTTTAGTCAACAGATTATTCTTATTGCATCTCAGATCTCCTCCCCAGAATGTCCCTCGGTGTGTGGAGACTGATGACTCCAGTTCTGATGTTGATTTGTTGTTCATCTGTGTTTCCCCATGCAGTGCTCCCTTCTAGCATTCCCAGGTTTTGAAATGTTTATGAAATGTTCAAAATGTTTATGAAGTCTGAACATGGTTGTAGATTCATAATTATTGACTGAAGCATCAGTGTGCCCTGCCTTCCTGAGGGCATTCAGAATGGTCCATTGCACGCCCTTCATCTACAGCAGCTGTTCCAGCCAGGCTGTCATGTTGTTCATCTCCTCTCACACAGGAGTGTCCAGGAATGAAAATAAAGCAGATCCCAATCAGTTCTAAGTTCATTAGTTCATGCTACATGAATACACATAACCTAAGAAAATGTAGCTTTTACTACAATTTTTTTTTATATGACAGTTGAAGTCTAATATAATGTAGAAGGCAGAAAACTTGTGTTTATATTTCTTTGTTTATTTTCAAATAATATTTGCCTATTGTGTTGATCTTTGTATATTTTTTGTTGTGTAACTGATGGTGGCTTTTACAGACAATTTTATGTTTCCTTTACATATAATGTCGAAGACAGTATGAGACTGAATGAATCATAACTGATCAAGAATAAGCAAAAGGAGGCATTGTCACCTCTAAGACATTTTTTGGTCTGGTGTACATGTTTGCCCCTTAAGAATGATGGAAGCTGTGGAACAGACCAGCCCTTGAACCACCACTCTACTCATATCATGGTAACTTGTAGACAGGGATATATTACAGTATATATATCATGGTAACTCACTGGCAGGGATATACTACAGTATGTATATCATGGTAACTCGCTGACAGGCATATATTAAAATATGTATATTATGGTAAATTGCTGTCAGGCATGTATTAAAATATGTATATGATGCTAACTCGCTGTCAGGCATGTATTAAAATATGTATATGATGCTAACTCGCTGACAGGCATATATTAAAATATGTATATGATGCTAACTCGCTGACAGGCATATATTAAAATATGTATATGATGCTAACTCGCTGACAGGCATATATTAAAATACGTATATGATGCTAACTCGCTGACAGGCATATATTAAAATACGTATATGATGCTAACTCGCTGACAGGCATATATTAAAATACGTATATGATGCTAACTCGCTGACAGGCATATATTAAAATACGTATATGATGCTAACTCGCTGACAGGCATATATTAAAATACGTATATGATGCTAACTCGCTGACAGGCATATATTAAAATACGTATATGATGCTAACTCGCTGACAGGCATATATTAAAATACGTATATGATGCTAACTCGCTGACAGGCATATATTAAAATACGTATATGATGCTAACTCGCTGACAGGCATATATTAAAATACGTATATGATGCTAACTCGCTGACAGGCATATATTAAAATACGTATATGATGCTAACTCGCTGACAGGCATATATTAAAATACGTATATGATGCTAACTCGCTGACAGGCATATATTAAAATACGTATATGATGCTAACTCGCTGACAGGCATATATTAAAATACGTATATGATGCTAACTCGCTGACAGGCATATATTAAAATACGTATATGATGCTAACTCGCTGACAGGCATATATTAAAATACGTATATGATGCTAACTCGCTGACAGGCATATATTAAAATACGTATATGATGCTAACTCGCTGACAGGCATATATTAAAATACGTATATGATGCTAACTCGCTGACAGGCATATATTAAAATACGTATATGATGCTAACTCGCTGACAGGCATATATTAAAATACGTATATGATGCTAACTCGCTGACAGGCATATATTAAAATACGTATATGATGCTAACTCGCTGACAGGCATATATTAAAATACGTATATGATGCTAACTCGCTGACAGGCATATATTAAAATACGTATATGATGCTAACTCGCTGACAGGCATATATTAAAATACGTATATGATGCTAACTCGCTGACAGGCATATATTAAAATACGTATATGATGCTAACTCGCTGACAGGCATATATTAAAATACGTATATGATGCTAACTCGCTGACAGGCATATATTAAAATACGTATATGATGCTAACTCGCTGACAGGCATATATTAAAATACGTATATGATGCTAACTCGCTGACAGGCATATATTAAAATACGTATATGATGCTAACTCGCTGACAGGCATATATTAAAATACGTATACGATGCTAACTTTTCCATTTAATTTTTCCCAGCCCATAGAAGAACCTGAATACCAAACAGCAAAAATAAAGAAAAAGAAAAAACAGCCCAAGAAGAAAAATTTAGGAGAAGGAGGCTTCTTCATCAAACGCAACTATTCAGCTCCTGCCAATGAGAGCCATTACATCAAAATTGCTTAAAATTAGTTCATTTTACTTTTAATTATTTAAGGTCAAGTTTGTCATTTTTATTCAGCTCCAAATAATTTATATTTACTTTTCTTCACCATCAGAGTTTTTTTAAAATATATATATTTTTTTAAAAACCAGGACACCAGAATTTAGCCTGAAGTCTTCTTCTGTCGTCTGTGATGATGGCTCATCCAGACTAGGATAATTAAAGACTCGCTTATGTAGGCTGCGCACTGTTTCAGGGATTGTGTGCCCAGTAGAGTTTCTCTTCCAGGGAGGTAAGTGTGGGCCACATTGGTCTTCTCAGGCCTGTGTACTGGAAGGGGGGGGAAAGAAGAGCCGGCTGATTCTGTAGAACATGTTTTGTCATGTCATCCTGGGTATAGTGGCTGGTAGTTCTTATTTTGAGTTTAGTGAACATGTGGTTTCTCATTCTGCTGTAACCTCATTCTGCATAGATGAAGTATGTTGACTTGCTCCCTCTTTAATAGTTGGAGATATCTGTCCACCTCATTATACTTTGGATGTTCTTGTTTCCATTTTTTATGATACTGACCTTTGATGATGGATTTGGCTTCATCGTAGCTGACCAGATGGTTCTCTTGTGGTAATCTCCCTCCCTCCTTGGCTAGTCTATCTGCACATTTATTTCCTTGTATATTACAGTGGCCTCAGTGTATGAGTAGTTAGTGTGCATACTTTCTGGTCAGAAGGTTTAGTTTCAGTTCCCTGAAGTGAATGATGCAGTTTGTAATTTCTAGCAGTCACAGAAAGCAGTTTAGTGTAATTAATACATTCAATTTATGATGTAAACAGAAGAAACATTTTTTAAGGCCAAAATCATTAATTTAATCCTCAGATAATAACATTATGAAAAGAGCAGCTAAAAGATTTATGAGATCTAAATACAAATTTGGCATAAAATTTGTGACATTACAAATACGATTGTATAAAATGACAAATCACTGACAATATTTGTATAACTGCTTCACTCAGGATGAAAAAAGGAAGATCTGATGTTTGTATGTAATTTGTTTGTTAAATAAACAGTAGATTTAAAATCAACTGTGTTTATATGTTCTATATTTAATGTTTACTGGTATTTACAAATGTTTATGTGTTGTTCATTGATTGGTACTGATGAAAGAACAAATTGTCACTATTCTCTATTGGTGGTTGTGAAAGTGGCTAATACTTCTATTCATCCAACAATTATCTTTCTTTGTCATGCTCCTGTAATAGAACATGAAATTGGAGAAGTTGCAGGAGAGCAGGTGGCCGAATCAATAACCTGTTGGATTCCAAACCAGGAGGATGTGGGTTTGAATCGTGGTAGGTTCGAGATCTTTTTTCTATTGAGGGTGACTCAAACACCTCACTGTGGCTGCACTGGACAAGTGGCCTTTGTTCTCCAAATTATTAGTTTTTTTCATGATTAAAATTGAGAAATGGAGTAGAATTTTGATAATTTCTAGTTCACTGATCTTTAGTCTTGTGTCCTTAATCACTTCCAGTCCATACTCCTGTCTTCATACTCAGTCCCTTGTACTCACATCTGGAGCACAAATTTGCCCATGAAACAATCTTGGAACTTCAAGTGTCTGCTGCCATTAGAACATACATGGACTTACCACTGAAGTAAAGGAATGTGATGATCATGTAATGAAGGCTCTAACTTGTGGAATAATTACTTGTGTGAAAGTGTTGTATATTGATTTGTCTAATTATCTTACAACACCCTTGGCAGTTTAGCAAGTACAAGGCTGAGCTATCAGCAGATGAGAAATGCAATAGTTGCTGCAACAGCTTGTTCTTCTCACAGACCATTCATTCTATTTCTCTTTCTCTCTTTTATGTTCCTTTTCCTGTCTCTTCTTCTCATAATTTTATCTTCATTTCTATAACCTAATCAAAAGAAAGAACGAAAATGGTAACCGAATGCTTGAATTATGCAATCAACATGAATTATGCATAACTAACACTTTCTTTAAGCATAAAGACTCACAAATATACACATGGTATAAATGGAACGATAACAATTGTAAAAGTCAAATAGATTTCATCCTAGCGAGAACACAAAGGAAGAGGAAAATCAGAGATAGCAGAGCGGTACCTAACATCACAAATGATACAGACCATAAAAGGGTGCTAATAACCATCCAGAAAGCAAAACAAGACAACAAGAACCAATTGAAAACAAGAAAACAATCCGAAAGGACAATAAAATTAAGCCAACTTAAAACAGAAGATAAAAAGAAAGAAATAGAAAAACAACTAGAAAACCAATTTAAACAACTACCACTCAAATAACTACAGTAGATAACGAGTGGCTCATATTCAAAAAATCATTGACGAAAATAGCAACCACAATATGCGGAACGAAGCAAAGGAAGAAGGAGGGAAAGATGAGCACTCCATGGTGGAATGACATAGTCAAGAACGCCATAAAAAGAAAGAAAAAACTATACAAAATCTGGCTAAAAACTAAAAAGCCAAGCGATTATGATATATACACAATAGAAAGAAGAGAAGTTAAGAAATTAATCAAAGAAGAAAAACATAAAGCATGGATAAAATTTGGCGAAATGATTAGTAACAACCACAAATCAGCAACCAGAGATTTCTATAGAACAATTAAAGCCATAAGACAAAAGAAAGACAATTATGACCCAACTGAAATCATCAATGATAAACGGGGCCAAGCAATAACAAACAAAGCGCAAATCTTAACGAGATGGAAAGAATATTTCGAAGAGCTTTTGAATGTAGAAACAAGTCCAAAAACTCACAAAAAAACAACTAACAGTTGGCGATAAAGAACCAAATATACAAATGAAAGAAATAGAAGAAACATTACGACTAGCACCAAGAAACAAAGCCCCAGGAATCGATAACATCCCAGTAGAAATGCTAACAGCAGCGGGAGAGGCAGGATGTAAATGGCTACACAGAATATTCAACGCTGCATGGATATAACAGCAAGTCCCAGATGATTGGAAACAGTCCATTATATTACCAATATGGAAAAAGAAGGGCAGCAGAAGAGACTGCAAGCAATATAGAGGAATATCGCTATTAAGCCACACAGAAAGTTATATGCCAAGATAGTTGAAAAAAGATTGAGACCAATTATAGACCCACAACTAAGCGATGCTCAGATGGGCTTCAGGAGGAACAGAGGTTGCACAGATGCCCTATTTATCATAAAACAACTAGCGGAGAAAACAATAGAGCATAATAAAACACTATATACAGCTTATATTGACCAAGAAAAGGCCTTCGATAGGGTGGACAGGGAACAACTGTGGTCCGTACTGCCCTTGTACGGAGTGAGTCACCACCTAGTAGAGATATGTAAGAGCCTCTATGAAAGTAGTCGCACTACAGTAAGATCTTCAGCAGGTTACTCTAAACATTTCACCATTAACTCCGGAGTAAGACAAGGCTGCGTGCTTTCCCCCATACTTTTCATCACATATATGGACAATATATGCAAATTAGCATGCCCAAACAGAGGAAACATACCAACACGGATGACAACAAACGATAACACAGAAGAGAACGAAATATACGTACCAGAAAGCAACAAGAGAGGAAGAAATAAATGAAATACTATTTGCAGATGACCAAGTTCTGATACATGAAACAACTGAGGACCTACAAGAACATATCAACAGGCTAAACAACACTTGTAAACAATACAACATGAAGATCAACATAAGCAAAACCGAAGTAATGGCAATAGCGAGACAGAAAGAAAAACTAAACATCATTATAGATAATACGTCTTTGAAGCAAGTTGACAATTTTAAATATCTGGGTAGCACCCTAACACAAGACAATAACCAAGAAACAGAGATAGATATAAGGTGTAACAAAGCATGCCAAGTTATAGACCAAGTATCAACACTATTGAAAAACAAAGCAATAACTACGGATTCAAAAAGGGCAATATACAAATCAATTTTTCTACCAACTCTGTGCTATCAGTGCCAGAATTGGACGCTGGACTCTAGAACAATAAGAAAGATAACGACCACCGAAATGAAATGTGTCAGAAGAATGACAGGAAACAGCTTAAGGGACAGAGTAAGAAACACTGACCTGAGGAAGAAACTCGAAATTGAACCAGCCATCGAATACATAAAAAAACAACAGATAAATTGGTTCGGCCACATAACAAGACAGAAAGAACTAACAATGAATCAATGAGCCATAAACAAACGCTACGAAAACGTCAGATTAAGAGGAAGACCGAGAAAGAGATGGATAAAGGGAATACTAGAGTCACTAGGA
This sequence comes from Megaustenia siamemsis, assembly GCA_032433765.1. Classification (NCBI taxonomy): domain Eukaryota; kingdom Metazoa; phylum Mollusca; class Gastropoda; order Stylommatophora; family Ariophantidae; genus Megaustenia; species Megaustenia siamemsis. The sequence continues at coordinate 57,127,949 of JAVIAB010000108.1, forward strand.
AGAATAACATCAGAAGAGCAAAGAATCGCAGATTGTTTCTCCCCTCGACGCCAACGGCAGCAGAGGAAGGATAGAAGAAGAAGAATCAAAATACCTTCTGTCATATCCCCAAACATCCCTATCTTACTCTCTTGTCATTCAGAAGATATCCATTTTTCATTTATTATCTCTCTCCTCTCTTATTTATCACTCATGATCATCATCGTGTGCGGTGTCATTATCAAAGGTTGGTTACCATGGACCGCCATTCTACTCAGTCATTCATAAATATCCATATTGATTTACTATTTCTTGTCTTTTATAGCAACAATATTAAAAAGGGACAAAATGTCCACTATTGTTTCTGATCTTTAGTAACATAACCATATAGTGATGGGTGGTCTAGAGGTAAGACAGCAGTCTCTGGACAGGAAAATCCTGGGTTTGAATCTTGCCAAATGTGGTGAGAATTTTTCTACTTCAAATCCATGAATTTTTCTTAGCCTTACCCTTCCCTGGTCTCTGGGTAGTGAGATCCGATGCCTAGTTTTTTCAGATACAGGAGATTATGTGTGCAAAAAAGAAAAGAGTAGGCTAAATATGACCACTCCTTGTGCAAAAATTGTTATGAGGTAAACATTTTCCATATCATGCACTCCATTTTGAAGGTCATTGGAGGAGCTATGGAGTCTGTGCATCTGAGCTGTAGCCATTTCAATGCTTTTGTTAGTGAACAGTGGTTGTACTGCTGGGAGTGGTTTTGGAGAGTGAAGTACTATGGAGTTGTCCATTATGCAATGATGATCTCTTGAATAAACTAAATTATTTTTCCCTCTTCTACAAAGTCATCCATAGCAAGACAACTCAAAATGTAAATATGTAGTCTTTTGCAAACAAGAAATGGCAGTAATATTTTCGTAACACGACACACTCAAAGAAACAAATAATAATAAAAATTGTATGTCCAGAGGAAGAATGGTATCTCCCCTACCCACAAACAGTTTTTTTCAGTACAATATAATGTTGCCAGAGTTCTTAAATGTTATGTAGAGCCAGTATTAACATATGGATGTGAATCATGGACAATAGGACAACAAAGAAGAAAATTACTGGAGGATGAAGATGTGTGGTTTTACAGAAGAATGTTGAAAATACTGTGGACAGCTAAGAAGAGTAATGAAGATGTTCTGGAAGAGGCCAAAGCAAAAAGAGAGATAATATTCAATATTAGGAATGAAAGTCATAATTTTTTGGCCATGTAATGAGAAGGGAACAGCTGGAATATATTGTGACAACTGAGAAAATTGAGGGACCAAGAGATCGAGGGAAGCAAAGAGAAAAGATACCAGGCAGCTTGAGAGAATGGCTTGCCAAAAATGTTGGCAACAACAGAAATGACAAATAACTGTCAAGATCGAAAGTTGTGGAGAGACATGATCACCTACATCAGCAGGCATGACACTTGATAATGATGATGAGTTGCCTTCCCCAGCCGGACAAGCCTACTTCCAATAAATGTGTATCAGTAATTGTGAGTCAGACTGTGCTAGTGTTTCATGACTCCCAGGCATCAGACTCCTGTTACATATAAATCAAGGATGATTTATTGCACATGGAAATCCACAAATCAATTGACACTCGTAAATGTAGCATATTAAAAGTAAAAAAAAAATATTCAGAACAGTAAAAGTCATTGAATGGTTTCTTTATTTAATTTACACACAAAAAAACTGTTATATTAATTCACAATGAATTGGCACATTATAAAAAAATTCTTAAACGCTTGAGAACTAAACTAGAATCAGCAGGATAAGAAAAGCTGTAGAGCAACATGGAGCTTCCTTCTCCAACTCCAAGTCAGAAAGAAAGGACCACGTCTCATCATGCTCTTCAAAAACATCACTTATTTATTTCTCTGTATTATTCATACTAATGGCAAACTACCTTCTTATATTGCCTAGTATAATTATGCCAAAACACAACTTAATGATGATGATAATGTGATCGTGTTTTGATATTCCGATTGTTTACAGTGAATGATGATATCGTATGATGGAGAACAGTTGGCTGTGTTCACTTTCTGTTCGGTTTCGCCTTATGTCTTTTGGCGTGTGCTGAGACTGCTATGATGGGGACTACAGCTACCTTTCTTTGTTTGGGAGATGAAATTGTAATTCGGATGATTCCAATGGCATGGGCGGTTGAGCAATTATGGATTTTAATTCGTTTGCAGTGATACCGGGGCCTACCATAACCATAAGAACTTAATATCTACAGCTAACGACGTTAATGGGGACTCCACAGCCAACTCGTCCGATAGGGAGCGTCATGTGCTACAGGTGACACCCGGTCGTCATCAAGCTACTGTATGCAAAATCACAAATAAAGAGACACTAGCAATAGGAACTTGGAACATATTATATCAGCATTCTAGGTTGGTACACAAGTTCCCTGGACAGCTAAAATGACAAATGAGGAAATTCTCCTCAAAGAGGCCAACACAAAAAGGCAGCTTCTAAAAAACATCAGAAAGAAACAATCAACATTTTTTGAGCACATCATGTGAAGAGGAATGTTGGAACACTTGGTTACAACTGGCAAAATACAAGGAAAAGGAGATCACGGACGACAAAGAGATCAAATACTAGATAGCTTGGTGTCATGGCATGGCAAACAGTCAACAACAGAACTGATACGATGCACAGTAGACAGAATATTGTGGAAGGATACATGATGAATATGATCGCCTACGCCAACCGGTATGGCACATGTTGATGATGTTTATTCATACTAATCTTTTCGTTTTCTATTCTGGTTACTACGTACTTATAAGAAAAAGAGTAAAGCGCCCCATCACGCCAAGTGGCTTATAGGGAATATGGTGTTAGTGACCATAATTTTTATAGACCTTCGGCACATGATTATTGGGATAATGTGGTCGGTAATACGCCCGTGCCGCTTTACTTTCCCAGAACAAAAATCCGGTACTCATTTAAGGCTGGGTGAACCCGGAAGCCGTCGATCACTCTTGTCCTTTGTAGTCCAGTTCACTAACCACTGAGTCATCGCGGCTCCCTATGTTGAAATAATGTGAATCTATTATTTTATATATGTCTCTGTCTACGGCAATGTTCTCTTCCTCGCAACATGTTCATTATTAGCATCATTTCTTGCTGGGGTTTCAATTGCTGTAATTTGTTTCTTCAGCATGAACACGATGACTACCATTCTTCTTCTTTGCTTCCTCATTTGTCTTTCAGCGTCGAAATATAATGTCCGGTCTTTTGCTCTTCTGCTCATCTCTGCTGCTGTTATGTTTCCTAGCACTTCTAATATTCCGCCAATACATGTTTTTCGTAATCGGCCTTTGGGTCTGGCGTTGCCAACTTTAAAATAACGTTAAACAGTCGTAGATGCGTTATGTTACAGTTTACATACATCAAGCAGCGATATCTACGCTATTTGGCCCAATGAGTCCAGCACTCCCCTCTGTAATAACTTGATCAGGCTAATTACTGTTTTCAGGGCCACCACGGAGAGGTGAAGTAGGATCTTGACCAGTTACGGTTCACTGATCCTGAAGAAAACAGTTTACTATTAGTCGCTGTCCACTTTTAGCCCAGCTGATGTTGAACTTATTGGAGACCCAGTCAGGGTTTAATTTTGAAATGGATTGTAAGAAGATATGTAGGGTCCAATAGTTTTCTTTGAATTCTCTCCCCTTGTTTGAAGCGCCTGAGATACGAACGGTACACACAAGAAGGCGGCGAAAACTAAACAACCGTCCATGTTTCCACTTCTGCGAGCTTGGATTACGTCACGTCTACAAGCATGGGATGTCATCTATCCCATGTACTCACAAGAAAATAACTACAACAACTACTAAACTTAATGTGTGAATGGTCAGTAACACTAACGGAGGCTAACAGGCTGGAAGGAACCTTTGTTTCACCAAAGTGTGTGCCGCGCCGACTATATTGTCGTCGCGTGTCTACTCAGTGGTCAGGAAGAACACAATGACAGCATCCACAGAGGTTTAATATGTTTTAGCGCTTAAACGAGCTTTTTTGTTCATAATTAAAATAAAAGGAAACATTGTTCTCTGTTTTAAAAAATATGGGATCCATTTTCATAACAGACATGCATTCTCTGATTAGGTAAAACAATGAATTATGTGCTTGTGGTGAATTGTGATTGTGGTGAATTGTGTGCTAGTGGTGAATTGTGATTGTGGTGAATTGTGTGCTAGTGGTGAATTGTGTGATTGTGGTGAATTGTGTGCTTGTGGTGAATTGTGTGATTGTGGTGAATTGTGTGCTTGTGGTGAATTGTGTGATTGTGGTGAATTGTGTGCTAGTGGTGAATTGTGTGATTGTGGTGAATTGTGTGCTTGTGGTGAATTGTGTGATTGTGGTGAATTGTGTGCTAGTGGTGAATTGTGTGATTGTGGTGAATTGTGTGCTAGTGGTAAATTGTGTGCTAGTGGTGAATTGTGTGATTGTGGTGAATTGTGTGCTAGTGGTGAATTGTGTGATTGTGGTGAATTGTGTGATTGTGGTGAATTGTGTACTTGTGATTAATTGTATGTTGTGATTAATTGTGTGCTTGTGATGAATTGTATGTTGTGATGAATTTGTGTGCTTGTGATGAATTGTGTGATTGTGGTGAATAGTGTGCTTGTGGTGAATTGTACGTTGTGATGAATTGTGTGCTTGTGATGAATTGTATGTTGTGATGAATTGTGTGCTTGTGGTGAATTGTGTGATTGTGGTGAGTTGTGTGATTGTGGTGAATTGTGTGATTGTGGAAAATTGTGTACTTGTGATGAATTGTGTGCTTGTGATTAATTGTGTGCTTGTGATGAATTGTGTGCTTGTATTAATTTGTGTGCTTGTGATGAATTGTGTGCTTGTGATGAATTGTGTGCTTGTGATGAATTGTGTGCTTGTGGTGAATTGTGTGCTTGTGGTGAATTGTGTGCTTGTGATGAATTGTGTGCTTGTGATGAATTGTGTGCTTGTGATGAATTGTGTGCTTGTGGTGAATTGTGTGCTTGTGATGAATTGTGTGCTTGTGATGAATTGTGTGCTTGTGATGAATTGTGTGCTTGTGGTGAATTGTGTGCTTGTGATGAATTGTATGTTGTGATTAATTGTGTGCTTGTGATGAATTGTGTGCTTGTGATGAATTGTGTGCTTGTGGTGAATTGTGTGCTTGTGATGAATTGTGTGCTTGTAATGAATTGTATGTTGTGATTAATTGTGTGCTTGTGATGAATTGCATGTTGTGATGAATTGTGTGATTGTGGTGAATTGTGTGTTTGTGATGAATTGCATGTTGTGATGAATTGCATGTTGTGATGAATTGTGTGATTGTGGTGAACTGTGTAATTGTGGTGAATTGTGTACTTGTGGTGAATTGTGTGATTGTGGTGAGCTGTGTGATTGTGGTGAATTGTGTGCTTGTGGTGAATTGTGTGATTGTGGTGCATTGTGTGCTTGTGGTGAATTGTGTGCTTGTGATGACTTGTGTGCTAGTGGTGAATTGTGTGATTGTGATGAATTGTGTGCGTGTGATGAATTGTGTGCTTGTGATGAATTGTGTGTTTGTGATGAATTGTGTGTTTGTGATGAAATGTGTGCTTGTGATGAATTGTGTGCTTGTGGTGAATTGTGTGCTTGTGATGAATTGTGTGCTTGTGGTGAATTGTGTGCTTGTGATGAATTGTGTGCTAGTGGTTAATTGTGTGCTTGCGATGAATTGTGTGCTTGTGATGAATTGTGTGCTAGTGGTGAATTGTGTGCTTGCGATGATTTGTGTGCTTGTGATGAATTGTGTGCTAGTGGTGAATTGTGTGCTTGCGATGAATTGTATGTTGTGATGAATTGTGTGCTTGTGACGAATTGTGAAAATTTGTAAACATAATAATGCTGTAGGCTTTATTGTGCTACATTAAATCACTTCCATATCTATATTGTTACTGAACTTCATTTATGTGACGTAGACAAAATAAATACAAGAATCAGAGTTTACAGGACTTGTATGATTGTAACTGCACGAGAGCGCCGTCGGTACATTATAGTAGGGTAAAGGTGTCAACCATTTTGGAACCACTGCTTCACTTCATTGAACTTACTGCACTTATGTTCTACATATAATATGGACAGTTTAGTTTAGTCGGCAGGTCAGTCTCATAGCACATCGGACAAGTCAACAGGTGAAGAGATCTCCGAAGTATATCCATCAACGTATTGCGACAAACGACAACCGTGTTGTGTTGGTTGACAAGTTTTCTCGATTACTGAATAGTGCTCCCGTATTGAATCTCCTATTATGACATGATATACGTGAAGTTATTCACGGTTGCTAATTCATGGTCACATTTGGATTTTTTTCTTATATTGCCCACATATATTATTATGGGAGCCGCGATAGCTCAGTGGTTAGTGAACTGGATTACAAAGGATAAGAGGTAGGTAACCGATGGCTTCCGGGTTCACCCAGCCTTAAATGGATACCGGATTTTTTTCTGGGAAAGTAAAGCGGAACGGGCGTAATACCGACCTCATTACCCCAAAAATCATGTGCTGAAGGTTTGTAAAATGTATGGTCACTAACACTATATTCCTATACGCCACATGGCGTGACTGGACTATTTACTTTTTTTATATTGTTGTATATAATATATGTAAGATTACAATATAACATTCGAAGAGATAAATGCATTAGAACAGCAGGGAGTACAAGTCATAAAAATAAAAAGAAAGAAAGATCGCGGACGACAAAGAGAGAAAATACAGGATAGCTTGGTGTCATGGCATGGAAAACAGTCAACAATAGAACTGATACGATGCACTGTATACAGAAGATTGTGGAAGGACGTGAGCGCCTACGCCGACCGGTATGGCACATGACGATGATGATGTAAGATTGTACGTCTAGTGGAGGTATTGCTCCTATTGTTATATGGTTATTACCAACTGCATTAATTTTCATAATTTTAGTTGTATCTCTATTTGTTTTCAGTCCCAACTGTTGTGATCTCTCATCAATAAACACAAATATTCGCCATATCTGGAACTCAACCTGGACTTTTCATCCCAGTAGCAAACGTCCAAAGAGCAACCACGGCGGCTTCTATAACGATATAAGCACAGCATCTTTAGCGATATATCTCTAGATAGCCCTACTGACAAGACCTCATTGGTCTAGGTCAGCTTTGCGAGCATGGGCATTTGTGGGTAGGATTCTGTCAGTCATCTATATCTCATAACAGTAAACATTTACCATCGTCGTCTCTCAGGTGGGGTTTCAAACAGGCCTATCTCTAAAAATGGCTGTGCAGGTAAGTCATCATCATCATCGCGTGCCTTCTCAAGAACGAAGGTTGGCTACCATGGATCGCCATTCTACTCTGTTTCTTGCTTTGATGGTGCAGGCTGACATAGATTGACTTGTCCATCTTTTGATGTTACTCGTCCATGTTAGTCTTGGTCTGCCTCTGCCTCCTTTACCTTGTATTTTTCCTTTCAATATTACTTTTAGTAGGCTGTTGTGTCTTTTAACATGCCCCAAAAATTTCATTTGTTTTGTCTTAATTGTATTTAGTAGTTCTCTTTTTATTTTCAGTTGTTTTAAAACTTCATCGTTTGTTATCTTTTGTTTCCATCCAATTCTACCTATTCTTCTATAAATCCACATTTCAAAGGCTTCCATTTTCTGTTCTGTTTTCTTGTCTAATGTCCATGTTTCTGCACCATATAGGAATATTGAGAAGACGTAACATTTTGCCATCCTTAGTTTCAGCCCTGTTGATATTTGTTTTAGTAGTGCAGGTAAGTATCCCGTCTTTAATTACTTGCAATTCTCATTTTCTATTACGGTAGTTCCCAAACGTGTTAACACCGGCTAATCCCTTGCTTTGCTGATCATATACCGGCGAAGCCCTCATCGCAGTTACGATCGTATATGTAGGGTAAACTCTGGCTCTTGTTTGTGTGTGGGGGTAGGTTACTACTCTAGTCACACAAATGAAGCTCAGTAACAAAGATAAAGACATAATAAGCACTATCTTGTAGGAACTCGTTGTGTACTAAACAAAATATTAATTCTATAAGGATGTTGTCATTTCACGATATCTAATAATGCCCATGCTCTGACGGGGCCCGAAAGAGGTGTAAAGAATTGTGGCGCTGTTCCCTACCAGGCATGTTCGTAAGAGGCGGCTAAGGAGGGTTGGGGATGGGACTGGCTATCATCCTGTGCTGTAAAAAAAAAAAAAGCCGAAAAAACTTTACAAACATGGACAAGTTAAAGAATACAAGTAAATCCGCCATGCAGGACAGATAAAATACCAGTTGATAAAGAGATACAGCGAAGACAATGGCGCTGGATAGGACACAAACTGTGGAAGCCAACTGAGAGTATTACACAATAGGTCCCTTTTTGGAATCCCCAAGGAAAAAGACAAAGAGGAAGACCAAAATATTTTTGGAGAAGACAGATGGAAGCAGAGATGAAGATGATGGGGTAGACATGGAATAGTCTTAAAAGAATGGCAAGGAACAGAGCGGATTGGAAAGTGTTTGTTGAAGACCTATGCTCCACAGGGAGCTGAAATGTAGAAGAAGAGCCACTGAGTAGGGGCTCGCCTGGGAGCGCGACTCACATTTTGTGAACCATTGTTCTAGTGTATCATCTATCGCTAATGAAGAAGTCTTCTTGATACTAACATTATATCTTGTGACGCTTTCTTTCGTGAAACTAAAAATAAAGATTTTGGGGACCTCGGTAGCCTAGTTGGGAAAACCACCCGACTGGGCTACCGACGTTCGGACATCTCGTGTTCGATTCCTGCTGGAATCAGTGTGAATTTTACTCGTGGTTGAACAAAAATATCTCCACGGTCGACTCAGCCGCTGGCAGAAATTGGTGCCAGGGTAGTATTCTGGGAAGGTGAGGAATGCCGCCTCGCATCGCAAGTTGACGATTAAAGCGACTCTATCCAGAAGTCTCGGGAGCCGCGATAGCTCAGTGGTTAGTGAACTGGACTACAAAGGACAAGGGGTAGGGTTCGATCCCAACCGACGGTTTCCGGGTTCACTCAGCCTTTAATGGGTACCTGATTTTTTTCTGGGAAAGTAAAGCAGCACGGGCGTAATACCGACCACATTACCCTAAAAATCGTGTGCCAAAGGTCTGTAAATTTATGGTCACTAACACCATATTCCCTATACGCCACTTGGCGTGACGGGGGTACTTTACTTTTTTTTTTTTTTATCCAAAAGTCTCCGAATACTTATGGGTGAAAACTCGCATGCTAAGACACCGATTCAAGTCTCGTACTTTACCTTTACCTTACCTTGAACATAAACCCATTTGTATATTTATTTTAATATGTCCTATTCTACAAAAAGCAGTCATTGATAAAGTCTGTATTGTCCTAGTGGAAACAAAAGAAAATTTAAATAAAGGTAAATGCTGGCTATATTCCGAGACTTGCTAAGTGTTGTCTGGCTTTAAGTCTGAGGTCGGCGATGCTAGTGTTTTTGTTTGGTCTAAATCCACACACGATGGTCGGGCTGCTGCTGTTGCTGTTACTGGGTGTGGTAGCGGCGATGGTCGGCGTGTTGCTGGCAGTGCGTATTGGGCTATGTAGAACTGGAGCATGGGAGATTCCGCTGCTGTTAATGTCTCTTCTATTACCGCTGATGCTGTTGATTATGCTGTTGTGGCTGGAGTCGGTGGGCGACTGCGTGGGTGCTGATGTGGAAATGATGTTGAGACCACCTAAGCCGTGGATGCTGTTGTTGATGATGCTGGAGCTGGTGGAGTTGAGGGATGCGGAGAGAGCAGCGAGATGGTGCTGGAACAACAGCATCGGGTGGAGAGCGTGGTGGGTAGCCATGGCAGCGGCGACCGCTGCGCTGCTGGGATGTAGCGGAATGTATGGGTAGAAGGGTGGTGGTGGAGGCGGGAGAGGCAACCTGTCTAAACGCTCTGGCACTGACGTAAGACCCATGAATTGGGGCACTCTGCAATGGTCCAGGGGCGTTCCAAGAGGAGAGGGTAGGATCAGGCCGGCTGTGGAATGAAAGGCAAGTCAAGATAAATATTAGCTTTCAAAATTACAAATTAGGTTTCAAAATTACAAATTAGCTTTCAGGATTAAAAATTAGCTTTCAAGATATAAAATTCGCTTTTAAGATGGAGATTAGTTCTCAAGATATAGACTAGCTGTCAAGATAAAGATAAGCTTTCTATAAAAAGATTAGAAGTCAAGATAAAGATTAACTCAAGATCAAAATTAGCGGGCAAGATAAAGATTAACTATAAAGATAGAGATTAATTGTCAAGATAAAAATTAAATTTCAAGAAGATAAAGATTATCTTTCAAGATAAAAATTCGTTTAAATATTTAAAAAAATAGAGTAAAAAGAAGTAATAGAAACATATGTTCGTAATGTTCCCGATTGCCGTCCTCATTACATACCTGTGCAAATTTATAATTTACGATGAACGTGTGAGTGTGAGTGTGTGTGTGTGTGTGTGTGAGCGCGCGGAAATATTATTTTATTTACATAAATTTGGTGTCGTTGAAATGAATAGAATCATCCTAAAGTAACCCTCTCCCAAGTCAAACTTTAACACTTTAAACTTCCCTCAGGACAGATCAACGCCCAGTCTCCATTGCACCAGATACTTCAAGGCTCGTAGTGGCCTCATTAAAAAAAAAAAAAAAAAAAAAGAAAGTAAAGTACCCCGTCACGCCAAGTGACGTATAGGGAATATGGTGTTAGTGACCACAAATTTTACAGACCCTCTGCACATGATTTTTGGGGTAATGTGGTCGGTATTACGTCCATGCCGCTTTACTTTCCCAGAAACAAATCCGGTACCCATGAAAGGCTGGGTGAACCGGAAGCCGTCGGTTGGGATCGAACCCTGCACCATGTCCTTTGTAACCACTGAGCTATCGCGGCTCCCAGTGGCCTCATAGTCATCTCGAAACTTTTCTAACCGTCTTTCTTACCTGACTTAATCATTCTTGGATATCACAAATGAGATTACAAACCTATTTTAATTCCTATATATTGCTGCAAGATTTAGTATACTTTTATCATTATCAAGTCAATGCCTGAGTGTGTAGGTTATCATATCTGTCCATGACTTTCTGTCTCTACAATAATGTATCTTATTAACTCTTTCCGTACGTTTCGGCGCAACGTGCACCATGTCGATTTCGGTCATGTACGTTTAGCCGCACAGTGTGTCACTCTCAATTTGATTAGTGTAAACTGTCATCAAGCCATATTCTTTTTATACGTCTTGTATCATCCTGGTGTTGGTAAAATATAACTCCTTGTTTAATTATCTGACAATTCATATACAATATGTTAAGTGTTAGATAAATATAAACATGTAGATTTAAAAACATGATAAATTTTGTCTCTGAAATCACAACCGCTAAATTGATAAAAACCTTCCTTAATGAAAGAGTTAGCTGATATGAAACAATTTCTCTCTGACTTAAAAATAAAATAAAATAAAATAAAATAAATTCAGTCCGCATACTATTGAGCATTGGCATTTACATAACTTTTCCGGTGTTTTTTTCTTCTTCTATTCTTCTACACTTTTAAGGCAATTCCCTTCACAAAGGCCAGGATAAAACAGAATAATTGAGTTGACAACATGAAATTAAAAAAAGCTGAAGTGATGTTGTTAGGAGAGCGGGTGGCCGAATTGATAACTTGTCATGCTCCAAACCAGGAGAAAGCGGGTTCAAATCTTGGTAGAATCAAGTTTTCCTCTGTCGAAGTTAAAATAAAAATTCAGACCCGAACACCTCGTAGCGTGTGCACTAAACAAGCTGCCTTTATTCTCCGATCCTTTAAGTTCACCCGACAGACCTCCTAAACGGGGTAACGCTATAAAGATAATAAAAATATAAATAAAAATGATTATTATGTACCAGGTTGTCTTCCCTTTTTGACTACAATTCGCTAGATCAGAATAGTTAGTATGTTTATAGGTTCATCACAGGTGGGTGGAGTCGGGTCTTGATCAGTTTTGGTTTAGGAGATGAGCGTCAAATATAACAAATAATAAATGCTACGCAGGACCGTGTTTAGCTGCAGAAAACAAAGAAAACAAAGACAAAATGGTATTGAGCAGCCAAATTAACAGAAAGACAAGCTACAACGTTGCGGCAAAAGCCTTCATCAGGTATAATAAACTATACACATTAAACACAAAATTGCGAGTCAGAATACACAACAACTACACAGCTCTAACAAAAAATGGCGGAAATGACGGTGGCCATGATTTTCGTAGTCTGGATCTTCTTCTTCGCTCCTTCCTCAGTTGCCTTTAAACATCGAGGGGGGATATAATTTTATAATAACAAAATTGACAATGATGAAGATACAGACCTTCATTAATGGATGCTTACGCAGAATAAAAGGATGGAAATGGCAGGACAAAATTACTAACATAGAATTATGGAAATGTACCAGTCAAACACCAGTGGATAAAGAGATACAGCGAAGCCGACGGCGCTGGATAGGACACACACTGCGGAAGCTAGCTGAAAGCATTACACAAAATGCCCTTTTTTGGAATCCCCAGGGGAAAAGACAAAGAGGAAGACCAAGGAATTTTTGGATAAGACAGACAGAAGCAGTGATGAAGATGATGGGGAAGACATGGAATGATCTTAAAAGAATGGCAAAAAACAGAACCACTTGGAAAGTGTTTGTTGAAGACCTATGCTCCACAGGGAGCTGAAAGGTAGAAGAAGAATCTGAAATGGGAGGAGACAGGAGTGCCAGAATCATGTTTGATGCTATATAAGTGTTCATATATTCTATCTCACAGGAGTCGGCCTGTTTGACTAATATATGTTTTGAGATAACGTTGGCAAATGGTCTATATCAGATTCCAGGAAAAGCACGTAAAGCCTTCCTGCATATCAAAAGGGTCATTCGAGAACAATAATTTGTGAGTTTGTAGAACGAAAGGCATTTGAAAGTTTGCATTCGAAAGTAAATGTCTAAGGAAAATACTTGGTTTAGCGTGGAACGAATTCAAAACAAACGAGGAATTAGAGAAATCGCTAATCAACCACTAATATCTTCAGGAATAAAGAAAAGACGATGGTCATATGTTGGACATGTGATGAGAAGAGATAATAACCGAATAGCAAAGCAAGTCCTCATGTGGGAAACAACAGGTGTCATAAAAAGAGGAAGACCCAGAGAGAGAGACACTGAGAAGAACATTGATGAGAGAGGCAAGAGCAGCATGAATCGGCTCCCTCAATGAGATAGAGCTGCTTGCACAGAACAGAGACAAATGGCGAGATTTGATAAAATATCTTTAAAAGAATTGAAAACTGTTAGAACAACAATTCAAATAAGAGGAGTATCTTGGTCTACGCCCTATGGGCCGGCTACGGCTCGAAAGGTCAATAGATAGATAGTACGAAAGGGCACGCACTGCATGATCTGTTGCAGCGAGTCGTGCTCAGCATGTTTTGGCCAGGGTTACGGAGGCGGCTCCTAACCAAAATGTCCCAAAGGTTCCTATCTCATTTAAAAGCCACCAATGATGGGTCGGAGAATAGAAGGCGAGTGATAAGGTCAGAGTGCGGGATAGGAAGGTGTCGTTTCAGTATCCGGAGTGCGGCCATATTGTAAGGGTGGTGGGTAAGAGAGAGAACAGTCCTATTAGAAGGAGAGTTGGCTGTGTTGTTGTGCATTCTGATTCGGAATTATGTTTGAATGTGTGTTGATTGTTTGTTTGGGCTGTGTTGTTGTACATTCTGATTCGGAATTATGTTTGAATGTGTGTTGATTGTTTGTTATAACCTATGAAGACTTTTGCCAAAACGTTGTAGTTTGTCTTACCTTTCTGTTAGTTTAGCTGCTCAATACCATTTTACTTTTATTTTCTCGGTTTTGGTTCAATTATCTTCGCGAAAACAGTCAGTTATGAGTCTGACCGCTTTAAACCCAGGCGCTTGTATGTGTTTTGTGCTCACTTAAGGCAGCAATATTGGTGCACCACAATGTTCAAGTGCTATATGCTTAGATCTTCCTTGGCGTTTCGTGGTCCTACTTGCCGTGTATCCCACGGTGGTTGAGTAGTTAGTCTGCTAAAATACTGACTAGGAGGATCCGGGAACAATTCCTAGAAATGGCGATTTTTATATTTCAAACCGCCACTCACACAGTCTTCGAAAATTGATACCAGAGAGTTGTTTCTTATAAGGCGGCCTGGTGTTATACCGACTACATAAACCATACAATTGAAGGAATGTTCACATGAATTGACTCCTTATTTACATAGTTATGATAAAGTGCAATGACATATAACTTATTTTCCAAACGAATTCCTGCATGTTAATTACCAGCAATATATCTTAGACTTCACAAATGGAGCGATCTACTTTCTTCATTATTAAATCTGTGTTTATTTCTTTAGATGTAAAACATTTGAATTGGATATTTACAAAGGGAGAAAAACGTCAACGAAAAATTATCAAACACTTCATCATCTCTCAATCATTCTAGACGACCTGTCTAGTACAATCTCCATCCCCAAGCGCCCTCACTCGTCTTAATGTCAGCTTCATTTCCATAACAAGAGTTATCTGTATGTTTTAATTTTGAATATGGACGACAGGGAAGAGCAAATAATAAATTATGATTTCTTATACCAATATTTGTAGCTATTTATTTTGAAGTCAAATATTCACACTTATCTGCATAAATGTGAGGAAGAGAAGCAAACAGTTTTCTAATCTGCAGTTGTAAACGTGTTTCTCTCTCCAGAGTCGGAGACAAACTTTCACAAAATTGTGTGGATCTACTTAAGGCGTCAACAACAAGGAAAGAGCTCATTGGCTGGGCTCGAAGGCGCTCTATCGAAATAAAGCTACAAGGTGCTCTATCGAGATCAAGCTAGAAGGTGCGCTATCGAAATCAAGCCAGGTGGCGCTCAATCGAGATCAAGCTAGAAGGCGCTCTATCGAAATCAAGCTAGAATGTGCTCTATCAAAATCAAGCTATATGGTGCTCTATCGAAATCAAGCTATATGTTGCTCTATCGAAATCCAGCTAGAAGGTGCTCTATCGAAACCCAGCTAGAAGGTGCTCTATCGAAATAAAGCTAGAAGGTGCTCTATCGAACTCCAGCTAGAAGGTGCTCTATCGACCAAGCTAAAAAACGCTCGTAATCGAGATAGGTACAAGTGTGAAGTACGCACATCCAGCAAGCTATAATAAGCGATCAATGTGCACACTTTGCTGCGTTTTTCTGAGACAGATTTGGCACCTTCGTATGGTGAGGTCGACTTTTAAGATCAATTATAAGTAAAACCTGACAACAATGTGGCTGAATTGATTTCAAATTCTTTCTTCCTCTTTCTGGTGGTCACCCAATGACTATTAAAGGAGTTGATTGTCCTCTTCGTCATCCGCCCTTAAAAGGGCGTTAAGTGTACAAAAGGGCGTTAAGTGTACGTAAGTGCGTTTTGTTGAGGTTTTCAGTAGAATTGTGATATTTACATCTTTTGGCCCAATACATCTGACTTCGGTTCAGCATTTTTGGGTATCGGATTGCCTTCCTCTCTGATCCCTACACGCTTGGCCAGACTAGAGTGATTAGTCTGCTACTAAAGGCACCGCGAAGAGGTGGAGTCGGATTTGAATGGTTCACCGTTTCTGGCGCAAGCCGTCAGCTATGAGCTGTCAGCCGTCAGCTATGAGCTGTCAGCGTCAGCTATGAGCTGTCAGCCGTCAGCTATGAGCTGTTAGCGTCAGCTATGAGCTGTCAGCCGTCAGCTATGAGCTGTCAGCCGTCAGCTATGAGCTGTCAGCCGTCAGTTCTGTTGCTGTCAGGCGCCTTGCCCCCACTTGATGGACATCTGATTTCGAGATTCAAAGATTGTGAGCCATTCCTGGTATGGATCAAAACGGTAAACTAATAACGACAACCGGGAGCCGCGATAGCTCAGTGGTTAGTGAACTAGACTACAAAGGACAGGAGGTCGGGTTCGATCCTGACCGATGGCTTCCAGGTTCACTCAACCTTTAATGGGTACCATACATTTTTTCTGGGAAAGTAAATCGGCACGAACGTAATGCCCACCACATTACCCCACAAAATCATGTACCGAAGGTCTGTAAAAATTATGGCCACTAACACCATATTCCATATATGCTACTTGAGGTGACGGTGGTAATTTACTTTTTTTTTATGTACATAAATTTGGTGTCATTGAAATGAATAGTTACTTTTATTTTTTTTAAAATAACGACAGCTCCACTTTTCAATGATGTGGTTTAGTAGTTTTGATATAAGAACGCTTCATAATGCTAACCTTTTGAATAGTATAACCCAACTTGTGTACCATGATAGCGTTATAGTTTCATATTTAGTTGTTACAATACTCTCATAGACTAATATTCAAACTATATTAACATGTTTAACTCACAGTGTATCCAGCATCCTTTTCATAGTGTTTGTTATTTCTCTAAACATATGTGTATTTTTTATTTTATTTTCATGTGGTTTTACTGAAGAATGTTGAGAATACCATGGACAGCTAAGAAGAGTAATGAAAACGTTCTGAAAACCAAAACGAAAAGAAAGCTAATTTCCAATATTAGGAAGAAACAATCATCATTTTTTTGGGGCCATGTAATGAGAAGAGAACAGTTGGAATATATTGTAACAAGTGGGAAAATTGAGGGACGAAGAGAAAGAGGGAAGCAAAGAGAAAAGATACCAGACAGCTTAAGAGAATGGCTTGGCAAAAAATCATCAACAGAAATGATAAAAACTGTCGAGATCGAAAGTTTAGGGGAGACATGATCACCTACGCCAGCAGGCCCGGTACTTAAAAAATGATAAATTGTGTATTTTAATATACACGAAATATGTTTCCATTCTGTTGAACTTTCTTCTCGTTTCCCTCTTCTACTTCTATCTTTCAACTACACGTGGGTCCATGCGCTGGCTGTTGGACAGATCAGCAAAGCAGACATGGGAATATACCCTGGCTGCTGGGACGCTGCCTCGTGAACCAAAACATCTCCAAGTAAATGTTGGCCGTCCACGTTGCCTACTGCTCTGGGTATTCCAGAAATGCTTTCAGCTGTCTTTTCATTGCTGGCAAAAGGTGGGTCTGCGACCCAGACTCCTTTCGGCTTTCTCCTAGTTGCATTATATATCTCTTAGACAGATCAAAATATACATGGAAAACAAACCAGTAGAAGAGATCGATCACTTTATCTATCTTGGAAGTCACATTGATCGAGAAGGGGATACAAGCAAAGAAATTAGAATCAGAATAGCTAAAGCAGCAATGTCTTTCAGAAGCCTTGAAAAGTTGTGGAAATCTAAACTCATCAGCACAAACACAAAACTTAGACTATTCAAATCAAATGTACTATCAACCCTTACGTATGCGTGTGAAAGCTGGAAAACAAGATATAGAAACAAAGTTGAACGCATTCGAAAATAAATGTCTAAGGAAAATACTTGGTATAGCGTGGAACGAATTCAAAACAAACGAGGAAATTAGAGAAATCTCCAATCAACCACTAATATCTTCAGGAATAAAGAAAAGACGATGGTCATATGCTGGACATGTGATGAGAAGAGATAATAACCGAATAGCAAAGCAAGCCCACATGTGGGAAACAACAGGTAAGAGAAAAAGAGGAAGACCCAGGGAGACACTGAGAAGAGCATTGATGAGAGAGGTAAGAGCAGCAGGAATCGGCTCCCTCAATGAGATAGAGTTGCTTGCACAGAACAGAGACAAATGGCGAGATTTGATAAAATATCTTTAAAAGAATTGAAAACTGCTAGAACAAAAATTCAGATAGGAGAAGGTGTATCTTGGTCTACGCCCTATGGGCCGGCTATGGCTCGAAAGGTCAATAGATAGATAGATAGATCATATCCAGCTATAGAATTACAAGTAGTTGGCTGTGAACAGACAGTCCGTATCTATCCTGCATGGCGAAATTATCTCCATTTATTTGACCTACCCATGTTTGTAAAGTTTTTGGAGCTTATTTTATACGGTATGGGGTGACCAGCCTTATGCCCAATCCTCTTTAGTTGCCTGTTACGATGTGCCTGGTAGGGTACAACGCCTCTATCTTTTACTCCCTTTTTGGGCTCAAACAGTGACGGGAGCGCAGTTGTATATTAACTTATTATAAAAGTAAAAAAAAAAATAAAGAGCCCCGTCCCGTCAAGTGGCGTATATGGAATATGATATTAGTGACCATAAATTTTATAGACCTTCAGCGCATGATTTTTGGCGTAATGTGGTCGGTATTACGCCGTGCCGCTTTACTTTCCCAGAAAAAAATCAGGTACCCATTTAAGGCTGGGTGAATCTGGAAGCCGTCAGTTGGGATCGAACCCTACCTCTTGTCCTTTGTAGTCCAGTTCGCTAAATTAACTTATTATAATTCAATATATATATATGTGTGTGTGTGCAACAGAAAAGCGAACATTAAATAACATAACAGACAATTAATTGCCGCCAAATATGTCGCATTATTGAAGAACAAAAATAAGAACACATAAAACAATTTTTTGAAGCAGTTGAAAATAGGGAAAATCTATTAAACATATATGGGGAAGACAATCTTGTAGCATAAAGAGAGAGAGAGAGAGAGAGAGAGAGAGAGAGAGAGACATAATAACACACTGTAATTCACTTTAAGAGGAAAGATACAGGGTAGAGGAGACGATCAAAGACTAAAGCGGACTAGTTTTATAAAAATGTGGAATATAGAGTGATCACACTTTGAAAAGATAACAAGAACACTAAGTAAATGGAATAAGACGCTCCATTTTTAGCCAACTTTCAATGCGGAGATGGCACAGCATCCGTATTTGGAGTCAGCACTCCGTTTTGAAAATGAGAAGAGTTTAATTGGGATGGAGGAAAATATGAAATTAGCTGAGGAATTCATCTGTAAGTAAATATTTCACTGGTGTTTTTTTATTTCAACATTTCTGATTGATCATTTGAGCGACTATTTGACAGATCATGCCCCAGTAAACGTTTAGTACAGTCTGCGCTAACAATTACTAGCAGTCCCCTTTTTCTTTTTATAATATGGCCTTTGGCGTCTTCACAGGCGGTTGGTTGCAAGCAATCATGATAAGTCAGAAGTTTGGTAAAAATGTTAGTGTCTTATGCTGGATACTGTTGTGCTGAACAGCTTCTCTCGTTGCTGAATCTGCCAATATTGGACAGACAGATCTGGCTACAGAACGAACAAGATGTATTCCGTGTGCCTGGGCTTGTCTTCTTTCTCCTGCTCCTTTTGTCTTCTCAATTTGATATCAGCACTGCCTCGAAAGTTGCTGTGGCGATTTTTATTTTTGTTCTCCATGTGCTACGATCTACAGCCAGATTTTCCCACTTTCTTTCACTAATGGAGAATTCACTCAAGGAAGACCTGCAAACATCCTTACACCTCAACACCGGAAAGCCATTTGGTTTCTTTCCGTCCCTTAGTTCGCCATACAATATTTGCTTGGGAATACGAATGTTTGCTGTTCTTCTTACATGACCCAGCCATGTTAGTCTACGACTCCTAAGTGTTGCCATGATGGATGGATGGGAGTTTGGCTCGTTTTAAGACATTACAGTTGGTTACTTTGTCCTGTCATTTGATGTTCATAATCTTTCGAAGGCAACACACATCAACGCTGTTTAACATTTTCTCCTTTCCTGCATAGGTAGTCCAAGTTTCTGATCCGTATAGAAGTGTACTAAGCACGCAACTTTGGTAAATTTGAATCTTAGTTGAGAGTGTTAATTTGATATTATTTAATCCAGGACACATGGTCCTAATGTCCTTGTGCCGAGTATGGGCGACGGTGTTTTCTTCCTGTGCAAAATTAATATGAAAAAAATATATCCAAAACGTTAAAAGTCGACGATAAAAATATGAGAGCACCTCTGAAGTCGGAGAATGTCTGCCTGTAGAGTGGGGAACACATGAGCACACGGCTGTGGTGTGAAAAATAGGAGAAAGTGATATTCACGCCAAACTCAGACCCTCGGGACTTTGCTAGAAGATATATATCTGGCGAATTTAAACAAACTACATCAATCATGAACTACATCCAGTCACTCACTCACTCACTCACTCACTCACTCACTCACAAACACACAATCATACACTAAATGGCTGTTAAAAGATACAGTAAAAAAAGAGAACGGAAAACTCTAAAACACGAATTAGTAAAGAAGGTTATAGGGGAAATAACTAAGTGTAAAACACACGTGTGGTTATATATTTTCCTCGACGCTGTAAAGTTCACGCCTTAAAACAGAACAGAGCTCATTAATGATGTTGTTTTTTTTAAAAATTGTATTGTAGGGCTGCGTCGTGTTTTTGGTGAAAGGACATATAACACGAACCTCTTATCTCTTCCCTATCCCGTCGACGCCTCTGCTATATTACCCAGCTCCACTCTGTTATTTGAGAACGTGAATAATTGGCCGCTTCTTGTAGAGTAAAGAGCACCAATAAAATATTTGTGTTGGCTCCCATACAACGATTAAGCTCTACATCATCCACGGATGTATACGATCCTGGTTATCTCTCTCTTCCCCCTTCTCTACTTCCCATACAACTCCCCGGGGATTCATTCAAGTTACCCCAGCCCCAATCCCTCTACAAAGAAAAAGAAACACTCACAATAGAATCACCCTTATACTGTCTTTCCGTCGTTTATTTTTTTTTTCCTTTTAGAACGTAGATTGCGGGATACTCCAGTGTTGTTGATCAAATATTTATCTGTACTCATTAATCATCTCGCTGGACAAGTCCACACTAAGGCCTGCAGCCCGATTACGAACTGAATCCCAGAAAATAACGGCTCCCCCACTCATTCAGTAGGGCCAGTCCACGAGCCATGTTTTTGTTCGAGCAATAGACAAGTAGTAATTGTTCTATTAGATGGATAACTCGGAGTTAACTGCCGAGACCGGCCGGAGGAAGCCGGCGATTCTGAGTAAGAGAGGTCAAGTTGGAGGATTGATTAATCCGGGAACCCGACTGCCCCGTCGCGTTCTGTTGTCCCAGTTTGACAATTACGCTGAGCAAATTGTCGAAATTGGAGAAATTCACGAAGATTAGATCCTATTTGAGCCAATAAGACTCTGCGAGTTATTTATGAGTTTGAGTATTTGCTCTTTGCGACTCGACAAATCTGAGTTTATAAGATTCCACAGCGCCCCCTCACTCATACTAGGGAATGCGAGAAGTTGGGACTTAACCCGCTAGGATGGAAACGCACTCGGGGGAAGCTACTGTCGCGACTTGCCAATTGGTTCGGTTCTGGATTGATGATTAGCTTCTCTCGTCACAACAAAAGAGTAAAAAGTGCCGAGGCGACGGAGGGGTATGCACGCAAACACATCAAGAGAAGTGGAAATATTGGGATCTCCACATCCGTGTTTACACATTATGATCAGGTGACAAACAGTGGACATTTTCGTGAAGATTAAATGTCGCATTGATGCATGGTCAAAGGAAATAGCGGTCCAATATTTCTGTCCTCTTGCGACGCAACATGGCATTGAGCAATAACTGCTTCTAACATTGCAACAGCACATAATTCAAAATCTGAATGCTCATTTAAATATACATTTTCATCTCCTATTTTTTTCCTGGGAATGAAGATAGACGACTTTGTTTTTAACAACTAAACTGTGAAATCTCTTTCTTTCTCGACACACATGTTTGTTTTCATCTCCAAGTGGCTTTCAGTTTTAATCTTAATTTTGTAGAATTTATGGATGAAGATGTCATGAGCTTGGTACATTGCACTCATTCTTAAAATTGATATTTTATGGAAGTGGTTTCAATTTGTGACATCACACACACGCACGCACGCGCGCGCGCACACACACAAAACGCAACATTTTAACTGCACTCGCTATTGGTGTGTGGTAAGATTATCATCACTGCACACAGGACAGATCCATAGGTGTTCCAATATCTGCTTCGAGAATCTCCAGGAGAATCCTGACCCACGTGCACGAACTCCGTATCACGGCCAGTAAGGTTTCAGGCTGACAGTTTCCCCGGGCAGCGACCATTTAAATGGCCGACTCTTTTCGATTTTAACTGCCAATGGTTCTTTAACGTGCGCGAATGTACACAAGACCTCCTGCTTATTGTCGTTACCCGAAATGGCTAGACATAGGATCTCACTACCCAAGAGATCAGGGCAGGGTAACGTCATAAAGAAACCACGGATTAACTTTTTCCTATTTTTGAAAAAAAAAAACCTCAATATTTATGTATTAATATTTTAGTATCTAATGCTCATAACAATAACAACAAATATAAAAAAATTGGTTAATTTGAAAGGTTCAGAGCAAGCAGTTGTCAATTATTACCACACTATTTTTTTTACTATTAAGACACCTGCTCTTCTAATCACCTTGAATGTACAATAGAAGAATCAAGTGTATTTTAGGCTCCTGGAAAAACACGAACAAGCAAATCTACTAAAGTATCAATGGCACATAACTGTGTCAAATGAAACGTGTTAGTGAAAATTAAATGGTTTGTTCAGTGACAATATGGTTGGTTGCGTTCGCCCGATGACTAAAGTATCTAGAGTATATATGTTCAGTGACAAGATAGAAACAGGCAAACACAGTACATACAGACATCAAAACAACAGATCGAAAACGTTTCTTTATTTTGTCTTGTCCTATCAACAAAACTCAGGAATATTATTTGTAGCTATTTTATTGTAGCTACACCGCACCTGCCGCAGCCCTACACTTATCTCATGTCTATTCCCACATCGGAACAAAGCCTAACGGCCAAGATCTGAATTTGCAGAATTTCGTTCATTATCAACGGCGGCCGTTATAGTTTAACTTTTACTAGCACAATGCCTGGAGTATAAGCTCAGAACACAAACTTGTCGTGCTTTCTCCCTGCATCGAAGGTTGGCGACAATGGAGATTCATTTCACTCTGACTCTTGTGGACGCTGTCTTAAATGAACCAAATTAGTAAACAACCATGCGTCCACTAACGCAGTAGGAGATCAACACCTTCTATGACAAACTATCCAAACAATAAATTACATGTTTCATCATATATTCGTATATATCTGGTAGAACTTTTAGTTTAAAATACTTGTCATAACATGACTTGTCAGCATCGGCGAGACTCCCGGAAGTTCGTGATAGTTAGGAGGGTCTTATAGTCTGTTGTTTGATGTGTGATGGTGATGGTCTAATCACCAACTAATTACTACATCAAGCTTGGGCAGATGGTGCTCGTAAACCTGGGAGGGCCGACCATCTAAGGGCAGAATCCCCCTACAGAAAAGACAATCTGCTGCCTTGCAGGAAGATTGGGGACAATCAAATGCTAAGGAAAGCAAACCTGAATAAAATGCTGGCTGAAATCGGATGCACTGGGTCACTGGCGCAGAACACAGTGTAACGTTTTAACAAGTAATCAATCAGACTGGATCTAACAGACTCTAATTATGATAGAAACTACCGCTGACCGGAAAGGCTTCAAGAAACAGCTGAATATAATACACTGGAATGCGGAGGGCATATACCGCAAAAAAACAAGCTCTAACAATCAGACTAGCAGAGGAGGAGATAGACGTTGCCTGTATCCAGGAAACTCATCTTAATCCTCAGCACAGATTTATGATCAGGTGCTACCAAACGTTTAGACAAGACAGGGAAGGTCACAAGGGTGGAATTCTTATACTTATTAAAAATCCCATCCCAGCAAAACAGATATATGTAGCCACAAACGGAGAGGCAGAGATCATTGGTACAGACCTATACATTAACTCCGCTAGTATAAGGATATTTAATATATACTGTCCAAATGACAAATTACTGAAGCTGGAGTCAATGGAAATAACACCATCAAAGTGTCTGGTAGTAGGAGACTTTAACTGCCACTCTGAAAGATGGGGATATAAGGAGTCCAATGTTCGAGGTGAAGAAGTGGAAGAATGGGAAATAGACAACAACCTATTCCTCATAAACTCTAGGGAGGACCCCCCCAACCTTCTACTCAAGAAGATGGAAAACAACTTCCACTCCCGACCTAGCATTTGCAACTGGAGACATATCTATCAAAATAACCAGAAAAGTGCTGAACCAACTTGGAGATAGTGACCATAGACCAGTCAAACTTTCAGTGGCTCTTGCTCACAAACAGGAGTTGCAAATACCTCTTCCCAGCTGGAACTATAAGAGAGCAGATTGGGCAAAGTTTGCCAGGCTCACCGATGCATATACTGCGTCTATCAACACCCATGAAAAGAAGGTCAATAATATGATAGAGCGGTTAACAAATGGAATCCTGAGAGCTGCTAAAGAATCCATTCCTAGAGCAGCAAGAAGAAACTACAAGCCATACTGGAGCAAGGAAATACAACGACTAGAAGAGGAACTGGACTCTGCCAGAGAATTAGCTGAAACATCACACAGCACAGAGAGCAACATTGCCTACACAGCAGCCTCGGCCAAATACAGACGTGAGGTGATGATATCAACAAGACAGAGCTGGATAGACAAAACAGAGAGCCTTAATCTAGACAAAAATTGTCATAAACTTGCGAAAGCTCTGAGCGACGAAAACAACTCCCGACCTCCAATATCATTAGCACACAATCAGAACATCCTCACAGGCAAAAGGGCAGCAAATCTACTGATAGAGACTTACAAAAACATTACTAGAATAAACATTCCAATAGACAAACAGAAAGCTGCAAGACGGGAAAACCAAGATGCAAAACACATGCCTTTAGCACCAGAAGAGCATCAGACGACCATCTTTACCCCAACTGAATTAGATGTTGCCCTCAAAGGATTGAAGCTCAAAAGTTCCCTTGGTAAAGATGGAATCTCCAACGAAATGCTCCTTAATCTGGGACAGAAAGCCAAGAGACAGCTTCTAAGGATAATAAATGCTAGCTGGAAGAGAGGTCATGTGCCGGCAATCTGGAAAGAAGCTATTATGGTGCCCATCCTCAAGCATGGAAAAGACCCACTAGACCCAAGTAGCTATAGACCAATTAGCTTACTGAGCTGCCTGAGTAAACTCATGGAAAGACTGGTTAACAGAAGACTTATGTGGCATTTGGAGGCAAAACAATAAATCGTACCACAACAAAGTGGCTTCCGTCAGCACAGATCAACTGAAGACCTGGTCACCTACATTGCACAGGAAATAGAGGATGCTCTACAAGAAAAGAAACACACACTGGCAGTGTGGGTCGACATGGAGAAGGCTTTTGATAGGGTTTGGCGAGAGGGTTTAAAGAACAAGCTTTTTAGACTTGGCATCCAGGGTCGTTTATTAAATTGGGTCTCTCAATACCTTCAGGATAGAACGGCCAGAGTACAAGTTCAAGGTCAACTAAGTAAGAAGGTCTCTATCGAACAAGGTGTCCCACAAGGCGGAGTCTTGTCCTCAACACTCTTTTTAATTTTCATAAATGACATCGTAATGGACATTTCACCCAGAATACACTCAGCAATATACGCAGATGATCTGGCGTTATGGGCTCGCGAGGAAAGTATGTCGGTGGCTGGACCCAGGATGCAAGATGCCCTAGGTGAACTTGAAAAAATGGACGAACACAAGGTTCTTACCAATTAACGAAAAAAAAATTACATATACAATTTTCAGGCTGTCAAGAAACACACTCTCTGCAAACTTGAAGATAAAAGACCATACACTCCCTATAGACCAAAACCCAGCATATCTTGGCGTCACCATGAATCGCAGAATGACTTGGAAAAATCAGATAGACAGAGCAAGGAAAAAAGCCAGCAAACGAACAAATATTATGAAGAAATTGGCAGGAACGGACTGAGGGGGGGGGGGGGGGGGGGGTAGACAGCAATTTTTTGAAAAGATTATACGTTGCAAGAGTCAGACGAGTTCTAGAGTATGGAGTCACAGACTTGGGCTATGGCTTCCAAATCACACCTTAGCAAAATTAACAGAACACAGAACCAAGCTGCCCGTATCATCACCAGTGCTATGAAATCTACACATATCAAGACTCTAGAAACGGTAACAGGTTTACAACCCTTAGATGACAGACGGGTCATTAAAGTAGTGCAACAAGCGGAGAAATATAGAAGACTCCTTAGCCACCCCAGGCACCAAAGAATAACTGGTTCCGGAATTGTACGACTAAAGAGGAGCAACTGCGCTGCAATTCCCAATGAACTAACTACTGGAGACCTAGTACTTTCCCAAACAATATCGAAACCCTTGGGCCCATCTGATATGTCTCCTCGTGGAAAACATAAAATACCAGAACTTAAGGAAATATAACAGGAATCATGAAAAAAGGCACCCAATCAGACACAGAAAGAAAACACGTAGCAGAAAAACACATACACGATACCTACCCACAGGACTCTTGGTCCCACAAATACACAGATGGGGCTCTGCTACAAATGCCACCAGAAATGGAGAGGGAGGTGTGTTCTTGACGCAGAATAATCAGGACGAGATCACCAAGTCAATAGCTACTGGAAAATTCTCAAACAACTTTAAAGCAGAAACTGAAGCCATCAGAGATGCTGCAACACTGGCTACTCAACACAAAAATAACATGCACAATAAATTGGTGATTCTGACTGATGCACTGTCAGTATTATCAGTTCTAGAAAGCCCCAAGAACAATGAACTTGAGAACAACCTTGGACAAACTATGCAATAACTTCCAGAGAGTAGTCATTCAGTGGATACCATCACACTGTAATATACACGGGAACGAACACGCAGACAGATTAGCTAAAGATGGAGGGAGATTACCACAAGAGAACGATACGCTCAGTTATGATGAAGCCAAATCCACCTCAAGTGTAAGTTCCATGAAAAATGGAAACGAGAACACCCAAAGCATAACGAGAGTGACGGATACCACCAACTATCAAGGAGGGATCAAGTCATCATACTTCGCCTACGCACTGGCCACAATAGAATGAGAAATCACATGTTCACCAAATTCAAAATAGGTACAACCAGCCCATGCCACTGTACACTAGACAATATGACTACAAAACATGTTCTACAGGATTGCCCCCAGGACACAGTCTTGAGAAGAGCAACTTGGTCCACGCCCACCTCCCTGGAAGAAAAACTATATGGGGCAATCGATTCGCTTAAACAGACAGCTGACTTCATGAGAGAGTCTGGAATCCTACTCTGATTGAGTCTTGATTGCAGCAGAGAGAGAGAGAGAGAGAGAGAGAGAGAGAGAGAGAGAGGGAGAGCGAGAGAGATTCCCACATCAATAAACGAAAATGTGTGAATTAATCAACTCACCTTTCTTATGTTTATTCTTACATCAACAAACGACAATACGTGAATTAATCAACTCACCTTTCTCATGTCTATTCCAACATCAACAAACGGCAATACGTGAATTAATCAACTCACCTTTCTCATGTCTATTCCCACATCAACAAACGACAATACGTGAAATAATCAACTCACCTTTTTCATGTCTCTATTCCTACATCAACAAACGGCAATACGTGAAATAATCAACTCACCTTTCTCATGTCTCTATTCCTACATCAACAAACGACAATACGTGAATTAATCAACTCACCTTTCTCATGTCTCTATTCCTACATCAACAAACGACAATACGTAAATTAATCAACTCACCTTTCTCATGTCTATTCCCACATCAATAAACGACAATGTGTGCATTAATCAACTCATCTTTCTCATGTCTATTCCAACATCAACACACGACAATACGTGAATTAACCAACTCACCTTTCTCATGTCTATTCCCACATCAATAAACGACAATGTGTGCATTAATCAACTCATCTTTCTCATTTCTATTCCCACATCAACAAACAACAATACGTGAATTAATCAACTCACCTTTCTCATGTCTATTCCAACATGAACAAACGACAATACGTGAATTAATCAACTCACCTTTCTCATGTCTGTTCCCACATAAATAAACGACAATGTGTGCATTAATCAACTCATCTATCTCATGTCTATTCCCACATCAACAAACGACAATACGTGAATTAACCAACTTGAACAAGAACAACTATTTATTACGTCATTTTGTTATTTCCAGTGACTGCTGTGGTGTTAAAAAAGTCTCACCCACAAGGCAGTGGGGTTGTTTTACTTCGGAGTACCCTCCCTTAGCCTTTTACTCTCCCGAGCTTACCTGCAAAGCAGCAGGGCAGCCACAGGTAGTACTGTTTACTGTATAGAGTAGCAGGTAAAATTACCCGACCTGACAAAGATTTGGTATCTCCTATGACACTCAAAAAGGTATAAGAGGAAGTCAGATTCTAAATTCGTAGGTTTAGTAGGAAGTCAACAGCAAAACTAACAAACAACTGTAGGTGTAGAAAGTTGCGGATAGACATGACCATCTAGCAGCCACGGCGGTGTTTTATGAAGACGGTGAAAGATATTTTCCAAAACTGCTGAAGGACAGTGAAACGTGTGGTGTCGCTTTTATGATCATCATCACCACCATCAAGTGTCATGCCCGATGGCGTAGGTGATCATGTCTCTCCACAACTTCCGATCTCGACAGCTATTTATCATTTCTGTTGTTGACCTTCTGTCAAGCCATTCTTTCAAGCTGTCTGGTATCTTTTCTCTTTGCTTCCCTCTATCTCTTCACCCATCAATTTCACAGTTGTCACAATATATTCCAGTTGTTCCCTTGTTATTACATTGTCAAAAAATTATTGTTGTTTCTGCCTAAAATTGAATATTAGCCCTCTTTTTTCTTTGGCCTCTTTCAGAATGTTTTCATTACTCTTCTTAGCTGTCCATGGTATTCTCAACATTCTTCTGTAAAACCACATTTCTACAGCCTTCAGAGATATTCATGTCTGTTGTCCTATTGTCCATGATTCACAATATGTTAAGACTGGCTCTACAAAACATTTAAGAACTCTTTTTCTTGTTTTTATTGTCAAAAATTGATTGCATAGTATCTTCCTCATTTTTTGGAAAGCTGCTTTTGCCTGAGCCATTTTGCATCTCACCTGTGTTGTACCGCCTGAAGTTAATAATGTTCCCAGATATTCAAATTAATTTACCTGTTTTAATATTGTTCCACTTGTCTTTCTTGTACATTGCAGTGCTATATTTTTCTTTGTTGCTACCATTACTTCTGTCTTTTTGCTATTAAGGCTGTCGACTTTACAGGGAAACTTAGAGACAAGTAAGCTGTACAGTAGTTTACACAAGGGCTCTAATGTCAGCATTTACTTGTTTGGGACGTTCACTTCTGTAGAAAATGGTTTGCGTTATTAAGTCTGTCGAGGATATAACTCTCGTAGGTGCTCTCGGCAGGAACATTAGACATAGTGGGGGTGTGAGTCCACATCACTACTTCGGATGAAAGAGATGGGAGTTAAGATGGCCACAGCCAGAAACGAGAAACTTAGTGGCCGTGTAAGAAGACTTATCAACCAACACAGAACTGGAGTCGCCACTCGCTGAACACTGCGAGACTTGCTGAGGAGGGGATCTGAGCACCTATGGACGGGTTCGGAGTGCAATGATGATGACCCGCAATTAACTCAATAACTCAGTAACAGTGTGCTAATTGCAGGTGCTCACGTCCGGAATAAGTTAACTATCAGACCAACACATGCCTTCCTTTATTTAAAAGCCCATCTTTCATTGAGTTGTCTGTAGGTATCAACTCTGCAATGGGACAAAACATAATTTAAAAAAACGGACTAAGTGTGAATTTTAATGACTAGAGCTTCCTCACTGTTATTGTTACGTCACTGATAAACCTACTCAGTAATTATCTAAACACAACATGGGCATTAAGCCAAGTAGAACGTTGCATTCATCACAGTCCGTCTGAAAGAATATCGGTCTCAAGCCGGATCTCCCACTTCTGTTGTATGTTCAAGGTCTCCTTGATGTTTTGAAATACCTTCCTCTTTATCTGCCCCTGCCCAGGAATCATGCATTCCATTATTGATGGTGAACAGCACATTGTGCTGTGAATACAACAAATAAAACTAGCCCTCAGACCTCGCCAATAACAGAACCCGCACCCACCTGGCTGGAGACGACAGATCCAATCTATTCGACCATCTACTATCCTTAGCCAGACTATGATTAATTATACATCTTTTGTTTTATAAGACTGTCAATGTGACTAAGAACTAGGATCATAAACAAATATAATACTCAAAACCCACAAGTGGATATCAAAGTGGAAGGAATAGACCTGGAGACAGTTTAGAGCTACAATTACTATACTATAACTAGTGACAGAAAATGCAAAACTGAAATTTAAAAGAAAAATAGGAATGACAAAAAGTATTTTTTATGCCATGAAAAATATACTAACATCAAAACAAATAACACCAGGGCTAAAACTAAGAATAGCAAAATATTATATCTTCTAAACATTCATGTATGGTGCAGAAACATGGGCATTAGACAAGATAATAGAACAGAAAAATCGAAGTCTTTGAAATGTGGATATATTTAGAAGAATAGGAATAATTGGATGGAAAGAAAAGAAAACAAATGAAAACAAATGAAGGAAGCTTAAAACAACGAAAAGTGTTAAGAAGACTACTAAACACAATTTAGACAAAACAATTAAAAATTTAGGGGCATGTTAAAAGACACAGCAGCTTACTAAAATTAATCTTGAAAAGGAGTACACGGTAAAAGAAGTAGAAGCAGACCAAGACTAACATTGATGAGTAACACCAAAAGATGAAAAAGTCAGCCCATGACAATCTGCACTAACAAAGCAAGCGACGGGAGCGGAATGACGCTCTATGGTAGCCAACCTTCGATGCGGAGACTGCACACGATGATGATGTCAATGAAACACGCAATCAAAGTACTTTAAACGCCACCACGTTCTCTGTCTGTCAATGAAATCAAACGTGGACGTTTCCTCTTACGCGAGCACCGTAAAGATAAGAGCTGACAATGTTGTCCCTTCTCTGTTTAGCTAAACTTCCATAATAACCGAAAAGGTCACCCGAATGACGCGGGGTGACACAAAAGACGGAGGAATGGCGCACACGTGTGTAAACCGATGTCTGATTGAATGATAAATGTAAACACGACACGGGGTCACGCGTGACTATCGCCCCTTGTGACACCGTCACGTGATTGATGATCAACCAATAACAGACCGGGGAATTACTCCCCATCCTGCGACTAATTTTACCGGACAGCATCTTCACAAGAGAAGTGAATCGAGAACTATTTTCGTGGAAGTGACCACGGAAAATAAGAACGTTACGCTATACATTGCTGTTTTTTCTTTCTTTTTGATATTTTAGTTGTATTGCGCTGCTATTCATTTGAATAATCTGTTAGATATCTCTGAAAGACTTACCCCGTTCATCATGACCTAACCAAAACGTTGCACTCATCACAGTTCGTCTGAAATAATCTCTCTAGTCAGATCTTCCAGTCTAGTCAGTTAGCCGAGTTGGCTGTGTACCTTAGCGTTTGGCTTTTCGTGACAAGGCGCCGTGCCAAGGAGTACGGATTCGATCCTGCTTAGGACCACATATATATTCTTTTTTTTTTTTTGTTGTTGATTATTTGTCATTTTTTCCCGAGTGCTGTAAACATACCTCTTCTTCTGAATTGATTCGTTGATTATCGCCTCGGAAGTTTCCCTCTATAACAATATTCGTTTATTATTATTTGTCTTTAGTCCCACTTCTTCTATTGTTATGTTCAATATCTCCTTGATGTCTGGAGCCAACTTCATCTTGGTTTTCCTCTGTCTCGTAATTCTAGAACCACACTTTCCATTATTGTTCTTTCACTTCCACTTTCGTCTTGTGACGTGGCCGTAGAAGGCGAATTTAATTCCCCATGTACGGTGTTGTTTATACTCGACTTCCTTTCAACGATTCTTATTCTTCTTTCCTTCATCATTTGTCTGTCAGCGGTGAGGGGAGATATAATTTGCGGTCTTTTGCTCTTCTGTTTGCTTCTGCTGCTGTTATATATTTCATAGTGTTTGTAATATTCCATCAATCCCATCTTTTTCATTTTTACAAAAAAAATTGTATTGTAGAGTGCCCGTTTTGCTTCTAGTGTTACCCTCTTGTTGAACAATAGCGGTGATAGCTGTCCAATGATTTGACAAGCTTTGTTATATCTTGAGTCTATTCTCTGCAGTTTGCGAATTGTTGTTTGTCACTAGACTCCTAGGTATTTAAATTCTACTTAAGGTAATTAAAAATCTACTTGTTTTAGTTGTCTGCCGTCTATAGTTATGTTGATGTATTGTTTCTCGTTTTGCGATATTCAAGAGATCTATCTTGTTGATTTTCATGTTGTAATTTGTGCCTGTGCTCTGGAGTCTATTTGAGTGTTCTTATAGGTCTTCTATCTTTCCATGTATTAATGCCTGATCATCTGCAAATAGAAGCTCGTTGATCTCCTCTGTCTCCGATTGATTGACCATATGTAGTCCATGTATGTAATAAACAATATGGAGGATAGTACACACCCCTGTCTTTCCATTTTTAGGCCTTGTAATATTTCTTCATTGCTCTTTTACCATTATCCAAGGTATTCTAGTGATCATACTTTTTATAGAACTTCAGCACATGATTTGTGGGGTAATGTGGTCGGTATTACGCCAGTGCCGCTTTACTTTCCCAGAAAAAAATTCGGTAATCATTTCAGGTTGGTGGAACCTGGAAGCCGTCGATCAGGATTGAACCCGACCTCTTGTCCTTGGTAGTCCAGTTCATTAACCACTGAGCTATCGCGGCTTCCGGTTGAGGCATATAAATGCATAACAAATACGAAGCTGCAGTAAAGTTGTTTGTAAAGCAGAAATGAAACAAAAAATTGAAAAAATGGTATAGTTAAAGCTTTACGTAATAAATGGACGACATAAATCAGAACGACGTTTCGGCTCAATAGGCCTTCAGCAGGAACAAACAAACAGCACATACACAGATATATAAGTAATTAAAATTAGCCCTTCATGGTTATCGGGAAGATACAAGCCTTCAAAATTGTTACTGCCTTGTTATTTGCACCGTTAGTGGAGAAAAACAATGAATAATCCGGTTGGCGGAGGCGATCATTTCTCTCCAAATCACTCAGCCCTTCATGCATGCCATAATTTCAGTCGGTGAACTTTTATACACCTTTTGGATAAAAGTAAAGTAAAGTACCCCCCGTCACGCCAAGTGGCGTATAGGGAAATATGGTGTTAGTGACCCTATATTTTACAGACCTTCAGCACATGATTTTTGGGGTAATGTGGTCGGTATTACGCCCGTGCTGCTTTTACTTTCCCAGAAAAAATCCGGTACCCATTTAAGGCTGGGTGAACCCGGAGCCGTCGGTTGGGATCGAACCCTACCCCTTGTCCGTAGTAGTCCAGTTCACTAACCACTGAGCTATCGCGGCTCCTACTAATTTTTAGGGAATTAGTAAAACCCAGGTGTCCTCGGGTGTCCGGTTAGCGCAATCGATAGGCGGTTGGCTTACCACGGCAACAGCCGGGGTTCGTAATCCTGGCGAGGACACCTGGGTTTTACTAATTCCCTAAAAATTAGTAGGAGCCGCGATAGCTCAGTGGTTAGTGAACTGGACTACTACGGACAAGGGGTAGGGTTCGATCCCAACCGACGGCTCCGGGTTCACCCAGCCTTAAATGGGTACCGGAGTTTTTCTGGGAAAGTAAAAGCAGCACGGGCGTAATACCGACCACATTACCCCAAAAATCATGTGCTGAAGGTCTGTAAAATATAGGGTCACTAACACCATATTTCCCTATACGCCACTTGGCGTGACGGGGGGTACTTTACTTTACTTTACAGGTGTCCTCGCCAGGGTACGAACCCCGGCTGTTGCCGTGGTAAGCCAACCGCCTATCGATTGCGCTAACCGGACACCCACCTTTTGGATAAGCTGTTTAATATTTGTTCTCTTTGTTTTCCTCTGTTCTTTTTTCCCCATTCATTCTGCCCGTTGTTATAGTATGCTCAATGCCTTCTGTCCGCATGACATGCCCAATAAATGTAGATTTTATTTTCCTTATTATTCTGATAATATTTCAGGTTTCTCCAGCTTTATTGTCAGTCCTGTCAAGAGAGTAGGGATCGAAGAGGGAAGACAACTCGGTACTCAAAAATGTGGTGAAGTCGGATGTGTTGGGCCGAAAGGCGCAAATATCACAGTTATACTGCAAACCACAACACAACGCAGACACGCCCACTTAACGTCCTTTTAAGGGCGGATGATGAAGAGGAATTCTATAGTCTACCTGAATACTCTAGAATACATTAGTCACCGGGCGAACGCAAGCAAGCAAATTCGTAGCACAATTCAGCTGCCTCTAATGTTCTCTCACTTGTCCTGCTTATCGTCCATAACTCGCATACATATAGTAGAACAGGTTCGATGCTGCACTTTAGTACACGTTTTCTAACATTAATTGTCAATGATTTATTACATAGGATATTTTTCATTCGATGTAGTTCTGTTTTTGCTTGTCCTTTTCTGCTTCTATTTATGCAGTGTATCTGCTATCTGATGTTTTTATTATTGATCCCAGGAATTTGAATCTATGCAATTATTTCTGGATTTTTCCATTTAGTTTTACTCTACTTTCTTGTACATTCGTTTTCTTTTATATCATCATAGTTTATGTCTTGTTGAGGGTTAAACCATTTTTGTTCACTTTCGATCACTTATGTATGACGTATATCATCATCATCATCATCATCATCATCATGTACCATACCGGTTGGCGTAGGCGATCATGTCCTTCCACAATGTTCTATCTACAGTGCGTCGTATCAGTTCTGTTTGTTGACTGTTTGCCACGCCATGACACCAAGCTATCTAGTATTTTCTCTCTTTGTCGTCCGCGATCTCTCTTTCCTTGTATTTTCCCTGTTGTAACCAAGTATTCCAACTTTCCTCTTCTCATGATGTGCCCGAAAAATGTTGATTGTTTCTTTCTGATGTTTTTTATGAGCTCCCTTTTTGATGACGTATATAGACACCAATATTATACGCTCGATACACCACTGGGCGTGACGGGGCTACTTCATGTCTTCTCCATCAATTCAGTTCTTCTTTCAACGGAACACGCCCTTTCATCTGTACTTCAACACTTGAAGTGTTTCCATGAAGTCTTCCGCCTGCTTGTTAAGTGTCTTTTGCGACTTAAAGAGTGTCCGGTGACATTTAAATGTCTGACTGCTATGTCAGGATATGAAACTATAGAGCATCTAACTGACTCTATGTCAGGATATGAAACTATAGAGCATCTAACTGACTCTATGCCAGGATATGAAACTGACGAGCATCTAACTGACTCTATGTCAGGATATGAAACTGACGAGCATCTAACCGACTCTATGTCAGGATATGAAACTGACGAGCATCTAACTGACTCTATGTCAGGATATGAAACTGACGAGCATCTAACTGACTCTATGTCAGGATATGAAACTAACGAGCATCTAACCGACTCTATGTCAGGATATGAAACTGACGAGCATCTAACCGACTCTATGTCAGGATATGAAACTGACGAGCATCTAACCGACTCTATGTCAGGATATGAAACTAACGAGCATCTAACTGACTCTATGTCAGGATATGAAACTAACGAGCATCTAACTGACTCTATGTCAGGATATGAAACTGACGAGCATCTAACCGACTCTATGTCAGGATATGAAACTGACGAGCATCTAACCGACTCTATGTCAGGATATGAAACTGACGAGCATCTAACCGACTCTATGTCAGGATATGAAACTGACGAGCATCTAACCGACTGTATGTCAGGATATGAAACTGACGAGCATCTAACCGACTCTATGTCAGGATATGAAACTGACGAGCATCTAACCGACTCTATGTCAGGATATGAAACTGACGAGCATCTAACCGACTCTATGTCAGGATATGAAACTGGCGAGCATCTAACCGACTCTATGTCAGGATATGAAACTGACTAGCATCTAACTGACTCTATGTCAGGATGTGAAACTAACGAGTATCTTATATATATTCTGTAATCCACGATCTTAACCTTACATATATCTGGGCAGTAAGTAAAAAGTAAAGTACCCCTGTCACGCCAAGTGGCGTATAGGAAACATGGTGTTAGTGACCCTATATTTTACAGACCTTCAGCACATGATTTTTGGGGTAATGTGGTCGGTATTACGCCCGTGCTGCTTTACCTTCCCAGAAAAAAAATCCGGTACCCATTTAAGGCTGGGTGAACCCGGAAGCCGTCGGTTGGGATCGAACCCCACCCCTTGTCCTTTGTAGTCCAGTTCACTAACCACTGAGCTATCGCGGCTCCATATATTGGCAGTAATATAGACAAAGTGGGAGGAACAGAAAATGATACCAAAATAAGGATATCAACAGCAAGAGGAGCATCTTTTGAACTGGCAAACATATGGAAGTGCAAAAAAATTTACGTTAAATACGAAAATATACATTTTCAACTCCAATATTAAGTCAGTCCTATTATATGGCTGTGAATCACGGAGAACAACTAAAATGACAATCATGAAGATACAGACTTTCATTAATGGATGCTAACGCAGAATAAAAGGATGGGGATGGCTGGACAAAATCACTAACCTAGAATTATGGAAATGTACCAGTCAAATACCTGTGGATAAAGAGATACAGCGAAGATGATGTCGCTGGATAGGACACATACTGCGGAAGACAACTGAGAGGCACACAACAGGCCCATTTTTGAAATCCAAAGGGAAAAAGACAAAGAGGAAGACCAAGGAAATTCTTGGAGAAGGCAGACAGAAGCAGAGATGAAGATGATGGGGAAGAGATTGAACGATCTTAAAAGAATGGCAAGAAACAGAAAGGCTTGGAAAGTGTTTGTTGAAGACCTATGATCCACAGGGAGCTGCTGAAAGATAGAAGAGGAAGAATCCACGATCTCCCTTCCAAGCACTATTTGTCAGGATGGCTTTACATTTCTCATTTCTAAAAATAAAAACGGTTTGATTATTTCTTTCTGTTGTGCTTGTAGATCCCTTACCCACTTTTGCGTTTTGACATCGTTTGTGCAAATTGACGAAACTATCGATATTACTTTTGGGCGAACAAAAAAATCACCTAGCCTCTATTATTCTTTTTAGGAATCGCGATAGCTCAATAGTTAGTTGTTCTGGATTTGGGTTAGATCCTGATCGGCGGCTTACGGGTTTACCTAGCTTTTAAATTGATTTTTTTTTTTTTACGGAAAGAAAAGCGGCATAGGCGCAACACTGACCACATTGTCCCCGAAAAACATGTGCCGAAGGTCTATACAAAAATATGATCACTAAGACCGTATTCCCTATACGGCACTTGTCCATCCCTGAAGTCTATATATCAAGATTCGTTCTACATAAACGGCCGGCGAACAATTTTTATCTCACTTAGAAGGAACAGAGATTTGCTGCATACAATGTTTCCCTTTCTCCTGAATTCTTCTTTGGCATGTGCTGTGTTTATGCTTGTTATTTCAGAGTTTAATCTTCCATCTGATGTCATTACTGTACTTAGGTAGTCAACTCTGAACATATTTATTTTCCCGATATACGAGTGGCCAGTTTGCCCTT
Organism: Megaustenia siamemsis; assembly: GCA_032433765.1. Taxonomy (NCBI): domain Eukaryota; kingdom Metazoa; phylum Mollusca; class Gastropoda; order Stylommatophora; family Ariophantidae; genus Megaustenia; species Megaustenia siamemsis. Next base: position 57,165,647 of record JAVIAB010000108.1, read on the forward strand.
TTCTCTCAACTGTAGACTTAAGACATAAATAAATACATAGTGTCTATCGACTTTTAAAACACACTTGCCAGGATGGACGTTTTTTTTTTTTAAAATTCTGTGGCACCGGGAAAATCCGATCATGGTAGACGGTAGTTGGGTCACGGATCATAAACTTTGCTGTTATATTTATAGCTGTTTATATTTTATTTATATTTAAAATCACTGGAGTCTGTAGAAATGTGGTTTTACAGAAGAATGTTGAGAATACCATGGACAGCTTAGAAGAGTAATAAAAATGTTCTGAAAGAGGTCAAAGCAAAAAGAGAGCTAATTTCCAATATTAGGATCAAACAATCATCTTTTCTTTGCCCATGTAATGAGAAGTGAACAGCTGGAATATATTGTAACAAGTGGAAACATTGAGGGACGAAGAGATAGAGAGAAGCAAAGAGAAGAAAATACCAGACAGCTTAAGAGAATATCTTGGCAGAAGGTCAACAGCAGAAATGATAAATAACTGTCGAGATCGAAAGTTGCGGAGAGACATGATCACCTACGCCAGCAGGCCCGGTACTTGATGATGATGATATTTTATTTTCTAGTGTATAAGAGTGATTGGATTGCGCAATGGTTGCAAAACTGTTGACACCAGCGGCTCCCTTTCCCTGCTGATCATATATCGGCAGCGCCCTTACAGCACTTTGGATAGTATAAGCCAGGTAACCTCTGATTCCTTGATGATTATGGTTAGTTGTAGGCCCCGGTATCACTAGAAACGTATTAAAATCCGTAATTGCTCAACCGCTCGTGCCAGTGGAAACTTCAAAATTGAAACTCAGCTTATTGAAGGATCCAAACAAAGAAAGGTAGCTGTATTCCCCATCATAGCAGCTACAGCACACACCAAAGCTATAATGCCAAGCGGCACCGAAAGTGAACACAGCTGAACTATCCTTCGTCATACGATATCACCATTCATTGTAAGAAATCGGAATATCGAAATATGATCCGGAAGAAAAACACAGCTCACGGTGTGCACGGAGCACTAAACTCAGTAGCTTCGGTAGCAAGCCGGACTTGGAATATCAGGAAACTGCAACAAGGAACACTTTTTAAACTGGACCTCAATGGTTCCTGTCGCCTATCAGCCATATTAACCAAATTTACCACATTGATTCCTTGATATGATATATAAGATAATAAATGATGATCCTGCAGAAAGCCGTTTATGTTCTAACAATATTTAGCATTAGTGGATAATGCCATATTATGGTTTCTGGCCTCTGAGTAGACACACGACAATATCCTCGGCGCAGTGACCTTGTCAAAGTTTGGTGGAGCCCCTGTGAGCTGCTGTGCACGCTTTCGGAATCATTGGGTTAACGTTATGGTTCCAAGTTGGGAACTATTGGGTTAATGTTATGGTTCAAAGTTGAGAACTATTGGGTTAGCGTTATGGTTCCAAGTTAGGAACTATTGGTTTAGCGCTATTGTTCTAAATTGGGAACGTTTGGTTTAGCGCTATTGTTCTAAATTGGGAACGTTTGGTTTAGCGCTATTGTTCTAAATTGGGAACGTTTGGTTTAGCGCTATTGTTCTAAATTGGGAACGTTTGGTTTAGCGCTATTGTTCTTAATTGGGCACGTTTGGTTTAGCGATATGGTCGAAGTTGGGAACCATTGTGCTAGCGTTATGGTTCCAAGTTCCAATAACTACTGAGGTTTCCTGGCGAAAATGTTCCAGTTGTTCCAACTTAAGAAAAATACCCCAAAAATGATATCTGTCTCCGATGTTGGGGAAAGTAATAACAAGGCAGATCGATGTTCAATCAGCTTCCACTATTGACACACATTTGTAAGAAATTAAAATACTATATAACAATATTATATTACGTCACATGATACTTTGTACAACAGTATTAATTTATAACTATCCTCGTTGAATGCATTTGAAAATAAATGTCTAAGGAAAATAATTAGTACAGCATGGAACGAATTTAGAACAAACGAGGAAATTAGAGAAATCGCCAATCAGCCACAAATCTCATCAGTAATCAAGAAAAGACGATGGAAATATGTTAAACATGTGATGAGAAGAGATAATAACCGAATAGCAAAGCAAGCCTTCATGTGGGAAACAACAGGTAGGAGGAGTAAATGAGGTCGACCCTGTGAGACACTGAGAAGAACATTGATCAGAAAGACAAAGGCAGCAGGAATCGGCTCTCTCAGTGAGATGGAGGTGCTTGTACAAAACAGAGACAAATTGCGAGATTTGATGAAAGATCTTTGCAAGAATTGAGACCGCTAGAAAGGGAATTTAGAAAAAGAGAAAGAGTATCTGGGTCTATGCCCTATAGGTCGGCCACGACCAAAATCGAAAGGTCAATAAATAGATAGATACTCGTTTACTTCATAAAATGTATGGTCAACTTTCTTGTACATTTAGCTTCACTTATCTGCCTGTATCGTCCTCTCATTTTCCTTCCCTTCTTGGTCCCACTGATCTATAAAGCAGTCATGAGCCCAGGATAGTGGCCTCTTTAGCTAACTCGTTAACTTGTTCAGCTTCAGTTTTTGTTTGTTTGTTAATGACCTAGCTGACTGTGGATGGTATCACTTGTTCTTCTTTCTTCTTTTCTTGTCTCTTTCTCACTGGTACCGAAAAGGTTTCGTGGTTATATCATTTGTCGTTCTTGAGCTGCTCAAACTGTCTGAATTAGTGATTTTCCTTTGTTATTACATGCCTCTGTCACTGCATCTATCCATCTTCCTCTGGGTCTTCCTCATGGTCTTTTTCCATGCATTCTCGAGAAGAACGCCCTTGATGGTGATTGGTAAGGATCCATTCTGACCAGGTGGCCAGACCATTTAAGTTGTTGTTGTTCTATATATGGTATCACTTGTTAATTAACTGAATTGCTAAGGGTTAATTTAAATGACTGCACAAGCAAAGTGTTTTCTCTCTCTCCCCCTCTGGTAGACATGTTACGTGTCATCATCATCATCGGGTGCCGCAACGAAGGTTGGCTACCATGGAGCGCCATTCTGCTCTGTCTCTTGTTTTGATGGTGCAGGTTGTCATAGGCTGATTTGTCCATCTTTTGATGTTACTCGTCCATGTTAGTCTTGGTCTGCCTCTTTTACCTTGTATTTTCCCCTCCAAGATTATTTTCAGTAGGCTGTTGTGTCTTTTAACATGACCCAAAATCGCATTTGTCTTGTTTGAATTGTGTTTAGTAGTTCTCTTTTCATTTTTAGTTGTTTTAAGACTTCATCGTTTGTTTTCTTTTCCTTCCACCCAATTCAGGGTGTTTTTAAAGTCGCAGTGCAGTGAATATTTCTAATATTCAGTAAATGACGTAATCATCATCTACGTACCACAATTTTGTAAACCACATTTATGAACAAACCGCTGCTTCCTTTAAGGTTTTATTTACGTAAAGGACGGGCACTACGCTACTTTCACTGTCTCATTGCTTGAAGGAAATGGTGTTGACGATTGAAAACAGGGTATTTCTGGTTGAGCATGTCTTTCGTAATGGCGGTAAATATACGGATGAGGTCATTAGACAATTCGTGAGGAAATTTCCAGACTCACAAGTCCCTCACCGAAATTCTGTTACAAAATTGATCAAAAAGTTTCGTGAAACCGGTAGTGTGGTAGATGCATACCGATCTGGAAGACATTCAATTTCACAAGACCAAATTATGGAACTCCAAGACAGAATTACAATGAGTCCAAATGCATCTTTAAACCACTTGTCTCAACAGGTGCAAATATCTAAGAGTTCTGTTCACAAGGTTTTAAGAAGTGAACTACACTATCGTCCATACAAATTAACTGAAGTGTCTCAACTCCAAGAACGAGATTATGAATCCCGTTTAAACTACTGCATGTGGTTTCAGAATTTTATTTATGAACATGGCGCTGCCATCCTTGACGTCACTTTTTTCACTGATGAGGCCTGGTTTCATTTATCCGGTTATGTAAACAGTCAGAACAATCGGCTGTGGAGCAGTGAAAACCCCCATGAATTTCATCAAGTGCCGCTTTACGATCAAAAAGTCGGAGTGTGGTGCGCTATAAGTCGTATGCGGATAATAGGACCTATATTTTTTAATGAAACAATAAATGCAGAACGTTACCGTACTTTAATTCTGGAACC